>BRKX01000007.1:15773750-17223125 GCA_026008535.1 Perilla frutescens | reverse complement strand
ATCCGAATTGCCCTAAGTTACTGTCCTTAAAAAACTTTCAACTCAAATAATTAGTATCTGCAAATATTAATTAATGTACATAAATCAAAAGAAACAAAAGTAGATAAGCAACTACCAAATCATAGCTCAGGTGAATGGCTCTGGAATTCGGTTTTGTAGCAGCGCTCAGGATGTCGACATACTGTGCAAGTCTCTATGATTTCGACCATGCATGCGGAAAACAAAAATAATGGAAAAGAGATATTAGAGTCATGATGGTCAAGAATCAAGATGCTCTTGAGCCAGTACGTAAGTTAGTGATCCAGGCCAATGTTTAACATTAACAACTATTTTTGCAGTCTAGTACTGCAAGAAATTTTTTCCCCATGGAAGTACGAGGATCTTAAACAAGCGTTTTGAAGTTTCTAGTCACAATTGACGACTACACTATTTCAAAAAAAAAAAAAAAACCTCCAAAATCGCTACATTTTTTTTAGGCATAACAAATGATCACAAGAATAAGATATAAGCACCACCTATATTTAGGCATAAGTCCATCCCAACTGTTGCACTATAATTTTATACCAAAAGAGAATATTTCATAATATTCTCATTACAATTATTATTTTTATAATTGCTAACATATAATAATATATACAAGTTCATTTAATGGATATAGAACAAATATATTTGAATTAATGTAAAATAAAAATACAATTCATTAAAGTATTACAAAACAAACATAAAGTTACATAATATTATATTTTAATTCTTTAAATTAGAATATTCCTTCCACAAATGATAAATTAATGCATTTCAAAGGGATAAATGTGCTTCTACATCTTGTATCTTTTTTTTTTTTGTTTATTTTTATGTTTTCATTAATTTCATGTACTTTTATCTATTTTAGTATTTTTATATAGTTTTATTGTTGGTGTAATTTTATTACTTTTATATAGTTTTTATTGTTGGTGATTTTTATCTAATTTAATTTTGTGTTTCAACATTTCCATTTAATCAAATTTATCACACAAAGCAAATTTTAATATTAATTTACAACACATGATTATTTAAAATACAAAATAATTTACAAACAACATACACAAAATTAAAAACAAAACATAAATAAAAAACAACATAAAAAATTTAAAAAAAGGAAATTTTTGCCGTTGAGGTGGCATCCGACTCTCATCTCCCCTATTTTGCCGTCGCTTTTGCCTTCCCGCTGGAGAAGCCAATCACTCTATTTTGTTGTTTACAGTCTTCACTGGAGATGCTCTAATAGAATAAGAACTTGAGCATAAACAGATTTTCAAATAACACCCATATTTGAACATAAGAGCATAAAGAAGCTCTCACAGTTCCTCTTCCTTTGATTGATGAACCAGCTTTAGTTGCATGCATCACTATTTCTTGCACCAACCTTCCTTGATGTCTACAAGTTTCTCCTATTGAGAGAAACTAAAATATTTGGTTATTGTGTCAAAGAATGGCCAAAGTAACTTCCTTTTGTAGTAAAATATCCATCAGAAATAAGTATGCATCACGGATTCAAAGTGTCCAACTCAGAAATAGATTCTTCAAAAGTCTGTTTTGCCATGCTGCAAGCTTTCTCTCAAGTAAGATCTCAGCCAATGTTCATCCAAATCGATTATTATATGCTCTCCCATCCAAAATTTAGCCAAAATCAATGATGATGATGATGATAAATAATTTTGACTAAACATCGAAAATCAATTGAGAAGTATCGTGAGAGCAATAGAGAAATTGCCTCGATACTTGGGTGAAATTCTACTAAGAATTTGATGTGGGTTATGTTTTGTGAGGGATACGGATCCTCTGAGTGGGAGAAAACACAGCAGGGGTAATGTGCTCCAAACGGCATCGTTTAGACGAAATTGCCGATAATTTTTTCCCTTGAATTAGAGGTATGCTAATAATTAGCGATTGAATATTGTTGTCTATCCCTGATTCTGCAGCAACGTCTTGATTTCTCTCTATACTTCTTCATTAGTTGATTTTTTATTCCATATCATGAGTTAATTTTTGAAGATTTTCGACAGAATATTTCACTTGCAGAAGCTTTGCCCTCTTTGAATTTTGGCTGAAACCAAAAAATACTTGTATCCATTCTTGCAAAAAATCATTCACCCCCATGTCACAGAGTGAACTTGCGATTGGATATGGAAGAAAATCAAATATATATAATTTTTTTAAAAACAAGTAGATTATGTGTTGTTCACGCTTGCAACGAGATTGTTGGGAAGAAAAAATGAATATATGTGCGTAATGACCCTACTTCTCACACATGGAGAGAAAAAAACAAATAGATTATTTGTGGTGCGATGTCGTTCTCATGCTTGAAAATAAAATAAAAATAATAGATTATTTGTGGTGCGATGTCGTTCTCATACTTGGAAAATAAAATAAAAATAAAAAAGTGAATTATTTGTGGTGCAAGTCATTCTCATGCTTGGAAAATAATAAACGTGGATTATTTACGGTGCGATGTCGTTCTCACGCTTCTAAAATAGAATAAAAATAAAAATATGGATTATTTGCAGTGCAATATCGTTCTCACACTTGGAAAATAAAATAAAAATAAAAATAATGAATTATTTGCGATGCGATGTCGCACCGTCTGCTGTGTTTTCCTCCACTGCACAGAATCTGCATCCGTATGTTTAGCTACTAAAACCACCAAAAAAAATTAACACAACAGTTGATTTTCACTTTTTTCTTTCTTAGTTTCATGTTTCTTTTATTAGTTGTATGATTAGCCACTAAAACCGCCGAAAATTAACACACAATTGATTTTCTTTTTTTTTAGTTTCTTGTTTCTTTTTGTTAGTTGTATGATTACCACTAAAAACGCCTGCAATTAACACAGCAATTGATTTTTTTTTCTTCTAAATTTATGAGAAACGGTCATGTACCATAAAGACAATCATAAATTTAAAACAAATTTAAACGAATATCTTAATAATAATTCTAGATGAATTATCTTAAAATTATAATCATAATCTAGCCGCACAGCTGAAGGGAAAAAAAAAACTATATAACTAAAAGGCAAAAGCCATAGCTAGGCTCATCTACTGTGATATAAGCACATAGTTGATAGCTATAAAACATCAACTATGTTACAAGATAGATTGAATTGGTTAAGTATATTATCTATTGAGAGTAATTTATTAAAGAGCTGAACTTTGTGTACACTTGGTGCTTGGTGCACCATCAGACGCGTTAACTCGGTCAACGACGAAAAGCTTGCGTTGACCGATCAACCTCAAACTTAGCATTTACCGTAATACTAAGAAGTATCACATGTGTCACTATTATTATTATTTTGCAGGTTGACCGGTCAATGTGCGCTGACCGTCTGATATAACATTATGTACAACTATTGTAGGGAAGTTTTTGCCTTTATTAAAAGATCTTTATTATAAAATTTTAATAAATAATTTTGGAGTTGAAAAGGCTAGAAAGATTAAATTAATTTTGTACTTGTATATCATATAAATAGGTTTTTATACTGTTAAATTTCTTCAAGGGTTGCCTCAGGCCCCTAAACTTCTTAATACGGTCCTGTGTAAGACATATCTACAATTGTTGTACACAAAAATTTGACAAATGCATTTCTAATTTAAATGCAATTCATGTTATATTATATATTAAATAACTGCACTTTTCATATATAAAAATATAATCTACACGTGACAAATGTCGCTCCATATATGATTGAATCAATAAGTTAGAGAAAATTTCGATTTTGGTCCCATAGGACATGGTCTAGTCCGATTTTGGTCCCAACTCTATCATATTTGGTCATATTTCAGAAATTGTTATTAAATCTGGTCCCATAGGACTTGGATTATCAATTTTGGTCCCACAATTTATACGGAAAAAATAAATGGGGTAACGGCCGCTAGTTTTGGGACCAAAATCGATAATCCAAGTCCTATGAGACCAGATTTAATAACAAATATAATTTTTTTTAAATTTTTTATTTATTTTACATGATAATTTTTAATTTTTTTAAATGTTATTAATTTTTTAATTACTATATAATTACGAATTTGAAATCAATATTTTTAATATTATTGATTTTTTATTTATTTTACATTTTACAATTTATTTTATTTTTAATGTTTTAATAATATATATTATTTTTAATATTATATATTTTTCAATTACTAATTAATTACGAATATAAATTTTTTAATATTTTTATTTATTTTACTTTATGATTTTTAAATTTTTTAATATTATTAATTTTTTAATTACTAATTAATTATAAATTTGAAATTAACTTGTTTAATATTATTAATGTTTTATTTATTTTACATTTTTAATATTATATATATTTTTTATTTTTCAATTACTAATTAATTATGATTATAAATTTTTATTATATTTTTATTAGTTTTACTTTATGATTTTTAAAATTTTATATTACTTTATATATATTTTTATTATTTTATATTATTTTTAATATTTTGGGCTTGTCTTGGCTCGCTTCCATCGCTAAAATGTGAATTTTTTGTAGTGAAAGTTCAAAATGTAGGTATGAAAATATAATTTTTTTTAAAATTTTTTATTTATGTTACATGATAATTTTTAATTTTTTTAAATGTTATTAATTTTTTAATTACTATATAATTAGGAATTTGAAATCAATCTTTTTAATATTATTATTTTTTTATTTATTTTACATTTTACAATTTATTTTATTTTTAATGTTTTAATAATATATATTATTTTTAATATTATATATTTTTCAATTACTAATTAATTACGAATATAATTTTTTTAATATGTTTATTTATTTTACTTTATGATTTTTAAATGTTTTAATATTATTAATTTTTTAATTACTAATTAATTATGAATTTGAAATTAACTTTTTAATATTATTAATGTTTTATTTATTTTACATTTTTAATATTATATATATTTTTTATTATGAAAGTATAATTTTTTCCTAGATTTTTTACTTTACATTTTATAAGAATTTAATTATGAAATAATCAACCATAATAATGAATTATTAATTGAAAATTAAAATTAAATATCAAATATTAAAAATAATTATAAACGCTAATTAGAGATGTGGTCAACGCTCATAAACAATATTGTAAAATTAAACTAAATAAAAAAATTACGTTCCTTTAGGGGTGTAAACGAGCCGAGTATCTTCTTGATCGAACTTGAGCTCGACAGAAAATTAAACTAAATAAAAAAAATGGCGTTCTTTTAATTTAGTAGTTGTAATTTGATGATTTGGTGAGTAGATATATATAGATGCATGTTCGTGGGAAATTTGGAACCAAATTAGGTTAAATTTCTACCAAATCAGTTTAATTTTGCCTCCAATTGAATTGCAAAGAAAAAAATTTCTAGCATTTTTCTGTTTGGGACCAAAATCGATATCAAAATGGGACTAAAATCGATATCAAAATGAGACCAAAATCGATAATTTTTTTAATGGAAAACTTGGGACCAAAATCAATATCAAAATGGGATCAAAATGGATAATTTTTTAGACGGAAAACGTTACGGTGGGACTAAAATTGATAATTCAATCGATTTGGGACCAAAAGTGATAAGAATGGGACCAAAAGTGATAAGAATGGGACCAAAATCGGACTAACCCAGTCCTATGGGACTAAAATCGAAATTTTCTCCAATAAGTTACATGCATCGATGCAGCTATAAATAGTTGCTCCAGTTGTATATAATAAAATACATGAGCATATTAGTTACAAACAAGTTTTTTTTATTTCTCTCATAAAACAAAAGAAGCAAGTATTTTAGGCACAGAAAAACATGGGTTCCCTATGTAATATTGTAGATGAACTACCAGTCTTCGCGATGAATGCTGGAGAAGGACCACACAGTTACATCCAAAACTCCTCATACCAGGTATAATTAATTTATGCAATCAATTATATATGTGTGTGTGTGTGTGTGTTTTGTATATTTAAGCTAGCACCACACACCTTTATTTCAAATAATCCTTCATTTCATATAGTCCCATTATGTATCTTCAAAATTGGTGCATTTAATGGTATTATCAATACACACAAGTATGAAATTATCGGAGTATTAATTAGGAGACAGGAATACAGCTGCATGCAATTTGTAAATTAAATGAGACTGGTATTTAATTTGAAAACGTCGTGATAATCATATTAATTAGAGTGTGTAAAATAACTTAGGGAAGTCACGTGTCAAGATCAATTAACGAGTCAACATCTGTCACGCGATAGTACCCGTAATGAGATCCAAACAGGAGTACCAAAAATCAACAAAGTACATAATTTTGTGAAGAACCTAGCTAGCTAGCTTCTGTTTTCTTTCATGTTTTTCAGAGAGGCGCACTAGATGTTGCAAAGGCAATTATTGATGAAGAAATAGCCAAAAATGCAGAAATCAAAGACGTTGTTTCAGCCTTCTGCATTGCAGATTTTGGCTGCTCAACTGGGCACAACTCATTTCCAGCCATGGAGATTATCATTGAAGCAATCAAGAAAAAAATAAAAGCTCCCAAAATCCCAGAATTTTACGTGCACTTCAACGACGTCGTCTCCAATGATTTCAACACCCTTTTCAGCTCACTTCCACCCCACACCCACAGGGGCTACCATGCCGCGGGAGTGCCGGGCGACTTCCACCGCCGCCTCCTGCCGCCGTCGTCCATCCACTTTGCCTACTCTTCTTGGTCCCTGCAGTGGCTGACGGAGGTGCCAGCGGCGGTGGCCAGCCGCGATTCTCCAGCATGGAACAAAGGGCGGATTCTGTATTCAGGAGAGAGAAAGGAAGTTTGCGATGCATATTTGGAGCAATTTGGTAAGGATATGGATGCATTCTTGGATTGTAGGGCTATAGAAATAGTGGGTGGAGGGCTCATGGCCCTTCTAATCCCAGGTGTACCCGCCTCTTTGAATCCTCTAAGGGAATACACTATAATTTCCGATATCAACCTTCTGGGATCTTGCCTCCTCGATATGGCCAAAAAGGTACGTATATATATAACTCATATATATATATATATGTATATATAAAATTTGAAGATTGTCAGATATATATATTGATAAGAATTGGATTGATGTGGCAACACATACAACAGGGAAGGTTGAGTGAAGCGAAGATAGATTCATTCAACTTGCCATACTACTTCCCCACTCCCCAGCAGCTGAAGGCCATATTGCAGAAAAGCAAAAGTTTCAGCCTTGAAAGAATGGAGATCATCGGAAACAACCGTGGCAAGTACAGCGTGGGCCGAGTGGAGGCGCGCGCCGCCTTCTACAGGGCGGTTCATGAAGGATTGTTGACTAATCACTTTGGATCTGAAATCATTGATGAATTGTTCCACCTCTACATGAAGAAACTTACAGCTTCGCCGCTTTTTCTCAACCCTAACCACGATAAATCCGTCGTCATTCTTGTCGTCATCAAGCGTCTAATCGACTAGCTTAACTACTACTGTCTTTTAGCTTGATTATCAAAGAAGTCTTTTATTAAATTACTCGAGTCCTTTAATTTTTCTTTTTTATTATGCAAAAAGGTTCTAATTATTGAATATCGAGTTGTAAGGCTAGCTAGAGCTTCATTCATCAATAATTAATTATTAATATATAATACTCTCCAAGTTTATTACTTCGACAAGAGGGTCGTATCACCTTTCCTAAATATTAATTTCACATGATCATAGCATCATTCCTTGGAATCCAATGTTGAAGAAATGTAAATATGTAATGTGAGGATCGGAGCCAATGATAATTACCTTTGGACAATACACAAGGTAATTATCTGTAAAATTGTTATAAAAAAAAAGACAAGCGGTTTGAATTCTAGATCCAAACTAAACTTAATTAATTGTAGTCATTGAGGAAGGGTATATATGCAAAACTGTGTGATCACCAAGCTAGCGGTGGAGTGGTATAAAATACAAAATTTGGTATAGTGGCCGAGTACCTTCAAACCAATCAGGTCACTAGATGGATCCCAAGACATACAAATCGATTATACTTTAAAAAATTGGATGTGGATTATTGTATGTTGTAGTGACCCGTAATTTTTTTAATTTATTTATGTCAATTTAAAAAAAATTATATTATTTAAAGCATGCTATTAATTGTTTAAGTCCTATAAGTCGTGTCCAGAGTAAATATTTAACATATATGGAGCATGTTTATAAATGCATTGCAATAATTGAATTTTAATGGAAATAATCAAAGTTATATTTTATGGATATTTTTATTTTGGGTCAATATCATGATAGTTATTTTATTTTCCTAATCCCAGTTTGTAAACTAGTTGAGCCCATTACACCAAACCCTAAACCTAATTTCCTTATCAAAGTATATCGAGTTTTGAAAAGAAATCAATCCAAATTTCAAACCTTCCATGATTAAACTCCAATTTCTAGTATAAATAGATGCTATCATACATCATTTTTCTCACACCAAAATAAAGAAAATAGAGAAGAAATATATTTCTTTCCTCAAGCTATCATTTTTCGAAAGGTATGAAATTTCTCTAGTCTTTATTGAATAACTGCTTCTACATATTCTCGCTGCTTGTTAAGTTCTGCAAAAATATTTTCTTATCACTTTTGTTCATTTTTTCATGAAAATGAGGAAGTCAGAGAATTCAATCCAAAACTTTCAACCAAAAGTTTTCTTTCTATTGGTGGGGCCGGAAAAAATGGTGGATGAACTTCCTTTAATAAAATATTTCACCTATATATATATGTGTGTAGCCTATAATATATATATATATATATATATATATATATGTGATTGTTTGTATTTTTTTTACAAGTGGAGCCAATGATGTGGACATTTTATTGCGTTAACCCATTTCTTTTGTCACACACATACGTATATATGTAATAGCATAGCTTATTCACATTCTTTAATATAAAAGCATCAATTATATGAATAGTTTGTGTATGTAAATACCACATGACTTTATATCAAGGAGTTTCGTGCATTAAAAGTCATTTTTCGTATCTAGTAATGTATTTATCATCTCTTTTCTAGATATATATATATATATATATATATCATGTAATTAATTTAAGATAATTATTTATAGACAAGCGAGCAAAGACTTAACCAATTAATATGCAGTCAAGGTCAAGGTGGGATTTATACGTTGAAAAAGATATTGTTATCCTCTCTATGTTTGTACAGGAGTTATGTGAAAATTCAATATAGAGTCTTCTAGACTATAAAGTACAAAGACTTCTAGAGTATAAAGTATGAAGTCTTTTAGACTATAAAGTACCGAGCCTAATGGCTAATGCAAAAATACATGTTACATGAATCAAGTTTTTTCACATACTTCTCTATTAAATTTATAGTTTGGATATAACGGTCAATCCCACTGAGTTTAAAAGAACTCACCCCAAATCTTTTATTTCCTTTGAGGCAAGAGCTCGGGCGGTGTGTGAGCGGACAAGATGTGATGATGGTGGTCAAATGGTCAATCATGATTAAATGATATTTTTATTTTTTATTTTATTTCTGTAATAAATGTCAATTTAGGATTGAAACTTCCGCTGTATTTAAAGTAAATAGTTTTATTTATGAAAAACACGAGTAACGTGCCCTCTTTGTATAAAAAGTGAAATTGGGGCATTATAGAGTGGTATCAGATGTCTACTTTCCTGCATACTTTTAAAAAAAATTATATATATATATATATATATATATATATATGCAAGCATGTGAGCAAGTAATGACCATTATCAAATCCGCCGCATTGCTCCGAGAAGAGAGGTAAAAGTTCAAGTTACGTTCCAAGTGAAAGTTTATGAAAGTATAATTTTGTGAAAATGTTGTACGAAAATATTTTGCCTTTTTCTGGTCTCGATGATACGATTTCAAAATTTCGAGAACGAAATTCTTTTAAGTAGGGGAGAATGTAGTGTCCCGTAATTTTTTTAATTTATTTATGTCGATTTAAAAAAAATTATATTATTTAAAGCATGTTATTAAATGTTTAAGTCCTATAAGTCGCGCCCAGAGTAAATTTAACATATGTGGAACATGTTTATAAATGCATTGTAATTATTTCATTTTAATGGAAATAATTAAAGTTATTTTTTATAGATATTTTTATTTTGGGCCAATGTCATGATAATTATTTTATTTTTCTAAGTCTAGTTTGTAAACTAGTTGAGCCCATTACACCAAACCCTAAATCTAATTTCCTTATCGAAGTATATCGAGTTTTGGAAAGAAATCAATCCAAATTTCAAACCTTTCATGATTAAACTCCAATTTCTAGTATAAATAGATGCTATCATACATCATTTTTCTCACACCAAAATAAAGAAAATAGAGAAGAAAAATATTCCTTTCCTCAAGCTATCATTTTTCAAAAGGTATGAAATTTCTCTAGTCCTTATTGAATACCTACTTCTGCATATTCTCGTTACTTGTTAAGTTTTGCAAAAATCTTTTCTCATCACTTTTGTTCATTTTTTCACGAAAATGAGGAAGTCAAAGAATTCAATCAAAAACTTTCAACCAAAAGTTTTCTTTTTATTGGTGCGCCCGGGAAAAATGGTGGATGGACTTCCTTTAATAAAATATTTCACATATATATATATATATATTTATAGCCTATATTATACATATATACATATATATATATATATATAAATCTGTGATTGTTTGTATTTTTTTTTTACAAGCGGGACCAAGGATGTGGACATTTTATCGCGTTAACCCATTTCTTTTGTCACACACATACGTATATATGTAATAGCATAGCTTTATCACATTCTTTAATATAAAAGCATCAATTATATGAATAGTTTGTGTATGTAAATACCACATGACTTTATATCAAGGAGTTTCGTGCATTAAAAGTCATTTTTCGTATCTAGTAATCTATTTATTATCTCTTTTCTAGATATATATATATATATATATATATCATGTAATTAATTTAAGATAATTATTTATAGACAAGCGAGCAAAGACTTAACCAATTAATATGCAGTCAAGGTCAAGGTTGGATTTATACGTTGAAAAAGATATTGTTATCCTCTCTATGTTTGTACAGGAGTTATGTGAAAATTCAATATAGAGTCTTCTAGACTATAAAGTACAAAGACTTCTAGAGTATAAAGTATGGAGTCTTTTAGACTATAAAGTACCGAGCCTAGTGGTTAATGCAAAAATACATGTTACATGAATCAAGTTTTTTCACATACTTCTCTATTAAATTTATAGTTTGGATAACGGTCAATCTCACTGAGTTTAAAGGAACTCACCCCAAATCTTTTATTTCCTTTGAGGCAAGAGCTCGGGCGGTGTGTGAGCGGACAAGATGTGATGATAGTGGTCAAATGGTCAATCATGATTAAATGATATTTTTATTTTTTATTTTATTTTTGTAATAAATGTCAATTTAGGATTGAAACTTCCGCTGTATTTAAAGTAAATAGTTTTATTTATGAAAAACACGAGTAACGTGCCCTCTTTGTATAAAAAGTGAAATTGGGGCATTATAGAGTGGTATCAGATGTCTACTTTCCTGCATACTTTTAAAAAAAATTATATATATATATATATGCAAGCATGTGAGCAAGTAATGACCATCATCAAATCTGCCGCATTGCTCCGAGAAGAGAGGTAAAAGTTCAAGTTACGTTCCAAGTGAAAGTTTATGAAAGTATGATTTTGTGAAAATGCTGTACGGAAATATTTTGCCTTTTTCTGGTCTCGATGATATGATTTCAAAATTTCGAGAACAAAATTCTTTTAAGTAGGGGAGAATGTAGTGTGCTGAATTTTTTTAATTTATTTATGTCGATTTAAAAAAAATTATATTATTTAAAGCATGTTATTAAATGTTTAAGTCCTATAAGTCGCGTCCAGAGTAAATTTAACATATGTGGAACATGTTTATAAATGCATTGTAATTATTTCATTTTAATGGAAATAATTTAAGTTATTTTTTATAGATATTTTTATTTTGGGCCAATGTCATGATAATTATTTTATTTTCCTAAGTCCAGTTTGTAAACTAGTTGAGCCCATTAAACCAAACCCTAAATCTAATTTCCTTATCGAAGTATATCGAGTTTTGGAAAGAAATCAATCCAAATTTCAAACCTTCCATGATTAAACTCCAATTTCTAGTATAAATAGATGCTATCATACATCATTTTTCTCACACCAAAATAAAGAAAATAGAGAAGAAAAATATTCCTTTCCTCAAGCTATCATTTTTCAAAAGGTATGAAATTTCTCTAGTCCTTATTGAATACCTACTTCTGCATATTCTCGCTGCTTGTTAAGTTTTGCAAAAATCTTTTCTTATCACTTTTGTTCATTTTTTCACGAAAATGAGGAAGTCAAAGAATTCAATCAAAAACTTTCAACCAAAAGTTTTCTTTTTATTGGTGCGCCCGGGAAAAATGTTGGATGGACTTCCTTTAATAAAATATTTCACATATATATATATATATATATTTATAGCCTATATTATACATATACATACATATATATAAATCTGTGATTGTTTGTATTTTTTTTTTTACAAGTGGGGCCAAGGATGTGGACATTTTATCGCGTTAACCCATTTCTTTTGTCACACACATACGTATATATGTAATAGCATAGCTTTATCACATTCTTTAATATAAAAGCATCAATTATATGAATAGTTTGTGTATGTAAATACCACATGACTTTATATCAAGGAGTTTCGTGCATTAAAAGTCATTTTTCGTATCTAGTAATCTATTTATCATCTTTTCTTGATATATATATATATATATATATATATATATATAGGATATGGATCATATAAGAACACTTTGTTGGTGTGAGAAATAAGAACTCATCTTACACTATCCAATTTAATGATCCAATGGTTGTGATTTAAGGTGGTAATTTCATAAATAATAGGGCAAATAATAAAGGAAGGAGGGCTATTTTCGTCCAAACCCATAAAAAATAATGATGTCAGCAATTTAAAAAAAATCTTAAAAAACTTTAGCCGACCATAACTTGCTTCATTTTAATCCACTGTACACAAAAAATATATCAAATTAAAGCTCTCTTCATGCTCTTTCATTTAAGATGTCGAAATGCTATGTTTAGATGAAAAGAATATGAACGAAAAATAGAAAAGAAAAATTTTTACGCGTGCCCAGGTTGTAAATGCTTTCATCAGCATATAATAATTTTTCGTCAGTATTATGATAAGGTATGCTGACGAAGCATTTGTCATATGCTAACTTAATGTATTCGTTGTGTTAACAAAGAATTATCATAATGTTAGTGTAGTATAAATTTATTAGGATTTATTAAATCTCAATTATGGTTTATTCCATCTAATTATCATTATTATTTTAAAATTTAATTTTTTGTTTATAGTTCTTAATTGATTAGTATTGTTTATCCCATCCAATTATGGTTTATAATGCATGTTGACAGAGTATTGTCATATGCTAACATAGTGTATTCGTAATGCTGATGAAGCAAAACCATAATGCTAACGTAGTACAAATATATTATTATTATGATTTGTTCCAACTCATTTAGGGTTTACCACATCCAATCAATGTTTATTTCATCTAATTAGGTTTATTTCATCCAATTATGATTTTTTCCATTTAATTAGGGTTTATTAAATCAAATTAGGTTTAGAATTAATTTTTAGAATATTTTTTTCGCTAACAATATCTGAAAACATTAATTCGCATACTTATAATACTTCGTTTGCATGATGATAATACTTCATTAACATAATGATCTGTTATCAAATCCTCGCGATTTTTATAAGAATTACCAAATTACGTTAATACCCCCGCGCGAAAAACTTTTTTCTGATATTACTGAATTGTCACCACCTTTTTCATTAAATCTCGACCTTTGATTTTTTATGGATATGTGGTGTGAGATGTGTTCTGATTTCTCACACAAGGGGTTGTTTTTATATAACCCCACCCCTATATATATATATATATATATATATATATATATATATATATATATATAGATCATGTAATTAATTTAAGATAATTATTTATAAGCAAGGCGAGCAGAGAGTTAACCAATTAATATGCAGTCAAGGTCAAGGTGGGATTT
This sequence comes from Perilla frutescens, assembly GCA_026008535.1. Lineage (NCBI taxonomy): Eukaryota > Viridiplantae > Streptophyta > Magnoliopsida > Lamiales > Lamiaceae > Perilla > Perilla frutescens. The sequence continues at coordinate 17,209,026 of BRKX01000007.1, read as the reverse complement.
ATACGTTGAAAAAGATATTGTAATCCTCTCTATGTTTGTACAGGAGTTATGTAAAAATTCAATATAGAGTCTTCTAGACTATAAAGTACAAAAGCTTCTATAGTATAAGGTACGGAGTCTTTTAGACTATAAAGTACCGAGCCTAGTGGCTGATGCAAAAATATTTGTTACATGAATCAAGTTTTTTCACATACTTCTCTATTAAATTTATAGTTTCGATAACGGTCAATCTCACTGAGTTTAAAGGAACTCACCTCAAATCTTTTATTTTCTTTCAGGCAAGAGCTCGGGCGGTGTGTGAGCGAACAAGATGTGATGGTGGTGGTCAAATGGTCAAGCATGATTAAATGAGATTTTTATTTTTTATTTTATTTCTATAATAAATGTCAATTTATGATTGAAACTTCCACTTTATTTAAAGTAATAGTTTTATTTATGAAAAGCACGAGTAATATGCCCTCTTTCTATAAAATGTGAAATTGAGGCGTTATAGAGTGGTATCAGAGAATGTCTAATTTCCTGCATACTTTTAAAAAAAATTATATATATATGTGTATATGCAAGCATGTGAGCAAGTAATGACCATCATCACATCCGCTGCATCGCTTCGAGAAGAGAGGTAAAAGTTCAAGTTATGTTCCAAGTGAATGTTTATGAAAGTATGATTTTGTGAAAATGTTGTACGCAAATATTTTGCCTTTTTCAGGTCTCGATGATATGATTTCAAAATTTCAAGAACGAAATTCTTTTAAGTAGGGGAGAATGTAACGTCCTGTAATTTTTTTAATTTATTTATGTCGATTTAAAAAAATTATATTATTTAAAGCATGCTATTAATTGTTTAAGTCCTATAAGTCGCGGCCAGAGTAAATTTAACATATGTGGAACATGTTTATAAATGCATTGCAATTATTGCATTTTAATGGAAATAATTAAAGTTATTTTTATGGATATTTTTATTTTGGGCCAATGTCATGATAATTATTTTATTTTCCTAAGTCCAGTTTGTAAACTAGTTGAGCCCATTACACCAAACCCTAAACCTAATTTCCTTATCGAAGTATATCGAGTTTTGGAAAGAAATCAACCCAAATTTCAAACCTTACATGATTAAACTCCAATTTCCAGTATACATATATGCTATCATACATCATTTTTCTCACACCAAAATAAAGAAAATAGAGAAGAAATATATTCCTTTCCTCAAGCTATCGTTTTTCGAAAGGTATGAAATTTCTCTGGTCCTTATTGAATACCTACTTCTGCATATTCTCGTTGTTTGTTAAGTTCTGCAAAAATCTTTTCTCATCACTTTTGTTCATTTTTTCATGAAAATGCGGAAGTCAGAGAATTCAATCGAAAACTTTCAACCAAAAGTTTTCTTTTTATTGGTGGGGCCGGGAAAAATGGTGGATGAACTTCCTTTAATAAAATATTTCACCTATATATATATATATTTATATATATATATAGCTTATAATATATATATAGGGAAGGGTTCAAATTTGAACTTTTCCCCCGTGTGGGAACTAGGAACCCATCTAGTCCCTCCATTACTTAGATCTTAATGGCCACAATTCAGTGAAAGTTTGGTCAAATGCAAGGTGGCATACTTCTAATTATTTACAACTTTAAGTAAAAGTGGGTATTATGGTAATTCAATAATTCTTATGTTTTGAAACATGATTTTCTCCTCACTCCAACATTCACGATTTTTTTTTCTTTGTGTACTTCTCTCCTCTCTCTCTCTCTCTCTCTCTCTCTCTCTCCCCGCTCTTTGTCTCTCTATTTTTCACATATTTCCTATCCCCTCTCTCTGTTTGTTTTTGTAAACTATTTACTAAATACAAATTGAAAAATTATGATTATTTATTAATTTATTAAAATAATAAAATATTATACCTATAAATATATATATGTGGTTAAGAGGATTTTTTATGCCAAAACTCGAAATCGATGTTGCCGGTTTAGACACGATTTTGAATTCTTGATGATTTTATTTTTTTGACATTCACATGTACATTTTAAATTTTTAGATTTCTTGATTTGTTTGTAAACGCTATTATTCTTTTCCGATTAAATGCTATTTTTTTCTAAATTATCCCAATTAAATTTTTAGCTTGTTTCATCTTTTTCATATAATGTTGTTGATTCACGTATTCATCTTTTTTAATTATCTCGTCCAATTCTGATTTAGGTATTTATTTTCATTTTTTCATCAATGATTCTGTTATTATTATAGTTCGTGCTAAAATGACATAAACATCATGCTGGAATGGTTCATAGTCCATGCTAAAATGACATGAATTATATTGATATTGATAATATCATTCAAATTTATTTCTAATATGTGATCAATGCTGCTGATGTGAGTTACATATTGGATAAATTTCACAATAAATTGAAAGTCTTCAATTAAACAACAGTAACTTCATCCACATATACACGTAATACTGATATGTAACGTCATGCTAAAATATCTTATACACTATGCTAATATGAGAGTAATTTAATGCTAAAAATTCATAAACGCAATGTTTTTTTCATATAATATATCAAATTATAATTTTTTCATACTATTTCATTCAAGATCTCACATGGCTTTGTTTATCCGAAAAAATATGAAGAAAAATATAAAATATTCATTTTTAGGGCTTATTTTATTTTATTTCAGGAATATATGATTTTTTTCAAAAGGTTTATGACATTCCCTTTGTGGTTATTACATTAATATTAAGGTTTATCAATCTCAATTACTGTTTAGAATATGATGCTAAAATCAGAGAAGTATGCGGCTAAATATGTTCCCATTACGGTTTATTGCATCCCCCATTATTGTTTATCAAATCATGCTAAAATTAGAAAATTATCATACTAAAATGAGGGATGTAACATGGTAAACTTGATGTCACATTATCATTACGGTTCATTGTTCTCAATTAGGATTTATTCTTCCCAATTAGGGTTTATTATATTCGCATTAGGGTTCATTGTTTTCAATTAGAGTTTTATTAACCATAATTACCGTTTAGAATATAATGCTAAAATAACAGAAACATGAGGTTATATACGTTATCAGATTTCCATTGCATATTTTGTTTATCAGAACATGCTAAAAATGAGAAATGATTGAAGCTAAAATGAGCGAAGTATGAGGCTAAATTTGATGTGACATTTTCCACTAGGGTTCACCGTTTCCAATTAGGATTTATTACGTTCCAATTAGTAATTATCAGATTCTCATTAGGGTTCACTGCCCACAAATAGGGTGTATTGTGCTTCATTCCAATGAAATCATCGTTCAATATTTGTTTATCAGAACATGCTAAAATGAGAAATGAATGAGGCTAAAATGAGCGAAGTAGGAGGCTAAATTTGATGTGACATTTTCCACTAGGGTTCACCGTTCCTAATTAGGGTTTATTACGTTCCAATTAGTGCTCATCTGATCCCAATTAGTAATTATCAGATTCCCATTAGGGTTCACTGTCCCCAAATATGGTGTATTACGTTTCATTCCAATGAAACCACCGTTCCATATTTTGTTTATCAGAACATGCTAAAATGAGAAATGAATGAGGCTAAAATGAGCGAAGAAGGAGGCTAAATTTGATGTGACATTTTTCAGTAGGCTTCACCGTTCCCAATTAGGGTTTATTACGTTCTAATTAGGGCTCATCTGATCCCAATTAGTAATTATGAGATTCTCATTAGGGTTCACTGTCCCCAAATTGGGTGTATTGTGTTTCATTCCAACGAAATCACCGTTTCATATTTTGTTTATCAACACATGCTAAAATGAGAAATAATGAGTCTAAAATGAGCGAAGTAGGAGGCTAAATTTGGATGTTACTGTCTGCACTTAGAATTGCAGCACATATTTTGCTCTCATAAACTTTATCTCGTTTCGGAAAATATTTACGCATTTTCTTTCTTAGTTGTCAGTCATCTCTTTCATTGCTTCACTTTCTCATTGTTTTTTCTTTTTTATAATCAACTCGTATTTTTCATTTTGTTGTATCTATATAAGTGTAGGTATTTATATAAAACTGTTAGAAATATATTCATAATATCACCTACTAAAATATATTACATAATATGCTAAAATGTTATATAGGTCATGCTAAAATGTTGTATACAACATGCTAATATAAATCTGGGGTTACTTTATGCGAAAATTATGCCTAAAAATGATATTTTGTATTTTTCATCTATTTTTTTCAAATAAACATATGCAATATGGATCTTAAATGAAAGAGTATGAAAAGAGCTTTAATTTGACATAAGATTTGCATAAATCCGATTAAAAACGAATAAGTTATGAATATTTAAAGTTTTTAAGAATTTTTTCAAAACATGATGATGTCACTTTGTTTAAAAGTCAATTGTTCCAATTTTAACCTTAATGAAATGCGTGAATTTAAAGTTTTCATTGTAATTACGAGATTGACACCGAAAATCAGCTTTGATCTGGAGCGTTGATATTTCAGAATGGACGGATGGGATCGGTTCCCGGTTCCCACCTGGTGACCGATTCTCACCAGATCCCATCCCTATATATATATATAGATCTCATCCCTATATATATATATATATATATATATATATATATAGGGATGGGATCTGGTGGGAACCCTCCCCCAGGTGGGAACAAGGAACCCATCCCATCCGTCCATCTTGAAAAATCTACGCCCCAGATCAATTCAGAATTTCGGTGGCATACTTGTAATTATCGTGAAAAATTTCAATTGGAGCGTCTCATTAAGGGCAAAATTGGAAAAAAATAATACTGTAGACATTGCTAACTTTTCACGAAGAACAGAAATAAAAAACTGCCGAAATTCAACTTCTTTGCTGCGAAACTGAAATCACCAACCAAAAAACGAGATTCAAAGTGAAGAAATCGAAATCTACGACAGTTCGAATTAAAATCGAACTAAGCAAAGCAAAAATGGCGGAGAAAAAGACCAATTCAAATTCAAAACTGGAGAAAAGTACAAAAAAGAACCCTACCTTTTCAGATTTCATTACTCTTTAATCGCAAATTCAGAAAAAGTTGTAAAAACAGTTTTTCGCATTGCATAATAGTTAAATTCATTGAACTGGTTTCGAAGAATTTATGTTGTTTTAACTATATAAGAAACGTTGATTTTAGCATACAGAGAACACGAATTTCCCTGTACATGATTTTAAGGCGTGTTTGCAAAATCCTCATTTTAGCATTTTGTGTAATACATTTTAGCATGTTGTATAACACATTTTAGCATTTTGTGTAATAAATTTTAGCATTGTTTAAATTGAGTGGGATTGTCTTGAGCATTGTTTTGAGCGTTTCCTCTAATACATTTTAGCGTTCTCTGTAATAAATTTTAGCAAACTGAATAATACATTTTAGCATTGCTCAAATTTATTGGGATGGTCTTGTGCATTGTTTTGAGAGATCTATTACTAAAATTGCATTTTAGAATTCCCTGTCATATATTTTAGCATTCTGTCCAATACTTTTTAGCATGTCGTATTATGCAGATACAAGAAAACGAAAAGCAAAAGTTGTTAAGGAAAATCAAGAAAGAACACAAAATGCAAGGAATGAAGAAGATAAGAAAAAAGAAGCAGCTACAACTGAACATGACTACAGACTTGTTGAAGATGGCTACCCACTTCTGACAAGCAGAGCAATCCCATCCCCACTGACTAATGCAATCAAAAATTTCAATGAGGCACAAAGAGAAGCAGTGATCAATATGGGATTTAGTGAAATCCTAAACCTAAAAGTTAAAGAGTTACCGCACAAGATGACATACTGGATTTTAAACAACTTCAATCCAAGAAGGTGTGAAATAGAACTTGCTGACAATGGAAGGAGAGTGCACTTAGATGAAGATGATGTGCTATTGGTTCTTGGATTGCCGAAGGGCAGAATCTTGATAAGTAAAAGGACTAGAAACACAACATGTCAACTGACTGAAACTTGGAGGAAAAGATTTGCCAGGTACAAATATAGGATTGTGCCATCAAATGTTGTGACAGATATGCTTGAAGATGTTGAATGAGGAGATTGGTTCAAGAGACAATTCATTGTGCTTCTGACACGTTTCTTGATTGAAAATGGTGGCAATGGATACATATATCCTAACATCATGCACCATTTATAAGATATTGACAACGTCTCAGAACTAAATTGGTGTGAGTTTGTAATACGATGTTTGGTGGAAGCTTTGCTACGGTGGCAAATAAACAAAGCAAGGGATTTCAGGGGACCAATACTATTCCTCACGGTAAAAATCCTCACAATTATTGTACTCTTATCATTTTAGCATAGATTTATAATAAGTTTAGCATATTTATATACCGATTTTAACTTCTTCTTTCTGCATTGTTTCATATTACTGAAATTCGAATTCTAACAATATTTCCAAATGCAACAGCTTCTATATTTTGATAGGGTGGTTTTGTACAAACGATATGTGCCAAGATCAGTGCCAATTATTAGAGAATAGGACACGAACTTCTTGTTTGAGAGACAAGTTCTGGAAATTGATGCAGGAGGATTTGGTTTGGGTTTTATAGAGGATGCATTCATGGAGCTCAATGATAATGCTGAACAGGAGTATCAAGGAGCTGATATTGCGATTGCCGCAATAGAATATGGAGAGCCAAGCAATGTTGAGACGAGCAACGCTAAGAGACTTCCAAGATACCGATCTCCAACTGTGAAAGATAAACAATCTATAGCTCAAACGATCATTGAACATTCAAAGACAATAACCACATCAATGCAGACAATACTTGATCTAGTTAATGATCTTCCCAATGAGATGCTGAATGACAGTCTCTTCAAGAGGATGATTGATGCTGCACTTATGGTCACGAAAGCTGATCCATCAACCTCACCAGCACAGAATACACATAAATAATCTTCTCAGAGTGATGATGAGTTCTGGGCATGTCCAGAACACATCAATGCAATAATTGAGATGGAGCAAGCTGCACTGAGGAGAGACACTTTTAAGAAAATGATGGCTGATGATGCCCCAAGCTTCAGCATAGGACTCATACAAGAAGAACAGAATGAAAAGTGGAATCAGATTTTGAAAGTATCAGGACTCTATGAAGTAGTGTATGCTACTGAAAACATGGATGATGAAATAAATGAAGAAATGGCTGAAGGTCAAGATACTAAAACAGAAAATGAAGAAGTACATTTAATTTTAGCATCACATGTATTCCATTCCAGTACAGTTCTAATCACACCTAGGCATGACATGGCATCTGATAATGATATGAATCACATTACACAACAGATTCAACGGACATGTAAGCTTACAAGAAATGAAAAGGAATTATACTGCTGGCTAATTGATAATGATGAATCAATTTTGTAAGTTCTTTATGATAATGTTTCATTATTTTTGCTATCTGATAAGTGAAATTACTTAAAAAAAGAACACACTGATTTTACAGATCTCAATTTGTATACGCCGATGGTCGTGTGAGTATTACAATGCAGGACATGGGGACGTTGACTGCAGAATCCTATATTTACTCATCTGTGATCGATGTCTAGAGTACAATATTGAATCACAATGAAGGAGTAAGAAGTCCATCATGTTGCAGAAAATTCTTTACCACAACAATTCCCACTATAAGTGAAAATACAAACCTGCATTCATATTATAACATTATAAAAATAAACTATAATTTTTTAAAATTTTAACTGACAGTGCTTCTCCGTTTCACACCCACCAAAACACTTTGATGTAAAGAGAAAAATGATACAGTTCTCAGAACTGCTTCTTATGGAGATGAAGAGCTTCAAACACTTGAACATAGATGACATAGATCTGGTAAAATAATACTTATTCTAGCATGAAGAAATTCCAGGATAACCATAACATCTTACATTTTAGCATCTTATCTAATCAATTTTAGCATCTTATTTAATTCATTTTAGCATCTTATCTTATACATTTTAGCATGTTCTTTTGCAGTACCTATTCCCAATATACTACTCACAGCATTTCTTCATGATAGCAATTGATGTTGAGAAACAAAAAGCAGAAATAATTAACAATTCTTCAGCCATGGATGGTGATGAGAATGAAGAGAAATATGGTAGCATCCCACAAACTTTGGTAAGCATATAATTACAACATCATTGTACATTTCAAACCACATAAAACTAATATTAAGAAACACAATGCAGGTTGAATTTTTAATTGATTTCCTCTACGACAACGGTCAAAAGAGAATAGCCACAAAAATGTCAAAGCAGATGAAGCATGCTGAAATACTGAAGATGCCATGGAGAGATGATACAAACAAATCTGACTGTGGGGTATATGTGATGAGACATATGGAGACGTACAATGGGAATGAGTGACAGAATTGGAACTGTGGCATAACTCCAAACAATTTGAAGCAGTTGAAATACATGAGAGCCAAGTACTGTGCTGCAATACTTGCTGCAGATAGTAACATTGAAAAGGAACGAATCATAGCTCAGGCAAAAATTCGCTACAATCCTTCGGTTGACATTGATTCTATTATTCTGAACAAGAAAAATTAGTTTGTATTATGTCTTTTTTGTATGAATATGTTTTACCACAATCTTTGTTTGGATTTTGGTGTTTCATTTTAGATTGCTATATTATACAAGATGACCAATTTGAATTAATTTTTGCTTCATAGTCCTCTCATTTCAGCTTCATAGTTCTTTAATTTCAGCATTATAGTCGTTCTATTTTAGCATCACTAAAAACCAATTGGGAAATAACGAATCAAGAAGGAGAATGTAATGTAATGTTGAGCGGTCTAAAATAAATTTAACAACATATTCCTTTAAGTTTAGCATAATAGTCCTCTCAATTTAGCATCAGTGAAAAAGATTAGCATCAAATATAAAAATATATGAACCAGAGTATCGTATTCAATATTCTAAATTAATTTTAGCATCATAGTACTATAATTTTAGCATTACGGTATTCTCATTTGAGCATGTTAGACCCTGAACTGTAATAGTGTAATAATGTAATAAACACGATTATTAGAAGCGTAAGATTAAAAATAAAAATTCCTAAAAATATTAGTATGTGATGGAGAAATTAATCTAAAGAAATAAAAAATAATTATTATGTTAAAATACTTATAAATTATCGAATAAAATAATTAATATGTTAAAATATTCTATCCCGCCTAAATTATTAAGGACAAAAATGTAATTTTAATTAAATTTCGTAAACAGTTAACATATTGAAATTAAAAGTTCTCTGATCAGAAACCTGCAACTGCAACACGCATATATTGATTCTTTTGAAACTCCGTTTTTCATAGAAGTATCATTCACAGAAAAAAAACAGAACGAAAAAATCTAAAAAAAAACCATAACCTCTAATCTGAAAAAATGGCGGACAAGAAGAAAGTTGAAGCCTCTACGAACGAAAACGGTACACTTTTCATTTCTGTAACAAGAACACATATTCAAAGATCTGAACAAAAAAGTTAGGGTTTGAACATATTTTAAACTTGTTGCGGGTTTTTTTTTAACACTAGGAAATCAAGCATAAACTTGTTATAATTCTAGCATGAGTCTCGTAATATAATACCATACGTGTGCCGAATTTTTAAATGGTGAAAAAAGAAAGACAGTAAAGTTAATTTTTTTAAATGCCATAATAATCAAGATACCATGTTTAACATAACATAGAGAAGCCCCAATTTTAGCATGTTCTAAAACCTAGTTTTAACATAGTTTTAAAGGTATATTTAAAATCATTTTTCTAGCGTACTCTTTAATGGTCTTTTAAATGATATGTTTAACATTGCAAAGCGTAGACCAAATTTTAGCCAGATTTAACATATTTTTACAGTTATATTTAAAAGAATTGTTTTAGCATAGTTCATAATGTTGTTTTAGCATGAGTAAATTCCAGTTTTAGCATCTCTCTGTGAGTCTTTTATATTGACAATGTTGAGTGATTGTGTGTTATGTAAACGTATGTAGATACTTTGAAGCGTAAAAATCCAGAAACAAATCCAAAAATTGATACAACAAATGCTGAAAGAAGAATGAAAGCAAGAAATGACAAGGAGAGACAAAAACAAATTAAATCTCAATTTCTTGCTCGCATTCTTGAGGAAGAACTTGATTCTCAAAAAGATAAAGCTCATTCTTCATCATCAAAAGTTCAGATGGTCATGGAGAAGCCAGAAGTTTGGCCAACACTGAAGAGCATAGCACTGCCAGCACCTCTGACAAAAGCAATTAGGAGAATGAATGATGCACAGAAGGAAGCTGTCATTAGTATGGGATTTGGAGATATCCTATATTTGAATGTGATGAATATGCCTTAAAGGTTGAGCTTCTGGATTCTAGATAATTTCAATCCAAGGCGCTGCCAGATTGAACTTCCACATAATGGAGGTAGTGTTCCAATTACTGAGGATGATGTTGCAATCGCGTTTGGGTTTCCACAAGGTGAAACACTTGTCGAAAGAAGGAAAATGAATCATCCATATAAGCTTATGGATAGCTGGAGAGAGGAGGTGAAGAAACAAAAGTACAAAATCCTACCGTCTGACATTGTTACAAAGATGATCGAGGACGTTGAAGGTGGAAGGTGGTTTAAGATACATTTCATAGTCTTGTTGACAAGTTGCCTTATAGAAAATGGAGGCAACGATTATTTAGCTCCGAAGATCATGCACCTGTTAGATGATATTGACAACGTATCAAAGTTCAACTGGTGTTAATTCGCACTTAGAGCCTTGGTTGAGCATGCAAGTACCTAGCACAGAAATAAGGAAAAAGACTTCACAGGCCCTATATTGTTCTTGACTGTAAGACTTCATATCTATATTTCATTTTAGCAAATATTTGTATAAATTTTACACTATTTTTTATTATTATCAATACTAATTAGTACAATAATTGAACAATGCAACAGCTTGTGTATGTCGATTGGGTAGTCCTGTACACCAGGTATGTACCCAGATATGTGTCGCTCATACGAGAATGGGAAAATGCTTTGTTAGTTGACAGAGAAGAACTCGAAGAGAGTGCAGGTGGATTTGGGTTAGGGTCCGTTTCTGAACCTTATTATGGTGAGGATGATGAGACAGATGAAGATGAAGGAGAGGAAGTTGAAGAAGAGGAAGATGAAGCAGAGGAAGATGAGGAAGAGGAAGAGGATGTGACTCACTATTCTGATCCCAGTCCGAGCTGCTCCCAACAACCTATTGAGCAAATTCGGAAAGGGATAATGAAGAATGCAAAGATTGTTGTTGCAGCTATGTTTGGTATTTATTTTCACCTAAACTGTAAGTGTACAGCGAGGCTTATAGGATAGCGGTGAACAAGGTCGTATCCACAGAGATTTAAGATTTAATCTACTAGTTATTCAATTTAACCCCTCGCAGTTATCTAGACTATCAAACATGGTTGGATTTAACTAATTAAAAACTAAAGATAATAAATAAAATAAATCACCACAGCAGAAATCAACACAGATAAATCAAACACTGAAGAGAAAGACGCATTCTAGGATTGGATAATCATTATTTAATCCATTCTCTTAATCAATCCATTTAATGTCTATGTTGGGATTTAAATCATGCTAGAACAATCACTCATGTATTCTAAACATTCTCTCGAAGCGCCTAGATTGTAGATCACATAACAAATATTAACGTCTCCTTTCAATACCTATTATACAACTCCTAATGGTTCCAAAGATTTATTGTTCTCTAAATTAATCGCAACTCTCTCGATTGATATTGACTAACCAGTTAATTATTCCAGATCTTGTGTTAAAACTCATCTCTCGAATTATGGATTAACACATCAAATTGTATCATTTAGTGATCAAGTAAATAATACAGAGAAAACAGGAATAATCAAAACATAATTAAATCATAGACACCAAATAATATGAATCAAAAGAACTTCATAAATAAATCATAATCCAACCCTAGAATACTAGGGTTTTAGCTATCCATGGCAAAATAAATAACTAAAATAATCCACAAAGAAAACATGAACAATCCTAAGAACAGAGAAAATAAAACCCGGAAGAATTAATTTGTCTCTAATCTTGAAAGCTCTTGAATCCCTTGGTCTTGTTCTTCGCGTACGTTTTTCTCTGCAGCAACTCTTTGTTGGTAACTTTTAGGTAGGAAGAATTGTGTTTATTTTCGTCCATTGAAACCCCTAAAATACCAAGTAAGAATTTGATCCAAAGTAGAAAACCACAAGTTGTACCGTCATTAAAATTCGCGAGCTCTCTCCCGAGCATGTCAGTCGCGACTCAGGTCGTGACTCCACGTGGCATCCAGCTGTCAGAATATTCGCGACCTCTACTGATATTCGCGACCGGGTCGCGACTTTCTCAAAGATGACCCATGTCTCTGTCGCGATCATACAGTGCATGGCCCTCGGTGATTCGCGGTCTCATTCGTGACTCGCGACTTTTCCGCTTAGTACCCCAGCCTCTGTCGCGATTCGACAGTTAATGGCTGAGGTCTTCACCCGCGAGTTGCCACGTCAGCACACAATTCTCGACCATTTTTCCATGTATTTTCCGGGACTTCCATACTTCGTTAAAATACCATCTCTTCAAGGACAATTTCTGCACATTTCTGCACAATTCCAACAAGAAATACCAAACTCCCAAATGCATGGAAACACAAATAAACTGAGATGAAACACGCCCAAAACAATTCAAACTCAACACAAAAGTGTACCAAAATTAGTGTAAAGTCTCAGTTTATCAACTCCCCCAAACTTAGAAGTTTGTTTGTCCTCAAACAAAGAACAAAACCAAACACGGAATTCAAACAATACATAACTCCACAATTTATAATCTAGAATCTACAATCTCGAAAATCTAATTGGGAAAATGACAAGAACAAGCACAACACTCAAATCATGAACACATGTGATAGATTTCAACAAGCAAAATTTAAGCCAATGATCCTCACCGGTGTGTGTTTCGCTCAAACACTCAAAGTGTGATAAAATAAGGGTAAGCACTCATCGAATCATTGAACTACACACTTAATCTACCATAAGCTTGCATGCAATCTAAGCTCTTCACTGACAATTGAATGTGCTCAAAGTTAGGATCAAATAGGACTTTCGTAAGGTTGTAATGTAGGCTTGAGTTAAGGCTAGGAATATTTGGCTAAAGTGACTCAACAATTGCAACACAATCCACCACTTTTACTTTCTACTCCCAACTACTTATCACATTCAAACACTAGTTAGATTTTTTCCAACTTCCTCCTACACATCCTTAAATCATCCATATATTCTTTCAACTTATGGACCTTTGGTCTCTTTTCTTTCTTTCTTTTCATTGGCACTTTTCATATTTTTTTCTTCTTTTTAGTGCTCTTTTCATAATTTTTTTCCTTTTCTTTTCAACACTCACATAGCACCTTTGTTTTTTTTTCTTTTGTGCACCAACAAAAATCACCAAGTATCCCAACTCCATAATTCCTACCCTTTCTCCTATTTCTCCACAAGAATCAACAAATTAATCCCAAATAGGCTTTCAAAGAAAAGGCATTTAGGCACAAAAGGGTTCGCAAAGGAATAAAATGAATTTAAGACAGTGTATGGGACAAATGGCTAAAGAAAAGATGGCCTATTATCATCTCCTATTTTCAAGCACAGAAACTCAATCTCAAGCAAGACAACATGCAAGTTCTAGAGAAACAAGTGCATAGACAACCAACACACAAGAACAAAAATTAAGACAACAGTCTTATAGGCTCAAAATTCTCACAGCTCAACATTGGCCAAAATAAAGCTCGATGAATTCTAAAACACATGCTCTTTCAAATCATGCTATACATGCTCAAATCATCCCCAATCAAATATCTCAATTATACGTACTAAACCATAAACCATAAAGCATATATCATCAAAATCCCAAGTAAAATTCAAGACCAAAATTCAAAAAAATTTCAAACTTTCCGGAAAATAAAACCAAAACAAAACAAGTAAAGCAGGTAAAAACATAATAAAAAAACACAATAAAGGTCTAGACACTACAAACGTACATCCCCCCAAACTTATTCAAATCCACGGGATGAAATAAGTTTGCAAAAATGCATGTAGGTGTCGTCGACCACTTACAACGATCACATGGATGTCCAGTTGGGTTCAACGTCCTCCCCCAAACTTGTCGACAGACAAGTTGATCAAATTTCTATCCCCAAAAGTATAGCATCCATCCGGTCTTTACCTGCATAACTCAGAAAAAGAAGTGAAAAACATAAATAAGAAAAAAAAACTGGAAATAAAGGAAACATAAAAAAACACATTGGGTTGCCTCCCAACAAGCGCTGCATTTAACGTCGACAGCCAGACGAAATCGGGAACTCAAGTTTCCACAAGCGGGGAAACAGGTATCCCTCATTCTCTTCCCGGAGCATCCATCTCCATGCTTCCACAATCAAACAGGAACTGGAGGTATTCATCTTCAAATCGGAGAGTCAGAATCCCAGTGTCCAAATCAATATTGGCCCGCCCGGTGCGCAAAAATGGGCGTCCCAAAATGAGAGGGACACTTTTATCTTCCTCAATGTCCAGCACCACAAAGTCCACTGGGAGTATGAAATCATGCACCTTGATCAATACATCCTCCAAAATTCCCTCAGGATACACCATAGATCGGTCGGCCATCTGCAAACACATAGTGGTGGGCTTGAGTGTCCCACCATTCAACTTCTTGAAAAATGACAGCGGCATCAAATTTATGCTCGCCCCCAAATCACATAGTGCTCGGCCACCTATCTTGTCTCCAATAGTGATCGGAAGTGTAAAACTCCCCGGATCCTTCATCTTGGCCGGAAGCTTCTTTTGGATGATGGAGCTGCAGTTTTTTGGAAGGTATATAGTGTCGAACTCCTCTATCTTCTTCTTCTTAGATACAACATCTTTGAGGAATTTTGCATACTTAGGCATATGCTGCAGCGCCTCCACCAAAAGAATGTTGATTTGCACCTTCTTAAATATTTTCAAAAATCGAGAGAACTGTGCATCAACCTTCTGTTTCGGGGTTTGCTGTGGGTACGGGATGGTCATTATAGGAAGCAATGTAGGACCTGTCGGAGGACTCTGTATGGTAGAATTTGGCTTGTCAGAAGCCATCTTAGGGAAAACAGCTGCAGCGGAAGTAATAGGTGCAGGAACCTCAGTATGCAGATGGATTACATTGCACTGTTCCTTGGGATTCACTGTGGTATTGCTAGGGAATTGTCCCGGTTGGTGCTGATTCCCTACAACTGTAGCCAGCTGACCCAGTTGCTTCTCGAACATCTTCATCTGCACACTCATGGCACCCACAGTATTCTCCAACTTCTCCACTCTGCTTGCGCCCCCCCTCCATGAATTTATCGGTCTTCCCCATGAACGTCATCAACAGATCATCCATCTTTAGATTTTTCTCCTCGTTGATCACTCCATTTGTTACAGAGAAGCCAGGAGGGGGCTGCATTGCACTGTTAGGATTCCCATATGAGAGGTTGGATCGATACCTTGATAGAATTGATTTCCACCTCGGTAATTGTTGCCATCATAGCCACCTCTCTGATTGATATAGTTGACATCTTCAATTGTATTTCCCATGGGATTATCTACACCCGGTCGCGCTATAGCATCAAATCTGTTGTTGATCATGGCATTCAGAGTAGACAGCTGGGCGGCCAATTTGGAAATTGGATCACTATCATCAACTGATGCAGCTCTCTTCAATATCCTTACTGGTCGATCCCCAGTCCACTGATAGCTGTTGGTAGCCATGTCTTCAATTATCATCACAGCTTGATCGTGTCCTTTATTCAGCAATGACCCGCCTGCAGAGGCATCCAGAAGCCTCTTCACCTCCATATCGCATCCGTTGTAGAAGATGCAGACCTGATGATCCATCCCAAATCCATGATTGGGGCACTCCCTCAGCAACTCTCGAAACCTCTCCCAAGCTTCATATAGATTCTCATCTTCATACTGGCGAAACTGAGTAATCTCGCCTTTGAGCTTAAGAGTCAGACTGGGAGAAAAGAATTTATGTAGAAACTTGTGCGCCAAGCACTCTCAGCTATCCACCGTACTGAGATCCAAGGAATGATACCAATCCTTGGCAGCGTCTCTCAATGAGAATGAGAATAGGTGAAGCCGAATGGCATCATCTGACACCCCGTTTATCTTGATTGTACTGCAGACCTCCAAGAATTGTTACAGGTGTGCATTTGGATTCTCAGTTTTGAGCCCTCCATACTGATGCTGCTGCACCATGCCCACCAATCCCGACTTCAGTTCAAAGTTGTTGGCATTAATGCCTGGACCGGGAACTTGTCCATGGTTGAGCATCGGTGTGAACATCTGATTAATCGGTACCGGATCTGCTTCCCTGGCAGCTTCTTGCTCTTGAAATCGCCGCTGCATTTCCTCTAGCTGCTGTTGCATACGGTGCATATGATCAGCTGTAACAGGAACTGCTGGTTGTTGCTCTGCCATTGCTCTCTTTCTTCTTGCGTTTTTGTGGCGGATGGTGGCTTCAATCTCAGGATCCAAAGTTTGAAATGGTTCCCCCTGAGATCGTGTACGCATACACAACCTAATCACAAGAAAAAGAAGATTATAATATTTAAACGAAAATAAACTGAAAAAAATGTCTAGATTAACACAAGAAATTAAATCTAAATAATAGCAAATAAAAAAAAAATTAAATCCCCGGCAACGGCGCTAAAAATTTGTTCGGTATTTATTTTCACCTAAACTGCAAGTGTACAGCGAGGCTTATAGGATAGCGGTGAACAAGGTCGTTGACGGATGCTCAGTTTACCTTAAAACCTACCGTGATTTGTTTCAATATTTATAACTCGTGTCAATTCCTACAAGTGTACAAGCATGTGATTGTAGATATGATGATACGAGGTCGATTCACAGGGAAATGGAATTGAAATTAGACGATGCAATTACCACGACGGAAGATGAGTGAAATATCTAGACGACTAATAAGGAGAGGGTGTAATTTAACTATATTCAAATTTCAAACAAGAACCAAAAACATAACATGTAAACATATATAAAATTATCAATGTATTTCTCACTTAATAGGCAATACCAAACAAGCGAGAGCTTTGAAGATGACAAATAAGGTGAAACTCTAGGACATGGCTACACAATACTCATATTGACCTACAATGTGGGATTTAACATACATTGTTGCAAAGTTCATAGATAGGAAAACCACAAATATAATAAGAGCATCTCTCGAATATCTCTTAAATTGCGAATGCGACAAAGATGGCTATCTCTAACGCATTCTAAGGTCGCACCTATAAAAGGATCTAAAGGTCACATTTCCTTCCACATAATGACATTCGACTAAGAAGACAAATATGTAGATTTGATCTAGGCATGCTTATGATCACGGGATTGACTAGATGCAAGTTATTCATACATGTGATGTTAGTGAGATGGCCAACCAAACAACATCATTCAAGCCCTAGCATAGATCAAAACCTTGACAAAGCAACAACATATATATACATTCCAAACCAAGGATCAATATTCACATTGTTTCACCACATCCTAGAGCCCTAAGGCTCTAGCCAACCATATTCATAATAAAATCAAGATTACAAAATGAAGAACAATAACCCATTCCAAATACAAATCAAAGAAGAGAGAAGAGGTGATAGAACCCAATGTAGAATCCTTCTTCTTCACTTCTATGGCTTGGATTCTCAAGTGGATGGTTGAATCTTCAATCTTGTTCTTGATCTTCAAAAATCCCCTTTTTGATGTTTCTCTTGTGTGAAATTTCGTTCTAGGGCCAATTGGTATCTTTTTTTGAAATGCCCAAGTGATATATATATCAATGGACCAATAAATGAATGCCAAAAGTCACTTTTTATTTTCATCTATGCGGAGCGTGACTCAAGGAGATTGCGCTTTTGGGTCGGGTTTGGACTGAAGAAAAACAGCTCTCTGAAGCTTGTACAGAGCGACCGAAAGGGTCGCGCTTTTGGATCGCGTTGATTTCTGCCTTGGAAGCGCGACCTAAGGAAGTCGCGTTTCTGGGTCGCGCTTTCCTTTGCTTTTGAAGCGCGACCCCAGGTGCTCGCGCTTTGGTGTCGCGTTCCAGCTGGAGAAAACACTGTCCCTGAAGTTGTCGAAGTGCGACCAAACGGGTCGCGTTTTTGGGTCGCACTGTAGACCGGCTGTGGCGCGACCCTGAGGTGCTCGCGCTTAGGTGTCGCGCTTTGGCCTATATGAAGTTTTTCTTGTCTTTTCTCGTCTTTGTGCACGCGTTGATCGATCGACTCACAACTTGACTCCTTTTGGCATTTGTTTTCCCAAAAACTCCCTAAATTGGTCACATTATACTAAACAAGAGAGTTAAACATTATTAACAATATTTACCAAATATATACATGATAACCAAGTGCAAATGCACTCAAAAATGAGTCCAAATGAGTGCAATTTATGCACTCATCAACTCCTCCAAACTTAAATATTTGTTTGTCCTCAAACAAAACAAGAGTAAAAGGACAAGGTTATTGAGCATATTGGAATCAAGATGACAATTTGCTTCAAAACATCCGAAATAAAATAAAGCATACATGATAGTGGCAATCAATAATAAACAAGATCATCAAAGTCATCATGATACAATTTGTGAAGTTCAAACTCTCTCAAGGTTCAATAGACGCTCATTCTCGAGTGTATAGGCTATAAGTGTATCGCTCAAGGTCGAGAGTGCACTAGAATTCTACCATATGCTTGCAAAGTGACTTCAATCTCCACTACTTAGTGTGTGTTTTCAACCAAGAATCATTAAGGTCTTTTGGGATTGTAGTGAAGGCTTTTCGGAAAGGTAGGTATATATGGCTAAGTGACTTCCCAACATTACCAATCAAGTAGAACAAATCACGTTCTCTTCTACCCTTTTTTCTTCAACCCATATTTGTTTGAGATTTTTCCAAATTTCTTTCAATATTTCATACTTTGTGATGCATATGAAGAACTATCTTTCTTATACTTCATTTTCAATTATGATCAAGATGGTTCACTTTCTTGTGTTCTTTTCTATCACAAAAGTATTCATTGTCTTATCCTTCTTTATTTTCCAAGATTTTATTTGAAAAAGTTCACAAAAATCTTGCCAATTATTCCATTCCCAACCCAATCAAATCAATAAAATAGTTTCAAGGCTCAAAGGGCTTGCAAGGAATTAAATTTATATTAGAAGGTTAAGAATTTGGATTTTTATGAGGTTTAGACAACAGACAACAGATGGCCTTAAATCATTTTCAAGAGATCAAACAAACCACTGTAACCTCAATCAAGTCACAAAGCAAGTTCTAGAGAAAACTCAGTGCACTATGAAGACCAATAATCACTCATCAAAGAAAAAATTACACTTGTGTAATCTTTGGATCAAAATCTCTCCACGGTAAATTTTTCCTTCCCAAATTGTACTTTCGAGACATTAAAGAACCTTTGTTAGAAAATCATGCTATGACATTATGCTTTTTATCAAAATTTTGCAAAAAAATTTTAACATAAGCTCATGCCCATCAAGGATTCCAATTTCATCAAAAATCATGCCCTCAATGCCCCTATTATTGTTATAAGAACATACACCTATTTAAGTCAAAACAACCCCACATCACAATCATAAGGAAATTGAACAAAAATATAGATAAAATATCACATGCTCATGAAGCAAAACGGCCTGCGATATCATAATCCATCAACTACCATCATCCATACATACCAACTAGGAATATAAAATCCTAACATAATCCAAACATAAATAAAAACATAAGCATGCGAGCATGCTCCAATATCCGAAAGCATAAATAAATAGATAAGTCTTAGGAAATAAAGCGGTAAAAAGTTCATGGAACTGAGCAGAAAAGTTCCTTGACAACCACTACTCTCTCCCCCTCCCCCAAACTTATTTTGATCCAAAGGAGGAAATAAGTTTGGAGGCAAAAAGGTGGTGGCAAGGGTTACTAACGCTCAATGAGGTGGCTGCTGCTGATGAGAAGACTGGTGGGGATGTGGAGACTGCAAAGGGGACGAAGATGGCATGAATTGTGAAGGCTGGAATTGCTGGAACTGTTGAGAGGAGGAGGCCATGAATTGACCCGTCGGCATCTGCTGAAAATGCTGTGAAGAAGATGACGAGGCCATGAACTGTCCAGTCGAGAACTGCTGCAATGACTGGAATGGCAGCTGCTGCTGATGCGGGTAGGAGTTGTAGGGATTCATCTGCTGGTACTGAGATGGGGTATAGGGCTGCTGCTGTGACCCAGACTCGGTGTTCATGCCCCTGAAGATCCCGGCTAGGTCCTGTATCTCTGATCGGAACGAGCCCATATTATCAGCAAGTCCCCTGATGTCACCCCTAAGACCTGTAAACCTCTCGTCAATATCCGTCTATATGGCATGAAATCTGTCATTTACGCTGGACTGAATCTGCCCCATCCTGCCATGCATGTCGTGTCGGATATCATCGAATCTCGTGTACATGTCTTGCCTTAGTGCTCCGAACTCATCGTGCACATCATCCCTCCAATTGTACATGGTCTCCTCTAGTGCATCAAAGCGGCCAGTAATCTGTTCTTCATTGAAACGCCGTCCACGTCTGAATGCAGCTGAAGATGACCCTTCTCCTCCTGTTTCACCTCCGTCGTCTCCTTGGCCCTCAAGATTTCCTCGAATCCCTCGTTGTTGACCTGCTATACCCATAGCTTGAAGATGGGCAACTGTCTCCATCTTCCAATTTCTTCGCTCAGTCCAATTCGACACATGTGTGAGAGCTTGATTTAGCAAAGGAAATGTTCCCCCAGCTCGCATGTTCAGTAGAAATTGATTTAGATCTGAGGCCAGCATCTTCACATTCCTCAAGTGATTGAGGTTGATCATCCTCAACCCCGGTGTATACAACTCTTCTGTTAGGTCGACATCGAAGTAATTTACTATTGGAGTGATCAATCCGCCAAGGCAAATGTGTCCACTGTCGAGGTGGGATTGTCAAAACATCTGCTCAATTAGGAAGGCACCAAAGTTCAAGTGCTTTCCATTCAACATAGCCCACAAAGCAAACAACTCCTTCGTCCTCAGCCCACTGTTGTCTCTTCTTGCCCAAACAGTGTTGGCAAGGATTCGGTGTAGGTATCGAAAGACCGGGTTGGGCATAGCGGATGCCTTGGCCATACTAGAGTTATAACTCTCCGTCTCCGTCTCTGTGAGGCATAGAAGGTGGTAGGTGCCGTTTTGGTCGAATTCTCGGGGCTCATGGTAAATGCCTTCTTGTGTGGCCCCAAAAATCTCATTTAACTCATCCACGGTTAGCTCAAGGTCTTGGTTTCCAAGCCGGAAAGTGCATCAAACCGGCCCCTTCTTGTCTGTCCTCTTCATGTCAAAAGTGCTCATTACCTCCTTTACTAGGCGCGGATACGTCAAACAATCCCGCTCTAGAGCTTGGAGCCAACCAATTCGATCCAAGAGCTGCCACACATCATCTTTGATACCAAGGGCTTCGCATGTTCCCTCGTGCATAAACTTGGTAGTTGCAATAGTGACGTTGAAGATTCGATTCCATTTTTCAATATGCTCCTCATCATGGAGGACGACCCCATATCTCATTGGATGGCTTGCCGGCATGTCCTCATCTTGACCCTCGTCTTCAGCATCAATCTTGGGGTCAGACTCAACATGTGTCCTCTTAGAAGACCTCCCTCTTCTTGGCATTTTGGGGTGAGATTGGTACCTACAAAAGATTTGAACAAGGCCAAGGCAAAATAGGAGAAATCATTTCCTTTTTTGTAACAAAGTTGGATGTGGTTTCAAGTGTATGACAATATCTAAAGTATCCCACATTTAACTTTGTTTGAACAAAATTTGTGATTCCCATTAGCAAACCATGCTCTTAAAATGTCATGCCTTCTCCAAAGCGTTCACATATCACCATTACAACAAAGCATAAAACAAGGAGCACAAATTTTATCTTGACAAACGAGGCCTAAAGCCATATGTGACAATATCAACTACCAATCAAGACAAAAAGTGTTTTCGCCAAATCAAACATTGTTCCAACATGCTCCATTTTTCTTCATATTTCATACAACCTTAGTGCACTACACCAAATGCAAAATGGGACCAATTTAGGCAAAAGAAAGGTTTGGGATAGATATGACAATGTCAAAAGCTTCATAGCAACATTTCAAACATGCGATATTCATCAATGCTCTATTCATTCCCAAAAATCCCAAAATCCATGGTTAATGCAACAAGGTATGTTTATTCAATCATAAAACATTTCAAAGATCAAATGTCCATGTTTATTTTCAATCACAATCAACCATGGAATCTACTACAATAGGTAATGTCATTGTTGTACTACGTACCAGTGTTATTTATGTGAAGCTTTTTCCATCACAAATGATTATGAATGTCATATTAGCTCGAAATTGATGGATTGACCTGACTAGAATGAGAAAAATAGAGAATTAGGGCCAAACCGGTTGGGTTGGCGGGCCAATTGGGCTGGCCCGGTCAGTCCTGCTGGACCTGGCAACCTTCAGTGTTTTGGTTATAACTGGTTCTAGAAAAATATGATTCATGAATGATCAAAGACATTGAAAAACTAATTCAATTATCTTTCCATCCGTATATTATGCATTCACAGAGTCCAAGTATGCTAATTAGAGTTACGAATTTTTAAATTTACAACCAATAATAAATGTGTCACATTATATTCAATGATGTTATTTTTCATTAAATGTTATATTTTCATTTATAACATACATTCATGAATGTCTATCAATGTTATAAAGACTATAAGTGATTAGGATTATGTATAAAATATATATTTGAATATTTGATAATTTGTTATTAGAGTTTGATGATACAAGATGTTTATTCATTTTTTGCTACTTGAATGTCAAGACCTATCACTTTAATTTATTTTATTATTTCATATTCCATTTCTTCTTGTAATCCCTCTATTATTAGTTACCATTGACATTATAAATTATTAAAAATTATATTATTTATCATGTTTTAAATTATTTAATTATATATACATTATAATGTTATCATTTGTTTAATAGATGAGAAATAATATGAAGATATACATAATTATGTAGTTGAATTGAAGCATCAAATGTCGTTAAAGTAGAAAAATAATGTAATTCAAATATTTAGATCAATGATTGAGCATAGTTATTGTGATGTAATTTGAAATTATTATTTTTCAAATAATAAATTAAGGTTGAACATTATTATCATGAAATATAGTTTCGGTCTTTTCCTTATTACTCGAATGTTTTTAGTGTGTGGTGTTAATTCTATTATTTTACTCTTTTATTTTATTTTCTCATATCTTTTTTTACTAACTAACTATTATTTATCAGGTTTTGAATTATTTAATTGTATAATAATACAGAGATGTTATGTCTTTTAATAAATGATGACGACTTTGAAAATGAAATTGAATATGAAGTTGAAGGAACTTCAAATAATATTGTTGAAGTAGAAGAATATTGTACTTCAAATTAAATCAAAGATTGAGTTATAATTAGATTTATGATGTAGTTTGAAATTGTAAAATTTGGAAAAACAAATTATGGTTGAAGATTATTGTTATTTGTTGTGTCATGTATTACTGTTGGTTTCTTTTATTTGATGCACTTTGATGTTAATGAAATTTTCTATTCATCATATTCTTTTCATTTTATCGTATTTTTCTTGTGTTTATTTATTTCAACTACTTATTTTTTTGTTAATTTTCAAAAAAAAAGCTCAAAATTAGTGTACGTATCAAAATGTAATTTACCCATAATTTTTGAATAAATTATTGATAGGTTTATATATTAATGAATTTGAATCATACCTGGAGTATTAAATTGTCAATTTGGCATCAATTGGATCGTAACAACTAATTAAAGAGATTTTGTAACGTTGTTTAGAAATATTATAGCAATAATTTCGGAGCATTATGGCAGCGCTTAAAAAGGTGCAGGTTTTATTCTATTTGGGAATATAAATTTACTATATATATATACTAGTATTACACCCGCGCGCCGTTGCGCGGTGTGATTTAAGGTGATAATATATAGTTCATAGTCGGTGTCTCACCTTATATCTGATTCTATATTCTGAAGTTACTCGCGCGCGTTGTGTGGTATGATCCATAATTGATGTCCTATTTTATCTCATTTTATATTTTGGAGTTATTTTATGGAACTATATTTTAAAGTGTTAAGTAAATTTAATAAGTATAATTTCAATATAATTAATATTATAATCTAAGAGTTTTTTAAAAATAAAAATAAAAACATTTTGGAAGAATAGACCAAAAAGTAATCAATCTCATCATAAGTGATTATTCAATCAAAAAATATAGGATGTTAAGTGGATAAGGGATTTGCTGCCCTAGTTAGAGCTCCTTAAAATACAAATGAGAATGATGCACTTAGTGATCAAGATTCTAGAGCTAAAAATATTATTAAAAATATTAATTCATATTAAGCTGTTTCAAAATCTAAAATAATATAGTAATAAAATGATTAATATATTACCTTAATATTTATTGATACAAACTCAAATAATTAGTTATTTGTAAGAAAAATATTTAAAAATATATAAATTATTTGATACACGTGATTTAAATAGTTTTTTATTTGAAATTTGAATTTCAAATTGGTAAAGCCCATTTTGAGATGGGTAATTGCAAGCCGCCACAAAAACTGTAAATTATTTTTAAAATATTAAAATAAGTTTAAAGTGCAATTCAACATGTACAAAAGACTATTCACGCAAGCATGGGCTATGCGTGTTTTGGCGGACAAAATGGGCAAATGGGCCGGAACACTGTGCATCAACTACTTCACTTTATATATATATATATATTAGAGTTCAAATAGGAACACAGATTCTGTGTGGGAAATAGGAATGCATATTAGCCATAGGATTTGTTTATTTTAAGGGTCAAGATTCGGTATTAATAGGGAGAACTAGTTTGCAATTTTTAATTAACTTAATTGGTGAAGGGTTATAATTGTAATTGGCATTTTATGTCCATATCTATTCCCACGATTTTTGGAAGTTACCATAATCCATATATTTTCGATTATAGGCGATTTTCAATTAATGAAACAGTTTCTACAAATAAAAAATCACGTTGGTTTATCAATAATCATGTACTGTTTTTTATCTGACGGTTATTTGAAAGGTCAAAGATTTCGGTAGCCTATGAATTGTTCTCTAAATTCATAAAAGTTTCAACGGAAGTATTGTTCGGTGCGTGCGATTCACACAAATTGAAGATTTCAATATTCATGGAAAATACAGGTATTTCATATTTGCAAATATTATTGTGAATTTAATTTTGTTTAGTTGTGTATATAGTGTTGTAGGTAGGCGTACCATTGTTGCATGGTTTGATGTTTGCGTTTTTAGACAGAAAAAACAGATTTAAAAACTTATATTGGGACGTTGTTCGAGAGTACGGAGATTAGTGATGTTTGCCCTAATTTTAGTTAAGGTTTATAGTGTTGCGTATTTTCAAGGTAATGTATCGATATGCTATCTGCTTTGTAGAATATGCTACCTAATGCAGAATGCTTGCTAATTAAGACACTATAATAATGCATTGGCTGTATTGTGGATTATATTTATAATTTATATATTTCGTTTTAAATTATTTATGTCTACCTAAATAATTTATTTAGATTATTTCGTTTTTTAGACAAAAAATAGATTTAAAAACTTATATTGGGACATTGTTCGAGAGTACGGAGATTACTGATGTTTGCCCTAATTTTAGTTAGGGTTTATAGTGTTGCGTATTTTCGAGGTAATGTATCGATATGCTATCTGCTTTGTAGAATATGCTACCTAATGCAGAATGCTTGCTTATTAAGACACTATAATAATGCATTGGCTGTATTGTGGATTATATTTATAATTTATATATTTCATTTTAAATTATTTGTGTCTAAACGTTGTAGGAGAATAATTTTGTAGTTGAAAACAAATTTTGTAGTTGATGTTCGTGTATGTTTATTTAATTTCTATGATTTTATATATGATGGGGTTTTAGGATAGTTTAGTATGTTAATCGATTGAGGAATGTGTAAACATAAATAATACATTAAGAAGATTGAGTCAAAATATTGTAGGCGAAGTTGCACAGTGTTCATCTATGATATATTATGCGTTCATGACAAAATATGCGTGAATGCATATTTTTGATCTTATATTTAGGGTTTTCGAGTTGTCTTTAATTATGTGTTCTGTTAACTGTTAGAATGTTGCTAACTACGATGTATGATTTGCTAACTAGTTTATTATTGTTTGCTAATTCAGAACCTTCATGTAGTTGATTTACGGGGACAGTTATTAATTTGCATGATTTATATAAGAATGTGTTAAAACGTTGTAGGCGAAGTTGCAGAGTATTCATATATGCTATATATTGGACGTTCATGCCAAAAAATACGTGAGTTGATATTTTTGATCTTATATGTAGGGGTTTTTGGAGTTGTGTTTGTGTGTTATGTTAATGATCAGAATGTTGCTAGATACAATATATGATTTGCTAACTAGTTTATCATTGTTTGCTTATTCAGAACCTACACGTAGTTCATGTACGTTGACGGTTTTTAATTTGTATGATTTATATAAGTCGTGTTAACTGTCATAATGTTGCTATATGCGACATATGATTTGCTAACTAATTTAGAAATGTTTGCTAATTCAGAACCTTAATATAAACAGACATGTTTATGTTGTTTGTGTGATTTAATTATATCGACATATTTTCTATTATAAATATTATTATTATGGTTATTATTTTTGTTTTTTATTCTTAATATATATAGCTTAATGAATTATAATTTTATTAAAATGACAGGTAGTAATTTGTCTCAAGATAATCATGCGATTGAGGATTATATACCAGAGTGTGAAAAATATTTAAAACTATTTGTTGGTCAGAAGTTCAAAAGTGTAGAGGATGGTATTATTTTTTTATAGAAATTATGGTGCAGCTGCTGGCTTTGACATTCGTCGTGGTACAGCTAGAATGTCTAAATGATGGTGTTATTATATGCAAGTACATGTTATGCAGTCGTGAAGGTGAAAAGAATTCGATTGAGGATGAAGTTGGCGATGATGTAAATAAGAAACGACGTAGAGTATCAAAGAGGGTCAATTGCATGGCTCGACTAATGTATGCAAATTTATCGGACTGCATTAGCAAATAAAAGATTCGTTGTTAGCAAATATTCAGCCACCTGTTAGCATAAATGTTTAATTCAGTTTATCATACAAGTGTATTTAATAGTTTTTTAGTATGATGATGGATGTGAACTTGGACTTCATTATTGAGTTCTCACGTGCTTATTATTATGAATAGCATAAAGGTTTATTGTTCGTTGTTTTTGAATTCTGGTATTATGAATATGCTTTATTTATTGCAAACTACTGCAATAAGGTTTGCTAATTTATAAGATTTTAAGGTTTTTTATTTCAAAAGTCGAGATTGTATCCGGATTTTTTATTTTTTGTAATATAATATTTGATAAATAATAAAGTTAGTTTTGCTAATTCAATACTTTTTACAAACAAACGAAATTTGTTTATGCTATTGTATTGTATTCGCAAGGTAATAATATTATATTTAAAAAAATCAAACGCATCAACATGACACTAACCTACATACGGTTGTGTTTGTTTTATAAGTATTTGTGAGGTAATTGCTATCCGTGAAACAATATTTTGCTATCTAATGCAATATAGTTTGCTAATTTATAAGATTTTAAGGTTTATTGATTCAAAAAGGTGAGATTGTATATGTCTTTTCCATTTTTGTTGTAATATAATATTTGCTAATGATTACAATAAGGTTTGCTAATACAATACTTTTTACAGAATCATGACTCATTATTACAGGTTGTGTTTGTTTTATAGTTATTTGTCAGACAATTGCTATCTGTAAAATAATATGTGCTAACTACTGCAATATGGTTTGCTGATACAATACTTTTTCCATTGCTTGCTTCTCAAGCCGTGATCACCTTGATGGCTCCCACCTAAATAAACAAACATCCAACAAAAGGAAACATAAATTAACTAATTAACTAATATCCAAACCAACAAAATATGATAACCTGAAATAAACATTTTTTGCTAACAGGCGGCTGAATATTTGCTAATAGCAATCTTTTATTTGCTAACACAATCCAATAAATTTGCAAACATTATACATTTGGTTTCTATAACAATAAATAAACAGGAGTTCACTACCGACAAAAAATTCAAGGTAAGAAAAAACACCTTCCACAAACCTACCAAGAGCCAAGCGGAAAAAAAAAACAAAGAATTGATACCATTAAACTTTATTTTGCCAGACACAAATATGAATCTGCTATTAATCACGTGATTTAGAATTGCTAACATATTCATTTACATTTACTATAATTAACTATGTATTTGCAAACTGTTTCATAAATATCTAGTTACTACAAATTTGCAAATGAAATAAATAAACATTCAATCCACAACTGAAACTAATGACAAATTACATCCATTTCAAATAAAATAATTTTTTTTATTGAATTTTCAACATAATATGGAGGTAATAACCTGGACAATTATATATACTCTATCCACCTTATATAAAATTATATATTTGCTATCATGTGCCTAAATATTTGCTAACAACGAATCATTATTTGCTAACATATCCATTTACATTTGTTATAACCAACTATGTATTTGCTCGACACAAATATGAATCTGCCACTAATCGCGTCATTCAGAAATGCTAACATATTCATTTACATTTCCTATAATCAATTATGTATTTGCTAACTGGTTCATAAATATCTAGCTAATAATATACACTAAATTGATATCAGATTCACATATTTGCCTATACAAACATACATAATCGCTAACAGTGACATACAAAATTAGAATGTCATTTTCAAAAAAAAATTATACCTGTTACATCTTTCCGTTGCTTGCTCCTCAAGCCGTGATCACCTTGAGGGATCCCACCTAAATAAACAAACATCCAACAAAAGGAAACATAAATTAATAATTTAACTAATATCTAAACCAACAAAATATGATAAACTGAAATAAACATTTTTTGCTAACAGGCGGCTGAATATTTGCTAACAACAAATCTTTTATTTACTAACGGAATCCAATAAATTTGCAAACATTATAATTTTGGTTACTATAACAATAAATAAACAGGAGTTCACCACCAATAGAAAATTCAAGGTAAGAAAAAACACATTCCACAAACCTACCAAGAGCCAAACAGGAAAAAAGACCAAAGAATTGATACCATTAAACTATTTTTTGCCAGACACAAATATGAATCTGCTACTAATCGCGTCATTCAGAAATGCTAACATATTCATTTACATTTGCTATAATCAACTATGTATTTGCTAACTGGTTCGTAAATATCTGGTTACTACAAAGTTGCAATCGAAATAAACAAACATTTAATCCACAACTGAAACCAATGACAAATTCCATCAATTTCAATTAAGATATTCCATCCATTTCAAATAAAACCTTCCAGAAATCAACAAAGAGCAAACAAACGAAATCTGCTTACTTATTCAAAGTTATTTCCTAATAACATTCACAATCTTGCTAATCAAGAGCAGATTGTTTTACATATGTATTCAAACAAACGATAAATGTTTTCAGTTTCAACATAATTTGCTATAAAACAAATTAATTTGCTCATATTGACCAGATTAATAACTTTGTAAACAAGGAAATTTCCTACCATATTCCAATATATTTGCTAAAAAATTCATAAATTTACTAATATCAAACACAAAAAAGAATGATATCGCATGCATCAATATTTCCTAATAAAACAAATCCACTTTATAACAACTGCTATCTGTTGCAATAATATTTGCTAATATAACACATTAACTTGCTAATGTCCACCAGATTAATCAAAAAACCAAAAAAATCCATCCAACATTCATACTCTGTAAAAATCAGTAGAAAACCAGTTTAATCCTTCACCGGCAAACCCAAACAAAAATACAGTAAAAGCATAGAAGAACCAAAAGCAACAATTTGCGTCATTTACTCTATAAAAACCAATAGAAAAAAATCAACTAGAATCGAAACACATAAAAACCAACTTTTAGCAATTAAACCAACTAAAACTGATAGAAACGAAAAAATCTCGAACTAAAACCTGGGCTTCTTTTCGTTGAACGTCTGCCCGAGATCCTCGTTTACTGTCAAAAGTTCGATCTCGAACTAAAACTTGGGTTTCGCCTCGCTGTAGAGCCGCCGGACATCCTCTCGTTGCTGTTAATGTCGTCGCCCGTCGCCGACTGTGTGTATTGGTTGAGAGAAGAAATACGTATGCTCAAAATTCTCTCAAAACCCTAGACTTTTTACCTCCTAAATCAAACGAATTAGAAATCTACAGAAATTTCAAAGATGTGGGCGGTTCCCATATTCAGAAAAGCTTGATTTGCGGGATTTTATTTTTTACCCCTTTTACCCATTTTTATCCAGAAGTATTGAATCACAGTAAAAAAATTGCTATTTAATCCCTAAAATCATAATTGAATCTGAACCGTTTATTTTGTGTTGATCTATGGTTTTAAATTTGTTCCTATTTCCTACATAGGAGGGTGGTAAACACTTTAACTCACCCATATATATATATATATATAGGAAAGGGATCAAATGAGAACCCTTTCCCTAGGTGGGAACTAGGAACTAATCATATCTCTTCATTGGTTCAATCTGGACGGCCCAGATTAAGTGAATGGGGCGGTGGTATAATTGTAATATTTGGCAAGTTTGATGAAGGGAGGGCAATATAGTAATTAAGTTCTTCAACTTTCCTTCTTCAGATTTTTTTCACCTTTTCTCTCCCTCTCTCCCTGATTTACGTTCTTCTTCTTCTTCTTCTTCTTCTTCCCTTTTGATTTCTCATTATTTTTCAGCATCCGCTTTCATCTTTTTTATCACGAAGATTGAACCCTATGATTCGTAGAGTTCATCGACGGCGCTGTCTTTTTATGGTGACTCCATGTATGTGTTTTTTTTTCAATTTATTTTAGCAGTTTGGTATGTCGATTTATTTCTCGTTTCTTCTCGTGATTTTTTTTTCTCATCTTATTTTACTTTATGGCTCCATCATTTTGTTACGAAGATTCAATATTTTTGATTGATTTGATCTTTTTCGTTCAGATCTGGGTTGTATCAGTTTTTTTTTTAGAAAAATATCAGTTATTTTCTAATTGTTAGGAATTCTAGGGTTTAGTATGTACGAGAATATACAGAATATGTATTATTTTGATATGTTTATTTGTTTTAGCATGTTAATGTATTCATTTTAGTCTATCGTCACATATATTATAGCATGTTAATGTAGTCATTTTAGCCTGTCATCACATATATATGTTTTAGCATGATAACATGCTGGTTTAATGTTATTTCTACTGCACTCTGTAAAACATGTCATACAAACCATGCTTTGCTTTTTGTTTCTTTTGTGTGTGTGTGTGTGTGTGTGTGTTTTTTGTAACTCAGCTACACAATGTTATAGACACCATGTAAATATTAGAATACTTTGGTGCTAAAATGTATGTTGCATGATGCTAGAATGGTACATACCCAATGCTAAAAATCAATTTGTGTGTCTGAACATCTCTTGATGTGATTGTATTATTATTTTACCTTGTTCAGTTTATAATTTTTTGATTTTAATGTGTCAACTTCTTTTGTTTGAAGTGACCATAGTAAGATTACTCACACGGTGATATGGAGGGTTCTACTTCACATAGCAAGACGATGATGTTTGAACTATTCTACGATTTACGTGCCCCTTGTGAAGTTGTTGTTCATCCACCTATTCCAGTTAAAACAAAAGGTAGCGACAGTCGTTTGATATCTAAGAAGGAGGCAACGAAGAGAAAGGAGAACAAACCACTCAGAATGTGTAGCAATTGCTACAAGTTGTTAGATCATGATGCTAGGAACTATCCAGCTTGATGTTATTATAGCGATTGAGTATAGTTTAATATCATATTTTACCATGCTTGTGAATTGTTTTCAACACATTCATTTTTAAGAATATATATGATTTTTAATAAAAGTGTTTATGACATTTTCTTTGCAGCAATTATATTACTATTAAGTTTTATTAACCACAGTTACTGTTTAGAATATGATGCTAAAATAACGGAAGCATGAGGTTAAATACCTTGTCAGATTCCCACTGTATATTTTGTTTATCAGAAGATGTTAAAATGAGAAACGCGTGAGGCTAAAATGATTGAAGTAGGAGGCTAAATTTGATGTGACATTTTCCACTAGGATTCACTATTCCCAATTAGGGTTTATTATGTTCCAATTAGGGCTCATATGATACCAACTAGTAATTCTGAGATTCCCAGTAGGGGTTCACTGTCCCCATAAAGGGTGTACTGTGTTTCATTGTAATGAAATCATCGTTCCATATTTTGTTTATCAACACATGCTAAAATGAGAATCATATGAGGCTAAAATGATCAAAGTAGGAGGCTAAAATTGATGTGACATTTTCTACTAAGGTCCACCATTCCCAATTAGAGTTTATTACATTCTGATTAGGGCTCATCTGATCCCAACTAGTAATTATGATATTCACATTAGGGTTCAATGTCCCCAAATAAGGTGTATTGCGTTTCATTCCAATGAAATCATCATTCAATTTTTGTTTATCAACGCATGCTAAAATGAGAAATGTATGAGGCTAAAATGAGTGAAGTAGGAGGCTAAAATTGAATCTGGACAGTTTCTGAGTTCAGTAATTAGGGTTTATTACGTTCCGATTAGGGCTCATCTGATCCCAACTAGTAATTATGAGATTCATATTAGGGTTCACTGTCCCCAAATAGGGTGTATTATGTTTCATTCCAATGAAATCACTGTTCCATATTTTGTTTATCAGAACATATATGCTAAAATGAGAAATGAATGGGGCTAAAATGAGTGAAGTAGGAGACTAAATTTGATGTGATATTTTCCACTAAGGTTCACCGTTCCCAATTAGGGTTTATTGCATTCCAATTATGGTTCATCTGATCCCAATTAGTAATTATCAGATTCTCATTAGGGTTCATTGTCCCCAAATATGTGTATTGTATTTCATTCTAATGAAATCATCGTTCCATATTTTGTTTATCAGAACATGTTATAATTAGAAATGAATGAGGCTAAAATGAGCGAAGTAGGAGGCTAAATTTGATATTCGTTTCGGAAAATATTTACACATTTTCTTTCTTAGTTGTCAGTCATCTCCTTCATTGCTTTGCTTTCTCATTCTTTTTTTTATCATTAACTCGTATTTTTTCATTTTGTAGTATCTATATAGGTGTAGGTGTTTATATAAAA
Organism: Perilla frutescens; assembly: GCA_026008535.1. Taxonomy (NCBI): domain Eukaryota; kingdom Viridiplantae; phylum Streptophyta; class Magnoliopsida; order Lamiales; family Lamiaceae; genus Perilla; species Perilla frutescens. The sequence goes on along the minus strand of BRKX01000007.1, from coordinate 17,175,548 downwards.
CTGTTAGAAATATATTCATAATATCACCCGCTAAAATGTATTACACAATATGCTAAAATGTTATATAGGTCATGCTAAAATGTTGTATACAACATGCTAATATAAATCTGGGGTTGCTCTATGCGAAAATTATGCCTAAAAATGATTTTTTGTATTTTTCATCTATTTTTTTCAAATAAACATATGCAATATGGATCTTAAATGAAAGAGTATGAAAAGAGCTTTAATTTGATATAAGATTTGCGTAAATCCGATTAAAAATGAATAAATTATGATCATTTAAAGTTTTTAAGAATTATTTCAAAACATGATAATGTCACTTTTTTTTGTTCCAATTTTACCCTTAATGAAACGCGTGAATTTAAAGTTTTCATTTTAATTACAAGATTGCCACCGCCCCTATTCCACTTTATATATTTAATCTGTACCGTCCAAATTTTGGAATGAAGGGATGAGATTGGTTCCCAGTTCCCACCTGGTGACTAGTTCTCACCAGATCCCATCCCTATATATATATATATATATATTTGAACATTAGTTGAGATGCTGATGGGAACCCAAACGTCTAAATCAATCAATATCGGGTTTGAAATATAAATATTATATTAAAAAAGAATACCAATGTTTAAAATTTAGGGTTATTTGCATAAAAAGTTATGATCTTTAGATCATTTTGCAATTAGAACATGAATTCATCATTTATGAGACGTTTATTTTGAATGATAGATTAGATTGATAATTTATGTAATTTTGAGTAATTGAAGGAATCAAACTTTAAAAAGATTCAATACATCAAAGTATGTGGTGAGTCAGACTACATTATTTTATCCATCTAATCAAATCTCCTCTATCCCCTATAATAAACACTCATTAATGTAATTATTATTTTGGATTTTGAGCAACATGTGATGATTAGTGTAGGGTGAACACATGTAATTTGTAATTTTCTAGCGAAAAAAAAAATTACATCGAAAGAAAAAAAATTTAATGATGCATAAAGCAAGAAACATTTAATGTAAAATAAAAAATTAGATCAAAATGTATAGCACACAAATATTCCTAGACTATATTAACTTTAATTTTAAACCCAAACTAATTTAAAGGACTTAATTAACGTAAAAGAACCAAAAGAAGTTACGGTCAAATAAAAGCCTAACATTTCAACATAACTAAAAGAAGAAAATGTAAAACACCAACTCCCGAGAAGCATTAATTGTTACAGTAGTGATGGTGGTTTGGTTTGGTTAGTACACACGTGTGATGGTCTCAAAGTTTTATATATTGTATTTAAATCTAGAAAATTGTATCTACAGTAAAAACAAAAGAAAAAATTAATTGTGCTGCGCATGTGCACGTGATTTAGACGGGATAATTGATATTTGGGCGGGATTTTAGGTTAGGTAGACTACTTTGTTTATATATATATATATATAGAGAGAGAGATGTCAAATGATAACGACTGGAACTTCATCGATGCAGCCGCTAAGTTAAAAAATATATATATTATTCTGAACATGGAAAGCTTTCTGATATGATGAAAATTTAAAACAAAGCTTTCAAAATTTAAATTGTGGGCTTTACCCCATCTCTGCTGTCTCGCTAAAGTTCCGGTTTATTTTAAATTATGATTTTGGCATATCTGTGAACTAGGCAATTTTTTTACAATTCAACTACTTATCTCTGTTAATAATTCATAAAGAAAAATAAATTAAAAAAATTAAAATATTTGTATCCCGAATCACACAGGTGACATATATCTTCAATTCCTCTCGTCACAATGTTATATATATAATCATCAATATTCATCATATTCACGGATCCAGAAATTATTCTTAGAGAGGGCGGAGAGACAACTCTTTGTACTTTTCGTTTACAAATGAATAGTGAAGAATCATGCTAATGTTTATGCATTTTAGTTTTATTTTTGATAATTGTGTTAGTGAAATGATGGCATTTCTAATTTTTCTTATTTTTTTAGTAAAACAATGTAATTTTGATTCGTCTTTCTTCGATTTTTTTCAAATTAAATAGAAAATATTATTGTTGTTGTTTATTAAAATAAATAATTGAAAAGAATGACTAGAATAATTTTTTTTTTGAAATGATATTTTCTAAACTTATTCCTTATCAAATTAAATTGGTTATGTCTAATAATAAAATAAGAAAGAATAAATTTGTATAAAGTATTTGACGTACAAAGTATAATTTGACGTTTTAAGAGTGACAAAATAATAAAAAGGATGACTCCCCAATATATAATTTATAAAATAAATTACGTGAATAATATGAATTAATAATTTCAAATAAAAATCAAAACAAATAAGAAATTCAATCACAATTCACTATTAATTTAAATTTGACATTGATTTAATAAATATATAATCTATATTAACAAATAGCCTAAATTTAAAAATTAAAATTTTAACTAATAAAGATACTAATTTCATTAATATGAAACGTCCATAGATTATAACCCAGTATATAAAATTTAAAAAAAAAACACATTTATAAATCCTATATGATTTTTTTTAATTGAGTTTCCCCCACCCTGGCGTGCATCGCTACTGGATAATCCTATTGATGTAATTTGACTTTTGTCTTTGTAAGTAGGGATGTCAATCGGGCCAATCCGTTCGGTTTCGGATCAACCCGTTTCGGTTCTCGGGCCATTTTGGTTCGGGCCGAATCGGTTAAAATTTTTTTCGGACCAAAAATTCTTGGGCCAACATGTTTATGATTTTTTTCCCACATGTATAAATTATATCTTGATAATTCTCCTAAATAATCATTATCTATTATTCTTGAAATAAATTAATACATGAAAAATAAGATAAAATGAAAAGAACATGACAAATATAAATTTAATTAAGATCAAACTGTATCAAATGAAAGAAAACAAAAATAAATGACATGAAAATGACAATAATGTTCAATCATAATTTGATCTTCCAAAAATAATCATTTTAAACTACACCACAAATCTATTTATAGCTTAATCTTCCATCTAATTTGAAGTACAATCTTCTTCTACTTTAACAATATTTGAAGCCCTTTCAACTTCATATTTGATTCCATCTTCAAAATATTTATCATTTATTAAAAGAAATAATAATGTTATAATATTATAAATTAAATAAATTAAAACATGATAAATTATAATAACTAGTTAGTCTAAAGAAATATAGGTAGGAATGTCAATCGGGTCAACCCGTTCGGTTTCGGGCCAACCCATTTCGGTTTCGGGTTTGTTTGGTTCGGGCCGAATCAGTTAAAAAATTTTTCGGGCCAGAAATTCGTGTCTCTAACCCACCTTTTTTTTCGATTTTTTTGGACCGGCCCATTGGTTTCGGGCTAAATTGACATCCCTACTCGTAAGAATAAGGTCCAAATGCATGTAATTCTAAATCTTACTTTTTTGTCCCAAGTGTTATATCTTTGACTTTTAATTTGATCCCAGCCAAATTGACATATTTAGAACTAAATTGTCGATATTTTGAAAGTTGAGACAATAAAGTCAAAAAATAAAACCCGAGGCAAAAGATTAAGATTTTGGACTATATATGTTTGGATCTTATTATTACTGGACCAAAAGTGAAACCATATGAAATTTCCTGTTACACTCTTTGTGTTACATTTTGTGTTACATTTTCAAATTATGAGTTTTTCTTGTACTTTTTTTCTTCAATTTTATTTTTATGTGATTTAGTTTAATTTTGTGATTATTTTTAGAGTTCACCCCACCCAGTTAGGGTTTATAATCATTTTTTAATATTTAATTTCGATTTTCAATTAATAATTCATTATTATGGTAGATTTTTTCAAAATTATATTTTATAATTTTTTTTAATTCATTTTTTTTGTTGATAAATGTTGATTATGGTTATTTATGTTATAATTAATTTTTATTTTATAATAAATATTATTAAAATCATAAATTTAATGATGAAACACGGAGTGAAACGCAAAATAGTGTAACATGAAATTTCAACCCAAGTGAAACCAACCATATTCATTGATTGGCAAAGTTGGCCAAAGGGCTAAAAAAAGACACCACTTGGTTTGCACATGAAGAAGAAGCACACTTGATGTCCTTTGGGGATATGAACTAGTGGCGGAGTAGTGTAAGTTTGTGACTTAAAGTTTCGAGTTCGAAATCCACCAACACTCTAGGTGTGAGTATTACGTTACATGTTTTTTCAGAGTTCAAATTTCCTGTTACACTTCTTATGTGTTTTCACTCCGTGTTTCACTATCAAAATTATGATTTTCATAATATTTATTATAAAATAAAAATGAATTCTAACATATATAATCATAATCAACATTTATCAACAAGAAAATGAATTAAAAAAGTTATAAAATATAATTTTGAATAAATCATCTATAATAATGAATTATTAATCGAAAATTGAAAATTAAATACTAAAAAATCATTATAAACCCTAATTGGGTGGGTTGAACCCTAAAAAAAATCTTAAAATTAAACTAAATCACAATGTATATATATATATATATATATAATTGAAAAAAAAATATAAAAAACTCATAATTTAAAAATGTAACACAGACTGTAAGACAAGAAGTGTAATAGGAAATCTCAAGTGATTTTTTCGTATGAGGTTTATTTTTTTGTGTTGTATGTATACTATTGCACATGAATGGAGTTACGTATGTAGGGCAACCTCAAGTAGCAGTTGTGGGTTACCTTCATCACAAAAAAAAAAAGCACACTTGATTTTAGATAAATGAGTTAATTATTAACATCATCATAGCGATTGATTTTCTATTTCATCTCATATTTCAAGATATATACTTGAATATATACATTTCGTATAGTAATTACACATAGCATCACTCCTCACGCCATCGAATCCAGAAGAAGAATCTGTAAGCACATGATCATGTTCGAATTCCGAATCGGAACTGAATTTAATTAACGCATAAAGAAAGACATACAAATTAGGATTAACTCTCTCTTAAATCTCTCAATTACAAATAAGACTCAATATGGCTTTCTAGTTTGTCAAAAGTTCTAAAAAAAAAAAAATTTAGCCACTATTTTTTAAATGTATTTATTTTGTTCAAATTTACACTAATGCCCTTATTCTAATAGAAAACAAATTCAAAATTAAAAAAGCCAAATGATATGCTCTCTCTCCTCTTACTCTCTCTATCAAAATAGATCTAACAGATCTATTCGCTCCTCTCTCTCTGCGATTCACAGTCGGTCTTCCTCTCCCTATTTCCGACCCTGTCGCCGACACTTCCTATTTCCAACCCTGTGGCCGTCAGTGTCCTTAGCATCGTCGTTGCCATCGGTTTCCTCTCGTCGACATAGCCGCCGCTTTTCCGTCATTGAAAGCAAAGTTGGTATTTTTCAGTTTGGTCGATTTGCCATTTATTGGGATCTACAATGTTTCGAAGTTCATTACTCTTCTGATTCTAAACAATTTTACAATGTTTGTTGTAGTTTGGCTTTGAAAATTTGTTTGTAAAAGAGAATGGCAAGTGGAGAAGAAGGTTTTGGATTGGAGTTCTTAACTGCGCCGGGGTCGGCGTGCAGGACGGTATGCAGGCGAGGTGCGCGCAGGCGCTGGAGGCGTGCGGGTGTCGCGCGGCTGCGCGTTAGGAGTGCGCGCCCATCACAACGCGCAGGAGTGGGCGGGTGGGCGGGCGTCCCTGCGCGTCGGACGAAACGCGCACCCTCAACGCGCAGGGCGTAATTGGCTTCTTGTTGCTACTGGATTTTGAACTGCTAACTGATAAAGGCCTGCTCAAGGGAACTGGATTCTTGGACTTCATTTATGTTGTTTCAAATACTCTGCAATGAGTCCCACCTCAACCTCAGAAATGAGTTTTTTTCCCTTTCTAATTTCGTATTGATTAAATATTGATTTTTGTGTTTTGATGGAAATAATGATTTGTGTTGGTTAGCAACTAAAGAATATGGATCTCTGTATGTGCAATTCATTTATATTTCGCAATTCTAATGTGACCAAATGAAAAAAAGAAAATAAAAGAGATGATATCTTTGTGACAATGGTGAAACAAATTCTTTAATTTTGGTTTGAGACTAATAGTAATCATTGATCAGATGTGCTAATGACCGTATGTGACTTTCTGTTATATTTTTAGTATTACAAGTTATTATTATGTATTATATCGCTTAAACAATACAACACTAATTAATCTCGGATACCATGAGTTGGATTTTTGTTGGAGATGGAAGAAATTTATATATGTTAATTTGTTTACTACAAGACGTAAGCGGATATACGAATCACACAATTTTAAAAAATTTAACGTAATTTATTTGATTTTTTCACAAAATTAGATCGAGATACAAATCTAGTTTGTAGTAAAAAAATGGAAGTAAAAAAATACAATGCGCGCAGGCACTTGCGCATTGGGACGGAGCGCGCACGCCCGCGCGCACTCTCACTCGCGCTGGGACAGAGTGCTCGGGCGTGTGCGTTGATGCCCGCGTGCTGGCCTTCGTGCGGGCCTCGGCACTATGCGCGTTGGTTTAAGTGCGCATAAGCACCCGTGCGCACAGCCTGCGCGCCGAGGCTAGCGCGCGGCTAAGCACAACCGGCGCGCAGGTAAGAACCAATATGCGTTTTTTGATTTTCAGAAAAAAATAAAAAAAACTTCAAATCTTAAGAAAATTTTGCCTCAAATCTTGGAGAAAAATTCAGTTTGTTTAGTCTAGAGAGAGAGAGAGAGTGAGGGGGATATATGGTAAAATATATTTTATCTTTTAAAAAAAGGGGAAGGGTATAAAAGTCCAAAGTGGCTAAAATAATAATATTTAAAAATAGGTGGCTATAATAAGTTTGCTAAAGTTCTAAGTGGCTAAAAAAAAATTGACCCTTAGACTACCCACATCAGTGACCTCATCCAACCCAACCTTTAAATAAAATATCAATTTCTCTCTCCTCCACATACACAACCTCCAACTTTATATTATTTATACTCCCATTAGTGACCTCATCCAACCCAATCTTCAAATAAAATATTATTTTTTCATTTTCTTACAACCTACATAAAATATTTATCATTTTATTTTTTTAAATAAGAACATATTATTAAAATAATATTTTTCTCTTGCATTTAAAAAAATATTAATTAATTTATTAGAATTTTTTTAATTCATAATTATCAAAAAATTACCCATAAAATTATAAATTCATAATTTACTTCACAACAAAATAAAAATTACAAGAGTGAAAACATAATTAAATAAACTACAATGAGACACATGAAATTTTAAATTACGAGTGCATAAAACGTAAATTACATATTCAATTAGTGCCGAATTCTTCAGAAGTAGGAATTTGAGTGAGGTTTGGCGAAAATTGAGAATTTTGATAATATTGAGAATTTTGTTGATTTTCTGAATTTGAAAAATTATGTGGGTGAAAGTATGATCCAAAGTTTGGCAAATTTTGGGAGTTATCATAATAATTTGGGTGGTTTGGATCCATAGCTTAAAATGAAGAAGAAATGTAAGATTAAGAATTTGTAGAGAGAAAATATGTGAGGAAAAGATAGTTTTAAGTTGTGTGTAAAAACCATTTGAAATCGTCTATTGCACATTTCGTGTTGCATTCTGTATTGCACACTCGATTTTTTTATTTTTTTTCAATTTTTTTCTCAAATTTCAATTTCTTATGCTTTAGTTTAATTTTACACTTATTATTTAGGGTTCATCCTACCCAATTAGGGTTTTATATATATTTTTAGTCTTTAATTTTTCAAATAATCAATTAATAATTCAAAATTTTAAATTAAATAATAAAAAATTACAATGCATCCTAATTGGGTTTGATGAATTCTAAATAATAAGTGTAAAATTAAACTAAAGCATAATAAATTGAAATCAAGGAAAAAAATTGAAAAAAAAATTAAGATTATCGAGTGTGCAACACAAAATGTGCAATAGAAGATTTCAACTGTGTAAAAACATATCAATATTAGGCTATATTTATAGATAATTTTTTTTATGAATTTTGATATAATTTTATTTTTTTAATTTTTTATAATTATATAAAATATTTATGTTATAAATATATTTCTATAAATTAAAGTGACACCCAATAAAACGGTGCCACATGGCATCACTTTTTCTCCATGCCCTGAAAGCGGATGACCGCCTCAAGTCACGGTTTATTGTGACTTTTGAATTTTATTTTTTTTGTCTCTTTCGCATGACCTTATCCAAAAAGCACCAATGGGGGTAGCTTACAATAACGATCCCACTACCCATCAATATTAGATAATCTCGTCAAATAAAAAAATATCACGTAACATGGTCAATGCCTTATTATAAATCATATTAACCTCGAACTTTAACAAGTTCAGATGACATCATCACCATATAATTAAGGAACATGTACTAATACAATATATGTGTGTGAGTGTGTGTGTAGAACGTAAAATAGAAAATATTGATATTTCTATTGTTCACGGAAATACTTCAATCACAGAAGTCAATCCTAAGACGGGATTTATCTTATAATTATTGAAGCCAGCAGCAGCAAAGAGCTTAGCCCACTCTTTCTCAGTTCTCTCTTTTCCAGAGAAATCAGCCATTAATGTCATATCGAAAAAGAGCTGAGTTTCAGTTGCCTCATGATGTTCTTGCTTCAGTCCATCCACAACCATATCCACAATAATCACCTTTCCACCATTGTTCTTGCTCGGAATTATTGCTTCTTTGCATTTTTCCAATATATTAACACAATTCTCGTCGCTCCAATCGTGCATTATCCACTGTTAATTAGCCCAACATGATTAATGCAGTAGGTTTTTATATACGACATTTTAGCATCAATATAGAAAATTAGACATTTTGGATAGTTATAAACTTTTTAAAACGATGCATGCATAAACTTAAAGACATATATAGTATCAAGTATCATTGTCTCAACCAAGAATGGTGGCTTTGTTTTATTCCTTGTATTGGCGAACTAATTATTAGTTTTCGATTTGGCCCGATTCATGCTAGATGTGTATTAAGTTAGAATTTTCTGGTCCTAACTTTTTTTTTTCTCTGGCTATTCGGATTAGCCTATCAATTTCGGACTGGATTGACATCTCTACGTCACATTATGATAAAGTTGTGTTTAGGTTGTAAGGACCTGGATGACTTATTTAATACAGGGAGAGGTCCTGTGTTAGACCATCTTACAAATCTTGACATGTCAAACAGTCGTGCATGTGTCTTGTGTTTTAAATATAAACAAAATGTGAAATAAGATGGAATTTCATATATATACCTTGAGGAAAACTGCATCAGTAGGAGGAATGAACTGAAACATGTCTCCACTCACAAACCTCAAATTCTCAGACCCTTCCAAGCCAGCAACAACTTGTGGAAGGTCAAGCACGGTGCATTTTAAACCGGAAAAGGTGTCGATGAGCGCCTGCGCCACTGACCCCGTGCCACCGGCGACATCCACCACAGTTTTCAACCCCTCAAAGACATGCTTGCACTCTTTAACAAGCATTTTGCCCACAAACCGTGCATCACAAGCCATTGCCTCATTAAACAGTTGATTCCACTTCTCATCATTCCTTCCGAACTCCCAAAAATTCATCCCATTTCTGGTGACGAATGGAGTGGAACATTCATCGTGAAACCACTCAGTCATGTGATGGAACGGGTCAATCATGACCGGGTCGGCCATGGCAACTGTGAAAGTCGTATAGCTCAAGGGCTCATCTTTCAGCAAGAGACGCGAAGCCCTAGTGAGAGAATAAGCCTCTTCTTCTTCTCCCTCCTCAGAGATCTTCACCTTGTCAAAGATCTTTGAGTGGACAAGAATTCGCATGAGGCGACTGAGGGCATTGGATTTTGCTTTGTTGATGGAGAGAGCGTCGACCAATTCAGAAAGTGTTATAGGCTTACCGTGTTTGTGGATGATATCGGATATGCCTAATTGAACTGCGCATTTTAGAGACATGCAATTTACATGGCTGAAACTAAGGTTCCAAAGATGGGCTTGAGCATCAAGTAACTCTTGGGTGGAATCTACTACAATGGGTGATGCCATTGTTAGAGTTCTAGTGTTCTTGATTTAATTTGGTGCTAAATATGATATTTTTTTTTATTACTAAAGTTGTCCCTTTATAGCTAGTCGGCAATGTTTAGGTGAGTCCATAATAAATATTTTAATAATTAAATATTTGAAGAAATTATAATTAGCGTATAAGAAATTTGTTAGCCTATGAGACTATTGGTTGTATATTTGAATATATGCCAATATATATTAATTCTTAGCCACTTTTTGAGGAAAAAGTTTAAATTGTCCTTTTTTTTTATGACGATGATAACCTGCAACAGTTATCTGAGGGTGCACTGAGTACGTAAACTCAACTCATGTGCATCACATATATAAGAGAGAATTAAACCATATATATCTAAAAAATTAGATACGATTAACTCACATTTAGCAGTGTTGGTGGGATTTGAATTCAAAACTTTCAATGTCAAACTACACAATTCCACCACTCGGTCATCCAAGGACAACCTTTGGTCTTTTCTTCCATTCGCTTTCTAAGATCTTTTTCGCTCTTTTTTTTTTCCTTACCAATTTCTTTATTTTTTCTTGATTTCTTTCTTCTTCTTTCATAAACAAAAACAAACACAACTTTCTACGGAAAAGAAAATAAAATATCAATGCAAGATATCTCTAAGATTCAATTAAAGAAAATGACTCAAAATTTGAGACAAGCTACCATACTTGAAAGTGAAATATTTGGATTCACTAGCTAAATGTTTGTGCATCCACTTATCCAATCCTTTAGGAAGAGCTAAATTTATTTTGGGAAAAGATACAAATACACCCTTAACATTTATATAGAGGAGCAAATTCACCCTTAACATTTTGTTTAGAGCAAATACCACTCTAACGTTTTTCAAATAGTGCAAATTCTCCCTTCCCTCCCCAAAAATAGTATTTTTTGTGCAAAATATCATTTTATTCATGATTATTCCCCCAACACTAAAATAATATTTATTGTTGTATAATTTTCATTTTTCTAAAAATTATAATCCCTCTTTAAATTTAGACCTAAAATCATTATCATCATTATTATTATTGAGTTTGTATTTCTGTGAATGAAATTTATTAAATAATGTATGGAAAAAATACATGTAAGTTTTTTAATAAATTTCATCCTATAAAAAATCATTACTTCTTAGGGATGAAAATCAAATTTCTATATTTTTGAACAAATAGTGTTTTTTTTTGTGCATATTTCTATTTTATTTATGATTTTTTCCAAAAAAATATTTATTTTGTAAACATTAGGCTGTTATTTGCTCCAAAAATAACTTTAAGGGTGAATCTGTCTCCTAAAATAAATATTAGGGGTGTATTTGCACCTTTTCCCATTTATTTTTAACCCAAGATTGTTGAATTCACTAGCCACTATTCAGGTGGACCGGGCGCACCTAGGGGCTAGGCCGCAGAATGATCAGTGTCTAGGCCGGCACCTAGACCATTTCTTCATTCATTATTATTAATTATATTTTTTGTATATATATTTAATTTAATTATCCCATATAGATAGGTGAAGGAAAAAATGGGAGAGGGGATGTGTATTAAGTAAAATTTACATGTTTTGATTATGTCACACCGATTAAAAAACGGAAAAAGAGTGAGATGGAACGAGTATAAAATGGAATTTGTATTTTAATAAACCTTATATCCTAAATTTATTTTCATTTTATATTTTTAAACTCAAAGTCTAAAAAAAATGGTCATCTAGAGCCGCCTAAGACCACCTAGCGATTTTTGTGTCGATTTTTGCAGCGCTGCGTCTGAGAGTAAAAGTTTGTAGTAAGGACTAAGAGCATCTCCTATCATGTACCATAATTTTAGTACATAATTCCGTCATATTTCACCTTTTTCCATACAAATAGGGATGGGCCCCACATTTCACTTTTTTCCATGCAAATACTCAGTTACGCAGTTGTGTCATTTATTTAGTTTGTATTCTTTTCTTTCGTCCATATATTGTACCTTAATTTTTAGTACACTGTATATACTATATACCATTTAATTTGTACTCAAATTTTTCCCTTAAAGTGGATGCTCTAAGGAGGCATTTTGTTTCATGGAATCCTGGGAGTAACTTGCCAAAAATATTTATACAATCTCATTTTCACCTAATTATTTTTATCCATGGACCATGGTTGATTCTGTCGATCAATTCAACATATATGCAAAAGCATAGATAGGTATAGGCAGGGACCAAGAAGGAACTTCTGATGTTATTGTTTCTTTCTTTTTTTTTCTTTTTTCTTTTTTTTTGTGACAATTTTAGATTAATGCGTACTTTAATTTTTTCTTATTTACTTCTTCCAATTTTTTGTGTCAAAAAATTTAAAAAATTTATTTGAGGTGCTTCTCCCTATTCATGTGTGATTAGCTATATATGATATTTTATTTTATTTTATTTTATATCTTTAGGTAATTAATATACGGGATAATTTCACTTTTACTCCCATTAGAATATGGTTAAAATAATTTTAGTCCCGCATATGATTTTTTTGGTCACAAATTTTATTTTTTCATCTTTTATGTCTCAAAACTAATAACTTGCCCCACAACTATGTAGGGATGTTAATTTTTAAACCAAAAAGTCCAAAAGTAAATGTTAGGACCACAAAAGTCTAGAAAATAAAACTGAAAACAAGAGATTCAGATACAAAAAAAAACATGTAGAAAATGAAACACATGATTAAATATTTTTTTGGAAAAATAAAATCAACATATCATATATATATTATATAAAGCGATTACAACACATATAATATAATATTCTCGGCCTTTTTTGTCCCAAATTTTACTTTTAGACTTTTTTGGTCTCAAAACTTATAGCCCAAATGGTCGTTAAGTAAATTGTTAGTTTTGGTTACTAAAGTCAAAAAAATAAAATTTGAAAAAAAAAAAAAGAGTAAAATAAACTTTGGGACCAAATTGGTCAAATATGAGATTGAAAATATTTTGACTATATGTATTCTAATGAGTTCGAAAATGAAATAATCCCTTAATATACACATAAAACTTATAATAAAGAGGAGCACTTGTGTACATAAGGTGCATATATGCACCTTATATCAGACGTCTTTTTTTATTATTATTTTTTTCTGGTGATTTTTTAATCGATTTTTTTTTCTTTTTGTTTTTTCCCCAAAAAATGTATACCTTAAAATAAAAATTAGTGAACTATAAAATTAAAGTGATTTAATTTTTTTGAAATAAATATTAATTATACCCTAAAATGGAATTAATAGCCCTAAAAAAATACAAAATAAAACATTAAGAAAACCCAAAAAAATATAAAATAAACCTCTAAGAAAATCCTAAAAACACAACCTAAGAAACCCCTAAAAATACCATGAATCCTGAAAAAAATCATAAATTCCTAAATTCTAAACATTAATTGGAATAAAAAAAATCACAATTTGAACCAAATAAACCAGTATAAGATAATCAGTAGACGTCTTACTTTATAAGTATATAGGTGATATTTTTTTGAATTTTAAGTGATACTTTTTAGCATTACTGTTGATACTGATTTTGCTAATATATATATATATATATATATATATATATATATATATATATATATGAGAGAGAGAGAGAGAGAGAGAGAGCATGGATCATTTTTAAACAGGTCTTTAGTGTATAAGTGTGTAAATTGGGAACTAATTTTAATTATTAATTTTGGTAGATGAATGGTTTGGATCGTTTTTAATTTATTTTTCTTTTTACATTTATTTTATGTAGTAAATGTTATATATGTCCTTACAAATAAGGGTGATGAGTCCAGTCGAGCCCCAACATACATATGTTTAACCTTGTTTGAAATGATATCGCGAGCTTTAAAGTTTATGTTTGAGCCTGTTTCATTATATATCGAGTCGAGCTCAAATGAGCTTTAATCGAGCCGAACATGAGTTGAGATCGAGTAGTTTGATATTTTTACACATGTTTGCTCATTTTTTACTTATCGAGCTCGAGTTTGAGTCGAGCTTTAAATTTTACCGAACATAAAATTAAGTTCAAACTTGTTTAATATACTTATAAAATCGAGCTTGAACAAGCTTTTAACAAATAAATACGAACCGAATATCGAACTATTTGGTTTAATTTTCAGCCCTACTTATAAATTCCTAAAATATAATCCAATCAAAATTGTTACGTAGTATATAAGGACTAAGGAGTCATTTTGTTTCATGGTCATAGGAGCAACTTGCCGGAAATAGTTATACAATTTCATTTTCACAAATTATTTTTATCCATGGTTGATTTCCGTCGATCAATTCAACATATATGCAAAGTCATAGATAGGTGTAGGCGGGTTCAAATTTTCTGTTATACTTCTCTGTATTTCACTTCATATGTTTATTATTAAAATTATGATTTTAATAATATTTATTATAAAATAAAAATAATTATAATATAAAAATTATAGTCAACATTTATCAACAAAAAATGAATTAAAAATTTATAAAATTTAATTTTGAATAAATAACCATAATAATGAATTATTAATTGAAATTTGAAAATTAAATACTAAAAATTAATAATTATAAACCCCTAAATGGATGGGGCCGTGAACCCTAAAAAAACAATCTTAAAATTTAAATAAATTACAATATATATATATATATATATATAATTGAAGAAAAAAATTATATAAAAACCTCATAATTTAAAAGTGCAATACGGGGTATAATGTAAGAAATATAATAGGAAATCTCAAGTAGTGTAGGCATGGACAAAGGAGGGACTTTTGTTTTTTTTTTTTTACTCACACACCGACTTGTGGTATTGAGGAGATTGGGACTTTTGTTGTTATTGTGTTTCTTTCTTTTTTTCTTTTGTTGTGACAATTTTGGATTAATGCATACTTTAACTTCTTTTCTTATTTGAATTAAATTTTCAATTATCCCTCATGTCTTGATATGTGAATTGAATTAAGGTTTCAAAATATTAAGCATTTTGTAATATTTAGTGTATAGCATATTTCTTTTAAAATCCATAAAATTTTATAATATACTGTATTTAGTTTAATTAAATGCCTGTACTTTAAATTTGTTTTGATTCTTTGACTTTGGAGTGGAGGTGAACTCCGATGTCCTCCACATCTCAACGATTCGGGTAGTAAGGTTTAATTTGAACCGTTAACTGTATTTTCTTCCTCCAATGTTGAGTAAAAAAAAATTCAAAAAAAAAAACTTTGAAGTGCTTCTCCCGGCCCTATTAATGTATGATTAGCTTTATATGATATTTTATTTTTATTACATATTGCTAGGTAATTAATATATGAGATAATTTCACATTTAGTCTCACTAAATAAGGTTAAAACATATTTAGTCTCATATATTATTTTTTTGGTCCCAAAATTTATTTATTCGACATTTTCAGTCCTAAATTTTATTTTGTAGTCTTTGTTGGTCCCAAAAGTAACAACTTACCTCACAACTTTTTGGAGATGTTAAAAAAGTCGAAAAATAAAATTGGGGACCACAAAAGTTGAGAAAATAAAACATGCGACAAAAAATATAAAGATTGAGATTAAAAAAAACCAGTAGAGAATGAAAATATGATTAGATGTTTTGTTGAAAAATGAAATTGACATATCTATCTATATTATATCAAGGGATTACAATACATATAATACAATGTTCTCGACCTTTTTAGTTCCAAATTTTATATTACACTTTTTTTGTCTCAAAACTAATAGCTTCAAACAGTCGTTAAGTAAGTTGTTAGTTTTGGGACAAAAAAACTTAGAAATAAAAATAAAAATTGTGACAAAAAAGTCGAGTAAATAAACTTTGGAACCAAATTGCTCAGATATAGGACTAAAAATCTTTTGACCATATATTCTAATGGGACCAAAAGTGAAATTATCACTTAATACACGCACAAAAACTTATAATAAATACACCTAATCCAAAGACTAGCAATCTTAGACATCATCAGTTATAAACCACACACCTCACACACAATTGATGTAAGGTTGAAAATAACTCATGCTGATGAATCATTTTCGCTAGTGGACACGTTATTCGCCAATTTAGTGTCAAAAAAGCCCTCCAGCAGCAACTCTAAAGGACACGGCATAATATTAAAGTTTGTTAATATGTAATAAATTTAATTAAATGTAAATGTTGAAATACAAAATAAAATGAGATAAAAATTACACCAATAATAAAAATTACATAAAAATATTAAATTAAATAAAACTACATGAAATAAAAAGATAAATATGCATAAAATAACCAAAAAAAAAAACAAATATTTTTCTAGTATTATGTAACTTTATGTTTGTTTTGCAATATTTTATTGAATCATAGTTTTTGTTTAATATTAATTCAAATAAATTTGTTCTTAAATAAATATTTCAAATGAATTTGTTTCCATATTTATTGTGAAATGTTGAATTTAATTTTAGATTGATAGATATCCATTAAATGAAATTGCATATGTTATTATATGTTAGCAATTATAAAATAATAATTATAAAGGAATATTATGGAATATTATCTTTTGATGTAGAATTATAGTGTAAATTATTGGAGATGGAATGCAAATTATGTGGTATTTAAATGATAGAGTTGTTGTATTATAGTACAGATTGCTGAAGATGGCCTAATATTGTTAGGGAAAAATATATTCTAAAAATTAAATATAAACTTATTTTGATTTAATAAATCATAATTGGATCACTACAAGAAAATATCAATATAGTAACGGTAATGGCGACGGAATGTATTCGATCAATACGGGTGACAGAATTAGCGACGAAACTGTGATATATTAAATTAATGACGGAAATGGCGATGGAACATCCGTCACTAACTTAACGACGGAAGAATCCGTCATTACACGTCATAATTTAAATTTAGAATTTTAGTTTTTAAATTTAAGGTTGTAAATAGTGATGGATAGCGACGAAAAAATCCGTCGTTAAACAATTTTTTTATTTTTTTATGTTAGCGACACAATTAGCTACGGAATTTTCCATAGCTAAAATTAAATTTGATTTTTTTAATTTTTTTAATTTTTTTTTCATTTTATATATTTTTAATTTTTTTAATATTTTTATTATTCAATTACTAATTAAGAATTTAAAATTAATCTTTTTAATATTTTAATTTATTTTATTCTTTATTTTTTTTATTTTTAATAGATTATATTATTTTTAAATTATTTTTTAATTTTTGAACTTTGATTATTTTATTTTTCAATTACTATTAATTATGAATTTGGAATTAATATTTTTAATATTTCATCTTATATTTTTGGATTTTTTTTATTTTTTAATATTTTATATTATTTTTTATTTTTATTTTAAATTTTCAAATTTTTTACTTTAATATTTTAATTTATAATACTATAATTTTATAAAATATAATTATATTAAGTCATTTATTTAATAATTTTAATTTTATTTTTTATATATTATAAATATATAATATTTGAGAAAATTAATTTTCACAAATATTTTAATTTTCTTTAATTTTTTTAATATTTTATGTTGTTTTTAGTATTTTTTTATTTTCAATTACTGATTAATTAAGAATTTAAAATTTATTTTTTTAATATTTATTTATTTTACATTTTCTGATTTATTTTATTTTATAATTATTTTATTTTTTTTATAATATTTCATGTTATTTTTTATATTTTTTAGTTTTTCTTATTTTTAAATTACTAATTAATTAATTTTTTGTTTAAATAATTTTTATCACTTTATTTTTATTTTTATAAATATTATTAATCATAAATATATAGTGTTTGAGAATATTAATAAAACAATCCAGTGTTAAGTAAATGATGTAATATAATTATATTTTATATTGAATATATAATATTAAAAATTATAATAGATATTTAATATTTTTATTTATTTTATTTTATAATTTTATAATTATTTTATATTATTTTTTAATATTTTATGTCTTTTGTTATTTTTAAATTACTAACTAATGACTTTTTTATAATTTTTTGTTTTAATAATTTTTATTACTTTATATTATAATTATTTAATTTGAAAAAAAAAAATCTATGAAAATAGGTTTCGTGTGTACATATATATAGTATTTATATAATTTAACAAAAACACTTGGTAGCCCACATGGTTACAGCCTCAAGGTGTAAGGCCTTTCATATGCATAGGTCCCGGGTTTGATTCACTTGGGGGATGGGTTTTGCTGAATATATTCGCCTGCTTGCAGTTCGCTCAGGCTCGGCTTAGGCGGCTCAGAAAAATTCCTTCTCGAAATTATAATTTTTTTTATTTTCTCATGAAAAAAATCACACGATAAAATATGGCGACGAAATTTGGCATTTTCTTGTAGTGGATGAAATAAACATAATTGGATGAAATAAACATTACTTGGACGTGATAAACAATAAATGAGTCGGGAAAAATCATACAATAATATATGTGTGCTATGTTAACATTATGATCTTACTTCATCATAAATACACTATGTTAGTATATGATAATATTTTGTCAAGATACGTTATAAACCATAATTGGGAGGAATAAAACATAATAATCAATTAGGAACTAAAAAATAAAAATTAAATTCAAAATTATAATTATTAATCAAAATTAGATGGAATACTAGATAGAGTGAACCCTTATTGAGATTGACTAAACCATAATTGACATTGAATAAATCCTAATAAATTTGTACCATGCTAGCATTATGATGATTCTTCATTAGCATAGTGAATACATTATGTTAGCATATGACAAATGCTTCATTTGTATATGTTATCATAATGCTAACGAACATTATTATAACACTACAAAAAAAGTCCATTATAGCGACGGGAATTAGCGACGGGGCCGACAGGGGTCGCTACTAGCGACGGGAAATTTTGCGACGGGGTTCCCCCGTAGCTAATTCTAGCGACGGAAATAGCGACGGGAACTCCCGTAGCTAATTCTAGCGACGGAAATAGCGACAGGAACCCCGTAGCTATTTTTTTTTACTTTTTAATTTTTTTAATTTTTTTTTATTTTTTTAAATTTTATTTAATTATTTTTAAAATAATTAAATATGATTTCAATCTATTCTAATACAAATATTCTCCCTATTAAAATCATTTTTATATTTTTATTCATTTATTTTAATTTTTGAAAAAATAATATCGCAATTATACACATTTATTAATATCACATCTTTAAATTTGTATTATTTCCTTATTAAATAAAAATTTATACAAATTAGCTTTATTAGTATTCTTATAAATAAACTAATTAGTATATTATTATATATTTAAAAAATGTATTAAGTTTAACATAATATTTATTATAGTTACTACTACAAGATTAATCAATTATACATTAACAAACTAAAATATACTATGAAAATATATACATAATATAGTATATAATGTATTTTAATTTTTAATTATAAACTAAAGTTATTTATTATGTAAGTAAAAATAATTTAATTCATTATGATATTTAGCATGAAACACAGAGTAAGACTATTTAACCACATTTTCACCATGATATATATATATATATATATATATATATATATAATTTTTAAAATACTTTAATTAATAAATTATAGTTCTATATACAAATATATAATACAATATCACCTTTATTATAATTTTTGTATGCATGGATACTTAATAAATATCATCTTAAATTATAGTTCTTATATACAAATATATAATACAATATAATATCATTATTATATATATATATATATATTTGTGCACAAATAGATATAAATATATTAACAAGAATATAACACTTTTAATTTATAGAGATAAATAAAAATAAATTATGAAAAAATCGTATAAGTATATATATTATTTAAACTATCAATATAACATCAATTGAACTTGCCCCAATGGATAAGTGCTTGGCCCTCCTTCTAGGAGGTCACAGGTTCGAATCCTCTTAGGTGCATATTATACAAAATTATTCTTGAAGGGCTTGAGAAGGGCTTGGGCGCGGGCCTTTCATCGGGTCGGGTCAAGGGCTCATTAATGGGCCGGGTCCCCGTCGGGGGCTCATCGCGGGCCGGGCCAATCAATAATTTCAAAATTTTAAATTTGGTGGATAGCGATGGGGTTTCCGTCGCTAGATCCGTCGCTATATAGCGACGGGGTGCCTCGTCGCTGGATCCGTCGCTGGATCCTTGGCGACGGGCGAGCCACCGTCGCGCATGATTAGCGACGAGCGATTTAGCGACGGGGGTTTCCCGTCGCTAAATATATATAGAACCATTCCTAATATATATAGAACCATTCATTTGTGAACATTAATCTATTTTATTTATGTTATTTTTACATTTCGGAATTCTTAAGTTGTTATTTTATAATGCTTTTTTTCACATCTACTATGCTTGAAATTTAATTTGGAGAAAAGAATGACATACTATATTGGTATGCTATTTTTATATTTCAAAATGTTTAATTTGTTATTTCTTAATTTTTTTTCACATTGAAAATGCTCATAGAAAATAAAAATGGTGATTTGATATATTTGACCTTAATTAAATGTATCTCTAATAAAAATTATAGCATTTTTCTTAATTATTTCTAAACTAATAATGACGTCCATTGATTTTAACAAATTAATAAATATAATTCATCTAAAATTTACATACAAGATCTATATTCACGTAGTAACGCTCCCCGTATGTACATGTAAGTATAAACCCTAAATATAAATGACAACTGGATCACGGTAAACACCCATTTTAAATTGTTTGAACAATGAGTCAAAATTAAGTATTCGCCACATTTTTAAAATCAAATAAAATATATAAAAAACTTACGTCAAAATCTTCTAGATATGCAGTACCCTTTATGATCCGGATCCACTTGCATTATATGGATGCATGGATTGGATTAATCAATATCTAAATTCTGACATATAACTGTTTTAAGAATTTTGATCCGACAAACGATCTGACAAAAAATTACTCCAACAAAATATTACATACTATAGTTATGGATCGGATAAGCCTCCACAGGGCATGTCAAGCCCAAAAACATGAAAGATTTTGTAAGCGTAGTTAAGACAAGACTCAAAAATTGAATTATTGATGGAGCTGCCAGCTAAGTACATATGCAATTCTCTGGTCTAGCAAAAATTTATGTTCTACCATATGATCATAATTCATATATGTGATGCAAATAAAAATGTGTGTTGTCAGTTAATATCACTTATTAATCTTGATAACTCTATCAATATGTGGCCTATATATTTTTGTTGCCCATTATAATGGTTATACAATATTTTATATTAAAGTTTCCATCTTAATAGTGAGCTAGCTAGGGACATGAAATGAAGTATATTAATACTCATGCATGGTTCATTAAGAGATTAAGATTTAGTAGAGATTCGGCAGCCCTACAATGATCAAGACATGCCATCATAGATGAGGGAGAAATTAGGGATGTGATCATCTATTCCAAATTTGGTAATTCAACTTGTATTCGACGATTAAATTTATAAGTTTAATAATAGATATTTTAAAAATAAAAATTAATTATAACACAATCAACTTAGTCACGTTTATCAACAAAAGATTGAAATTTTGAAAATTAAAAATTATATTTTTAAAATAATCAACCATAATAATCATTTCTTTGAAAATTAAATATTAAAAAATAATTATAAACCCTAATTGGGTGGGGCAAACCTTAAAAAAATCATAGATTAAACTAAAACATAAAATTAAAATTGACGAACAAAATTGAAGAAAAATTTATAAATTTAATTGTGGACACACGGGTTGAAACACCAAATCTGGAATAGAGGATCTTATTCGAGAAATTAGGATCTAAATTTTGGGTTAATTATTTAAATATATATATCGTGAGTTGATTAATATCGACCATATATGATATGGTGATGAAGTCCCCAACAGATAACAAGAAATTAGATCAACGTTCAACCATTTTTCCAACTATTACATGCGAAGATATTAATTCGTTTCATTATCATATCTTAAGACCGCGACATTATATATTTATTTTATAAGAAACAATTGCCACATCAATTTCTTCAAAAAAAAAAAAAAAGAATTACATCATGAAAGAGCTAGCAATTCGAACTTGACAATTTTTTTGGAATACGAATGGGACACAATTTCGGACTAGATCAGAATTTCATGTGGAGATATATTTGTGATTTTTAAGTAAGAACCAACTGGCCCGGGTTTAACTTTCTATAGTTAAACTATTTTGGTTATATGTTCGGGGATGATCTAGGTAGTGGAGTGAGGTTGTTTGGAGATCAAAAGTCACGGGTTTGAATCTCCTCAATACCATCAGGTCGAATGTATGAGGTTAAAAAAAGAAGAAGAAGCTATCTTGGTTATAGCACATAGTATGGATTTCATGTATATATTCTTTCTACTGATGAGATTTTTCTTTCACAACGATTATCAACACAAGCTTTAATTTACCAAATCTCAATTATGCAAGTGAGCATACGGAGCACAGGAGACCGGATCGAACACGGGGAATTAATTGCATAAACGAGCCTACAAGTACCATCACATCGAACATTTTCACTAGTCAAACCATTCAAAATTTGGATTGGATTTTTTTTTTTTAACTAGAGTAGTGAAATTTTGCAAAGATTAAACAAAATTAGCAACACAAGAGATAGACGGGAATCAAATTGAAGTAAAATTAACTTAAAAGAAAACGGCTCTAGGGAATTGATCTTTGACAAGGATACAATCATCAAATAGGAGGATCATGCATCAATTTCTCAATTAAACAACACTTGATCACAAATATAGCCCAAGTCCTTTCTCAAGTAACCAAGACATTTTAAATTAAACACAACTCCCCTATCTCTAGGGCTCAATTGCAATTTAATCTAAATTAAGCTCATTCAAGTTAATTAACACCAATTTAACACTAATTTCTCAATCTCATGTCAAATTGGGATCATAAACCAAACACCCTTGCACAATTAGTTTTATCAAACCTAATCATACACAAATTTCTATCCTAGGATGGCCAATCTAAGCATAGATTCAAGCATAACATTGATTTATGATAGAAAATTGGTAAATCAAGCACAAACCCCTATTAGATTCTCATATCCAACACCAAATCTCAAAACCCTAGATACCTAGAAATTTAGCTATCCATAACCAAAATAGAGAAATATATCACATAAAAGAAAAACATAATAGAGGAGGAGAAAAAACCCAAAAACTTGTACTAAAATTCTTCAAGAAACTCCTTGTTCTTCAATATCCAAAGCTCCAAAGCATAAACATCATTTCTCTCTCTAAAATTGGAAAAATATCAATTGCCATGCCCCAATTTCGAACTAAGGTTGGTATTTATACAAAGTGGGAAAAATAGGGGTGAAAAATTAAGCAAAATCTGGAAATCCCGAAAATGTGACACAGGGGTGCGACACGGGGCCGGTCGCGTCCCGTGGCTCGCGCCGGGTGGGATGAGGCGCGACCCGGGCGGCCTCGGGTCTGGGTTGGGCCGCGCCGCAGACGCCTGTTTTTCCGCTGCGGACGCAGGGCCAGCCGGTCGCGCCCCCGGCTTCGGGTCGCGCTGCGTTGCAGGCTGTGCCCAATGTCCCGGCTCCGACTCTGTCTCCGTGCTCTCTCACATGTTCGGCTCGGCTCTTCAACTCTCGGGCCTTAGATTGCTCATTTTTTGACTCTGTTTTCTAAATTAACTGTGTTAGCAACACTTATTATAAAAAGAAGCTAATATTACCCTAAACAACGAATTAACAAACTAAAATATGAAAGAAACACAAGTAATAATGCTCGGATTAGGACTAAAATACGAGTATGTCAACTCCCCCAAACTTGAACTCTTGTTTGTCCTCAAACAAGCATTTGGAAAGAACAAGAGAAGATCAAGACAAAAAGAAAAAAAAACATGGCCACTAATGCCTCAGCTTATTTAATCAACAATCCTCATGCAAAGAACGAGATCAAAACTTCATATCATAAGAGCAAAATCATGAGGAAAATGACTACTCTATTTAATGGCAATTCTTATCACACCGATCCTCACACATGAAGATAAGGGACATATTTCCACTCCTCATCAAGTAGTAAGGGCATACTACCATAGGCTTGCAAAATAACTCAACATGATTCACCAATGTGCTTTAAACAAGAACCCCATAGGTCTTTAGGGTTGTAGCGTTTGGCTCTTTGGACGGGTAGGGAGATTTTTAGGTAAGAGTGACTCCAAATCATTTTCCACATCCTACTAGCATTCCAAACCTAGTAAAACTAAAAGTTTTCTTCCACCCATGTCACACAAAATGAGCAAGCTTAAGCAAAAGACGGATGATCCTTAGCCTCTTCTTTTTCTTCTAATTCATTCCCCCTAAGACATTGGTTCACACATTTTTCCACAAGGAACTAAAGTCGGCATTAAATTCATTTTTTCAATTTAATTCAACATCATGACTCTAATGATTTCCATTTTTTTTCATTTCAAGGGGAAGGCTTTGAACTTCACATTTCTAGGCTTTTAAACATGTTTCACAATTTTTTCTTTCTATCCGAATTTTGCTACCCACGATTTTTGAAATAACAATTCCTTTATTCCTTAAATTCCCTCTTCCCCAGGCTATTCAACAAAAATCAATCACCAAAGGCTCAACGGGGCTAACAACGATAAATTTCATAGGAAGAAATAAATAAGGCTCAAAATGTTCGACAAAAACCGCCTTAGGTCATCTTCAAGTTCTAAGCACATATAGAATACATGAAAGTCATGAAGCAAGTTCTAGAGATGCAAATATCATTGACGAATCACACATGAAAGAACAAAATACGCCCAAATCTCACAAGTGGCTAGAAATTAAGCCAAATTTCCACGATTTTTGACTCGAATGATACTTCAGCTTATCACTCTTTTCATGCATGAATTTTTCAAAATTTTCACATAAACACGAAATAAATCATCATAGGCTCGGCATGATTTCCTATGTCTATCATCCCCTGTTTCTTTTACCAAATCATTCAAAACAACATAAGCTCAAGCAGGGAAATAGATTACCACACACGATTTAAGCCTAATCCAAGCATTTACTATTACAGACCCAAATATATAGAATAGAAATGATCCTAGCGATCAAATAAATCCATACGAACCAACATAACGCTAAATTCAACTATCAAATCCTAGTAACAGTCATCCCAAATATCCAAATAAATTAAAATAAAGATAGATAGAGGGCGATTACCGATCACCACTTCATACCCTCTCCCCCAAACTTGTTCCATTCCAAAGGAAGGACAAGTTTGAGTAGAAAGATAGTGGGACCGAAATCGAGGGGCAGACTCTTTCACTCATCAGCAGGAGGGCGGCGTGGAGTGGAGTCCGATGGCGGCTGATATGGTGGATACGGGTATGGAGGGTAGGGGTATGGAGAGTAGTGCTGATATGGTGGCATCTGTGGTGGTCGCTGATGCGGTGCTCCCTGTCCAATCCACTGGCCCATCATGTTCTCCATGCTCGACTGGAAAGTATTAAAGCTTCCGTGCAGGCCCTGAATCTCAGTACTAATACCCGTAAAACGGGTCCCGATCTCCTCCTCCAAACCTGTGAAGTGAGCATCAAAGCTCTCCTGCATCCTTGTCAAACGAGTATCAAGCTCGGACCGCCATTCTCCAAATCGAGAATTCATGTCCACCCGCATATTTCCCATATTAGTCGCCATGTCATTCATTAAGCTCTCCAAAGTGCCAAAGCGGTCCTCCTGAACATCTTCCCTATTTCGTCGGCTTCCTCTTGGTTGCGCTTGTGATGTGGAGCCCCCAGCATCGTCTGCCCTAGGTGTTCTCCTTGGTGTGACTTCAGACGTGGTAATCAAGGCAAGATGAGCTGGGGTGTCCATCAACCAATTTTCACTCTCATCGAAAGTAGTCACATTAGTCAAAGCCGGATTGGGAAGATGGAATTGACGCTTATTTGTCATTATGAAGTCAAATAGTGCAGAGGCGGAGTTGACAAACTTTGCATTCCGGAGATGCTCCATATTAAGAGATTGAGGGCCGGGCACGCATTGGTAGTTGGACAAGTCAATGTCCAACATTGCGGCAATTGGGGTGATCAGACCCCCAATGCAAATAGTGCCCGTCCGAGATACTATTTGCCTTTGGCACTGAAGTAGGAAGTGAGCAGCAACGTTCACCGGGATAGCATTTAACCTGCACCACATCATGTAAAGCTCCTGTGTCCTGAGGCCACTGTTTTCATGTCGTGCTAGAACGGTAGAGGAGAGGAGCTTTTGCATATACCGGAAGACAGGGTTAGGCAAATGAGAGGCTTTGCTCTTGCTGGAGTCATACTGTAGCATATTTGGATTCACCTCCACGACACGATCATGAAAGGCATTGAAGCAGAAAGACGGATGAGAATGATAGGTCCTATTAGCCGGAGTTTGAAACATAACATTGCATTGAGACGGTCTACATTGAACCTCCAATCACGGTTTCTAAGCCGGAATGTGCAAGAAATAGGCCCCTTTGATGGAGTGGACTTCACCTTCAAAGTGGCTAGAAACTCATGAACTAGCAAAGGGTATGTCTTCCAATCATTTCCACCTAGGACATGTGTCCACCTAATGCGTCGCAGGAGTCCCATCACACTCTCATGAATGCCTAACTTTCTGGTTGTATTAACGTCCATGAACCTAGTAGCCGTAATTTGGAAACTTTTGGCTAGCTTCAACCACTTCTTCTTGTGATCATAGTCCTCTAAGTAAATGTTCACCATCGCGGGGTCATTGGCCCCCATGTTGAGAGGAGGCAAGAGTGCACGATTGTTGTTTGGCCCCTCATCTTCTTGGTCTTCTTCTTCTTCTTCCTCTTCTTGTTCTTCATCTTCTGATTGTTCCTCCTCTTGTTCCTCATCTTCCGATAAGTCTAGAACCTCTTCTTCTTGGAATTTCTCTTCATCAATGAGCCGTCTTCGGGCTCCTCCCGCTTGTCGACCTTGCCTAGTTTGTACCATTGTTGTGGGAGAAGCTTTTGGATCAAGTACCTTACAAGATAAAAGGGCATCAAAACTTCATAACAAAGGTAAGAAGTACAAGGTAGTGTTTTGCTAGGATATTTCAACCGGATTAAAGCACAATGTTTAAACTTTCATGTCCTAGGCAAACACACCATTGGGTAAAAAGAACCACGTAAACACGACTTCTTGTAAGATTTTATGTAATGCTCATGAGAACCCTATTGCAAAACAAAGGTTGGCTCTTGCTAGACAAAAATCCATGAATGGAGCAATAAAACATAGCAACATCTCCATGACCAAGCTCATTCGAAAACATCATTGTCACACATCTCTTATTCAAGCATAGATTGCTATATCAAAGAAAATAGAACAAGAAATTTTTGCTTAAGTAAAGAGCATTTCTTCAAAATGACTACATAATTCCCATAACAAACCCATTTTACCCAATAAATCACATAAAACAAGTTAAGGGGCATGGAATTGCATAGATCGAAGATTATAAAGCAAGAATTTCTCATCTACAAGATTTTTCCCAAATTTCTACTTTAGAACCCTAGATCTAAGCAAGAATGAGAAATCTCAACAACACATCCATAGATATACAAATTGAAAGCACACCCAAGGTTCTTAAGCTAAGAATTTCATAATGGAAGCAATAAAATTGAAAACAAACAATACACAATCAAGATACCATGAATACTCCCATTAGAGAGTTTGAAAAACCACGAACTTGCTACCATGAAGAGAGGGAAGAAGATGAGAAGAAGATTCATACCTTGAGGAGATTAGGCCTTGAATTAGAGTAGAGACACACTAGAGAATGTGTATGAGTGTGTGAGTGTGGAGAGGTGAGTGAGAGGTGTGAGAAGTGAAGTGAAAAGGAGAGAGAAAGGGGTTTAAATCCGCAATATGTTAGCGCGACCCGGGCCGCACGAGCGCCGGGTCGGGTCGCGCCTAGGCACCACGACCCGGGCTGGGTCCTGTGGGTCGGGCCGCGCCGCAGGCGCCTGTTTTTCCACCGTGGATGCAGGGCCAGCCGGTCGCGCCTCCGGCTCCGGGTCGCACCGCGTTGCAGGCCCTCTCGGCATTTCAGATCAATCCGCCTTTGTCGACACGTCATTCTCACCTAAACTGCTCCTATGCTCATACTCAACCATTTTACGGATGAAATTCCCCTGCTTAAGAACACCAAAACCAAGAGAACAAGGCTACAAAAGAGCACACAAAACCACAACTACAATTTACAACGAATGAAAGGTAATCAACGAGAAAGAAATAATCAAAGAAAAACAAATAAGAAGATAAGAAAATTAAAGAAAGAAAAAAAAAGTATTGGGGTGCCTCCCAATAAGCACTAAGTTTAACGTCACTAGCTCGACAAAGTACCAAAATATCTAGGCGTCATTGAGGTAGCAAACAAACACCTCTTCTTTCTCCTCAGGCTTGTAGAACTTCTTAACCTGTTGCCCATTCACCACGAACAAGCTTCCATCCTTGCCTTTGAGTTCAATTGCCCTGCCATCAAAAATTCAGGCTATGGTAAACGGACCACTCCATTTGGTCTTAAGTTTCCCGGGGAATAGCTTGAATCTCGAATTGAACAAAAGAACTTCATCTCCCGGTGTGAGATCTTTTTGTCTCAAGAGCTTGTCATGGTAAACTTTAGCTCTCATCTTGTAAATAGCCAAATTTTCAAAAGCCTCCATCCGGAATTCCTCTAATTCATTCAATTTGAAGATTCACTCTCCAACGGATGACACGGGATCAAGGTTCAACTTCTTGGTGGCCCAAAACACTTTATGCGAAAGCTCAACGGGCAAATGACAAGATTTTCCGAACACGAGTTGATAGGGAGACATTCCTAGTGGGGTCTTATAAGCCGTGCGATAAGCCCATAGTGCTTCATCCAAAAGTGAAGACCAATCTTTTCCATTTGTACGGAATACCTTTTGAAGTATTTGCTTTACTTCCCAGTTTGCCAACTCGGCTTGTCCGTTAGCTTGAGGATGATAGGGTGTCATTACCTTATGCTTAACTCCATGTCTAGCAAGCAATGCTTCCATCCATTTGTTGCAAAAGTGTGAGCCACCATTGCTCACAATAGCTTTAGGGGCTCCATACTGTTGATTTTGTATACTAGAAGACCTGTCTTTTGTATACATTATTGATAATGGTTTTATGATGATATAGATTGAATACAATTGCAGTCACTGTTTGCATTTAAATTGTTATATTTATATGCATGTTCACTATACTTACATTGTAGATGATATGGTGTGGGTAAACACATGGTTAGATCATATCATCAGGTTCCTTGTAATGTATTAAAAGGCTCACGGTTTAGATGGCACTGAACCTGCTATCGGTACGCCGTAGAATAATCTGATAGTTAGTTTGTCTTGACTAACTGATTATTCTAATACATGGTCAAGTGTATTGAGGAGGATCTACTTAGGATTCTATTCTCTATTCTGACCTTAAATGAGAGAATAAGAATCCACAGAGTTCGGGTTCTTAACCCCTATGTGTTGGCAGACATATACGTGTAGTGTTTGCAGCTTTGATTTATCAAAGGGTGAGATTCTTTCATAAGAATCAATAATCTCGATATCTTGGGTTGTGACATTTACACTTATGATGGGTTGTGCAATATGTAGGGGCACCGTGTCCTGGTGCGCCAGTTTGATGGTGTCCCCTTGAGGAAATGCAAGTTCATGCTGAAACCTTGTAGGTGGAATTTATTTCGTGCATGAGTAAAGCTTGTGTGGTACTACTCAAGGATAAGATATTAATTAATTATAGCTGTCAGAAGCTTACATAATTAATTAATGGGCATTATATCTTAAACGCAGGGAATGGCTGGACTAAAGGAGAAATCATATTCAGAAATATGTATTAAATTGGTAGGTCAGTATTATTTTTTAGTGGAATAAAAATAATACTTAATTTATTTAATAATATCCTAAGTTTATTGGATATTGGAAATTAAATAAATTAGCAGGCCAATTTAATATTCTTCTAGATCCCTGTTGTAGCCCAATATGACTTTAATGGACTGGAGATAGAAAAAGGGATAGAGGCCCAAACCCAGTAGGGTTGGGACACTGAAATTTCGACCACCTCCCCTATAAATAGGGAGGTGGGGGATGAAATTTTAAGAAAAATAATCAGCCCCTCTTGTGTTCTCTTTATCTCCACAGATTCCATACCGATCTAGTAGATTTCAGCCCACCCTGAAACTAGATTCAGTCCGGGAATACAACAGAAGATCAAGGAGTGGAATATCATTATGGGGCGCCAATCATCATCATACACAACAACAAGATTAGATCTTTAATCTTGTCCTCCACTCGTCGTTTAATTTGTAAGTCGTTTTTCGATTCTATGTTTTCACTTTAGTAGAATCGTTTAAACCGGATTTGCATGTTAATTAAACTCGGTTAATTAAAACATATGAGATGCATGAATTTATGATCTACATGACATTAGGATTAATGAACATCCAATTAGATCCTGCGGTGGTTCAATTCGAAAAAACCCCAACACATACCTTGTCAAGACATTCTTTTTGAGAAATTTGAGAACAACTTTTGCATCATTTGTCTTTGTTGGAGTGGCTTCAATCCATCGTGACACATAGTCTACAGCTAGCAAGATGTACATATTTCCTTCTGATGCAACAAACGGTCCCATGAAGTCTATTCCCCACACATCGAAAAGCTCAACTTCAATGGTATTCTTCATGGGCATTTCATCCTTTTTAGATATAGATCCCATACATTGGCATTTATCACAACTCTTAACAAACTCTCTTGCATCCTTGAAAATGCTTGGCCAATAAAATCCACTTTGGTAAATCTTTCTAGCCGTCCGGTTGGCTCCAAAATGTCCCCCACTCAATCCCGCATAACATGTTTCTAGAATGTGTCCCCATTCCTCTTCGGGCACACACCTCCTCAAAACTAGATCCGTACATCTTCTAAACAAAAACGGTTCATCCCACACAAAGAATCTCAGATCATGGAAGAATTTCTTCTTTTGATATCCTTCTAACTCTTTAGGTGCAATTCCCGCCACCAAGTAATTCACTATATCCGCGAACCATGGCACCTTCATCGTCCACACAACGAGGATCCTTTCATCTAGGAAGCAATCATCGATCTCTATTTTATCATCTTGATTTTCTTTGGTATGCTCCAAACGAGATAGGTGGTCGGCCACCACATTCTCGCACCCCATTCGATCTCTAATTTCCACATCGAATTCTTGTAGGAGAAGAATCCACCGTATAAGTCGGGGCTTGACATCCTTCTTGGCAAAAATATGCCTCAACGCGGCGTGATCCGTGTGGACAATTATTCAGGCCCTAATAAGATAGGGCCGGAACTTGTCAAAAGCGTATACGACCGCCAACAACTCTCTTTCGGTGGTTATGTAATTGATTTGTGCCGGGTCCAAAGTTTTGCTTCCATAGTAGATCACTCGGAACAACTTCTCTCTCCTTTGCCCTAAAGCGGCTCCCACGGCTACCTCGCTCGCATCACACATGAGCTCAAATGGTTCACTCCAATCCAGGACAATAAGTACCGGGGCCGTCATTAGGGCCTTCTTCAGCGTCTGAAACGCCTGCACACATTCGCCATCAAAAACAAAATCATTAGATTTTTCAAGCAATTTACACAAATGTTTAGAGATCTTTAAAAAATCCTTAATAAAACGCCGATAGAACCCGGCATGACCAAGGAAACTCCGGACACCCTTTTCATTGGTGGGGGGTGGAAGCTTCTCAATGGCTACTATTTTGGCTCGATCCACCTCCAACCCTGCAGCGGACACCTTGTGGCCAAGGACTACTCCGTCTCTTACCATGAAATGGCATTTCTCCCAGTTCAAAACAAGGTTAGTATCTTCACAACGCTGCAAAACTTGGGTTAGGTTGTTCATGCAATCATCAAAAGAGTTTCCAAAAACCGAAAAATCATCCATGAAGACCTCCATTATCTTTTCAATCAAATCATGAAAAATTGACATCATGCACCTTTGGAAAGTAGCCGGCGCATTACACAATCCAAAAGACATTCTTCTAAAAGCAAAAATTCCATAAGGGCATGTGAAAGTGGATTTATGTTGGTCCTCGGGTGCAATTAAAATTTGGTTATATCTGGAAGAACCATCTAAAAAACAATAAAACTCATACCCGGCTAACCTATCAAGCATTTGGTCAATGAAAGGTAATGGAAAGTGATCATTTCTAGTGGCCACATTTAATACACGGTAATCAATACACACTCGCCAACCATTCACAAGCCTAGTAGCTATCAATTCATTGCTTTCATCCTTTATTACGGTCATTCCTCCCTTTTTGGCTACCACTTGAGTGGGACTCACCCACTCACTATCGGAAATAGCATAGACTATACCCGCATCAAGCCATTTAAGAACTCCCTTCCTAACCACTTCTTGCATTATGGGATTCAATCGATGTTGGGGTTGGACATGAGATTGGTAATCTTCTTCTAACAAAATTCTATGCATGCAAATTGTGGGACTAATCCCCTTTAAATCCCCAATGGACCACCCTAACGCAGATTTATGCTTCTTCAAAACTCTTAGTAACTTATCAAGCTCACATGAAGATAAAAAGGATGACACAATTACAGGATATGTTTCATTTGGACCCAAGTAAGCATACCTCAAATGGCTCGGGAGTGGTTTCAATTCTTCCTTCTTGTCTTTCTCTTCACCTCCTTCCTTTTTCAATGCCTCATCTTTTCCATCCCTTAATGGTAAAAAATGATTTCCTCGTATTGGGATTTCCTGTAGGGAATCAAGAGCAAATGCACAATCCAAAATATCGATATTATCATCAAAATCATCAAAAGAGGAAGAGGAGTATAGAGATGCAAACAAGATGGTTTCCATGGGATCTTGAGAGATGTAACGCTCCATCATTGTCTCTTCAACACATTCTTCTACAATCTTCATCACTTTACAATCTTCCATTCTCATGGATTCTTCGTTATCATCATGAAACTTCATAGCATTATAAATTGAAAATGTACTACTTTCATCATTCAAGCGGAGCGTGAGCTCCCCTTTTGACACATCAATTAGTACCTTACCCATTGCTAAGAACGGCCTTCCCAAAATAAGTGGCACATTCTTATCCTCCTCCATATCTAAGACAACAAAATCCACGAGGAAAATGAAGTCATTCACCTTCATAAGGACATCCTCCACAACTCCGCTTGGATAAGTCAAGGACCTATCCGCCATTTGCAAACATATCGTTGTCGGCTTGATTTCTCCAACATTAAGCTTCAAAAAGAACGACAACGGCATAAGATTTATACTTGCACCCAAATCACAAAGGGCTTTCTTCTCGTGGAAATCTCCAATGGTGACGGTAATGTTGAAACTCCTGGGATCCTTCATCTTGGCGGTAAGTTTCTTTTGAATCAAGGCACTACAATTTTCCGTCAAACTCATGGTCTCAAAGTTGCCCAATTTTCTCTTTCTCGTCACTATGTCTTTGAGAAATTTGGCATAGCTTGGCATTTGTTGAAGGGCCTCCACGAGAGGGAGGTTGATTTGAATCCTTCGGAATATGTCAAGAAATTTGGAGAATTGCTCCTTATTTTTGGACTTTTGAAGTCTTTGAGGGTAAGGTATGTTTGCATGTGATCCATCTACCTTCTTTGGTTGAGGTTTTACCTTTTCTTCAATGGATTCATCTTTCTTGACATTCATTTCCTCTCCTACCACTTCTTCTTCTTTCCCTTCGTCAGTGGTTGCCTCATCATCTTGTGTTGGCATTTCGGGGCCCTTATATGTGGTTCCACTCCGTAAGATAATGGCTTTGCAATCCTTTGGGTTTACCGTTGTATTGGCGGAAAAGTGTCCCGGTTGATGTTGACCTCCTACGGCGGTAGCTAGTTGCCCCATTTGTTTCTCAAGCATTTTCAATTGGGTATTTACTGCCACTTGGTTGCTCTCAAGCTTCTCAGATCTTGTTTGGGATTCACCTATATACTTGTCGGTCCTGTTCAATAGAGTCATGAGAAGTTCTTCCATTTTTGGTTTCTTTTCGTCATCGATGACCCCATTTGTAACCGAAAATCCAGGAGATGGTTGGAGGTGATTGTTCGGGTTTGAGTAAGAGAGATTCGGATTTGGTGGCCTAGGATGGTATTGGTTTCCACCTTGCCCTTGTGGTCCTCCAAAGTGAGGCTTAAAACCTTGATTTAAGGGCCTTTGGTAACCCCCATAGTTACCTTGACTAACAAAGCTCGCTTCCTCCAAGTTAGGCATGATCGAAGGCTCCAATCTTGGTGATGTCATAGCCTCTATTTTCGAGTTCATAGTTGTCATCTGAGCGGCTAAAAGGGCTATGGCATCATTGTTGTAGTTTCCACTTTTTTCAAGATTTGTACATTTTTCCGCTCTCCCGGCCATTGATAGGCGTTGGAGGCCATCTCCTCGATGATTGTGACTGCTTCTTCGGGTCCTCGGTTTAGTAACGATCCTCCGGCCAACGCATCAAGAATACTTCTAACACTGGACTTGCAACCGCTATAAAAAAAAACACACTTGATGATCCGTGCCAAAACCGTGGCCCGGACATTTGCGAAGCATCTCTCTAAACCGCTCCCAAGCTTCACACAAGGACTCTTCATCCCTTTGCTTGAACTGAGTTATCTCTCCCTTTAACTTTAATGTCTTTCCAGAAGGAAAGAACTTCTGAAGGAATTTAGAAAGCAAGTCGCTCCATGATGTGAATGAACCGGGTGGTTGGTTCAACCACCATGTTCGTGCTTTATCCCGCAGCGAGAAATAGAATAACTTCAAACGGATTGCATCCTCGGGCACCCCATTAATCTTGACCGTTCGAGCAATCTCAAAAAATTGGTGGACATGTTCATGCGGATCCTTAAGTGCCGTTCCACCAAACTGGTTTTGGGACACCATAGCCATCAAAGCCGGCTTCAATTCAAAGTTGTTGACTTGTATAGTCGGCCCATTGACAACCCCCTCATTAAGTATTGGTTAAAACAAGTTTCTAATCGGGGCTTCCTCAACTCGAGCCCTAGCTTCCTCTTGGGCCCGAAGTTGTCCTCTCATCTCCTCAAGCCGTCTTTGCATTTGAAGAATCAATGGATCTTGGATGGGAGGCGGGGGTGGTGGGTTATCCGCCATTCTATGTCTACGTCTTCTTCGAGTGTTGTTATGATGACTCGTGGCTTCAATCTCGGTATCTAACTCGAGCATCGGGTCACCACGTGCCCTTGTATGCATATACCACCTGTGAACAACTTAGAGTAAGTTTGAAGTTTAAAAGTAAACAACACGTTTAATCTAGCAAAATGATTCTTGAAACGATATTGCATATACTCCAATAAACAAATAATTCCCCGGCAACGGCGCCAAAAACTTGATGAGATTTTTCTTTCACAACGATTATCAACACAAGCTTTATGGCAAGTGAACATACGGAGCATAGGAGATCAGATCTAACACGGGGAATTAATTACATAAACGAGCCTACAAGTACCATCACATCGAACATTTTCACTAGTCAAACCATTCAAAATTTGGATTGGATTTTTTTTTTAACTAGAGTAGTGAAATTTTGCAAAGATTAAACAAAATTAGCAACACAAGAGATAGACGGGAATCAAATTGAAGTAAAATTCACTTAAAAGAAAACGGCTCTAGGGAATTGATCTTTGGCAAGGATACAATCATCAAATAGGGGGATCATGCATCAATTTCTCAATTAAACAACACTTGATCACAAATATAGCCCAAGTCCTTTCTCAAGCAACCAAGACATTTTAAATTAAACACAACTCCCCTATCTCTAGGGTTCAATTGTAATTTAATCTAAATTAAGCTCATTCAAGTTAATTAACACCAATTTAACACTAATTTCTCAATCTCATATCAAATTGAGATCATAAACCAAACACCCTTGCACAATTAGTTTTCTCAAACCTAATCATACACAAATTTCTATCCTAGGATGGCCAATCCAAGCATAGATTCAAGCATAACATTGATTTATGATAGAAAATTGGTAAATCAAGCACAAACCCCTATTAGATTCTCATATCCAACACCAAATCTCAAATCCCTAGATACCTAGAAATTTATCTATCCATAACCAAAATAGAGAAATACATCACATAAAAGAAAAACATAAGAGAGGAGGAGAAAAAACCCAAAAACTTGTACTAAAATTCTTCAGGAAACTCCTTGTTCTTCAATATCCAAAGCTCCAAAGCATAAACATCATTTCTCTCTTGAAAATTGGAAAAATATCAATTGCCATGCTTCAATTTCGAACTAAGGTTGGTATTTATACAAAGTGGGGAAAATAGGGGTGAAAAATAAAGCAAAATCCGGAAATCCGGAAAATGTGACACAGGGGCACGATACGGGGCCGTTCGCGCCCTGTGGCTCGCGCCGGGTGGGATGAGGCATGACCCGAGTGGCCCCGGGTCTGGGTCGGGCCGCGCCGCAGGCGCCTGTTTTTCCTCCGCGGATGCAGGGCCAGCCGGTCGCGCGTCCGGCTCCGGGTCGCGCCGCGTTGCAGGCTGTGCCCGGCGTCCCGGTTCCGACTCTGTCTCCGTGCTCTCTCGCATGTTCGGCTCGGCTCTTCAGTCTTTTCTGAAACGCACTTCAACTCTCGGGCCTTGGATTGCTCATTTTTCAACTCTGTTTTCTAAATTAACTATGTTAGCAACACTTATTATAAAAAGAAGCTAATATTATCCTAAACAACGAATTAACAAACTAAAATATGAAAGAAACACAAGTAATAATGCTCAGATTAGGACTAAAATACGAGTATGTCATCTACTATATTTTCATATGTATTTATGTAATAACTAATAAGATTGTAATAAGGTTTAATTCGACACTTCTAAATTTTTATATTAGAAAAATCGTGTTTAAATTAAAAAAAGGCCCATCTCTTCAATTATATTAGAGAAATCGCCTTTGGTCCATTATGTCTCTTATTTTCTCTATCTCCCACTCTCTTAATTAAAGTCTAAAATACGGTCAGGATTGTCCCTTGAAGGTGGCTAATAGTAGAGTGCTAGAGTGATGTAGTTTGGTACGGAAGGTTTCAAGTTTAAATCATACCATCACCATTAAACGTGAACTTATCATACTTGATTTTTCAAATATGATTTGAAAATTATTCCATAAGAGCGGGGTTTACGCGATGTGCATCATCAACCTCGAATTGCGGTTACGGGTTAACCTCGTCTAAAAAATATTGAAAAAACACATTTGTGATCCTTTATTGCACTTTTTGTAGCCCTAAAATTATTGTCTTTGGAACCCCCAAAATTAACCCGCATTTTACTCTTCCTAGTATCCAAAATTAGATATATTGATAATATTACATAAATGTTCTTTTATACTCTAATTAAATATTAAAAATAATTATAAATTTTGATTAGGTGGAATTAACCATAATTAATAATTGTAAAATTAAATTATTTTAAAAAAAAAGTTAAAAGAATTAAAATTATAATTGCGACAGTAAGAACATACGATGAAACGTAGTTTGGGAAGAGAGAATTTAATCCACTAATAAGAAAGAGTGAAAGAACACTTTTTTCTATAAAAAAAAAATCTCCAAGAAAGGACACTCGAAATCAACACAAATAAATTTCAAGTGATTAATTATACCCGCCGCCGCCCTCTCAGAAATGGACACTCATTTCCACCTAATTATTTATTTATGGTTGATTATTTCTAGGGGTGTAATCGAGTCGAGTCGAGTAATAGTCTTATCGAGTTCAAACTTGATAAGAAAAACTCGAAGCTCGACTCGAGTTCGGTCGAGCTTTAATTTTTCGAGCTCGACTCGATAGCAAACTCGACAAGCCCAAGCCCGACTCGACTCGACTCGATTATGTATAAATATTAAATAAAAAATTATATTTATTTAATTTTAAATAAATATAATTTAATTATTAATGATATATATGTAAATAATTAAATTATTAAAGATAACTTTGTAATTGCACTAAGCTCGATAAGGCTCGCGAGCCTGTCGAGCTCACTATTATGGAGCTCGAGTTCGAGCTCACTAACTACTCGAGAAGCTCAAACTCGAGCTTAACTCGACAAACCTCGAGTCGATTTCAAAGTTTCACCGAGTCTATCCCGAGTAGCTCACGAGTAGGCTTGACTCACTTACACCCATAATTATTTCTATCAATTCAACATATATGCAAAAGCATATCACTTAATATCCAGTTAAAATCCTTTGTTACACATTTGATATTTCATTCTTTATTGCATCTTTAATTTTTATTTTTATTTTTATTTTATTTTCTTCTTCAATTTTAATTTTTTGTGCTTTATTTTAATTTTATACTTGTTATTTAAGGTTCATCCTACCCAATTACGGTGTACTATATTTTTTAGTATTTAATTTATAATTTATAGTTATTTATTAATTATTTAAAAAATTAAATACTATAAAAATATTATAAACCCTAATTGAGTAGGGTGAATCCTAAATAACACATGTAAAATTAAACTAAAGTACAAGAATATGAAATCAAAGAAAAATGAAAAAGAACTAAAAAATCGAGCGTGCAACAAGAAATGCAATATAGAAGGTGCAATAAACGATTTCATTTCCTTCATATTCCGTATGTCATTCTTTATTACATTCCTTGTACCAATTTTTGTGTTTAATTTATTATTATTTGATTTAATTTAAGTTTTTTTTTAATTTAGGATTCATCATTCCCCAATTTGGATATATTAAAAAAATTGAAAATAAATGAGAAAAATAATTAGTTATGGCACATGAAATGGAACATGGGAGGGCACATGAAATTTGATCGAAAATTTAGATAGGTGTATGAATTGAATAAGAAAGGGACTTGTGTTGTTGTTGTTGTTGTTGTTGTTGTTGTTGTTGTTGTTGTTGTTGTTGTTGTTGTTGTTGTTATTATTATTATGTGTTTTAGCAATTTTGGATGAATGCATACTTTAATTTTTTTTTCCTTAATCGATTTAAATTTTCAATTATCACTCATGATTTGATATGTGAATTAAGGTTTAATTTTAAGAATATTAATCATTAGAGCATATATATATTTGGTAATATTTAGTGGTGAGCATATTGTTGGGGTTTTTTTTAATTGACCCATCACAAGATCTATTTGGATACTCGTTGATTCTAGCTCATGTAAATAATAATTTTATGTGTGTTATATTAATTATAACCTATGTTGAATTAGCATGCAAGATACAATTCGATTTCTACAAATGTGGAACATAAAAATCTATCGAATTCGAAACTTACATTGAGTGTAGGGTTGATCATGAGATTAAAGGTCTAATCTCGTTGTTGGAGCAATACACAATCGGCGCATCATTTCACAGTATTCAACTCATTGATCTTTTGTTGTATTCTCGGACCGCGTCTACATACAGGGTGGGCTATATACTACTAAACAGTTGTGAATACTATGGGAGTTAAGAGAGCAAAAAAGAGAGTTTGATTTCCTATGCCTTAATTTTCGAACCCACCTCTCTTATTTAAAGAGAGGTGGCTGAATATTAGGTCTCCAAACTCTACTGAGTTTGAGTCCCTTACTCTTGTTCCATCCCCAATCCACTAAGGTCATATAGGGCTACAACATGGATTTATAAGAATATTAAGTGTTATTTTTATTCCACTAAAGAAATAATACTGACCTACAAATTTAATACATATTTGTGAATATGCTTTTCCTCATTTAGTTCAGTCATTTCCCATGTTTAAGATATAATATCCAATAATTAATTATGTAAGCTTCTGACAGCTATAATTAAATTTCACTTGTGGGGTTTCACATTAACTTTGTGCTTCCTCAAGGGAACATCATCAACCCGACTCACTAGGATATAGTGGTCATATATAATACATGACTCATCATATATCTTAATACCACTACCCAAAATATTGAGGTTATTGATTGACAGCTATGTATTTTACACAATTTTTGGATATGAATTGATGATGTTTAAGTTGATAAGTTGTGTGATTTTAATAGCTTGTGTTCTCCTTATGTTATCATTTGAGATTTTTTATGTATTTGTGAGTTTTATAGTAATAGTGGTGAATTTGATTATTATTTGGTGCAAAATAATCAAGTATGTGTTTGGAGAGCTAAATGAGGGACCAATTAGGCTTTTGGACCGGATTTAAAGAGCAAAGTCCATGAGAATTGATGAAAATAATTCAACATAATCTAATGGGTGATTAAAGAGCCTAGGAAGATGGAGAATCGAGTTATGAGCATTGTGCAAGTTGAATCGGTTCAATCGGACGAGAAACGATTGAGAACGGGCCATTTCTGTGAAGCTTGCAGTAGGTCGACCCGCTAGTCAACCCAATCCTTCACAATTTACATATGGCCGGGTCGACCCAGCGATCGACCCCGCCACTCGATCTATTTAGTGTTTGTTTGTGCTGTTTTATTATAGGAACTTTGTACTTTTGGTAGGCTATTTTCAGTATTTTAGTGTTTTATATGCCGATTTTATGCTTTTCATCTTCACTTGTTGCTCTTATGGTGGAATATGCCAAGTTGTGAAAAACTTGAGCTTTTGTTTACAAAAACAAGGTTTTAGGCATAAAGGTGGTAAGGATAAGGGTGCCCTCAGCGGAAGAAAAAAGCCGGAAGCACGAGCCAGGAACCACGCGGCCGCGCAAGCCCCGCGACTACGTGGCACCTCCACGCAGCCGTGCATGTCATGTGACCGCATGGTGGCGTTCTTAGCAAAGCGCTCCCCCGAGCGCACGTACTCGAGCCCCGCGGGCGCCCGGCACCCCGCCGGTGAGCGGGGTGCCCAGTTCAGCCTCCCGAATCCATTTTTCGATGTTGAATCAGTTGCTTCCTCTTTCTTCGATTCGGTCTAGCTTCTCCTCTTCAATTCCCTTCACATGGGCAGCTGAATAATAATATGGGGTGGACTCTTGGGCACCCTAGATTAGCAAGAAGAGAAAGGGATTTAATTACCCTAACTTCTAGCTTTTGACTTTTGTCCCAAAAATCTCCCTCCATATCTTCACATTAACTTTTTTTTTTCTCTCTCTCTCTCTCATGATCTTTTTGAATCAAATCCCATAATAATCAATCGATCATCTCTCCATATTGATATCTCTCACTTGACTTTAGGGA
Source organism: Perilla frutescens (assembly GCA_026008535.1). NCBI lineage: Eukaryota > Viridiplantae > Streptophyta > Magnoliopsida > Lamiales > Lamiaceae > Perilla > Perilla frutescens. The sequence goes on along the minus strand of BRKX01000007.1, from coordinate 17,134,300 downwards.
TACACACCACTTCATCTTCTCCATTACTCTATCTTTCCATTTTTCTCTCCATTCACACACCACTTCATCTTCTTTATTACTCCATCTTTCCATTTTTCTCTCCATACACACACTATTTTCCTTCATCACCACCATTTCTTCACCATTTTCACCACCACCACCACCACCTTTCAAGAGAGGAAGAGAGGAGGAAGAAGAGAGGCAAGCAAGCTCGGGTTGAAGGGTTAAAGAAGAAGAGACGAGAAGAAGTCCTGACTCTGAGCCGTCTGCGGGAGCTAGGCTTGTTAGGAGGCTCTTCCCTTGTTATTTTCTTTCTTAGCCTAGTGGATTTGTGGGGATTTGTCCCAAAACTATTGAAACATTTCATATTGTAGAAGTTTATCTTATTTGCATTTGATTATGAGATGATGAACTTATATGATATTTGTGTTGTTTTGAGCATGATAATGGGCTAAATCTCTACATTAGGGGGGTAGATAATCGATTTGGTTTTGATCTATACTTGTGATGGTTGGTTGTTTGTTGATTGGAATTGTGATTATTATCTTGAGTACTTGATCACTCCTTAGCATTGCTAGGTTTTAGATGAGACCGAAAGAAGATTCTAAATCTTGACCAAGGTTCCTTCAACGTTAGGTGGATTGGGTCACATAAGCCTAAAAGTGTTAATCTTGTTCGTATAATAAAGCCGATAGGGGTTTAATGGATAGACAGTGACAGTAATTGAAGTTAAACTGCTTGAAGGGACTATTGTATGTTTAAGATTAATGAAACCAATTTGAAACAAGCTAGGTGAGAAACCAATGAGAGAATCTACACCCTAATGCTCTTATCATAATCTTTTCTTTCAATCTTGATCTTGTTATTTTTTGTGTTTAATTTATTAGATAATTTGCTTGTTTAAATTCCTTAGCTTAAAACAAACTCCAAATTCATGATTAAGATGTTTAGGTTTTTATTGAAATTATCAAATATGTTTGCATGCATAGCCTAGAAGATAATTGCCCATACGAAGCCTTCTTTGAGAGACACCACCCGCGTTAGTTCACCACCCTACAATCGATCCCGTCCTCTTGCGGGAGTCCGTTTAGTCGAATTAGTTAGCGTGTAGCAACCCAGAAATTACATTCAAACAAACAAATTGGTGTCGTTGCCGGGGAAGGCTTTAGGCATATTGTCTTTTTGTGTTTATTTTTGTCTTTGTGTTTTTGTGTTGTTTAGTGTTTGTGTTTTGGTGTTGTTTTGTTTGTTTAGTTATTTGTGTTTATTTCCTTGTGTTTGTGTTTAAGCTTTCACATATCGTTCCACAGATGCGTTTGATCTCTTTTGTATTTTTGGTTGTGTATGCTAGGGAGATGGAGTCTCAATCAGAGATTAGCCCCCGTGTTTGACAACATCCATAGACCAAGTAGGTTAGACGTGTTTGCTTGGGAAGAGGAGATGAAGGCCAACTGCATCAATCCCGACAACGCCAATGCTAATACAACTAGGAATATGAGGGTTTTTGCTCGTCCCGTGATTGGGCCGTCGACATCTTGCATAGTTCTTAGAGAGGCCGCAAGGAACTACGAGTTGAAGAACATCCATTTCAACCAACTACCATCCTTCTATGGGATGCCGATCGAAGATGCTTTGAACTTCATCCGGGAGTTCTACGTTGTGGTTCAAACCTTTTCTTTGCAAGGTTTGAATGAAGACCGATTGAAGATGAGGTGCTTTCCTTACACTTTGAAGGATCGTGCCAAGACGTGGTTCATGTCACTCCCGGCTAACTCATTAGCCAATTAGAATGCCGTGTACGAGAAGTTCATGGCCAAGTACTACTCCAATCAAAAGACCCAAGACTTGAGGGCTCAAATAATCACCTTTGCCCAATCTCCGGGTGAAGCCTTCTATGAAGCTTGGGATCGATTTAGAAGCCTCTAACAACAATGCCCGCACTACCATCTCGCGCCCAAGTTACTCAACCAATTCTTCTACGACGGGCTTTCTCAAAACTTTTAATACATGGTGGATAATGCCGCGGGAGGAGACATTGGAGGACGGACCGCCGAAGAATTCTCAAACATCTATGAGACAATGGCCATGACTTCTCAACAAAAGAGTGCTAGGGGGAAGAGAGCTTCGGTGAATGAAGCCAACCCTAGTTATGATGTGACGAGATAACTAGCCGAGTTGATGAGGCAAGTAGAAATGCTTCGGACCTCCAAGAGACCTCCTCAAGAAGCCATGACCATTGAGACTTGTAGAATTTGTGGAGAGTATGTCCATGGGCCAATGTGTGTCAAAAGTCGATCGAGCCAGAATCAAGTGAAGAAGCTCATTTCTATGCTCTTCAAGAGCAAGTTCATGCTCTTCAAGGGTTCCAACCTCGCCAACCTTACAACCCATACTCTCAATCATACAATCCGGGGTAGAGAAACCATCCAAACTGCTCTTGGAGGCAACCTCAATTGTCTCAACCACCTCAACAACCGCTTCCCCCTTAACAAATCGGAGGTGACCAAGCTCCACCTTATCCAAGGCCGCAACAATACCCGACCCAACCAAACCAACTGCCTAGGCCAACATTGCAAGACACCTTGTAATCCTTCATCCAAGCCACCTAACAAAGGTTCGAGTCCATTAAAGCTTCCGTGAAGGAAATTGAGACCCAAGTCGGGCAAATAGCCAGGATCGTTGGAGAGTTGGCCAAGCAATCAAAGCCGAGCAAGTCACCAAGCCAACCGGAGCAAGCTCAAGCAATCACCGTCCTTGGAAGAGGCAAAGTGAGTGATAACAAGGTTGGGGACCCGAGCCCAACCAAAAAATATGAAAAAGAAAGTGACGTTCCTCAACAAGAGCAAGGGGAGCCCGAATAAGAAAGTGAACCAACAAAGGAGCCCACACTCCACAAGGCCGCCAATCCCTACACTCCGCCAATTCCTTATCCAAGCCGGTTGACGAACGAGAAGCAAGACAGCCAATTCCAAAAGTTCTACAAGCTCTTGTCCAAGGTGAATGTCAACCTTCCACTCCTTGACGTCATCCGCAATGTGCCGGCCTATGTCAAGTTCTTCAAAGAACTAGCCTCCAAGAAGAGGAAGTTTGCGGAGGATGAGAAGATTGTTGTGTCCGAAGTGGCGAGCGCAATCCTACAACAACAACTACCACCTAAGCTCTGTGATCCAGGTAGTTTTACTCTTAAAATTGCCTTAGAAAATGGTAAAGTAGCATGTGGTATGCTAGAATTAGGAGCCGGAATTAATTTGATGCCCTACTCTATTTTTAAACAATTGGAGTTAGGAAATTTGAAACCAACTAGAATGTGTCTACAATTGGCGGATAGGTCCGTGAGATATCCTAGAGGCATAATAGAGGACATTCTAGTTAAAGTGGGTGGTTTGATAATACCGGTTGATATTGTTGTGTTGGATGTGGGTGATGTTCAAGAGACGGGAAAGGATCATACACTTCTTTTGGGTAGACCTTTTATGGCTATAACTAACACCTTGATTGATGTTAAAAATGGAACATTGAAAATGTCAGTGTTAATGGAAACCGTGTCCTTTTCCGTGCATGAAAATAAGGCTATTCCCGTCTCCTCATTTGAGGAGAATTGTTCTTTCATTGATGCTATTGATCTCTTGGCCGAGGATATTTTCTTGCAGGAAATTAGCTCCACATGGAGGAGTGAAGCCTTATCCGATGAGATAGCAATGGAAGAAGCTTACCTCAAGTGTGGGGGAGATGAGTTGGACACCGAAGAGATGGAGATATTGCTAGGAGAAGGCATTAGTTTAATGAAAGTCCTAGCCTCAACTGAAGAGAAAGTGAAGCCTTCTCCCGAACTTGAGCTAAAAGAGCTCCCATCTCACCTCAAATATGTGTACCTCGACGAAGAAGAAAAGAAGCCAGTGATCATCTTTGCCGGGCTTGAAAAGGAAGAAGAAGATCTCTTAGTAGCCGTACTCAAGAGAAGCAAACAAGCCATTGGGTGGAGTCTTTTTGACATCAAAGGAATTAGCCCCTCAACGTGCATGCATCGAATTATCCTAGAAGAAGGGGCTAAGCCGGTTCGAGAAGAACAAATGCGGCTCAACCCCGTTTTGATGGAGGTCGTCAAGAAAGAGATTCTTAAGCTCCTAGCGGAAGGAATCATCTACCCATTAGCCGAAAGCGAATGGGTGAGCCCGGTCCACGTGGTGCCCAAGAAGGGAGGAATCACAGTGGTGGAAAACAACAAAGGAGAGCACGTGGCTACTTGAACCACCACCGGATGGAGAATGTGCATTGACTTTTGAAAACTCAATGCCGCCACTCGAAAAAATCATTTCCCCCTTCCTTTCATCGATCAAATCCTTGATAAACTTGTCGGACATAGTTTCTATTATTTTTGTTGACGGTTTATCGGGTTATTTTCAGGTGGCCATAGCACCGGAGGACCAAGCCAAGACCGCATTCACGTGCCCGTTTGGCACTTTTGTGTGTAGGAGAATGTCGTTTGGACTATGCAATGCACCGGGAACATTTCAAAGGTGCATGTTTTCTATCTTTTCCGTAATGATTGGTGATTTCATTGAAGTATTCATGGATGATTTTTCCGTCTTTGGGTCTTCATTTTCCGATTGTTTAGATAAGTTAGAACTTGTTTTGAAGAGATGCATCGAAAGTAGCCTTACTCTTAGTTGGGAAAAGAGTCATTCATGGTTGCTAGTGGCATAGTCCTTGGGCATGTTGTGTCTAAAGAAAGAATGAGCGTAGACAAGGCTAAGGTGGATGTAATTGAAAAATTACCTCTACCCGTTAATGTGAAAGGTGTTAGAAGCTTTCTAGGCCATGCTGGTTTTTACTGTCAGTTTATTAAGGACTTCTCCAAAATTAGCCAACCTCTATGTCATTTACTTGCTCAAGATGTCCCTTTTGAGTTTGATGAGAAATGTTTGTATGCTTTTAATATTCTTAAGGAGAAATTGATCACCACACCTATTTTCATTCCCCCTGATTGGTCTTTGCCATTTGAAATCATGTGTGATACATCTAATTCTGTCGTGGGTGCTGTTTTGGGTCAACGAATTGATAAAATTCTCCATGTAATTTACTATGCTAGCCTTACTTTGAATAGTGTTCAAGTAAATTACACCACAACCGAAAAAGAATTGCTTGCTGTCGTGTTTTCAATGGATAAATTTAGATCCTACATCTTAGGTTCTAAAGTGATTGTGCATAGTGATCATGCGGCTTTTAGGCATTTGTTGACCAAATCCCAAGCTAAGCCTAGACTCATTAGGTGCATTTCACTTTTACAAGAATTTGATGTTGAAATTAAAGATAGAAAGGGGTGTGAAAATGTGGTAGCGGACCATTTGCGCTGGATACGAGTAAAAATATATATTTTGTATTTTTGTCTATATTTATTTGAACAAATATATCCATGATTAATCTTGAATTAAAGAGCATGAAAAGATCTTTAATTTGATATATTATTGATGCACTAATTATTATGCACAAATCTGCAACTAACACATGTTACTGCAATATAGTAGTGAATCGAGTATCGTATCCACAGGGATTGAAAATATGACCACACTGAGTACTATGCTAACAGTTCTCTATTATCCAGACTACCAATTTATGGGTTTATTAAAACTAGGCATGAATTTAAATCAAATAAGAGAATAAACAAACTTCAAAAGACACAAATAAATCAATTAAACAAATAATCAAACTCAATCAATTAATGAAATATTAATCCTAGGGAATGTAGTACACCTGTATCCACTATGTATTAATTCAATCCTAATAATTCCCACTTTAAACCAATTATTGGTGAAGAATCAGAAATATAACTACATATCTCCGCCAGGTCTCAAGGTAGAAGCAGATTAATAAATTACCTATCACTTTCGTCTCTAGGTTAATTTATTAACTCCCGATAGATCAACAGATTAAATCCCCTACAGATTTCAAAGAATGTGTATCAAAATGTTCAATTAATTCCACTAGTTAATTATCTCCGTCAAGACTCAAATTAACTAGCTAGCATGCAATTAATTATGGCCAGTAATCAAGCATGAAATAAAAAGCACTTGAACAATTGAACACAATAATCGGAAGGGAAAAATAACAGGATTAAATTAATATCATAGATTCAACATACTTGCAAACCCTAAAATTAATAATAAAACTACCCACGCATAATTAAAACCATGAAAATAACAAGAATAACAATAATCACTAACATAATATAAATATCACAAGATTAGAAAAATCCGGAATTATGATTTGTTGAATAGAACTTCAAATCTCTAAGGGTATGGTTGGTATGATGAAATGGAATGGGAATGGAATCACATCCCCACGTCCATTCCCATTCCTATGGCTGGTATGATTTTTTCAATCGGGAATGGTCATTCCCGAGGGAATCACATTACCATGAACATATGATTAGCCATTACTCCCCGTTCCCATGGTATTATGTATTCCTGATTATCAAAATAAATTTTATTTTTTATTTTGCAAACCTATACTTTGTTTTTTGTATTGATAAATGAAATCTCATATTCTTATAAAATATTTTATTAAAAAAATAAATTTATGAATTTTTCTTAAAAAATCATTAATAATTTATTAACGATTCATAAAATTTTGTAAAATTTCACAAAAGTACTAATGATATCATAGAATTACATAAAATATACAAACACGCTAATCATTAGCGAAATACTTATTTAAAGTATACTCAATTTTTTTCACAAATGTTAATAAAGTAAAAAAAATCACATAATATTCAACAATATGTTATTAAAATATAATAGTATCTTTGAAAGAAGAGTAATTTATTATTTAGAACTAAATAAGTCAATTCGTGTATTTTATCTATTAATTAGATATTGTTATAATAAACAATTCAACAATGTAAGTTTCATTCCTATCTTATTACTTGTGATACCAGCCAAAGGAATGGTAATAGTCATTCCATTCCATTCCCATCACCATTCCATTACTAAGTTCATTCTATTCTCACTTGATTCCATTCCAACATACCAACCATACCCTAATATTCAATGTTGCAGGTGAATCTCGAATGTAAAATAAAAAGAGACCTCTAAAATAATGATAAAAGTCTCCAAAATTCGTCCAAAACAGTCCTATTTATACTATGTATCAAAAATCCGGGCCGAAAGGTGAGTTCGTGGGCCAAAAATAGGTCCGACAACAAAAAGCCGTCGAACTCACTGACCCATAAGTCAGGACCCGCAGATCGGCGGATTTCTCTGTCCAAATCCGCCGGTCGACAGCCTTCTCCCGCCGTTCGGCGGATTTCCGGCAGCTTTGACCCCCTTCCACTATTTTGTTCCATTCTCGCTCGTTTCTTGTCCGATTGACCCAATTCAAGTTGCAAAATGACCCCATCTCGATTCTCTATATTTCTAGCTTATTTTCCAACTGAATTGGATCTTCAAAGTATCCTCTTTTTTAGCTTGAACTTCAACAAAAACAGCAAAACATGACATTGCAAAAGGAAAATCGAAACTACCACAAAACCTCAACTTAAACATGCATTAATCTTCAAATATGATCCACATAAACACTCAAATGCATGCAAAAGCCATGTTTATCAATTATTTGCGTTAATCTTATTTGAAACAAGTGAGTTATGGTCGTTCAAAGTTTTTAGAATTTTTTTAAAAAAGTGATGACATCAGCTTTTTTTATGGGGATTGGACAACTATACCCCTGCTTCCTTTTTTTTGCCTTGACTTTGACATTTAATCTCAGCCATTAAATCATCTAGGTGGACGGTATAAGATGGGTTCCTAATTCCTACACCAGGAAAATGTATATTTTTTATCCAATCCCTATATATATATATATATTATAATTTTACGTTTTAAGAGTGACAAGATAATAAAAAGGATAACTTCACAATATCTAAATAAATTACGTAAATAAAATGAATTAATAATTTCAAATAAAAAATTAAAACAAATAAGAAATTAAATTACAATTCACTATTAATTTAAATTTGACATTAATTTAATAAATATATCATCTATATTAACAAATAGCCGAAATTTAAAAATTAAAATTTTAACTAGTAAAGATACTAATTTAAATAATATGCAGCATCCATAAATTATAAGCCAATATATAAAATTAAAAAAAGAACATTTATAAATCCTATATAATTTTTTTTAAATGAGTTCCCCCCCCCCCCCACCCTAGTGTAGATCGCCATTGTATATTCCTATTGATATCATTTGACCTTTTGTCTTGTAAGAATAAGGTCCAAGTACATGTTATTCCAAATCTTACTTTTTTTGTCCCAAATGTTATATCTTCGACTTTTAATTTGGTTCCAACCTAATCGACATTTTTAGAACTAAATTGTGGATATTTTGAAAGTTGGAACAATAAAGTCAAAAAATATAACTCGAGACAAAAGAGTAAGATTTTGGACTACATATGTTTGGATCTTATTCTTACCGGACCAAAAGTAAAACCAACCATATTCATTGATTGGCACAGTTGGCCAAATTAAGGGCTAAAAAAAAGACACCTCTTGGTTTGCACATGAAGAAGAAGCACACTTGATGTCTTTTGGGGATATGGTTTAGTGGTGGAGTGGTGTAAGTTTGTGACTTAAAGTCTCGAGTTCGAAATCCTCCAACACTGCTGGGTGTGAGTCTATATTACGATAAATATTTTTTCATATCAGATTTATCTTTTTTATGTAGTTTGTATGATATTTCACATGAGCGGGTTTACATATGTAGAGCACCCTTAAGTAGCAGTTGTAGGCTAATTACCTTCGTCACAAAAAAAGGCACTTGATTTTAGATAAATGATAAGTTAATTATTAATATCATCATAGCGATTGTTTTTCTATTTCATCTAATATTTTAAGATACATACGTGAATATATACAGTTCGCATAGTACATAATTACACATAGCATCACTCCTCAGTCCTCACACCATCGAATGTAGAAGAAGAATCATGTTCGAATTCCGAATCAAAACTAAAATTAATTAGACGCATAAAGAAAGACATGCAAATTAGGATGAACTCTCTCTCAAATATCTCAATTACAATAACGTACCCATAAATATTAGATAATCTCGTCAAATCAAAAATAGTACGTAAAATGGTCAATGCCTTATTATAAATCATATTAACCTCGAACTTTAACAAGTACAGATGACATCATCACCGTATAATTAAGGGACATGTACTAATACAATATATATGTGTGTGTGTGTGTGTTTGTAGAATGTAAAATAGAAAATATTGATGTTTGGTTGTGACTATTGTTCACAGAAATACTTCAATCACAGAAGTCAATCCTAAAACAGGATTTATCTTATAATTATTGAAGCCAGCAGCAGCAAAGAGCATAGCCCACTCTTTCTCAGTTCTCTCTTTTCTTGATAAATCAACCATTAATGTCATATCGGAAAAGAGCTGAGTTTCAGTTGCCTCATGATGTTCGTGCTTCAGTCCATCCACAACCATATCCACAATTGTTGCTTCGCAGCAATAAAATCAACAAGCAATCAACCGAGTAACACAAAATACACACTCAGAGATAGAACAATACTGTAAAGAACACCAAGAACTTTAAGTGGTTCAACTTTTTCAAGTCTACATCCACTGTGAATGAGAGAGATGATCTTATTACTGAATCAATTACAATCTACAGAGTACAGTAATTCGAACTGAGATTTGTGATGAACTTCTCACAAATAAACTGAAATTTTTCTTTTCTCTCACTCAACTGCTCCTTCTCTCAATCTGAATTGCATTATGAAACTGAAAATTTTGACTCTTTTCTATTCTCTGCCGAATCCTCCAGTCACCAATGTCTTTTCTCCAGTTAGTAACTGCTACAAGCATCTTGCACCATGTGTCAAAGATCCAGCACAAGATAACTCCCCACTACAGCAGACTAATTGCCTTCTTCATAACTGACTTGAGTAATAATCAGATGCTTTACAGTTCTATGCTCCATGTTGTGAACAAACTGAATCATATCAACATATAACCGATACATTAATGTTGATCTTTGAGCTAGCTATCTCCAGCTCTCAAACAACAATCTCCACCTTAGCTCAAAATCAACCATGATCGAGAGCTAATCTGAAAACTGACCTTCTTTTTTTTTTTCTACTGACTACAACTACTTGATGAGTGCAACTCCACCTTGAGCTTCACTCTCCCTCCTCCTTTTCAGTTTAATCCAATCAACCCTAAGCTCATGTTGAACTTAGGAGCAGGTAGAGCTTTAGTAAAGCAATCTGCAGGATTAACAGCTGTGTCTATCTTCTTTACAATGATTGAACCCTTTTCAAGAAAATCTCTAACAAAGTAGAGCTTCACATTAATATGTTTTGTGCGCTCGTGATATCCCTGGTGCTTAGCCAGATGAATCGCGCTCTGATTATAACCATGAACTATCATTTTCTCTTGAGTAATCCCAAACTCAGACAGAATACCAGTGAGCTAAATGCTCTCTTTTATAGCTTCTGTGAGAGCTATAAACTCTGTCTCTGTTGTAGACAAGGCTACAACTGATTGATGTACATACCTCCAACTTACAGTAGTGCCATAAAGGGTAAAGACATATCCAGTCAAAGACTTCCTCGTATCAACATTAGCAGCAAAATCTGCATCAACAAACCCTTCTAAACACTCTTCAACCTTAGAACTTCTCTTGAACACCAACCCCTTCTTATCAGTGCCTCTAACATACCTTAAAGCCCACTTAACTGCTTCCCAATGAACCTTGCTAGGATTGCTCATAAACCGACTGATAACACTCATCACATGAGTTAAATTTGGTCTACAGCAAACCATGGCATACATAAGACTGCCAACAACATTAGCATAAGGTATATTTAGCATCTGCAACTTATCTTCATATATTGTAGGACCTTATTGAACACTCAACTTCAAACCCTGCCTGATAGGTGTAACAACAGATTTACATAATTTCATATTGTACCTGCTCAACACCTTATTAAGATAGGTCTCCTGAGATAGAGTGACTATCCCATCTTTTCTTCTTCTGTGAATCTGCATTCCCAGAATAACTTGAGCTTCCCCGAGGTCCTTCATTTCAAACTCAGCTTTAAGCATATTCTTAGCTTCACTGATTCCCTTCATTAAATTGCTTGCAATGAGCATGTCATCCACATATAAAAGTAGATATGTGAATGACTGCCCCTCATGTTTGATGTACACACAACTGTCAAATGAACTTCTACTGAATTTGTTTGACACAATGTAATCATCAAAACACAGATACCATTGCCTGGGGCTCTGCTTCAGACCATACAATGATCTCTCCAATTTACATGCCTTCCTTTCTGCATTCTCTACATATACACCCTCAGGGACTTGCATGTAAATATCCTCAACAAGCTTCCCATGTAGAAAAGCTGTTGTTACATCCATTTGATGTAACTCCAGATCAAATTGTGCAATCAAAGCAAGCAGAATCCTAATTGAACAATGCTTGACAACTGGAGAGAAAATTTCATTGTAATCTATTCCTTCTTTCTAGGAAAAACCCTTAGCAACGAGCCTGGCTTTGTACCTTACAGCAGCACCCTCAAAAGTGCCCGGTTTCTTCTTGAAAATCCACTTACACCCTACCAGTTTCTGAACCTTTGGCTTGTCAACAATCTTCCATGTATTATTCTTGCTTAATGACAGTAGTGTTAGTTTTGTATACTGGAAGACTTGTCTTTGTATACTTTTCTGATGATATGATGATATGAAATGAAAGTTATTGCAGTCACTGTTTGCATTTAGATTATGTTCTATAATTGTTTTATGCAATGTTCCATATACTTACATTGTAGATGATATGGTGTGGGGAGTCACACAGTAAGATCATATCATTAGAACCTTGTAACGTATTAAAGACTCACGGCTTAGATGGTCCTGAACACACCATCGGTACACCGTAGAATAATCTGATAAGTTAGTTTATCTTGGCTAACTGATTATTCTAGTACACTGGTTAGTGTATTGAGGAGGATCACGATAAGATACTATTCTCTGTCTCTGACCCAGTTACTGAGAGAATAAAGATCCACAGAGTTCGGGTTCTGAACTCATGTGATATTGGCGAGCATATGCGTGTGTTGTTTATTACTTTGATTTATCAATGGGTGAGATCTTTTCGTAGATCGAATTCGATATCTTGGGTAATAACAATGCATACATGATGTCTCGAGCAGTATGCATGAGCACTGTGTCCTGGTGCACCAGGTTGATGATGTTCTCTTGAGGAAGCACAAGTTCATGTTGAAACCCTGCAGGTGGAATTTATTCCGTACATGAATAAAGCTTGTGTGGTACTACTCAAGGTTTTAGATGTTAATTAATTATAGCTGTCAGAGGCTTACATAATTAATTAATGAACATTATATCTTAAACACGGGGAATGGCTGAACTAAAGGAGAAAGCATATTCGTAAATATGTATTAAATTGGTAGGTTAGTTTTACTTCTTTAGTGGAATAAAAGTAAAACTTAATTTATTTAATTATATCCTAAGTTTATTGGATATTGGATATTAAATAAATTAGTGGGTCAATTTAATATTCTTCTAGATCCCTGTTGTAGCCCAATTGACTGATAGTGGACTGGATATTGAACTTGAGATAGAGGCCCAGCCCAATAGGGCTGGAACATGAAATTTCGCCCCTCCCTATATATAAGGGGAGGGGGGGCACGAAATTTGATGATGTTATTCATAGGAAATCAGCCCCTCTTAGTCTCTCAAAGTTATCCACAGCTTTCACAACTCTATCTAGTAGATTTCAGCCCACTCTGAATCTAGATACAGTCCGGGAATACAACAGAAGATCTTGGAGTAGAATTTGTGGTGGTCGAATTTTGAGCTAGGTGGCGCCATACAGTGTTCATTCAACAGCAAGATTAGATCTTTAATCTTGTCCACAGACCGTCTATCGATTTGTAAGTAGATTCGTTTCTATGTCTTCCGCTTTATTAGAATCGAATCTGCTTTACATGTTTTTTGTATAGACTGTGATAAACATGCATGTTACATAAAATTATGATTTGCATGAACACGGATTAATGAACAACCAAATGATCCTGCGGTGGTTTAATTCGAAAAAACCCCAACAATTGATATCAGAGCGGGTTTTGACACTGTTTTAGGATTAATCCGGGCATTAATTAAATTTTTTGATAAATTTATGGTGTTTAAATTTTCAGATTTAATTGGCTATGTATTTCGATTTTATGGTATTCAAAACTTGGAAGAATTTGAGATGTAAAAATCGAAAATTCTAGTTTTGAGGGTACTTGAATTTTCGGTCACTATGGGATTAAATTTGGGATGATATTTGATGTTCTTCAAATTTTCAGATTTAATTCTCATAGGGGTCGAAAATTTGGTGTTCAAAATTTCGATTTTGATGTGTTAAAAATTCCCTAATTTTTTGTCTAAATTTTCGGTCACTATAATTAAAATTTGGATGATGTTTTGATCAAGATCAAATTTCCAGATTTAATTGGGATGTGGTTCGAAAATTTAGAGTGGTTAGAATTGGATTTGGTGATTTTTGATGTATATCAAAGATTACCTAATTCTAATCTAGATAGGTTTGAAATTAGAATTTTAAATTTGGTAATTTTTGAAGTGGATCAAAATTTCCAGATTTATTATTCTTGAAAATTTCGAAACCTCTAATATATTATTTGGAATTGTTTTTTGATTAATGTCAAAATTTCCAAATGTGAAATATAATATAATTTTCGATTTTGTTAAAATAATTTGGAGAAGATTTTGATGAAAATCAAATTCCAGATTTATTTAAATGATGGTTTTCGAAAATTATGGATATTGGTGAAGATTTGATGTTATTTGATGTGTATCTCAATTTACCTAATTTTAATCTAGATAGATTTGAAAATAGAATTTTAAATTTAGAAGAATTTGAAGTGGATCAAATTTCCAGATTTATTATTGCTATTATTTTCGAAAATCTTGATTAAATATTGGATAAGGTGATTTTGGATATATACAAATAATTATCAAAATCCAATTGTGATAATATTTTAAATTTGGATAAGTTTTGGAAGATTTTGGATTGGAATCAAATCTCCAAACTTTATCCTTGAAGATTTAGATTCTTATGGATAATATTTGGATTAGATTTTTGATTTATATCAATATATCCAATTATTATTTAATTAGGGTGGTTAGAAAATATTAAATAAAGTTGGTGGATAATTATAATTAATTTCCATATTTATTTAAGTAATATTTTCGAAATATGCAAGATTTAAATTGGTGGATAATTATTTTAATTTCCAATTTTTATCTTGTGGATAATATCGAATTAATTAATTTAATTAATTGCAAAATTCGATTATTATTTAATATTCATGCATAGATATCATATGTTATTTTATGTGGATCATATAATACATGATTATTGGTTTTGTAGACTGTGTTTGTTTGCAGGTTTACCAACTATCATGACTCCTTTATTTTATGTGATGTATGTTTATGTTGAATGGATGTTGGCCGTATACCAGTTTGGCTACGTGATTTTAATCCATGAGAAAATCCATGGATTAGGTCTAGGTTTTATTTTACGTTGGTTTAATGTAATAGATATAAAGCTGTTAGATGAGTTTTTTAGTTGTAATTTTTATTCTAGCAATATTAGATTTTTCCTTTCGGAATAGATAGTCTGTATTGAATAAAGATCGGAGAACAACTCAAAAGAAGGAAAGTGGTTCAGCACCAAAAAGGAAGGTTCACCGGTTCACGTCCCGAAACCCTAAATGGAGCTAAGATTTTCGGCGAGGCGCGGTGAAGGGGCGGCAGTTTCAAAGCCTGTTTCCAGAGCTGACTTTCCAGTTTTATCTCATCAATCAACATGAGATATAAGCCATGATAGTTGGAATATTACTGTTGCTTATTATGTTGAAGCATGCAATGGATGTTTATCATTTTATGTGATGTATGCATGTTCGATAATGGGATAAAATGAAACCTCAAACATAAATAACTAAGTGGGAGAGATTCATACCAAAGTATGTAGAAAATCTCATACGGTCTCCATTAAAATCTGGTTTAATTGAGAAGTGATGGGCATGCGCGTTGACATCGGTCTTCCTCCATATCGGATGTGTCATATCACAAATTTCTCTAGAAATTAAATCTCCTAAATGGATAGCTGTAGAACTCTATTAGGACTAACTGACTCCTCCATCTGGAGCGGTTAAATTCGAGTAGTGATCTTGGTGCGAAGATAATGGTGTGCACACTTAGATGTAATTTATTGATAAACGTCTACACGATCGTGGCTTATTAGTTAGACGATTACATGACCGTGTTAATTATCCGGCTATTAATTTGCTTGTTGTAAGGAAACTCAACTGGAGGCAAATTAAAGGTTTAACCTATTTAAAGATGTTTTTTATAAACGTCCACACTATCGTGGCTTGTGAAAGACATTTTTAAAGTGTCGGTGGAAAAGTATATAATTTTTATGAGGCTTTCGATTATATACTGTTTATCCTAAACTTGTTATGTGACTGTACTGCATGTTTAATTTTAGTTATTTCATATCATCAATGACACTCTCCAATCTGTCCTCAATCCTCAAAGAAAACAAACTTGTCGGTGAAAACTACAATGACTGGATTCGTAACCTTAACTTAGTTCTTGTTGTTGAGGGACACAAGTTTGTGCATGAAGAGGTTTGTCCTCAGACGCCCGATGAGGGTTCTGACGAAGCCCAAAAGGTTGCATATGATAAGTGGCTTAGGTCTAATGAGATATCGCGCTGTTACATCTTGGCATCTATGTTAAGTGTGTTGCAACATCAGTATGAGCCTATGAAAACCGTTTATGATATCATGTACAACCTTAGGCAGCTATTCGGTTATCAGAACCGCTCGACACGCCATTTGGCAATGAAGAAGCTAATGGATGTGAGAATGTCTGACTCCACACCTGTTAGGGATCACGTTCTTATGATGATGGGGTATTTATCTGAGATCGAGACCTTGGGTGGAGAGCTAGATGGCGACTCTCAAATCGACATTGTTCTTCATAGCTTGTCTTCAAAGTTTGAGCAATTCAGGCTGAATTTTAACATGATTAAAAGGGATGTCAGCCTGACTAAACTGCTCATAGATCTTCAGGCGGCTGAATTGCTCCAAAAGAGCAATCCTGAGGCCCACATAACTGAAAAATGAGCGTCTTCTTCTGGTGGAAAAAGGAAGAAGAGAAACGCACCTAAGAAGGCTGCAGATGAGGCGCCTAAGGTGAAGAAGCCAAAGGCAAAGATTCCTCCCGAGGAATTCAAGTCGAAGACTAAGTGCTTCAAGTGCGGCCAACCAGGTCACTGGAAGGCGGCGTGTCCTAACAAGAAGAAGAAGAGAGGTACATCTCACACTTTGGTTGTGGAAACATGTTTAGCAACTTGTTCTACCCAGTTATGGGTAGTAGATACTGGAGCTACTGATCATGTTTGCATGTCTTTACAGGGGTTCCTGGTAAAAAGACAGCTGAGTGAGGACGAGATCACCGTCTATATGGGCAATGCTACGAGAGTGGCGGCTGTTGCAGTGGGAGACATTGTTTTACCTTTCAGTAGTGATAAAACTTTGGTTTTGAAAGATTGTCTTTATGTGCCTGGTTTTAGGCGAAACTTGATTTCAGTTTCTAAATTGATTATGGATGGATATTCTGTTTCTTTTGATAACAAAGTAGTTATCTTTAGTGGTAAACATTTTATCTGTTCTGGCACATTGGATGGACACTTATACTTTCTTAAACCAACTGAAAACACTACGTAAAGACAACTGTTGAATACATCGATCACAAACCCTAACAAGAGAAAAGAACCTTCGGAATTGAATCAAACCTATCTTTGGCATCTAAGGCTAGGTCACATTAATTTTAAGAAGATACAAAGACTTGTAAACGATGGACCATTGTCTTCTTTGGTATTGGAATCGTTTCCTTTGTGTGAATCCTGTTTGGAAGGTAAAATGACCAAGCGTCCTTTCCAGTCAAAAGGAAATAGATCCGAAGGGCTATTAGATTTGATTCACTCTGACCTATGCGGCCCTATGTCAGTTCAAGCTCGAGGAGGGTTTGAGTATTTCATCACTCTCATTGATGATTACTCTAGATACGGTTATATCTACCTGTTACGTCGCAAGTCTGAATGCTTTGAGAAATTCAAAGAGTTTAAGGCGGAAGTGGAGAAACGAACAGGCAGAAGTATCAAGTCACTACGTTCTGATCGTGGTGGTGAGTACCTCTCAAGTGAATTTAGGGATTACATGGCAGAGAGTGGGATTACATCCCAGTTGACTGCGCTTGGAATGCCACAGCAGAATGGCGTGGCGGAAAGAAGGAATCGTACATTGTTAGAGATGGTTAGATCGATGATGAGTTATTCTGAGTTGCCTATTTCGTTCTGGGGATATGCCCTGGAAACGGCAGCCTATATTCTTCACCTGGTTCCATCGAAATCAGTTCCTGCTACACCTACAGAACTATGGACTGGACGAAAGCCCAGTTTGAACCATATTCGGATTTGGGGTAGCCCAGCACACGTGTTGGACAAGGAAGCTGATAAGCTGGCTTCTCGTACTGATGTAAGGCTGTTCGTTGGATATCCTAGAGGAACGAAAGGTGGTTTGTTTTATAGTCCTAAGGATCAGAAGATCATTGTTAGCACCAATGCTCGATTCTTAGAAGAAGACTATGTCATAAACCACAAACCAAAGAGTCATATTATCCTTGAGGAGTTAAGGGGAGGATCGAATCCTACACCGGTTGTACAAGAAGAGGAACCACCAAACACTGCACAACGTGTCACAAAAGTACAGGAACTGCCTCGTCGCAGTGGGAGGGTTGTACGCCAACCTGATAGATTCATTGGTCTGGGAGAGGCTTCAGATTTTCCAAAGGGTCTCAATGAATTGGATCCCAGGACCTATGACGAGGCAATTCGAGATAAAGATGTAGATTCTTGGAAAACTGCAATGGAGTCTGAGATTGGATCTATAGATCACAATCAAGTCTGGGAACTTGTAGAACCACTAGATGGGGTAAAACCCATTGGCTGTAAGTGGGTCTACAAGCGCAAGAGAGGATCTGATGGGAAGGTTGAAACCTTCAAAGCTAGATTGGTGGCAAAAGGGTATACTCAGAAAGAAGGGATCGATTATGAGGAAACCTTTTCACCGGTAGCCATGCTTAAGTCAATCCGGATTCTCTTGTCTATTGCCGCTCATTTGGATTATGAGATCTGGCAGATGGATGTCAAGACGGCTTTCCTAAACAGAAGTCTTGAGGAAAACATTCACACGAAACAACCAGAGGGATTCATTGCTAAGGGCCAAGAGCACTTGGTGTGTAAGCTTAAGAGATCCATTTATGGACTTAAGCAGACATCGAGGTCTTGGAACATCCGATTTGACGAGGTTATCCAGTCATATGGATTTGTGCAAAGTCCGGATGAGAGCTGTGTGTACAAGAAATGTGACGGAAACGTGGTGGCATTCCTCGTACTTTATGTTGATGACATCTTGCTTATTGGAAACAGTAAGAAGGTGTTGTCAAACATTAGGGTGTGGTTGTCCGAGCAGTTCGATATGAAGGAGCTAGGTGAAGCCGGACATGTCCTTAGCATCAAGATCATTCGTGATCGTCAGAAAAGGATGTTATGTCTGTCCCAGACGACTTATATCGATATAGTGCTAGCTAGATTTGGCATGCAAGATTCCAAGAAAGGTTTTAAACCTTACAGACATGGAATTCATCTATCCAAGGAAATGTGTCCCCAAACACAGTCTGAGATAGAGGAAATGAAGAAAGTACCATATGCTTCGGCTGTGGAAAGTTTGATGTATGCTATGCTATGCACTAGGCCTGATATATGCTATGCCGTTGGCATGGGAAGCAGATATCAGTCTAACCCTGGACAAGGTCATTGGACTGCGGTCAAAAACATTCTCAAGTACCTTAAACGGACTCGAGACTACATATTGGTTTTCTGCTCTGATAGTCTAGTATCTTTGGGTTACACGGACTCAGATTTTCAATCCGACAAAGATCAGAGTAAGTCTACCTCGGGCTATGTGTTTACATTAGGAGGTGGAGCCATCGCATGGAGGAGCATTAAGCAGAAATGCATTGCGGATTCCACCATGGAAGCTGAGTATGTAGCTGCCTCTGAGACTGCAAAAGAGGCTGTCTGGCTCCGCGGGTTCCTAGTGGGCTTGGGCATGGTTCCTGATTTGCTTAAGACTATCACGATATACTGTGATAATTCTGGTGCAGTGGCAAATTCGAAGGAACCCAGAGCTCACAAGGCAAGTAAACACATAGAGAGAAAGTACCATCTTATACGAGAAATCGTTAAGAGAGGAGATATGGACGTGGTCAAGATTGCATCTGAGGACAACCTGGCTGATCCATTCACGAAGAGCCTGGCGGCTAAGACCTTTGATGGTCACGTGGAGAAAATGGGAGTGAGATGCAGACCTAGGGATGCTTTTTGAGTTGATAGTTTTGATTGGAGAGTTAGCTAGTTATTTATTATGCTTGAAAGACATGCTTCAAGTATAAGTGGGAGATTGTTAGTTCTGTATACTGGAAGACTTGTCTTTGTATACTTTTCTGATGATATGATGATATGAAATGAAAGTTATTGCAGTCACTGTTTGCATTTAGATTATGTTCTATAATTGTTTTATGCAATGTTCCATATACTTACATTGTAGATGATATGGTGTGGGGAGTCACACAGTAAGATCATATCATTAGAACCTTGTAATGTATTAAAGGTTCACGGCTTAGACGGTCTTGAACATACCATCGGTACACCGTAGAATAATCTGATAAGTTAGTTTATCTTGGCTAACTGATTATTCTAGTACACTGGTTAGTGTATTGAGGAGGATCACGATAGGATACTATTCTCTGTCTCTGACCCAGTTACTGAGAGAATAAAGATCCACAGAGTTCGGGTTCTGAACTCATGTGATATTGGTGAGCATATGTGTGTGTTGTTTATTACTTTGATTTATCAATGGGTGAGATCTTTTCGTAGATCGAATTCGATATCTTGGGTAATAACAATGCATACATGATGTCTCGAGCAGTATGCATGAGCACTGTGTCCTGGTGCGCCAGGTTGATGATGTTCTCTTGAGGAAGCACAAGTTCATGTTGAAACCCTGCAGGTGGAATTTATTTCGTACATGAATAAAGCTTGTGTGGTACTACTCAAGGTTTTAGATGTTAATTAATTATAGCTGTCAGAGGCTTACATAATTAATTAATTAACATTATATCTTAAACACAGGGAATGGCTGAACTAAAGGAGAAAGCTTATTCGTAAATATGTATTAAATTGGTAGGTCAGTTTTACTTCTTTAGTGGAATAAAAGTAAAACTTAATTTATTTAATTATATCCTAAGTTTATTGGATATTGGATATTAAATAAATTAGTGGGTCAATTTAATATTCTTCTAGATCCCTGTTGTAGCCCAATTGACTGATAGTGGACTGGATATTGAACTTGAGATAGAGGCCCAGCCCAATAGGGCTGGAACATGAAATTTCGCCCCTCCCTATATATAAGGGGAGGGGGCACGAAATTTGATGATGTTATTCATAGGAAATCAGCCCCTCTTAGTCTCTCAAAGTTATCCACAGATTTCACAACTCTATCTAGTAGATTTCAGTCCACTCTGAATCTAGATACAGTCCGGGAATACAACAGAAGATCTTGGAGTAGAATTTGTGGTGGTCGAATTTTGAGCTAGGTGGCGCCATACAGTGTTCATTCAACATCAAGATTAGATCTTTAATCTTGTCCACAGACCGTCTATCGATTTGTAAGTAGATTCGTTTCTATGTCTTCCGCTTTATTAGAATCGAATCTGCTTTGCATGCTTTTTATATAGACTGTGATAAACATGCATGTTACATAAAATTATGATTTGCATGAACACGGATTAATGAACAACCAAATGATCCTGCGGTGGTTTAATTCGAAAAAACCCCAACAAGTAGCTCCTCCTCCATTGCTACCATCCATTTCTCCTTCTCACTACATGAAATGGCATCAGAGTAGCTACCAGGTTCATAAGCCTCCACCTCAAGGGCAGTGTATAGAGCAAAAGACACAAAATCAGCTTGACCATATCTTGCAGGTGGAATAATTGTTCTTCTTGCTCTATTCCTTGCGAGTTGGTAGCTGCTATAGATTGGTTTATCTGTAGCAACATTCCCTCTTTCATCATCAGATGAGTTCCCCTGATGTTCATTTTTCTTATCCCTCTGATCATCACCCTTAATCTCTACTGATGTTACAGGACCTTGCTCAGCTTCCTTCATAGGAAATTTTGTTTCATCAAAGGTGATGTCCCTACTGATTATGAACTTCTGTTGTTCCATTGACTACAACTTGTAGCCTTTTACACCACTAGGGTAGCCAATGAACACATACTTAAGAGCCCTAGGCTCCAACTTATCTTGTTTGACATGAGAGTATGCCAAACATCCCACTGGTTTCAAGAATCTGTAAATGGCTGGAGTTCCATACCACAACTCCTGTGGAGTCTTGAAATTCAGAGCTGAACTTGGTGATCTATTGATCAAGTAGGCAGCAGTAGTGACAACTTCACCCAGAAGGACTTTGGAAGTCCTGAGCTGCTCAAAATACACCTCACTCTTTCAAGAAGAGTTTGGTTCATTCTTTCTGCAACCCCGTTTTGCTGAGGGGTTCCTGGTATGGTTCTGTGTCTTGTAATTCCCTTTTCTTTGCAATAGGATTGAAACTCTTCAGATAAGTATTCTAATCCATTGTCTGTCCTTAGGTTTTTTAATCTCTTCCCTGTCTTGTTTTCCACCACAGAATGCCATTCTTTGAACTTGCTGAATGCTTCATCTTTAGATTTTAAGATGTAAATCCACAGCTTCCTGGAGTAGTCATCTATGATACTCATGAAGTGCCTTCCTCCTCCCTTTGTAGTTTTCTTTGATGGTCCCCAGAGATCAGAGTGAGCATAATCCAGTATGCCTAAGGATGAATGACTTGCTGCACTGAAGCTCTTCCTTCTGGCTTTCCCCAAAAATGCAATGCTCACACATCTTGAGACTACCAATCTTATCTCCTTGTAGCAGACCTTGCTTTGACAATTCTTGGAGTCCTTTTTCTCCAATATGTGCCAATCTGCTGTGCCAAAGATAGGTGTTGTCATCTCCAGTAGTATTATTAGATTGGCCTGCTATTGTATTTCCAACAAGAAAATACAAGTCATCTTTTCTCTTGCCCTGAATGACAACAGTGCCATCCTTTGACACTTTCATTCTTCCATTTCTTGATTCAAATGTGTAGCCCAGAGAGTTAAACATACCAAGTGAGATATGATTTCTTCTCAACTCAGGTACAAATCTCACATTGTTTAAGACTCTAACTACGCCATCATACATTCTTATCTTGATTGAGCCAATACCTTCGATTTGACATGTCTGATCATTACTTAGTAGAACAGTTCCCCCATTTGATGGTGTGAATTTGAAAAACCAGTTCCTGATAGGTGACATGTGGAAACTGCAGCCTGAGTCCATCACCCACTCAGATCGAATCTCTTCAGCTGTGATGCAGAGGGCTTCACATGACTCATAACCTTCATCTTTTACTGTGGTGGTCTGATTCACCTGATTTCTTCTAGACTTATTTGCATCTTCAGTGGCAGACCTTGCCATCATTTCTTGCCACTTTGTGCATTGTTTCTTAAAGTGTCCAGACTCATGGCAGTGAAAACACTTAAGATCTGGATTGTTTCGAATCAAATCCACCTTCTTCTCTGACTTCTGATTGGGTTTTGGTGATCCCTTCTTTGCCGGGTTCAACTTGGTTTTTGGTGGTTTTCCCTTCTTGATGTACAGTCCTTTACCTGCATTTGAGCTGCTGGCACTGGAACCATGCTTCTGTAATTCTTTGCACCTCAGAGATATCTGCACATCTTCGAGTGTGATAGTATCCCTACTACCAAACAACAAAGTATCTTTGAAGTTTTCAAATGATTTTGGCAAAGCAGAAAGCAAGATCAGAGCCTTGTCTTCTTCCTCGAGCTTGACATCTATGTTCTCCAAATCGTCAAGAACCTTGTTAAAATCATCCATCTGCTTCAAGATAGGCTTCTCCTCACTCATCTTGAAGCTGTAAAGCTTCTGCTTCATATAGAGTCTGTTGGCTAAAGATTTAACCATGTACAGACTTTCCAATTTCTCCCACACACCTATGGCAGTGGTTTGTTTGGATACTTCCCTCAATGCCTTGTCTCCTAGGCATAAGATGATCATGCTGTGGGCCTTTTCAAAGATCATCACCTGATCTTCAGCCTTCTCTTTGTCTTTTCCAGATCCATCGCCAGGCTTCTTCATCAATGCACTCCCTAGACCTTGCTAGATTAGGAGAACCTTCATTTTCACCTTCCATAGACGGAAGTCTATCTTATCAGCTAACTTTTCTATATCCAAATGAGTAGATCCCATGGTCGGTTGATTCTGTTTCCCACAGACGGCGCCACTTGTTGGTTCGCAGCAATAAAATCAACAAGCAATCAACCGAGTAACACAAAATACACACTCAGAGATAGAACAATACTGTAAAGAACACCAAGAACTTTAAGTGGTTCGACTTTTTCAAGTCTACATCCACTGTGAATGAGAGAGATGGTCTTATTACTGAATCAATTACAATCTACAGAGTACAGTAATTCGAACTGAGATTTGTGATGAACTTCTCACAAATAAACTGAAATTTTTCTTTTCTCTCACTCAACTGCTCCTTCTCTCAATCTGAATTGCATTATGAAACTGAAAAATTTGACTCTTTTCTATTCTCTGCCGAATCCTCCAGTCACCAATGTCTTTTCTCCAGTTAGTAACTGCTACAAGCATCTTGCACCATGTGTCAAAGATCCAGCACAAGATAACTCCCCACTACAGCAGACTAACTGCCTTCTTCATAACTGACTTGAGTAATAATCAGATGCTTTACAGTTCTATGCTCCATGTTGTGAACAAACTGAATCACATCAACATATAACCGATACATCAATGTTGATCTTTGAGCTAGCTATCTCCAGCTCTCAAACAACAACAATAATCACTTTTCCACCATTGTTCTTGCTCGGAATTATTGCTTCTTTGCATTTTCCCAATATTTTAACACAATTCTCGTCGCTCCAGTCGTGCATTATCCTCTGTTAATTAGCCCAACATGATTAATGTAGTAGGTTTTTATATACAACGACATTTTAGTATCAATATAGAAAACTAGACATTTTGGATAGTTATAAACCTTTTAAAACGATGCATGCATAAACTTAATGGCATATATAGTATCAAGTATCATTGTCTCAACCAAGGATGGTGGCTTTGTTCTATTCCTTGTATTGACGAACTAATTATTAGTTTTTAATTCGGCCCGATTCATGCTAGATGTCTATTAAGTTAGAATTAATTTTCTGGTCCTAGCCTTTTTTTTTCGGTGGCTATTCGGATTAGCTTGTCAATTTCGGACTGGATTGACATCTCTACGTCTCATTATGATAAAGTTGTGTTTAGGTTATAAGGACCTGGATGACTTATTTAATACTGTCGTGCATGTGTCTTGTGTTTTAAATATAAACAAAAGGTGAAATAAGATGGAATTTCATATATATACCTTGAGGAAAACTGCATCAGTAGGAGGAATGAACTGAAACATGTCTCCACTCACAAACCTCAAATTATTAGACCCTTCCAAGCCAGCAACAACTTGTGGAAGGTCAAGCACGGTGCATTTTAAGCCGGAAAAGGTGTCGACGAGCGCCTTCGCCATTGCCCCCCGTGCCGCCGCCGACATCCACCATAGTTTTCAACCGCTCAAAGACATGCTTGCATTCTTTAACAAGCATGTTGCCCATAAACCGTGCATCACAAGCCATTGCCTCATTAAACAGTTGATTCCACTTCTCACCATTCCTTCCGAACTCCTAAATATTCATCCCATTTCTGGTGACGAATGGAGTGGAACATTCATCGTGAAACCACTCACTCATGTGATGGAATGGGTCAATCATGACCGGGTCGGTCATGGCAACTATGAAAGTCGTATAGCTCAAGGGCTCATCTTTCAGCAAGAGACGTGAAGCCCTAGTGAGAGAATAAGCATCTTCTTCTTCTTCTTCTTCTTCTTCTTCTTCTTCTTCTTCTTCTTCTCCCTCCTCAGAGATCTTCACCTTGTCGAAGATCTTTGAGTGGACAAGAATTCGCATGAGGCGACTGAGGGCATTGGATTTTGCTTTGTTGATGGAGAGGGCGTCAACCAATTCAGAAAGTGTTATAGGCTTACCGTGTTTGTGGATGATATCGGGTATGCCTAATTGAACCGCGCATTTTAGAGACATGCAATTTACATGGCTGAAACTATGGTTCCAAAGATGGGCTTGAGCATCAAGTAGTTCTTGGGTGGAATCTATTATATTGGGTGATTCCATTGTTAGAGTTCTAGTGTTCTTGATTTAATTCGGTGCTAAATACAATTTTTTAATTTTTCTATTACTAAAGTTGTCCCTTTATAGCTAGCCGGCAATGTTTTAGGTGAGTCCATCATAAATATTTTAATGATTAAATATTTAAAGAAATTATAGTTAGCGTATAAGAAATTATAGTATAAGAAATCTGACAAAAAACTACTCCAACAAAATATTACATACTATATATATGGATCGGATAAGCCTCCATAAGGCATCTCAAGCCCAAAAATATGAAAGATTTTGTTAGCGTAGTTAAGACAAGACTCAAAAATTGAATTATTGATGGAGCTGCCAGCTAAGTACAGATGCAATTCTCTGGTCTAGCAAAAATTTGTGTTCTACCATATGATAATATTCATATACGTGATGCAAATAAAAATGTGCGTTGTCGATTAATATCACTTATTAATCTTGATAACTCTATCAATATATGGCCTACATAGTTTTGTTGCCCATTATAATGGTTATACAATATTTTATATTAAAGTTTCCATCTTAATAGTGAGCTAGGGACATGAAATGAAGTATATATATTAATACTCATGGTTCATTAAGAGATTAAGATTTAGTACAGATTTGGCAGCCCTACAATGATCAAGCATGCAATCATAGATCGAGGAGAAATTAGGGGAATGAGATCATCTATTCTAAATTTGGTAACACATTCCGTATTCAACGATCAAATTTATAAGTTTAATAATATATATTTCAAAAATAAAAATTATTTATAACATAATTAACCCAGTCACGTATATCAACAAAAGACTGAAATTCTAAAACTTATAAACCATATTTTTTAAATAATCAACCATAATAATCATATTTTTAAAAATTAAATATTAAAAAATAATTATAAACTCTAATTGGGTGGGGTGAATCCTAAAAACAATTATAGATTAAACTAAAACAAAAATAAAAATTGACCAAAAAAATGGAAGAAAAATTTATAAATTTAATTGTGGAACACGGGTTGGAACACCAAATCTAAAATAGAGGATCTCATTCGAGAAATTAGGATCTAAATAATTTTGGGTTAATTATTTAAATATATATATCGTGAGTTGATTAATATCGACCATATATATATGATATGGTGATGAGGTCCCCAACAGATAACAAGAAATTTTCAACCATTTTTCCAACTATTATATGCGAAGATATTAATTCGTTTCATCATCAGATCTTAAGACAGCGACATTATATATTTATTTTATAAGAAACGATTGCCACATCAATTTCTTCAAAAAAAAAAATGATAACATCACGAAAGGGCTAACAATTGGAACTTTACAATTTTTTTGGAATACCGATGGGACACTGATCGGACCAATTCTACTTAATATTTTGGGCCATTTTGGTATGATTTAATTGTGTTGATTGTTGTATAATGATGTCATTTTGAAAGAATGTTGTGCCTTGAGAGTTTTGCAGGTAATTAACACAAAGTTAGAGAAAGTGGCATGCTTTTGGTGAGAGAACAGGCTGTGCAAGGAAAGCTGAAACTGGAAGTTCAGAAAGCCATGCCGTATGGGCATACGGCAGGATAACATGAGCGAATAATTCAGAAACTGGGCCTGAGCGTGCGTTTTTGGGCTTATATGCGGAATTTACTAAAGCACATGGCCTGGACGCGAATTGGATGCTATTTTACAGCTTTTAGACTCTATATTTATCTCTTTCCTTATTAAATTAGGTTTATGATTCTATTTCCATGATTAAATAATTGTATTTAAGGATATTAACATAGATTAGGATTTATCCAATTGCATATAGACGTGAACAGTAGCAGAGAGACGCATTCCAGCGACATTTATTTCTTTTTCTTCATTATTTCATGGTGTTCTGCTCCGTTAATTATCGGCGTGATTTTATGATTATGCAATCAAGCTAAGTTCTTCTTATTCCGGTGACAACTAACGAAGCCCTAGCCTAGCTAAACTGTGAGATCTAATTTGTTTATCTCGTTCAATTAATTCGCATGCATTTGTTATTCCTTGTATTTTGAGTCGTTAATTGTTTCGATATTGCTAGATAGGTGCACATATTTAGTAGATCGGAATTAATTAGTAGCCAATTAAACCGGCCATCCGTAATTGTGGTTTAAGTTTAATTAGTGGCGAAACGGTTCTTCAGAACCAGGGGGAATAACAATCTTAATTTAACGGTCCTGCGTCAAAGTCTGTTAATTATGAATCGGGTTCCTCTAGAATTTAAGGCTGTCGGCTCATTAAACCTATAGAGCGTCTCTTACGGTTGTCAGTCGATTAGGGAAATAATTAGTGAAGCATCTTCCTGATTATCGAGAAACTACGGAGGAATTAGGCTGCGTCAGTAAGCGTCTTCGGTAGCTATAACTGATTTGTATGTGTTAATTGAATTTATCTTTGCGTCAAGGATCGGTTTAGGTAAGCTAGGGTGGAGTTAATTGGAATCCGGAATATTTCTTATAATATTTTAAATCCGTTTATTTTGTTCAATTGTGCATCTCTCTAGTTATTTATTTAATTTCATTTATTTTGTTAAAATCACAAAAACCCCTTGAAAGTTTGGTCCTACAGATTGGAACTATAGAGTAATTCTCGCCGGTCCTTTGGGAGACGATCTCGCTCATCGCTGTACACGTACAGTAAGGGCATACCGACTGTTGTTGGGAAATTTATTTTTGGTGAAAAACGACGCACCAGACACAACTTCGGACTAGACCAGAATTTCATGTGGAGATATATTTGTGATTTTTGAGTAAGAACCAATTGGCCAGGGTTTAACTTTCTATAGTTAAACTATTTTGGTTATAAGTCCCGGTGGGGATGATCTAGTGGTGGAGTGAGGTGGTCTGAAGACCAAAAGTCATAGGTTCGAATCTTCTCAATACCACCAGGTCGAGTGTGTGAGTAAAAAAAAAAACTATCTTGGTTATAACACATAGTATGGATTTCATGTATATATTCTTTCTACTATATTTTCATATGTATTTATGTAATAACTAATAAGATTGTAATAAAGATTTAATTCGACACTTCTAAATTTTTATATAAGAAAAATCCTGTTTAAATTAAAGAAGGCCCATCTCTTCAATTGTATTAGAGAAATCGCCTTTGGTCCATTATGTCTTTCTTTTTCTTTATCTCCCACTCTCTTGATTAAAGTCTAAAATATGGTCAAGATTGTCCCTTAAGGATAACCTAATAGTAGAGTGCTAGAGTGATGTAGTTTGGTACGAAAGGTTTCAAGTTTAAATCATACCATCAATTAAATGTGAACTTATCATACTTGATTTTTTAAATATGATTTGAAAACTATTGCATAAGAGCGGTGTTTACGCAGTGTGCATCCTCAATATCGAATTGCGGTTGCGGGTTAACCTCGTCTAAAAAATATTGTAAAAACACATTTGTGATCCTTTATTGCACTTTTTGTAGCCTCCAAAATATAGTCTTTGGAACCCCCAAAATTAACCCGCATTTTACCCTTCATAGCATCCAAAATTAGATATATTGATAATATTACATAAATGTTCTTTTATACCCTAATTAAATATTAAAAATAATTATATATTTTGATTGAGTGGAATCAATCATAATTAATAATTGTAAAATTAAATAAAAAAAATTATAATTATAATTGTGAAAGTAAGAACACACGATGAAACGTAGTTTGGGAAGAGAGAATTTAATCCGCTAATAAGAAAGAGAGAGAGAACACTTTTTTCTATAAAAAAAATCTCCAAGAAAGGACACTCGAAATCAACACAAATAAATTTCAAGTGATTAATTATACCCGCCACCGCCCTCTCCGAAATGGACACTCATTTCTACCTAATTATTTATTTAGGGGCACACTCCTATAGGATAGTCTAACAGGTCGCTTAAATTAGACGGATCCCCCTGACCCGATCCGGTTCTAACCCGACCCGTTCATATATATATATATTAAAAAAACAGTTTTTTTTCTCCCCCTACTCGCACGGCTAGGGTTCTTCCTTCCAGCTCGTCGAGTAATTCTCTCCAATCTCACGAATTCAGACCATTCACCACCGTGACTAGACGTAAACCATCTGCTAATTGAGATTAAACCAACGGCGGTTCACGCTCCGGCGATTTATGAATGATTGAATGGATAATTTGGGAAAAGTAAGTAAGGTTCCTTCCAGTGGAATTTTGGCCTATTCCGGTAAAGAAACCATAGCAACGATAGGTATGTGTTCTTATTTTGGAAGATTTGTAATTTTGTTTCAATTTTTAACAAATTATTAGGTATATCAAATTTTGCATTCAAATTGTTCGATAATATACTACTAAGAATTGATTCATTTAACTTTTGATTAATCTATTAGTGTTATAGTAGTTCTAAAAGTGATTTAAATTTTATAAATTTCAGATATTGTTATACTTGATAATGAAGACAATGTTGAAGATGTAGAAACAAGATCTATCAATGAGGACGAATCTGTTATGTTGCAAATTGAGAGTAAGCACTACTTCTATTCTTTGATTTTGTAACACATATCAACTGCAAAATGTATTTTGTAAATTAATGATACTTCTACAGTATTTAGTGATACTTTATCTCGTGATAGAAATCCTTCACTTAAAACGTAATTACAATTCGCTGCATAAGTAATGATACTTGAACAATAGTTATTTCTGCCTGAATAAATCAAGAAAAGTGTGTAACACACGCATATATTGACTTTTGAACACTAGTGATACTTCTATGGTATTTAATGATACGTTTCACACATTTATATACAATATTTTTTTCTACCTCAATAAATCAAGAAAAGTGCATATTACACGTTATATTATATTATATACAGTAGTGATACTTCTATGGTATTTAGTGATACTTGCTCTCATGATAGTAATCCTTCGCTAGGTAGTATTGATATGTTGCAACTGTTTCACTTAAAAAATAATTATGATTCACTCAATAGTAATGATACATCAACAATATTTTTTGATGCTCCACCAGTACTTATTGACACTATTTTATTTGTTACTGATATGTTACATATTATTTCACTTAATACCAATTATGAATCACTTTTGTTTTTGACACAATAAATCAATAAAATGTGATTATTGATACAAACTTCAAATTGTTGTAGGTGATTCTTTTGATGTAAGAGGTTGCCTTCTTGGTTTGAAAAGGAAGAACATGAATGATATATATGCCTTATATTGCAGTCATGCTCTTAAAACTGGGTTTAGTGTTAGGAAATCCACAACAAGAACTGAAAATGGAAGTGTGGTTGAAAAATACTTTTTGTGTTCTTGTGAGAGAGCCAAAAAACCAAACACTTCTAGCTTAAGAAAGGTGTATGTCACACGCACATGCTGTAAGACGTATTTAAGAGCAAAGATCAATAATGATGGTTTATATGAAGTTATTGAACATAATGTCATGCACAACCACACACTTACAAGAAGAGAATGGAGCAATATGCATCGTTCACACAAATCGATAAACTGTGAAAAGGGTGTTGTGATTGAGGGCATGCTCACATCAGGGATAAGAGCTACAGATTCTTTCTGATACATGGTGAATGATGCGGGAGGGAAGGATTGTGTTGGTCACACGTTGAAGGATCATTTAAACTATGTCAACCGGTTGAAGATGAGTATTATTGAAGAAGGGAATGCACAAACACTCATTGATGAATTGTATGCATAAGGTGTTGAAAATAAAGATTTCTTCTTTAGAGTCAAGTTAGATGATGAAGGGAGATTGTCAAATGTTTTTTTGGAGGGATTCCATGATGAAAGAACATTATATAATATACGCTGATGTTGTATTTGACACAACATATCGTAAAAACAAGTATAACCTCATTTGTGCACCATTTTTAGGGATCAATAATCATTGGAAAAATGTGATGTTTGGATGTGCATTCATATCGGATGAGAGGATTGAATCATTTCTATGATTTTTTGAAGTTTTTATGAAATCAATGGAGGGGGAATGTCCTATATCAATGTTTACCGATCAAGACCTGGCTATTGGTACAATAATAGAACAGGTATAATTCTCTATTTAATGATAATTCACTAAATGAATCTTTTATCTGAGATGTCTTCTGCTGGTACATGTTTACTGTGTTAATGATACTTTGTCAATAGTTAATAATACTTACATCACCTTTAGTGATGATCCTTTACTGTATATTAATATTTCAGTTAAACATTTTTTTATTGCATGCAGATTTTTCCTAATACAAGACACTGATTATGCTTGTGGCATTTGTACCAAAATGCAATAAGCCGGTTTGGGAATTTGAAAGCAAACAAGTCCTTTATTAATGAATTTTAAAAATGTTTGTCCGGATGCACAAATAGAGAGGAATTCGAACATTGCTGGAGCTCTTATGATATCAACATATCATTTGGAGGACAAGTCGTGGTTTTCAAGGCTCTATTTGCTCAGGGAGAAGTGGTGCACCGGATTGAACCAAGGAATTTTTCTCTACTGGAATTATCATCACAAAGAAATGAAAGCACAAACAGTGCCATTGGATTCAATGCAAGGAAGTCAACAAGCTTGACAGAATTTTATGATATTTTCAAAAGAACGGTCCAATCTTGGAGGAAAAATGAAGCATCTGATGAATTCCAATGCTTAAGAGCACAAACTACATCGTTTATGCCATTGACTGGACTTCTCAAGCATGCTTCAGAGGTATATACATTGACTCTCTTTACTGATTTTGAAGCTGAATTTTTGAAGTGTATATCCTTGAATTGTGAACTCATTCACTCTGATGAAAGACTTCGATTCTATAATGTCAAGCATGATGGGGGCATTACGGTTCATAACGTGAGTTTTAGTGAAGTTGATAAATTCATACTCTACTCATGTAAAAGATTTGTAGCATGTAGATTGTTATGTTGTCATATCATGAGAATACTTCATATGCATTCAGTAGTTGAGATACCTGAGCTTTATATTAGTAAAAGATGGACAAAATGGTGAAAGCTCATTTATTGGATAAATTTGGAAGTGGAAGTGAGCAACCTGGCCAGAATACAGATTTTATTTCTTGGAGAAATCAGATGATGAGAAAGTACTATGCTACTGTTATGAAAGTGAAAGATAATGAAGAAAGAAGAAAGATACTTGAAGAAGAGCATAACAAGGTTGTAGCATATGTTGAAGAGCTTATGAGTACACTACCTTCTGTGGGGGATACGAATGTTTCAAGCTCTTCTATTCAAATATTGGATCATGCACGTTCAACCACAAAGGGTAGGAGAAAAAGAATCAAAGGGCACCTTCAAAAAACCAAGAAGAAGAATACAAGTGCCACTTCAATTGCAAAGGAGTTTGGTTCCAAAACCCCTAATCCCAAATTGTTTTGAGACTGTATTCAGAATCTTATAATATTATTTGAGACACTATATACTCATGTACTTTGTTTCTTGTTTCATTATAATTGATATCAAATAGTGTTACTTTACGGTCTACTTAGTGATACTTTATTCATCAGTATTGATACTGTGATTTTCTTCATCATAAAACTTGTGATTTTCTTATTATATTATTGTTAAATCATATAACATGTTACATTATTATTGTAACATGTTACTTAAAAAAAAAGAAACAAAATGCTATGCGTTAATTTATTCGCGCAATATATAAAGTTACTTAACGATATGCATAGTGATACTTTCTTCATCACTAATGATATTGTACATATAATTTATCAATTTATTATTTTTGATACTTGTTACATTATTACACTACTACAAAAACATGAATAGATAACACTTGATACATAACAGTTTTAGCAAAAAATCGTTACAAACAAAGCATATGTAACAGTTTTTTTAAAAACTGTTACGTATGTGCGTGTCTTCATTAGTATATATAACAGTTGCTATTAAACTGTTACGTATTGGTGTGTTATATATAACGATTTCAATATAACCGTTACATATATGCATGTTTTTGAGACACCATATGTAATAATAAACCGTTACATATGTGCGTATTTTGTTTTTATAATGGTCTGGCAACACTTCTCGAAAAACCGTTACAAAATCTTTGGCTAAAATTTTGAAAACCTAAAATTGGATAATTATTACAAATCTCCAACCCTTCTCGCACCCCTCTTCTCTCCCCATCCCCATTCACAGTTGAACAGATCTCCAAAACCTTCTCTTTCCCAAATCACAAACTTTAAATCCCTAGTTTCTTCTTCTTCTTCTTCCTTACACCGATGACCATCCACCATTGACCGGCAACCAACTTCACCGTGTTCACTCTCTCTCTCGATTCAAAATCCAGCGGATCCCTATTCAAAATCGCCAAGAACTCCTTAAATTCCACCATTCCTTTACATTTTTCTCAAATTGAAATTAGAAAAAGGTAAAACCCTAAGTGTCGACTGAGAATGTCGGCGTAGCGGATTTTTTCAACGAACGGACTGATTACCCACCAGTCAACATCTCCAGATAGAAGAATTTTTCGACGCCGTGGCTGAAGACACTCGTCACCTCCCTTCCATGGTCGATCTGTTACTCATAGGCATGTCGATATTTTCAACGAACGGACTGATTACCCACCAGTCAACATCTCCAGATAGAAGAATTTTTCGACGCCGTGGCTGAAGACACTCGTCACCTCCCTTCCATGGTCGATCTGTTACTCATAGGCATGTCGATATTTTTGTTAATTAGCAAAATTTATCCATATATTTAGCTTGATGTTGGACATTGACTTTTCTTCTTTTTTTTTGGCTGGGAAAAATGTAGAGTCTTCAAAGTTATTGGAGAACAGGAGACGCAATGTGGAGAAGCAACCCCTTCCCTTACGGGATTGGGAAAAATTTGTTGCGGTGAAGCATTCATCGATCTCGAGAGAGCGTTCAGTTCTTGGTGATGTGGATTCCACGTTAATTGATGCAGGTATGGTTTCTTTGGAAATCTGTGGAAATGTGTTTATTGAGTTATATGACATGCTTATTGACTAGGCGGCTGAATTCATGCTTTGAAGGGACGGGGATGAACTTTGATGCTTAATTTTTTGTGTTAATTTGAATTGCAATTTGTTATAGAAAATTGGATTTTATCTCTAGGCGGAGAGAGACTTCATTTGACTCTCTTGCGAAGATAAGAGTTGACTTTGATTGTGTGAGATCTGAGCAACACCAATCAGGTTAGTTTCTCGCAAGACTGGATTCAAGAATCAAATTTGTAGTGTAACATGTTATGAGTCTTGGAACAGTGAGTGGTTAATTATTTCTTGAAATTCATATGTTTTCGAGTTATGGGGTGACACATTTGAACTCTGTTTCGGGTTGGTTTCTTGCAAAATTGGATTCGAGAATCAAATTCTTGGAAGTATGATTTTATGAATCTTAGAACAATGAGTGTTTTTCTTGAAATTCATATGTTTGAGTTCTGGAGTGACACTTTCGAAGTCTGTTTCAGGTTGGTTTATTGCAATTTGAATTTTTTGTGAGCTAGATTGGACAATTTTTTGTTGTAATTTGAATTATATATGTCCTAGAAATTCTATTTCTGTTTGCCTTGTTGGATATTAATAAGTGTAAGAAGTAGGAGTGCGCAAAATCCAATCAAAATAAAAAAAAGTCAAACCTATCGAGTTATTTGAATTGGTTGGTTTAATCATTTTTCTTTAATTTTGGTTTGGTTTTGAATATTAAAACTAAAATTTAGTTCGATTCGATTTTAGTTTAAGTAAAAAACATTTTGGATAAAATCGAACCAATCAATATATATATATACACTATATATATAATTTATAATTCTAATATTAATTATACTTAAATCTTAGTGTACACATTCTTATTTTCTTTTATTTTTTTGAGATTGGAATGTAGAGCAGCGTATTTCGAATCCAAACTATCATCCTTCTACATAGAGATTTCCACTGTTTAGGTATTATCAGGACGAGTGGGGGGCACAAATTTATTATTTTTTGTGTTGAAAGATGAACTGAAATTTGGGAAAGGATTAAAGATGAAAAATTTATCACAATGCAATTGTCTTCTGATTTATGAGTGAGGTCACATAATCCATTTTCTGATATTTAATTTGTCTTCTTTTTTGCATGGTTCGTAATAGAATTTTACTTCAGATGTCACAAAGAATTTACATTAGACATGGTATATAGGATGAGATGTGAGTTTAAATTGAAATAAAATACCACTCACTCATTTACCATGCTTGATGAGATTATGCGTGTCTAATAAATAATATTATCACAGTTGTTGGACTATCAATAATCAAGTGAATCATTTAATAAAATATGATATTTGGATAAAGTGAAACTAATTTTGTATACCAAACTTTATCAATAAAAATAAAGTGATTCATGTACAGGTTTGATTATGTTCAGAATTATGGCATAATTTCTGCTTTGTCATTTTATTTTTCCTCTTTGTTGATTCATGTACAAGTTTAGAACGTGATTTACTTGTAACTGATTATGTCCTTTGTTTGCGATTATGCCTTAGTTATCTCTTTCAAGTGATTTACTTGTAACTGATATATGGAATTTCTTGTTATTCTGTAGCATAAACCTTATTATTCATAATCTTGTCGTTTCACTTTCTATCTAAGTTAAGGTTTTATACGTGTTGTATTATTGCAGGAAGGTTTTAACATATTGAATTTGTGGAGAAATTGGAGGAGGTTGCTCAATTCTTCCATTACCTATTGAAATATTTGTGGCTAATTCTTTCTTGTTTAAAAAATTGGTACTTGGATAAGTTCTTATTAGCTATTGATTTTAGGATTTTATTGAATTAGTGTTGAATTTTCTTCTGTATTTAAATATTGATACTTGGATAATGTCTCGTTATTATAATTATTTTACATTTTAGTGCTTAATTTGAAATATTATTTAGATTATTTACAATTTGAAAATATAATTTTATTTTTATAAAAATTGTGCATAACAGTATTATACGTAACGGTTGAAAAAAAAAATGTTAAATAAATACAAGAATATGCAACGGTTTTTAAAAAAAATGTTATCTAAATACAAGAATACGTAACAGTTTTAAATAAAAAGCGTTATCTAAATACAAGAATACGAAACGGTTTTAAAAAAAAGCGTTATCTAATTAAAAGAATATGTAACGGTATTTCATTAAAGCGTTATCTATGCTATGGAATATGTAACGGTTTCTAAAAAAAGCGTTATCTATGTTATGGAATATGTAACGGTTGCTTAAAGAGTGTTATCTAAAAAATATAATACGTAACGGTTTCTTATGAAACCGTTACGTATAATATATGATAGGTAACGGTTTGTTATAAAAACCGTTACGAAAGATCATAATACGTAACGCTTCATTCAGTATAGATAACGGTTATAAACCGTTATGTAAAGTGAGTATAGATAACGGTTAATAACCGTTACGTATACTGGGTAGAATATGTAACACCACTATACGTAACGGTTCTGAAATGCCATACGTAACGGACAATGACCGTTACGTATGTGCGTTTTAGTAGTAGTGTTATTTATATCAAAATATGAAAAAAATACTTGATACATTATTTTAACAACATGTTTTGCATTAAATTATCCATGCAGCAAATAGTGTTACTCCACAGCATAAATAGTGATACTTTCCTCGTAAGTATTCATACAGTAACGTATAACTATAATTTCCTTCTTATGTTATTGATACTTGTTACATTATTATTGATATCAAATATGGAAAAACATAAATAAAAATGTTGTATTAAATTATTCATGCAATATAACACTATTACTTACGTGCAAATGTAATAATACTTCTTTTACAAATAGTGATACATATTATGTAGAATATGAACAAAATATATATATTCAAAACATATTTCATGAGCTAGAAAATCTGTATCTTGAAAACATCACTAGACAAACATACAAAGACTACCCAACACAGCCAACATTCATCACATTTCCCACCCAAAATACCCACAAATATTCATTACAAATACTAACCAACTGTAACACCCCATATTTTTGGATTATAGTTAAAAGTTTTCTAAATTTATTTAGAAGAATATAGAAATTTATTGGAGCTAACATAAAGTAAAATAGATAAAAGACGCGAATTTAGGTATTATTTAAGATTGAAAAAAATATATATAGTTGGAATATTTTTGATGCGTGGTCAATAATGATTTTCGTGGAAATAGAATGACCAGAGAATTTCAATGATAATTTAAAAATTTTAATTAGAGGTCAAACGAACTCCTGACAATATTTTTGGTAAAATAAATAGTAATTTTTTTTATTCAATTTAAAAATGAATCTTTTCTCGTTTTATTATCAAAAGATATTTTCGGCATACTATTTTAAATTAATTTAATAGGAAATAACCCAAGGAACCTCCCGGTATTTTTAGATTTATAATGCGAGATCAATTGAACTCCTGATAAAATAAAGTAATTTTTAATCGAGTCCAAAAAAGAAAAAAAGAAGCATTTTATAAATATTTTATATCCGAATATTTTATCCCAAAATATCTATAATTTCTCCCCCCCATCGTTGATCCTTATCACCCATTCTCCCAACTTTTAACAATCCCCCCCCCCCCGAGCCGGCAATTGCCGTAAGAAAACAAAAAGAAAAGAAGAAAGAAAGAAAAAGAAAGAGATAGATGGGAGAGAGAGAAAGTTGAGCGAGAGATAGAGTAGAGAGAGAGATCTGAGAAAGAGAGAGAGTGAGGAGCTGGCCTCCCTGCCTCCCCCTTGTCGGAGCTGCCGCCGCCTTTCCATCGCCGGAGCGCCGGTGAGCAGCCATAGCTGCTGCCACAGTCGAGAAACCACCTCACGATCACAGGTTTTCGTCGTCGTCGTATAAGTTCATTTCTTGTCCTTTTTAGCCCAGATTTTAGTATGTCATGTATCTTTATGTGCTCTACGTTTCGTCTTTTGATATCGTTGTCGTCCGGTGGCCGGAAACCGGCGAAATCGCCGGAAAACTGAAATTTAATAAAAGCACCGATCAGTCACTTTTTACCCCATTTAACCCATTTTGAGTCGTCAAAACGAAAATGTTTCTTCTCGAAAGTTGCTCGAAATAATATTTCTTCTCACTGTTCGCGTTTGCCAGTATCCTACAAAAACATGTAGTGCTTAACTAGACTCGAGTTCGGATCCTTAAAGCTTTGGGACCGTATACACTATCCTTTATTAGACAGCTGGGCTGGAGGACGTGTATATAAGTTATGACATTGTACGAAGGGACAGTTGAGATAGAGAGTGCAAGTAAGGTTAAAAGAAGCTTTGTATACATTGAATGTTTTTGAGATTTGAAACCTTTCCATTGTTATACTTGTGTGAATACGATATTCATATTTATAAAATGATTGTGAACTGTTTATCAAAATTGCCCACTGGGTACGCTAGTACTCAGCCCAAATCTTTTCTAAAACATTTTCAGGTTGAGAGGCAGGCTGGAAGATGATGGAGCTGAGGCAAGGGCTGGCTTGTTGTTATATGCTTGCTCTTTTTGCGTTGTTCAGAAATATTTACTTGAGTTAAATAAAGATGCTCCGCGCTTGTTCCGTTCACTCTGATATAGCTTATCTTCAATTGTTTGAAGCATTTTACAATTTCAGCATTTTGCTATAATGTTCATTTATAATTGTTTGGTGGGATAAGTTCCCTTTGATGATTGGTCATTGATTCAAATTCTTTTTGAACGCCTTAGTGCATGGTTCTATTACAGTTACAGAGGTTATGCTGCCCAAATTTCTGGGAAATATAACATATTCTTGTTCCAAAGCTATTTTATTTAATTATCTTTATGCAACAACCCCTTCCCCATTTCCCCAGTAGCGCATCGGTCCATTATCACTATTCTTCCAGGACTAGGGCGTTACAGATTGGTATCAGAGCAGGTTTGCAACTCTGTAGACCTGCAACATTATTCTTTGAATTCAGAATTATATCTATTCTCTTCCACTATTTGTTCAGCAGCTATCAGCATGTCATCTACGTCGCCCTCAACAAAAGGTACACATGTATTTTAAAATTGACGCACATGAGAGTGCAGTTTGTTATGCTGAATATTTTTTCAAGTTTCACGGTCAAATATCGTGATTCATTTATTAAAGCTATTTTTAGGTTTCATGATCAAAAATCATGATTCGTTTTACTCAGTTTTCATGACCAGAGATCATGATTCAAAAGCTATTTTCAGGTTTCATGATGAGAGATCATGATTCTATTACCAGGTTTCATGATAAGAGGTCATGATTCTTATATTACCAGGTTTCATGATAAGAGGTCATGATTCTTATATTATCAGGTTTCATGATTAGAGGTCATGATTCGTATATTTTAAGGTTTCACGATTTGATATCATGATTCGTTTATTAAAAAAAATTCAAATTTCATTATCCATTATCGTGATTAATTTTGAAAATATTTTACACATTTCATGCTTATATTTCATGATTCATCATTTGGTTAAGAATTATTTCCAGATTTCATGACAAAAGGTTGTGATTCATTTACAAGAGAGTTATCTCCAAGTTTCATGATAAAGTATTGTGATTCGAACTTATATAAAGGTTTCATGATGAGAATTCGTGATTCGTCTAAAGTTATTTAGAGATGTCGAGACATCTAGATTTTGATTTTGACCAAAAGATGGAAATAATTGAAAGAGGTTGGAATTACCTTAAGTGATGAGAATGACTTGTGAATGGATTCTAGATTGATCATAGCAAAGAAACTAGACAATAGTAGCTTGAACTTTAGATTGAATGTTAAGTTATCATGTTGTTCTTGAGAATTTAGGTTAACTAAGTGGCTTTCTTTAGATAGGTAAATTGGATTTTAAGTTGATGATTGTTGAGATTCTTGTGGAACATAGGTTGATTAAGTGTTTTTCCACGTTCAAGATTATAAGCCCACATGGATTGGTTTCACTAAATGTGTCAATTTGTTATGATGTGAAATTTCAAAAGAATGTGTTATGCCATGTTTGGATTGAATCCTACATGAAAGAAGGTTCACGGTAAGGCCGTGGTTCGCCTATGATTTAATAGGATGTCTGGGATATCTGGATTCCGGTTCAACTGAGAATCTGATGAGTATTATAAAGAGCGGATTGATTCAAAAAGATGGGAACGATTATGTAGTGTCTTGTAGACTTGAACATAGGAAGAACGTAGAATGGATAGGTATATTCTTTTAGATGGCTTAAGTTATATGAATTTATAGGAAATGCGGTTCGCGTGTATATGTATTTGAGGAGCATGTTGGAAGAATTTTGAATGTCTATGAAAAATCACGATAGAAAGATTCGTTCTCGCTACTCCTGTCTCTATACATTTGTGATCGAGGAGCAAGGACAAGTTCAAGACTGCATGTCTTAAGTTCGAGGTGACGTATACGATGATCGAGAGAATATGCTTTGATTCAAGTGGATCGATATCTATTTTCTATCTCTCTTCTCGACTCAAAGGATGACGTTAAAGAAAATTTGAAGAAAGCTGCAGAGAAAAACGTATGAAGAGTTATGCGCATTAAGTTAAAGTGGACCAAGACAAAATATACGTCTTAATAAGATTTACGACTCGAGAGAAACAGTCTTTTTGCTTGGATTAATGAAGTAGTGTATATGATGGCCTTCCGACCCAACCTCAATGATGTGTTCCACGTCTTGATGCTGAAGAAGTACGTGTTTGATCTTAAATCACGTGACCAGAAAAGAAGATATGATGCTAAATAACGATTTAGAGAATACGATGAAAGGATCCAGGAAATTCTTGATCGGAAGACCCAGAGTCTGAAGAATAAAGTGATTAGCATAACGAAGGTACCACGAAACTGCCATGGATAAGAAGAAGCAACGTGAGAGTTGGAGTCAGAATTGCTGAAGAACTATCCCGACACTCCATTTCAAGATTAGTAAATTTCGGGACGAAATTTTTTTTAAGGGGGGTAGGATGTAACACCCCATATTTTTGGATTATAGTTAAAAGTTTTCTAAATTTATTTAGAAGACTATAGAAATTTATTGGAGCTAACATAAAGTAAAATAGATAAAAGACGCAACTTTATGTATTATTTAAGATTGAAAAAAAATATATATAGTTGGAATATTTTTGATGCGTGGTCAATAATGATTTTCGTGGAAATAAAACGACCGGAGAATTTCAATGATAATTTTAAAATTTTAATTAGAGGTCAAACGACCTCCTGACAATATTTTTGGTAAAATAAATAGTAATTTTTTTTATTCAATTTAAAAATGAATCTTTTCTCATTTTATTATGAAAAGATATTTTCGGCATACCCTTTTAAATTAATTTAATAGGAAATAACCCAAGGAAACTCCCGATATTTTCAGATTTATAATGCGAGATCAATTGAACTCCCGATAAAATAAAGTAATTTTTAATCGAGTCCAAAAAAGAAAAAAAGAAGCATTTATCAATATTTTATATCTGAATATTTTATCCCAAAATATCTATAATTTCTCCCCCCCCCGTTGATCCTTATCACCCATTCTCCCAACTTTTAACAATTCCTCCCCCCCCCCCGTGAGTCGGCAATTGCCGTAAGAAAACAAAAGGAAAAGAAGAAAGAAAGAAAAAGAAAGAGATAGAGGGGAGAGAGAGAGTTGAGCGAGAGATAGAGTAGAGAACGAGAGAGAGAGATCCGAGAAAGAGAGAGAGAGAGAGGAGCTGGCCTCCCTGCCGCTCCCTTGCCAGAACTGCCGTCGCCGGAGCACCAGTGAGCAGCCATAGCCGAGAAACCACCTCACGGTCACCGGTTTTCGTCCTCGTCGTATTGGTCCATTTCTCGTCCTTTTTAGCCCAGATTTTAGTATGTCGTGTATCTTTATGTGCTGCTCTACGTTTCGTATTTTGATATCGTTGTCGTCCGGTGGCCGGAAACCGGTGAAATCGCCGGAAAACTGAAATTTAATAAAAGCACCAATCAGTCACTTTTTACCCCATTTAACCCATTTTGAGTCGTCAAAACGAAAATGTTTCTTCTCGAAAGTTGCTCGAAATAATATTTCATATATGCCCGTTTAATTTCGTAATTTTGGATGAGTTTTGAAAAATCTCAATTATTTAATTTGTACAGTTATTTTTGTACCGGGAGCATGTGTTATTGAAAAATTCTAAAACTCTCAAACTATAGTCTTGACATATATAGGATGGTCCTTGAATATTTTCGTAATTTTTGAACGGTTAAAAAGTGTCGTGGTACAAATCTGATAAAAATCGATTAAAATGGCAAGTTTTAGAAAGAGACCTCTGTCAAATCGGTTGGTCCTAGTAAATCAAGAATAATATTTTGGAATTTATTTCCTTCTGCGTTAAATGTATACGAGGTCTCTAGAGTCGTGCAATCCATTTCTGAAGAGAATAGAATTAAATAATAGCTCAGATTTCAGTAGACTAATTCCTGAAAATATAGCGATTATTCTAAGTCGAAGATCGACCCTTGTAGGACCTGCAGAGCCTGCTAGGATTAATGAAAATATTTTTGAAGTTATTGTGCCGCCATGTGCTCGTCATCCAGGTGGGTTATATATCTTTCTCAAATTATATTCAGCTAATAAGCTCAATTATTTATCAACTCTGAAGCATGAATATCTGTATCAAAATGATTTCTCTCACTATTCGCATTTGCCAGTATCCTACGAAAATATTGTGTGCTTATCTAGACTCGAGTTCGGATCCTTAAAGCTTTGAGACCGTATACACTATCCTTTATTAGACAGCTGGGCTGGAGGACGTGTATATAAGTTAAGACACTGTAGGAAGGGACAGTTGAGATAGAGAGTGCAAGTAAGGTTAAAAGAAGCTTTGTATACATGAAATACTTTTGAGATTTGAAACCTTTCCATTGTTATACTTGTGTGAATACGATATTCATATTTATAAAATGATTGTGAACTGTTTATCAAAATTGCCCACTGGGTACGCTAGTACTCTGCCCAAATTTTTTCTAAAACATTTTCAGGTTGAGAGGCAGGCTAGAAGATGATGGAGCTGAGGCAAGGGTTGGCTTGTTGTTATATGCTTGCTCTTTTTGTGTTGTTCAGAAATATTTACTTGAGTTAAATAAAGATGCTCCGCCCTTGTTCTGTTCACTCTGATATAGCTTATGTTCAATTGTTTGAAGCATGTTATAATTTCAGCATTTTGCTATAATGTTCATTTATAATTGTTTGGTGGGATAAGTTCCCTTGATGATTGGTCATTGATTCAAATTCTTTCTGAACACCTTTGTGCGTGGTTCTATTACAGTTACAGAGGTTATGCTGCCCAAATTTCTGGGAAATATAACATATTCTTGTTCCAAAGCTATTTTATTTAATTATCTTTATGCAACAACCCCTTCCCCCTTCCCCCCAGTAGCGCACCGATTCCTTATCACTATTCTTTCGGGACTGGGGTGTTACACCAATACAACCAATATTCTTTAAATTTTCCTCCCAAAATACCTAAAATTATACATTATAAAGACTAATGAACACAACCGACATTGTATCTCAAAACAAACATAGACTGACTATCCCACAATGTATCTCCAAACAAACAAACAAACAAACACCTCACACCTCCACCATCAGCTACATCTACACACCCTCAGCACCAGCAGCTACTAACTGCGTATATCATTTTAAAAAAATTAAGAAAATTATAAAAAAATTATAAATTGTGAATAAATTGTTCATGTTATATGAAAAAACCGAACTCTCGGTTTTGAAAGAGTTGTGTACAAAGTTGTGTATAAAGTTGAGACAACTTTGCATACGCAGTGGAAATTTAAAACAGAAACAATGGATTGGAATTTTCACGAGATTATATTTCTATAATCTCGCG
This sequence comes from Perilla frutescens, assembly GCA_026008535.1. Lineage (NCBI taxonomy): Eukaryota > Viridiplantae > Streptophyta > Magnoliopsida > Lamiales > Lamiaceae > Perilla > Perilla frutescens. The sequence continues at coordinate 17,089,872 of BRKX01000007.1, read as the reverse complement.
AAGTGCCTCAGGGCGAAATCTTCACTATATAAAATATGTGAATTACAAAAACACTACCAGATAAACTCTCACTAAATATTAAAACAATTTATCTCTTCCTTCACAGAAGGTTGGGACTAAAGTTGTCTTAACTATACCTAGTAGAAATGGATAAATACGAGAATTCAAAACTTTACAATATCTGAAAAGCTCTATTAAAAACTCGTATCTAACACTAACAATCTGAACCCTATATATACACAGCTAGTTTCTTGATCCCCACTCAAAACAACCGATCCACTAAGCCATGATCTTCATGATCTTCACTCCTATATTTCCGGCGCAACTTCCGGAACAACCGTGGCTTCAGCAAATTATTGGACTTGGTCAAATCCCATATGATCCTATTTTCTCTCAATAGATTTTAACCTGCAAGAAAGACAAAAACTTCCAAATACACAATTTAAACAAATATTCCTAAATCTATGATACACTTCAAAACGGTATCAACAATCTCCCCCTTTTTTGGCTTTCTTCCCAAAACCAAACAAAAATCAAGAGTTACAATTACTCCCCCTGAAGCAACATAATCAAATCACAACAATCATGAAAAGTTTAGAGAAATGTTAGCTAAACAGTTGCTCCCCCTGTTACCAAGACTGTAATAAAAACAGAATCTACACAATATCATCACAACACATAAAACAACCATAACCATAATATATTCACAGCAAATGCATACATATCTGCATGCAATCAAAAATATATAAAAGTTAGGCAGAAAATAAAAGTTGTTCAGAAAGTTGTGCTGCAACAAATAAAATAGTTGTTTGTTTGTTTCATCCAATCAACATCAACAAAATACTGCAACATACTGCAGTCATACTGCAGTCTTCTTCTTCATGCTTCTCCTTTATGCTTCTCCCCCTTACTTCTCATCTTCATCTCCCTCATCACTTGATCCGTGGCGACGGCTAGGGCCTTCTCCCCCTTTTTGGGAAGAAAGGAGTCGTTGAAATATCCTTCGTTGCCCTTCAAGGAGAGCAATCTGCGAGGAGAAGAATGCTATTTGCTTCTGCAAAACAAAGACAGGTAGAGAACACATTAACTCGACCGAGGGATCCTCTTCAGTTAAGGCATCAATCCACGGGATATCTCTGTGCCTTTTCTCACTCAAGAAGGCAGGTTGCACATTTTAGAGAGGGAGCTTGGATGTGAGGACATCTTTCTTCTTTGGCTTCAACCCTTGGTCAACAAGCATGCTATAGATGAGAGAAGGTACGATCAAATTTTTGGTAGACTTTGCCACAGCAACTTCAGCAACAGCATTAAAAATATGAGTGCCTAAATTGAACTTTTCTTCCTAGAACACTTTGTAGAGTAGGCACACATGCTCAAACGGCACAACTGTGGTATTGGATGTAGGAATCCAATTCGACACAGAAATCTTGTGCAAAGTTGCAAAAAGAGAAGTGAGGACCGAAGCTATGCGATTAGGCCTTTTGTTCACTGTCCACACATCTGCATGGCCACCCATAAGTAAATTCTCCATCTCAACCTCTAGCTCCTCATCAATCTCAACATCAGACTCAACAACATTTGGAGCAGCTAGAAATTTGTTAATGCGAGAAGGGGTAAAAGAGAAAATCTTCCCACGGACATAAACTTTACCAAACATCTTGGAGGAGGGGTTAGCAAAATCAACAAGTAGATTGGTATAAAACTGCTTCACAATCTCAGCAACATAGGGTTTCACATAGGTAACACTTCTAAAAACTTTCCTTTTATGCAGAAAATCAACCAAATTATATTGTGCAAAATCCTTCAAATCAACTGTCCTATCATTTATAAACTCCCTTTTCCTAAAACTATCCCAATTCTTCTTAGCAGCCTCATTGTAAAAACATTCATTCAAAGCTTTATTTACCTCAAGCTCAGAGTCGGAATCGGTGTCGGTCTCGGTCGGAGAAGCTTCCCTCTTGACTTTCTTAACTGTCTTGCCTTTCGACTTCATCGGCGACGAGGAGGGCATTTTCCTCTTCCCTTTCCGAGAGACAGCAACCTCCTCTTTAAGCTCTTCGTCCTCATCGGCTTCTGAGGGTAGGTGAGAGATCGATTTCTCAGCAGAGTTGTCAGAGGAAGCGCCCAATTGATCCTCACCCTCGACATCACTGTCGATGTGAATTGGTTGCTCGGGAGCTTGAGAGGGACGACCTATCCGAGAGATTCACTTGGAGCGACGAGCGGGAAGAGCCCTAGGAGTTTTGGAGGGTTTCTTCATCGAAGGTGAAGGGGTTGGAGAAGGAATGACCTCCGGCTGTGGTTCCGGCTCGGTAAAGGAGAACGGGACGGCAATAGGACTACCATCTTATTGAGCGGCTTCCTTAGATGGATGGTCTGGGTCCTCTTGGTCTTCGACAAGGATTGGAGTGTCTAGCTCTGGAAAATCGAATGACGGCATCACTACACCACTTGGAGCAATGATAATCACTTGCAGAGGACGGCATTGAAGGTGGTGCCGGAAGAGGAAGCGACGGTTGAGACTGAATCTCCGAGCTTCCCATCTCGGGAGAGATCTCCATCGGTGCATTCCCTCGAGAAGATGAGAGCAAAATGCTGGGTCGGAGAAGAGGGGTAGTGTCCGGTGACAGGAGGCGGAAATGATTTGGTGCGAAGGTGCGGGGAGGAGACGGTTGCGGCGGAAACGTCGATAAACAGCGGAGATAAGCAGAAGCTTCAGGGTCCGTCATAAATTTTTGTAATTGCTTCATCTTTTCCGACGTCATCTTGGGGAAGGTTCGAGAGAGAGCTTGAGCTTTTGGAAGATGAACGGTTGAAAGGATGAAGAAATGAGGGTTTTGTGAATAGTAGAGCAAAGATTGATTTTATCAGACTTAGGAGAGACGAGAATTTTAAATGAATATACTAACTAACAGATTCGTCCCGCCACAAAAATAGGGATCAATAAATTAAAGATATAGTCAAAGATGAAATTAAAGATAGAGTAAGATACACTTCCGGATTCACTCAACTGACTTTCAATTTTTTTTTTATTTTTTTTTTTGAACAACTGTTGTCATAGAGGATGGAATATTCAGAACACTTTTGACACATCATAGAAGACTCTTAAAAAAGAGAGCAAATGGTGAATAGATTTATAACCAAGAGAATCTCATAAAAACCACTTATCTGAGGTCTTTGACCCAGTTATATGTTTTTTTTTTTAAAAAAAAATCATGATTTCACCTTTTACAGGCTTTTACATCCTCGAATCTGCTCAACTTCACAGTCAACTATGATATATCAAAAGTTGTGACAACAGTTGGTTAAACTTTTGAACTCATATAGAACATAAGCCAAGAGATTTTCTCAAAGATGAGAATCTCTCATAGCTAAGAGCTTTTGTGAAAATGTCAGCCAGTTGAGAATCTGTACTTGTTAGTTTTGTATACTGGAAGACTTGTCTTTGTATACTTTTCTGATGATATGATGATATGAAATGAAAGTTATTGCAGTCACTGTTTGCATTTAGATTATGTTCTATAATTGTTTTATGCAATGTTCCATATACTTACATTGTAGATGATATGGTGTGGGGAGTCACACGGTAAGATCATATCATTAGAACCTTGTAATGTATTAAAGAGCTCACGGCTTAGATGGTCCTGAACACACCATCGGTACACCGTAGAATAATCTGATAAGTTAGTTTATCTTGGCTAACTGATTATTCTAGTACACTGGTTAGTGTATTGAGGAGGATCACGATAGGATACTATTCTCTGTCTCTGACCCTGTTACTGAGAGAATAAAGATCCACAAAGTTCGGGTTCTGAACTCATGTGATATTGGCGAGCATATATGTGCGTTGTTTATTACTTTGATTTATCAATGGGTGAGATCTTTTCGTAGATCGAATTCGATATCTTGGGTAATAATAATGTATACATGATGTCTCGAGCAGTATGCATGAGCACTGTGTCCTGGTGCACCAGGTTGATGATGTTCTCTTGAGGAAGCACAAGTTCATGTTGAAACCCTGCAGGTGGAATTTATTCCGTACATGAATAAAACTTGTGTGGTACTACTCAAGGTTTTAGATGTTAATTAATTATAGCTGTCAGAGGCTTACATAATTAATTAATGAACATTATATCTTAAACACGGAGAATGGCTGGACTAAAGGAGAAAGCATATTCGTAAATATGTATTAAATTGGTAGGTCAGTTTCACTTCTTTAGTGGAATAAAAGTAAAACTTAATTTATTTAATTATATCCTAGGTTTATTGGATATTGGATATTAAATAAATTAGTGGGCCAATTTAATATTCTTCTAGATCCCTATTGTAGCCCAATTGACTGATAGTGGACTGGATATTGAACTTGAGATAGAGGCCCAAGCCCATTAGGGCTGGAACATGAAATTTCGCCCCTCCCTATATATAAGGGGAGGGGGGGCACGAAATTTGGATGAATTTATTCATTGAAAATCAACCCCTCTTAGTCTCTTAAAGTTATCCATAGATTTCACAATTCTATCTAGTAGATTTCAGCCCACTCTGAATCTAGATACAGTCCGGGAATACAACAGAAGATCTTGGAGTGGAATACTGTGGTGCATGATTTTGAGGTCATAGGTGGCGCCATTACTGTGCTCATTCAACAGCAAGATTAGATCTTTAATCTTGTCCACAGACCGTCTATCGATTTGTAAGTAGATTCGTTTTCTATGTCTTCCACTTTATTAGAATCGAATCTGCTTTGCATGCCTTTTGATTAGACTGTGATAAACATGCATGTTACATAAAATTATGATTTTCATGAACACGGATTAATGAACAACCAAATGATCCTGCGGTGGTTTAATTCGAAAAAACCCCAACAACTGGTATCAGAGCGGGTTTTGGCACTGTTCTAGAATTAATTCTTACATAATTTCGAATTACATAATTAAATTTGATGATAAATTTATGGTGTTTAAATTTTCAGATTTAATTGGCTATGTATTTCGATTTTATGGTATTCAAAACTTGGAAGAATTTTTGATTGAATTCGAAAATTCTAGTTTTGGAGTCAATGTAATTTTCGGCCATCATGAATATAAATTTGGGATGATATTTGATGTTCTTCAAATTTCCAAATTTAATCTTCATGGTGTTCGAAAATTTGGTCTTCAATTTTTCGAAAATTGAAGTGATAAAATTCCCTAATTTGGTGTAGTAATTTTCGGCACTTTTGGAATTAAGTTTGGATGATGTTTTGATCAAGATCAAATTTCCAGATTTATTTTCTAGTGTGGTTCGAATATTATGATGATTAGAATTGGATTTGGTGATTTTTGATGTATATCAAAGATTACCTAATTCTAATCTAGATAAGTTTGAAATTAGAATTTTAAATTTGGTAATTTTGGAATGGATCAAAATTTTCAGATTTTTATTCTTGAAAATTTCGAAACCTATAGCTATATTATTTGGAATAGTTATTTGATTAATGTCAAAATTTCCAAATATGAAATATAGTGTAATTTTCGATTTTTAATAAATTAATTTGGAGAAGATTTTGATGAAAATCAAATTTCCAAATTTATTAATTAGTGAGGATCGAAAATTTGGATGTGTTGGATTTAGATTTGATATTATTTGATGTATATCTTAATTTACCTAATTTTAATCTAGATAGATTTGAAAATATAATTTTAAATTTGGAAGAATTTGAAGTGGATCAAATTTCCAGATTTATTATTTGGATTATTTTCGAAAACTATAGATTAAAATTGGATAAGGTAATTTTTGGATATGTACAAATAATTATCAAAATCCAATTGTGATAAGATTTTAAATTTGGATAAGTTTTGGAAGATTTTGGATTGGAATCAAATCTCCAAACTTTATTATTAAAGATTTAGATTCTTATGGATAATATTTGGATTATATTTTTGATTTATATCAATATATACAATTATTATTTAATTAGGGTGGCTTAGAAAATATTAAATAAATTTGGTGGATAATTATAATTAATTTCCATATTTATTTAAGTAATATTTTCGAAATATGCAAGATTTAAATTGGTGGATAATTATTTTAATTTCCAATTTTTATCTTGTGGATAATATCGAATTAATTAATTTAATTAATTGCAAAATTCGATTATTATTTAATATTCATGCATAGATATCATATGTTATTTTATGTGGATCATATAATACATGATTGTTGGTTTTGTAGACTGTGTTTGTTTGCAGGTTTACCAACTATCATGGCTCCTTTATTTTATGTGATGTATGTTTATGTTGAATGGATGTTGGCCGTATGCCGGTTTGGCTACGTGATTTTAATCCATGAGAAAATCCATGGATTAGGTCTAGGTTTTATTTTACGTTGGTTTAATGTAATAGATATAAAGCTGTTAGATGAGTTTTTGAGTTGTAATTTTTATTCTAGCAATATTAGATTTTTCCTTTTGGAATAGATAGTCTGTATTGAATAAAGATCGGAGATCAACTCAAAAGAAGGAAAGTGTTTCAGCACCAAAAAGGAAGGTTCACCGGTTCACGTCCTGAAACCCTAAATGGAGCTAGGATTTTCGGCGAGGCGCGGTGAAGGAGCGGCGGTTTCAAAGCCTGTTTACGGAGCTGACTTTCCAGTTTTATCTTATCAATCAACATGAGATATAAGCCATGATAGTTGGAATATTACTGTTGTTTATTATGTTGAAGCATGCAATGGATGTTTATCATTTTATGTGATGTTTGCATGTTCGATAATGGGATAAAATGAAACCTCAAACATAAATAACTAAGTGGGAGAGATTCATACCAAAGTATGTAGAAATCTCATACGGTCTCCATTAATATCTGGTTTAATTGAGAAGTGATGGGCATGCGCGTTGACATCGGTCTTCCTCCATATCGGATGTGTCATATCACAGATTTCTCTAGAAATTAAATCTCCTAAAATGATAGCTGTAGAACACTATTAGGACTAACTGACTCCTCCATCTGGAGCGGTTAAATTCGAGTAGTGATCTTGGTGCAAAGATAATGGTGTGCACACTTAGATGTAATTTATTGATAAACGTCCACACAATCGTGGCTTATTAGTTAGACGATTACATGACCGTGTTAATTATCCGGCTACTAATTTGCTTGTTGTAAGGAAACTCAACTGGAGGCAAATTAAAGGTTTAACCTATTTAAAGATGTTTTTTATAAACGTCCACACTATCATGGCTTATGAAAGATATTTTTAAAGTGTCGGTGGAAAAGTATATAATTTTTATGAGGCTTTCGATTATATACTGTTTATCCTAAACTTGTTATGTGACTGTACTGCATGTTTAATTTCAGTTATTTCATATCATCAATGGCACTCTCCAATCTGTCCTCAATCCTCAAAGAAAACAAACTTGTCGGTGAAAACTACAATGACTGGATTCGTAACCTTAACTTAGTTCTTGTTGCTGAGGGACACAAGTTTGTGCTTGAAGAGGTTTGTCCTCAGACGCCAGATGAGGGTTCTGACGAAGCCCAAAAGGTTGCATATGATAAGTGGCTTAGGTCTAATGAGATAGCGCGCTGTTACATCTTGGCATCTATGTCAAGTGTGTTGCAACATCAGCATGAGCCTATGAAAACCGCTTACGATATCATGTACAACCTTAGGCAGCTATTTAGTCATCAGAACTGCTCGGCACGCCATTTGGCAATGAAGAAGCTAATGGATGTGAGAATGTCTGACTCCACACCTGTTAGGGATCACATTCTCATGATGATGGGGTATTTATCTGAGATCGAGACCTTGGGTGGAGAGCTAGATGGCGATTCTCAAATCGACATTGTTCTTCATAGCTTATCTTCGAAGTTTGAGCAGTTCAGGCTGAATTTTAACATGATTAAAAGGGATGTCAGCCTGACTGAACTACTCATAGATCTTCAGGCAGCTGAATTGCTCCAAAAGAGCAATCCTGAGGCCCATATAGCTGAAAAAGGAGCGTCTTCTTCTGGTGGAAAAAGGAAGAAGAGAAACGCACCTAAGAAGGCTGCAGATGAGGCGCCTAAGGTAAAGAAGCCAAAGGCAAAGATTCCTCCAGAGGAATTCAAGTCGAAGACTAAGTGCTTCAAGTGCGGCCAACCAGGTCACTGGAAGGCGGCGTGTCCTAACAAGAAGAAGAAAAGAGGGGTTCCTGGTAAAAAGACAGCTGAGTGAGGACGAGATCACCGTCTATATGGGCAATGCTACGAGAGTGGGAGCTGTTGCAGTGAGAGACGTTGTTTTACCTTTCAGTAGTGATAGAACTTTGGTTTTGAAAGATTATCTTTATGTGCCTGGCTTTAGGCGAAACTTGATTTCAGTTTCTAAATTGATTATGGATGGATATTCTGTTTCTTTTGATAACAAAATAGTTATCTTTAGTGGTAAACATTTTATCTGTTCTGGCACATTGGATGGACACTTATACTTTCTTAAACCAACTGAAAACACTACGCATAGACAATTGTTGAATACATCTATCATAAACCCTAACAAGAGAAAAGAACCTTCGGGATTGAATCAAACCTATCTTTGGCATCTAAGGCTAGGTCATATTAACCTTAAGAGGATACAAAGGCTTGTAAATGATGGACCATTGTCTTCTTTGGTACTGGAATCGTTTCCTTTGTGTGAATCCTGTTTGGAAGGTAAAATGACCAAGCGTCTTTTCCAGTCAAAAGGAAATAGATCCGAAGGGCTATTAGATTTGATTCACTCTGACCTATGCGGCCCTATGTCAGTTTAAGCTCGAGGAGGGTTCGAGTATTTCATCACTCTCATTGATGATTACTCTAGATACGGTTATATCTACCTGTTACGTCGCAAGTCTGAATGCTTTGAGAAATTCAAAGAGTTTAAGGCGGAAGCGGAGAAACGAACAAACAGAAGTATCAAGTCACTACGTTCTGATCATGATGGCGAGTACCTCTTAAGCGAATTTAGGGATTACATGGCAGAGATTGGGATTACATCCCAGTTGACTGCGCCTGGAACGCCACAGCAGCCTAGTACACTGGTTAGTGTATTGAGGAGGATCACGATAGGATACTATTCTCTGTCTCTGACCCTGTTACTGAGAGAATAAAGATCCACAGAGTTCGGGTTCTGAACTCATGTGATATTGGCGAGCATATGTGTGCATTGTTTATTACTTTGATTTATCAATGGGTGAGATCTTTTCGTAGATCGAATTCGATATCTTGGGTAATAACAATGTATACATGATGTCTCGAGCAGTATGCATGAGCACTGTGTCCTGGTGCGCCAGGTTGATGATGTTCTCTTGAGGAAGCACAAGTTCATATTGAAACCCTGCAGGTGGAATTTATTCCGTACATGAATAAAGCTTGTGTGGTACTACTCAAGGTTTTAGATGTTAATTAATTATAGCTGTCAGAGGCTTACATAATTAATTAATGAACATTATATCTTAAACACGGGGAATGGCTGGACTAAAGGAGAAAGCATATTCGTAAATATGTATTAAATTGGTAGGTCAGTTTCACTTCTTTAGTGGAATAAAAGTAAAACTTAATTTATTTAATTATATCCTAGGTTTATTGGATATTGGATATTAAATAAATTAGTGGGCCAATTTAATATTCTTCTAGATCCCTGTTGTAGCCCAATTGACTGATAGTGGACTGGATATTGAACTTGAGATAGAGGCCTAAGCCCATTAGGGCTGGAACATGAAATTTCGCCCCTCCCTATATATAAGGGGAGGGGGGCACGAAATTTGGATGAATTTATTCATTGGAAATCAGCCCCTCTTAGTCTCTCAAAGTTATCCATAGATTTCACAATTCTATCTAGTAGATTTCAGCCCACTCTGAATCTAGATACAGTCCGGGAATACAACAGAAGATCTTGGAGTGGAATACTGTGGTGCACCATTTTGAGGTCATAGGTGGCGCCATTACTGTGCTCATTCAACAGCGAGATTAGATCTTTAATCATGTCCACAGACCGTCTATCGATTTGTAGGTAGATTCGTTTTCTATGTCTTCCGCTTTATTAGAATCGAATCTGCTTTGCATGCCTTTTGATTAGACTGTGATAAACATGCATGTTACATAAAATTATGATTTGCATGAACACGGATTAATGAACAACCAAATGATCCTGCGGTGGTTTAATTCGAAAAAACCCCAACAGTACTAATGTACTCTAACCTTAATAACTTCTTTTCGACTAAATCTCTAATAAAGTGATACCTTAAGTGGATGTGTTTGGACTTTGAGTGGTGGACGGGGTTCTTTGCAAGGTTGATTGCGCTTGTATTTTCGCAAAGCATCACTAGGGAATTGTTCTCCAAACCATAGTCATCTAACATTGACTTTAACCAAATCAGTTGTGTTGCACAACTTCCAGCTGCTACATACTTCGACTCAGCTATGGACAACGAAATGCAATTTTGCTTTTTGCTGTGCCAGGAGATGAGATTGTTACCTAGGTAACAGCATCCTCCACTTGTGCTTCTTCGATCATCAGTTTCTCCAGCCCAGTCAGCATCACTGTATCCCACAAGATTTGAAGTTGTGTCCTTTGTGAACCAAAGTCCCAGTTCACAAGTGCCAGCAACATATCGAATGATCCTCTTGACAGCTTTCAGGTGCTCTTCCTTTGGACAGGATTGGAATCGAGCACATGCACAAACACTGTACATTATATCTGGCCTGCTTGCAGTCAGATACAGAAGACTTCCGATCATCGATCTGTACAACATTGGGTCAACTTCAGGCCCAACTGCATCCTTCGACAGTTTCTCAGTTATGCTCATGGGGGTTCTCATGTGTTTTGCACTTTCTAGACCAAACTTCTTCACAAGGTTCTTTGCATATTTCGTCTGTGAGACGAACACTCCATTTTCTTTTTGCTTGACTTGAAGACCGAGGAAGTTGCTAAGTTCCCCAACCATGCTCATCTCGAAGGAGGTTGACATGGCTTCAACAAATTCCTTCAAGGCTTTCTCACTCGTTGACCCAAACACTATGTCATCGACATAAATTTGAGCTATGGTTAGAAAGTTGTTTTCCTTTTTAAGAAAAAGTGTCCTATCCGCATGTCCCCTGTAAAAACCAAAATCAAGCAAAAATTCGGTCAAACGACTATACCAAGCTCTAGGAGCTTGCTTTAGTCCATATAAAGCCTTGTGTAGTTTGTACACATGATCAGGCTTTGAAGGATCTTTGAATCCTTTGGGTTGTTCCACATATGCCTCATCTTCCAAGATCCCATTGAGAAAAGCTGCCTTAATATCCATCTGGTGAAGAGTGATGTTAAGATAACATGCAATAGCGAACAAAAGCCTAATTGACTCTATTCGTGCAACTGGAGCAAATGTTTCATCATAGTCTATGCCTTCTACTTGAGTGTATCCTTGGGCAACTAGGCGAGCCTTATTTCTAATGATGTTTTCAAACTCATCAGTTTTATTTTTGAATATCCACTTAGTCCCAATGACATTAACTCCAGACGGTCTGGGCACTAGTGTCCAAACTTTGTTCCTCACGAACTTAAGTAACTCGGCTTGCATTGCACTAATCCAAAATTCATCCTTTAAGGCTTCAGCAGCATTCTTAGGTTCAATCATGGACAAGAACACAATCGTGCCAACTTCATGTATGACACATGATAAACACACCATCCTTACCATTTCCTTGTAGTTGGCAATTACTTTTCCTCTTGTTCGGACCCCTTCGTTAACATCTCTAATGACTTGGTCTAATGGATGATCTTTGCGAAATCTTTTCGGTGGGTCCCTTCTTACACTGCCTTGTACAGGGATATCTGAACCTTCTTGCTCATGATCAGATTCAGGTTCATTTGCTGGTGTATCCTCGGTTGCTGTTGAAGTGGGCTCAACTTCACGGTGCACTCTTTCTTCCACTTCTGTTTCACTTGTTCTACTTTTACCCTGTATCTCAATCAAACCATCAGTATCATCAACAGGAGTATAAAGACTGGCCAAATCATCAAACCTTACATTCACACTCTCCATTACAGTTTTGGTCTTGAGGTTATACACACGGTAAGCATGACTGTTGAGGGAGTAACCAATGAACACACATTTGTCACTTTTAGGGTCAAATTTGTATAAATAGTCCCTATCATTTAAAATGTAACAAACACAACCAAAAACATGCAGATATTTAAGATTGGGTTTTTTACCATTAAGAATATCATATGATGTCATAATGGTTCCGGTTCTTAAGTTCACTCGGTTGCTTACATGACATGCAGTGTTTAAAGCTTCAGCCGAAAACCGTTTAGCCAACTTCTTTGAATGCAGCATCACCGTGGCCATCTCTTGTAGGGTTCTATTTTTTCGTTCGGCCACACAGTTTTGCTGGGGTGTCTTTGGAGATGATTACTCGTGATGAATTCCTTCCTTCGTGCAAAAGTTGAGGAGTTGAATATTCTCAAACTCCCTCCCATGATCTGATCTTAGTCTCTTGACATAAGCATGGTAAAAATTTTTGATCGTGGCATACAACTCCAAGAAGGAATCATATGTTTCACCCTTGTTTCTCAAAAATTTTACCCAAGTATACCTAGATAGATCATCTACAATCATAAAGGAATACCATTTATCTCCAAGACTTTCAACTTCAGCTGGTCCCATAAGATCCATATGAAGTAGTTCGAAGCAGCTTTGAGTTGTGAAAGGTCTCTCAGAAGTTGTCACAACTGGGTGCGACGCTTTGACTTGCTTTCCTTTTTGACAATCTCCACAAAGGCTAGGACTTGAAATGTTCAACTTGGGAACTCCTAGAACAACATTTAGTCTTTGAAGATTCTTCATATTGCGGAAGTTGGTGTGTCCCAATTTTCGGTGCTAAAGCTGCACTTCATTTACCTGCGCACTTAGACAACTGTTTTTGCTAGTCTCATAAATATTATTGGAAGACCTTACCCCTGAGATCACATGATTTCCGTTGCTGTCCATCACAGTGCACCTTTCTTTATCAAAGATGACACTGGAGTTGTCATCACATAGTTGACTAATGCTAATGAGATTTGCAGTCAGCCCTTCAACATGTGATACATTGGCCAGATTTGGAAGTCCAGGACTGTCCAAGGTTCATCGTCCAACAATCTTGCCATTTGACCCTCCTCTAAAAGTTACTTCACTGCCATTGATTCTTTGATAGTTTGATAGATAACATCTGGAGCCTGTCATGTGACGTGAACATCCACTATCAAAGTACCATGTGGTCGAGTCATTATCTGTCGATGCAGTGAAGACCACTTGGCAGGTAACTGTTGGCGAAACTTTGGATCTCCATACCAGTTTCTTGGACTTGTCACCTTTGTTTGAGATGATAGGATTTGATGCTTGGTTCTTCAGATGCATCTCCTTATGGTGTTCCTGCAGAAACTTATGACAGAAGGGCTTAATGTGTCCAGGAAGAAAACAGAAGTGACAAATGTACCTCCTACGTTTTTTCTTTGCTGACAAAGTTGTGGGAACTTCCTTGGCTTTTACAAATGGTTTGCCATGAGTAGACAAAATCTGAGTGAAGGCTGGTCTTGCACTTGAATCATACCCAAGGCCATGTGAAGTTATCTGAGTTTGAGACAGAACTTCATCTAGTTTTGAGGTTCCCGTGTTGAGTCTTTTAAAGGTTTCATCAGCACGATTGAGTTTAATTCTCATGTTGTCCAACTCAGCATCCTTCTTTGTCAGCATGGCTTCCAGCTTTTGTAGTGAGGCCTTTTGCACAGAAACTTCCTCAGTTAGTGAATCCACCACTTTGCACTATTTGGACCATTTGACGTACAGTTCCTTGTAAAGTTCCTGCATCTTTATCAGTAACTCCAGAGTTTCCTCTTCCATAACTTCTTCCTCATTTTCTGCAGTGGACACAATAGTGTTGAAACAGAAAAGAGTATTATAGTAGGACTCATCATACCTATCTGAAGTTATCTCAACTTCGGTGTAGTTTGACTTGTTCTCTTCAACACATACTGCAGTTAAGGCTGCCTGCTCAGTTGGTGGATCATTAGGAATCTCCTCTACATAAATTCCTGAGGTGTCAAGCTCACTATCGCTAAGGGATAGAAAGTTGACATGCTTTCCCAGTTTGCGAAATGTGTTGGGACACTCATTGGCAAAGTGTCCGAAGCCCTTGCATTCATAGCATTGAACTGTAGAGAAGTCCGTCACTTCCTTAGGTCGGAAGTGATCAGATGCAGCACGCCTAATGATTTTTGGTTCCTTTCCTGGTGTGATAAGCCTGTCATAGAGAACCAAAGATCCAGAGGCATCATTTTGAGGCTTTTGTTGTTCTCTACCTCCCACTTGTTGTTTTCCTTTGTTGGCTCGAATGAGAGAATTAACTCTTCGGGTGAGAAGAGCATAATCTGGATCCTTCTCAGTGATTTCTTTAAGATCTTCATATTCTTCTTTAACGTAGGCCGATGTTGTCTTTGAAGTTGTCTTAGAAGTTGTCCCAACAGTCAAGGTGATTCCCTTCTTCTTCTGTCCACCCTTTTCATTTAGTTCCATCTCGAATGTCTTCAGATCATTCATCAGTTTGGTGAAATCCAGAGCTCCAGTAGTTGTAGCAGTATCAATTGCAACCACTTTCATGTCAAAATGAGAAGTTAGAGTCCTCAAAGTTTTTGAAACTAACCTCTTATTAGTAATTGGATCACCCAAATCATTGCACTCATTGGCAATCTCCAGTAGTTTGTTGCAGTAGTCTCCTACGGACTCATCATCCTCCATCTTCATGTTTTCAAACTTTGTGGTGAGAATCCAATACCTTGATTCTTTAATTCCAACATCACCTTCGCAATGATGCTGGAGTATATCCCAAGCTTCCTTAGCCATCTCACAATTTCTTATAAGTTTGAACATCTGAACGTCTAGGGAGGATTGAATCGCGTTGAGCGCCTTGTCATTAAAGGTCACTTCTTCATTTTGCTCTCTGGTCCATTCTGACTGTGGTGTATGGTATGTATCTCCTTCAGCATCCACGGTCTTGGGGTGTGTCCATCCTTTTTGAATTGCATTCCATGCTCTTGCATCAATCGACTTGATGCATGATCTCATCCGAACTTTCCAAAAGGAATAGTTCATGCCATCTAGAACGGGAGGTTTGTTGAATAGCGGGTTCGTGCAATCCATTATGCTTACGAAAATAGGATCACCACTTAGTGTATCAAGTGTCTGCTCTGATACCAATTGAAAAAACCGAACTCTCGGTTTTGAAAAAGTTGTGTACAAAGTTGTGTATAAAGTTGAGACAACTTTGCATACGCAGTGGAAATTTAAAACAGAAACAATGGATTGGAATTTTCACGAGATTATATTTCTATAATCTCGCGAAGTGCCTTAGGGTGAAATCTTCACTATATAAAATATGTGAATTACAAAAACACTACCAGATAAACTCTCACTAAATATTAAGACACTTTATCTATTCCTTCACAGAAGGTTGGGACTAAAGTTGTCTTAACTATACCTAGTAGAAATGGATAAATACGAGAACTTAAAACTTTACAATATCTGAAAAGCTCTATTAAAAACTCGTATCTAACACTAACAATTTGAACCCTATATATACACAGCTAGTTGCTTGATCCCCACTCAAAACAACCGATCCACTAAGCCATGATCTTCACTCCTATATTTCCGGCGCAACTTCCGGAACAACCATGGCTTCCGGCGCAACTTCCGGAACAATCGTGGCTTCAGCAGATCATTAGACTTGGTCAAATCCCATATGCTCCTATTTTCTCTCAACAGATTTTAACCTGCAAGAAAGATAAAAACTTCCAAATACACAATTTAAACAAATATTCCTAAATCTATGATACACTTCAAAACGGTATCAACATTATATACTACCTGTTTATATTTCTTGTTATTCTTGATGACTTCAAGAGCATCATGATGAATCTTTGCCCTCAAACCATTTAATGGTGAAAGCAAAATCCTTGCATAATATTGGGTTCTTAATCTCCTTCTTCCATCAAGATGGAATAGAAAATAATGTCTCAGATTACAACAAAAAGTATTAAAGTCAATTAAAATTTCAATTATAGCATTCCATACCTTAGACAAATCCAAACTCTCATAAGGAGCACTAAGAAAGTTTTTCATTTGGTGCATGATAAAAATTGCACAGTCAATGTTTCGTCCAGTTCTGTTCCAATTAAAGGCTGGGAATTCAACCCCATATGTCATGAATTCTGCACATTTTAGATGCTTGATCTGATTCAGAAAACTAGCCTTATGTTCACACTGCACAAGATAAATAGTTCAACAATTTATACAGTTAAGTATCACTAAGCAGAACATAGAGTACCATTAACTAAAACCAAAGTATCACTATCTCAAAAACAAGGAATCACTAAGTAAAGAACCACTAAGAAAAGCAAAGTATAATATCTTCACACTGCACAAAAAAAAAACTTACTAAATTATACAGTTAAGTATCACAAGGTAAATAGTATAGTATCACTATTTAAAAACAAAGTATCACTACTTATAAAAGTTAAGAATCACTAAGTCATAAATAAAGATAAAACATATTGAATGTTAAAGTATCACTAAATAAACACAAAGTATCACTAAGTAAAAGACGTATCACAAACTAATGTAAGTATCACTAAGTAACATAAAAGTATCACTAAAAACCTGTCAAGTATCACTATTTAAAAAATAAAGTATCGCTACTTATAAAAAAGCCAACAATCACCAAGTTAAAAATAAAGAATAACCTAGTAAATCTAAAAGTATCACTAAGGGAAAATAAAGTTTCACCAAGTAAAGGTATAGTATCACAAACTAAATTAAGTATCACTAAGTAAGAGAAAAGTATTACTACAAAAACTGTCAAGTATCACTATATGAAAAAAATGTATTACTAAATAATTAATACTTACAGCTATCTCAGCAAGCTTGAACATCTCATCATCTCTATTGATCTGGGTAATTTGATTATCCAGATATTGAAGTTTCTTTTCAGCAAAATTGATAACCACAACAACAAAATGATAAGAATGACAAATTGGGATAAAAATCTGCAATTATAAAAAACAAGAACTTAGAATTCCAAAATAACAATATTAATTTTTTTAAAATGTAAATATATTACCCTATCCACAGTGAACAAATCTGACAACTCAAATTCTGTTCTTGACACTCAGAAATCCCAAACTTCTCGAATTTTCTCTTCATGCTCCTTGCCTCCAAGAACACCCGCAAGATATATCTACAAAAATAAAAACATCAGTAATCTGCATATGTGACTATAAGGAATAATTGAACACTTATGCATCTACACAAAAAAGTTCTAAATCCTTACAGAATGTTGGGCACTGAAACAGAAGCTTTTATTCATCTTAAAAACCATTTCTGACTTATTCATTAACAAAGCCCATGCATCAACAATAGTAATATTCATCATCTTCGTATCATTCATCGTTCTGATAGCATCAAAGTTTACAAAAACTTCTCCACGATACTAAAAAACCTATCCACTTTTACTGTACATATCCAAAAATGTATCATTTACAATAAGCTGAAGGATCACTAACATAATATTAAAAAAAATTAAAATATCACTTACCGAAGACCAATCGAATCAATGAGATAGTAGTCGACGATATCCTTCTCCTCCCTTGTCATTCCAGACAGTAGCTTAGCATAGCTTAATAGAAATTGTTACCTAAACGGGAAGCCATCAGGAACAGGCCACAGTTCCCCCCTATCTGAAGTACCTTCTCCTCCAGATTGCTCATCAATATTATGCTGAAAATTTTCTGTACACAGACGTCTTGAAGGAGGAGTTGAAGTGTGCACAATGTCTCCCCCAACCACATTCTTTAGATCTGCATGAAAAAAGTAAAAGTATAAACATCAAACATGCATAAAAATTATCACAGATATAAAATCATATTAAATACAAAAATAGAAATGAGTACCTGACACTACATTATCGGGAGATAGCGAAGGGGATTCTTCTGTCCCTGTGTTCACTTGAATCAAATCCTTCATCTTTGCTAGCCTCTCCAAATGAACATGAGTAACCATGTTCAAATCCCTCTTCATCAACAACAAAGCCTCCTCCAAAGGCTGGGTAAAAAAAAATATTAGTCAAGTATCACTAATAAACAGTAATACATCACTAAATGAAAATTAAGTATAAATTATGCACTTATATCTTTAGCAATCCTTGAAATCTCCTCATTGTCTTGCTCACTAACTGGGAGTTGAAATGTTATAGATCAGCCATCTACAACATATGCAGCAGGCACCTCTGCACTTGGTCTAGCTCTTTAACCTGCCCTTGCACCTTGTGCAGGCATATCACCTTCTTCATCTAACCTATCCGCAGGCACATTATCTATACCTCTTGCACCTCTATCATCTACCCCAACTGCAACACCCTCCAACCTTAGTACATAAGCACCCCTACTAATAGGGTAGACACCTTCTACCCATTCACCACGACCAAAGCCACCCGCATTTAACTCAGCCTGTAATCTAGCTCTAATAGACACTTGTCCCAGCGCTGGATCAAAGGTAGTGTCGAAGGTGATACATGACCTTGCCACTTAAACCTATGAAAATAAAAGAGTGGCAGCACTAGAAGACAACAATTTAAGTGTCTAAGATTACTAGATTTATGGAAAGAATTAATAATAGAGCACAGTCTGTCCAACACATACCCACACCAGTCAAAGGAAGAGATCCTCTCAACAGACATCAACGATCTCATCACAGTCATTTAACTAACTGATTTACAGTAGGAGTAAGAAAAGTTGACAAAGCATACAAAATAAACAACCTCTTAAAATCATCCCCCCCATCCACCATCTCAAGACATCTTTTGAACAGATGACATGGGGAAGTTGTTCCTAATATTATTTCTATCCTTAAATTCTGAAACAAAAGTCTTAGTGTCCTCGTCAATCCTCAATACAGGAACCCCCTCATTCCTAGGTAATATAAACAAATCATGCACGTCATCTGAGGTAATAACTAAATTCTTATTACCTTCAAACGACAGCACGCGACTTGCTCCATTGAAGTTCTCAATGAACCACGTTATCTTCTTCCAGGGCATCCTCCCAAAACCTCTCAATTCCAACATCCTAGATAACCCTATCTGTTCTACCGCCCTTCTTTGAACATCATTGAGTTTTGGAGCAAGTGTACAGAGCCCAGCAGGCCTACACTTTGTCACAAAATTAATATCACTACAATTAAAAAAATTAGACATTAGTAATTATAAATTTTGTGGTTGTAGTGTATCACTTTCAACTATAGTGTATCAATAATAATGAAAATAAATTACCTGTCATCAGATCCTTCATCTTTAACACGATTCCTTCTCGTTTCTTTTTTCTGAATAGTAATGACTATTTTCTTTCTTTTCACGTGAGCTGATTTCGCCTTTTTTGTATTAGATTTCATCTTCGCTCTCTTAACTTCAGGTTTGACTTCATGTTGAAAGCAAGAATCTTCAGCATCCTTATCGTCACTATCATCAGATTCCTTATCATCATGCTCACTGCAATATGGAAATTAAATTAAAACATTGAAGTAGCATTAATAATCCATGTGAGCATCATTATCTATACAATAAAGTATCACTAATCACGAACAAGGAAACACTAAGTAAAAGAACACTAAGAAAAGATAAAGTATCACAGAATAAAAAAGCAAAGTATCACTACTTAAAACAGTACAGTATCACTATTTAAAAAAACAAAGTATCACTACTTATTGAAGTAAAGAATCACTAAGTGAAAACTAAAGAATGACCAAGTAATGTAAAAGTATCACTAAGTAAAAATAAGTATCACTAAAAAAACTATCACTAAGTAACAGAAAAGTATTACTAATTAACAAAAAAGTATCACTATTTAAAAAATAAAGCATCACTACTTATAAAAAGACAAGAATCACTAAGAATGTTGACTGCATATATGTACTTATATAAAAGTATAATCAACAATTGCACAAACAAATCAATAAGGGACCACAAAAAAAAGACTTTAAGAATGTTGACTGCATATATATACTACCTCACTAACACATCTTTATCCTTTTGTTCTCTAGCAAATGCTTTACACCTCTTATATGTCCGTACGACATCAACATCTGCTTCTGCATGATCACTGCAATAAAAATAAGATGATTTAGAAAAATTAACACTAGTAACATAAATAATTTGTAACAAAAAAAGATGGAATAAGCTGATTATAGTACTAATAACATGATAATTCAAAACACCAAAATTCATACCTTGTAGCATCATCTTTATTCTGCTCAGGTAATGATTTACTAGGCCGCTGCAAAGCATACAATAAAAGCATCAGTGCCAACAACTAAAACAAATTCACACTCCCTAGTTTATCTCTAAAGACATCTGAAAATTAATCATGAAAACACATCTCAATACTACACTTGAATCAGATTAAAAGCTCAAGATTACTCATCTCTTGCTTCTATCATTAAACTAATGGAACGGAACATTTATAAACTACTAGAAACGACTAAAAATCTGAAATCACAACATATCTCTAACCATTTTTGAAACTTCAACCAACTTCCAATTTAAAGAAAACAATCAAATCCATTGATTATCACAAAATATTCAACATAATATTCAACAGAGAATGAACTACTATGAACAATGCTATCAAGTATCATTAATAAGCCACTGAAGAATCACTACAAATCCATTAAGTATCACAAAAAAAAAAAACATGATTAGCCATAGCCGCATAATATCAGTTTCAAAACAAATGAGGAATGTATGTTATTCTAAACAAAAATGCCCTAAAATCAAAAGCCCTAAATTACGAAAAACCCTAAATAAAATTATAGTATCAACTTGACGTATGCGGCATAGATGTTGACCTCACAGAACCGGTGTCGGATGTAAATTAAACACCGGTGGTCGGAAAGTTGCTGACGATGGTGGTGCTCACAAAACTTCCGGCAACAGTCGTCTCGAACAAAGTGGGTAATTTTTGCGTACAAGCGAGGATGGTGACGGTTGTGAATGATGCGGTTGTGACTAATTTGGAGAATGGGTGTGGTTGTAAGGCTAAACTATGGTGATTTGATGAGATTCACCACCGATTGTGGAGGAGGAGAGAATGGCACGAGAGAGAGAGAGCGAGAGAGAGTACGCGATGAGAGTTCAAACCGTGGTTTTTTTAATATATGTATATATATATATAACGGGTCGGGTCGGCATCGGGTCAGGTCAGGAGAGATCCGTCTAACGTAAGGAGATCTGTTAGATGGTCTCATACAAGTTTTTGTCATTTATGTTATGGTTGATGATTTCTATCAGTTCAACATATATGCAAAAACATAGCAATTCATATCCAGTTAAAATCCGTTGTTACATATTTAATATTTCATTCTTTATTGTATCTTTAATTTTTAATTTTTAATTTTTTTTTATTTTCTTCTTTAATTTTAATTTTTTGTGCTTTATTTTAATTTTACACTTGTGTTATTTAAGGTTCATCCTACCCAATTGTGGTGTACTATATTTTTTTAGTATTTAATTTATAATTTATAGTTATTTATTGATTATTTAAAAAATTAAATACTGAAAAATATTATAAACTCTAATTGAGTAAAGTTAAACTAAAATACAAGAATATGAAATCGAAGAAAAATAAAAAAGAACTAAAAAATTGAGCGTGCAATATAGAATGTGCAATAAACGATTTCATCTCCTTCATATTCCCTATGTCATTTTTTATTACATTCATTGTACCAATTTTTGTGTTAATTTTTATTTTTTTTATTTTATTATTATTTGATTTAATTTAAGTTTTTTATTTAGAACTCATCATCCCTCAATTAAGATATATTAAAAAAATTGAAAATAAATTAGAAAAAAATTAGTTATGGCACATGAAATGGAACACGGGAGGGCACATGAGATTTGATTGAAAACTTAGATCGATGTATGCAGGGACTAAGAAAGGGATTTTTGTTGTTGTTGTTGTTGTTGTTGTGTGTGTGTGTGTGTTTTAGCAATTTGGATGAATGCATACTTTAATTTTTTTTCGTTAATCGATTTAAATTTTCAATTATCACTCATGATTTGATATGTGAATTAAGGTTTAATTTTAAGAATATTAAGCATTAGATCATATTTGGTAATATTTAGTGGTGAGCATATTGCTGGGGTTTTTTTAATTGACTCACCACTAAGATCTATTTGGATGGTCGTTAATTCTAGTTCATGTAAATAATAATTTTATATGTATGATATTAATTATAATCTATGTTGAATTAGGATGCACGATACAATTCGATTTCTACAAATGTGGAATATAAAAATCTATCGAATTCAAAACTTACATTGAGTGTAGGGTTGATCACGAGATTAAAGGTTTAATCTTGTTGTTGGAGAAGTACACAATCGGCGCATTATTTCACAGTATTTAACTCATTGATCTTCTGTTGTATTCCCGAACTGCGTTTGGATACAGGGTTGGCTATATACTACTAAATAATTGTGAATACTATGGGAATCAAGAGAGCACAAAAGAGAGGTTGATTTCCTATGCCCTAATTTTCAAACTCACCTCTCTTATTTAAAGGGAGATGGCTGAATATTAGGTCTCCAAACCCTACTGGATTTGAGCCTCTCACTCTTATTCCATCCCAGTCCACTAAGGTCATATTGGGCTACAATATGGATTTATAAGAATATTAATTTGGTCTTCTAATTTATTTAATTTCTAATATCAACAACTTGGGATATAATTAAATAAATTAAGTATTATTTTTATTCCACTAAAGAAATAGTACTGACCTACAAATTTAATACATATTTGTGAATATATTTTTCCTCGTTTAGTTTAGTCATTCCCCATGTTTAAGATATAATATCCATTAATTAATAATGTAAGCTTCTGACAACTATAACTAAATATCACTTGTAGGGTTTCACATGAACTTTGTGCTTCCTCAAGGGAACATCACCAACCTAGCTCGCCAGGATATAGTGGCCATATATAATGCACGACCCATCATATATCTCAATACCATTACCCAAAATATTGAGGTTATTGATTGGCAGTTGTGTATTTTACACAATTGTTGGATATGAATTGATGATGTTTAAGTTGATAAGTTATGTGATTTTCATAGCTTTTGTACTCCTTATGTTATAATTTGGGATTTTTGATGTATCTGTGAGTTTTGCAGTAATAGTTGTGAATTTGATAATTATTGGTGCAAAGTGATCAAGTATGTGCTTGGAGAGCCAAATGAGAGACAAATGGAGAGATATATATATAGATCAGAGTTCAAAAAGGAACACTATTCCCATGTAGGAAATAGGAACAAATCAAAGCCATACAATCAAGTTATTCTAACGGTCAAGATTGATTGATGATAGATGGGGGTTAGAATGCAATTAGTTGATAAATAAAATTAGATAGGGTTATAGTAGTAATTTAATTCTTATCCATATATCAAATCCCACGTTTGATGGGAATTCTAATCTTCATCCAATATTTAATCCTATTTCCTTTTTTTAACAAACATAATTAATCCATCGTTTTTTTTCCTTCACTTCAAGCCGTCGCGTTTCCTTCTTTCGGTATGCATCACAAAATTTTTGCAAAAATCGCTTCATGGGAAGTTGAGATCCATTGAGTTCTGCCACTTTCGATCACATTTTTCTCATTTTTGGTAACAGTTTTTTAGTTTATTATTGATCTTTTTTTAAAGTATATATAAAGTTGCAATCTCCATGAAAAATTCAAGTATTCTATGATTATTTATTATTGTCTCACAGTGTGGAGGATGTATTAACATTAGTTATTTTGTCATAATTCTGTTCATAACATGTGTGGTTGTTGGTTGTATTGTACAATTGGTGGTAGAATCTGACTGTCTGTTTTCTATGTGACGTATTATAGGAAAAATGCAGTACATTCATCAAAATAGAAAAATATGAATGTGAAGAAGATATGAAATAAATTGTCTGTATACATGTTTTGCTAACAAAATGGAGACGTTTGCTATCATCCATCAACATATTCGCTAACATAGGAAACATGATCTGCTAATTAAGAACAGTAATGTATCTGTTGCTATTGTGATTGTGATTTCATTTTGTACGTGTTGTTAGTCTATAACAATATATTATTGTAGAATGTGATTTTATGTTTTCTATTTGACGTAGTATAGGATAATTGACCACACTAATCGAAATAGGAAAATATAAAAACATGAAAGAAATTGTGTGTAATCACGTGTTTATGAATTTTATATCATTTAGATAATCTTTACTAACAAAATGGATATTTTTTTGCTATCGTCCATCTTAATATTTGCTAACACAGGAAACGTGATTTGCTAATTTATAACATTAATGTATTTGTTGTTGTTGTGATTGTGATTTCATTTTATACGTGGTGTTAATTAGTGTATATTGCAGTAGAATGTGATTTTCTATTTTGTATGTGACGTGTTATATGATAAATTAGTACATTAATGGAAATAGGGAAATATAAAGGTAAAAAAGACATGAAAGAAATTGTGTGCAATCATGTGTTTATGAATTGTATGTCATTAGATAACCTTGCTAACAAAATGGAAACTTTTGCTATCATCCACCTTAATATTCGCTAACACAGGAAACGTGATTTGCTAATACTGAACACACTAATTTGTTTGCAGCAAATGATGTTGTTGAAGATCATATACCGAATGTGACAAATCTTTTGAAATCATTTATTGGATAAAAGTTCAAAAGTCTTGAGGATGGCATTGTTAAGAGGGACCAATGAACTAAAAGTTGTGTTTGTTTCCGGTGATGCACAAAGTTCATGTGGTTATCCAACAAAAAGCAAGTTGTTCGGGTTATTCTATGTGTCCACCCGACCGGATGCAATAGTTGTCAATCCACCAATGCCAGTTAAGACTAAAGATAGTGGTAGTCATCTCAAATCTCGGATAGAGAAGACCCTCAGAGTATCAAATAAGCATTTGAGAACGTGCAACAATTGTTGACAAAAAACACACCACAATGCTAGGAATTGTCCATTTCCCAAATAGGGTGTTCATTTTTTATTCATATGGATGTTTAAGTTTTGAACAATGTGTTTGATTTCTTAATAGAATTAAAGTTGTTTACTTTAATTTTATTTTCATTTTAAATAGTATACAAATATGTTGTTATTATTTGTCAAACATTATGTATGTAATATATGAGGCATATTGTCATGATTATGCTACAGTTATTTCAGCAAATTTGGGTTGAATAACATTCACATATCATGAATAACATAAATTGTAAGCTACAAAAATTTTGGTATCACGAACAAGCAAAATATATGTTACTATGCATACATATATTTGCTAGTTATAGTTAAACAATTTGCTAACATATACACAACTTCGCTACTCCTAATAAAACCATTTACTATTTGACAGTTAAACATTTGCTATTTACAGCACTTACATTTGCTAGTTACATGTAAATAATTTTCTAACAAATACATAAAAATTCACTACTCCCAATAATTAACTGCTATTTTAAACAGAAAATCATATCAACTAATACAGATGTTAAAATTAACTGCTATATAGATGTTTATTACACACATATATTTGCTAGTTACAATTAAATAATTTGCTAACATATAAAATAAAATAAAACTCAACTATATAAAATTGTATGTATTACTGTAGTAGTTTTGCTAACGGTATCGAATTTATTTGCTAACAATGGGGTCCGTAAGTTTTCACATAAATAAATCTTCAATACTTATTGATAAATAAACATTGTACTGATCCATTACATAAGTAGCATTTTGAAAAAAATAATATGCAATATGGAACCTATAAAACTGCACAACGAATAATATTTCATACTATGCATTCCTCATAATAATGTTTCAAAAGTTGAGATTGTATCCGGATTTTCCATTTTTTTGTAATATAATATTTGCTAAATAATACAGTTAGTTTTGCTAATTCAATACCTTTTACAAACAAAAGAAATTTGTTTATGCTATTGTATTGTATTCGCAAGGTAATAATAATACTATATTTAAAAAAATCAAATGCATCAACATGACACTAACTTATGTACAGTTGTGTTTATTTTATAATTAGTTGTGAGGTAATTGCTACCCGTAAAATAATATTTTGCTCTCTAATGCAATACGATTTGCTAATTTATAAGATTTTAAGGTTTATTGATTCAAAAGGTGAGATTGTATCCGTCATTTCCATTTTTGTTGCAATATAATTTTTGAACTAAACATTACAATAAGGTTTGCTAATACAATACTTTTTACAGAATCATGACTAACTATTGCAAGTTGTGTTTGTTTTATAGTTATTGTCAGACAATTGCTATCTGTAAAAATATATTTGCTAACTATTGTAATATGGTTTGCTAATACAATACTTTTTTCGGTTGCTTGCTCCTCAAGCCGTGATCACCTTGATGGCTCCCACCTAAATAAACAAACATCCAACAAAAGGAAACAGAAATTAACAAATTAACTAATATCCAAACCAGCAAAATATGATAAACTGAATTAAACATTTTTAGCTAACAGGCGGCTGAATATTTGCTAACAACAAATCTTTTATTTGCTAACGCAATCCAATAAATTTGCAAACATTACACTTTTGGTTTCTATAACAATAAATAAACAGGAGTTCACCACCAATAGAAAATTCAAGGTAGGAAAAAACACCTTCCACAAACCTACCAAGAGCCAAACGGAAAAAAAAAAAACTAAAGAATTGAAACCATTAAACTATTTTTTTGCCAAGACACAAATATGAATCTGCTACTAATCGCGTCATTTAGAAATGCTAGCATA
This sequence comes from Perilla frutescens, assembly GCA_026008535.1. Classification (NCBI taxonomy): domain Eukaryota; kingdom Viridiplantae; phylum Streptophyta; class Magnoliopsida; order Lamiales; family Lamiaceae; genus Perilla; species Perilla frutescens. The sequence continues at coordinate 17,063,001 of BRKX01000007.1, read as the reverse complement.
TTCATTTTTATTTGCTATAATGAGCTATGTATTTGCTAACTGGTTCATAAATATCTAGCTAATAATGTACACTAAATTGATATCAGATTCACATAATTGCTTATACAAACATACATAATCGCTAACAATAATATACAAAATTAGAATGTCATTCTTAAAAAAAAATTATACATGTTACATCTTTCTGTTGCTTGCTCTTCAAGCCGTGATCACCTTGAGGGCTCCCACCTAAATAAACAAACATACAACAAAAGGAAACAGAAATTAACAAATTAACTAATATTCAAACCAACAAAATATGATAAATTGAAATAAACATTTTTTGCTAACAAGCGGCTGAATATTTGCTAACAACAAATCTTTTATTTGCTAACACACTCCAATAAATTTGCAAACATTATACTTTTGGTTTCTATAACAATAAATAAACAGGAGTTCACCACCAATAAAAAATTCAAGGTAAGAAAAAACACCTTCCACAAACCTACCAAGAGCCAAACGGAAAAAAAAAACCAAAGAATTGATACCATTAAACTATTTTTTGCCAAGACACAAATATGAATCTGCTACTAATCGCGTCATTCAGAAATGCTAACATATTCATTTTTATTTGCTATAATCAACTATGTATTTGCTAACTGGTTCATAAATATCTAGTTACTACAAATTTGCAAATAAAATAAACAAACATTTAATCCACAACTGAAACCAATGGCAAATTCCATCCATTTCAAATAAAATAATTTTTTTTATTTAATTTTCATCATAATTAGGAAATAATAACTTGGACAATTATATATACTATATCCACCTTATATAAAATCATATACTTGCTATCAGACGCCTAAATATTTTCTAACAACAAATCATTATTTGCTAACGCAATCCAATATATTTGCAAACATTATACTTTTGGATTCTCTAACAATAAAGAAACAGGAGATCACTACCAATAGAAAATTCAAGATAACAAAAAAAAAAAAAAACCTTCCTCAAACCAACCAAGAGCCAAACGGAAAAAAAAAGGAAAACTGCTACAATTAAAATATTTTTTACCAGAAACAAATATGAATCTGTTACGACAAATTTAAAAACGAAATATACAATCCAATACACAGTGTTAAAATCAAACATAATAAGATTGCTATCACCTTCATAAATTTTTGCTATTATCATAACTAAATTTGCTACTAATAACGACTATACATGGTATACGTATTTAATTACAGAAAAGTTAAGAAAAAAGATACAAACATTTAATCCACAACTGAACCTACTGACAAATTCCATCCATTTCAAATAAAATAATTTTTTTTGAATTTTCAACATAATTAGGAAGTAATAACTTGGACAGTAATATATACTCTCTCCACATCATATAAAATCATATATTTGCTAACATGCTCCTAAATATTTGCTAACAACAATTCTGTATTTGCTAACGCAATCCAATATATTTACAAACATTATACTTTTGGATTCGCTAACAATAAAGAAACAGGGGTTTACCACAACTAGAAAATTTGCTAATTATCATGACTAAATTTGCTAGTATTATAACTAAATTTGCTAATAAAAACTCCAGCAAACAGAAAATCACACCCATCAATATCCAAATATTTATTTATCACCCATTTCAACGAGAATTTTTACATTACCGATTTCCATTACAAATCTAAAAATGTCGAATGCTAATGATATAATTAATGTTTGTTAACTTGAAATGATTCAAAACATTCTCTAACGATTGCTTTGCATGATGCTAAAGATGTCATTTTAGTTTGCTAACAGTCATTGAATACAGAAAATAATCCCCGTATCAAGATAAAGACTACCTAAAACAAATACTTTAAAACATACAACACATTTGCTAACCTATCACGAAATATTTGCTAAAAACAGATGAATAATTTGCTAACATTTAATGATTAAATTTCCACCATTTTTTTTTTGGATACACACCTTAACATAGTATTAACATTTGCTAACATAGTATCAATCATTTGCTAACAAACACATGGATACAGAATACAACCAAACAACATTTCAATCATCCGTCCTAATATTGTCTAAACATAGTACTTTTTAATTTGCTAACAATCCATATTTTAAATACTAATGATTTAGTTAAAATTTGCTAAAATGAAAAATGGAGATTTAACTAAAAGAGATTGTAACTTAACAAAATAGCAATCATCCCTCAATTACTAACAACCCATATTTTGAATGCTAATTATATAATTAACATTTGTTAACTTGAAATGATTCAAAACATTCTCTAACCATTACTTTGCATGATGCTAAAGATGTCATTCAAGTTTGCTAACAGTCATTGAATGCAGAAAACAATCACTATATCAAGACAAAGACTACATAAAACACAAGCCTTTAAACATACAACAGATTTGCTAACGTATCACGGCATATTTGCTATAAACAGAAGAATAATTTGCTAACACTTATTGATAGAATTTCCACCAATTAATTTTTTTTTATACAAACCTTGACATAGTATAAACATTTGCTAAAAAAATTAACAACATAAAACTTAAAATTAATGCTACGAAATAACAAATTCGTGCTTCGATTTTTTACTTCAAGACAATCATTGTAGAGCATTGTCTGCAATTATTAGCCAACACCTCGGTACCATTCAAGTCTCAGTCGAACAACAAAAGAAACCCAAATCATAAAACCCTAAGATGTAAATACACATTCGACTATTAGGAATCACATCGACAAAATACAAACAAAAATACGAACCAAAACACCGATAAAATACCTTGAACCCTTCTTGTTGCACCTTTGCTCGACATCTGATTTTGCAGTATCGTCTTTGTCTTTTTTTTGCTGTTATCACGTAGCCGACGGAAATCACAGTGAAATCGGAGAGAAATCTTTTAGAATAGGCGGCTAATTTTCTTGTATAAGAAAACAGAGTATTTCTTCTCCAACAACCGCATCCTTGCTATTAACTTACCCTACTTTTGCGTATGGTAGTGAATTGAAGAGTCCAATCTCATTCAATGTTATGCGTATTGATTGCCGTCCAGGATCGGTTTTCCATATGCTATAAGATTCATGCCATAATCATTCCTAGATATTAGGCTCGTGAAATTATGGAAATTGTGTTTTTTTACTGTATTACCCATATGAATTATAAAACATTGTTAATTTGCAATTTGCCCCCTAAAAATCTAATTGAATCTTGACCATTAAATTATCATAGATCTATGGATGTAATTTGTTCCTATTTCCTACATAGGGGGGTGGTAAACACTTTAACTCACCCCTATATATATATACTTATATATTTATTAATATTTTATTAATTTATTTATAAGCTAGGATACGTATTTATTAGTTGTAATTGGCTTTTATATATCTAGATTGTTTAATTAAGGTAGGAGTCTTATTTTTATTAAGGTTTTAATAGTATAAATAGGTGATTATGTTTAATATTTTAGGTGGTTGATTTTGAATTAAAGTTTAAGGTTTCTCCTTATGGTTCAATACAAGTTTAAATTCTTCGAGTTCTAGAATTGTATTTGCTTATTTTTGTTCGAGTTTTATAGCTTCCGCCTGCATCAGTTGGTATCAGAGACCAGACTACACTCCCTGAACCATGCCGTCCAGACGGAATCTGCAAGCTCCAGACAACAATTCTCAGATCCACCAACAGATCGATTTGTTGGCACAACAGTTGAGTAGTCTGCAGGTGCAACTTAACGCCATCACTGATCAAATTTTTTATGTCAATGATGATGTTTTCTTCAATGACGATGTTGATGAAGGTGATGAGGGATATTTCTCTTTTCCTGTGTATGATAAAGATCCCTCTGATCTTGATGCCGAGGATAGAGGATATTTATCTCTTCCTGTGCATAATGAGGATCCATCAAATTTTCATATCGATGATGAACGACATTTCTCTGTCCAGTGTATGACGAAGATCCTGATGGCATAGAATATTTTTATCTTCTATTGTATGACAAAGATTCTCATGATATGGGATATTCTTCTCTTCCTATGTATGATGAAGAACCCAAATATCGGGAGCCCTTAACACAAGTCATTGGTGCCGTTTATGATGTTGCAAATCTCCGTTTACACCCGCAATTTTATACCTTCATTGACTTGCCACAAGACACACCTATTGTCAATGATTTCAAGAAGCTACATACTATGCACACCATCAAAGCTCATATTCCGATTGTGAAATTCACACGTGTTGAGTGTGTTTTCACTTATGGGGTTATTCATATTTCTCATGAGCCTATTGCCTTTCTACCACAAGCTATTCCCTCACCATAATTATTTGTTTAAGGCCCGTATGCAAAGTTGCAGATAGCCATAACCACCTTATTGCCAAGTATTCCACCAGAGCCACCTCCTAGCTATGACCTTATGTCGGATTCAAGGGCAAATCCTGTTCGACCCGAAGAGAATGATGGAGATATATATATATACTTATATATTTATTAATATTTTATAAATTTATTTATTATCTAGGCTACATATTTATTAGTTATAATTGCTTTTTATCTAGATTATTTAATTAAGGTATGAGTCTTATTTTTATTAGTGTTTTAATAGTATAAATAGGTGATTATATTTAATATTTTAGGTGGTTGATTTTGAATTAATGTTTAAGGTTTCTCCTTATAGTTCAATACAAGTTTAAGTTCTTCGAGTTCTTGAATTGTATTTGCCCGTTTCTGTTCAAGTTATAGCTTCCACCTGCATCAGGGACCAATTAGGCCTTTGGACCGGATTTAAAGAGCAAAGCCTATGAGAACTGATGAAAATAATTCAATATAATCTAAACGTATGACTAAAGAGCCTAGGAAGATTGAGAATCAAGTTAGGAGCATTGTGCAAGTTGAATCGACTCAATCGGATGAGAAACGATTGAGAACGGGTCATTTCAGTGAAGGCGTGCAGTAGGTCGACCCGCTAGTCGACTCAATCCTTCACAATTTACACATGGCCGGGTCCATCGGTTGACCCAGCCACTCGACCCGGACGGACCCAGTTCAGGATTTTCAAGACTTTTTTCCACTTTGGGCTTCATTTTAATCCTAGGGTTCCCTCCAACACTATAAATACCCCCTTTACGTACTCATTAGAAAAGTAGTCCAATATGTACAGTTCAGTTTAATTTAGTTTAGTAACATGAGACGTACCAAGATGGACATAATTATAGAGGCATAACAGAGACTTTGGAGGCTACAACAAGATTGAAGACCTCGGGTTCTTTATTGTGTTGAAGAATATTTTATTTACCATATTTTATTTTTATTTTTTATCTTTCTGTCTAGATAAATTTTCTTAGATTCTAGGGATGTAAAACTATAATGGATTTTATATTTATATTAATCTTTCAGTTGTTCCTTTCATATATTGATTTATAAATCTTGGTTTTGATTTCTTATGTATCATTGTTTGGCCACCATATATGCATGCTAGATTAAACAAGATGTTATATTATGAATGTTTACAAGCACCAACCAAGTGAATAAATGTTCATAGGAAATTATGATCTTGTGTGCTTTTAGGAGTTATTGAATTACTTAGAATGACTGAAAGGTGAATATGTAATTTATTAATTGACTTTACAAACTTACTCGAGAGAGAGAGGTTTTTAATATCTTCGTGATCTTTCACCATATATGAATTAAATTATTTTGTTGAATTGATTGATCTTACATAGATGACATTGTAGGAGAAGTATGCCCTAGAATCTATTTTATTTTATTTGATCTTTATATTATTTTCATGTTCTTTTTATTTGCATATTACTTTATTCAAACTCTCTGTTGAATATAAATATCTAGATACTAATAAGGTGTCTATGTTTTAGTACTCACAATATTTTTTTCATCACAATCCCTATGGATACGATACTCTTGCTCTCTATTATTACAATTGCATCGTACACTTACGGTTATTTTTACTGCTAATAAAATAGTGGTCATTGATGATATCAAAAAATCTCACTCATTGATAACTCAAAGCAGTTTGTGTTTTTAAATATTATATTTCTTAGGGCATGCAAAGGTCCATTTTTTTATATTGAGAGTAACCCGTAGTTGCTACCAAGGTATGCACCGGTTAAATTCTACTTTTGTGTAATAGTTTGCAAACCACACGGGGGAGGGGTGGGGTAAACCACATTTGGTAGGCCAGGTGTGACGAGTTCACCACTAGCTCATCCCCAAGTAGAAATACAAATGTCCAATTTGATCCTATAACTATTTGCGTAAGAGTATTTTGGTCCCTATTTATCTTTTTTATCCAAAGTCAACACTTGACTATTTTAAATGTTCAATTTGGCCTCTATTTTGATCCCATAAACTGACGGAGATGGAAAGGAGAAAGAAACAGTGTTATCTGACATTTAAAGTTCAGGGTTAATCATCTTTTGCATATTCCTCAATTCAATACTTTTTAATCTTTTGAGCGTATTCACATCTCCAGCCAAAACATCAAGCTCACCTTGAAACACATTTTTTCAATATTTCATTCTTCTCTTTGAGCAATATGTTTTTTTTTCATTCTACAATAAATTTATCACCTCTTTAGCTCTATCATCCAATTTTTCATCATATATACCAACAGTAATGGTTACATCCTTTTTTTTCTGAACATAAGAGCAAAGAATTGAGTTGGAAAAAAATAATACAATTATATTTTTTCCGAATATCTATGCTATTTTTTATTAACATAAGAGAAAATATTTGACTTACACCATAAAATCGACAACCGTAAAATCTTTTTCCTGTATTTTTATCAGTCCATGAAGTCCTCAAAATCTCTAGAGCACCACAATCATTTCCTCTCTCTTGTAATTGATGAACTCTTCTTTGACTTGATGAAGACGTGCTCGTTGATGATTCCACGAATTTCTATTAGGAATGTGTAAATTTCAGTGGAAGTGATTTGAATTAGTTGTGGATCTTTAGGGTTTTGGTCTCTGATTTGGGGCAAATGATTTGGATGATTTGGTTTTTTTTTGTGAACTCTAAGATTAACCCTCAACTTTAAATGTTAGATCACGCCGTCTCTCTCATCTCTATCTCCGTCAGTTTAGGGATCAAATAGAGACTAAATTGAATATTAAAATAGTTGTGGGATCACTTTGGACGAAAATGATAAATAGGGATCAAAATACTCCTACTCAAATAGTTATAGGATCAAATTGAACATTTGCCTACTTCTTAATTTGTCATAAATCAGAATGTTGTATCCAAACATAAATATTTTATTTTTAAATGAATTGTATAAATAAAGGAAAAAAGCGGAGAAAACCTAAAAGTCCCAGTTTTCACATATCGATAACTTAGAAGATCGGGGTCTCGTTAAAAACCACATGGAAACCCCAAAGTAGGAAAAACCACGTGGGAAAAAGAGTACCCCTCTAAACAAACCAGAAAAAACCATTGCCACAAAAATCCTGAGTTGCAGCGTCTGAAATATCAGGAATACAATCGAACCAAAAACCAGTATCAGTAGTAGGAGAAGCTAACAAATCAACAACCCTATTGTCTTCCCTATAAATGTGAGAAACACAAAAATGAATATTATTTATAAAATCCAGCACTCAGCGCCATCGTGCCTTCAAAGTCCAAAGAACCTGTAAAGAACAAAACGTGAAGAAAGCAGAGTAACGACATAAATAGAGTCTGCCTCTAGCCAAATAAAGTCCAGAAACATCGTCTGAGCCCATTCTAAAGCCACGATCACCGCAAACAGCTTGGCCAAGAAAGAAAAACCGACTCCTTCCTCAGTGTGATAACAAAATATGACCGATCCATTAGAACGCCTGAAAACACCTCCCGTCATCATCCGACCCGGACTTCCCAAAGACGAGCCATCTATATTAATTTTAACCCAGCCCGGTGGGAAAGGCTGCCAAATGACCGTGATCATCGCCTTAGGAGGGGCAAAACATAAATATTTTATTAATTATAAATTAGACAATAATTATTGAAATACTCAATATTATAAAATTTTAAAATATACTCCCTCCATTTTTATATATACGTTGTTTTATGAGTTTTATTTTATGTCAAAATATTTGTTATTTTATATATTTTCACACTCTCTCACCCAATTTTAACTCTATAAATACATATATATATATAGAGAGAGAGAGAGAAAAAAAATTTTGCCATTTTTTTAGAAAAATATGCGTGAATGAGTTTTTATGTGATATTGAAAGAGGGAATATATTAGTTCAAATAATTTATTGTTAATTTTAGATTAAAATCTTAAAATAACAAGCATACAGAAACTGAGGGAGTAATACCACGTGCATCGTATGGGTGGAACACTAGTTTACTTTAATATCACATATGATCGTCGAAGTTGCAGTTATATCTCATGCTATTTGAAATGATGTTTTAGAGAAAATTTCACTTTTGGTCCCATAGGACACGTTACTCTCCCCTTTGGTCCCATGATGTCGATTTTGGTACTTTTTCAAAAAAAATCGCTCACTTTTAGTACCATAGGTTTGATAGTATCAATTTTTGACGGAAGTTAAGTGAAGTGACGGGGAGCTTCGCACGTGAGTCATGTGCACCACTTTTGGGACCAAAATAGATACTATGGGACCAAAAGTGAAATTTTCTCTGAAATAGAAATCTTAAATTGCAATAAGCTATGAACGATTTTTGAGCCGAAAAATTGATCAAATGTTAGATTTATAAACAGGTGGTACTAGTTGTTAATTTTTTAAAAAAAAAATTGGGTTATTTAAAAAAAACACTACAAGAAAAACGTGATTTAACGATCTATTATATTTCGCCATTAAAATAAGAGATTGAGATGTTTAATAACGGATTTTTTTGTCTCTAACTTAACGGCAGACACACGTCGTATTTTAATTTTTAAATTTTATTTTTTTTATGTTAACAATGGAATAACGGCATATTTTCCGTCGTTACGTTAGAGATGGAAAAATGCGTTGTTAAACATTATTTTTTTAATTTTGATTTTTTTTATTACTATTTAATTACGAATATAATTTTTTTTAATATTTTTATTTATTTTACTTTATAATTTTGAATTTTTTTATTATTTTATTTTATTTATTAATATTTTTGGCTTGGCTTGGCTTGGCACGCTTCCGTTGCTAAAAACGCGAATTTTTTGTAGTGAAAGTTCAAAATATAGGTATCAAAGTATAATTTCTGTTTGATTTTTACTTCACAAGAATTTAATTATGAAATAATCAATAATAATAATGAATTATTAATTGAAAACTGAAAATTAAACATTAAAAATAATTATAAACTCTAATTAGATGTGGTGGACCCTAATAAACTAAATAAAAAGTTTCCCTTGATTTTTACTCCACAAGAATTGAATTATGAAATAATCAACCATAGTAATGATTTTTTTTTCTTTAGTAAAAATCTGGAAAATTGTTGAAGATATTTTCAAAAAAATTCGTTTGGGACCAAAACTGATAGTAAAATGAGATCAAAATCGACACCAAATTTGACGGAAAACGTCACAGAGTGGTAAGAATTGATAGTTCGAAATTTTTGGGACCAAAATTGATTTCAATGGGACCAAAAGGGAAGAGTAGTGTGTCCTATGGGACTAAAAATGAAATTTTCTACTGACGTTTTAGTATTTAAACTATTGAAAAATTAAATATATAATCAAAACTATCTCCATATCTATTTTTCAGTACTTAAAAATGTAATCATATAAACTTTTGAGTAATTTTTCATTAGTTCGGAAATTAAAATATCATATATTGATCATTTTATAGGTGTACCATGTTTTACTAACTCATTCTATATCAAGTGCGGGAAAAATAATTCCAATGATAGTTTTTCAATAATTTAATTGTGACTTTATGTATTAAAATGTTATTTTGAATAGTATGTGATATAATTATAATTTCAATAATAGTATGGAATATTAAAACCTTTTTATCATATATCTTATTATATTAATTTTTTTTTTTAATTATGATAGTATTTTACTCACCTTCTCTTCTCCATCCCGCTGCAGTCCATCACCAAGAAGAAGCAGAGTCACCTGCCACTAATCCAAGATCCACCATCATTGGTAATTAAATTCGATGCCACTGTTGCAAATTATAAGCAGTACTAATAATAATAATAATAATAATATGAAAAAAAATAGATTGTGGGAATTTTCAATCGACATAACTATATGATTGGATATCAGGAATTAGCGATTACTCACACCAGCCACACAAAAGAAGCAAAAAATCCAAACACACGTAAAACTTGAAAAAAGAAAAGACAAAAAAAACCCCTAAATAAAGGGACACACTCTTTTCTTTTTTTTTTTTTTTTCCAGCAAAAACTACCATCCCCACCCCACCCCACCCCACCCCCTCTCTCTAACACGAACTCACGCCCAACTCAACACTTTTTTTCTTTTTTTTTTTCCGGCAAAAACTGCCACCCCCACCCCACCCCCTATCTCTAACACAAACTCACGCATAGCTCAACACTTTTTTTTATTTCAATTCACGCTTCACTACGAATAGTTAGAAGTTATGTGTTTTTTTTTTGTAATTATTTTTATTAGTGGTACTTCATCCATAATTATTGATACTTCACACCAATATTAATGATACTTTACTGGATAAAAGTTATATTTTCATTAAAATGAAAATCACCAATGATTAAGCATTAATTATTAAATTAACAATAAAGAAGTATCATTAATTATGAAGTAAGTATCACTATTAATAAAAATGAAGCATCACTAATATAATGAGTAGTTACTACTCACAAACATGTTCAATTTTTGAATTGCAAGATTTTTATGTAGCTAATGATTCAATTTTTGTATTGCAATATGTTTGAACTGATATTTTTCTTTATAATTAGTGATACTTTCTTCTACAATTAGTGATACTTTTCTTCTAATTAGTGATACTTTCTTCTACAATTAGTGATACTTTTTTTCTAATTAGTGATACTTTCTTCTGCAATTAGTGATACTTTTCTTTCTAATTAGTGATACTTTCTTCTGCAATTAGTGATACTTTTCTTTCTAATTAGTGATACTTTCTTCTGCAATTAGTGATAATTTTCTTTCTAATTAGTAATACTTTCTTCTGTCATTAGTGATACTTTTCTTCAATTAGTGATACTTTCTTTACAATTAGTGATACTTGTCTTCTGCAATTAGTGATACTTTTCTTCTAATTAATGATACTTTCTTCTGCAATTAGTGATACTTTTCTTTCAAATTAGTGATACTTTCTTCTGCAATTAGTGATACTTTTTTCCATAGTAATGAGACTCCACTTCACCTCATAAATAATGATACTCATATGTGAGATAATAATACTCCACCTCATAAATAATGATACTTTGGTTAATGATATACTCCACTCATAGTTAATGATATTTTACCTTATAATTAATGATACTTCTTTTTTTGGCTCAATAATTAGTCAACCACAAGGGAAAAAATATATTTTTTTTATAAAATAAATATATACTCTGAGAAGACTATATTATAATTATTAAAAAAAGGAAAAAAAAATGAGAAGAAAGAAAGAAAAAAAGAAGAAGAAAGAAGAAAAAGAAGGAAATGAAAAAAAAGGAGAAGAAAGAAAGAAAAAAAAGAATAAGAAAGAAGAAAAATAAAAAAAATGAAAGAAGAAGAAAGAAAAACAAAGAAAAAAAAAGAAAAGGAAAAAAAAAAGAAACGAAAGAAGAAGAAAGAAAAGAAAAAAAAGAAAAAAAAACGAAAGAAGAAGAAAAACAAAAAGAAGTGCATGAAGAAAAAGAAAAAGAAAAAGAAAAAGAAAAAGCGAATAGGTCCAGCAGCCCCAAGCAAAAAAAAAAAATTTAAAATCTGCCGGGCCCATGTAACGCCCCAGTCCCACTAGGACCAAAACGTCACCAAAAGACGTACGTACATGCTTACGTGATAAATATTTTTTAAGAAATTAGATTAACTTTACAAATAATTTGTAAAGGGGCAGCACCTCAACTTAAAAATATTCGAACCACACACTCAGGTGCTTTCAAAGTCAACTTTCAACAAGACTTTTCGAAATCACAAACTCACACATAACCAAATGACCTTTTAACAAGAAATATATATAGCCAAACAGGTCACACGTTTAAAAGCACCACGGTCAACCCTTATATACATTCAAAATATTTGTATATACTGTCAAAATTGACCACGGGGGTCAACGACTTTCAAACTTAAAGGTTTTGCAGAGTATCAACGAAAGCATTTAATATTTAATATACAAACATAAGTTTAAAGATGGTTTTAAGCAAAAACCATATAAGGGTCAACCATCAAAACCCAAACCAGCAACACATTATCAACCAGCTCGAACTACAGGACCTGAAAACATTTGAAAATATTTGGGTTGAGTGCCAGAAAACACTCAGTGGGCATTAACATTCGTTCAAGACAAACTTTCATGCTTTAAAACTGTGACGTCCCAAAATTTCATAAATAATAAATATCTCATTTATTCAAATAATATAGTTTAATACAGCGGAAACAATATTTATAATAAAATAATATTTATTTAATCTAGGCCATCACTCCGTCTCCACGTCATCGTCCGAGCTTCCTTAGCCTGAAAAATAAATAGCTTTGTGGTGAGTGTTATTGATTCAATGGGGTAGGTAACTCAATTATCCAAATTATACAAATATAACAGTAAGAACAGGCCATAGCATAGCATATCATATCATAGAGCCCGTAGGCCAACATAGCATATAACCCGTAGGTTAAACATAGTAATAGCTCGTAGGCTCATAGCAATAGTCCGAAGGCCCATATGACCCGAAGGTTTACCTGTACACCGCATATACAAGCATAATAAGGATAAGAGTTCGTATTTATTCTCCGAGAGAATCCCCACCTTAACCGTTTCTTTGAAAAAAATATAGTTATAATTTATCCACGCGCTCCGCCTAACATAATAACAATAATTAATTAACATAATATTAAATTATTTTAATGCTAAAAAATAAATAGCATCACGTAGTACGAATTGTACATATATATTGCATGGATATATAAATATATATGTATATATATATAGGTGCGGGTGTGTGCGTACATTAAATATAGCTTTAGGAATAATATATATATATATATATATATATATATATGTTGACGTGAAAGTGTGTGTATGTGATTTAAGTATATATATAATATGATATATACGTATATGTGTTTACGTATGTGTGTGTTTGTAAGAATATATGTATATTATATATACCTATAATTATATATGTAGGTGCATGCTATGTGTGTGTATATATATGATGCATGTGTGTGCGTGAGAGTACATCTATATATTTTTACATATAAATATATTTAATATGTATGTGCTATATACATGTATATATTACGGTAAAAGTTAGGTGTGTGATGGAAAATAAATATATTTATATAGGTAGACCCCACCAACCAAAAAGAGAGGTGTAGATAAAAAAATATAAAAATAATTCTAATTAACAGACTCATTCCTATAAATTGAACACGGAAAACGAGGCTTCTTCTCTCAATTTTTAAAACATGGTGACAACCGAAAAGAAACGTTTGTATCTCTCCCACTTTATTATCTCTCCTACTCTTTCAACTCAAACTAGAAGAGAGACATGAATGACCATTCAACAAATACTGTAGAAAAAAAATAAAACCAGAGGATGTAAGATAGGATACCTCAAAAGAACCCAGAGACAATAGGACAAATTCAGAAATGGTGAAGAAGAGAAGTTTGAATTGGTGTGGTTTTGATGAATAAAGACTCACCTTTTTATAGGTGTTCTAACCTTCAAAATATGGAAGGAAAATCAAGAATTAAGCTTGATTGATAAATGGAGGAAAATCAGTGGAACAAATTGGATGATTGTGGATTGGATTGAAACAATTGTTGGGGTTTTTCTTTTTCCCAACAAAAACTCACGTGAGTAAATAAATTAAAGAATAAGCTTTGGGCCATCAATGAATAATTTTTGGGCTTACATGACAATAATAATAATAATAATAATAATAATAATAATAATAATAATAATAATAAAATGTAGTAAAATATAATTCGATCATGCATATATTAACTATTTGGTGCGACTTATATGGAATGAAACATAATATATAAAATTTTATGAAATATAATATCTTGAAAAAAATGTAACGAAAAGATTTTTTTTTTATATATAAATTTCTGGGGCGTTACAAAAACTATTATACTGCATAAATCATGGAAAATAACCATGAACATACTTTATAACATAGTTTACTCTTCTTTATTGGATGAGAGACCCAATGTGATCACATGAATACTTTACGGTTACTTATCTAGACATTTAGTCACAAAGTAAACCGTCTATGCTTGTAAGTCGGAATTTCTCTGTGCATGAAGTCTCATAACATCCAATCATTGTGTAAACAATGCTATTAAAACATTTAACATGAAAATCATGGACGAATTTAAAAATATAGTTGTGAGTTATAGAAAAACCCACCTGAATGATCTCAATAAACAGTGAAATTTATGCGTGAAATGCTACTATGGTTTCAGCTCGTCTCGACCTATAAAATTAAAATTCCAACTCAGAATCCTCAAATAGGTCAATAAAGGTAATAACTTAGATCCTAAATAATTTAAATAAGAATTTCCTATGCTTTGGGCTCGTTTAGAATTAAAATGGAGTCAAATGGGCGAATAATGCGCATTTGATGGAATAAATCAACTTGGTGACTCTGATTGAGAAATTATCGGGCCTTCTAGATCAAAATGAATGGATAAAATGAATTGAACTAAATTCAATGACTGAGTAGCTTGGTTAACATTTAGGAGTGAATTCTAAACTTTAGAATTTCTTTCGGGACAAAATATAAAATTTGAAAATTTTAGAATTTAATTACAATTTCTAAAAATTCTAATTTAATTCTAAGAACTAAATTAATATCCAAGAAAGATAAATTTAAAAATCGGGCATAATTAAAAAGGTTGAATTGATCTGAATTTTAATTGAAAAGGAAAGCGTCGGTAATAACTCACCAATTTTTCTCCCTTTCTCTTATTCCTCTTTCTTTTCTCTCTTTTTTTTTGTTCTTTTCCCGTTTTTTTTTTCTTCTGATGCTTCTACTCTCCCAAGTAACCCAAAAGTACTATACACACATATATGCTGTAACGACCCGTTTTCTAAAAATTTCACTTTTTAAAATATAGTCTTTTAATCTCGTCGTTATGACTGATTTAATATTTGATATATTATATTTATTTAGTCGTCCCGCCTACAGAGAAAATTAAAGGATAATATTAATAATTTATAATGGAATAAATATATGAAAATGCAATAATATATGCTACAAAATTCCATAACTAATCCAAATAATAATAATAATAATAATAATAATAATAATAATAATAATAATAATAATAATATTAATTTACTCAACCTAAATATTCCCTCATCCCACGTATCAGGCAACTGCAAAACTGCATTTCCACAGTTTCTCTGATCTCAAATGCACGCTTAAACCCAATTACAATCACAAAAGCACTTAATCATCCTGAATATTCAAAGAACCTCCCACCGAAACAACCATGAAACATCCCACTGTTCACATCAAACCTTTCAATTCAAATCTATATTTCTACGTTTGAATCAAGAAGAAGAGCATACCAATTCCATCAAGAAGTACATTGAAATTAAGAGTTGGAATTCAAGTTTCAAACAAAAATTCAGAATCAGGTATTCAACTAAGGAAAATTCTCATATCCTCGCAATTATTCTTCTTTAGATATTCATTTCTATTTCTCCTTCTCGTACCGTAGAGAAAATCCGAAACACTCCATTTTGATCAGAGAAGAAATTTCAGTCACTTTCATAACAAGTAAGCCTTCAAATTTCCACGATACCTACATCAAACCACTGCATTTTATTTCTCAATTTCCATGAATATTAACAGAATGTAAATTTTAACAATAAATAGAAAATATAAGCATTAAAGTACCTCTAGACTCTGTTTTGCTTCGTAAAACCAATCTAGGAAATACTCCTTCAAAATTCATTGAAACTGATGATAGACCTTCAAACTTTAATCAGTTGCTGTGCTTCCTTCATGCGATTCAACATCCCATTAATCGAATGAAATTGGAAATTCATCTCTAATTAGAACTCTAGCTCTACGTTCTCCAATCTCTACTGGTATTTAAGTGATTTAATGGGATATTTTATTGCTAGAAAAATATGATCTGGGAAGAAATAGATAGAAAATAATTAATGTGAAAAAAAGGAAAGTAAAGGGAGAGATAAAGAAGAGTTGCAGAGATGAGCAGATGAGAATAGGAGAGAGAGAGACGGTAGTGCTAGGGATTTAAGAAAAGGGAGTATTGATTTGGGATTCTATTTCGTAAAACATAGTTTGTTTATTTAATAATATACACAAATTCCTAGGTCATAATTAGTTTGACTCCAAAACTTTTCATTAGTATTTAAATAATTAAATTATTGTATTACATTAATTAATTATTCAATGTACAAATATTAGTTGAAATGGTATATTCGATTCTACTTATCTTATTCATATAATTTATCTATTATAATCAAAGTTTCGGATTGTTAAAACTTTAATTTTGTAATAAAGTTAAACATAAATATATATATATATAATCATTTAATATAATTAAATTGAATTATCTGTTAGGTGAAGGCGAGTTAGTTCCTGCAAGTCTTTAACATATTGCATTCGAAAGTCGAGTAAAAGTCTTCAAAGTAAAGGTGGGGAATTTATTACGCATGTGGTTATTTATTATCCATTATATATTGATCTTGTGATTTATTGTTCGACTGAATGTTTATGTGAAAGTTAAAGTTAAAGTATGCCAGAGACCGTTCATAGGTCCGGGACCGTAAAAGTTGTCCTTGGGTCGCCCACCGTGCATGTGTATATGCATATACTTGTTCAGAGACCGTTAATAGGTCTGAGGCCGTGATAAGTTGCCTTTGGGCTGACTCCCCACTGTTCAAACAATTATTATTATGCGACATGACATGAATGTCTGAATATGAGTTACTCGTTTAATATGTTTTGGATAATGCGTATTCTCCACTGAGTGTATTCGTTATACTCATTCCCTTATTACAACATTTCAGGTTGAGGAGCTCGGTGATGGTGATGTGGAGATGGATGTGGTTTAGTTTTTATTAAAATATAAGTCGTTAAACTTATTTCACTGCTAAAGTTTTAGTTGTTATTTATGTTGAATTATTTGTTTCTGACTTTAAAATATTTAGGAGTTTAAATCTAATTAAAATCGCTTCCGCACTATGTTATATGAATTATTATGATTTGTTAGTATTAGTTTTATTACATATTTGAGAAAATGTTTTAAATTCTCTTTCAGTCATTATTTTACATGTTAGATTTTATAAAATAAATAGCATTCTATGTTTATAAAATTAGGGTGTTACATATGCCTATTGCTAAAGCTATACACGTGTACTTTCAAATATGAACTCATTTTAACTAAAAGCTTTCCAAGTGGCAGGGGTTTAGTTATGACTCATCATTTCAAAAATGATTGTTTAATCTATGGCCAATTGTCTCTTCAATTTGATGTTTTTTTTTCTTTTGATTAACTGAAGACGAAAACTCTATATTATACATATGCAATACATTTATCTTTATTAATACACTAATCCCCTACAATTGCATGCCAAATGGTTAAAATGGATTGGTGGTGGTTTATACTTATCTTATTAAATTCTATTTTTTTTTTCAAATGGATTTTAATAAATTGATATAAACTTAATTCTCTTCTCCAATAGATAGGCCCAATAGATATATCCTATATGTATTTTAATTATGAAATAATTGGAATTGGCATAAATAGAGAGGCCAAGAAGTGGGTAATTAATTGGGCTTGGTAGAATAAATTTGGCTCAAATTGTTACATGAACTAAATTTCATTGAAAACTCAAATGAAGTCCGATTTAGATGATCTTGATATCAAAACGATCCCAATAATCTCTATTTTTATAATATGTATTCTAATATTAAGTAGAAAACTCAACTAAGGTCGACACTTCTTAATCTTTTTGCGTCTCTAAGCCCATAATTAACTAGCCAAAATAATTTGGATTCTAATTTCATGAAATTTCTAGCTATAAAATAAATTTTAAATACTATATTTTTCTAGGGTGTTACATCCTTCACTCCTTAAAAAATTTCATCCCCGAAATTGAATATACCTGCTATGACGAGGGTTGGATACTTTGCCAGGATCTGATCCTCAAGTTCCCATGTAGCTTCCTCTTGTCCGTGTCTGCTCCATTGAACTTTCACAATCATTAGCTCTTTATTCCGCAGCTTTTGGATTTTTCTGTCGAGAATAGCTATAGGAAACTCGTCGTATGTCAGATCTAGATTTACTTCTATTTCTTCCTGATTTACGACATGACTTGGATCGAAAATATATTTTCGAAGCATTGAAACATGGAACACATCATAAATTCCTCCTAACTTTTGCAGTAACGCCAACTTGTAGGCAACTTCTCCGATTCGTTCAAGAATTTCGTATGGTCCAATATATCTGGGCCGCAACTTTCCTTTTTTTCCGAATCGCATAATGCCTCTTGTAGGAGATATTTTCAGGAACACCTTATCTCCTACTTGAAATTGTAAATCCTTCCTTCTTTTATCTGCATACATTTTTTGTCGATCTTGGGCCTCTTTCATTCTTTGTCTTACTTTTTCAATAACCTCAGCAGTTTTCTGTATAATTTATGGGCCCAAATTTTTTTTTTCACCGACTTCATCCCAGTAAAGTGGTGATCTGCACTTTCGACCATATAGAGCCTCATAAGGCGCCATTCCAATGGTCGTTTGAAAACTGTTGTTGTAAGCAAATTCAACTAAAGGAAAATATTCCTCCCAGCTTCCTCCTTGATCCATGACCACAGCCCTGAGCATATCCTCTAGGGTCTGTATTGTTCTTTTAGACTGTCCATCAGTCTGTGGGTGAAAAGCTGTGCTGAAATTCAATTTTGTGCCCATTGCATTTTGTAAGCTTTGCCAAAATTTAGACGTGAACCGCGTATCGCGGTCTGATGTTACTGACACAGGTGCACCATGAAGTCTTACAATTTCTTTTACATAAATTTGTGCTAGTTTATCCAATCCTAAAGTCATCTTGACCTGTAAGAAGTGCGCTGACTTAGTCAAACGGTCAACGATAACCCATATGGCATGATTTCCACGTAATGACTTTGGTAGACCAACCACAAAGTCCATTGTGATATGCTCCCACTTTCATTCAGGAATTTCTAGGGGTTTGAGCAATCCAGATGGCCTTTGATATTCTGCATTGACTTGTTGACAAGTCATGCATCTTTCAACATACGCTGCAATGTCCCTCTTCATATTTCGCCACCAGAACGTTATCGTCAAATCTCTATACATTTCAGTACTCCCTGGATGAGCAGTGTAAAGTGTGCAATGAGCTTCATCTAAAATTTCTCTTATCAATTCTTCATTTCGTGGCACACAAATTCTATTCCCGTACATCAATGCATTATCGTCTACAACCACAAATTCACCATGGGCTCCTTGACCTATTCTTTTTTTTATCTTCTCAAGATAGTCATCCTTTTGCTGAGATTCAATGATTCGGCCTCGCAAATTAAGCTTTATTATCATTGTTGTTATATGCGCACTTATGCTATCTGGTGGAGTTACAACTTCAATGCTAAGTTTAGCAAAATCCCTGGTGATTTGTTCTTGTTGAGTGATCAGATAACTCAATTCTACTCGATTCTTCCTGCTTGGAGCGTCAGCAACAACGTTTGCCTTTCCTAGATGGTATTGGATGGAACAGTCATAATCTTTGACCAGCTCTAACCATCTTCTTTACCTCATGTTAAGCTTTTTTTGCTCAAATAGATACTTTAAACTTTTGTGATCCGAGTAAATCACACTCTTTCCACCATATAAATAGTGTCTCCAAATTTTCAATGCATGCACCATGCACTACAAAAAATTCGCGTTTTAGCGACGGATTTTTCCGTCGTTAAACATCAAAAATCCATCGTTAAATCAATTTAACGACGGATTAGATCCGTCGTTAATCCTCTCGTCGTAAAATCATTCTAACGACAAATTTAACGACGGAAAGATGTTAACGACGGAATTTATCCGTCGTTAACTTATTGCCGAATTTGGTCATGAAAAATAAAAAAATAATAAATTTAACGACGGAATAACGACGGAAAAATTCCGTCGTTAAAAAAAAAAAATCAAGCCATGGGATGAGCCGCGCGGCTCAAGCCGAGCCTGAGGAGCTTGAATTAATTCAGGCGTAATCTGCGCTCTAGGAGATTCGAACACGGGCCAATAGCTTTATGCCCTAAAGCTCTAACCAAGTAGGCTAGAAGGTATTTACGTTAAAATATACAACTAGTATATATATATACACACGAAACCTATTTTCATTGACTTTTTATTTCCAAATTAAATAATTATATATTATAAAGTCCTAAATTAGTAATTTAAATTATAAAAAAGTCATAAATTAGTAATTTAAATATAACAAAAGATATAATATATTAAAAATAATATAAAATAATAAAAAAATAAAGATAATAAAATAAAATAAATAAAAATATTAAAAAAATCAGATTCATAATTGAAAAATAAAAAATATTAAAAAATAATATAAAATATTAAAAAAATTAAAAAATAAAAAAAATCTGAAAAATAAAATAAATAAAAAATCAAAATTTTAAAAAAATTTAAAAGTAATTTTAGAAAAATTTGAAATATTCAAAATATTAATTTAAATTCGAAAATAATTATTACTTGAAAAATTAAAAATAATATAAAATATTAAAAAATAGTATATAATATTTAAAAAAAAAAATAAAATAGAAATTTGAGAATGTAAAATAAAAAAATTATAAATATTCCAAATATTAATTTAAAATAGAAAAAAAATTAGTACTTGAAAAATTAAAAATAATAAACAATATTAAAAAATGATATAAAATATGAAAAATAATATAAAATAATAAAAATTTTAAAAAAATCATATAAATCAATTAAATCTGAAAAAAATAAAATAAATAAAAAATAAAAAAATTTAAAAAATAAATTTTAAATTCGTAGTTAAGTATTAATTAGTAAATAAAAAAATAAAAAAAATCAAAAAATGTAAAAAAAATAAAAAAATCAAAATCAAATTTAACGACGGAAAATATCCGTCGTTAGTCCGTCGTTAAAATTAAAAAAAATAAAAAAAATAAAAAAAAAATATTTAACGACGGATTTTTCCGTCGTTAAAAAAATAAAAAATAAAAAAAATTAAAAAAATAATATTTAACGGCGGATTTGTCCGTCGTTAAAATTAAAAAAAATAAAAAAATAATATTTAACGACGGCTTTTTCCGTCGTTAAAAAAAATAAAAAAAATATTTAACGACGGATTCTTCCGTCGTTAAAAAAATAAAAAATTTAAAAAAAATTAAAAAATAATACTTAACGACGGATTTTTCCGTCGTTACTTTAGAGACGGAAAAATCCGTCGCTAGTCCGTCGTTAAACATCGTAATCTTCACCTGTCGTTAATTATGTCGTTAAGTTAACGACGGAATATAATCCGTCGTTAATTCCGTCGTTAAATCGCGTTTTTCTTGTAGTGCATGGCGGCCAATTCCAAATCGTGTGTCGGGTAGTTATTCTCATGTGGTTTCAACTGACGTGACGCATAAGCAATCACCTTTCCATTTTGCATCAGAACACAACCTAAACCCTGCTTTGATGCATCCGTAAAAACCACGAACCCTTCAGATTCTTCTGATATAGCTAGTATTAGTGCAGTAACTAACCTCTTTTTCAATTCTTGGAAGCTTCTCTCACAATCATCAGTCCATTTTAAATTCTCTTTTAGTCATTATTTTACATGTTAGATTTTATAAAATAAATAGCATTCTATGTTTATAAAATTAGGGTGTTACATATGCCTATTGCTAAAGCTATACACGTGTACTTTCAAATATGAACTTATTTTAACTAAAAGCTTTCCAAGTGGCAGGGGTTTAGTTATGACTCATCATTTCAAAAATGATTGTTTAATCTATGGCCAATTGTCACTTCAATTTGATGTTTTTTTTTTTCTTTTGATTAACTGAAGACGAAAACTCTATATTATACATATGCAATACATTTATCTTTATTAATACACTAATCCCCTACAATTGCATGCCAAATGGTTAAAATGGATTGGTGGTGGTTTATACTTATCTTATTAAATTCTATTTTTTTTTTCAAATGGATTTTAATAAATTGATATAAACTTAATTCTCTTCTCCAATAGATAGGCCCAATAGATATATCCTATATGTATTTTAATTATGAAATAATTGGAATTGGCATAAATAGAGGGGCCAAGAAGTGGGTAATTAATTGGGCTTGGTAGAATAAATTTGGCTCAAATTGTCACATGAACTAAATTTCATTGAAAACTCAAATGAAGTCCGATTTAGATGATCTTGATATCAAAACGATCCCAATAATCTCTATTTTTATCAAATGTATTCTAATATTAAGTAGAAAACTCAACTAAGGTCGAGACTTCTTAATCTTTTTGCGTCTCTAAGCCCATAATTAACTAGCCAAAATAATTTGAATTCTAATTTAATGAAATTTCTAGCTATAAAATAAATTTTAAATACTATATTTTTCTAGGGTGTTACAGCCCAGCGGGTCAGTAGATTTTGGGTGGATTTTTGGATGGATTTGGACGGGTTTGATCCGTCTAACGCAAGGAGATCTGTTAGACCGTCTCATACAAGTTTTTGTCCTAAATAAAATGAGTACTTAATTATCTTTCTGAAACACCCATTTTGACTTATTTGAGCAATGAGTCAAAATTAATTATTCATCACATTATTAATAAATCAAACATTATATTTTCTCAAAAAAAAAAAAATCAAACAATATATAGGAAAAAACTTATGTCGTATGGTCTAACGAATTATGAAAAATTTAATCTATATTATATATAAAAGTAAGATAGTCATTATAAATAATAATAATAAGTTTTCCCGCCTAAATACACTTTCTTTAAATAAAAATATAATACTTATTAATTAATTAATATTTATATTATATAGTCATTCGATACTATAGAATTTCAATATTATAAAATATTATTTTTATTTGGCAAAAATACTATTTTTTATCAAAAATTATTTTGTTCATAAGATGAAAAAAATTATGTGGCCTTTAAATTATTGATATATATGTGAATTTTCTAAACAATTATTTTTTCTTTACAATGGACCATATGTTTATGTTAATTATCATTCTTTTAAGTATTATGAGTGAATGTTATAATATATTAATTTAAAATATTTTAAATTTTTAAGTTGATTAAATATTTAAATGTATTAAAGTAATTCCAGATCCACATCAAAATTTTAATTAAATATATTTAAATTTTCAGATTAAATGCATTAATCAAGATACACATCGAGAATTTTAAATTAAATCTAATTAATTTTTTGAGTTAAATGTATTAATTGAACTTAGCAATTAATTGTTAAATATATTTATGTCATGAATTTATATATATATATATATATATATATATATATATATTAGTTAAAGCTTATATTTTTAGTTTTTCAAACAAAAATCATCACACATAAAAAAAACTTACAAATACTGTTTGAACAAATTATAAATTGTGAGTCCCATCAATGATATTTCCACATTTGTTGATCTTTAAGTTGAGATCAAGTGTAATATTTAGATATTTGATATTATCATTTTAATATTAAACATTAAATATATTTTAAATTTATAGATTTGGATTGAATTATATATATTAAATAGTTCAAATGAAATATTTTAAAAATATCGATTTAAATTTTCTACTCTTTATTGATTAAGGGCGTTTCTAAATACACCACCATTTTTTTCTTTATACACAACATTTATTTTATACACCACACATATTTTTCATATTTTCACATTTTATCTTTACATACCACGATAAAAGTCATTTCTATAATTTCACTATGAAAAAATTAAAAAAAATTATTCTCCACCCTCACTCTCTCCCCTCCATAGTACAGATCCACCGCCCTTCGTCGCCATCACCTTTCTTCCTGACCTACCGCCTTCACTTTTCTTCCTCAGTAATTAATATTTTTTTTCAAAATAAAATAGAGAAGGGCATAGTTATTGTTAATACTATATTCCAACTCTGACAAAACCCCTTTTCAGATGTATAAAATATTTCGATAAATCCTTCAGTGTCACCAGATACAGTAAAACCTCTATAAATTAATAACCTTGGGACCATGAAATTTTATTAATTTAGAGAGATATTAATATATCGATAAATTAATATTTTATTAATTAAAAGAGAGACTTTTTTAAATTCAACAAATTCATATATGTTTCATTGATTATATTCATGCATCAACCAATTCTTTGTAACTAATTAAATATATTCATGTATAATATCAATTCATTGTATACAATTAATTATTATATTAATGGACGCATGTATCAATTCATTGAAATTACTTAAATATACATGTTTATATTAATTCCTTGCACTTAAATAACAATTATAGCGAATTAAATATATTCATGCATGATGAATGAAACATATACTATATAAATCTCAGTATGGAAATAAAATAATTCATAACACCCAACCATGTCTTCTCATCTAAAAGGCATCGCAAAATCATCCATGAATGATCAAATTACCATAATATTTATAATCTAAGAAAAAACAAGTAACGATAGATTCATATTTCTCATCTAAGAAAAAATAAATAATAATAGATTCATATTTTAGAAAATTACCATAATATTTATAAGGGAAAAGGACCAAATTGGCCACTAAACTTATTTGGGGGGCTCAATTGGGTCACTGGAACTTTTTTGGGCTCAATTGGGCCACTCCGTGTCCAAAATTGGCTCAATTGGGCCACTGACTGACGGAAATTTAACGGGCCCGTTAAATGGCCATGAAACGACGTCGTTTTGGCCCTTTTTCTGCCCGATCCATTGAATGCCGACCCGCCCGACCCGATATGAAATGGAAAACCCGCCCTTTTCCCTTAATCTATTTTGCATTGCGATTTTTCCCCAAATACACAAATTGAAACCTAGGGTTCTCCTAAGCAAATCAATTTCTTTGATTCATAGTGAGTTAGGGTTCTTCCATTGAGAAAAATCGATCTTCAAACCCAGAATTTTGAGCCTCCATACCTATACCACAAAACCCACATCTACATAGCATAGAAATCTACGTGGAATTTCCACCTCAGCTCCTCCGCCAACGTGTCAAGGGCTCGGTCAGACGTGGCTAGTCCAAGTAGGCAGTCTCGAAGCCACGTGGCTGGTCAACCATTGGATTTGCACACGTCAGCGCAGAAAGGTAAGGACGGGTCTCTGTTCTGTTCTTCAAATTTGTGGTGTGCAGTTGGATTTTGATTGATTTTAATTTTTTTTGTTTAACAACTAGATTCAAATTATGGAGGTGAGTTTAATCAAGCTGGCTTATCATAATCGGGGCAAATGGGTTTTGTCTAAGAATCCACAGTATGTAGGAGGGAAAAAACTAGTTGAAAATGGAGATATTGATTTCTTATCTTTTCCACATATGATCAAGAAGTATAAAGATGAATTTGGGATGACTGAAGTGAATAAGTTAGTTTATTTAAAACATGGGAAAAAATTGAGTGATAATGCTTTAATGATTTTGGACTCAGATGATGGGATTAATGATATTGTGGCTACTGTGTTAGAGATGAACTATAATGGCTGTATTCATATTTATCCCCATGATGATTTGGTATTGAAGCATAATAAGCATGTGTTGGTTGATGAAATAGTTGTGAATCAGCCTTTTTCAAGCACTGAAGCTAGTGTGAATCTGGTGTCTGAAGCTGATGATTTAGGAGTAAAAAGTAGTGAGATTGATGAGGGTGCAGGGCTGCAGAGTGTGAGTCAGCCTACTCTCAGCACACAAACTAGTGTTAATTTGGGGAAAAAATCGCAATGCAAAATAGATTAAGGGAAAAGGGCGGGTTTTCCATTTCATATCGGGTCGGGCGGGTCGGCATTCAATGGATCGGGCAGAAAAAGGGCCAAAACGACGTCGTTTCATGGCCATTTAACGGGCCCGTTAAATTTCCGTCAGTCAGTGGCCCAATTGAGTCAATTTTGGACACGGAGTGACCCAATTGAGCCTAAAAAAGTTCCAGTGACCCAATTGAGCCCCCCCAAATAAGTTTAGTGGCCAATTTGGCCCTTTTCCCGATATATTTATAATTGTAATAATTATGAATTATTAATTTAGAGTTTTAATAAGACCTAATATTTATAAAGGGATTTTCCGAAAAACTATTAGCAAATTTAGTGGCGTATTTAGAAATACCCATTGATTAAATATATTTTAAAAAAATCATGATCCGCATACAAATTTTTAAGTGTAAATCTATAAATATAGACAAAAAAAAAGTAAAAAAGAGAAAAAAAAGGCAACATATAAGGGTGTAGTAGTTTCATGGGCAATTTGGAGTTATGACACACTTGGCCCCACACCCAATGATTGGGGAAATGTACTTTTTATGTTTTTTTCAAAACAAAACATTAAATGCACCCTAAAACCCTAAAATTTAAAAACCCTAACATAGATCGATCCCTACCAGTTTTTTGTAGACAATTTATTTTTAAAATTAATAATAATGAATAACGATAAGGATAACAAAATTAATAGTAATGATAATAATAATAAGAATAACGAAAGTAATAATAATAAGAATAACGAAAAATAATAATAATAATAATAATAATAATAATAATAATAATAATAATAATAATAATAATAATAATAATAATAATAATAATAATAATAATAACGATAGTAATAATAAGAATAACGAAAATAATAATAATAAGAATAATGATAGAAATTAATAGTAATGATAAGAATAACGAAAGTAATAATAATAATAATAATAACGAAAATATATATTGATAATAACGAAAGTAACAATAATAAGAATAACGAAATAATGATAATAAGAATAACGAAAGTAATAACGATAAGAATAACGAAATAACGAAAGTAATATATCATTATATATCGATAATAACGAAAGTATAATAATAAGAATAACGAAATATATATATATTGATAATAACGAAAGTAATAATAATAAGAATAACGAAATAATGATAATAAGCAATAACGATAAGAATTACGAAAATTTATCAATATATAACGAAAACTTATCAATATATAACGAAAACATATAACGAAAATTTATCAATATATAACGAAAATTTATGACGAAACATTTATAACGTTATGCATAAATGCATTATTCTGTCATTTCTGTGTGGTCAACATGAGGTAGGTAAAATGCATAAATATTTATATTTGCATAGGTAGGTAAAATGCATAAATATTTGTATTTGCATAGGTAGGTATTAGTTGGCCCAAATTAAATGAAATTTAATGCATTTAATTTTGTGTAAGAGAGGTTGGTGTCATTCTCCTATATTTACACTACACCGATGCATCAATTCAACCCACACCCAAATAGAAGAAATAGTTCGAAGAGTTTGGTGAAGAAAATCTCTGAATTCACATAAAAAATGAATGTTTGATTGTGCAAGCGAGAAGATCATCGTCATCAACAAAACATCATCATCGGTGAAATTTCGCGGAAAAATTCTCCAAAATTGAAAGGTACGTTTCAAGTCTTGTTACGTTCCTTACTTAGAAAATTATTTTAGGTTTTATTTAGCCAAAATTATATTCCTGCAATTAGGCTATAACAAAGGCATAACGATAAAGTATAATGATAGTTTTAATTTTCTTGTCGTTATGGTTAGTTTCAATTATTGTTAAAGTATAACCCTAGTTTTAATTTAATTTTCGTTATTGTCCAATTGAATTGTCGTTATGGTTAAATAATTTTTTTCGTTATGGACGTTAATGTTGAAATTTAATTTGTGCTAATGGTTATCGTTAGGGTTAGTTAATGGTTAAATTTAATTATCTTTATGGTTAAATAGAAATATCATAAGGATTAGTTAATGGTTTAGTAGAATTATCGTTATGGTTAAATTTAAATTTTCGTTATGTTTAAATTTAAGTTTCGTTATTCTTAAAATTTTTATTTTCGTTAAGGTGGAATTTATATTTTCGTTATTGTTTAATTTGAGTATTCCTTATGTTTAAAAAAATTTCATTATGGTTAATTGTTGTATTTAAATTTTGTGAAGATATTATTAATTTAAAGTTTCGTTATTTTTAAAACTAAACTTTCGTTATTCTTAAAAATGTCATTTTCGTTATGTTTAAATTTAAGTTTCGTTATTCTTAAAAATGTCATTTTCGTTATTCTTTAAATTTTAAGTTTCGTTATGTTTTAAATTTAAGTTTCGTTTAAATTTTCGTTATGTTTTAAATTTAAGTTTCGTTATTCTTAAAATTTTTATTTTCGTTAAGGTGGAATTTAAATTTTCATTATTGTTAAAACTAAACTTTCGTTATTGTTTAATTTGAGTATTCCTTATGTTAAATTTTTTTTCATTATGGTTAATTGTTGTATTTAAATTTTGTGAAGATATTATTAATTTAAAGTTTCGTTATTTTTACAACTAAACTTTCGTTATTCTTATTAATGTCATTTTCGTTAATGGTTAAATTTAAATTTTCGTTATTCTTAAAATGTCATTTTCGTTATTTTGTAATTTAAATTTTCGTTATTGTTAAAACTAAACTTTCGTTATTCTTTAATTTGAGTATTCCTTATGTTAAAAAAAATTTCATTATGGTTAATTGTTGTATTTAAATTTTGTGAAGATATTATTAATTTAAAGTTTCGTTATTTTTAAAACTAAACTTTCGTTATTGTTTAATTTAAAGTTTCGTTATTATTGAAATTTAATTTTCGTTATTGCTAAATTTAAAGTTTCTTTATGTTTAGAAATTAACTTTCGTTATTTTTAAATAAAAATTTCGTTATAATGATAGTTTTAATTTTCATTATTGTATAAATTCAATGTTAGTTATGGCTAAATTTATATTTCGTTAGGTATAAAATTAATTTTTGTTCTGTATCGTTATGTTTATTTTTAAATTTGTTTTAGGGCAGATGGTTAGACGTCGTATTATTGTACGACATAGTGGCCGATGGGATAGAGCTCAGTACGTAGATGGTGTGGAGGAGTTGATCATCATGTCATCGGATGATTTATGTTTAGGTCACTGATCAGAGAGGTACATGAGTTATTGGAGACCGATCCCACATGTGTCGAGTACCAGTTATCATGGATGTCGAGCACCAATAGTGGATCCACGAAGTGTCCTAAGAATAAGAATAATGATAGAAATTAATAGTAATGATAAGAATAACGAAAGTAATAATAATAATAATAATAATAATAATAACGAAAATATATATTGATAATAACGAAAGTAACAATAATAAGAATAACGAAATAATGATAATAAGAATAACGAAAGTAATAACGATAAGAATAACGAAATAACGAAAGTAATATATCATTATATATCGATAATAACGAAAGTATAATAATAAGAATAACGAAATATATATATATTGATAATAACGAAAGTAATAATAATAAGAATAACGAAATAATGATAATAAGCAATAACGATAAGAATTACGAAAATTTATCAATATATAACGAAAACTTATCAATATATAACGAAAACATATAACGAAAATTTATCAATATATAACGAAAATTTATGACGAAACATTTATAACGTTATGCATAAATGCATTATTCTGTCATTTCTGTGTGGTCAACATGAGGTAGGTAAAATGCATAAATATTTATATTTGCATAGGTAGGTAAAATGCATAAATATTTGTATTTGCATAGGTAGGTATTAGTTGGCCCAAATTAAATGAAATTTAATGCATTTAATTTTGTGTAAGAGAGGTTGGTGTCATTCTCCTATATTTACACCACACCGATGCATCAATTCAACCCACACCCAAATAGAAGAAATAGTTCGAAGAGTTTGGTGAAGAAAATCTCTGAATTCACATAAAAAATGAATGTTTGATTGTGCAAGCGAGAAGATCATCGTCATCAACAAAACATCATCATCGGTGAAATTTCGCGGAAAAATTCTCCAAAATTGAAAGGTACGTTTCAAGTCTTGTTACGTTCCTTACTTAGAAAATTATTTTAGGTTTTATTTAGCCAAAATTATATTCCTGCAATTAGGCTATAACAAAGGCATAACGATAAAGTATAATGATAGTTTTGATTTTCTTGTCGTTATGGTTAGTTTCAATTATTGTTAAAGTATAACCCTAGTTTTAATTTAATTTTCGTTATTGTCCAATTGAATTGTCGTTATGGTTAAATAATTTTTTTCGTTATGGTTAGTTAATGTTGAAATTTAATTTGTGCTAATGGTTATCATTAGGGTTAGTTAATGGTTAAATTTAATTATCTTTATGGTTAAATAGAAATATCATAAGGATTAGTTAATGGTTTAGTAGAATTATCGTTATGGTTAAATTTAAATTTTCGTTATGTTTAAATTTAAGTTTCGTTATTCTTAAAATTTTTATTTTCGTTAAGGTGGAATTTATATTTTCGTTATTGTTTAATTTGAGTATTCCTTATGTTTAAAAAAATTTCATTATGGTTAATTGTTGTATTTAAATTTTGTGAAGATATTATTAATTTAAAGTTTCGTTATTTTTAAAACTAAACTTTCGTTATTCTTAAAAATGTCATTTTCGTTATGTTTAAATTTAAGTTTCGTTATTCTTAAAAATGTCATTTTCGTTATTCTTTAAATTTTAAGTTTCGTTATGTTTTAAATTTAAGTTTCGTTTAAATTTTCGTTATGTTTTAAATTTAAGTTTCGTTATTCTTAAAATTTTTATTTTCGTTAAGGTGGAATTTAAATTTTCATTATTGTTAAAACTAAACTTTCGTTATTGTTTAATTTGAGTATTCCTTATGTTAAATTTTTTTTCATTATGGTTAATTGTTGTATTTAAATTTTGTGAAGATATTATTAATTTAAAGTTTCGTTATTTTTACAACTAAACTTTCGTTATTCTTATTAATGTCATTTTCGTTAATGGTTAAATTTAAATTTTCGTTATTCTTAAAATGTCATTTTCGTTATTTTGTAATTTAAATTTTCGTTATTGTTAAAACTAAACTTTCGTTATTCTTTAATTTGAGTATTCCTTATGTTAAAAAAAATTTCATTATGGTTAATTGTTGTATTTAAATTTTGTGAAGATATTATTAATTTAAAGTTTCGTTATTTTTAAAACTAAACTTTCGTTATTGTTTAATTTAAAGTTTCGTTATTATTGAAATTTAATTTTCGTTATTGCTAAATTTAAAGTTTCTTTATGTTTAGAAATTAACTTTCGTTATTTTTAAATAAAAATTTCGTTATAATGATAGTTTTAATTTTCATTATTGTATAAATTCAATGTTAGTTATGGCTAAATTTATATTTCGTTAGGTATAAAATTAATTTTTGTTCTGTATCGTTATGTTTATTTTTAAATTTGTTTTAGGGCAGATGGTTAGACGTCGTATTATTGTACGACATAGTGGCCGATGGGATAGAGCTCAGTACGTAGATGGTGTGGAGGAGTTGATCATCATGTCATCGGATGATTTATGTTTTAGGTCACTGATCAGAGAGGTACATGAGTTATTGGAGACCGATCCCACATGTGTCGAGTACCAGTTATCATGGATGTCGAGCACCAATAGTGGATCCACGAAGTGTCCTAAGCATCCAGATCTGAACGTCTGGATCGTATCCTCACCGTCGAAATGCTGTAACACCTCCCTAATCTTCTCTGCTAACTCCATCTTCACGTACATATTCACAGTCGGCTTGAACCTCTGGAGGGGGCGTCTAATCCACTCGATCTAAATTTCACAATAGAAAATTATACTGTTATTAAATTATTAATTATATTAATTATTTTTGCTATTTTTATTTTTTACTAATATTATTAATTAGCAAATATTATTGTTATTATTTGTTTTAAAAAAGTATTATTATTTATACTAATTGTTTTTTATATTTTTATTTTTTACTATTATGATTACTTACACGAATATTATTATTATTATTATTATTATTATTATTATTATTATTATTATAAAAAGTATTATTGTTTATTTTAGATGTTTTTATTATTTTTATTTTTCACTAATAGTATTAATTAGACTAATATTACTATTTTAGCAATAACGAAAGTTTTAACTTTAACATATCAAAATTTAAATTTAGCATAACGATAATTAGATTTTAAAATTAAATTATAATTAAATAAGGTATAAGGATTAAGGTTATCATTAATGATTACTTCTAATTAATTTAAAAATAAATTATGATTAAAGCACAACGATAATACAATACTAAATTAATTAACTTAATTCATAACGAGTAAGGTCATCGTTAATGATTTCACGTAATTATTAAATTAAATAACTCCTATACCCTTTAAATATAGTACAAAGCATTCTTATTATTATTATTATTATTATTATTATTATTATTATTATTATTATTATTATTATTATTATTATTATTATACAAAGTATTATTAATTATATTAATTTTATTTCCTATTTAAATTTTTTACTAATATTATTAATTAGCAAATATTATTGTTATTATTAAATTATTATTATTATTATTATTATTATTATTATTATTATTATTATTATTATTAAATTAGGCATAACGATAAATTAAACAAGGGCCATAACGATTTAAGCATAATAATTTAATAAAACGATTTAACAATAACTGTTTAAGTATTTAACAAAATGATTTAACAATAACAATTTATTAACATAGGCATAACGATTTAATAAAATAGGCATAATAATTTCATAAAACGATTTAATAAAATCGGCATAACGATTTTATAAAACGATTTAACTTAATGCATAACGATTAACTATAGATTAAGGCATAATGAAAATGAATTAAAGGCATAACGAAACCAAATTAGGCATAACGAAGCAATAACGAAAAAAATTAATGAGCATAACGAAACTTATTTAAAAGCATAACGAAAAAAAAAAGCATAAAGAAAATAGGCATAACTCATAAAACGATTTAACTTAATGCATAACGATAATTAAATAAATAGATTAAGGCATAACGAAAATATGTTAGGCATAACGAAAATTAATTAAAAGCAATAACGAAAAAATATTAAAGGCATAACGAAACCAAATTAAAGCAATAATGAAAAAAAATTAAATGCATAACGAAGCAATAAATTAACGAGCATAACGAAACTTATTTAAAAGCATAACGAAAAAAAAAGCATAACGAAAATAGGCATAACTCATAAAGCGATTTAACTTAATGCATAACGATAATTAAATAAATAGATTAAGGCATAACGAAAATATGTTAGGCATAACGAAAATTAATTAAAAGCAATAACGAAAAAAAATTAAAGGCATAACGAAACCAAATTAAAGTAATAACGAAAAAAAATTAAATGCATAACGAAGCAATAAATTAACGAGCATAACAAAACTTATTTAAAAGCATAACGAAAAAAATAAAGCATAACGAAAATCGGGTTCTCGTTCGGTTATAGATGAAAACTAACCTCTCTCGGTTCAGACGGGTTGCTTTCTGCCCGATTTTATTCCTTCATTGATGTCGTCGTCTTCTTAGTCTTCACGATTTTCCGGCCAGTTCACGATTTCTTTTTTTTTTTTTTTGGGATTTTCCGGCCAGTTCTCGTTCGGTTATGGATGAAAAGAGTGTTTTTTTTTTAGTTCGAATAAAACTGTGTAGGGGAGAACGAAAATTTGGGGAAAACGACTGTTGAAGAGAGTGTTTTTTTTTTTGGATGTGGGTTTTGAACTCAGTTTTCTACCGTTGAGGAGAACGAAAATTTGGGGAAGAGAGAGAGAATGTGGATCGAGGGTGGTTGCCACAATTTATTAGGGTATTAAATCTGAACAGATTCACAAGCCAACGATTTTTTTTTCAAATTTAAATTGAGTTTAGATAAATTTTATTCCAAACAGATGTGATATTGCAGAGATTTTATTCCATGCATGAAAATTTTATTCCAAAACACTTTATGCATGTACAGTACAAATGTGTAAGACATACTTTTCAGAAAAGTAAGAGAATATTATAAACGAAATTTAAACTAAATTATCTATTATCGTTATTGTTAACGAAATTAATAATAATCACGATAGTTATACATTTAACAATAGATACACTTCACTCTAGTACTTTAACTATATAACAATAGACCTTTTATTATCGTTATACATAGTAAATGTATAATGATATAGTTAAAATACATTTCGTTAAATGTATAACGATAGATATATAGTTAACGAAAGTAACTTATATAGTTAACGAAAGTAACTATGTATTTATAAATAAAGTCATAACTATAATTAAGATAAATGCCTAACTTTAAATAAAAAAACCCATAACCAAAGTTGAATTAATTATCATTATGCCTAACGAAAGTATAAAACAAACGTTATGCATCTTGTATAATGAAATTTAATTAACGAAAGTTAATAACGATAGTTAAGTTAATAACGAAAGTTTTTTTTTTTTTTTTTGCTAAAACTAGTCCAGACTAGTTGCATTTCCCAAAAAGTTAATACCGAAAGTTTTTTTTTTTTTAGGAAAAATAACGAAAAAGTTAAGTGTTAATAATGGAAGTTTGTTTCTTTTTTTGCTAAAACTAACGAAAGCTAAATGTTATAACGAAAGTTTTTTTTTTGTTATGGCTAAAACTAACGAAAGCTTGTTTCTTTTTTTTTTTTTGGCTAAAACTAACGAAGTTAAGTGTTAATAACGAAAGTTTGTTTCCTTTTGTTTTGATTTTTTTTTTTTTTTTGCTAAAACTAACGAAAGTTAAGTGTTAATACAAAAGTTTGTATGTTCTTTTTTTTTTTGCCAAAACTATCATTATCGTTACAGAGAGAGAGAGAGAGAGGGGAGAACGAAATAATTTTAGCTTTTAGAGAGAGAGTGGGTAGTTACAAAACATTAAATCTACACGCCAGTTTTTTTTTCGTTCCGATAGACGAGAGAGAGAGAGAGAGAGAGAGAGAGAGAGAGAGAGAGTTTTTGGGTGTTGAACGAAAGTATGTTTCCAAAATATTCTAGGGTTTTAGGGTTGAACGAGAGAGAGAGAGAGTTTTAGGGTTGAAACTAAAAAAAGCAGTAAACTTTTCAGAAGAATTCAGAATCTTTTTTTTAAATTGATTTTTTGGGACCCACTATAAATAAAGGGTACAGAATATAGTACAAATTGCCCATATAACTCCTACATCCTTAAAACTTGCCCAACTACCCCAATTTTAGAATTAAATTGTCTAGATAAACTTTTCACCCAATTTTTAAATTAAATATATTTAAATTTTGAATGGTCGAAACTCGAAATATATTAATTGATCTTATCATTTTAATGTTAGATAATTTTAAGATTTTCAAGTTATATATTTAAGTTTTCAACTTTAAATATGTTTTAAATAGTTAAAACTTATATATTTTAATTTTAAACCAAAATTTATCCCACATTGAAGAACAAATAAATAACATTGTATATGAATAAACTATGAATTGTGAGGCCCAACAATGATTTGCAAATTGAGATCAAGTATAATATTTGATATTTGATTTTATCAATTTAATACTATACATTTTAAATTTTTAGAAATTAAATATTTTTGAATTAAAATTGAATTAAATATATTAAACAAATATAATAAAATATTTAAATATAATAATTTAAAATATTTTTAATTTTTTAAGTTAATTAAATATATTAAAAAATTCAACATCCACATCCAAAATTTTTTAATGAGTTAAAATATTTAAAGATAATGTGTGTGTGTGTGTGTGTGTCTATTCTATCATTCCTCATTCGTGTGTGCGCGCATATGTGAAGTTTTAAAGTTACTTATCAATCATCTGACTATGATGTTTTGTTTCTCCACAAGTAGGTTCATAAAGTTACTTATAATAACATATAAAAATCCATTTAGATTGTCTTCACCTAAGCATTTTTATTTTTTTATAATATATTATTAGATATTGCTATTTACATATTAAATTTTCATTTACCCTACATCTCACATCTGTTGTAGATTGAAATATTGGGATGTGGGTTGTATAAAAGAGTGGGTAATCTTAAATCGAAACCTCAAATTAGTTGCGCAACTTTTTCTAATCTTTCTACATCCTGCATTGGTTGTAGATTAAAACATTAAGATGTAGGTTGTTGTATAAAATGCTCAAAATTTTCATTTAATCATATATTGAACAAAAATATTTAAAAAAATTGAAAAAAATTATTTGTGCCTAATTGGTCGATTAATCGATGTCGAGACCACCTTGGCGGCGAGGACTCTCTCTTCTCGATTTTACAATAAATTTGGGTGTTTCCGGCACGGCTAGAGCCGCCAAGGCCGATTTCTCCGATGATTACAAATATACAAGTAATTTTAATTCAAAAGGTGTAATTCATAAATATTTTTTTAATAACATTCTCTGTGCATCGCAAGAGTGGTATAATAGTATATATAGATTCCAAAATATTTTGCATTTCATGCATAATTATATGGATGCATGCATGGAGTATTAGATCAGGATCCAAATCCACATATTAGAACCGTCTATAATCTGATAAAAGACTACTCCAAATAAATTAAATATTACATACTATATTGAAGGATAAACCTCAATAAGGCATCTCAAGCCCAAAATAGGAAAGATTTTGTAAGTAGGGAAGCCTGCAGCAGAGAAAAGGTTTGCCCACTGTTTCTCACTCCTCTCTCTTCCATTTACAAGAACCATGGTTTCCATATCAAAGAATAGTTGAGTCTCAAATGCCTTGTGATCTCCTTTAGGGTGGTTCATTACCATCTCAATAATTATCACTTTTCCTCCCTTGCCGATTATTGCTTCTTTGCATTTCTTCAGTATTTTCACACACTCTTCATCGCTCCAACAGTGAAGTATCCACTATTTAATTTGGATATATATAATTTACAAAATAACAACTTAATTAGTATTATCAATATAATTAAGAATTATGAAAGTAAATTAATTAATGCTAGTTACGTTGTTTATATACACCCTGCCCTCAAAAATTAATGTGGTGTTATTATTGGACTCAATTTTGAAAGATTATTCTACTAAAAAAAAATAAAATTAATTATGTTCACCGTACCAAATAAAAAAGTTAACTACGTACATGCAGCTAGCATTTAGTTACTTATAATACTTTGAATATTAGCCGATTCACTATCTTAATTTTTTTTTCACGGGGAATATTGCATGAGTTATGTCACCTTTAATTAAAAAATGAAACTATAGTAAACTTACAGAAACTATATATTATCCGATCCAGGCCAGATGATTTATTTGCATGCAGAAGTCCATTTGATTTTCTGAATTACGATTTAATTTCTCACTAAAAATGAACTAGTATATATTGCTTTTAAAGGTCTTTTATTTTAGTGTAAAAATTTTAATTAACGTTACGTTAAATATGTATATATTGAGGGAAACAATAATTTGATTCTCCTTAAACAAAGTAAAGGAACTATAATATTTAGACGGATAAGAAAGGAATAGGCCAAACATGCATATATATATATTTTCTATGGAACGGGTAGAGTATTTAAATTTAATTATTTATCTTTGCATATATTCCTAATGGATAATTGTTAAAAAATAGCTAGACACGATCTAGTATTATGAAACATTAATTAATATAAACTCATCAAAACTTAATGTTATACTTATATTTATAGTTAAATTAAATCTTAAGAATAAGTTTGTTTTTTCTCCCCTAGTAGCTAGGAGACAACAACAGCTACTACTCATGGATGCACTCCATCTAACATACTAAAAAAAAGGGGTTGTAATGTGTTCGGATCTGATATATACCTTCATCAAAACTGCATTTGCTGGAGGAATAAACTCAAACATGTCACCCCCAACATAAATCAAATTCTCATCTCCTTCCAACCCACAAACGACATGTGGAAGATCAAGCACAATGCACTTCAAATTAGGGCAATAAGCCGCTATCGCCTTAACCATTTCGCCTCTCGCTCCTCCCACATCCACAACCCACTCCAACCCTTCAAACACTCGTTTCAAATCCCCACCAACAACCCTAGCCACCAACCGAGCATCACTAGCCATGGCCTCATTGAACACCTCATCGAACCTCGAGCCGCCTCCCTCCCACCGCCTCTTTCCATGAGCCACGTCGAACGCGGCTACACCGCAGCTGCGGTCGTCGTCCATGATCCATTCGGTCAAGAAATGCCACGGCTCCATTAGAATCGGGTCGAGCTTGGCTTGCAGGAGCGGAGCCAAGCTCCACGGCCCCTCTCGGAGTAGGAGACGGGACGATGGGGTGAGCCAGTAGGCTTGCTTTGTCTCTTCGTGCTCGATGGTTTCGACGATGGTGAAGAAGCCGGAGTGGGTTAGGGTTTGCATCAGACGGTGGAGATTGTGGGATTGGGCTTTGTTGATGGAGGGAAGGACGTTAATTAGGTGAGGGAGTGTGATAGGTTTGCCGTGGTTGTGGATAATTTCTAGGAGGCCTAATTCAATTGCACATTTTAGATACATGGAATTTAGGAATTTAAAGGTGTGATTCCAGATGTGGGCTAGAGCTTCATCAAATTCACCGGAGTTTTCTTCTATAGCTAGTGCCATTTTTATGATTGGTGGCCTATTGCATTATTTGCTAAGTTTCTATTGCTATTTATATATATGAAATGCATGCATGCACGCATAAAAATAAATAAATAAATCACACAAACGTTAGTATTATATATGTCTTTTTTCTTCTCCAAGTATTGATATATAATATATATAAATCAGACAAACGTTTGTATTATATATGTCTTTTTTCTTCTCCAAGTATTGATATATAATATATTTTAATCTAGCTAATTATTTATGTTCGTCTCCAAGACAAGACTCTGTTTAAATTATTGATGAAGCTAGCCCACTACTTAAATGCATGATGCATTATATTAGTTCTCTAGCTGGCTAGTCTACATTTTGTGTTCTAGCTATAATTATTATATGATAATTTATTCTAGTTCTTTTCGACTCAAAAACAGACTAAAATGAGCATTTATATCGAATAAAATATCCATAAAAACATGAAATAAATGGACTTATCAATATTAAAATAAAATTAATTGTCTCCATCCCATCGGCCACAAGAAAAGTTGTAATGAGACCACCAAACGATTTTTTTTTTTTGGGGGATGGGGGGTTTAATAATTATCAAAATCTATAGATCGTAATTTGAATTATTAATGGTGATGATGTCCCTAACGGATGACTATGAAACTATTTTAACGATCGACCTGTTTTCCATTATTATATGCGAAACTCAAATATGAAGAAAGACATTCGTTTCATCATCAAATCTTTGGATCACGATACTATTTATTTATAAAAAACGATTGCTTCATCAATTTCTTTAAAACAAGTTAACCTAGCGGAATAATTAACAATTGGAAAATTATAATTGATTTCTTTGTTACATTTCATAGTGAAATATGTAATTATGAATGACTGACTGAAATATGTATAATTTTATTGATTAGAAATTGTAATTATGAAAAAAAAAATATAAAAAAATATTATAATAAAATAAAATTAATTAATTTAAAATTATTGTGAATTAAAGAAATTTTCATATCATTTATTTTTGGTTAATTATAATATACATATGTGATTAATATGCATTGAGATTAA
The DNA here is from genome assembly GCA_026008535.1 of Perilla frutescens. Classification (NCBI taxonomy): domain Eukaryota; kingdom Viridiplantae; phylum Streptophyta; class Magnoliopsida; order Lamiales; family Lamiaceae; genus Perilla; species Perilla frutescens. The sequence continues at coordinate 17,023,121 of BRKX01000007.1, read as the reverse complement.
GCCCAACCAAAAAAATTGATTTAAACCTAATTTTGAAATTCAAATCCAGTTGCAATTACAAAGAATATGCATTGATTCCTACATTATGACATAATTCTCGTTTTCACATAAAGCATGTGAAAATTTTATTAAAGTGATTCACAACTAATAATAAAATATTAATTAGTAGATTAAATTTATTAATAAAAAATTAATTTTCAAAATTAGTGATGACTTTAGGCGTGAAAATTATTTTTAACAATGATCTCGTTATTATTAAATTAATAATAAATAGATGAAGATAAAGGTTGGCGCGCTGTTTAATGTGATCTCAGTAGTTTTCATTAGCTACAGCTTGTAGTATAATAAAGCTGTGTAATATTAAAGATTAAAGTTCAGAGTAGATGTGTTTTTTTTTTTTTTTGTGTGTGTGTGTGTGTTTTTTTTTAGGCAAGAGTAGATGTGTACTGCTCGATTGCACACGTATGTATAATTAATTCGTGCTGTCCGTTACAAAAGTGATTCGCTGTTCAATAGTAGGGGTCGAGTGACATGTATTCCTGATTTTTGGATAAGAACCAATTGATCAAACAGGTAATGTAGAAAAGTAGTCATTTTCATTTACCAAATAATGTTTTCAATCATTAATTTAAAAAATATTATTTATAATCACTTCTTCGATAAATATATTTAATTATTATATATTAAAAAAAAAAAGAAATTGTGCAGTGTATGAATAGAATCTATTATTTGGGTGTACGAATGAGATGCAGTCATGCGTAATAATACAAATTAGCATTAATATATATATATATATATATATATATATATATCTATATAGGGGAGGGTTATGGTGTAAAATATTCCTAATGTGTTAAATGTGAATTAATCTAAGCCATTGATACATTAATTATTACGGGAAGATTCATTCTTTTTTTTTAAATACTAGATATAGTTAAGACAACTTTAGTCCCAACCTTCTGTGAAGGAAGAGATAAAGTGTCTTAATATTTAGTGAGATAATATTTAGTAAGAGTTTATCTGGTAGTGTTTTTGTAATTCACATATTTTATATAGTGAAGATTTCGCCCTAAGGCACTTCGCGAGATTATAGAAATATAATCTCGTGAAAATTCCAATCCATTGTTTCTGTTTTAAATTTCCGCTGCGTATGCAAAGTTGTCTCAACTTTATACACAACTTTGTACACAACTCTTTAAGAAACCGAGAGTTCGGTTTAACATTAACTATTTTCAATTTGATTCACCGAGGAGATTTGAAACTGCAAGGACTGCAATACATGCGGTGTAAAGATGCAAGAGAAATAACATACAATGTGAATTTACAAAAGAAATAAAATGAGGTGTGACATTGGTCAATATGTTGTAATTAATTTAAATATAATAATATATGCAATAATTAAAAATATATGCATTTTTTTATGGGTAAAAATATTTTTTCAACCATTTTGTAAGTACACTCCTTTTGGCTACTCGAATGTTAATTTTCCATAACAGCATGAGTATTCAATGAGCATATAAAATACATGTACACCAGACATAGTAGTTAGAAGTAGCTATTTTGATTTGTTGATAAAACATGAGAAATCTACACCATCTTCAATAATAAATTCATAGGTTTCTGTTTAAAATTTTGTTTATCTACAAAATACTTTTTGTGGCCACTTTGACATGGCATATGGTTTGTGGACAATTATATGCTTTAAAGTTTTTATTGTGACCGCCGATTTGATAAAGTTTGACTTACCTTGAACTTTACATCTAAATGTCTGGATTCAATTAAATAGATGTTTAATACTACAAAATCAGGAAATAGGAATAGTATCGAAAAATGAACTAAAAAATAAAATTGTGAAATTCTGGGCTTGCAATTAAATCAACCTGAACTAATGTATACATATTAAAGATAAAAAAATGAATTGATAATTAAAAAAGAAAAAATAAATAACTGAGGAGAATCTTCAAATATTGGGCACACCCTATAAAAGAGAATTCGCAATATGCCGACAATTTCATGCATTTGTGATGTATCAATTGTCAAGATCATGAATTTAGGAAGCCAATTAATCTACAATAGGAAAATTGCACACTTCCATCGTCGTCGTCATCATCATCATCATCATCATCATCAACAACTGCTTCAAATGATCTTCCGATTCCGATCTACTCAGTTGCAACTTGCAACTCCAGCTATATGCATTATTCAAAGTAATTAAAAAATGAATATGAATTATAATGTTGCACGATGATAAATATTCATAACAGAAATATGAACGATATTGATAATGAAACAATGAAAATCCATTCAATCTAGCAAATATCAAGTCACTACTTATAATTGATGATCAAACAAATAAATATCACTATTACAACAAAATTACAATGGAGAACTACAAATTCCAATCCTGAATGTGTCAACTCACTAAACCAAATCAACTGAGGCTGCAAGTTCTAACAAATCCCTACTTATAATGAATGATTTTCAACTCAAATTGGGGAGTTTCCTTTTGGACGTGCCCCAAATGTTGTTCTAAAAATTTGGAAATGCATTAATTTGGGAGTTAATTGAGATTCTTAAATGGACATAAATTTGAAATAAAATATGTTTATTAATACAAATCGTTGCATTTTTGGATATTATTCTAGTATATGTATTGACTAATTTTCGATGAAACTATATGCATGTATATACAAACTAATTATTTCATGATACTGATTGGACTAAGCATTATTCAATGATATTGATTTTATATGTACATTATTACGTACATAAGGTAAATATATATAATAATCTATTGTGTATTCTATATGCGTTCATTATATCCTCAAATATATAGTTAATTTACATATAATATATATAACACATCTATATTTATTCAAAGAAAGACATATATATAGTATATGCAATCTACATATTTATTTAGTCACATGATTTACTTAATTGACCTAATCGATTATATATCTATAATTAAGGTAAATTTCACATGATTAGAAAATCAATGACCACAATTGAATATATATTTATTTGTTATTTAAGGTAAATATTCATATGATTATCTTAACTAAATTAATGGAATTTTAGGCCAAGTAAATGTATTCAATTAAAATATAATTCCTTTTATAGATAGGTGGATTGTAAGCTAAGCAATAATCTAAAATGAGGTTATTAGTGTCGCTATATATATTATAGATTAAACGGATATTAGTGTAGCTTATTTAAGAAAACATGGTTTCTCAAAATTCATTGAGTAATATTATCATTAAAATAACTTTATATTCTCCCTAAAAAAACTATATATTTGAGATTACTATTTTAAGGAAGTGTAAACGGGCGGGGAAAATCGAGTTTCTATTTTAGGCATACTTATTTATTTTTATATTAAAATTAAGATATTAAGATAAGATTAAGATATGCATAATCTATGCATAATTATAGATTAATATATAATCTAAATAAAATAATATAATCTACATTAATTATAACATAATTAATGTGTATATTCTATGAAATTTTCATTTGCATTCTATGAATTCACACATAATTAATTGACTATAATTCATGTGCTACTTGAAATTGTCTATCAGGATCTCTCACCACACACACATTTATATTATTCTATACTCTTAAATAACAATTATAGTGTAAATAAAATCACAATTTATTATTATATATTAAAAAATAAATGAAAACATGTAAGTGGCCGGCAGATTGTGAGGGATTTTGGAATTTATATATCCATTTGATATTGCAATTGTAATTCATAGATAAGCTCAAAATTGCTCAAAATATCCATTTAATTTAGCAACTTTTCTCAAAATTGCTTTTAATTCTTCATCTATCACAACATGCTCTCCATCAACCATCGTCAAAGCTCTAACAACTAATTAAGAGTGAATCAAAATATATAAAAACTGGGCTAATCATCTACTCAATACAAAGAATGGTATAACATGAAGTAGTGCAAGAATTTCAAATCCATATTTTCGATTTCTTTTTTGATTTTGTTTTTTCGAATGTTGGGAGAAATGAGAGCAGTGAGTTTCGAACCCGAAATCATATCATTTCATACATAGATCTCAAGAGCTTGTGTGTATATATGGACCCAAGATTTGAATTGTTTTTATACAACTCAAATGCATATTAAACAAAGCAAAATAATTGGGATTAGGAACAATATATATTAATTTCCAAACTTATATTGATATGTGAAAAAAATAAAGTAAACAGAGGTAAAAAATGAAAAAAAAATGTCAAAAATTAAAAGAGTCCTGATTACAAATTTGAAAATATTTCATAAATTATGTTTTCAAAGTGTAAAAAAATTGGTTCATAAAAAACAATGATGAAGTAAATTGATATTAAAATTTACAATTTTATCATGCAATAAGATTGATAAATAATTGAATGGAATTCAAATTACATTAATCACATAAAATGACAAATTATTCGTGATTATAAGTATGCAGCACTGCATAATACTTTTACTTTTACATACACCAAAAGTATATGGACATTTAGCTGAGCTTTAGACCAATAAGAGTAATATAATGAAAATGAAGTATAGTTTCTGCATTGATCGGTTTCATATACATAAATATTGTAGTGAAATACAAAATTAAAATTTATATAATGTCAATTGACTTAACTGCATTAAAAAAAAGTATAAACAATACAAAGTTGTAGATGACCACAATATTGTGGTGATTGGTGAGCAATTGAAATCTTCCACCGTTAATTTTCCAATGCAATAATCGAATGGATTATGCATAAAGAAGATGACATAATCTTATTTTCTTTTCACATGATGGATGGAATATCGCACACATGATGGACTAAGCATTGCTTCAAGTACCTGTAAATCTATTTTACATTTTTCTTATAATAAAAAAATAGTAAAAGAAAATATACTTTGAGCACAAGAAAAAAAGACCAAAGATAACTTGAATAAGAAATAAGAAACAATTTTCTCAATCCGATTACCTGCAGCTCATAATTTTGGTAAAAATGTTATATTGCAAATTTGCAGTACAACTATTTATGCAATTGATTGTACAATACACATATTTATATAATTGGTCGAGCAATTGAATATGATTAATTCTAAAATTAATTGTCTAGTAACGCTCAAGAGCCAATGATCAATTATGATAATCCATCAATTAGTACTAAATGAAATAAAAGTAAACGTGCTTAAATCAATTAATAACATCAATCAACAATAAATAAATTAATTCTATAAAACTGAATTCACGTAAATCTGGTTTAAAAAATAAATCCACGTAAATCAATTAGAATCGATCGAAATTTGTTTTCAAAAGTCATCCAATATTAAATGATAGATCACTAATGGTACTTTGAATCTTTGATGTAAACAATTGTAGATACATAGATAATTGCCGTAAAAAATATAGAAATAATCATTATATTAATTATATCGTATGTATATTGATGTAGATTTACATATATATACAAATTATTATATATATATATATATATTTATTAAGTTATTTATATAAACGGTTATATATATACATATATATATTATATGATTAATAATATATATATATAATTAAATTGGTATATAAAAAATCATCTTACTAAATGCGGCAAGTATATTTAGGCGGGAAAATATGAGGTTACTATTAGTAGGTCCATTGTGCTATTATATATATAAAGATTACTAGCAGATTCTTTCATTATGATTAGAAAAAATATATTCCATGTGTTTTTTTTGCAGTTTTAAATATTGGCGAAGATTCAATAAAATCCAACAAAATTACCTTAAGCTTAAAAAAACACTTTATTTTTTTTTATAAAAATAGCATCTTAAATTTTAAAAATAACATTGGAAATTTAAAAAATAGCACGTGAACGCGTTTGAAATTTAAAAAATAGCTAGCGGATGTACATTGAATATTGAACATTATTGCTTAAGGAAATTATCGTACAATCTTATTGAGTATAATAGCATTACAAACACATACAAAAATATTATGAATTAGTTAATCAACAATTTTTATAAAAAGTACCCCAAGCTTTTAAAAAATAGCATCTTGAATTTTAAAAGTAGCATCAGAAGTTTAAATAACAACATGTGAATGCATTTGAAATTTAAAATATAGCATATGAATGTAAATTGAACATTCATTGCCTATGGAAATTATCGTACATAGAACTATATCGTGTCTAATAGCATCACATGCACATACAAAAATATTATGAATTAGTTAATTAATTTTTTTTACAAAATATACCCCAAACTTTTAAAAAATAGCATCTACAATTTAAGAACTAGCGTCTTGAATTTAAAAAATAGCATCAGAAGTTTAAATAATAGTATGCGAATGTATTTGAAATTTTAAAAATAGCATATGAATGAACATTGAACATTCAACATCATTGCTTATGGAATTTATTGTACAACTATATCGTGTAAAATAGCATTAGAAACACATACAAAAATGGTATGAATTAGTTAATTAAATTTTTTTTTACAAAAAGCACCTCAAACTTTTAAAAAATAGCATCTATAATTTAAAAACTAGCGTCTGAAATTTATAAAATAGCATCATAAGTTTAAATAACAGTATGCGAATGCATTTGAAATTTAAAAAATAGCATATGATTGTACATGCATTGAACATTCAACATTATTGCTAATAGAAATTATGAATTATTTACTTGGAAATTTATGCTAGAAAAATAATCATTATTCAATAATAAAATAATCATGTCTCATAGATATGCATATAACTAAAATAACCGTCTATCAAACATTATGATTTGATTAGCTATGCATATAACTAAAATGACAATTTTGTCCTTCCTACCAAAAATAATTAATATGCATCCATCATTAAAAAAAAAATCATCACCGTCTATCAAACAATATTCAATGGATGAGATGAATTCACATTTAACACACTAGAATATATATATATATATATATATATATATGTACGAGTGTGAATGCACGACTGAGTGCATTCATTCAACATTATAAATTTATAATGTTGAACGAATTAAGGGTTAATTAATTACACGACTGAGGGGTTTTTTACCCAAGTGATTATAAACATATATTGTTTAAGTTAGTGACTATAAACACTTTTTACTTATTATTCAAAATAAATATTTAAAAATTCACTTCTTGATTCAATGGGTTAAATTATATTATTAATTTTTTTAACAAGTGATATTAATTTAAGTTAAACATAATCTCGTTAATTGATTTCATAACAACTGATGAATTTAAATTAATTTATCAATGAAAATAAATCTTCAAATATAGTTATGAAAGATAATAACATTTAATATCAATAATAATATAGAAATGATCAAATAATTATTAAAGATATTGAATATATATCAATATGTATATTTAACTTATCGAACATATAACATGAAATAAAGATAAATATGTATGTTTGGACTTGCATATATATTTAATATCAGTTTTGAAAAGTAAGGAAAAAAAAAACCTTTTTCAGTTTTTCCTTTTAATATATATCACTTGGAAAATTAAAATTACGAAAATGGACAAATGTTGTTTCCAACATCAGCTTCATATGTATAGACAACAGTTTCTGGCCGTTGTCTATTGTGTATTTCAATGACAATTTTGTTTTAAGTTAAATGTATAGTAAGATATATCGCATGGATTTCATGTATATATTTTTTCTACTATATTTTCATATGTATTTATGTATGTACTTGTAGAGGTCAAAAAATCTCTACAATTGATCGTACGTCGAGTTCGGGCTCCAGCGATCTACAAGACAAAGAAAACACGTGAAGCCGAAGGGCCGTCGGGGGGGTTGACGATCGAACGGATTGCGACGCTCAAGTCAGAATCGAATTAATTAGAGACAAAACGAATAAATTGCGGAATTATAAGAGCTATTTTGTAAAAGAGGGGGAGGGGGTCGAGCTTCGCTGTTATGGAGCCTTGTGTAAATGTTGCTTGCGGAGCTATGCGATGAGTGTTTACAATTTGATTGAGTTGGCCAGAGTTGTGTGTATATCGTGTATCATGCCTTGCCGTTTATGATGAGCATATATATATATATTTACTGGTGAGCTAATAACTGAATCCCGATATTTTAGGGATCCTTTCCTATCCTTTTTTTTTACGGGGTTTTGGTTATCTTCAACGGACACTTTGATCTAGTCTTCTCCTTGAGTCTGCTAGATCGTGGACTATTGCACTAGAACTCGGGATTTCGAGGAATAAGGTGTCAACCTCGAGGTATGGACCTCGAGAGGTGGGCTTCGAGGTGCGGACCTCAAAACATTTGATCACGAGGCGCCAATCTTATTTGGTTTTTTAAACTTTCAAGTTGCCGTGGACCTAGCCTTTGGGCCTATACAAAAATAGGGCTTCTATAGTATTAAGGTTTTAAATGTTTAAATAGATAGTAGACACCTTTCATATGAAATAAATCACATATGCCACATTTTGCCCCCCAGCCCCCCCCCCCCCCCCCCCCCAAAATAGACCTCTTCTTTCCCACTTCGGTTTTTTTTTTTCCTTATTCCTCTCTCTTCACGCCAGAACCTCCGCCGCTAGAACCGCAATGATACAGAAACAGAACTCTAAATATTATTGAGACTTGATGTAACCACATGATGGATGATATATTGTTTAAAGATATTGCATGGATTAATGATTAATTAGGGATCAAGAATATGAAATTAATCGAAAATCCTATTTCATTTAAACATAGAACCTATAAATGAGAGCATGATATTTAGCCAGGAGATCATAAGGTAAAGCGCCAGAAACAACATATAAACTACGAGATAAAATATTTGACTATAATGAAGAGTTCAAACTGAAAAGGTAAATACCAATTTTCCTGCGCATAAGGTGCAGCACATCAAATGGTTAACACGTTGACCAGGATCGTCTTAAATATTTTAGGGGCCCTGTACTAATTATAAAAATTGGGTTTCGAATACTAAAAAAAATTATGTTTTAAGTTATTAATAAAAAAAGGATCCAAATATTTTTAAAAAATTAGGCTCCTAATATTAAAAAATTAAATTTAACACTAAAAAATTAGGCCCTTAATATTAAAAAAATATACACGGGATTTGAGGGGCCCTGTGCGAAAGCGCACCTGGCACCCCTCATTAGCCGGCCCTGACGTTGACCGATATTGATTCGCATAATACATACATATATATATATATATATATATATATAAATCAGTATCAACCATAACAATGAAAAATATCAATCGAATTTTTAAAAATATCACATGTATCCTCAAAAAGTACGGGGTCTGCTAGTTATTGATCTTATACGAGTTTATTCAGTTCAAATTGTGATTTTTTTCATTCCAATTAATATTTAAAATTTAGGAGTTTATGATTTTTTCAGGTTTCGTGGTTCTTTTAGGCTCCATATGGTTGTTTTTAGTTTTTTTTTTAATATTTTAGATTTTTTTAGGGGTTTTTGTTTTGTATTTTTCGGGTTTACTTTTTTTAAAGTTTATTAATCTCAATTAGATTTTATATTTTTAAGCTGAAAAAATTAATTGTCGAACGTGTGGGCTGGTGCATTACCGAGCCACCAAATTTCAAAAAAAATATATAATTCTTTTATTTTAGAATTCACTAATTTCATTTTAAGGTATGTATTTTATTTTAAAATTAGGTTTTTTTATTTTAAATTATCGTTTATATTTGTTTCAAAAAAAATTAAAAATATAGAGTCTGCTAGTTATCGATCTTATACGAGTTTATTCAGCTCAAATTGTAATTTTTTCCAATTCAATTAATGTTTAGAGTTTAGGAATTTATGATTTTTTTAGAGTTCATGGGCTTTTTTAGGCTCCATATGGTTTTTTTATTTTTTTAATATTTTTAGAATTTTTTAGATTTTTTAAGGGTTTTTTTTGTATGTTTAGGATTTACGTTTTTTTTAAGGTTTATTAATCTCAATTAAGGGTTATATGTAAGCTGAAAAAATTAATTGTCGAACGCAGGGGCTGGTGCATTACTCGAGCCACCAAATTGCAAAAAAAAATAAATTAATTATTTTATTTTAGAGTTCACTAATTTCATTTTAAGGTATATATTAATTTTAAAATTAGGTTTTTTATTTTAAATTATCGTTTATATTTGTTTAAAAAAAAATTAAAAGTACTGGGTTTGCTAGTTATCGATCTTATACGAGTTTATTCAGTTCAAATTGTGATTTTTTCATTCCAATTATTGTTTAGAGTTTAGACGTTTATGATTTTTTTAGAGTTCATGGGCTTTTTTAGGCTCCATATGGTTTTTTTAGTTTTTTTTTTAATATTTTTAGACCTCAAAGGTAAATTAGACAATATATAATACAAGAAATTACAACGTCAATTATAGACCTCAATCTTATCGATTAATTTGAAGCGCCAATATTAAAGAAGATAGATTAGCTAGCTATGTAGTTATTTATTACTATTGAAACAACACACGTCATGATATATAGTAATAAAATAAGAGATAAAATATTAGGTTAGTTAATTAGGGGAAAACCTCAATAACAGACCTCAATCTTAAGACGGGATGAATCTTATAAGTTTTGAAGCCAGCAGCAAAGAAGAGGTTAGCCCACTCTTTCTCACTTCTCTCTTTTCCAATATTTGCAGTCATCATCAACGCATCAAAGAAGAGCTGAGTTTCAGTTGCTTTATGATCTCCTTTCTTATCATCCAAAATCATCTCAACAACAATCACTTTGCCCCCATTCGGAGTTATTGCTTCTTTGCATTTCTCAAGTAGTTTAACACATGCTTCGTCACTCCAGTCGTGCAATATCCACTGTTACTCCATATATCACAAATTACCATATATATATATAAATTAATGGCGCCATGAATACGATGCATGGGGATATATTAATTCTTAGTTGCATACTTGCATGTCTTAAATATTATGGTAATTAATTAAGATTTTATAAATCAAAGTGACTAAAAAATATAATTCCATACCTTGAGAAGAACCGCATCGGCATGAGGAATGGAGTCGAACATGTCTCCACCGACATACCTCAAATTCTCAGAGCCTTGCAAATTAGCAACAACGTGTGGAAGATCAAGCACGATACCTTTCAAGCCGGGAAAGGCATCGGTAACGGTCCTCGCCACCTCCCCGGTGCCGCCTCCGACGTCCACCATTGTTCCCAGCCCCTCAAAAACGTGCCTGCATTCTTTTACGAGTATACTAGTTACCAATCTCGCATCATTAGCCATCGATTCATTAAACAGCTGATTCCAGCTTGGATCAATCCCCGCATACTCCCAAATAGTTTTTCCATGTTTCAACACAAACGGAGAGGGACACTTATTTCTAAGCCATTCACTCAGGTGATGGAATGGATCCATAAAGTTGGGGTCGAGCATGGCGCGCACATAAGGCGCCATGCTCAAGGGCTCGTCTCTCAGCAAGAGACGTGCAGCCCGTGTCAGACAATAAGCCTCTTCCTCCTCCTCTTCCTCGCTCTCGCCCTCAGATAAGGTCAGTTTGACCTCATCGAAGAACTTTGAATGGACGAGAATTCGCATCACACGGTAGAGGCCGTGGGATTTGGCTTCGTTGATGGAGAGGGCGACGGCTAATTGAGAGAGCGTCATGGGCTTGCCGTGTTTGTGGATGACATCGGGTATGCCTAATTGAATCGCACATTTTAGGGACATGGAGTTTATGTGGTTGAACATGTGATTCCAAACATGAGCTTGAGCATTAAGGAGCTCTTCTACGGACGACTCCACTTCGTTAGTCAATGCCATTATATTCCTTGGAGTTCAATTTGAATGCTAACGTAACTATATACATATTTACGACAATATTATAATATCATTCATTTATTCTATAACTATTTCATCTCGTATATCAGCATCCCTTGCCACATTAATAAGCAGACGTGTTTGGAGTTTGGACAATATCTATACAATAGATGTCTAGCCCTATTTAATTTCTCCTTGTTATGTAGCTAGTGGCTTAATTAATTGTAGTAATGTAGTTGATATTTTAATGTGGTTGGTAAACATTGTTTTCACCATCAAATAGTTAGGCAATATGGAAGAAATGGCAAGTATTCAAGACTCGTTTGATTGACAGAAAAGTAAAGTTTTCTGAGAATATGATTTCTAGGAATATGATTCGGAGAAAAATAAATGCTACAGATTATTTATCCTGTGTTTGGAATATGATAAAGAAATTATCAAGATTCTCATTTTAGTATTTTTTTAATCAAATTAATCAAGTAGGTTTATTAAGATAATTTAATAATATTATTGCAGACTTCTAGTCTATGAGTTTGATTATCATTCTCCTCCCCAAATTCAAAAAAAAAATAACAATTAAGAAAATAAATAAATAAATAAAGATAAATTATACTCCCTCCATCCCAATAGCAAGGTCCACTTGCTATTGGGCACGGAGATTAAGAAGAAATGGATTAGTTGGTTGAGTAATGGGTAAAGTAGGTGAGGTTCATTTCTTTAAGGAGTATTATAATAAAAAGTAATATAAAGTACGTGGGGTCCACTTTGATGTTGATATTAATTATTTTCATATATGGTAGTGGACCTTACTATTGGGACAGCCAAATAAGGCAATGCGGACCTTGCTATTGGGACAGAGGGAGTATATATATAGGGGTGGTTATAATGCAAACCAATCCTGGTGTAAGAACTAGGAACCCATCTCACACCATGCAATCAATAAAGATCTACGACCTAGATTTGCTTAAAATGGGTGGTGACAATTCTGTAATATTTGAAAAAAATTCACATGGGGTATTAACATAATTTGGTAAGAACTAGGAACCCATCTCACACCATACAATCAATAAAGATCTATGGCCTAGATTTGCTTAAAAGGGGTGGTGACAATTCTGTAATATTTGAAAAAAATTCGCGTGGGGGTATTAACGTAATTTGGTAATTCATATAAAAATCGCGAAGGATTTGATAACATATCGTCATGCTAACGAATTATTATCATCATGCTAATGAAGCATTATCGTTATGCTAATGAAAGGTTTTCTCATATTGTTAAAGAAAAATTAAATTCTAAAGAGTAATTATAAATTCTAATGGGATGAAATAAAACATAATTCAGATATATAATAAACTCCAATGATCTAAAAAATAGAATTAAATTCTAAAAATTAATCATAAACCCTAATTGGATGAAATAAACTGTCACGACCCCAAATTAATATCTGATAATATGAAGTGTGACTGGCACGACTCGATCCCAATGAAGGATGGATCAAGGCGCGAATCGAAAATATTTAAATAAAGGAATGAAAACTGTATTCCAGGAACGATATTTGCAGTGAACTCAAGTTCTGAACTGACTTTTATTTCTCAAAATATAACTGAATAAATATAGATACCTTAGAATAACAAAAAGGTATCAACGAGTTCAAGACATACTGAAGACTTGACTCGATTAGACTTAATTAGCGGAAGCAATATAGTATAACAAAATACAGGAAATATTCTGAGTCCTGTACAAAACAACTTTCTTTCTCAGCACTTCACCCTGCACCATCAACACTCAACCTGCACATTTAAAAACAAACATGCAGGGCTGAGTACAAGTATACTCAGTGAACACCTTGCCAAAAATATCATAATATATCTGATATTATGAACATTTCTTAAAACTGGTTTTATTGTCATGCATCCGAGTAAACACATAGGGGTTTTATCTGAAAAGGCCCTATGTTTTACTAAATCATTTTCTTGTCATTGCGCGTGCCTTTTTGTTGTATGATCATCCATATCCCAACTGGTGTGCCAAGGAATAGCTCCGCTCAGCCTTTTCCGCACACATCGAGGAATAGCTCCACTCAGCCTTTTCCACGAATACATATCTGAACTAAACTCCGAGGAATAGCTCTGCTCAGCCTTTTCCAAGGACGTTTAGCATCGTCGATGTCTTAGTCAGGAATAGCTCCGCTCAGCCTTTCCCTCTTCCTAATATCACCGACCCAAGTGTACACTAACCTCGGTTAACACGCTAAGTTAGCATGAGGCCCGATCGATTTAAGAGTTAGAAAGCCCCTTGCGAGCTAACTAAATACAGATAAGGATATCATACAAAACAAAATATTTTATGCATGACAATAACTTATTTGCATCAGAAATAAATAATCGTTGGTGAGTAAAAACTCAAATCATTATTTGGACTAAGAGTCCATTGAAAAGAAAGCCCACCTTTCATCGATGTTTTAAAACGGCAGCTGCTAATTCTTCACAGGCCTTATCCCTTGCGGATCTGCTAGTCTTCAATATATAAAAATATACTTAGCATGTTGATCCTAAAACTGATAGGACTCAACATGACACGAAGGTCTATCAGGGTCTAGTATCCGTTCTAAATTTTATCTTAGCTTAAGGTTTATTCTCAACCCTAGCTATTCAACATATTAAGGCATACATCATCATCATTTAAGGTATCAAAAATACCTTAACATAATCACAATTAGATTCTAGGAACAAAGTCATCACGAAGTTCGTTGACTAAACAACGTTCCACATAACGTCTATCTTTGAAAAATTCTCTGGTTTGAATCACTAAGGTGTAGGGATTGTATCATATACCAATGGAAATCCACAGAAGTCTAGTTTATGGCTAAATTTACGGTGATTCAAGATGATAACTAACGAAAAAGTTATGATCGTTTTACTAGAAGATGGCAGAATTGCCAGAATTTCCGAAAACAAACTCGTGACCTGACTTCGAAGATTTTTAACGATCGATTCCGGAAGAGCTATGGACTGAGATATATACCATTAGAAAGCCATGGAAGTATAGAATTTTTACAAATTTACAATGGCTTAATATGATAACAAATGAAACGGATATACCCGTTTTACTAAAAGGTGGCAGAACTGCCATGACTTCATGAAAACCGAAATATGACCCAACTTTGCCGATTTTTCATAATTTACTCAGAACGAATTAGAGAATGAGACCTATACCATTAGAAAGCCACTTAAGTCTAGTTTCCGGAAACATTTACGGTGACTCAATACGACATATAACGAGGGAGTTATGCTCGTTTTACCGAAGTGTGGCAAAACTGCCGACCCGCGCGCGCGAATGCGCGAACTCAAACCAAACTTCACAACCGCCATGAACTCGACACACAAGCTTTCAATTCATCAAAACATATATCAAAACTCAACTAAACATGCTTGTACATAAACAACTCATTTCTAAATCATCAAACATCATTTGAACTACCAAAATCCACACATGTACTTTTTAAGCTTAAATATATCGATATTTTTCGAAGATACCTTTAAACAACAACGGAGAGAAGCTTTAGGAGGTTGAAGATGGTTGGATCGAGCTTTGATTATGGATGCAACTTCTAATATCCTTCTCTCTTGCTTCGAAAACAATGGAGGTGCATGTTCTTGGTGCTCTCCCTTTAAAACTTTCCACAAGAAGAAGAAGAAGAAGAAGAAGAAGAAGAAGAAGAAGAAGAAGAAAGGAAAGTAGCTGCTATTGGATCTCTCTCTCTCTCTCTCTCTCTCTCTCTCTCTCTCTCTCTCTCGACAATTTGCATCAAAAGCCAAGAAGATGGAGTGAAGAAGGGTGGATGGTTGCTTTGCCTTTTCTCTCTTCAACTTGTTACGTAAATGGCTTTGAAATTGAGAAGGGAAATGGAAGCTTTTGATTGCTTCATACACATATAAAACATATCCCCCAAAATCATGCATTAATGGATAGGCTAGTATAGGTAGAGTGACGTAGGGGCATGGGAGAGGTGAGGGAGAGGTATGGCCTCCCATGCCTTGGGAGTTGACCAAGAAAATACCCGGTTTAAATACCGGTTATTCGGTTATTATGATATTTTCCGTCTCCGGAAAAATCCTGAACTTACCCGAGCTTGATGAAATAAATCACTTATTTTAAAATAATAATTTATTTGAAATTATGGATTTTTAAAATACCACTTCAAAATACTGATTTTAATTTATTGACCATTAAAACATCCGAACTAGAGAATATCTAATTCTCTCGGATTTTAAATCACCCTGTTTAAATTGTCTGAATTTAAACACTAATGACTGGAGAATATCTGATTCTCCTAGTCCTAAAAATATTTATCAGAATATCTAATTCACGATAAACACACACCGCAAATTTAAAAGAATAGGAATTGAATTTATCTGAAATTACAATTCCGGTTTTCCATAACTAAAAAGAGGATTAAATCCTAACTGAAATAATTAATTCACCTATGGAAATTAATTGATCTTGAATTCCATGGAACTTAACGGATACTTTCGACCCTAATCTGACTGGAAATTACTATACTAAATAGTAATTGCAACAGTTTACTACAATTAAGCACTAATTAATTTACGGGGTATTACATAAACCATAATAACAATATAAATATACAACATTAGCATAATGATATTGATTTATCAGTACTGCGAATAAACTATGTTAGCATATAATAATTCATCGTTAGCATAAGGTATAAACCATAAATGGATTAAGAAAACCCTAACTAATATATTCTAATTTGATGAAATAAACAACATATAATAATCAATTAGTAACTAAAATATAAAAACTAAATCATAACAAATAATTATAAGTAATAATTGAAATGTAATAATAAATCATAATAACAATATAAGTATGTGTACTACATTAACATTATGATAATCATTCATTAGCAAAATGAATTCAATATGTTAGCATATAGCAAATGTTTCATAAGCATACGTTATCAACTTATCATAGTGCTAACGAATCATTATTTAAAGAGTAATGAAAGCATTTTCGCGCTGAATACGAGTAAAAATGTATATTTTGTATTTTTCATCTATATTTATTTGAAAAAACATATACATGACTGTCCTTGAATTCAAGAGTATGAAAAGATCTTTAATTTGGTATATTATTTGCATTGATCCGATTTGAAACGAGTGAGTTATGATCGTTCAAAATTTTTAAGATTTTTTTAAAAATGTGATGACATCACCTTTTTTTTGGGGATTGGACATTTAATCCCAGCCATTAGATCATCTAGGTGGACGGTATAAGATGGTTTCCTAGTTCCTACATCAGGAAAATGTGTATTTTTGATCCAACCCGTATATATATATTGTATAAATACAAACATACGCTAACCATTGACTATCAAAAAAACCAATTGCATTAATTTATCAAAGTTATTATTATTATTATTATTATTATTATTATTATTATTTGGTCGACATCATTCAAAAATAAATTGTTACTAATGTCGAATTTTATTGTTGATTCTAAAGTGAAGTTGTTCATTATTTTAAGTTTGTCATTTCCTACCACAAATTATAATAATAATAATAATAATAATAATAATAATAATAATAATAATAATAATAATAATAATAATAATAATAATAATAATATGATAATCGAATTTTAGTATGATTTTTTTATAATAAAAAACTAATAATAATCCACAAAAAAATTAAAATTAAAATATATTTTAAAATTTTCAATTTTTTTATTAAAAAATTATAAATACAATTTTAATAATAATATATATAAGTAATAAAAATAATGGATGAAAAATCGAATAATAAAAATTATCCAACACAAGATTCCTAGAGGCAAGTAATCAGAATACCTACTCCAAGTAAGCATTTAGAATCCAGAAAAGTAGTATTAATTTCCTTGTTTTGAGGATTCTGATTCCAAAATTCTTAAAAATTGAACCAAAGACAGAAATTTACAAATAAGGAATCAGATTACTTTCCAATATAATGTTAGATTCATTGCCAACCAAACGAGGCCTCAGTACTTTTCTATGAAAAAAGTGCTAGAAAGGATGATGAAAGAAACCTCCTTAATTATTTATTGTTGATAGATTTTCCAAATAAAAAATTGTATGATATCATTAGGGCCGTCTCAAATATTTAGAGGCCCATGTGCTCATTTTAAAATTTGGGCCTATAATATTAAAAAAAATTAATTTTAATTTTAGTAATAAATTTCAAAATATTAACATATTACTATTATATTTTGACAAGGTAAAATTATATTTTGATGCCTATATTTCGGGCATTTTTTTAAAATAGCCAACATTTTCAAAAAAAAAATAGAACCGATCTTTTAAAAAAAATTGCAACTCTTAACATTCTATTGACCCTAAATCCAATGTAATTGATTGTATTTTAACATTTATATTTCCCTAACTGCGTAAAAAAAAATCCAATAAAAAAAATAAAATACAATAAATCACGTACTTTTTTTGGGTCATAAAATTGATTAGAAATTAGATTTGTATTTTTTTTTTAAAAAAAAGTGGGTACTATTTCGTTGATTTTGAAAAAAAAAACACAAAATGTAGGTATTAAAGTGCAATTTACCCTTTTGACGAAAAAGAGAAAAAAATCAAACTACTTTATTTATTTTGTTGACATCCTAATACAATCTCCACTTAATGTGGAAGATATATTTAATATTTTTATTTATTAAAAAAATACATTATTTTTTTTTTGGGCCCTGTGCCACAGCACACTTGGCACACCCACTTAGCCGGCCATGGATATCATCTAATGGGTTTTTTACATTAATCGCGTCAAATAAAACTCAAACGTGCCCATAATAGCCCACCCACCCGCGTATTTTTGCCCACACACGTGAGTTTACATGCCTGATCAAGCCCAAGTTTGTATGGATATCATATTCAATTTTATGTTTATCACTTAAAATTTGATAGTTGTTGTATGTAGACGGTTTTTATTTGCAGGTGATACCGACTATCATGGCTTTTTAATTTATGTGATGTGATGATTTAATTTATGTTGAATGTATAAGTGTTGATGGTCGTATGCTGGTTTGGCTACGTGGTTTTTATCCATGAGAAAATTCATGGATTAGACTAGAATTTATTTTATTACGTTGTTTTAATGTAATAGGAAAAATAAATGTTAGAGTATAGTGATGATTTCGAAAATCATCATAGTCTTGAGTTGTACTTTTTATTCCTTTATTATTCTAGATATATTAGGATTTTTCATAATTAAAATCTTTATCACATGGAAATTGAATATTTAAGATAATGATTATTTTATTCTAGTGGATTTGGATAAGGTAATTGATATCTTTGGATTTATTCAAATATGATAAGATAAGATTTAAATTTGGAATAGAAATCCTTATAGAATTAGATAAGGATCGAAATCTACTCAAGGAAGGAAAGTGGAGCAGCCCCAATCAAGGAAGGACAACATCCCGGACATGTCTCGAAACTCTAAATCGGCGTTAGGGTTTTGGCGAGATGCTTGGTGGTGGCGCGGATGACATCCAGATTTCCGGAGCTGATTTTCCAAGATTATCTCATGAATGCAACGTGAAAATATGCCATGATAGTTGGTTTAAATTATTATGCTTATTATGTTGTTGTTTGCATGCCATGGATGTTTATCATTTTATGTGATGATCTTGCATGCTAATGAGATAAAATGAAAACCTCAAGTATAAATAACTAAGTGGGAGAGATTCATACCTAAATATGTCGAAATCTAATCGATCTCCATTAAATCTGGTTTAATTGAGAAGTGATGGGCATGCGCGTTGACATCGGTCTTCCTCCATATCAGATATGTCATATCACAGATTTCTCTAGAAGTTAAATCTCCTTATATGGATAGCTGCAGAACACTATTAGAACCAACTAACTCCTCGATCTGGAGCAGTTAGTTTCGAAATAGTGCTCTTGGTGCAAAGATAATGGTATCCACACTTAGATGTAATTTATTAATAAACGTCCACATTATCGTGGCTTATTAATTAGATGATTACATGACCGGGAATATTACCGACTATTAATTCACTTGTCAAAAGAAAACTTGACTGGAGGTGAATTAAAGGCTAATAACTTGTTTAGAAATGAATTTCATAAACGTCCACACTATCGTGGCTTATGGGAAACATTTTTAAAATATCGTTGGATATACATATAATTCTTTTTAAGGATTTCAATTATATGATTATCCGAAAAGGTGTGACTATACTGTATGTTTACTTTTTCAGTTATTTCTATATTATCATGGCATTCTCCAACTTATCTTCTATTCTCAAAAGTTTTATATCGGTGAATTACTAAAGACTGGATTCGGAACTTAAAACATTATCTTAAACGGCTGAAGGTTTAATTGTACTTGATGAGGAATGTCATAAGAAACCAGTTTCGAATTCTGATGAAGTAGTGAGAACCTCTTATGGTGTAATCTCAAGAAACTCTTCCGACATCAGAATTACACAACAAAATGCATTGCCATGAAAAATCTAATAAGCACCAAGATAGTCTATTCTATTCCTCTAAGGGATCACATTCTCCGGATGATAAGGTGCTTATCGGAGATCGAAACCCTGGATGGTGAACAAGATACCGAGTCTTAATCGACTTGGTGTTTAATAGTCTGTCCCTGAAGCTTAAATAGTTCTTTTTGAACTTTAGCATGATAAAGAATTATGTCACTTTATCAGAAATGCTTGTTGATCTTCAGACAGCTGAGATGCTAGTGAAAAGTATCACAGAAGCGCAAATAGCTGAGAGAAATGCATCTTCGAGTAAGAAGAGAAATGCATCTCAACCAAAGGAAGCGTGTATGGCAATGAAGAAAATGACATAGTTACCTCAAAAGGACTTTAAGTCCAAAGGATATGTGCTTCAAGTACAATCAGCTGAGACATTGTAAGTCTGAGTGTCCTATCAAAAAGGAAAGGTATCTCTCACTCGTTTGAGTGAAGATGAGATCACTATGTACATGTGCAATGCTATGGTAAAGTGGCGGCTATTGCAGTGGGAGACATAGACATACCTTTTAGTAGTGATAGATTTTAATCTTTAAAAGGATTGTCTGTATGTGCTAGAATTTAGAAACTTGGTTTCTATTTCTAAGTTGGTTTTGGATTGATATTTTGTTACTTTTGATAACTAGATTGTTATCATGGTTGGGAAACATTTTATCTATTCTGGCACATTGGATGGACATCTTTAAATACACTAAAATCTATGCTTAACACTACAAAACAACTATTGAATACATTGATCAACCTCAATAAAAGGAAAGAATCTTCGCAAATGAATCAAACCTATCTTTGGCATCTAAGACTTGGATATATTATTCTTAAGAGGATTCAAAGTTTGATAAACGATGGTCAATTGGTCTCACTGGTCCTAGAATCGTTTCTTTGTGCAAATCCTGCTAAGAAAGTAAAATAACCAAGTGTCCTTTAAGGCTAAAGGAATAGATTCAAAAAAGTTATTAGGTTTAATTTACTCTGCTTATGTGTTCCTAGCGACAAGTACCTCTTAAGCGACTTTAGGGATCACTTGGCGGAGAATGGGATTGCATCCCAATTTACTACGTCTGCTATTCAAACAGCAGAATGACGTAGTGGTGCGAAGAAATTAAATGTTATTGGAATTGATTAGATCGATGATGAGCTATTCAAAGTTTTTTATTTCGTTTTGCAGATATGTCCTAGAAACGATGATTGTCTGTTAGATATCCCAGATGAACGAAAAGTGATTTATTTTATAGTCCTAAGAATCAAAAGGACATTGTAAGCACTAATACCCGATTCTTAGAAGAAGACTATATAATAAGTCATAAGGTTAAGAACAAGATTGTTCTCAATGGTTTGAGGAAGGGACATTCGAATCCTACACCAAAGTGTACAAGAAGAGGTACCACCTAATACTGTACAGCGTGTCACGAAGGTACAACAAATTCTTCATCGCAGTGGGAGGGTTGTACGCCAACCTAATAGATTTCTTAGTCTAGAAGAATCTTCTGATTTTCTGCAAAGACTAAATGAATTGGATCCCAGAAACTATGATGGAGTGGTTCAAGATAAGGATGCGGTTCCTTGGAAAACTGTAATGGAATCCGAAATGGGATCTATGGATCACCATGAATAGTGAGAGCTTGTAGAACCACTAAACGGGGGTAAATCTCATTTAGTGAAAGTGGGTCTATAAAGGAAAGAGAAGATCTAACGGATTGTTAAATCTGGAATCTCTTGTCTGTTGCTACTCATTTTAACTTATTTGTTTGGTAAATAGATGTCAAGACAGTTTTTTCTGAACGAAAGTCTTGAGGATAATATCTATATGCGACAAACAAAGGGATTCATTGATAAAGGCCAATAGCACTTAGTGTGCTAGCTCAGAGGTCCATTCGTGGATTTAAGTAAGCATCAAGATCTTGGAATATCCGGTCTAATGAAGTTATCCAGTCACATGGATTCGTGGAGAAATCGGATAAAGGTTGTGTGTACAAGAGGCGTGATGGAAGCGTGGTGGTTATCATAGTACCATATGTTAAATAACAACTTGCTTATTAGGTAACAATGAGAAGGAGTTATTAAACATAGGGGTGTGGCTATCCAAGCATTTCGATATGAAGGCTTTGGGTTGATGTACTCATTCCAGGTTGCCTATATCAAAAATGTGCTAGCTAGATTCAACATACAAATTCCAAGAAAGGTTTTATACCTTTCGAGCATGGAATACATCTACTCAAGGAAATGTGCTACCCAAACACATAATGAGATAGATGTGAGAAATGAGATTCCTTATGCTTCTGCAAAAGGAAGACTCATGTATGTTCTGCTATGCACAAAGCCTGATATCTGCTACGCAGTGGCATAGTGGGAAGATGTCAATTTAACCCTAGTTAAAGACGATGGACTGTGGCAAAAAGCACTCTCAAGAGAACTTGAGATAGTATGCTTGTTTACCACTCGGACAGTCTAATTGCCTTGGATTATATGGATTTAGTTTTTCCAGAACCAATAAAAAGGATCATAGTAAATATTCATCGGCATATGTGTTTGAATTGGGAAGAGAAGTCGTGGCATGGAGGAGTAAGGCAGAAATGCATGCTAACTCCATCATGAAGGTCGAGTATGTGGCTGGCTCTGAGGCTACAAAAGATTGT
The DNA here is from genome assembly GCA_026008535.1 of Perilla frutescens. Lineage (NCBI taxonomy): Eukaryota > Viridiplantae > Streptophyta > Magnoliopsida > Lamiales > Lamiaceae > Perilla > Perilla frutescens. The sequence continues at coordinate 17,000,145 of BRKX01000007.1, read as the reverse complement.
GCGACTCCATTGATTCTTGTTGGACTCGGGCGTGGTTCCTGATTTTCCTTAGGAGTATCATGGCACACTATGATAACTCCAGTGCAGTAGCAAATTTGAAAAGGAATCCAGAGTCCATGGGGCAATCAACACATAGGATTAAAGTACCAACTTATACAAAATATAAGGGAGGAAGATATGGCAGTGATCAAGATTGCATTGGAAGACAAAAATGGATGTCCCATTCATGAGCCTTCCAAGCTCAGACCTTCAATGGTCAAGTGGAGATAATGGGAGTTGATGCTGACCCGGGGCCATTTTTGAGTTTATGTTATATTGGAGAGTTAGCCAGTGTGTTGTTTATACTTGAAAGACATGCTTCGAGTATAAGTGGGAGATTGTTGGTTTTGTATACTGGAAAGTTTGTCTTTGTATACAATAAACAATATTAAGATAATATAGATTGAATAATAATTGCAGTCACTGTTTGTGTATATATTTATTGTTATATATTTATATGCATGGTTCCATATACTTGCATTGTAGATGATATGGTGTGGGTCAATATATGGTAGAGATCATATCATCGGATTCCTTGCAATGTATTAAAAAGAGTTGGAGCCCTGTTGTAGCCCAATTTAATATTCTTCTAGATCCCTGTTGTAGCCCAATATGACCTAAGTGGACTGGGAATGGAACAAGAGTTGGAGGCCCAAGCCCAATAGGGTTTGGAGAGTTAATTTTCATCCCCTCCCCTATAATAAGGGAGGGGGGCCATGAAATTTATAATGAAAAATACACTCTAATACAGCCCCTCTAAGTGCTCTCTTGATTCCTAGAGTTTCCACAACCGTTTAGTAGTCTGCAGCCCACCCTGCATCTAAACAAGGTCCGAAAATACAGCAGAAGGTCAAGAAGTAGAATATTGGAGCTGTGTGTTTCGAACACCATGAAGATTCACCATGATCATGTGTTCTCCATCAACAACGGGATTAGACCTTTAATCCTGTGAGCAACCCGACAAAGTTTGTAAGTACCGGTTTCGATAAATTCTACTTTATTCCGCTGCAATAGATTCAAAATTGAAAGTTACATGTTAATTCAGCATAGGATAATTAATGTCACACATAAAATTATGATTTACATGAGTTGGAATTAATGGCATCCAAATAGATCCTATGGGGTACAATTCGAGAAAATCCCAACAGTTTCCATCCTATTAATTAATTAGATGTTTTTTTTTCTTTTTTTCATTATTTTGAAGAAATATTGGTGCCATAGAAGAAAGAGAGCTTTAATTATTATTAATTATAATTTTTAGAATGTTTTTAGAAGCGTCATAGGCTTGTCATGTTTGTTGATAATATCAGATATGCCTAATTGAATTGCGCATTTTAGAGACATGGAGTTTATGTAGTTGAAAACGTGGTTTCAAACATGAGCTTGAGCATCGTCAAGAAGTAGAGTTGTCTCGGCGGAGCCAGCCCAGCTTGGCTCAGGCCCGGGTGGGCTTTGAGATGAAATGGTTGAGCCTAGCTCGGGACCACTAGTGGAATGGGCTGGTCTGGGCTGGGCTGGATTTTCTTAAATATATATGAGCCCAGCCCAGCCCATGCACCGGACCTAGTGTGGGCCTGGGTCGGGCCAGGCTGGGTCTATGGTGGGCTTTAAGTAAATTATGTATAATAAAGTTATTATTTTGAGCAAATAGTAAATGATGTCATTAATTATATAATTTTATTTATGAACTAAATTTATGTATGTATATATTTAATATATATATAATCTAATCATAATAAAAATAATGTTTGTGAAATCTTTAAATTAGCACAAAACTCTTGATTTTTACAATAATATTAGCTTATATAATTTTACTAGGTGAACTTGATTACAATTTTTATATCTTTACTTAGTGAATGTATTTAAATCTTAAATTTTTAAATGATGACATTAATTTATATAACTATATTTAGTAAATTTATTTATCATTTATATAACAAGACACAATTAAATATATGATCTTATGGTTAAAGTTTGAAATTGTAGTATGTAGAAATATTTTTATATATGGTGACTAAATTAATAAATTAAATTAAAAGGGCTCTCAAGTGGGCTTGGGCGGGATTGGGCCTAAGTTTGGTTTAAAAAAAGCCCATATGATCCATTTCACCAGAGTAAGCCCAACCCATTTAACCCGTAATTTTTGAATCCACTTAACCCATAATTTTCGTGGACTGAGTTGGGTCATTCCATTTATGGGAACTCGCGAGTGATTCGTGATTACTTCCTTGCTTGAACTTGATAAATTAATGAGATGGATTTTTATGGTTTAAGCCCCATGAATCACATGATTCGTTACCATTCAACGTATCAATTATCATGCAATTTTTATATTGGTTGAACGCAAACCAAATCCTCTGTTCTAGAACTATAGATTTCATTTTGACACTCTTGTAATTAAAAAAAAAAGACGTAAATTACAATTTGAATCCCAACATTCGAATATTTTATCAAAAATAATTCAAATTTCTAATAATTATTCTCTCCGTTTCGTTTTGTTTGTTGTTTTAAAATTTTAATTTAGAATTAACAATTAATTTTTTGGACTAATATATCCCTCCCTTTTATATTACATAAAATATTCACTTATATTTTCCTAAAAAGTTGAAATAGATTTCTCTCTCCAGATATTTGTAAAGTTAAATTTGAGAAAAATTGTGTCAAAATATATAAAATAACAAACATTTTGACACAAAAGAAAAACTATAAAACAACAAACGAAACAAAACGGAGGGAGTACAATTTAATTCTCAACCTTTGGATATTTTAAAAGAACTAACACAATGTTTTAATATTATAATTTAATTCTCAGCGCGCGTTTGAACATTTTAACATAAATAAACTACCCAATATTTTCAATGCAAAAATGTCATTTTGGTTATTATTTTTTTGGACAAAAATGTCATTCCATTATATAAGTTGTCTAACTTACTTGAGAGTATTGTTCGAAATCGACTGGAAGAACATTTTCACCAAAAATGATGGGTCATTTATGTCAAAATATTCTAACGTTGAGAATTAAATTGAAATATTAAACCATTGGGTTATTTCTATTAAAATATTTGTTAGGAGTTGTTTTTTGTAGTCAGTAGCATTCGAACCATGATAAATAAGTTAGATAAGTCAGTTTTATTATTAATTGAAGTGATGTCATTTAGAGTTCGCTTGCTAGGTTTAATTTGTGGAATAAGCTAGTTTTGATTTCTTTGTTTTTGATTTTGCGGAAGACCAGGTAAACACCCACGATTTGTGTGGAGTTGTTGCTGTATTCGTCTTGTTTTTTCTGTTTATAGTTCGTTGCAAATTAATGAAAAGATATGGATTTACAGAATTAAAGTATTCTAATCTATCATGTGGTACCAGAGTAAAACCTTGTAAAAGTGAAGTATTGGTGAGTGATACACGAGAGTTTTGTGAGATACAAACTAAGGGTGAAAGATACACGAGAGTTATAGTGATGAGAGATCTGAAATGGGAGAGTAGAGATGAGTGATTCGGGAAGCTTCACTCAAGTGTGTATACTAAAGTTTGATGGAGATTTCGATCACTGGAGTCTCCTCATGGAGAACTTGTTGAGATCTAAAGAGTATTGGGAAGTGGTGCAGTCTGGTTTAGAAGAACTAAAAGAAGGTGTTGTGTTAACTACGGCGCAACAAAAGCTGTTAGATGAGGCTCGTCTCAAAGATCTCAAAGCAAAAAATTATCTTTTCGCATCCATCGATAAGACCATTCTTAAGACCATCACATACAAGGATACATCTAAACAACTTTGGGATTCGATGAAGGTGAAATATCAAGGGAATGCTCGAGTTCAGAGAGCATATCTTCAAGGCTTGAGAAGGACTTTTGAAACTCTAGAGATGAAGGCAAGAGAAAATGTCACTGATTATTTCGGCAGGGTGATGGTGGTGGCCAATGACATGAGAAATTGTGGTGAAGACATGCCTGATGTCAAAATTGTTGAGAAAATTTTGAGAACATTGACTAACAACTTCAACTACATTGTTTGTTTAATAGAGGAGTCCAGAGATATTGAGGAACCTTGAGTATATTCTTTCCAAAGTTCTCTACTGGTTCATGAACAAAAATTCAAAAAGAGGGGAGATGATGAGCAAGCTTTAAGAGTGACAGCAACACCTCCACATGGATCTATAGGAAGAGGCTATTCTCCCAGAGGTAGAGGCAGAGGTCGGGGTTTCAACAAAAATGAGATTGAATGTTATAAATGTCATAAGTTGGGTTATTTTAAGTATGAATGCCCTACCTGGGAAAGGAGAGCAAAATATATAGAGGAGGAGCAGGAGGAGATGTTATTGATGGCTTTTGTTGAGAACAAGCAGAAACAAAAGGAAGAGGTATGGTTTCTTGACTCTGGTTGTAGTAACCATATGACTGGGAATAAAGAGCTATTTACAACTTTAATGGGGAATATAAGCATTCTATGAAATTAGGAAATGGATATAGAATAGAAGTACTGGGAAAAGGGAACATAAGCATGACTATTTGTGATACGTTACTGACTTTGAGAGAAGTGTTCTATGTGCCCGAATTGAGTAGTAATCTATTGAGTGTTGGACAATTGCAAGAGAAGGGTCTCACCTTGATGATACAAAATGACACTTGTGAGATATATCATCAAGAAAAAGGATTGATCTTTCAGATAAAAATGTCAGCAAATCGAATGTTTCTACTAATGGCTAAGACCTTTAATAATTTGAGCCAAAGTATGAAGTGTTTACAGATTAAAGATGATGAAGATGTAGTTGTCCTATGGCACAAAAGATTTGGCCATTTAAGCTATATAATTTGAAAATCTTGCAACATAAAGGTATGGTGAAAAGATCGCCTCATTTCAGGTCACAAACAAGAGTTTGTGAGAATTGTTTGGTAGAAAAACAATATCGAGCCAGTTTCCCAAAGAAAAGCCTGTGGAGGGCAAGCACAAAGCTTCAACTGGTGCATGCTGACTTGTGTGGCCCCATTACTCCAGCCTCTAATAGTCGAAGAAGGTACGTTCTCACATTTATAGATGATTATAGTAGAAAGCTATGGACTTATTTTTTACTCGAGAAATCAGAAGCTTTCAACTATTTTCAAATCTATAAAAGCAAGGTTGAGAAGGAGGCAGGAACATCAATTTGTTGTTTGAGAACTGATAGAGGAGGGGGGTTCACTTCAACATATTTTAATGATTACTGCCAAGCACATGGAATCAATAGACAACTTACAGCTGCACTAACTCCACAGCACAATGGAGTAGCAGAGAGAAAAAATAGAAGCATCATAAACTTGGTGAGGTGTATGTTTAATGAAAGAAAGGTTCCTAAATGTTTCTGGCCAGAGGCAGTACAGTGGGTAACACACATCTTGAACAGTAGTCCAACATCCATTTTGAAGGATAAGACTCCAATTGAGATGTGGAGTGGGAGTCGACCATCTGTTGATTATTTCAGGATATTTAGATGTGTGGCACATGTTCATGTACCTGATTAAAGGAGAAACAAATTGGATGATAAGAGCTTTTCATGTGTCATGTTAGGAGTTAGTTCAGAATCTAAGGCATATAAGTTGTTCAATCCAATTACTAAGAAAGTGGTGATAAGCAGAGATGTGGTTTTTGAAGAAGAAAAAGGCTGGAATTGGGCGACAACTAAGCCAGAGCACGATATTCTTACATGGGATGGAGATGAAGGAGAGCTGGAAAATGACTCAGATGATGAGGATAACCATGATACAGACAACTCGATTAATGTTGAGGTCGAAACCGGAAGTAGTCCTGCCACTCCAAAATCTACATCACAAATTACACAAGTAGATGAGCCAAATTCAGAGGAAGAACTACCAGAAAAAGGCAAAGAAGACCTCCAAATTATCTCCAGGACTACTGTACTAATTCAGTTCTATTGTCAGAGGAAACGAAAGATTGGGTCATGTTTATGGACAGAGCAGATCCAACCACATATGAAGAAGCAAGGTTGGAAGAAAAAGGAAGAGTAGCTATGGAACAAGAGATGGCAGCCATAGAAAAGAATAATACTTGGAAACACGCAGATTTACCACCAGGAGCAAAAAAGATAGGAGTGAAGTGGGTTTTCAAAACAAAATTGAATCAGAATGGGGAGGTGGACAAGTACAAAGCTAGATTAGTTGTGAAAGGTTACACACAGGAGTATGGCCGAGATTACAATGAGGTCTTTGCTCCAGTTGCAAGATGGGATACCATAAGAACTATTTTGGCATTGGCAGCTCACAGAAATTGGAAAGTCTTTCAACTAGACGTGAAGTCAGCCTTTTTGTATGGGGATTTAACTGAGGATGTTTTTGTGGAACAACCACTTGGTTACATACATAAGGATGCAAAAGACAAAGTATACAAACTCAAGAAGACATTATATGGACTAAAGCAAGCATCAAGAGCTTGGTACAGTAGAATTGAAGATCATTTTAATAAGGCGGGATTCATAAAGTGCTCTCATCAGCACACCTTGTTCACCAAAACCTCTGCAACAGGGACCGATATACTGATAGTAAGTGTATATGTTGATGACTTGATCATTGCAGCCAATGATTCTTCGATGCTGAGAGAATTTAAAGCGTCAATGGAGAAAGAGTTTGAGATGACAGATTTGGGAGAGATGAAGTATTTTCCTGGAGTTGAAGTGTTACAAACTCCTAAGGGAATATATCTCAACCAAAGGAAATATGCTGCAGAAATACTAGAGAGATTCCATCTAAGTGATTGCAACTCAGTTAGAAATCCAATAGTGCCTGGAGAAAGAATCACAATTGAAGGAGATGGAGATAAAGTTGATCCAACATTATACAAACAACTCATTGGCAGCTTGCTCTACATCATTGCCACAAGGCCAAATTTAATGTATGTTGTGTGTTTGCTGAGTCATTACATGGCCATCCCTACAAAGATGTGTTTGCAAGTAGCCAAAAGGGTCTTGAGATACCTAAAAGGATCTTTGGGTATGGGACTTTATTATAAAACAGGAAGTGGAGCTTTGGAAGGGTACACAGATAGTGACTACGCAGGAGATGTGAATGATAGGAAAAGCATGAGTGGCTATGTCTTTTACTTGGGAGAATCAGCCATTTCTTGGGCATCAAAGAAACAACCAGTTGTCACTCTTTCTACAACAGAGGCTGAGTTTGTTGCAGCCGCTTCAAGTGCAACTCAATGTATTTGGCTAAGGACGATATTGAAGCAGTTGGGACTCGAGCAAAAGAAAGGAACAGTGGTCTGGTGTGACAATAGCTCAACCATTAAACTTCCTAAAAATCCCGTGATGCATGGTAGAAGTAAGCACATTGATGTGCGATTTCATTTCTTGAGAGATTTGACAAAGGAAGGAAAGGTTGAACTATTGCATTGTAGCATAGGGGATCAAGTTGCAGATATTATGACCAAGCCACTGAAACTAGAGGTTTATGAACACTTGCGCGATGAACTTGGGGTTTGCGAGATGCCAACTGTATAAACTGATCACTACCAAGATTCAGTTTAGGGGAGGCTTTGTTAGGAGTTATTTTTTGTAGTCAGTAGCATTCGAACCACGATAAATAAGTTAGATAAGTCAGTTTTATTATTAATTGAAGTGACGTCGTTTAGAGTTCGCTTGGTAGGTTTAATTTGTGGAATAAGCTAGTTTTAATTTCTTTATTTTTGGTTTTGCGGAAGACCCGGTAAACACCCACGATTTGTGTGGAGTTGTTGCTGTAACCGCTTTGTTTTTTCTGTTTATAGTTCGGCGCAAATCAATGAAAAGATATGAATTTACAGAATTAAAGTATTCTAATCTATCAATATTCAAATATTGTGAATTAAATTATAATATGACCTTAAAAAAATTAATTGTGTAATTAAACCTCTTGTTTGAAATTTGAAAGAATAAATGAAATCAACGGAGTTAGGTCCCTAGCGCACTTCACCTAGCCATCAATAAAAAAAAAAGTAATAATAAAAATAAATAAATTAGTATGTGTGAAATAATTTAGAGAAAACATGAATGTATAATTTATTGTAAGGGTGATTCTCTATATACACAGCCACCAATATTTTACTCATTACGACCTCTAATATTTAAATATAGTAATAAAATAACTTATTTAGTATCTATTTTACCTGATAACTTTTTTTCATCGTTTCCCCTCCTGTTTAAAGCATTTGTTGAAGCCATAAAGAAGAAGGAATCCATGAAGATTACAAGAAAATAACTTGTAGTGTAGATTTTGATGGGTGTCGGACCAAAATTTGTATGAGTAATAGTGATGAAATATAGATAAAGTGGATGGATTGAATTTGAGATATTGATACCAAATTATTGTTAATTGATCGGACAGGAAATATTGATTTCATTATTTTTCTTTAGATCTTTAATTTTTTTTTTTTTTTTGCTTATATTTATGTTAATTCTTGTTATATGTTTTAAAGAGAGAAGAAATTGATTTGTCTTTTGATAATTCTATGTATTCTTAATCTTTTTTTATAAAGTGATCAGTCCGCAAACCACATCTGATAAATGTTATAGAACTAAGTCATATTTTCACACTCGATTATTTTTTTTATGCTTTTGTCATACTCAGCTCGTAGTAAATTAATCTATATATACACTTTTTTTATTTCTATACCTGATATATATATATATATATATATATATATATATATATATATATAGATCTTCAATTGAATCTATACCGCCAGTATACATAATTACTGAATTATAATTGTCGTGTGTGTAACTTAAGAGAGTGGCATATTTGACCGTATAGTATTGATTAAGATTTAAGAATAGATTGATGAATAGGTGTCGTAAAATAGGATCGGAGATAAAGCATTATTTTATGTTGAAATATTATCCATACAGAAAATTAAACCTAGATAATGAATTAAGGAAAAACCTCAATTAGAGACCTCAATCCTAAGACATGAGTAGTAATCTTATATTTTCCAAAGCCTGCAGAGAAGAAGAGCTTCTCCCATTGTTTCTCAGTTCTTTCCTTTCCTGTAGCCAAAGCCATCATCAGCATATCAAAGCAGAGCTGAGTTTCAGTTGCTTCATGCTCTTCTCTCTCATCATCCACAACCATGTCCACAATTATCACCTTTCCGCCATTCTTAGTAGTCTTGCTAGTTATGGCTTCTTTGCATTTCTTCAGTATTTTAACACACTCTTCATCGTCCCAGTCGTGCAGTATCCACTGTTACGTTTCTCCATCACATGCAAATTAGTTAATATATAGGTCACATTATATGATGAAATTAAGTTCGATCGATCTACTATATGTTAACATTATATTTTATTGAATAAACTAACATTGAATACGAGATGTAATATCATTCTGCAATACACAGACAATTAACCCAAGCATGTTTGAAATAAGTGACAATATTCCATACCTTGAGAAAAACTGCATCAGTATGAGGAATAAACTCAAACATGTCACCACCGACGTAGCTCAAATTCTCAGACTCCTCCAAGCCAGCAACATGTGGAAGATCGAGCACGATACATTTCAAGGCCGGGAAAGCCGCGGCGACGCCTTTCGCCACCGTGCCCGTGCCGCCTCCCACGTCGACCATCGTTTCAAGCCCCTCGAAAACTTGCTTACATTCTTGAACAAGTACACTAGTCACCAATCTTGCATCACATGCCATTGCCTCATTGAACTGTTGATTCCAGCTTTGCTCAATCCCACCATACCCCCAAATAGTTTTCCCATTTTTGGTGAGAAATGGAGAGGGGTGTTCATCGCCAAACCATTCATTCACATGATGGAATGGATCAACAAAGATGGGATCGGTCATGGCAACCGCGAAGGTTGCCATACTCAAGGGCTCGTCTCTCAGTAAGAGACGTGAAGCCCGTGTGAGACAATAAGCCTCTTCCTCGTCCTTGACCTTGTTGAAGAACTTGGAATGGACTAGAATTCGCATTAGGCGACGGAGGCCGTCGGATTTTGCTCCGTTGATGGGGAGGGCGTCGGCTAATTGAGAGAGCGTCATGGGCTTGCCGTGTTTGTGGATGGCATCGGGTATGCCTAATTGAATCGCGCATTTTAGAGACATGGAATTAATGTAGTTGAAAACGTGGTTCCAAACATGAGCTTGTGCATCCAGAAGCTCTTCTGTGGACGACGACTCTACTCCATTAGCCATTGCCATTTTTGGGATATGAAATTGTTCAAGACTCCCTCCCTCCCCCTCTCTCTCTCTCTCTCTCTCTCTCTCTCTCTCTGAATGCACTCACTTTTACTTATCTCACTTTTGCTGCACACATTTCTTGGGCAACAATAAGCTCAATTTATAAATGAATTGAGCTGTAAATGTCTTTCCTATAGCAACTCTACCGCCGCGTTGCACGAGTAAATTAATCTAATAGCGTTAATTGTAATGAAGAAGGATGGGTACCCAAACAAGAAAGGGAGTAAATTAGAGCGACTCTACTTGATAATGAATTAATATTTTTTTTTATTACAATAAATTAATGTTTAAAATAAACATATTAAATAGGGATATATATTAGTAATTTGCTAAATATATATAGAAATTCGTCTATATATTGACATTCAAATATATATATATATATATATATATATATATCATTAAATCGGAGGGTGTATTAATTATAGTTTAAATATTTTTAGAAGCGTCGTACACCTCCCGTGTTTGTGGATGATATCTGGCATGCCTAATTGAACTGCACAATATTTTAGGGACATGAGCTCCTGGCGAGACTCTACATCATTAGGTAATGCCATTTTTTATATTGTTTCATATGATCTGAGTAATTATGTTTCCCTTCACTACTAAGTACTAATATATAAGAGCATGACGATAAAACAAGGGTACATACAATCTCAGCCAAATATCTTGAATCGGAAGTCATGCAAAATTAAATATTATTAAAGATTTGGGTGAGATTGTATGTATATATATATATATATATATACTATTTTCGGAACGAATCATTCGTGATTACTTGTTTGCTTGAACTTGATTAATGTCTAATGAGATGGTTTAATTAGCATAGTATCATGCTTTAAGCCCCATGAATCACATGATTCATTACAACGTATCGTTCCTAGCTACTTCCTACTTCTATTTTGATTTTTGATCTTGGCTAAACATACGGATGCAGATCCTGTGCAGTGGAGGAAAACACAGCAGGCGGTGCGAACGACATCGCATCGCAAATAATTCTTTTTTTTTTTCCAGTGTGAGAACGATATTGCACCGCAAATAATCCATATTTTTATTTTTATTCTATTTTTGAAGCGTGAGAACGACACCGCACGACAAATAATCCACGTTTTTTATTTTCCAATCATGAGAATGACTCGCACCGCAAATAATCCACTTTTTAATTTTTACTTTATTTTCCAAGTATGAGAACGACATCGCACCACAAATAATCTATTATTTTTATTTTTATTTTTATTTTTATTTTATTTTCCAAGCGTGAGAATGACATCGCACCATAAATTCTATCTCTCCATGCGTGAGAAGTAGGGTCATTACCCACATATTCATTTTTTGGCAAGTCTCCTTTACATAAGATGTACATCAGACGGTCAACGCGTTGATCGGGTCAACGCCTGTTGACCCGATCAATGCTTTGACTAAAAAATCCGTCAAAATTAGTGTCATTCATAATACTGAAAAGTATCATTTCAAATGCCCAAAAGTATCATTTGTGTCAATAAAAAGTATTGGATAGAAAAAAAATAAAGAAAAAAACTATTAAGATTAGTATCAATCGAAACACTAAAAAGTATCATTCAAAATTAAAAAAAGTATCAGTTGTAACCATAAAAAATATCACCCATTTTCACGATTTTTTTGGTCAACGCGTTGACCGAGTCAACGCGTGTTGACCGTCTGGTGTATATTTTATGTACATGAGTCTTTGCATTCTTTTTTTCTTCCCAACCAACAATCTCGTTGCAAGCGTGAACAATACATAATCTACTTGTTTTTGAAAAAATTATATATATTTGATTTTCTTCCATATCCAATCGCAAGTGCTCTCTATGACATGGGGCTGAATGATTTTTTGCAAGAATAGATACAAGTATTTTTTGGTTCCTGCCAAAATTCAAAGAGGGCCAAGCTTCTGCAAGTGAAATATTTTGTCGAAAATCTTCAAAAATTAACTCATGATATGGAATAAAAAATCAACTAACGAAGAAGTATATAGAGAAATCAAGACGTTGCTGCAGAAGTAGGGATAAAAAACAATATTCAATCGCTAATTATTAGTATGCCTCTAATCCAAGGGAAAAATTATCGGCAATTTCGTCTAAACATGCCGTTTGGAGCACATTACTCCCGTGTTTTCTCCCGGAGAGGATCCGTATCCCTCACAAAACATAACCACATCAAATTCTCAGTAGAATTTCACCCAAGTATTGGAGGCAATTTCTTTATTTCTCTCACCATACTTCTCAATTAGATTTTCGATATTTAGTAAAAAATATTTATCATCATCATTATCGATTTTGGCTAAATTTTGGATGGGGAGCATATCACTACAAAAAAACCATGACATAGTAACGGATTCTTCCGTCGTTAGACTTTGAATTTCCATCGTTGGAATGCTCTAATGACGAACGTAATCCGTTGTTAAACCTTTAGTCGAGACGTAATCTGTCGTTAATCATTCTCAAACATCCATTCCCTTCATTCCACAAACAAAAACCACATCATCCCAAAAAATTTCACCCATCACCTAGCTCACAAATGCCCAGCCCTCTCTTCAATTTCTGAAGCCCCCTCAATCTCTCACCAAGATACTGTAGCAGATTTGAAAGAAGAAAAGATAGATTGTAGCTTAACAGAAGAAGAGGAGGAAAAATGCAGACGCTTCAGATGAAGCAGATTCCGATTACTTACCTGAGATTGCTCTGACAGACTTGATTTTGTCTTCATCGTCTTCTTCATACGCTGAATGGAAAGGGGATAGACTCCCTCTATCGCAAGCTTTGGCTCAAAAATTCAATGATGTCAATTCCATGAGCCCCTGCTCTCAAGTTGACTGGCAGGTTTCTCCCAACAATAAAATCGAGATTCAAGAAAAAATTAACCATACAGATTATGAGAAGCAATAAAGATCAACAATATGAGAATTATGTGGTTCGATCCAAGGGGTTAGAATCTACATCCACGGCAGAAAAACTAGAGCTCTTTATTTTGATCAAAAACTAACTTACAACAACTCACTGATTAGCCTTACACAATCTGAATCAGAGTGATTCAAAAAATGCAAATTCACTATTTTATGTCTCTGTTTCTCTCTCTCTCTCTCTCTCTCTCTCTCTCTCTCTCTCTCTCTCTCTCTCTCTCTTTCTCTCTCTCTCTCTCTTAGAATAGAAAGAAAAAATATTTTATATATCTTGATCTACTCGACAGTTTTTTCTTTTCTGCAAAACTGACTGCCATAAAAAATAACCGCTCAACCACGATTACACATGATTAGCACAACTGCTCTTAACCAAAGAATATCCCTTTGCTGCAGGCTTGGGACTCTTCCATCTTGGTAAGTTAGTTACTGACTTGGCAGCTTAGGAATAAGTATTTAGCTGCAACTCTTTCTTTATACACCCATGCACACGACCAATCGATCTTCAATGCTTTGAGATGTGATTCATGAGCTAGACATAAGCTCAATCTTCACAATTTTCTACTTTAGCTATGAAACACATTCACATCTTTCACTTACTGACTTTTGCTCAATTACTGAGCTTTTGGCAGCAACTCCACTTTGAGCTGCCAACCCTCCTGCTTCCAGCTACTTCATCCCAATTAGACCAAGGCTCAACTCGAACTTAGGAGCTGGCAAGGCCTTTGTAAATACATCTGCTGGATTCACAAAAGTGTCAATCTTACTTACCACCACACTTTCTTTATCTATCAACTCTCTAACAAAGTATAACTTGACATCTATGTGCTTGGTACACTCGTGATACCCCTGATGCTTAGACAAATGAATGGCAGATTGGTTGTCACAAAACACACTCACTTTGTCCTGCATTACGCCAAATTCTGACAAGATACATTGCAATCACAACCCTTCCTTGATAGCTTCTGTCAAGGTTACATGTTCTGCTTCTGTGGTAGAAAGAGCTACCACAGATTGATGTGTTGCCTTCCAACTTACAGTCATTCCAAACAAGGTAAATACATATCCATTCAAACTTTTCCTTGTATCAATGTTGGCTGCATAATCTGCATCAACAAATCCAACTAGTACATCTCCATCTGTAGTAGACTACTTCAACTCCAGACTCTTTTCAACTGATCCCTTTAAATACCTCATTGCCCAGTTTGCAGTCTCCCAGTAAATCTTCCCTGGATTGCACATAAACTGACTCAACACACTCATCACAAATGTAAGGTCAGGTCTACAACAGACCATGGCATACATCAGAGATCCCACACAGCTAGCATAAGGAATATTGCACATTCCATTTATCTCTTCTTCAGTTTTTTCTCCCTGGCTCAAAGATAACTTGACACCATTTTTTATTGGTGTAGAAACTGACTTACTTTGATTCATATTAAATCTGCACGGTACTTTATTTAAGTAAGTTGACTATGTAACAGCCCGGTCCCGAGATAGGGATTTACGAGTGGGGACAGGGTGTTATTAAGAGATTAATGAATAAAGATGGGGGATTTATCACGAGTTTTAAGAATCAAGACGTGCCTTAGAAGTTATATGGAAATGCTCGGGTTTACTTGGATTAAAAGAAAACATGCTTAAGCGGAATGAAATGACTCACTAATCAGATACCAACTTGTTAGGGTTCTTTGCAGGTGAACGAAGATCATACTCAAAAACGGAGATAAACATAATATGCGTCTTGTAGGAATTAAATCGTTTCTGAGGGGATTATTCAAGAGTCTTGCTAAACATAATAGGACTTAAATAGAATTCAAAAGAGTGTATCAGAGTAGCGGATCACAAAGTGGGATTTCATAGAAACATTAGATAATAGTAAAATAGTCTTGGCAGCCAACCCACATTCACAGCCACCAGCATCCTCAGCATCTCAACCTGAAAACATTTGAAAAGAGGGGGCATGAGCACTAATGTACTCAGTGGGTTTTAACGAAAATGCTTTAATAACTTTTAAGATATCCAACGATTAATAGACGGTATACGGAGAGCAAGATGCAAAAGCCCTCTCCGTATCCGTAAAACCCTTTTCTTTTCTTTTGGGCCCAACTTGGCTCAAATCTGTCGTCAACTGTACCCTTAGGCATGCCATAGGATAGAAGATGGGTTAACTCAAATATCCGAATGTGTTTGCGAGGGAAAAACCCTTCAGCCACTACCTTAATAGTTCTGAGCTCAAGTCCTGCTTAAGTGGATGCTAAGTTTCATCTCTTCCTATTCTTGCTAACATTACCAAGCTTAGAGCAATGTCTAATGCTAATACCTTATCACTACCTGATCTCGGCCTACAAAGGGATAAGGCTACCCTAACAAGGCAATCCTTAATCCTTAACTATACAAGCTTTATTAAAGCATAACATTCAAGTACGAGGAAATGAACGCGGATAAACATCGATTGCAAATAAAGCAATTCTAAACACTTTATGCTAGCATGGATTGTAAATAAACAATTCTAGCATATCTAAACATACTTGAGAGCTCACTTAACTTATACTAGCTTTCCTTACTTTATCTAACCCAAATAATAATTCAGCATAATCATGCATAATTTCATTTATTCCTTTTCTTGTACAGAGATCAACAGGTTGAGCAAAATACTTTATTGGATATCTCATTTGCCCTAACATGCTTCTAGAGCTTATTAGCTCAAACTTTAGATGAGTATAGATTTACCCACCTTGATTACGGAATGAAGGATGAGGTAACGAGCTGGTGATCTTCCTTAGTATTTCTCCAAGGCTCGATTCCTCCTACAAAAGTCGAATCGTCGACTTAGAAGCCTTCTTCGAAGATTTCTAATAACATGATATTAAGTAACACCCAACTAATATTCCCTTAGCTAAGACATAATATGGATAGCACGACTTTGACTTAATAAGGGGATCGAGAATGGTTTAATTTATTTAAGAAACCTCTGGACTCGATCTTTATATTTTTGACGGAAAATAACTCAATATCTTACTTGAAATAATTTGAAATTAATTTGAATACCTTACTATAATTTAAACTTGAACATGGCTTAAACATATCGTAATTTAAAAGACTCGAAAAGATCGGAAGATGGGGTACGGGAATAGCCGGAAAGGACGGAAAAAAAACAAAAAGGAAAAGGGAGGGGGGCGCCGCGGGGCTACCTTGCCCCGGCGGGCCATCCGCCGCCGCGGGGCTTCCAGCCCCGGTTGGCTCCCCTGCCCCGGCGGGCCTGCCCCCGGCGGGCTGCCCCTACCCCGGCGGGCTCGGCGCGGCCGTGGGGGGTGTGGCGCGGCGGCGCTCACCCCCCCTCCCCCGCGGGGCTCTCTCTCTCTCTTTTCTCTCTCTCATCATCTGGGTTCCTTTTTCAACGTGTTCTTCAACTGTTCTTCGTGTTCGTTGATTTCTTCGACGAACACGAAGAACAATTAACCCGGATTTTTATAAAAACAACGTACATGAATTTAACATGCAATAATATGCTTTTAACTTAAAACTAATTTTGGCATTACAACGGTATAAACACGAGAATCCTCCGAAATAAATAAATATGACTTGAACGGAATTTAACGGAATAACGGAGTTAATCTTCTAGAATAATAATAACGGAAATAAGACAAGAAATATAACGTAAGCGTTATTATTTTGGAACTTCAATATAAATCGAAATACTACTTTAGACGAACAATAATGAAGAACGCGAAGAACATAAAGAACGGAAAGTAAGTGCGGAATTTAAAAGACGGAAAAGAAATAAGATCGAGATCGACGAACAAGAATGGACGGGGTTAGGTGCGTCGAAGGAATGTGGCTAGCTCGGCGTCTCGTTGAGTCGCAACGGCGGCAGAGCCGCCTGCTACGATTTCAACGGCGCCCCTAGCACATTCCCTCACCGCATCCCTTCCACGCCACTCCACTCGTCGTTTTGAAGAACACTCACGAAGAATGATTTTTACTTCGACAGAACCTTCTTGGCTTTCAAAGCTTTCACCCTCTCGATTTAGAAGTGAAGTGGATGTGAAATGAGCAAGAATTTACTAAAGGGGTGGTCCCCTATATATAGGAAAAGCTTTGGCTTCCCTTGGAAGCCATTGCTGTGCAGGAATACTGCAAAAAGTTACTCTGGCTTCGGTTAAAAGCTACTTTATTCGATGTCGAGGTCCAAATGACTTCAGACACGAAATCTAAAAATACCGAGAGACTCGTTGGCTCGAATACTAGTGAACCAACTTGTTTCGTGAAGAAGACGGGGTCGTCTGAAGAGAGATGAGCAAAGATTCCCCTTTTGGAATTTACTTTTACTATTCACTCAGACTGACAGATTTGGCTCCCGAGCGTTCGATTGACCTCAGAATATCAATCCGTGAACGCCAACGGAATCCTTGAGTCATTTCCCATAAGAAGGGTCTGACAGAGCTGGACTTGGATTAACGAGGAGGATTTCGTAAATTTCTCAAAACACGAACGCACGCAAAAGTTACTATTCATTTTTCTTTAAAATACGATTTTCATCACCGGGAACTCGAATGACTTCAGAATTAAAATCCGAAAACACTGGCATACTCCTTGAGTTAATACCTTTCTAACGGGACCACGGATGGTCATAAAATATTTAAAATCACATTTCTCAAAAAGGCGATCTGACTCCTAAAGTCGTGACTGAAATCCAACCTTAGCTAATCTTAATTAAATTCTTTCTTTAACTAATTAACTTATCATTAACATTCCTCTAAACCTTATTTCAAAATCTGGGGTATTACAGACTATGACAGGAAAACTGAGTTCTCATCCATTTTCTTCTTTATTTGCATTCCAAGAATTACCTTGGCCTCCCCTAGATCCTTCATTTCAAACTCTGATTTGAGGATTGTCTTTACTTTATTGATGCCTTCATTAGATTCACATGCTATAAGTATATCATCCACATATAGCAGCAGATATGTGAATGACTCTCCTTCTTTCTTGATATAAACACAGCTGTCATAAAAGCTTCTAGAGAATCCTTGTGAAATAATGAACTCATCAAAATGAAGATACCACTGCCTGAGTGATTGTTTAAGTCCATATAGTGATCTCTGAAGCTTACAAGCTTTCATGTCTGAGTCTTCAATTAATACTCCATTCGGAGGTTTCATGTAGATGTCTTCAACAAGCTTTCCATGCAAGAAGGTTGTTGTTACATTCATTTGGTGCAGTTCCAGATTAAACTGAGCAACCAATGCCAATAAAATCCTTATAGAATAGTGTTTGACTACTGGAGAAAAAATTTCATTGTAATCGATGCCTTCCTTTTGAGAAAACCCCTTTGCTATCAACCTCGTCTTGTATCTTATACCACCAGCTTTTGTTGCTTCAGGCTTATTCTTGAAAAGCTACTTGCAACTAACAAGCTTCTGAGAATGAGGTCTAGATACTATCTTCCAGGTTTCATTCTTGCTAAGAGATAGCAGCTCTTCCTCCATTGCTATAAGTCACTTATCCTTCTCGGCACAGGTAATAGCTTCTTGATAGTTCATAGGCTCATATGACTCCACTTCAAGGGCAGTATAGAGAGCAAAAAAGACCATATTTGTCTGCTGCATGAATCTCACTGGTTTTCTAATTTCTCTTCTCTCCCTATCTTTTGCCAGTTGATAGCTACTGTAAGTAGGTTGATCTTTCTCTTCATCTGAATCATCACTTACATGTAGAGGTTGTGATGATTGAGGATCATTTGCACTGGTTTCCACTACCACAACATCTTAACTTTGGTGTATCTCCTTACTCTTCTACATCTCATCCTGTCTCATGGGGAACTTTGACTCATCAAATGTTACATCTCTATTGATTATGAACTTTTGAGCATCTAGGCACCACAGTTTGTATCCATTTACTTCGCTGGGGTATCCAACAAATACACACTTAATAGCTCTTGGTTCTAGTTTGTCTTGTTTAACATGGGCATAAGCTAGACATCCTAGTACCTTAAGTCAGCTATAATCAGCAGCTTCACCAGTCCATCGCTCTTGTGGTGTCTTGAAATTGATGGCTGAACATGGGCTACGGTTGACAAGATAAGCCACCGAGCACACAATTTCATCCCAGAACGATTTGTCCAGACCTGAATCACTGAGAACACATCTAACTCTCTCTAATAAAGTTTGATTCATCCTCTCTGCTACTCCATTCTGTTGGGGTGTTCCAGGTACAGTTCTATACCTGGTAATTCCCTTATCTTTGCATAAAGAAATGAACTCTGCTGACATGAACTCGAGTCTATTATCTGTTCTTAGATGTTGCACCTTCTTCTCACTCTTATTTGCATCTTCAGTAACCCAATCTCTGAATTTTGAGAGAGCTTCTGGCTTAGTCTTTAGAATATATACCCAGACTTTCCTAGTATAATCATCAACTAGAGAGATGAAATACCTGCCACCACCTTTAGTAGTATACTTTGATGGGCCCCATAGGTCTGAATGTATGTACTCTAGCTTCTCAGTAGTAACATGAACAGCAGATGGGAACTCCAATCTTTTTTCTTTTCCTGAGATGCAATGTTCACATAATTAGACTCTAATAACTATCTCCCCTCCTAGTAACCCTTGCTTGGACAGTACATTGAGTCCCTTATTCCCATATGAGCCATTCTTGAGTGCCACAGGTAGGAGTTATCTCTGTGACTTAGGGCTCGTTTGCTAGGGATGATAGGAGAATGATAGATATCTATGACACCTTAATAAGTTGTTTGGTTTAAAACTCAAAGCCCTTTATTACATAAGGGCCCAGTATTTTTAACAAAGATCTGCAGGATTCAGTAAGATTTTGTATCCTACCTCCTATGTGGGATATGTAATACAGAAGATCACTATTATAATTTTTGAACTAAATTTCCCCACTCCATATTAATTAATGTCCAATAATAAATTCTCTCCTACCTAATATAAGAGGGTATTTTTGGAATTTTAATTATATGAGAAATTTAATACTTCCAACCAAATAGTAGATTGTATATGTATATATTTTATAAATATTTTATTACATTCAAACAAACATCATATTGATACCTAATATATCAAAGACATCCTAGTCATAAGTATCATATGTTATCTTATATTGTCTAGCAAACGAGCCCTTATAGTATGGGACTGCTCTGTGACTGTATTTCCAACCAGATAATACAGATCTTGATCACTTACACCTTTCATTACCACTACACCATCTTTGGATATCCTCATCTTTCCATTATGTGATTCAAATTTGTACCCATTTGAATCAAACACACCCGAAGATATGAGACTCCTTCTTAGATCTGGTACAAACCTCACTTTTGTGAGCTGTCTTACCTTCCCATCAATTTCCTTAATCTGACATGTGTGGTTATTCCCTAAAAGGACAGTACCACCTTCTATGAACTCTATCTCAGAAAACCATTCCCTTATTGGTGACATATGGAAACTGCAGCCAGAGTCTAACACCCAATCAGTGCCAACATGATTGGTGGACACTACCAGAGCTTCACATGCCTCAAACTCAGCTTCTTGACTTGCTGATGTATTGTTGGCCTGATTTCTTTGCTTCTTCTGTTGGGCAAATTTTGACATCATCAGCTTCCATTTACTACAATCTTTCTTGTAGTGCCCAGGTTCTTGGCAATGGAAACATTTTCTGTCTTCTGGATCTACCCATCCTTCACCAGATTTCTTTTCAACTTTCTTTGATGATTTCTGAGGGGGTTTCTTCCCTTATTTGTGGGATGGTTTTCCCTTCTTGATGCTCAAGCCTTCTCCACCATTTGCAGCAAGTTTATGATCAGACAACTTGTGCAATTCCCTGCACTTCAAAGCTATTTGGACATCTTCTAATGTGATAGTCTCTCTATTTCCAAACAGGAGGGTATCTTTGAAATTATCAAAGGATTTAGGCAGAGCTGAGATCAAGATTAGAGCCTTATCTTCATCTTCTAACTCCACTTCAATATTAACAAGATCATCAAAGATCTTGTTAAAATCATGAAGCTGACTTAATACAGGTTTCTCATCTACTATCTTAAATGAGTAAAGCTTTTGTTTTATGTATAACCTATTGGCTAGAGTCTTTACCATGTAGAGAGATTCTAACCTTTCCCAGACTGTAATAGTAGTTGTTTCTCTAGCCACTTCTCGAAGAGCTTTATCTCCCAAGCATAGGATGATCATGCTGCGAGCTTTGGCTACAATCTGGGCATTCTCTTTAGATTTTTCTGCCTTCTCTTTTCCAAAATCAGAGGTCTTTCCTTTCTCGAGAGCCTCCCCTAGACCTTGCTGGATCAGGAGACCTTTTATTTTCACCTTCTATAGACCAAAGTCAATTTTATCGGTTAGTTTCTCCACCTTCAATCTTGAAGCCATTCTTGAATCAGATAGGCTTCCCACAGACGGCACCACTTGACAGGTTTCTCCCAACAATAAAACCGTGATTCAAGAAAAACTTAAGCATACAGATTATGAGAAGCAATAAAGATCAACAACATGAGAATTACGTGGTTCAATGCAAGGGGTTAGGATCTATATCCACGTCAGAAAAACTAGAGCTCTTTATTTCGATCAAAAACTGACTTACAACAACTCACTGATTAGCCTTACACAATCTAAATCAGAGTGATTCAAAAAATGCAAACTCACTATTTTCTATATATGTTTCTCTCTCAGAATAGAAAGAAAAAATATTTTATATATCTTGATCTGCTCGACAGTTTTTTCTTTTCTACAAAACTGACTGCCACAAAGAATAACCGCTCAACCACGATTATACACGATTAGCACAACTGCTCTTAACCAAAGAATCTCCCTTTGTTGCAGGCTCGGGACTCTTCCATCTTGGTAAGTTAGTTGCTGACTTGGCAGCTTACGAATAAGTATTTAGCTGTAATTTTTTCTTCATACACCCATGCACACAGCCAATCGATCTTCAATGCTTTAAGATGTGATTCATGAGCTAGACATAAGCTCAATCTTCACACTGACCCTCCAATGGTGGCTTGGGCTGATTTCTAGATTAAAATTTTGATTTTTTTTGTTGGTTTTTTTGCAGATCTGGATGCAGATGAATAATAATAATAATAATAATAATAATAATAATAATAATAATAATAATAATAATAATAATAATAATAATAATAATAATAATAATAAAACATCAAACCCAACACCATCCCAACAAAATCAACCACATGTTTTTTTACCAAAATATGGCTGCAAAGATGATTCTGGACTGAAGAACACAAAGAACAGAAAATAAAAAAAGGAAAAAAATTGGAAAAAAAACAAAAAAATAAAACGAAAAAGGGTTAGGGGTGGGTCGGGTTATGGGTTAGGGTAAAAACTTAAGTAAAACAACGTCGTTTTGAGCCAACTTAACGTCCTCCATTAGGGTTTCGTCATTCAATGGCTCAATTGACACGATTTTAAAAACGCGGTGGCCTTGATCCAAAAAAGTTACAGTGGATCAATTGAGCCCCCAAATTAGTTTAATGGCCTATTTGGCCCTTATCCCTACTAAAAATTAATAAATAATGTAAATAAAGTAAAAGTTCGTTATCTTATATTGTCTATCGATATGTACCTTTAATGTCTTTGTTGTTATATTTTTAAGAGTATTATAGTATTTTATAAATTTTATTTAATTAATAAATTATTTTATTAATTAACAATACGAAATATTTTATATAAAAATGGCAACAAATTATAAATATATCGATTTTCCTTTTTTATTTTGGTAGACAATTAATCCTGCTTTTAAAGTATAACAGAATTTTAATTAAGATTTCTTTAGATTGATTTGTGGTTTATGATGTTTAATATTCACGTGAGTTTGCTATTAATTTGTAAAAATAAACCCAATTTCACTGATTATGGGTTGTTTCGAAATTGTTACGTGATATGATTCTGAAAGTTTGTTTAACCCATTTTTTATTTAATGAATAACTTATTTTATTAATTAACAATACAAAATATTTTATATAAAGTAGTATTAAATTATAAATATATCGATTTTCCTTTTTAATTTTGGAAGACAATTAATCATGCTTTTAAAGTAAAATTGAATTTTAATTAGGATTTTCTTTTGATTGACTTGTGGTTTATAATGTTTAGTATTAACGTGAGTTTGTTATCCTAAAAGTTTGTTTGACCCATTTTTTTTATCTTAAACGTGGACAAAACTGTGAATTTTAATAATGTATTTGAATTTAAATTAATTATTTTAATGATTATACTTTCTTGTTAGGTTTTTAGCAAATTAGAATGTTAGGGTTAGAATATTAGAATGTTAATCATAGATTAGTTATTAGAATACAAAGAATAATAAAATATTGAATAACATAAGATGATTACATTATTACCCTTAGATAATACAAAGAATAATGAAATATTAAACAATATAAGATGATTACATTATTACCCTTAGATAAAATTTTAAAGGGATAAGGGCCAAATAGGCCCCTGAACTTATTTGGGGGGAACAAATAGGCCCTCGAACTTTTTTTGTCTCGATTGAGCCCCTAAACTTTTATTTTAGGCTCAATCAAGCCCCTCCGTCACACCCCTCACAAACGGCCGTTAGTAAGGAATCAAAACGGCATCGTTTTATACAAAATGACGTCATTTTGTGTTTGTCCCAAAAAAAATGAACCACTTTTAACCCGACCCGTCTGCCCGTCCCAAAATCTCTCATGCCCGCTTCAAATATCTCCCAAATTCTTCAAATTATCAAGCAAAGATGACGATCCAATTAACAACTCCACGAACGACATTGTATACACTACTTCTATTAACATCGCAGATAACAGTGAAGTAATAATTTCTTCAAAAAATCATGGAAGATACCACTTCTAACAATGTAAATTCATGCAACAAATTCATCATATATAAACTAAACTCACTTGCGATCGCAGAGCACCAAAGAACCTTGATGAAGACTCAAATTCGTGTTTTTTCCTTTATCTTTTTACACCCTTTTTAAGTGTTAGTATAGAGTCTAGTCTAGTTTTGGGGGTAAAACTGATTGCAGGAGGCTGAGGGCACAAAACCACCACAATAGGCACAGACAGGTGCTATTTATGCTGAGGGCACAAAGGACTGATTTGCCTGCCGACGACCCAGTCAAAGTTGTTGCGAGAAATACGCAACAGAATTGCGGGACAGTTCCTATATGCACGTGGAGGTGATGTGGCGGTCAGTTTCGAGTCTTGGGGAGGTCTAAACACGTTGGGAAGGAAGTGGGGACATCAGAAAACTGCTGGAGACACTAGGGTTTGTTGCTACCACTCCTAAAATCAAGGAAGAACATGGAGCATGAATATGAGGAAGTGGAGGAGTGCAAGAACCCCTGCGTGGGTGAAATCTGGGCTGCTTGAAACCTTAATTCATTGGCTATAAATACTTTTATCTGTTTTCATATCAAGGGACGCGCGGACACACACATTCTGCACCTTGAAGATATAATTTACTATTTTCGTACTTAGCTTATTTTCTGGATATTCTGTCTGCCTGAAGCTGGCGGTTTACCCGCATAAAGGTAGTTCAGTTGTTTTGTTGGCAAAACTGGGGTTGGGCCCAGGAGTTAATTGAATTATTTCCTTTCCAAGTAAGATGTCTCTTATCATTTCTTTTACTTTCGTTTCTATGTTTAGTGGCTAAGTATCCACTATTCAAGTCAATGTAATAGTCTAAAGGTAGAATATGTGCATGAGGTAATCGGACTTTAACGCCTTAAGGGTTTACAATCTTAACTTGTTTTTCACTTAGACATAGGTAAAGGGTGGTTGGAGATGAAAGCGCGCATTTCTGATTAACTGGTACTAGTGTTAGTTACGTGGGAGTGTATAGGTGACCCATGCCTCGATACCCGCATAGTAACAAGTCCGGGGGTGACAGCCTTGGTAGTTAAGATTAAGTAGTATATGCAGGCACAAGACCGTGTCAAACCTACTAGAATCGGGTCACTTTTGCCCTCAAAGCTGCTATGCTTGCAAAACCTTTGTGTGATTCTCTCCTTAGGTTCCTGTATAGTTAGGTCCCTAGGTACCGATCGTATCATCTAGACGATATAATGTAAGAAGTGATTGGGGAGTGGCCGATCGTATCCATTTCCTATAACCGGTTAACCCTCAAAGTGACAATTACCCATATTTGGCCATAGGGATTCTGTTTTTGACCTTTCTACTAGTGTGGGCAGAACGGGTGGTAGTGGTAATTACATGTGTTTTGCTCGGGATTGCACATACCTACCGAATGACTTGATGCTTTGACTTGAACACTTTTATTACTGATATTTTCTCTTGTAATTTCCTTTTCAGCATTTAGTTAGTTTAAGTTTATTAGCAAGGTTTTTAGAGTGACACTGAAGACCCAAACCAAAACTAAAAAAAGACAGAAGGTTATAAACACTCCTCATGGGATCGACATCCGTCTTCACCAACTATACTAGCCGTTGAGGGCAGATTAAGCATTTGTGGACTATTTGTCCGCAAGTGTATTTTGCACACTAAAACGACGGTGTGCCAAAATTGGCGCCGTTGCTGGGGAGTGTAAGTGCATTTTTCTGTCTATTTACTGTTTTACCTTAGTATATGCTTCGTTGTAACCGCGCAGGAGATTTACTCTATGATCCGGAGATAGAGAGGTCAGCGAGGGCAAGAAGGGCGCAAGCTAGGGCATTTTTGAAAAGACTGCAGGAGGATAATCAAACTGAAGGATCCAGTGACGATTTGACCATAGGTGGAGAAAGTCAGGCAAGCAACGAACAAGCTGAGACAAGCAACGTCAATCCACTCTATTCCGAAGAAGAGATGGAGGATGATCAGATATCAAACCACGAAGAAGAACAACAACAAAGACCACCACCGCACACCCTTACTTTGAGGCAGCTGAGTTTCCCTCAAACCATGAACATGCGTCCCACGGGCATCGTTTTGCCCACAACTACTGGTAACTGGGAGTTGAGGGCAAACTTCATCTCAATTTTGCCCAAATTCCATGACCATCCAGGAGAGGATCCATAATGACATCTACAAGATTTTGAGATGGCATGTGAGACGCAACGCACACGAGCTAATGGGACAGACGAATACATTCACCTGGTTTCTTTTCCTTTCACCTTGCAGGACGGAGCTCGAGAATGGTTATACACTATTCCTACCAGGAGTGTAACCAACTGGAGTCAACTCCAGCAAAAGTTTCTGGAGAATTACTTCCCCACATCATGAGTGCAGAGCATGAGAAAGAAGATCTCAACTGCAAAGGCTGGTCCCCACGAGAGCTTTTACGACTACTGGAAGCGCTTCAAGCAATTGTTCTCGAAATGCCCACATCACCAGATTCCAGATCATAACCTGGTGAACTACTTTATCTCGGGGCTGAGAAGCGAGGACCGAGCCCTACTGAATGCAGCATGCGGAGGATCTATCCTGAACAAGAGGGCAGCTGAAGCTCTAATACTTATTGGAGAAATGGGTGAGGAAAACAGAGATGATTCATATAAAAGAACAAGTGTTGTCGCTGCGGGCAAAACTATCTCTGTGCCTGAAACTGATGACCGAATCGAACAACTTTGCAACAAGATGGAGAAGATGATCACCATGTTTTCCACCAATACCTTACGAATTTGTGGGGTATGTGAATTGATGGGGCACCACTCTGACCAGTGTCCACAATTGAAGGAGAAGGAAGAAACGGTTAATGCTATGGATGAAGGGCACAGAAGGAGGCACAATCATTTTTCCCCCAACTACAATCAGAGGCAGACAACACCATACTATCCTGCGCCCGCAGCAAGACCGACTTTATCAGACATGGTTCATAAGATTGTGAATGAAACGGTGGAGGTACAAAAGAAAACAGAGGCATTCGAGCAAGAGACAAGGAATGGATTGAACTATTTGGGAGGACAAATATCCCAAATTAGTGATGCAATCGCAAGGATGGAGAAAGCTAAAGGAATTCTGCCCTCACAGACAGAACCACCAAAAAAGGCTAGGGTAAATGCAATAAAACTGAAAAGTGGAAGACAACTGCCTGCACTGTATCCAGAAGCTGCAGAGGATGAGGCCCACAGTGATGATAAGCCCACAAAGGAGGAAACAGAGTTGCGGGCAAATGACGAATCAGAAGCAGTTGTGCCCAAACCCATCCTGAAGAGTAATATTCCAAAAGAGATCGAGGTACCTTTACCATTTCCAAGAAGGATGAAGCGAAACAAGAAAGAGGCAGAGGATAGGGATCTAATGCACATCTTCAAGAAAGTGGAAATCAATGTTCCCCTACTGGACGCAATCAGGCAGGTGCCCCGATATGCCCGTTTCCTGAAGGACTTATGTACAAAGAAGGTAAGATTCACAGAGGAGGCACAAGTGGTTGTGAATGAAAATGTGTCAGCATTATTACAGAAGAAGCTGCCTAAAAAGTGTGGAGACCCAGGGATGTTCTTTATTCTCTGTGAAATTGAAGGACTTCGAGTTGAGAGAGCTATGCTGGACTTAGGGGCATCGATCAATGTTATGCCCCTAAGCATTTTTGAAGAGCTGACCTTAGGACCGCTCAAGGATACAAGAACCATTATTCAATTGGCTGACCGTTCCAATGTTTACCCCGATGGAGTGCTTGAAGACGTCCTAATCAAAGTGAAGAGTCTAATTTTCCCAGCAGACTTCTATGTGCTGGATATGGGCAAAACCAATCCAAAGGCCGCCTGTATACTCTTGGGCAGACCATTCATGAAGACGGCACATACGAAGATTGATGTCGATAAGGGCACATTGACATGCGAGTTCGATGGAGACAGAGTTACCTTCAACATCATGAAGGCAATGAAGTACCCCAATGACACTGAGGGTATACATATGATCGACGTTTTTGAGCCTATGATCCAAAAAGAAATGCTAAGGCTGCTGGCAAAGGATCCACTTGAGTGGGTACTTCAAAACAGTAAGATCGATTGGGATGCTGAAGAGGAACAAGATAAGCAAATCAAAGAGGCAATTCTGCAATTGTATCACATCGAAGCCAGTTTTTCAAGAGATACACGTCTGCCTTTGCCCACAACAAGGCAGGGTGATAAATTGGTGCGGTCTATAATCAAGCCACCCAAGCTGAAGTTGAAGGAGTTGCCCGATCATCTCAAATATGCCTATTTGGGTGAAGGAGAGAATTTGCCAGTTATAATCAGTTCATCGTTGACCATGAAGCAGGAAGTCAAGTTGATAGCACTATTGAAGATTCACAAGAAAGCAATTGGATGGACCTTAGCCGACATCAAGGGCATAAGTTCCACCATTTGCATGCATCGGATCCAATTGGAAGAAGGGGCAAAACCAGTACAAGATCCCCAAAGGAAGCTGAATCCCTTGATGAAAGAAGCTGTGCTAAAGGAGATTCTAAAGCTGCTCGATATGGGCATTATCTTCCCTGTGCCCGACAGTGAGTGGGTGAGTCCTATTCACGTTGTGCCCAAAAAGTCTGGAATCCAGGTTGTGGAGAATGAAAACAAGGAACTTATTCAGGTAAGACTGCAGACCGGATGAAGAGTTTGCATTGACTACCACAAGTTGAATGCAGTCACAAAGAAGGATCATTTTCCTTTACCTTTCATCGATCAAATGTTGGAGAGGCTTGCGGGAAAATCATACTTCTGTTTTCTGGATGGGTATTCTGGATATATGCAAAGCGTGGTGGCCCAAGACGATCAAGGCAAAACGATATTCACTTGCCCCTTTGGCACATTTGCCTACAGAAGGATGCCTTTCGGCCTTTGCAACGCTCCAGGCACATTCCAACGGTGCATGATGAGTATATTTTCTGATATGCTTGAGACTTGTATTGAAATCTTTATGGACGACTTCACGGTTTATGGAGATAGCTTTGATCAATGTCTTGATCATTTGAGCAAGGTACTGAGCCGCTGTGTGGAAAAAGACTTGGTGTTGAATTATGAGAAGTGTCACTTTCTGGTGAGAGAAAGAATCGTGCTGGGACATGTAGTATCCGAGCGAGGAATTGAGGTGGACAGGGCAAAAGTGGATATCATTGCCAAATTGTCCTATCCCATCAATGTTAAGCAGATTCGGGCATTTCTAGGCCATGTGGGTTTCTATCGACGATTCATTAAGGACTTCGCAAAGATTGCTCAACCACTCACAAACCTGCTACAATTGGAGGTAAAATTTGACTTTGATGATGACTGTAAGAAAGCTTTTCATACATTGCAGAATATGTTAGTGTCTTCCCCTATTATCCAACCTCCGGATTGGGGAATGTCATTTGAGGTGATGTGTGATGCCAGTGGATTTGCTGTGGGAGCAGTTTTGGGCCAAAAAAGAGGTAAAGAGAGCTATGTTATCTATTATGCCTCCAAGAAATTAAATGCCGCGCAACGCAACTATACCACCACGGAGAAGGAGCTGTTAGCAGTAGGGTTTGCCTTTGAGAAGTTTCGTTCCTATCTGCTGGGGGCACAAGTGATTGTTTACATGGATCACGCAGCCCTAAAGTACCTACTGTCTAAGAAGGAGTCAAAGTCGAGACTCATAAGGTGGATATTGCTCTTACAAGAGTTTGATGTGCAGATCAAAGATAAGACTAGGGCAGAAAACCCGGTTGCAGACCATCTCAGTCGTCTGATGGTTGAGAGCAAAGAGGAAATCACTGAGAATTTTCCAGATGAACACTTGTATGAGGTTGCGAGCAAAACAGCAAAGGAGCCATGGTTTGCCGACATAGTGAACTACCTGGTCGCAAGGCAGTTTCCAGTTGGTTTAAGTGACTATCAAAGGAATAAAATGAAGCGTGAATGCAGGTTCTATCTCTGGGAAACACCAACTCTTTGGAAAATTGGTACAGGTCAAGTCACGCAGCAGGAGGTATTCCTACTATGGAACATGGTGCACAAGCGGAAGGTCAACCTTGGCTACATTCTGGCGATTCAATTGTAGGCTCAGACCAGCAACACCAGAGCAACTGTTGTAGCTTTGGGCACGTTCGTGGCCAGAATTTTTGAAGGTTTGAAAGGTGGCGACCTCGACGACGTCTTTGAGGGGTACCCAGAGCTTGACGAAGGGACAGAGTATCTCGATGCCCAGAGGCTGGAGCGGATGCAGCTAGTTGGGTTCACTGAAGAGAACACCCCATACTTCCTCCCTTTTGACGAACCAACATATTTCGACAAGAGAAAGGCCCCCAAGGCACAAGAAGGATCACCTAGGGCACAAGAAGGACCGAGCAAGGCACAGAGCAGTGCAGATTCAAAGAAGCTTGAAAGAGTTGAGAAAGCCTTGCAGAGCATTTGTGTTCATATCGGGTTAGACTACCCCTCCTCTCCTCAAATCATGTTTTATCCCCAGTAGCTTAGGATTTTCTTTTATTTTTGTTTGTGTGTTTAGTGTCTATTTTTGTTTTTGTATATTTGCGTCTGTATATATAGAGTCTGTTTTGGGCATATCTAACCCACATTATTGCTTGTGCCCGCAAGGGTACTTTGCACAGCAAGTGTGTGGGAGGGATATGCCTAGGTCGTTGTGTTTGTATGTTTTGTTTTTATTTTGTGTGTGCATGTTGAGTCTACAGCATATGAGTCATAGATTGACATTGGGCATATATGGACATAAATTTATTGTTAGGCAGATGGAATTAATCAATCGCATGTGAAAGCAATATATAACTACCCAGTGAGCTTTGAGCCCAAAGTAACATTTGCGACTTCTTTCTGTGTGTTTAAATTCCACCACCTCATTTGATGCTTACTTGCTTGTGCCCTGTCAAACTTGACTTCATGTATCCTTAGATGATTAAGGCATTTTCTTTCATCGTTATTTGGCCATATTATTCACTGATAAATGCTTCCCATTGCTGCCATTATTTGAGCTTGCTTAATTGTTCATGACCTGCGTTCTGAAAATCTCTCTTTAAAGAGTATCTTATGACTGGGAATGAAACCTTTATGCTCGTATTGGTAGCATGTTTAAGCCAAATAGTGACAGGATGCCAGAAATGGGCACAATGAAAGAAAAAAAATAAAAAAATAAAAAAAAATAATAAAAAAAAAATAAAAAGTGTTTTGAGTTTTATTCTCCCAGGTTGTTATGTGGGCACAAAGCTGCCAGTACTGATTTTGCCCGAATACTATTGAAGGTAGCCAATTCCTAAATATTTCCAACCTTGATCCGCATGCCCCATTACAACCCTCACAAGACCTTTTGATATGCATGCATGTGAATATTGTAAATTGTTTATACAGGGTGTTTGCAAGTTTGTTAATGATGATTTGGTGGAATTGTTGAGAGTAAACACTTAACCTAAACACTCGAGAAAAAGGCGAGTTGAGTGTACACTACAATAGTAGCCTGAGTTTGATTGATTCGATTTGCCTGCATCATTATGTTCAACTGTTATGCCCTTTATCAACTTATGATTCATATGATGTATTGTCTTGTTTTGAGTCATTTGAGTCTTCTGTTTTTTGTTGTTTTGAGTTAAAGTTACATTCATACTTGAGGACAAGTATAGTCCAAGTGTGTGGGTGTGATGAAGACTCAAATTCGTGTTTTTTCCTTTATCTTTTTACACCCTTTTTAAGTGTTAGTATAGAGTCTAGTCTGGTTTGGGGGTAAAACTGATTGCAGGAGGCTGAGGGCACAAAACCACCACAATAGGCACAGACAGGTGCTATTTATGCTGAGGGCACAAAGGACTGATTTGTCTGCCGAGGACCCAGTCAAAGTTATTGCGAGAAATACGCAACAAAATCGCGGGACAGTTCCTATATGCACGTGGAGGTGATGTGGCGGTCAGTTCCGAGTCTTGGGGAGGTCTAAACACGTTGGGAAGGAAGTGGGGACATCAGAAAACTGCTGGAGACGCTAGGGTTTGTTGCTACCACTCCTAAAATCAAGGAAGAACATGGAGCATGAATATGAGGAAGTGGAGGAGTGCAAGAACCCCTGCGTAGGTGAAATCTGGGCTGCTTGAAGCCTTAATTCATTGGCTATAAATACTTTTATCTGTTTTCATATCAAGGGACGCGCGGACACACACATTCTGCACCTCGAAGATACAATTTACTATTTTCGTACTTAGTTTATTTTCTGGATATTCTATCTGCCTGAAGCTGGCGGTTTGCCCGCATAAAGGTAGTTCAGTTATTTTGTTGGCAAAACTGGGGTTGGGCCCAGGAGTTAATCGAATTATTTCCTTTCCAAGTAAGATGTCTCTTATCATTTCTTTTACTTTCGTTTCTATGTTTAGTGGCTAAGTATCCACTATTCAAGTTAAAGTAATAGTCTAAAGGTAGAATATGTGCATGAGGTAATCAGATTTTAACGCCTTAAGGGTTCACAATCTTAACTTGTTTTTCACTTAGACATAGGTAAAGGGTGGTTGGAGATGAAAGCGCGCATTTCTGATTAACTGGTACTAGTGTTAGTTACGTGGGAGTGTATAGGTGACCCATGCCTCGATACCCGCATAGTAACAAGTCCGGGGGTGACAGCCTTGGTAGTTAAGATTGAGTAGTATATGCAGGCACAAGACCGTGTCAAACCTACTAGAATCGGGTCGCTTTTGCCCTCAAAGCTGCTATGCTTGCAAAACCTTTGTGTGATTCTCTCCTTAGGTTCTTATATAGTTAGGTCCCTAGGTGCCGATCGTATCATCTAGACGATATAATGTAAGAAGTGATTGGGGAGTGGCCGATCGTATCCATTTCCTATAACCGGTTAACCCTCAAAGTGACAATTACCCATATTTGGCCATAGGGATTCGGTTTTTGACCTTTCTACTAGTGTGGGCACAACGGGTGGTAGTGGTAATTACATGTGTTTTATTCGGGATTGCACATACCTACCGAATGACTTGATGCTTTGACTTGAACACTTTTATTACTGATATTTTCTCTTGTAATTTCCTTTTCAGCATTTAGTTAGTTTGAGTTTATTAGCAAGGTTTTTAGAGTGACACTGAAGACTCAAACCAAAACTAAGAAAAGACAGAAGGTTATAAACACTCCTCGTGGGATCGACATCCGTCTTCACCAGCTATACTAGCCGTTGAGGGCAGATTAAGCATTTGTGGACTATTTGCTCGCAAGTGTATTTTGCACACTAAAATGACGGTGTGCCAAACCTCCATCGAAGCAAATGAAGCAAACATCTTCTTCCTCATCCTCAACTTTAATTTGCTTAGGCGGCGGAGGATTTCCAGCAAGCTGCGCCTTCGGCGGCCGTCCTCGCTTTCGCTTCTCCCCGCCGCAGACCATCCGCCCCACCACCAGAGCTGAAACAAGCGTTTCCACCACCGGAGAAGGCCGAACATCTCCAAAAACACCAGCAACCACCCCAGTCACCGCCATGGACACGGAATTCTTCAACCCTAACTCTGGTGGAGTAGAAACAACCGACTTATCATCATCAAACACTTGCGTCTGAGCTACAGCAGCTAACAAAGTCTCTATGTTCTCCATACCCAAAACCCCAAAAAAAAAAAGAAAAAAGAAAAGAACCCTAAAAAAAATCTCAAATTCCTCCACCAAGAAATCATTTCATCCCACTCAACCCCACACTCCACAACCATCGATCACTAGCAATCTTCTGAATTCAGACACATTACCCACAAAATAAATAAACAAATAAACCCAGAAAATCACGAAGATGGTCGGTGTAGCTGATAGGATTGGGATCAATGTTGAATTTTGATTTTTTTTTTCTTTTCCTTTTTTTGGGGCAAACACAAAACGACGTCGTTTTTATTCTTCACTAACGGTTGTTTGTGAGGGGTGTGACAGAGGGGCTTGATTGAGCCCAAAATAAAAGTTTAGGGGCTCAATCGAGATAAAAAAAAGTTCGAGGGCCTATTTATTCCCCCCAAATAAGTTCAGGGGCCTATTTGGCCCTTATCCCAATTTAAAATAAAGTTATAATAGGTAAACTCAAAATTATAAAATAATTAGAATACAAATAATAATAAAATATTAACTAATATTAGATGATTACGTTATTGCCCTTAAATAAAATATAAAATAAGGGTATAATAGCTAAATCAAAAATTGTAAGATATTTTATAATAGGGTAAACTGCACGCCTTAAAATACACAAACTTTGGGGTGTTTTTGGTTTTTCAGACATTTTAAAAAACGTAGTTTAAATAACATGAACTTAGCTCTTGTTTGATTTTTTACATGATTTTCAAATTCTGGCAAGTTGAATTTGACGTGGCAGCCGAAGACTGCCACGTGTACATCTACATGGACACCAACTTGCCTTAAAATACATGAACTTTGGGTTGATTTTGTTTTTTCACATGAATTAAAAAAAAAGACCAATTTTAGATTTTTATTTTTTTTTTTACTTTTTTCTTGTAATGTGACAAACGTGGTATGAATACTTCACTTTATATTTTCCAAAATTAATTATCGAACTAGATATAAATTTTAATCAACATCATTTAACATATATGATCTTTTTGATCTTATGTAATTCACTTAATATGCACAAAAATCATACTATGACTTTAGGTTGTGTATGATGTGTACATTTATCATTATGACGTTTGGAAAAATTGGAACCGCTACATATTTATATTATTAATAGGTTTAAAGAATAATAAAATAGATGAATTAAGAATTTGTTCAACAATTAATATAAATGGAAATGTTCAATTATAAAATTATTTTAGATTATCTAACATATTGTATAGGTCAAAAACTCTACAATTGATCGTTCTTCGAACTCGGGCTCCAGCGATCTACAAGACAAAGAAAACACACGTGAAGCCGAAGGACCGTCAGGGGATTGACGATCGAACGGACTCCGACGCTCAAGTCAGAATCGAATTTAGTGAAAATAATAACAATGCGAAATCGAGCAAGAATAATAAATAGGGATTGAAGAGCTGAGTTTTATCATTGTAGAACGTTATGAATATGCCGATTGATGGATCGTATAAAGATGGATATGAAGTATCGAGAGCTTCTATTGTATAGAAGTGTTATATGAATTTCAGTGTCACACGAGTGATGGATTGTATGAATATTATGCGGGAATGGACGTTATACGTGTGTTTCTTTATCTTATTCTTCCCATTTTTCCATTATGAAGAAAGCGTATATATGGAGGAGGGCTTAACTACTTCTCCGATTTTTAGGGGATACTCTCTATCCCCTTTAGAGTTTTGATGAGGTCTTCACTTATCCCCAACGGATATGTTGACTTGGTCTCCTTAAGAGTCCATTTAAGCTCGGTTTCTTTTTTAGGCCTCTAGACTTCGGTTATCGAGGCGTCGACCTGGAGGTATCGACCTCGAGGTGTCGACTTTCTTGATTCCTTTAGTCCTTCAAATGGCTGTGGGCCTGGTCCTTGGGCCTATGTAGAAATAGGACCTCTACAGTTAGCTCCTTATTACTTAATTCTTGTATTTCAAGGATCGGTTAATGAATGTCGATGTTCGATTATCTTGATTTAACCCCCACATTTATGTGCAGAATTTAGCTTAAGGTCGATACTTTGATATGAATCCTTAGATGAGTCTCAGACCGTGAAATTTGAACTCTTGAAGCTCCAGACCTGAAGGCAGGTCCTGGGGGAGCTTCTGAGGTCATGAGAGCAGACCTCGTGGAGCTCCAGACCTGAGGTACGGATTTTACTTTTCCCATTTCCTAGGCTAACCCTCACCATTAGATCGAGATACGTGGGCTCAGATCGTGTTGTCCGTCCTCCCTGTATTTCAAATATTGAGGGAAACAGTTCCCTCCTCACTCTTTTTCTCCAGAATCTCAAAAGCTTTTTTCAATTTTAAACATATTTCTCTCGATAGACCTTATCCATCTTTTAAATCTTCAGAAGAATATCACCCTGTATTTTCCACTAACCGCCTTCGTCTTTCTCATGCTTGGGACTACTTGGAGACTCTGCTATTAAAATTTATCGGCTACTTACTTCGCCATTTTTTAGGTTACTCTCTTATTTCCCTCTTTTTAATATTTGCACCGTAAATATACTATTCTGAGATTTCTCACGTGATTTTCTGGAATTCTTGAGATATTTTTATGGGTATTTGCTAGAACCATAGTGATTTGTTGAGTTTTCTGGATTTATTTGATTTCTGGGCTGTATTTAGGGGGCTTTGCGGTGGATTTAGGGGATTTCAAGAGGGAGACCGTTAAGGTTTAGATAGTGTTCTTGGTTTTAGGCTGATCTAGGGTTTAGATTGCTTATTATTTTTCTGGGTTTCTGATTATAATGAGTGTAAATGGAGATTCTAACGTGGAGGAGATAAGAAGCTACGGCGGGGAAGACATAGAACAGTGTTCTAGGTCGGAATAATTGAGGAGTTCCGACTATCCCATGATCGTCGAGGTCATGAGAAAGGGGAGGAGAAGGAGCCCGTCGGCGATAGTTCCATGTTCAGTCAATCGTGTAGTAGTTAGCAAGCGTAAGGCGGATGCGGTGAGGGAAAAACTACCTGTTTGGTCAAAAACTACAAGTCCAGGAGGTCAAGGCGGTAGGTGGGAAGTTCAAAGCCTCCAAGGTCACTCCGAAAGTGAGTGATGTATTATTGAAAAGGTTGATCTCACCATCGGTGTCGGTTGCAGGGATAGAGGTCCAATCTCCCGATCCTGCTGACCGAGCTCATTGATCTCCGCCGAACTTTATTGCTTTTTACGTATCGGTGGCGGAGAAGGGGGTCGGGCTCTCCATACACCCATTTTTTGTGAAGATAGCCCACTTCTACGGCATAGCTCCCCCCAGATCACCCCGATAGGATGGTTCCACATGCTGGGCTTTGGAGAGCCCAACGTCGGAGAATGGAACGCGGTCTATCGATTGGTGGCCAATGCAGGACAACCTGGTTATTATTACTTTACAAAGTGGGTGGGGGATCGACCCCCTCTGATAATGGATCTGTCTTCTTCTTCTTGGGATTGAAAGCCCAAGTTTGTCTTTGTTTCAGCCCAGACATCTGCTGACATGATCGTACCTGCTGAATTCTGCGACGCCCGTAGGTTTCCGAGCTGAACTCTAGTGTTCTTACTTTGTATTTGACGCTTACGAATTTTCTTATCTTTTGCAGGTTTCCCTACACGCCGTGACCCTTCCGAGGTTGAAGCTGCTCACATTGAAGAGGCCTTCCTACTTCTAAACGAACTTCAAGAGTTCAAGAAGGTCCGAGGTGGTCGGGTCTTGTTTGATGAAATGTCGAAGTTGAAGATCAAGCCTTCGGATGCCAAGGTCAAGGCCTTGATGGCTGCCAAGACAGACGAGTCTTTACCTTTGGGCATCAAAAGGCCTTCAGAGGAGAGGCCCCAAAGTCCGCCCCCTTCCAAGAAGTCGAAGGGCCATACCTCTGCTCTTACTGTGGTGTCTCAGCCCTCTGCCTCTCGCGACATCATCGATGTGGAAGCCATTCGTTCCTCTTGCCAAACCTCTACTGGTCTGAGCTCTAAAGGGGTCTCTCTTCGGCCCTTCATAATGGATGTTCAGAAGTCAATCGCTGGCCATAACACGCCTAAGGACTATGAGAAGGAAAGCTTCGAGCAGCAGGCTTACTTGTCCTTCGACCAAATATTGCGGGTATCCTCTTCGAGCTTTTATTATATATCACTTTCTCTCTCTCTCTTTTTTACTGCTTGGGTTTCGACTTCAGGTCCTCTACAGCCAGTTCCTGCTGCGGGAGCGCCTCGCCAACCATGAAGAGGGTCTGGAGAAGAGGGTTGTCGAGCTGTCTGAGGAGCTCAAGAAGATCACCGAGGAGAAGCGAGACATGGCTGCTCGAGAATCTTCTTTACGAGTTGAGAGGGACACTGCACGGGCGATGGTGGTGGGAGCCCAAGTGCAACTAGAGAAGAGCCTTGACCTTCAGGTGAGGACCGAACAGGAGCTTCTGGCGAAGCTTGCAGTCTCTGAGGCGAAGGTGAGGGAGCTTGAGGCGTCGCTCAAGGTTGGGGCTGTGACTGATGAGGCCCCCGACTTCGATAGATGGGTCAACTCTGTGAAGTTTGTGTTCGTTTTGTATACTAGAAGACCTGTCTTTTGTATACATTATTGATGATGGTTTTATGATGATATAGAATGAACACAATTGCAGTCACTGTTTGCATTTAAATTGTTATATTTACATGCATGTTCACTATACTTACATTGTAGATAACATGGTGTGGATAAACACACGGTTAGATCATATCATCGGTTCCTTGTAATATATTAAAAGGCTCACGGTCTAGATCACATTGAACCTGCTATCGGTACGCCGTAGAATAATCTGATAGTTAGTTTGTCTTGACTAACTGATTATTCTAATACACGGGCAAGTGTATTGAGGAGGATCTACTTAGGATTCTATTCTCTATTCTGACCTTAAATGAGAGAATAAGAATCCACAGAGTTCGGGTTCTTAACCCCTATATGTTGGTGGACATATACGTGTAGTGTTTTGCAGCTTTGATTTATTAAAGGGTGAGATTCTTTCATAGGATCAATAATCTCGATATCTTGGGTTGTGACATTTACACTTATGATGGGTCGTGCAATATGTAGGGGCACCGTGTCCTGGTGCGCCAGGTTGATGGTGTCCCCTTGAGGAAATGCAAGTTCATGCTGAAACCCTGCAAGTGGAATTTATTCCGTGCATGAGTAAAGCTTGTGTGGTACTACTCAAGGAAAAGATATTAATTAATTATAGTTGTCAGAAGCTTACATAATTAATTAATGGGCATTATATCTTAAACATGGGGAATGGCTGGACTAAAGGAGAAAACATATTCAGAAATATGTATTAAATTGGTAGGTCAATATTATTTCTTTAGTGGAATAAAAATAATACTTAATTTATTTAATTATATCCTAAGTTTATTGGATATTGGATATTGGATATTAAATAAATTAATGGGTCAATTTAATATTCTTCTAGATCCCTGTTGTAGCCCAAAAAGAGACTGAATTGGATTGGAGATAGAACAAGAGATAGAGATAGAATTCCAGTCCAACTGGGACACTAATTTCGTCCACCCCCTTATAAATAAGAAGGTGGAGGGCACAAAATTAACATCATAAAATATCAGCCCTCTCGTGTTCTCTTGACCTCCACAGATTCCATACCAATCTAGTAGATTTCAGCCCACCCTGAAACTAGATTCAGTCCGGGAATACAACAGAAGATCAAGGAGTGGAATAGCATCAAGGGGCGCCTATTATCATTCTTACAAAAGCAAGATTAGACCTTTAATCTTGTCCTCAACCCGTCGTTTATTTTGTAAGTCATTTTTCGATTTTCTATGTTTCCGCTTTAGTAGAATCAAAAATCGGTTATGCATGTTAATTAAACTCGGTTAATTAAAATATATATGCTACATAAAATTATGATCTACATGACATTAGGATTAAAGAACATCCAATTAGATCATGCGTTGGTTCAATTCAAAAAAAACCCCAACAACTGGTATCAGAGTGGGTTTTGGCACTGTTCTAGATTTAATCCTAGGATTAATTCGAAAAATATGTTTAAATTAGATGAAATATTTAAGTTGCTTAAATTTTCAGATTTATGTGTTCATATTTTCGAATTGGTTGTGTTCAAAACTTGGATGAATTTTTGATAGTGTTTTGAAAATTCTAGTTTTTGGATGGATTGTAATTTTCGGTCATATCTTAATTAGATTTGAATAGATTTTTGATTTATCAAAATTTTTAGATTTAATTAGATGTGTGTTTCGAAAATTGGAGCATCAAATTTTCGAAAATTTGATGTTTAATTTCCCTAATTTTTGGTATTAAATTTTCGATCATTGTTAAATAAAATTGAAGAAGATTTTGATGAAAATCAAATTTCCAGATTTATTTAATGGTGTGTTTCGAAAATTTGGAGTGTTGTATTAAGATTTGATATTATTTGATGTATATCTTAGTTTACCTAATTTTAATATAAATAGATTTGAAAATAGATTTTTAAATTTGGAAGAATTTGAAGTGGATCAAATTTCCAGATTTATTAATCTAGTGATTTTTGAAAATCTATGTATTAGAATTGGATAAGGTGATTTTGGATATATATGAATAATTATCAAAATCCAATTGTGATAAGAATTTAATTTTGGTTAGGTTTTGGAAGATTTTGAAGTGGATCAAATCTTCAAACCTTATCCTTAAAGATTTAGATTCTTATGGATAATATTTGGATTAGAATTTTGATTTATATCAAGATATCTAAATATTAATTAATTAGGGTGTTATCCGAAAATTAAGAAATAAATTTGGTGGATAATTATAACAAATTTCCAGATTTATTCTTAAGGGATTTTCGAGATTTATCAAGATTAAATTTGGTGGATAATTATTTTAATTTTCAAATTAAATCTTGAAGTTATTTTTGAAATTAATTAATTTAATTAATTGTAATTTTTGAAAATCATGTCATGTGTGGATATCATATGTTATTTTATGCTAATCATGTAATTGTGATTGTTGGATTTGTAGACTGACTTGTTTGCAGTTTACCGACTATCATGGCTCCTTACTTATGTGATGTATGTTTTAATTTATGTTGGATGTATGATGGACCGTATGCCGGTTTGGCTACGTGTTTTTAATCCATGAGAAAATCCATGGATTAGGTCTAGGTTTTATTTCATGTTATTTTAATGTAATAGAAATAAAACTGTTAGACCAAGTTATTGAGTTGTAATTTTATTCTAGATATATTAGTTTTTTCCTCTAAGGAATTGATATTCTATATTGAATAAAGTTTGAAGATCAACTCAAAGGAGGAGAGTAGTACAGCTCAAGAAATGAAGTATCACTGATTCACGTCCCGAAATCCTAACTGGAGCTAGGTTTTTCGGCGAGGCACAGTGATAAGGGCGGCGGCCATGCCCGAGGTTTCGGAGCTGACTTTCCAGTTTTATCTCATTCAGCAACATGAGATATAAGCCATGATAGTTGGTTTTTATTATTATTGCTTATTATGTTGTTTGAAGCATGCAATGATGTTTTATCTTTTTATGTGATGTTTGCATGTTTTACAATGGGATAAAATGAAACCTCAATCTTAAATAACTAAGTGGGAGAGATTCATACCAAAATATGTAGAAATCTCAAACGGTCTCCATTAATCTGGTTTAATTGAGATGTGATAGACATGCGAGTTGACAATAGGTCTTCCTCCATAACGGATGTGTCATATCACTGTTATCTCTAGAAATTAAACTTCTTTATCAAGATAGCTGTAGAACACTACTAAGAACAAACTGACTCCTTCAACTGGAGCAGGGAGTTCGAAATAGTGGACTTGGTGCTAAGATGATGGTGTTCACACTTAGGTGTAATTTATTAATAAACGTCCACACTAACGTGGCTTATTAATTGGAAGGTTACATGACCGTGGTTATTTCCGACTATTAATTTACTTGTCATAAGGAAATTTAACTGGAGGTAAATTAAAGGTGGTTTTACCTGTTTAGGGATGAATCTTATAAACGTCCACACTAACGTGTCTTATAAGAAACATTTTTAAAATGTCGGTGGATTGCATATAATTTTTTGAGGTATACGATTATATGTGAGTATCCTAAAGTTTGTGACTGTACTGCATGTTTATTTTTCAGTTATTCTATATCATTATGGCACTCTCCAACCTGTCCTCTATTCTCAAAGAAAACAAGTTAATCGGTGAAAATTACAATGATTGGATTCGAAACCTTAATCTTGTTCTCACTGCGGAAGAACACAAATACGTACTTGAAGAGGTATGTCCTCAGAAGCTAGATGAGGGTTCTGACGAAGCCCAAAAGGTTGCATATGATAAGTGGGTTAGGTCTAATGAGATAGCGCGCTGTTACATTCTGGCATCCATGTCGAATGTGTTGCAATATCAGCATGAACCTATGAAAACTGCTTATGATATCATGTATAACCTTAGGTAGCTCTTCGGCCATCAGAACCGCTCGGCACGCCATTTGGCAATGAAGAAGCTAATGGATACGAGAATGTATGACTCCACACCTATTACGGATCACGTTCTCACGATGATGGGGTATCTGGCTGAGATCGAGAACTTGGGTGGAGAGCTGGATGGCGATTCTCAAATCGACATTCTTCTTCATAGCTTGTCCCCGAGGTTTGAGCAGTTCAGGCTGAACTTTAACATGATTAAAAGGGATGTCGGCTTGAATGAACTGCTCATGGATCTTCAGGCGGCTGAGTTACTTCAAAAAGGAAATCCGGAGGCACACCTAGCTGAAAATAGGGCGTCTTCTTCCGGTACTAAAAGGAAGAAGAAGAATGCACCCAAGAAAGCT
This sequence comes from Perilla frutescens, assembly GCA_026008535.1. Taxonomy (NCBI): domain Eukaryota; kingdom Viridiplantae; phylum Streptophyta; class Magnoliopsida; order Lamiales; family Lamiaceae; genus Perilla; species Perilla frutescens. The sequence goes on along the minus strand of BRKX01000007.1, from coordinate 16,957,663 downwards.
GCAGATGGGGCGCCCAAGGTGAAGAAGTCCAAGACTAAGATTCCTCCCGAGGAATTTAAGTCAAAGACAAAGTGTTTCAAGTGCGGCCAACCAGGTCACTGGAAGGCGGATTGTCCTAACAAGAAGAAGAAAAATGGTACGTCTCAATCTCTTGTCATTGAAACATGTTTAGCTACTTGTTCTACTCAGTCATGGGTAGTAGATACTGGAGTTACTGATCATGTTTGCATGTCTTTACAGGGGTTCCTGGTAAAAAGACAGCTGAGTGATAGAGAGATTTCAGTCTACATGGGCAATGCTACGAAAGTGGCGGCAGTTGCAGTGGGAGACGTAACCTTATCTTTTAGTAGTGATAGGATTTTAGTTTCAAAGGATTGTCTTTATGTGCCTGGTTTTAGGCGAAACTTGATTTCAGTTTCTAAACTTTTTATGGATGGATATTATGTTTCTTTTGATAACAAGGTTGTTATCTTTAGTGATAAACATTTTATCTATTCTGACACATTGGATGGGCATCTTTATTTACTTAATCCTATGCAAAACACTATGCAAATGCATTTACTGAATACATCGGTCATAAACCTTAACAAACGAAAAGAACCTTCGGAAATGAATCAAACCTATCTTTGGCATCTTAGGCTCGGCCATATTAACCTTAAACGGATACAAAGACTAGTAAACGATGGGCCCTTGTCTTCATTGGTCCTAGAATTGTTCCCTTTGTGTGAATCTTGTTTGGAAGGTAAAATGACCAAGCGACCCTTTAAGGATAAAGGGAATAGATCTAAAGAGGTACTAGATTTGATTCACTCTAACTTATGTGGTCCTATGTCAGTTCAGGCTCGAGGAGGGTACGAGTATTTCATCACGTTCATTACTGATTACTCAAGGTATGGATACATATCCCTGTTACGCCGCAAGTCAGAATCCTTTGAGACTTTCAAAGAGTTCAGAGCGGAAGTGGAAAAACGTACAGGTAAAAGTATAAAATCACTATGGTCTGATCGTGGTGGTGAGTATCTCTCAAATGAATTTAGGGACTACTTAGCAGAGAATGGGATTACATCCCAGTTGACTGTGCCAGGAACGCCACAGCAAAACGGCGTGGCGGAGAAAAGGAACAAAACATTGTTAGAGATGGTTAGATCGATGATGAGCTATTCAGATCTGCGCATTTCGTTCTGGGGATATGCCTTGGAAACGGCAGCCTATATTCTTAATATGGTTCCATCAAAATCAGTCCCATCTACACCCACAGAACTTTAGACTGGACGAAAGCCCAGTTTTGGACATTTTCGGATTTGGGGTAGTCCAGCACATGTGCCGGATAAGAAAGCTAATAAGCTGGCACCACGTACGGATGTTAGACTGTTTGTTGGATATCCTAAAGGAACGAAAGGTGGTTTATTTTATAGTCCTAAAGATCAGAAGATCATTGTGAGTACCAATGCTCGATTCTTAGAGGAAGACTATGTAATAAATCACAAGCCAAGAAGTGAGATAGTACTCGAAGAACTTCGAGGGGAAAATTCGAATCTGACCCCAATAGTACAAGAAGAGGAACCACAAATTACTGCACAACGTGTCACAGAAATACAGGAACTGCCTCATCGCAGTGGGAGGGTTGTACGCCAATCTGACAGATTCATTGGTTTGGGTGAGTCTTCGGATTTTCGTGAAGGACTAAATGAATTGGATCCCAGGACCTACGATGAAGCGATCCAAGACAAAGATGCAGATTCTTGGAAAATTACAATGAAGCCTAAGATTGGATATATGGATCACAATTAAGTCTAGGAGCTTGTAGAACCACAAGATGGGGTAAAACTCATTGGGTGTAAGTGGTTTTACAAACGCAAGAGAGGAGCTGATGGGAAGGTTGAAACCTTCAAGGTAAGATTGGTGGTGAAAGGGTACACTCAGAAAGAAGGGATCGATTATGAGGAAACCTTTTCACCGGTAGTCATGCTTAAGTCAATCCGGATTCTCTTGTCTATATCTGCTCATTTGGATTATGAGATTTGGCAGATGGATGTCAAGACAGCTTTTCTTAATGGAAGTCTTGAGGAAAACATCCACATGAAGCAACCAGAGGGTTTCATTGCTAAAGGCTAAGAGCACTTAGTGTGCAAGCTTAAGAGATTCATTTATGGACTTAAGCAGGCGTCAAGGTCTTGGAACATCCGATTTGACAAGGTTATCCAGTCATATGGATTCGTGCAATATCCGGATAAGAGCTGTGTGTACAAGAAGAGTGACGGAAATGTGGTGGCTTTCCTCGTGCTGTATTGTTAGGAAAAACTATCAAGGAACTCCTAGATTAGGTTTTGATGAGAGGTCAAAATTATTTGTGAAAAACTAACTAAAATTCAAGTTGCAGATCGGAGCTGATTAATCCAGGGCATCATCAAAAAGGGAATCACGCAAAATCATAGTCAACCAATCAAGAGTATGGTCTGCAAGCTGAAGGATACGTCATTCAGTCAGAAGTCAAGAAGTTGAACAGTCGAAACAAACTGACAACTAAGTCAGCTAAGCTGAGGGAGAAAAGAGTCAACTAAGGGAACTGATAAGAGATCAGTTTAGACTGAAGACTAAAAGTATCCAAATGATGACCAAACTAGAGTAAAATAAGACAGATCAGCTGAAGGCCAGAACTGTAGTCAGGCAGCTTGCGATTAGTCAAGCTGACATGAAAGCTCAAGAAAAATCTGCCAACTGAAGCAATAGCCAAACTCAGCTGATAAGCTCAAAACTGCCAACTGAAGCAATAACTAAACTCATCCGACAAGCTCAAAACTGCCAACTGGAGCAATAGCCAAACTCAGCTGATAAGCTCAAAACTGCTAACTGGAGCCATAGCCAAACTCAGCTGACGAGCTCAAAACTGCCAACTGTAGCAATAGTCAAACTCAGCTGACAAGTCCAGAACTGTCAACTGGAACTCAAAGCTGTCAAGAAAACTGAAGCCAGAGAACCCTGGAGTTTATTGCTCAAACTGCCGAATCTTGGAATAAATGCTTCAACAAAGATCCTGGAATTAAATATCCAATGAAGATCGATTGGCAGAGTAACAGCTACTTCAAACTAAAAGCTCCAAGCGATCATTCTCCATTGATGAGCCAACAGAGCCACCGATCAATGGACAATGGAACGCAACGGTCATAAAATCACTTCTCTATAAAAGATGAGTGAATCAGATTTTAAAAAATAACTCTGAGTAGAACCAAGAAGAATCATTTGCCTACACAACTTTCGCATATACAAGCAAGAGCTTTTCTTCCTCCCTCCCACTCAAGCTCAAGTTCAGCGTTTGATAGAAACTGCGAGAGTTCAACTGAGAAGAAGAAATTCATAGAGTCAAGATAATCAGCCAGTTGTTGACAATCTAGCCAGGGCAGTCTTCTCAGTTTCAGCTACACAACGATCAACTACTCAGCTCAATTGAAGGAGCACATCAGTTGATAACCCCTGTTCAAGACTAAACTCTTGAAGATCGAAAGAGATCTAAAACATTGTAAAGATGACAATAGCACCTACCTTTCTAGCGAGCGTTAGGGACTTCAAGTGTGAGTCGTCGACCCGCTGAGGTAGCGAGTAGTTACCAGGTTCAACCAATTGTCCTTCATTGTATAATTTGTAAAGAAACTTAAGTTACATACTGAAGTTGCCCTTCTGTGGAAGGAAAAGAGGACGTAGAAGTTTGAGACTTCGAACCTCTATAAATTGCTTGTGTGTTGTATCATTTTGATTATTGCATATCTTTGAACTGCATACAATATCACACAAGCCGCACTCAAATTATCTTAAATGTTCAATAAGTTTGTGTATAGATAAGTTTCATTAAGCGAGTCAAAGGGCCCTGTCATTCTGCATTTGAAGCAAAAGTTTTAATCAGTTTATTCATCCCCTCCTCTAAACTGATATCGACTCGTCCGGGACCAACAAGTGGTATCAGAGCGGTTGATTCTAAGGATCAGCCGTTTCTGCAGATTAACTGAATCAGATCTACTTATGTGTGCTAACATTTCAGCTATGGAAAACCATAAGCTACCTTTGTTTTTAGTTGAAAATTATGATAACTGGAGCAGGAGAATGAAGGCTCATCTCTGCTCAATTCATGAGAATATGTGGGAAGTCATCGAAGACAGTCCAATCATCATCATGATGGACAATAATGCTCACATAGTTGATATCAATCAACCGGAAAGGATTCCAAAGCCAACTAATCTTCTCACCAGCGAAGAGAAGAAGCTAAAAAATCTAGAGTTCGTTGCTCAAGCCGCATTATTCCAGACTCTAGATGAAGACAGGATGAAGGACACAAAGAACTGCACAACTGCCAAGGAGATATGGAACCTACTAGCAGATCTATGCAAAGAGTCCGAAGCCATCAAAGGAAATAAGCTCCAACTGGCAGTCGACAGATATGAATCCTTCAAAATACAGTCAGAAGAGTCCATCTCAAGCCTTGAAATTAGATTTCTGAGCATCATCAGTGAGATGAACAATCTCGGGAGGATTTATCCCAATTCTGAGATGAATTCCAAGATATTAGATAATCTTACTGAAGAATGGGATATGAAAGTGATAGCTACAAAGGAATCAAGAAATCTAAATAGCATCACTCTAAGGGAACTATTTGGTTCTCTCAAAGCTCATGAATATAGTCTAAACCGAAAGAAGGAAGCATCAACATCATCAACTCAAGATGCAGCCTTCTACGGTGAAAGGAACCGGTTTAGAGACACTCGAGGAAGGAACAAGTTCCGACCCAGGAGCTCACCAGCCAAAGAACATCAAGGCAGATCTTCAACTGAACGAAAAAGAGAGGCAACAAAAAAGAAGGAGAATCTAACTAATGACATCAATGATCAAATCCAATCAGTTACCAGGTTGCTAGAAAAGTTGAAAGAGAGTTTGGGATAAACAGTCAGTTCCACCTCAAACTGATGAAATCCCAAAAGATGAGAGAACTCATCAACCAGCTGAATGATCAACTGAACCATTCAGGGAAGGCAACCGAAATCTTGGAGAATGCTTTCACTGCCACAAATAAGGACATTACAGATTTGAATGTCCAGAACTCCTTGAAGACAAAAAAGCCAAGGTGAGGAAAAGCTTCTTCAAAAGAAAAGAAATGGTTGCAAACCTTAAGAGTGTCGTGCTAGATGATTCAGACTATCCTTCTGGAATTGATTCTGATGGCTACAGCTCAGATAATGAAGCGATACTCTGCCTTATGGCTGACAATGATGAAGAGCTTAGTACAGCTGATTCTCAAACCTCTTTTTATCATATAAATAAAGCAACTGTCTCTAGTAATGAACTTGATATGAAACTTATAATGCTAGAAGACCAATTAACTTCAATATTCTTCTTGCATGTTGAACTGAAAGATGAAAATGATGAACTAAGAAATAAAGTTAGAAAACTGAGCATTAATCATGAAAGATTCAATTATCTTGAATCTCAGTTTATAGAATTTGAGAAATTGAAATTGAGAATTGCTGATCTAGAGGCTGAAAATCAAAAACTCAAACAAGAGATCCATAAAAGAGAAAAAGTAACTCTGAAGTTCAAAAAGGGATCTCAAACCTTAGATGAGATATTAAATCATCAAAGAACTGGAACTAGCAGCTCAGGGCTAGGATATAGCAAGTTCACTGCTTTAGAAAAGGGAAAAGCAGTTGTCCAACCCAGTGATAAGGGTATCCTAAAAGGGTTCACTAGATCTCATGATCAGCTAGCTGAGTCAACCAAAGGAAAAGGAATATTGAAAAAACCTCAAACTCAGCCTAGACAATTTGGTCAGTTTTACCAAATAAAAACACCAAGCCAACTGAAGCCCAATTTTCAGCCAAGTCCATCAGTTCACTCAAGCCAATCTACTTGCTCAACGCCTCCAGTTCAACAAAGACCATTAACTCAACAAAGAATGCTTTCAAGACAAACTGATAGATCAGTCCTCTTTAGGAAGAAAAATCAGTTTGGATCTCAAGCCTATCCTACTAAGAAGTTCAATCAGAACACCTATAGGAGAGATTAAAGAAATTCGTTTGAACCCTACCATCATTATAATGAGTACCTAGATTCCAGAAATTAGCCAAAATGTCCATTCCAATAAACTGGAAACATACAAAACACTGGTCTGATCACAGAACTCAAAGGTCTCAAGACCAAAGCGTTTTAGTTAAATTGTTTTATCCAGCTAACTCTCAACTCAGGTATCACTCAACTGATTCAAATCAGAATAGAAGAGTTGAGAAAAAATCTAAACTGATCAGACGATCCAAGTCAGTTGGATCTCTGAATGATAAAAAGCCAAAAGTTTGGCAAGTTTTGATTCCAAAAAGCTTGATGAATCAACAAGGACCCGATATAAAATGGGTCCCTAAATGCTAATCCTTGTTTTTGTAGGATAAGAGCATCCTATCTACGAAGAAAGCCAAAGACATTTGGTATCTAGATAGCGGGTGCTCTAAGCACATGATCGGAGATAGAGAAGATGTCGATGGTTATGAAAAAGTCAAGGGTCCACTTGTCATATTTGGAGACAACTCCAAAAGCCGAACCATTGGAGAAGGGTTCGTAGTCAAGGGAAAAGTAGTAGTAAATGGAGTCTCCCACGTGGATGGATTGAAGCATAAACTACTTAGCATCAGCTAGCTGTGCGATAATGGATACTCAGTTGACTTCACTAAAGACTCCTACAGCATAAGAGACAAGTCAACTGGAGTAATTCTTCTCACTGACATAAGAAGAGGCAACATGTACATTGTTGACTGGTCAACCGGCTACTCAGAGGCTTGCTTCCTTTCAAAAGGATCAACTGAAGCAAGCTGGCTATGGCATCGACGACTGAATCACCTCAACTTCAAAATAATCAACTACCTAGTCAAGAAAGAGCTAGTTGAGGGGCTTCCCAAGGAAATATACAAGAAAACAGGCATATGTGGGCCATGTCAAAAAGGGAAGCAGGTGAAATCATCATTCAAGAATAAGAGTCACCCACCAGGAACAACTGATTGTCTTCAACTGCTACATATAGATTTGTTTGGTCCAGTTAGACCACAAACTCCAAAGGGTAAAAGATTCACTCTCGTAGTAGTTGTTGATTTCTCAAGATATACATGGGTGGAATTCTTGAGGAGCAAAGAAGAAACTTATGACAAGATAACAACGCTGATCAGAAGGCTACAAACTGAAAAGGAAAGATTAGTTCAAAGGATTCGCTCCGATAATGGAACTGAATTTATGAATCAACAAATGATCAGCTTTCTCAGTCAGCTTGGAATCATACATGAACACTTAGCTGCAAGAACTCCACAACAAAACGGTGTAGCCGAACGACGTAACCAGACACTCAAAGAAGCAGCTCGAGCAAAGATAGCTGATGCCAACATAGCTGAAGGGTACTGGGCTGAAGCAGTCAACATAGCTTGCCATACTCAAAACTGAAGTGCCATTGTAGCTGCACATGACAAAACACCCTATGAACTGTATAAGGGTCGTAAGCCTTCTATCTCATATTTTAAAATATTAGGATGTAAATGTTATATTCACAACAATGGCAATACTGAATTGAAAGCTTTTAGTGCTAAAGCTGATGAGGGAATATTTCTTGGATATAGCTCTCCTCATGCACAAGCTTACAGAGTGTTCAATAAACGAACTCTTATTGTGGAAATAACATGTCATGTGGTATTTGATGAATTTGCTAATGAGTACAGGAACAAAGAAAGAAAAGACACATCAGTTCAAGAACTACCTAGTGAAACTGAGAACTCACAGGACTATGTAGATCACATTATTCCAGAGCAGCTTGAAGTTTCACTAGAAGAAGGAAATGAAACTAGTACTAAACCAGTTGAGAATAATATGGTCAATGAAGACACAAATCGTGCTGAGACCATAAACCCCACAACTGAAACAGAGGGAAGAACTGATGAAAATGCCGAACCAACTGATGAAAGGGCGACTGATGACATCACAATTGAAGATCCAGCTGAAGCTATCTTTCCCAAATGGCTCCGAAGCCATCCAACTGACAAGATAGTTGGTGATCCAAGAAGTCAAGTCCAAACCAGAAGTTCAACTGAGCATGCACTATTCACATGCTTCATATCTCAAACTGAACCAACAAACGTCAAAGAAGCCTCAGAAGATTCAGACTGGATCTTGGCCATGCAAGAAGAACTGAATCAGTTCAGAAGAAATGACGTATGGTTCCTTGTTGACAGACCAAAGATTCAGAAGGTCATTGGTACAAAATGGGTTTTTCGCAACAAACTGGATGAACAAGGAGTGATCACAAGGAACAAGGCTAGACTGGTAGCCAAAGGATACTCACAAAGTGAAGGAATTGACTTTGATGAGACATTCGCACCAATTGCAAGATTGGAAGCCATCAGATTGTTCCTAGCCTATGCAGCTCACTTCAACTTCACAGTCTACCAAATGGATGTCAAGAGTGCTTTTCTTCAAGGAATGCTCAAGGAGGACGTGTATGTCGAGCAACCGCCAGGCTTTAAAATTGGTGATCAAGTCTTCAAACTGAAGAAGGCCCTATACGGACTGAAGCAAGCTCCTAGAGCGTGGTATGAAACTCTAACAACATTTTTGCTGAAAAATGGGTTTCAAAAGGGAGTCATTAATCGAACTCTATTCCGAATAGAACGATCAACTGAGATCTTAATGGTTCAAATTTATGTGGATGACATAATTTTTAGATCAAAAAGTAAACATTTATGCACACGATTCGCTCAACTGATGCGAAGCGAATTTGAGATGAGCATGATAGGAGAAATGACATTCTTCCTAGGACTCCAAGTGAAGCAGCTGAAAGATGGAATCTTTATCAGCCAGGCGAAGTACACCAAGGAGCTAGTCAAGAAGTTTGGAGTAAGCAAAGAAAAAACTCTCAAGATTCCTATGAACACATCAGTTCAGCTAACTCTCGACGAAGAAGGAGAATCAGTTAGCCAAACATATTACAGAGGAATCATTGGGTCACTACTTTACTTAACAGCTAGCCGGCCAGACATCTCTTATTCAGTCGGTCTATGCGCACGGTTTCAAGCTAATCTAAAGAAAAGCCACCTCGAAGCAGCTAAGAGGATTATCAAATATCTCAATAGAACCATAAATCTTGGACTATGGTATCCCAGAGATGACAGTTTGATCTTAATTGGTTATTCAGACTCAGACTTTGGTGGATGCAAAATCGAAAAAAAAAGTACCAGTGGAACATGTTAGTTTCTGGGAAGCAAACTGATATCCTGGTTTAGCAAGAAGCAGCACTCAGTTGCCACGTCAACAACTGAAGCAGAATATGTAGCTGCTGGAAGTTGCTGTGCTCAGATACTCTGGATGAAGCAACAGTTGAAAGACTACAAAGTTGAAACTGAAGAAGTGTCTATCTACTGTGACAACAATAGTGCAATTGCGATATCTTAGAATCCAGTTCTGCATTCAAGAACTAAGCGCATTGACATAAGGCATCACTTCATCAGAGATCACATCAAGAAGAAAGACATCTGCATCAAATATTTCAACACTGAGAAGCAGATAGCTGACATCTTCACCAAACCATTGCCTGAAGCAAGGTTTATGGAGTTATGCATATAGTTGGGACTGCTGGAGCTAGCATCACAGGATGAAGATGATAAACTGGAGGAAAAAGGCCAAGGGACCACTCCAGCTGAAGAGAGAAACTTAATCAAAAAGATGAGAAACTGATCAGTTGGCCACAAAAGCCATCAGTTTGAAGTAAAGGCAAGAAGCTGCTGAGAGAAAAGTAAACTGGAGATGATCAGTATATTCCATCAGTTCAACTAAATCATCAGTTCAGTCGCTGAAACTGATGATCCAGTCAGTTATGCAGAATATACAAGCTGCAAAATTGATCAAACTGATGAAGGAGTATTAGGAACTGAAGTCAAATCAAAAGGAGATGTCAGTTCAAAGACCAGCTGATGGAGAACAGCTGAACTAGGAAGCAGCTGAATAAAGGTCTAAGCAGTCAAGACCAGTTCAGAACTGAAGAGAAGACATCTCAGTTGGTACTGATCAACAGAAAGATCATTAGTTTCACTCAAGCCAACTGATGATGTAATCAGTTTTCAAGCCAAGGAGAAACAGCTAGAGAGAAAAGATAAGTTCAAAAGTTTGAATAGTGGAAACGGTAAAAACATGTGTCATCACAATATTACCGTTAAACTTTCTCTCTCCTCCTTCATTTATCCCCAACGGACAGAATTGAAAGGCCAATCGACGGGTTGATTGATTTAAATCCGACCGTTGAAATTAGGCATATGAAGCGACACAACCGTTGGATGAGCCAAATTTCTCTATATAAATAAGGCGGCTGAATACTCGAGATAAGTTTCCCGATTCTTACTGAAGATCTATCTTTTTCTATCTATATCTCATCAAAAACAAAAAAAAAAACTCTTCAGCCCTGAAAGATCAATTTCTCAGTCTCTCAAATTACTCTCTCCTCAAAGAATTATGGCTCAAAACCCAACTCGCAGAAGATTCAATTTCCGTCAGTCCGGAGAAAATTCTATAATATTCTGCAAAAAACTCGACAGAGACAAGTTTTTCAATCCAGTCGGATTCCTTCAAGCCTGTAAAGCTTCCCCTCTCAACAGAATGATCATCGAAAATCTTTCTCAGGCCAAGCTAAAGAAGTTCCTGCAGGTATTTCCAGAACGGATTTACACAGAACCAGTTGTTGAATTTTGCCTAAATTCAAATGGATCTTTAAATCCTAAAGAAATCAGATCGAAAGTAAGAGGACAAGTCATTATCATGACAGCTGAGTCTCTGAGTAACATGTACGATCTACCCAACAACGGACTCAAGCTGGAAGACGTTCAAGTCAATTTCCAGGAAGCTTATGATTTCTGGAAAAAGGAAGGCGAAACTCAACCATATAAGAGCAATCATCTCATCTCAAAACTGCAAGATGAATTTCAGGTGCTCGCTGCCATCACCTCAAAGATAATGGTAGGAACAACTGGCAGTCAGTCTGAAATGTCAGCAACAAAGTACAAAATCTGCGCCGCCATCTACAACCGAATGGGGGATCAAACTGGGCACAATATTTCTTTAAAAAACTGAAGAGATATGTTGATATAATTGAGAAAATCTGGGATGGTGAGAAATTCCCTCAACGAATTGGATATATCAGTCGGGTCAGCATTATTTTGGAGAAGCAGTTTCCTCAGATGGCTGAGGAAACAGAGTTTAAATCTATAGTTAGTAATGACTTCATTTGGAAACCTCTCAAAATTGTGGAGATTGATCCTGAACAAACTGATCAGCAAAGGAGAAAGAAGCCTACAGCTGAAGGTAAGGGAAAGAAGCCAGTTACTGATGACTCTGATGATGACATACCTATAGCTCAGAAATTCAGGCAACAAAGCTCAGTTGCCACCAGAACTGATATCATCAGGCAATCAGCTAGGCAAGCAGCTGTCAGATCAGCTCCAAAAAAGAAACAAGTTGGTCAACCAAAAAGGAGAAGAATCTTGCTTTCTCAATCAAGAAGGAGAGGGGAATCAAGCCCTATACAAGATTCAAAAATCCCAGCAAATTTAACTATTGAAGATACAGCTCCGTGTGAAAATCCAGAAGATATCATCCCTGCAAGAGGGATTCCTCACAAAGGGGCTGGAGCTGATTACTTCCAAATGACGTGCCCACCAATGGCCCAAGTTGAAGGAAATATAAGAGCCTACTCACAAGGAGAGTCTGTGAAAAAATGGGCTGATGAAACCACACAAAAGCACATGGCTCAACACTTTACCCAGGAACTAACTGGCCATGAGGAGCTCTATCACATCTTGACCAGGTGCATATACTGGTTTTTATGGAGACATGTATATCAGTCAGAGCCTTTCCTCTCATTGCTCGCATTCCATGGGATGAGCTTCTAGAGGCGAGAGGAAGAATGGAGCCTATGGTGGACGGACAGTGAGAACGCAAGTATCACTAAAGGCAAACACCTTATGAGGCAGCTACAACTAAGGAAAGAGTGTTCAAAACCAGCTGAAGGATTGATGAAGGACATGTTTGATGAACTGTGCAAGATTCAAAGCTTAACATTGCCAGTCATCACTACAGAAATGGAACGAGAAAGATGGTCACACTCCCATGTTCAACACAAATGGCTATTCAATCAATTAATGAAGAAATCATAAAGCCATCAAACTGGACAGCCATCAACTGCCGTCAGCGATCAAATATACAACTCAGAGGATGATATCATTGATGAGGTGATGAGAGAACTTCACCTTGAGAAACCTCCTCATGAAGCTGAAGTTGAAATTAACATAATTCCTGAAGAGTCTGAAGAATCAGCTGAGAAGACTCATCAATTTGAAAAGGCAGCTGAAAACCAAACAGCTACCTCACAAGATCCAACTACTGAGAGAGAAATCACATCATCTATTCCTCCAGCTGATCCAGAGCCAGCTCTTACAGACAAGTCAGCTGATCAGACAAGTCAAAGAAATGAACAACTTGTCTACCAAACAAGTGTGGAAGCAGAAGAAATATCCCACACAGTTCCTTGCGAGGAACTTGTTGGAACTGAAGCAGGAGATGAAGTGGACTCTAGAGCAGTACAGTTCATCGCTCAGCCAAGCAATTCAATAGTCTAGCTCCCTCCATATTATGAAGAGCTGATCCAATCCCTGCAGCAACGGGTTAAACTGTACACTGAGCAGATCAAGCAGCTGCAAGCCCATCCAAGGCTCCAGTCAGCTAAAACGGAGTCAGAAAGCGGTGAGGAGGATGGAGAAGAAGATCTCACTGAACCGCTGGCTAAGAAAATGAAAACTGATCACAAGAAGGACTAAGTGGCTGATCAAGTTAAACATGATTAGAAAAGCCCTAAGTGTACTTCTTGTTAATCAGTTTGTAATTATATCTTTTGATAAATTTATAAAAGTTTTTTTGTTTCAAATAAATGTTAAGCCTCACATTTATTTTGAAATTTTGACCGTTGCAAAACAATGACACGTGTGAAAGTCATTAATTGCCAACGACCAAAAGAGACCAGAGGCTAGTACCATTCCAACCAACAGATCTATAAGCCTATCCAAACACTCATAAACAGCCCCTCTCTTTCAAAACCTCTCAAAAAGCCCCCTCCTTCTACAATCTCAAAAACTTTCTCTCCAAAGATCTTAAATTCCTAAAATCTCAGCCAACCCCAAAGATGGCCAAATTATCCAGATCTTCAAATTCCTTCAAGGAACAGCTTATGAGAGATAAATTTCTTGATAGGAAGAAATTTCAATTGATTCTAAATGAATCAAACAACCCAATCCTTCTGTCAAAACTTCATAAGACAGAAATTCTTTACTGTCTGGAAACACCACCAAAGTTCTTTAGACAAAAGTTGGTGAGTGAATTTTTGCTTCAAGCAAAATTATCTGCAGATGGAAAGGCGGTGTCATCAGTGATTCAAGGATGACCACTTCAAATCACTGAAAGAACAATTGCAGAAGTGTTCCAACTCCCACAGGAAGGTTCATCCGTTCAAGATCTAAAGAAATCTGCAGAATTGTACTGGAGAAAATAGAAAGCTTCAACCTGCGACAAGCAATTCAGTTTTACAACGGCTAAAACTGACCTGAAGCCCGAGTATGGAGTTCTACTCGACATAACGAACAAGATGATGTTCGGGGCCATTGGAAGCCTGAGTCACTACCAGTTCTTATCTCTGACTGGATTCCCAAGAAATGAACTGCTCATCTTCAGTCACTAAAGAAAAAGAGAAAAGCCAAAGCCAAGACAGGCAACCACTCATCGAGCAACTCAACTGCCAATGCCATTCAGTCTCCAAAATCAAAGAACAGATCACCAGTTTATTTCCAAGTTTGCTCTGATCCAGATGAGCTTATTCCATTCATTGGAATCCCTCATCCTAACTACGGAGCGGACTACTTCAGAAGTACATGCCCTCCTCTCCAGTTGACTGAAGAGAATATTCGCACTTTTTATAGTGGTGAATATGCAGTCAAAGGTGCATAAAAGAAAATGACCAATCTCCTTCTCAATCACTTTGCCTTTGTTTCACAACGTGACCAAGAGTTGTTCAAACAACTCCACGGGTATTTCTATTGGTATAACTGGAGACATTCTATGTCCATCCAGTCTCATTTTCTGCTAACTGCCTTTCACGGCATGAGCTATTGTTCGGTATTTATTTTCACCTAAACTGCAAGTGTACAGCGAGGCTTATAGGATAGCGGTGAACAAGAGTATCGTATCCACAGGGATTTAAGATTTAATCTGCTAGTTATTCAATTTAACCCCTCGCAGTTATCTAGACTATCAAACATGGTTGGATTTAACTAATTAAAAAACTAAAGATAATAAATAAAATAAATCACAATAGTAGAAATCAACACAGATAAATCAAACACTGAAGAAAAAGACGCATTCTAGGATTGGATAATCATTATTTAATCCATTCTCTTAATCAATCCATATAATGTCTATGTTGGGATTTAAATCATGCTAGAACAATCACTCATGTATTCTAAACCTTCTCTCGAAGTGCCTAGATTTTAGATCACACAACAAATATTAACGTCTCCGTTCAATACCTATTATGCAATTCCTAATGGTACCAAAGATTTATTGTTCTCTAAATTAATTGCAACTCTCTCGAGTGATATTGACTAACCAGTTAATTATTCCAGATCTTGTGTTAAAACTCATCTCTCGAATTATGGATTAACACATCAAATTGTATCATTTAGTGATCAAGTAAATAATACAGAGAAAACAGGAATAATCAAAACATAATTAAATCATAGACACAAAATAATATGAATCAAAAGAACTTCATAAATAAATCATAATCCAACCCTAGAATACTAGGGTTTTAGCTATCCATGGCAAAATAAACAACTAAAACAATCCACAAAATAAACATTGTATTCTAAGAATAAAGTAAATAAAACCCAGAGATTCTATATTGGCTTTGGTCTTGAACACTCTTGAATTCTTTGGTCTTGTTCTTCACGTCTTCTTTTCTTTGCAACAACTCTCTGTTGGTAACTTTTAGGTAGGAGGAATTGTCTGTAATTTTCGTGCATTGAATCCCTTAAATACCAAGTTAAGAAAAGCCTAAAATAGGTCAAAAATCGGACAGGCCCGCTGCATTCACGACCTCGCTCTCGACCCAGTCACCAGCGACTCGGGTCACGAGTCCATGTGGCAATACGTGGCATGACGTGGCGCTGACGTGGCAGAAAATTCACGACCAACCTTGAAATTCACGACCGGGTCGCGAGTAAAACAAAGGAGAACCCTGCCTCTGTCGCGCCGTGCAGAAAAAGGGAAAAGTGTGATTCGCGACCAGATTCACGACCCCCCGGGTCGCGAGTCCGGTCGCGGGTATTTCCCAGCTCCGGCAGCCTCTCACTGTTTTGCTTCATTCTCACTCGTTTCTCGTCCGATTGACCCAATTCTTTTTGCACCGCGTTCCTAACTTGATTTCCTATCTTTCTAGGGTGCTCCCACACTTATTTGAGGTCCACACAAAAAATGGCATTAATTCCCTTCACAATGAACAAACACGTGACATTGCACAAAACATAGAAAACTATGCAAAACTCAACACTTCATGCATACAATGCCCATCAAATACCACTCAAATGTACCTAAAAATACATGCAAAATATAAGGTTATCAACTCCCCCAAACTTAAAACATTGTTTGTCCCCAAAGAAAGAACAAAAACCAAACATGGAATTCAAACAATACATAACTCCACAATTTATAATATAGCATCTACAACCTCGAAAATCTAATCGGGAATAACAAAAACAAACACAACACTCAAATCATGAACACATGCGATAGATTTCAATGAACAAATATCAAGCCAATGATCCTCACTGGTGTGTGTTTCGCTCAAACACTCAAAGTGTGATAAAATAAGGGTAAGCACTCATCGAAACATTGAACTATACACTTGATCTACCATATGCTTGCATTCAATCTAAGCTCTCCACTGATAAACAAATGTGCTCAAAATTAAGATCAAATAGGACTTTCATTAAGGTTGTAACGTAGGCTTGGGTTAAGGTTAGGAATATTTGGCTAAAGTGACTAAAAAATTGCAACACAATCCACCACTTTTACTTTCTATTCCCAACTACTTTTCACATTCAAACACTAGTTGGAATTTTTCAACTTCCTCCTACACCACCTTAAGTCATCCATATTTTTTCTTTCTTTCAATTCATGGACCTTTGGTCTCTTTTTTTTTTCTTTTCATTGGCACTTTTCACATTTTTTCTTTTTAGTGCTCTTTTTCTTCTTTTCAACACTCACAAAGCATTTTTTTTTGTGCACCAACAAAAATTCACCAATTATCACCATTTTTTTCCATCCCAACTTCATAATTCCTTACCCTTCTTCCTATTTCTCCACAAGAATCAACAAATGACATCCCAAATAGGCTTCCAAAGAAAAGGCAATTAGGCACAAAAGGGCTCGCAAAGGAATATAATGAATTTAGGACAGTGTATGGGATAAATGGCTAAAGAAAAGATGGCCTATTATCATCTCCTATTTTCAAGCACAGAAACTCAATCTCAAACAAGACGACATGCAAGTTCTAGAGAAACAAGTGCATAGACAACCAACACACAAGAACAAAAATTAAGACAACAGTCTTATAGGCTCAAAATTCTCACAGCTCAACATTGGCCAAAATAAAGCTCGAAAATCTCCAAAACACATGTTCATTCAAATCATGCTATACATGCTCAAATCATCCCCAATCAAATATCTTAATTATAAGTACTAAACCATAAACCATAAAGCATATATCATCAAAATCCCAAGTAAAATTCAAGACCAAAATTCAAAAATTTTCAACTTTCCGGAAAACAAAACCAAAACAAAACAAGTAAAGCAGATAAAAACACAAAAAACACAATAAAGGTCTAGACACTACAAGCATACATCCCCCAAACTTATTCAAATCCACGGGATGGAATAAGTTTGCAAAAATGCATGTAGGTGTCGTCGACCACTTACAACGATCACATGGATGTCCGGTTGGGTTCAACGTCCTTCCCCAAACTTGTCGACAGACAAGTTGATCAAATTGCTATCCCCCAAAGTATAGCATCCATCCGGTCTTTACCTGTATAACTCAGAAAAAAAAGTGAAAAATATAAATAAGAAAAAAAACTAACTGAAATAAAATAAAACATATTGGGTTGCCTCCCAACAAGCGCTGCATTTAACGTCGACAGCCAGACGAATTTGGGAACTCAAGTTCCCAAAAGCGGGAAAACGGGTATCCCCCATTCTCTTCCCCGAGCATCCACCTCCATGCCTCCATCATCAAACAGGAACTGAATGTGTTCATCTTCAAATCAGAGAGTGAGAATCCCCGTGTTTAGGTTGATGTTGGCCCGTCCGGTGCGCATAAATGGGCGTCCCAAAATGAGAGGAACGCTCTTGTCTTCCTCCACGTCTAGCACCACAAAGTCCACCGGGAATATGAAATCCTTCACTTTAATCAACACATTCTCTAGAATTCCCTCGGGATGGACCACAGATCGGTCAGCCATCTGCAAACACATGGTTGTAGGCTTGAGTTTCCCACAGTTCAATCTCTTGAAAAAGGAGAGCGGCATCAGATTGATGCTTGCCCCCAAGTCACATAATGCTCGACCACCTATCTTGTCTCCAACAGTAATGGGGAGCGTAAAACTCCCCGGATCCTTCATCTTGGCAGGGAGCTTCCTTTGGATGATGGAACTGCAGTTTTCAGGGAGGTGCACAATCTCAAACTCCTCTATCTTTTTCTTCTTAGACACAGGATCCTTGAGGAACTTTGCATACTTGGGCATGTGCTGCAGCGCTTCCACCAAAGGAATGTTGATTTGCACCTTCTTGAATATTCCCAAAAATCTGGAAAACTGTGCATCAACTTTCTGTTTCGAGGTCCTTTGTGAGAATGGGATAGTCACTGTGGGAAAAACTATAGAACCCTTTTGAGGACTCCTGATGGTGGAATCCGGCTTGTCGGAAGGCATTTTGGAAGGAATGACTTTGGCGACAGCAATAGGCGCAGGAACCTCAGCGTGCAGATGGATTGCATTGCACTGTTCCTTGGGATTCACTGTGGTGCTGCTAGGAAACTGTCCCGGTTGGTGCTGAGTTCCTACAACTGTAGCTAGCTGACCTAGTTGCTTCTTGAACATCTTCATTTTCACACTCATGGCACCCACAGTATTCTCTAACTTCTCCACTCTAGCTTGCAACTCCCCCATGAATTTATCGGTCTTCCCCATGAACGCCATCAACAGATCATCCATGTTTGGCTTTTTTTCCTCATTGATTACTCCATTTGTTACAGAGAAGCTAGGAGGGGGCTGTAGTACACCGTTGGGATTCCCATATGAGAGGTTGGATCGGTTACCTTGGTAGAATTGATTCCCGCCTCGGTAATTATTGCCATCATAGCCACATCTCTGATTGATGTAGTTGACAACTTCAACTGTATTTCCCATGGGGTTATCTACACCCGGTCGTGCCATAGCATCAAATCTGCTATTGATCGTGGCATTCAGAGTAGACAGCTGGGCGGCAAGCTTGGCAATCAGATCACTATCATCAACTGCTGCAGCTCTTTTCAAAATCTTCACTTGTCGATCCCCAGACCACTGATAGCTGTTGGTTTCCATGTCCTCTATGATCGTCACAGCTTGATCGTGGCCCTTGTTCAACAAAAAGCCACCAGCAGAGGCATCCAGAAGCCTCTTCAATTCCATGTCACACCCATTGTAGAAGATGCAGACTTGATGATCTACCCCAAATCCATGGTTGGGGCACTTCCTCAGCATATCTCGAAACCGTTCCCAAGCCTTATATAATATCTCATCCTCATATTGATGAAATTGTGTAATTTCGCCCTTCAGCTTGAGAGTCAAACCAGGTGGAAAGAATTTGTGCAAAAACTTGTGCGCAAGACTTTCCCAGCTGTCCACAGACCCAGCGGTTAGAGATTGGTACCATTGCTTAGCCGTATCTCGTAAAGAGAATGAAAATAGGCTTAAGTGAATGGCGTCATCGGGGACGCCATTCATCTTCACTGTACTATAGATCTCCAAGAACTGCGTCAAGTGTGCATTCGGGTCTTCAGTGGCCCGTCCTCCATATTGCTTTTGCTGAACCATGGAGACCAATCCTGATTTCAACTCGAAGTTATTCGCATTGATCTGGGGGCCAGGAATGTCTCCATGGTTAAGTACTGGAACAAAGAGCTCATTAATTGGAGGTGGCTCTACAGCTCGAGCATCATCTTGCTCTTGTATTCTCCGCTGCATTTCCTCTAACTGTCTCTGCATCTGACGCATCTGTTCGACCGTAACATGAGCTTGTTGTTCTGCCATCTCTCTTCTTCTTCTTGCGTTGTTATGCCGAACGGTAGCTTCAATATCAGGATTGAATTCTTCTAGAGATCCTCCCAGAGATCGTGTATGCATACACAACCTAATCACAATAAAAAGAAGATTATAAAATTTTAAAAGAAAATAGACTAAAGACTGAAAAATAAATGTCTAGATTAACACAAGAAATTAAATCTAAATAATAGCAAATAAAAAAAATTAAATCCCCAGAAATGGCGCCAAAAACTTGTTCGGTATTTATTTTCACCTAAACTGCAAGTGTACAGCGAGGCTTATAGGATAGCAGTGAACAAGAGTATCGTATCCACAGGGATTTAAGATTTAATCTGCTAGTTATTCAATTTAACCCCTCCCAGTTATCTAGACTATCAAACATGGTTGGATTTAACTGATGAGATTTTTCTTTCACAACGATTTAACCAACACAAGCTTTAATTAACCAAATCTCAATTATGCAAGTGAACATACGGAGCATAGAAGACCGGGTCAAACACGGGGAATTAATTGCATAAATGAGTCTACAAGTACCATCACATCGAACATTTTCACTAGTCAAACCATTCGGAATTTGGTTGGAGAATTAACTAGAAAAATAAGATTCACAATAATAAACAAAGATAGCAACACAAGAGGAATAAAAGAGGGTAAAAACCTAATAAAGATCACAATGAGGAAAAATGGCTTTAGGGCATTGTTCATTAGTGAAAACTTGTTCATTAAACAATGAATTTATTCATAATCTCCCCAAACAACAATTGATACCAAATTTAGTCGAAGCCCTCTCTCGAGCAACTAAGACCTTTCAATTAAACTCAATTCCCCTATCTCTAGGGCTAAATTGTAATTTAATCTAATCAAGCACAATCAATCAACAAACATCAATTAAACATTAATCTCTTGATCTAATGCAAAATTGAAACCATAAATCATTTACCCATGCATAATTGATTCTCTCGAACTCAATTATACACCAAATTCTATCCTAAGATGGCCAATCAAAGAATAGAAGCAATCAAACCATGATTTATGAGAAAGAATGGGAAGATTAAGCAATAACCCATGTTTAATTCACAAACCCATCACCAAATCACAACACCCTAGATACCAAGAAATTTAGCTATTCATACTCAAAATAACAAACAAAACAACACAAAATAGAAGCATAGATCAAGGTAAGATGAAACCCGGAAACTTGTATTAAAATCTCCAAAATAGCTCTTGTTCTTCAAGATTCCAAGCTCCAAAGCTAAACACTTTTTCTCTCTCTAAAAATGGAAAAATATCAAGTTGAATACCTCATTTTTGAGCTAAGGTATCTATATATACAAGGTGTGGGAAGATAGGGTGAAAAATAAAGTAAAAACCAAAAATCCCGGAAATGTGACACAGGGGCGCGACACGGGGTCGGTAGCGCCCTGCGGCTCGCGTCGGGGCTGGGAGGCGCGACCTGGGCGAAGGATGCTGGCTCGGGCCGCATTGCAGGTGGTGGAAAATCAGCCGCGGACACGGAGCGGCGGTCGCGGTGCTGGGCTAGCTCGGGTCGCGCCTACAGCCCTGCTCCGATACCTTTCACGGTTTTGCTTCGTTCTCTCTTGTTTCTTGTCCGATTGAGGTGATTCAACTTGCATCATACTCCCAATTAGATCCTCTATCTTCCCATGGTATTGAATCACTCAAAAATTCATTTATTCATCCACAATTTTCTGCAAAACTCAAACAAGAAATAAAACTCTCAAGTAGAAAGGTTAAGAGCACAATTTAGGTTAAAACACATGCAATACTCTTCAATTAACTTCATTTAAACCTCAAAATATTGTGCCAAAATACCACTCATCATTTTATAAAGTAACGGTGTTAGCAACACTTATTTTAAAAACCAACTAATATTACCCTAAACGATTATCAAACATACTAAAACAAGATAAAAACATACAAAATAATGCTCGGATTAGGACTAAAATACGAGTATGTCAACTCCCCCAAACTTGAACTCTTGTTTGTCCTCAAACAAGCATTTTGAAAGAACAAGAGAAGATCAAGACAAAAAGGAAAAACATAGCCACTAATGCCTCAGCTTCTTTAATCAACAATCCTCATGCAAAGAACGAGATCAAAGCTTCATATCATAAGAGCAAAATCATGAGGAAAATGACCACTCTCTTTGAAAGGCAATTCTTATCACACCGATCCTCACACATGGAGATAAGTGACATATTTTCACTCAACATCAAGTAATAAGGCATACCACCATAGGCTTGCAAAATAACTCAACATGATTCACCAATGTGCTCTAAACAAGAATCTCATAGGTCTTTAGGGTTGTAGCACTCGGCTCTTTAGACGGGTAAGGAAATTTTAGGTAAAAGTGACTTCAAGCCCTTTTCCATAACCTACTAGCATCCCAATCCTACTAAAATCGAAAGTTCTGTTCCAACCATGCCATACAAAACAAGCAAGCTTAAGCAAAAGACGGATAATCCTTAGCCTTCTCTTTTTCTTCTAATTCACTTTCCCTAAAATATTGGTTCACACATTCTTCCACAAGGAACTAAAGTCGGCATTAAATTCATTTTTTCAATTTAATTCAACATCACGACTCTAATGATTCCCATTTTTTTTCATTTCAAGGAGAAGGCTTTGAACTTCACATTTCTAGGCTTTAAAACATGTTTCACAATTTTTTTTTCTTTCTATCCGAATTTTGCTACCCACGGTTTTTGAAATAACAATTCCTTCATTCCTTAAATTCCCTCTACCCCGGGCTACTCAACAAAAATCAATCACCAAAGGCTCAACGGGGCTAACAAGGATAAATTTCAAAGGAATGAATAAATAAGGCTCAAAATTTTCGACAAAAACCGCCTTAGGTCATCTTCAAGTTCTAAGCACATATAGAATACATGAAAGTTATAAAGCAAGTTCTAGAGATGCAAATATCATTGACGAATCACACATGAAAGAACAAAATAGGCCCAAATCTCACAAGTGGCTAGAAATCAAGCCAAGTTTCCACGATTTTGACTCGGATGATATTTCGGCTTAACACTCTTCTCATGCATGCATTTTTCAACATTTTTGCACAATCACATAAAAAAAAATCATAATAGGCCCGGCATGATTTCCATATCTATCTTTCCCTGTTTCCGTCACCAAATTAAGCAAGACAAACACAAGCTCAAGCAGGAAAAAATTACCATACACGATTAAAGCCTAATCCAAGCATTTATTACAAACCCAAATATTGAAATAAAGATGATCCTAATGATCAAATATATCCATACAAACCAACATAACATACTAAATCCAAATATCAAATCCTAATTAAATAACAGTCATCCAAATATCCAAATAAACTGAAATAAAAATGTTCACTAAAAGCAGAAAAAGGGCGATTATCGGTCACCACTTTACACCCCCTCCCCCAAACTTGTTCCCTTCCAAGGAAAGGGCAAGTTTGAGTGGAAAGATAGTGGGACCGAAATCGAGGGGCAGACTCTCATTCTTGCTTCGAGGCTTCTTCCTCGGATTGCTCTTCATACATTTGTGATTCCTCTTGCTCTTCCTCAACTCTTATTCATCATGGACTCTCCTTTGGTTTCCACCCCTCCCTCTTGCCATTGTTTTTGCAAAATTTCGAGGAGCAAACACTCAAGTACCTTGCAAACACAATGAGGGGTGTCATTCTAACACAACCAAAAAGAGGCAAAAAGGGTCCATCGGCATAGGCTATTAACAAAATCACATAAGCATTGGATCTCAAGCCTTTCAACAATCCAACATCATCATTTTTATACCTCTACACATCTCTCACAATATCAACCAAAGGGCACTCCATTGCCAAAAATCCCACATCTACCAACGTCAATATTTATAAAAAAAGGAGTCTCATTCAAATCACCATGAGCATGCATAAAGAGAGAAGGGTCAGCTTATATAAATCAAAATAACCAAAAATGGGGCATGAGAAACAATGCACACTCATTAATACCACAATTTTCTTATGAAGCATAGAAATCCCCTAAAATAAAGCTCAACCATTGTGCAAGTCCAGCACATCATGAATCACCGGCTTGTCAATATGATTCCAGCAACCGCCTTATTAGCAGACATCAAGACCAACATCGTGCCTCAAGCAGTTGGAACTGCAAATCAACCAGTCAACTGCCTAGTTGGGTCGCTTTGTCGAAAATTGAACTTTGATAATCTATCAAGTCAGTCAGCTGAGCTCTCACGAAAAACTCCACCGATCATTGAAAGGATAGAACCACATCTATCACATACTAAAGCTGTGGCTACCCAGAAGAATCCAATGCGTGCTGACGAGAGCGATAGTGATGATGAAGACACTGCCACATCACCAAGCCTCCTATCCAAGAGCTATGTCACTCCACTGCTAATATCCAGCTCAAAAGGCTTGCAATTGCCTATGAAGAATGATCAGTTTCGATCATTGCCAAAGGGAACTTCAAAATCCCTTAGTGAAAAGATGAAAAACTCGTCAGTTGCCATCCAGCTTCACCAAGCCCGGAGGACTGCAAGGCCTGAACTGCCAAAGATCACAACTGCATCCCAAGGAAGCAGTGCAGCTAGTCCAGCTAGGTCCTTCAAGAAGCGGAAACTGTCTACTGAGAGCCAAGTAACTGATCAAGCCAACTGATCAATTCAATTCAAATACAGCTTCCACTTCAGCCAGTTCTTCAGCGACAACTGAGAAGGGAGACTCAACTGATCATTCAACCGCCGAAGCAGTTAATCAGTTGGACTGTATCCCAACTGAATACGGATAAGTTTTTTTTAATTCTTCAAAGCTTATCATAATTACATTCTTACCGTTGCATTTATGAAATTTCTTATATTATTCTCAATGGTTACAATTTGAAAATAGGGTTCTATCTCACAATGCTGCAATTAATATCTCTGCATTGATATTAAATCAACTCTTCAAAATTGAAAAAGAAAATATTTTTTACTGAGATATAAATAGACACTTGCTCTCTAAACTGAAACAGCATCTTTTTGCATATATGAAGCCCCCATTTCAGACGGTTGATGCAAATCTACTTATTAAGAAGCTGAAGAAAGATAAGACTCTAAAGTCTAGAATATCTTAACGCACGTCTCGGTGCAGACACATTTCAAAGCATCTATAGGCCATTGGAGGCAACTGACCTGCTGCCATTTTTTACGATCGCGCCGCTCAAGCACTTACCTTCCCATGTTGCGAAATTCTACTACAACGCAACAATCTCTGGTGACAACATCATTTTTTCCGTCCAGAACCAGACGATCACAGTGACGAAAGGGATGATGATGTCTACCGTTCACCTTCCAGGCGACGGTCCAGATGTCATGACCCTGAAATTGCCCTGCAAATACACACTATGGGATGCTTGGAAGCTTCTTCACATCCGCCACCACGACTGTTCCCACAGGCTGAAGGAGAGTATGCCCAATAATATCCTCCAACTCTTAGACATCACCGGCCATATTCTACATGGCAACTTTGAGACAGTCCAATTCTCGGACATCAAAGCCCATCTCACAGCCGCTCTATATTACGGATGTAAAGCCGACTGGGCCTCCTTCATCCTTGCTCAATTGCGAGCTAATGTAGAATGAGTGGCATATAACCCATCAACTGGCTCATTTCGCGAAAAGGTCGGGTTTATGAGTCGCATAAGCCATATCATTCAAAGCCAGTTTGATGAGGTCATCCCAACTGGCGAACAACTTAAAAGACGGGACATCCTCCCCACTATCTACAGCCATCTGATCCCGAAGCGTTCACGTCGACAAGGGCCTTCCAACTCAGGTCGTGGAAAGGCACCTTTGGAAGCACCCGTCAGCTCCTCTGACGAAAGAGAGCTGATGATTGAGAGCGAACATCTTTCAAGGCTGAGTGATCGTCCTACAATATCAGCCAGCTCACAACCTCTACCATTAGTCCAACGTGACTCTATTGAGGTTGAGTTTGAAGCAGTTCTCAATCATCAGCGGAGAAGCTATTTCGGTCTCATTGAAGACACAGACTCCTCATTGTTTGACCAACTGCGGCGGTATCTGCAGTACCACATATGGCGATTTCAATTGGATGAGTCAACAATGTTCCACCTCATCCGCACCCGTGGCTCCACCTTCTGGATCAACGAATGAACATGGAGTAGAAACTAGATGAATCATCCACTCTCCTCACCACCAATGCTTTCAGAGATAATGGATTCGATGATCAAGCGAATCCAGCTGAGCATACCAGCCAATGCTCCTCTCCCTGATAAAAAACTGGCGAACTCCTCATGCACACCCTTCGTTGATGATCCACCCATCCCTTCAACCGATGAGATCTTCAACAACTTGGCCTCGATGAACTTCAGAGAGCAAGCAGTCTCTCTCTCCTCTGCTCAAGGTCAGTTCATGACAACTGAAGAAGCCTATGCATGGCTCTCCTCACCCATGCAAATTCCTTCAGTTCCCTCAATTCATGATGACAATATGGCAACTGCGTTTACCTTCCTGCCAAACTTGTTACTACCATCATGTGACCCATTCTACCTTTTGGATTATGCCAAAAAGGGGGAAGAAGAACAGATAAATGATGGATGCTTAACTCTTTAGGATCAAATTCAAAGAGAAATTTATCATAAGGGAGAAGATCAGCTTCAGGGAAAAGCATGGAGGATGCAATGAGCTCAAGAAAAAGGAGAATTGAGCAGAAAGAAAAGGAGCAAAGAAGCAATTTTCAGGGAGTAGATTAGTAGTTTTAACTACTCTTGAAAATATAATATGCTTTAAAGTGAATATATATAATATACATTTCAACCATGCTTATAATGCTCATGCTCTGTTACTTCAAGTATGATTAAGTTAAATACTCTGATAATGCTCTGATACTTGAATGAAAAATGGTTGAATGATCGGATGCTTGAATGAAAAATGCTCTAATACTAGAATGAAAGCATGCCCAAAGTGAAAGAATGTTAAAATGCTCTGAAACTTGAAGTCTAATTGCTCTAATACTTGAATTTCATGCATATCTTAAATGCTATAATACCTGAATAACAGCATGAATGACAAATGCAAATGACAAATGCTCTGATACTTGAATGAAAATCATAACTCAAATTTTCTCTCAAACTTGCTCTGAATTTGCTCTGAAACTGCTTAAGCAAACTTGCTACATTTGCAGCTTTTTCCATCATCATCAACAAAGTTTTGACATCATCAAAAAGGGAGAAATTGTTAGGAAAAACTATCAAGGAACCCCTAGATTAGGTTTTGATGAGATGTCAAAATTATTTGTGAAAAACTGAGTAAAATTCAAGTTGCAGATCGGAGCTGATTAATCCAGGGCATCATCAAAAAGGGAATCAAGCAAAGTCAAAGTCACCCAATCAAGAGTATGGTCTGCAAGCTGAAGGATACGTCATTCAATCAGAAGTCAACTGAACTGAGAAGTCAAGAAGTTGAACAGTCGAAACAAACTGACAACTAAGTCAGCTAAGCTGAGGGAGAAAAGAGTCAACTAAGGGAACTGATAAGAGATCAGTTTAGACTGAAGACTGGAAATATCCAACTAATGACCAAACTGGAGTAAAATAACACAGATCAGCTGAAGGCCAGAACTGTAGTCAGGCAGCTTGTGATTAGTCACGCTGACATGAAAGCTCAAGAAAAAATTGCTAACTGGAGCAATAGCTAAACTTAACTGACAAGCTCAAAACTGCCAACTGGAGCAATAGCCAAACTCAGCTGACAAGCTCAAAACTGCCAACTAGAGTAATAGCCAAACTCAGCTGATAAGCTCAAAACTGTCAACTAGAGCAATAGCTAAACTCAGCTGACGAGCTCAAAACTGCCAACTGCAGCAATAGTCAAACTCAGTTGACAAGTCCAAAACTGTCAACTGGAACTCAAAGCTGCCAAGAAAACTAAAGCCAGAGAACCCTGGAGTTTATTGCTCAAACTGCCGAATCTTGGAATAAATGCTTCAACAAAGATCCTGGAATTAAATATCCAATGAAGATCGATTGGCAGAGTAACGGCTACTTCAAACCAAAAGCTCCAAGCGATCATTCTCCATTGATGAGCCAATAGAGCCACCGATCAATGGACAATGGAACGCAACGGTCATAGAATCACTCCTCTATAAAAGACGAGTGAATCAGAGTTTAAAAAATAACTCTAAGCAGAACCAAGAAGAATCATTCACTTACACAACTTTCGCATATACAAGCAAGAGCTTTTCTTCCTCCCTCCCACTCAAGCTCAAGTTTAGCGTTTGATAGAAACTGCGAGAGTTCAACTGAGAAGAAGAAATTCACAGAGTCAAGATAATCAGCCAGTTGTTGACAATCCAGCCAGGGCAGTCTTCTCAGTTTTAGCTACACAACGATCAACTACTCAGCTCAATTAAAGGAGCACATCAGTTGATAACCCCTGTTCAAGACTAACCTCTTAAAGATCGAAAGAGATCTAAAACCTTGTAAAGACGACAATAGCACCTACCTTCCTAGCGAGCAGTTAGGGACTTCAAGTGTGAGTCGTCGACCCACTGAGGTAGCGAGCAGTTACCAGGTTCAGCCAACTGTCCTTTATTGTATAATTTGTAAAGAAACTCAAGTTATATAATGAAGTTGCCCTTCTGCGGAAGGAAGAGAGAATGTAGAAGTTTGAGACTTCGAACCTATATAAATTACTTGTGTGCTATACCATTTTGATTATTGCATATCTTTGAACTGCACACAATATCACACAAGCCGCACTCAAATTGTCTTAACTGTTCAATAAGTTTGTGCATAGATAAGTTTCATTAAGCGAGTCAAAGGGCCCTGTCATTCCGCATTTGAAGCAAAAGTTTTAATCAGTTTATTCACCCCCCCTCTAAACTGATATCGACTCGCCCGAGACCAACATATATGTTGATGATATCTTACTTATTGGAAACAGTAAGAAAGTATTATCTAACATAAGGGTGTGGTTGTCCAAGCAGTTCGATATGAATGATCTAGGAGAATCCGGACACGTCCTTGGCATCAAGATAATTCGAGATTGTCAGAAAAGGATGTTGTGCTTATCCTAGGTGACATATATCGACACAGTGCTAGCTAGGTTTAACATGCAGGATTCTAAGAAAGGTTTTATACCTTTCAGGCATGGAATTCATCTATCCAAGGATATATGTCCCCACACACAGGCTGAGATAGATGAAATGAAGGGCGTTCCATATTCTTCGGCTGTGGGAAGCCTTATGTATGTTATGCTATGCACTAGACCTGATATATGCTATACAGTCGGCATGGTAAGCAGATATCAGTCTAATCATGAACAAGGTCACTAGACTGCGGTTAAGAATATACTCAAGTGCCTGAAAAGGACTCGAGATTATATGCTGGTATACCGCTCTGATAGTCTAGTGCTTTTGGGTTACACGGACTCAGATTTTCAATCCGATAAAGATCAGAGTAAATCTACCTTAGGCTACGTGTTTACCTTGGGAGGCGGAGCCATTGCATGGAGAAGCATTAAGCAGAAATACATTGCAGATTCCACCATGGAGGCCAAATATATAGCTGCTTCTGAGGCTACAAAAGAGGTCGTCTGGCTTAAGAGCTTCTTGTTGGACTTGAGCATGGTACCTGATTTGCCTAAGAGTATCACGGTATATTGTGATAACTCGGGTGCAGTGGCAAATTCGAAGGAACCCAGAGCCCATAAGGCAAGTAAACACATAGAGAGAAAGTACTATCTTATACGAGAAATCGTTAAGAAAGGAGATGTGGCAGTGGTCAAGATTGCATCGGAGGACAATTTGGCTGATCCATTCACGAAGAGCCTTCCAGCTAAGACCTTCTACGGTCACATGGAGAAAATGGGAGTGAGATGCAGACCCGAGGTTTCCGTTTGAGATTTTAGTTAGAGTTGAAGAATTTTCCAGTTTGTTTTATATTTGAAAGACATGCTTCAAGTATAAGTGGGAGATTGTTGGTTTTGTATACTAGAAGACCTGTCTTTCGTATACATTATTGATGATGGTTTTATGATGATATAGAATGAATACAATTGCAGTCACTGTTTGTATTTAAATTGTTATATTTACATGCATGTTCACTATACTTACATTGTAGATAACATGGTGTGGGTAAACACACGGTTAGATCATATCATCGGTTTCTTGTAATATATTAAAAGGCTCACGGTCTAGATCGCATTGAACCTGCTATCGGTATGCCGTAGAATAATCTGATAGTTAGTTTATCTTGACTAACTGATTATTCTAATACACGGGCAAGTGTATTGAGGAGGATCTACTTAGGATTTTATTCTCTATTCTGACCTTAAATGAGAGAATAAGAATCCACAGAGTTCGGGTTCTTAACCCCTATATGTTGGCGGACATATACGTGTAGTGTTTTGTAGCTTTGATTTATCAAAGGGTGAGATTCTTTCATAGGATCAATAATCTCGATATCTTGGGTTGTGACATTTACACTTATGATAGGTCGTGCAATATGTAGGGGCACTGTGTCCTGGTACGCCAGGTTGATGGTGTCCCCTTGAGGAAATGCAAGTTCATGCTGAAACCCTGCAGGTGGAATTTATTTCGTGCATGAGTAAAGCTTGTGTGGTACTACTCAAGGAAAAGATATCAATTAATTATAGTTGTCAGAAACTTACATAATTAATTAATGGGCATTATATCTTAAACATGGGGAATGGCAGGACTAAAGGAGAAAGCATATTCAGAAATATGTATTAAATTGGTAGGTCAGTATTATTTCTTTAGTGGAATAAAAATAATACTTAATTTATTTAATTATATCCTAGGTTTATTGGATATTGGATACTAAATAAATTAATGGGTTAATTTAATATTCTTCTAGATCCCTATTGTAGCCTAAAAAGAGACTGAATTGGATTGGAGATAGAACAAGAGATAGAGATAGAATTCCAGTCTAACTGGGACACTAATTTCGTCCACCCCCTTATAAATAATAGGGTGGAGGGCACGAAATTAACATCATAAAATATCAGCCCTCTCGTGTTCTCTTGACCTCCACAGATTCCATACCGATCTAGTAGATTTTAGCCCACCCTGAAACTAGATTCAGTCCGGGAATACAACAGAAGATCAAGGAGTGGAATAGCATCAAGGGGCGCCTATTATCATTCATACAACATCAAGATTAGACCTTTAATCTTGTCCTCAATCCGTCATTTATTTTGTAAGTTGTTTTTCGGTTTTCTATGTTTCCGCTTTAGTTGAATCGAAAACCGGTTATGCATGTTAATTAAACTCGATTAATTAAAACATATGTGCTACATAAAACTATGATCTACATGACATTAGGATTAATGAACATCCAATTAGATCCTGCGGTGGTTCAATTCGAAAAAACCCCAACAGTTCGAACCTTACAAGGAGGCCTCCTATTAGGAGGGTGGAGCAGCGATGGTCGAGGCCATTAGAGCTAAAATGCCAGATCTTGACTTATCCTTTCCTTAAATCAGAGGAAGAGGTCGAGAAACAAGAGGGCGGCCACGCTGACGAGGCCAATGTCGAGGTCGGGAAGGAGGCGGAGGTTCGCGAGGAGGGCGTCGTGTCTGTTGAGGATGGTGCTAAGGCTGGGGATGAGGCCTGAATCTGATCTTTTCATAAACAAAATTTTTTTTTGAACATTAAGCTTTTCTAAACAAACAATTATCTGTATATATTTTTTTGATTTGCCGCTCGTGAAGGCAATTGTGATGAAAAACTTGGCTTTTTTCACCAATTTTAATTTTGATGCTTTGATCTTCTCATTTTGCATGTGCCCATGCTATGAGTTTCGCTTTAATTTGGTGTCTTTGAAATAATGTGAACTGCAAGCATTGGCACATATGCATAGAATAGGAGTTAAATAAATAACGATAGTCTTGAAAGTACCTTTTGAGATCGTAGTTGGGATTCATGATTCGTTCTTGGATTCTAAATTTATTGGCTTGAGTATCAGGGCCCCCACAATTTGATTCAGGAGGTGGAGTTTTATGCTTGAATTCGAGTTCGAGGTTCTTGAAGTCAGTGCTCTTTTGAACTCAGGAGGCTGGACTCTTTGTCCTTGGGGTTCTGTTAGTTACTCCGACTCTCAAGTCAGTACATAAACATCTTAAATAATGAAAATTTAGAAATTAAAAGAATGAATACGTTACTCATTTGGTCGAGAAGATGATTTCAGGGTCGAGATCCCATTGTTCTCTTAAGGGTCGGGACCCTTGTGCTTGGGGTTCTGTTAGTTACTCCGACGCTCAAGTCAGTACATAAAATTTAAAAAGAAATCACACTGAATAATAAAAATGAGATTAGAAGTTCTAGAAATGATATTGTTTTAAATATAGCGTGTTCCAGTTGTTGGCTATGGATCAGCCTTCATTAGTTCGGAGCTTATAAGCTCCGTTTCCGATGACCTTTTCGATCTGATATGAACCCTCCCAGTTTGGTGCCAATTTTCCAGCTCCACTTTTCTTCGTATTTTAGAACACTTTTCTGAGTACCCAATCTCCAATTTGGAATGTTCGAAGCCTTATATTTTTGTCGAAGTGTCGGCTTATCATTTGTTGGTATGCTGCTATTTTAATTGCCGCCCGATCTCGGAGCTCGTCGATCGAGTCGAGGTTCGTCTCGAGTTCCTTGTCATTTGATTGATTGGACCATTCCGTTCGGGATGTACTAATCTCTGCTTCAGCAGGCAACATGGCTTCCGACCCATACGTTAGGGTAAACGGGGTCTCTCCCGTACTCGTCCTCGAGGTCATTCTGTAAGACCATAGAACTCCTGGGAGTTGTTGGACCCATTGATTTTTATGTTCGAATAATTTTTTCTTTAGGGTGTTTAGGATTGTCTTGTTTATGGCCTCTGCTTGACCGTTTGTTGTGGGGTACCTCGGGGTGAAGAACGAGAGCTTGATGTTTCATTCTTTGCAGAAGTCTTAAAATCTCGTACTTATAAATTGGGATCCGTTATCTGTCACAATCTCTCTGGGCACTCCGAACCTACATAAAACATGTTTCCACAAAAAAATTTGTACCTCTGTGTCTCTGACCCTTGTGAAGGCTTCGGCCTCGACCCATTTGGTGAAGTAATCCGTTAGCACCAGAATGTAGCACTTCTGATTTTCACCTTTGGGCAGTGGCCCTACGATATCCATCCTCTATTTCATGAATGGCCACAGGATGGCTGCAGTGTGTAGGGGTTCTGGGGGCATGTGGTTTTACTGTGCGTACCTCTGACATCGGTCACATGCCTTGGCATAGTTCTATGCATCTGTTCTCATGGTCGGCCAGTAGAACTCGGACGTTAGAGCTCGGTTGGCCAAGCTTCTGTATCCTGAGTGGTTTCTACATTCGCCTTCGTGAAGCTCGCTTAGGTGTATTTAGCCTGTATGGGGCTAACACATTTCAAGTAAGGCCCTGAAAAAGACTTTCTGTATAGGGATCCGGAGATCATGGTGAATTTTAGAGACTTATCCTTGATCCGTCTTGGCTCGATGGGGTCTTCTAGGAGCTCATTTTCTATTATGTATTTGATGAGTGGGGTCATCCAATTTGTACCGTTTTTTATTATTAGAATTTCTGAACCTTCTTCTTTCCATATGGTTGGCTATTTTGCATATAACACTAGGATATTTTTGGCTTCGGTAGTTTCGATTACTGACCCTAAATTAGCCAAGGCGTCAGCGTGTCTGTTGTCCTCTCTCGTGATGTATTGGGCTTCAATCTTTTCAAACTTTGTAGCTGTTTCTTTTGCTATGACGAGGTAAGCGATAATTCCTGAATCTTTTGCCTGGAATTCTCCTTCGAATTAGTTTATTATTAGCTGGGAGTCACTTTGAATTCTGATCTTTCTGGCTCCAAGGTTGTTAGCTAGGTTTAATCCTGTGATGAGGGTTTCGTACTCGGCTTCGTTGTTGGTTGCTTTGAATCCGCATCGGATTGAGCATTCGGTAGTTTCGCCTGTTGGGCTTGTTAGAATCATGCCTAGACCACTCCCCTTCGAAGTGCTAGAGCCATCGACTTGAAGGATCCAGAGCTTCGAATTTTCTTTTTCTTCAGTGTTTATTGATTCATCTTCTGTTCTGATCTGGACCTCGTAGGAGAAATCGGCAATGAATTCTAAAAGTACTTGGGATTTTATCGAGGTCTGGGGTACATAATGAATATTGTACTCCCGGAGCTCGATGTTCCACTTAGAGAGTCCTCCAGCGAGGTCTGGTTTTCTTAATACTGTTTTGAGCGGGAATTCCGTGACCACTTTGATCGAATGGTTTTGGAAATAGGGCTTCATTTTCCTTGATGCCATGATGAGGGCCAATTCTAGTTTTTCCAATTGTGGGTATCTGGTCTCGGTATCTAACAGTGACCGACTAGCGTAGTAGACCGGGTGTTGTCTTCTTTCGTCCTCTCTGATTAAAACTGCACTAACAAAGTTAGTTGAAACAGATAAATATATTAAAAGTACATCGTTGTTGCGGGGTTTCGATAGTAAAGGGGGGCTCGCCAAATATTCTTTCAATTCTTCTAAGGCCTTCGAACATTCGGCGGTCCATTCAAAGCTTTTGTTTTTTCGTAGTGTCTTGAAAAAGAGGTGGCTTTTCTCTGAATATTTTGATATAAATCGGCTAAGTGCCGCGAGTCGTCCAGTGAGCTTTTGCACCTCTTTGATATTCTGAGGTTGTTGTATGTTTCTGACAACTCTGATTTGGCTGGGGTCGGCTTTGATACCTCTCTTTGTGATGAGGTACCCAAGGAATTTTCCCGAGGTCACCCCAAATGCACATTTTGCGGGGCTCAACTTCATATTGTAACGGCGAATGACTTCAAATGTTCGACGGAGATGATCGACGTGATCTCTGACTCTAGGGGATTTCACAAGCATATCATCGATGTACACCTCCATGGTGTCCCCAATAAGTTCTTTGAACATTCAGTTCACTAACCTTTGGTAGATTGCACCTGCATTTTTTAATACAAAGGGCATTACTTTATAGCAAAACATACCTCGATGGGTGATGAACTCAGTTTTTTCTTGGTCTTCTGGGTGCATAAGGATCTGGTTGTATCCTGAGAAGGCATCCATGAAGCTCATTAGTTTGTGTCCGGCTGTTGCGTCCACTAGCGCGTCGATATGAGGTAAGGGAAATAAATCCTTAGGGCAAGCTTGGGTGAGGTCGGTGAAATCTATGCAGAGCCTGTTTTTGCCATTCTTTTTCTTTACTACCACGATGTTGGCTAGCCATTTGGGGTATTGGACTTCTCTTATGTGTCTGTGCTTGAGTAGCTTACTGACTTCTTTATTCATGATCTTGTTTTCGTTTGGAGGTAAATTTTCATCTTTTTTGCTTTACCGGGGTCTTGTCTGGATCGACCTGTAATTTATGCATTATAACCGAAGGATCGATACCTGTTGATGCGATCATCGTCGGCACACGACAAAGAAAGCTTTTGAACTTCCCAGGACTTGTATCAGTTTCGCCGATTTGGATGGATGGATCCAAACCCTAGCCTCACAACGATGTTGAACCATGAATTAGTAGAATTCATAACCCGCGATCAATTGGAAACATGAACTTGGATTGGATATAGACGCCACAAGCGGGGATGATGAACCCGTTTGATAAGTCGAAATTGAATCTCACAAATATTATGAAATTCGGATAAAAGTTCTCTAGAGAGAAAATAAACTCACAAGTTTATAATTGAATTCAATAATGGTGTGTTGAATAATGTTCACAATGGATCCCTATTTATAGTGTAGGGATGGACGAAATCTAATGCTAAAAGGACTTAAAAATCTGCTCCAAAAAGAATTCTATCTAGACTAGGAAACTGCCTAACTAGAATCCTATCCAAAGTAAGAAACTACCTTAAATAAATACTAGTCAAATTATGACTCTTAAAAATCGAAAATTAAGAAATAAAATAAATAAAAATCTGACTAAATAAATACTATAGTCTAATAAACCAATCCCCTTAACTAAAATATTAAGGACCGATATTACTCCTAGTCAATATGGGCATACTGACTGTCGCGCGCGGTATGGGCATACCGACTGATTTCCATCTTCATGCAATGCACTCTAACTCTAACCCTTGATAACCTTGTGCCGATATCAACACCTTCCAGCTTGGTTCCCCCTCATTGGTTCCTTCCATGGGTTTCTTTGACGTCTCTTGTTCCCAAACCTCTCGTATGAACCCGTTGAGGCTATCCTTGAACCTCTTAGCTCGCGATCGCGTCACGGGTCCTTCAGGCACCTTGATTGGATCCGACACCTCCTTAGCTCGGAGCGTATCATTCCCCTCCTCTTGAAAAGGATTTGTCCTCAAATCCAGCTCGTCACCTACATCAAAAGGACTTAAGTCAGCAACATTAAATGTAGAACTAACCTTGTACTCACCGGGCAAGTCCAATTTGTAAGCATTGTCACTAATGTGCTCAAGGACTTGAAATGGTCCATCGCCTCTAGGTAACAGCTTGGATCTCCGTTGAGCAGGAAACCTTTCCTTCCTCATGTGCAACCAAACCCACTCGCCGGGTTCGAACACGACCTTCTGCCGCCCTTTGTTGGCTTTCTCGGCGTACTGTTCGGTTCTCTTTTCGATGTTTGCTCTAGCCTTCTCATGGATCTGTTTAACAAATTCAGCTTTCTTTTTCCCATCCAAATTAGTGAATTCTTGCACAGGCAAAGGAATTAAATCCAAGGGAGTTAAAGGATTAAAACCATATGCAATTTCAAATGGTGAAAACTGAGATGCAGAATGAACAGACCTATTATATGCAAATTCCACATGCGGCAAACATTCTTCCCAAGTTTTTATGTTCTTTTTAATCAATGCCCGCAACAACGTAGATAAAGTCCTATTTACTACTTCCGTTTGACCATCAGTTTGTGGATGACAAGTAGTAGAAAACAACAATTTAGTCCCTAACTTACACCACAAAGTCTTCCAGAAATAACTCAAGAACTTAGCATCACGATCAGACACAATTGTTTTAGGCATACCATGCAAATGCACAACTTCCCTAAAGAACAAATCAGCTATATGCGACGCATCATTAGACTTAGAACATGCAATAAAATGCGCCATTTTAGAAAATCTATCAACAACCACAAAAATAGAATCATGACCACGTTTACTCCTAGGCAATCCTAACACAAAATCCATAGATATGTCAATCCAAGGCGATGTAGGAATAGGCAAAGGCATGTATAAACCATGTGGTTGAACTCTAGACTTAGCTTGTCGACATGTAACACATTTAGCACATAGTTTTTCCACATCATGCTTCATATGAGGCCAAAAGAAATGTTCTTGCAAAACAGATAAAGTCTTAGCTACTCCAAAATGCCCCATAAGACCCCCACCATGTGATTCCAACAATAATAACTCACGCATGGAACAGTTAGGCACACATAATTTATTCTCCCTAAACAAATAACCATCTTGCCTATAAAACTTTCCATATCCATATTTCTCACATGCAATATAAATATCATTAAAATCATCATCATCAACATATAATGATTTAATGCACTCAAAACCTAGTAATCTAGCATCCAAAGTAGAAAGCAACGCGTACCTTCTAGACAATGCATCGGCTACTACATTTTCTTTACCTTGCTTGTATTTGATGACGTATGGAAATGTCTCGATGAATTCCATCCATCTTGCATGTCTTTTGTTCAACTTATGTTGCCCCCTCAAATGCTTCAACGACTCATGGTCGGTATGGATCATGAACTCCTTAGGCCATAAGTAATGTTGCCACGTCTGCAATGCCTGCACTAGTGCATACAACTCCTTGTCATACGTCGGGTAATTTGCAGTGGCGTCTCCTAACTTCTCACTGAAGTATGCAATTGGTCGAACCATTTGCATCAAAACTGCACCAATACCAACACCGGAAGCATCACACTCAACCTCAAGAGTTTTAGAAAAGTCAGGAAGAGATAGTACCGGTGGGTGTGTCAATTTTTCCTTGAGTGTTTAAAAAGCTCGTTCTTGAGCTTCCCTCCATTTGAACTCCACGTTCTTTTTTATCACCTCAGTCATTGGGGCTGCAATGCTACTGAAGTGTGGCACAAAACAGCGGTAGAAACTCACCAATCCATGAAAACTCCCTACCTCTCCAACAGAGGTGGGCGTCGACCATTTTTGGATGGCTCGCACCTTCTCTTCGTCCACCTGCAGAACAAAAGCACTAAAAGAAAGAAATTGATCAATGTTGTCAGAATTCAGAAGATCCTCCACGTTTGCTTGCACATACTCCACTTGACCCACAACTGCTTCCCAACAGCTACCATTCTCCTTTTTAAAACATGGCTGTACTATCAGCTTATTTCCTTCAAATGCCTTTTCTAACGGCTCATCAACAACTTGTTCACGTACTGCCTCTTCTTCATGCTTCAATGGAGAACTGCAAAGTTGACTACCTTCCAAAGTAGTGTCGGCACGAACTAAGTAATCTACAGTTGTCAACTCCAAATTGGAAACTTCTAGAATAGCCATCTCCAAAACAGGTTCATCCACAATAACTGGAACCGACTCTTCTGGAGTTGTTTCAGCCCCAAAATGTTTAGAAAGTGATTTGTCTTTTGTTGTCTCTCCCATATGTGAATCCTCCTCAACAAGCCCCTCCGGATCAGAAACATCTTCAACAATCTCATCTCCTCCCTTGCAAACGTCCGAATTGTATGATGTCGCCATTTCCAAACCTAACTTCAGCATACATGTGATACCACTCCAATCAAATTCTCGAGTAGAGGAGTTTGTCAGTGTAGTATCACTCCACTTCTTAAGTCGATTCTCCACATTGATTGCATTTTGCACCATGTCCGCCAACTCCACATAGTGCCGCAAAGCCACTCTCTCTCTCTAATCTCCATGTGCAAACCTGTAACAAATCTAATCATGGTATCCTCTGGAGATTCCTCCATGTCAGCTCGATGCATGGCATCCATCAATTCCTCGAAGTACTCTTCTACTTCCTTGTTTCCTTACCTCAGGTTCTCTAGCTTCTTTTCTAGCCGTCGATGGTAGCGATAAGGCACATATCGGGCTCGCAACACCATCTTTATCTCTCTCCACGTGTCTATTGGTGGACTTTGATAACGTCTATTGTACGTGAATTGCTCCTATCAGGTGGCAGCATCTTCACAGAACCCACTAGCAGCGATCTTGACCTTCCTCCGCTCAGGATAATCATGACAGTCAAACAACAGTTCAATCTTCTTTTCCCACTCTAGGTACAACTCGGGATCACTCATACCTCGGAAGAATGGGACGTCTATCTCCCGGTACTCCTCCCATCCATCTCTGTGGTATTTCCTCCCTCCATATCCAGCAGAACCAATCATCTTCTCCTCTTCTTTTTTTTCACGATTTTTTTTCTCTTTTTTTTTAAACTATAAAATCAATTCGGAACAGAAATAAAATTTACAACGGGAAATTGACTGAAAACGGAACAATTAAATCCTACCAAGATTTCTAAACAATAAAACGCCTACAATTATCTATGCACTCAGTTCCTACGGATGTCTAAACTCTCAATTTTCTCTCCAAAGAAATCAAATCCAAAAATCAAAAATACCCGAATCAATTCAAACGACCTATCTAAGGTTCAACAACCAAATAACGGAATGCGTCTCCAAAATCCAACAAGAACGAAAAACTAAGATCGAACAACAATTTTATTTTTTTTATTTTTTTTTTACTGTTCACATGTACTGTTCACGCCTCTTTTTTTTTGGTGAACGGCTTTGTTTTTTTTTTTGGTGAACGGCTTTTTTTTATAAAGAACGAAAATTTAAAGACAAAATTTAAAGGATAGATGGAACCTGATACAAAGCCGAAGCTTTGATACCACTTGATGCGATCCTCGCCGGCACACGACAAAGAAAGCTTTTGAACTTCCCAGGACTTGTATCAGTTTCGCCGATTTGGATGGATGGATCCAAACCCTAGCCTCACAACGATGTTGAACCACGAATTAGTAGAATTCGTAACCCGCGATCAATTGGAAACACGAACTTGGATTGGATGTAGACGCCACAAGCGGGGATGATGAACCCGTTTGATAAGTCGAAATTAAATCTCACAAATATTATGAAATTCGGATAAAAGTTCTCTAGAGAGAAAATAAACTCACAAGTTTATAATTGAATTCAATAATGGTGTGTTGAATAATGTTCACAATGGATCCCTATTTATAGTGTAGGGATGGACAAAATATAATGCTAAAAGGACTTAAAAATCTGCTCCAAAAAGAATTCTATCTAGACTAGGAAACTGCCTAACTAGAATCCTATCCAAAGTAAGAAACTACCTTAAATAAATCCTAGTCAAACTATGACTCTTAAAAATCGAAAATTAAGAAATAAAATAAATAAAAATCTGACTAAATAAATACTATAGTCTAATAAACCAATCCCCTTAACTAAAATATTAAGGATCGATATTACTCCTAGTCAGTATGGGCATACTGACTGTCGCGCGCGGTATGGGCATACCGATTGATTTCTATCTTCATGCAATGCACTCTAACTCTAACCCTTGATAACCTTGTGCCGATATCAACACTTTCCAGCTTGGTTCCCCCTCATTGGTTCCTTCCATGGGTTTCCTTGACGCCTCTTGTTCCCAAACCTCTCGTATGAACCCGTTGAGGCTATCCTTGAACCTCTTAGCTCGCGATCGCGTCACGGGTCCTTCAGGAACCTTGATTGGATCCGACACCTCCTTAGCTCAGAGCGTATCACCTGTCATGTCTTTGAACGACCATGCGAAGCAATCGTGGTGCTCAGTGAGAAATCTTATCAATTGCTCTCGTATTTCTGCAGTTAATCTTGACCCGATCGGCACCTTATGGTCAAGGAAGTCAGGATGTATTTGGACTTCATTGAGGTCTTCCACCTCGGGTTCTTCATAATTGCAATTTTTAGCACTGATTGAAGATGATCCGACCTCGATTTGATTAACTTCCATAGCTTCTTTATGTTTGAAGGTGGAGACGTAACATTCTCGTGTCGTGACTTGCTCGCCTCAAACTTCGCAAACTCCCCAAGGGGTAGGGAACTTTAGGAGCTGGTGATAGGTTGACGATACTTCCTGGAGTTCGTGGATCGAAGATCTTCCCATTATGACGTTATATACTGAGAGAGCGTCAATTACTTGGAATTTGGTGAAAATATTCATCCCCTCGATATAGGTGGGAAGCATGATCTACTCAAAAAGATCACGTTAGAGGAGCTCCCATTGTCAATGAGAACGCGCTTAATCAGAAAATTATAAATTAATAAGGAAATGACTAATGCATCGTGGTGAGGGTGTGAGAGGTCGGAAACTTCTTTGTTGGTGAAGTTAAGGGTGATGAGGTCATCTTGTTTGGTATCTCTGGGGATGTTTCCGTTGTATTTTATCAATTGGCAGTGTCTCTTTGCCGAAGACTGTGAGATCCCGCTCACTTCTGAACCTCCTATTATATAGTTCAAAGTGCGATCGATCCTTGGGGGTTTAGGCGGTTGTGCTTCCTTTTGATTTTCTCTTTGCGACCAGGTCTCTTTCCCTTTAGGGGTCAGAAGGTCGGTGAGATATCCTCACTTTAAGAGCTTTGCGACTTTGAGACTCAAGGCGATGTATTAATCGGTTTTGTGGTCATGGTCGTTGTGGAATTCACAATATTTGCTCATGTCACGTTCGTTGTCTGGGGCTTTCATTTTTGCGGGCCATTTCACGTTCTGGCCAAGTCCCTTGAGGGCAAGAACTACTTTCGACGGTGATATGCAGAGGCTGCACTTCAGGAGTCTTCTGTCAACCTAGGATTCTTGAGCTCGCCTATTTCGTGAGTCAAATCGTAGGTTTCGTGGATAGGGGTCCATTCTGAATCTTTCCGCCCTGTTATTTCTTTATTCTTTCCTTGGATGTTCATTCCTGGTGCGAGATCTAGATGATTTTGCTTCGTCTTCTTCCTATTTGATTTGGGCCCAGGCTTTGGCAAGCACGTCTTCCATTATCTTATAGGGATATTTAGTTAACTCCTTGTAGAGGTCGGAGTCTCTCTTGAGGCCTTTCCTGAAGGCTGAAATCTCAGTATCGACATTGCAGTTGGGGATCGATACTTTTTCTTTATTGAATATTCCCACAAAACTTCGTAGGGGTTCTTCTGACCTTTCGACAATTGTGTAGAGGTCGTCTGCGCATTTCTTGATCTTGCGACTGCTGGTGAACTATTCGACGAAGAGATCGTTAAGCTGGGCGAACGACGAGATTGTTGAGTTGGGAAAGTTGATGAACCATTGGAGTGATGGGCCAACTAGACTGGATCCGAAGCCTTTACACATACTTGCTTCTCTGGCGTGTCGAGGTATCGTGGTGGTGAACATTCTTTGTTTGTATTGGGTGACATGGTCGTCGGGGTCGGATGCGCCGTCGAACAGCTTCACACTCGAAAAGGTGAACTTCGAAGGCTGATCTCATCGGTGAATAGAGAATCTGCAAAGCTCGTTAGCGCAGTTTTTCAGATGGGGGTGGGAACCCCTGGGATTCAAGTCAATATGTCTTCTAATCGCTGGATTTTCTTTTCGACCTCAGATTCTGAGTTGGGCTCGTAGTCTTCGAACCCAGGTGGGGGTCCTATGGGGAAGTCGTCCTTTCCCTTGCCCTTAAGCGCAGGTTTCTTGCTTGTACCTGTGACGAAATGATTAGTTAATTCATAAGTCGAGTTCAGAAGTACCTGCTCTCAGAGTTTGTTGGACGTTCGAGTTCGTGAGAGCGGGGACAGTTGGATTCAAGTAGATCCATTCAGAAGAAGGTTTGGTTACGAAATAGCTTCAACCCTAGCCTTCAAGGCCGAGTTCTCGGTTCGGATTGCCGCGAGTTTGACCGTGGTAGTATCCAATTGTCACTAGATCGAACGCAGGAGTCATGCAACGTCACCGTCACCTTCTGGTGAAGGGATCGCAATCGCCCCATCTTTTCAGACATTCTGAGGGACGGTCGTTGCATCCTTTCGACTATTGTTCGTCATCTCGGAGTGATCGATCGGAGCCCCATGGTGGGCACCAAACTGTAGAGGTCAAAAACTCTACAAGTGATCGTTCTTCGAGTTCGGGCTCCGGCAATCTACAAGATAAAGAAAACACACGTGAAGCCGAAGGACCGTCAGGGGTTGATGACCGAACGGACTCTAACACTTAAGTCAGAATCGAATTTAGTGAAAATAATAACAATATGAAATCGATCAAGAATAATAAATAGGGATTGAAGAGCTGAGTTTTATCATTATAGAACGTTATGAATATGCCGATTGATGGATCGTAAGAAGATGGATTAGAAGTATCGAGAGCTTCTATTGTATAGAAGTGTTATATGAATTTCAGTGTCGCACGAGTGATGGATTGTATGAATATCATGCGGGAATGGATGTTATACGTGTGTTTGCTTATCTTATTCCTCCCCTTTTTCCATTATGAAAAAAGCGTATATGTGGAGGAGGGTTTAACTACTTCTCCGATTTTTAGGGGATACTCTTTATCCCCTTTAGGGTTTTGACGGGGTCTTCACTTATCCCCAACGGATATGTTGACCTGGTCTCCTTAAGAGTCCGTTTAAGCTCGGTTTCTTTTTTAGGCCTCTAGACTTCGGTTACTGAGGGTCGACCTCGAGGTATCAACCTCGAGGTGTCGACTTTCTTGATTCCTTTAGGCCTTCAAATGGTTGTGGACTTGGTCCTTGGACCTATGTAGAAATAGGACCTCTACACATATAAAGTTATATCAAAAGATGTTATTAAACATATATGAAAAATTAATATGTAGTTTCTACGTGATCAATTTATTTGTTAACTGTAGAGGCCATATTTCGGCATAGGCCCAAAAATAAGGCTCACGCCCATTTGAAGGTTTAAATAACCAAATAAGGATGACGTCTCATGATCAACTGTCTCGAGGTCCGCACCTCGAAGCCCACCTCTCGAGGTCCATACCTCGAGATCGGCACCTTAACCCTTGAAGTCCCGAGATCTAAAGCGAGAGTCCACGATCGAGCAGACTCCTGGAGGAGACTGAGTCAAAATATCCGTTGAAGACAGCCTTGACCCCATCAAAAACCCTAAAAGGGATAAGAGAGGGTCCCTAAAAAATCGGGATTCAGTTAGTATCTCACCAATATATATATATATATATATATATATGTTCTTCATAAACGGCAAGGGGGGCACGGGATACACACAGCATTCGCAACTTCGATCAAATTCTAGACATCTATCTCACAGCTCCGCAAGCAAGCCATACACAAGGCTCCTTAGCAGCAAAGCTCGACCCCCCCCCCTTCAAATTATTTTAATAACTTTATAATTTTGTTATTCATTCGATTTTACTTAGATTTATTCGATTCTGACTTGAGCGTCGGAGTCCATTCGATCGTCAACCCCCCGACGGTCCTTCGGCTTCACGTGTTTTCTTTATCTTGTAGATCGTCGGAGTCCGAACTCGAAGTACAATTAATTGTAGAGATTTTTTTACCTCTACATTAACTTAATTGATTGATTGTGTAATATTATTCATCAACATATACGA
Source organism: Perilla frutescens (assembly GCA_026008535.1). NCBI lineage: Eukaryota > Viridiplantae > Streptophyta > Magnoliopsida > Lamiales > Lamiaceae > Perilla > Perilla frutescens. The sequence goes on along the minus strand of BRKX01000007.1, from coordinate 16,913,594 downwards.
TACATCATAGACCACTATTCATGAATCATGACTTGATGATTGTTGTATTCGAAATTCAATTATTTATACCATTACACTAGCTTATGTCATATTTTTATAATTTTTCTTCAAATAGAGAACTAAAAGGGTCTGATAGTTATTTTATTTAATTTTTTCGAACCTAAATTTTATATATTGCATGAATTAAGAAAATTCAAAATATTTTACAATGTCTACTACAACAACTCTACAGTAATAATTGATGAATTTTCTGTATAAAAGCAAAAAAAAAACTAAAATTGATATTTTTTAATTCGTGTGAAAAAATAAAATCAGTTCAAAGTTTGTGTATTTTAAGGCAATTTGGTATCCACGTAGATGTACACGTGGCAGTCGAAGATGCCACGTCAGATTTAATTGGCCGGAATTCAAAAATTATGTGAAATACCAAACAAGGGCTAAATTCATGTTATTAAAACTATAATTTTTAAAACGTGTGAAAAACCAAAAACGTCCCAAAGCTTATGTATTTTAAGTCAATTTACCCTTTTATAATAATATAGATAAACAAATACTTTAATATAATAAGAGGAGATTGTTGATATGGCATGAAATTAATGGATGATAGATGGTACATGCAATAATGAGATAGAATTTCTCGGGATAAATGGTAGATTAGTACTCGTCTACAATGAATTGCGAATGCTAAATCAGAATCGACGAAGCCCATAGTTAGAATGAGGGGGTCCATTTTTATTTTGTTTTTTCCAATTATTAGAAGTAAAATAATTTGATTGACATCAAGCAAAGTACAACTAATAAATTAATTAGACAAACAACACACAAAAAATAAAAAACCAAATAACACCATTAAAAAAACTAAAATTTTAAAATGCAAAGCAAAATTTCAAAAAAATAAATAATAAAAGTGAATTCACCTCATAATATCCACACACAAAAACACACATTTATTTATGTGGATGTCATGCATGTTTATTTGTGATAACACCAGCACGGATACATGTCGCAAATTCAATGTGAGGCGGTCTCACACAAGTTTTGTGATCCGTTGATTAACTAATTTGAGAGAGAGGAAGTTAGAAAACAAAGGAAAGAGAAATGCAGAAGGGAGAGAGGGGAGATTTGACACAACACAATGTTGAGGTTCATTGAAATAGAATCACACTTTGAAATTAGAGTACAAGAATGGGTCGCACTTCCAAATACATGTCTAAATTCAAGCCTAGAGCACTCAAATTGTATGTAAGAAAAGAATCTCTAAGACTCTGATACTACTATAATAATACATCTAGGAATTCAAGTGGCACAAAGATAAGAAGGAACACAAGAAAGTGACTACAAACCTTTGCTCTAAGAGTGTTGGCTTGATCTGAACAAATGCAGCATGTCCGTCGACTAAGGCAGCCGAGCAGTCCCAGGTTACCGATGTATACGCTGAGATCATCCAACATTGCTGGAAATAATATAACTCGCTGTAATAAAGTATAGAACGTCTGTATACTCCTTGGAACTCTCAAGCAGAGCAGCAACCGCCTTTCTTTACTGCTGAAACATCATCCTTGGAGCCAACATTGATGGTCTGCCCCTTTGATATAGGGGCTGGATCATCACCACTTTCAAGAGCTTTTCTGCTGACTACGCCATGGATCTGTGTGAGCACTTCTGTGAAGGCGTTTTCCACGTTCATTGATTCCAGGGCAGATGTTTCCATGAAAAATGTCTTCTCCCTTTCAGCAAAAGCTGTGGCGTCTTCTGTGGAAACGGCACGCAAGTGGCGCAAGTCGGCCTTATTTCCCACAAGCATGATGACGATGTTCAAGTCTGTGTGATCCCTGAGTTCCTTCAACCATCTCTCTACATTTTCAAATGTAACATGGCGTGTGACATCATAGACCAACAAGGCGCCAACAGCTCCTCGATAGTAAGCACTTGTGATTGCACGATATCTGGACCAAAGAATCATAAAAAGATAAGGATTCATAGAGCAGCATATCCTAAGTTGCATTCCAGGAAACCCAAAAGTAGCATAAAATATTATATTAAAACAGTTTTTTATGATGCAGATGAGTAATAAGCACAAACACATTTAAATTTAGCGGAAATTTTGAATATGAGCATCAATTTGAAGAAGTGTATGATTTTTCATCAGTTGAACACAAAAAAAAAATCTCAGGGAGCAAAGGAGTTCTGCAGTGACCTGAATATAAAAACTAACTCATCAAATAAAAACAGAAAAATCACCATATGAGTAAATGTCAATCACTTACTCCAAGAAAAATTGACAGATAGGCAGTCATCAGATTAAACTAATTCCGTAAATCTGTGAATGTAAGTAGCAAAAATAACAAACTAGGATACTTTCTGTAGAGAATGTGTAACCATTTCTTGATGCCTAATATATAAACATACAAAATACGGTTGCACTTAGTTCCTTCAATTTAGTTAACTAGGCTAAATTGTAAACCTTAGATCCAAAACTCCAAGCATCAATGACCTCTAATGAAAATGTATAATAGGCTTATTACACTCGGTAACTCAATTCCAGATTGATTTATTGGATGCAGAGAAGCTCATTTCCAAAACAGAGTTACCAATACATTCTTCAGAAACCCTGTTCTTGCCCAGTCTTCACCACTCTACCACCCAGTCAATTCAGTTCTTCAATCTGAAATGCAAGCCAATCTTGCTTATACCTGATCTTTAATAGGCCGTAATCTGGTTAAATGTCCATTTCATGCATAGCTTAAACACAAGACGTTCAACTATACTAATTAAGCATCACTAAAACCTTGATGCAAATTTCATCAGAAAAAACCCACTGCCTAATCAATCAACATTGTCTTCCTATCAACTCAAGCAGTCCAAAATTTGTAGATCAGCTAAATGGCAAAAAGAATTCTTTTTTTTTTAAAAAGAATGTATCATTAACACATAATGCAGAGAGATCTAAGCTCCAAAAGTATCAGATCTAACCAGATCATGCTGTTCCCAAACCCATGGATCTCAGACACAAATACAAATCACAAACCAAAAAACAGCGCAAAATTAAAATTTCATATCAAAAACTCAAAAAATTAAAGGATCAGCCAAAGCAGAAACTGAAGATCTCAAATTTAAGACTACGAGAACAAAAAACAGAGCAGAATACCACATTTAATCCTAAACGAAAGATCATAAACCAAAACCAACTCGGAATTCACAAAATCTAACTACATTATCATACCTTTCCTGGCCAGCTGTGTCCCAAATCTGAGCCTTGACGACTTTCTCGTCGACGCGGATACTCCGAGTGGCGAACTCGACTCCGATTGTGGACTTGGACTCCAAGCTGAACTCGTTGCGAGTGAATCTGGACAGCAGATTGGATTTTCCGACGCCGGAATCACCGATCAGCACTACCTTGAACAAGTAATCGTAGTCGTCTTCTGCTCGGTACGCACCCATGAGTGCTTGCAATGTATATACACGAGAAGGGTTTTGGAGAGTATGAAGATGAGAGAGAGAGAGAGAGAGAGAGAGAGACCGCCGAGAGAAGAGGGAGATCTATTCGAAGTGTTTATAGCTGCGTTTTACTGTACCTACCGTTACAAGACGCTTTTTTTTTCTTTTTTTTTAGTTATTTGGGGGATTTTTTTTTCCTATATCTCAATTTATTGCCTCACCGTTATAACTCTGTTTTTTTTTTAATTTATTATGAAAAATAAAAAGGTCTTATCTCTTTTTATTATCCTCTTTTCTTTTTCTCTTTGAGTAAGGTGAGTGCTTGAAGATTCTTTTCATTTTTTTGCGATCATTTGAATTAAATTTGAATAAAAACTGTTTATTTTGGAATTAAATATGGCGAAGAATTTTGAAATTGAGAGATAAATTTGAAGTTTCATCATACCTTGAAAAATGTGAATATTGTTGTTTATCTTTTGCAAGACGGAGTTATATGTGTGAGAAAAAAAAAATCGAACATTATTTTGTTGCTGATTTTTTTTTTTTTTTAAGAAAAATTTGTTTCTGATTATTCAATTTATACGCTTCGCACATAATAAAGATTTATTGAACATAAAACATTATTTCTTATGACGCGCAAACGTTTGGAATAAATAGAGTTTTGAAATGCCTCCCTCTAGAAAATCTTACCGTTCAACATTAATATTTCAGATCTTCATAGAAATATAGAAATTTCATTTTGTAGAGTTGATATTGAAGACGTGTCACGAAAATAAAAACGTGTCGGCCATACTTATTAGTATAAGAATTGTCAATATGTTAGACTAAGTTGAGCAATATAATATAGAGTAAATTTATCACTATAATCGGAATTTACTATAAAGTTCAAAAGATTGTTCTGAAATTCCAAAAAAAATAAAAAAGCAAAAATATCATGCCTAGAATTGAAACGGGTCACAATCTACAACTGTGTCAACATTTAAAAATTGAAAGCAATTTAGTTTAAATTTTCACTTTGGAGTAGCATATGGAGACAAAAATAAGAGTCGACCAACCAAGATTTTCCTAGTATGATTTCCCTCCCGTATGTTGTTTGCCGGCACCTATAAGGGCAAGTGTCCCTCGGCAACAAACTAAATAGCTACTCATCAGATCATAGACATGGTCCATTTAAACATGTGAACCTCAACAATGGCTATGGTAAAAGATCACAGTTCGATTAGATGCAGAAAGCGCGTAAACAAGTTATACGACTCACAAAATTGTATGTCTGGGCAGAAATCACTCCTTTGGCCTTTTGCTCATCGTTTTTCTCTTATTGTCATCAAGGTATCTCTTCCTTAACGGACAGCATTTGGCGTAACCTGCATAGCAAAACCATATGTAAAATGGTGGGGTGATATGGCAACAGAATGTGGAGAGTTAAGGTTCTCCAATGAAGATGAAATGTCGTGTTCAGTGATAGTACAATAAGATAGTTTGAAACGGGCATACCTCAATGAGCTCGTCAGATGCAACATAACCTATTGCTTCCTCGAGAGAAATCTGCAAGAAAAATTTGGCTTGTTATTTCTCTTTTAAGCTTTCATGCTACGTCCAGACATTCGGGTTTGGGACTTTGGGCACGCCTCTAAATTGAGAGGTTTCAAAAATTCATAGAGATAGTAAACTATTTTCTCAGATTCTCAAGTAAGAATTTTATGCTCGGCCATAGGAGTAAGAAAAGCTCAATCGAATAATTTCAAGAAAGAGAGAATGTGATGAAGATGCTAAGGCAACTATCAGCGATGCAGCAAAAAGTCTCGTGTTTCCCAGAAACCCAACCCCTTCGGTATTTCCTTTTTCATGGAACATCCAAACACCCACCTTAGTGCAAGAATTCGTTCAAATTCGTGTGCATCACCTAGCAGTCCAAACTTTTTCAATCAATTTCAACAGTAAATAACCAGAAACCATTACCCCAGCCACGTTTACAATGTCTTTAGCTAAAATGTCAGAACTCGATTTGTAAGAAGCGAACAAGAACAGACAAAGGCAGATAATCTTAGAAACAAGAAACAAACCACAAATGTTAACCCAAACAATTGTATTTTCGTATCTACAAAATAGTGAATATAGATTATATAATGCTATGAGCTCAAATTATTCAAAACTTTTCTCTTAACTGCAAAATATAGTACAGTTGGAGATGCTCTTAGATGTAAGTTTTGGCAAAGAATAAACTCTGCTGCCTTCATCCACTGCATTCAACCATACCATTTGTGACAACATTTTGAAACAGAACAGCATAAGATAAACAACCACCATTTCCCCAGCCATGTTCACAATGTATTAGAAAAGAAAATGCCAGAACTCAATTTGTAAGAAGTCAAAACAAGAATAGGCAAAGCAGATAATCTAAGGAACAAGAAACTAACATGTTGACAAATCACAAATTTTTTTGGGGAGTTGAGAAATCAGATTTCTTGAAGATGATGAAGAGAGTATTTTTACTTGCATAACCAAAAGGAACAACTATGAGACTTTAAACCCCATGGGGGTAGGCGAAGCGATCTGATGGAGCATCTTTAAAATAAAAATTTGCCTCCATTCTAAAATCAAGAACAAGTATACCATCACAAAAGGTGATACTCTTCCCTTCCAAAAATTAAACATCATCACGTCTATCATACCTACTGTTTAACCACATCATCAGTAGGCATATCCTCGACCTTTTTCTCGTTCCCATCAGCGGCTTCTTCGTTAGAGCAGTGATTCTTTAGAACTGTTGAAATGTCGGCCTCAGAAGCTCCAGCAAGTTTAAATCGCTCCACTGCAGCATCCAGATTCTTCTTCCATCCAGGCAAGCTCAATTTACATTCAATTTGTGATCTCTCAAAAAGCATATTGCCCCAAAATAAATGAATTTGTGATCTCATAACAGCTGCTTGCTCTGCTGCTTCCTCTGGAGTTGTTTCCCCTACACCTGATTCGCTTTGTGCACCAATACCCTGTTTCTTCTTTCTTTTCAACAGCTCATCTTTCTTGTTTGAACTCGGATCTTTCAACTCATTAGCTCTCTGCTCCTCCAGCTTCTCCCACATTGCAGTTGCTGTTTTCATTTTTTCTTCTGCACTGTCAAAGAGACCAATGGTCTCAGTTGGATCCCATTTCGATAGCTCCTCTTTCTTCGCTAATATAAATGACCAATGAAGTTTTGCCATTTCAAATTGTTGCTGCCCCAGAGCCAACAATCCTTCATAGAAGTCTGGTTTGATCAATAGAGCCTCTTCATACTTCTCTTTAGCTAGGGTATACTTCTCTTTTACCCAATCATAAGCATCTTGAAGCTGTCCGTTCATTGTTTCTTTATCAGCTGATTCATCTATAGGCATTCTTTTCCTTGCTGCACACATATGGACATTTCCCCAGTTGAAGAAAGCCAGAGCAACCACCTCCTGAAACTTCAGCGCAGCCTTGTCAAAAAGGCTTTGAGCCTCCTCACTGGTCACTGTTTCCTCGAGGGCTTCAGAACACAACTCCATCCCAAGCTCATGAAGATCAATATGAGCATCGGGGTCAATCCCAACATGGGTCCTGAACAGCTGTGCAAACTCAAATAGCCAATCATCCATCTCAACTTCCTTACATTCCGGGTCTTCAGTTCCTCCTGTTTTCTCCTTCTGAATAACTTTCTCAGTGTTGTCAATCTCAGACTCCACAGCTTCTCCAGCAGAATCAGCAGCAGAAGATTGTGACACATTCTCATCTCCTTTAACCACCACACTCTCCTCCTCTTCTTCCAGTAAAGGTGGCTCTTGCTCTGGACACACTTCAACAATATGCAACTTCAACATTGCAGGGGACTCTCCTTTTTCAGTATCAGGGTCTTTTGGAATCAAATTGTCGACTGAGGACTCCGCTAGCCTAAGTTCAGCTGAACACGTTACAGTCACTAAGTCACCATCACTGTCCTTGTACTTGATCAGCACTGCTTTTGACATTGGAAAACGTTTACTAACAACATCTCTCAAAACTTTCAAACTGCAATTAACAGGCATTTGTGCAAGCCTTATGTCATGGTCATAAACAAGCTTCAACGGCCTGTACTGTATTATGGGCTCTGCAGATTGCCGATGAACAGAATGCAAGACTGATTGAGAAGGCAACTGTTCCTTCAGGTTATCCTTGCTACCATTCAGATTGGATCTTGAAGAACCATTTGAAGGCTTCAAGACAACCCTTGGCAACTGAATTTTGGTCTCCGTACCATTTTCAATGGGAGGCATAGGATACAGCTTTTCCGACTTATTAGATGGTACATTTGCACCGGCAACTGAAGATGCCGGCTTCTTGGCCACGGGTCTAGCTGGCAGACATGGTCCAAGGCCAGCAATTGGCGCCCCACGGATTGCAGAGGCCCCAAGGGCTGCTGGTGATGGACGGCTCTGAAGGTCCTGCTGAGCCTCTTGAGGCGGGCCAAGCGCCATCCTTAACCGTCCAGCAATCTCCAATGCATCACCATGATTAGGATCAGCAACCAACAACAACTGCACATCTTGCATAGCCATTTCATACTTCCCTATAGCCTCGAATGCACGAGCCCTCCGGAGAAGGGCTCGCACAAAACTCGGCTGCACCTGAAGTGCCAGATTACACTCAGATATCACAGTTTCATAATCAATCGGCTTCATTTGCATCAAACACGCAGCTCTATTGCTATGAAACACGGCCCGATCAGGATGGGTCTTCGGAGTAAGCTTAAGGGCATTCTCATACTGCAGAAGAGCGCCCACGTAATCTTTAGCCTGAAACCTTCGATTACCTTCTTCCTTGAGTTCATGGGCTCTCTTCAAGAAAACTGAGGAGTCCAAATTAACACCGCCATTAACAACAACAGGAGGCGAATGGTTGTCTTCGCCGCTCACTTGGTTTTGTGCCTGGCTTACGCCGCCGCCCTTCTTCTTCCTCCCCCCAGACTTCCCCATATAATTCTCTCAAAGATTCAAACTGTATTCAAAATAAATAAAAGTTTTCAAAAAATACACTCTTTAGCTATTGCGGATTGAAATATCTCCTACAACCATAGAACAAAACTGAAAAGAGAAAAAATTGAAATCCAGTAATTAGAACTTACAGGAATCAAGCGCACAGAAATCCAGGAATCAAGCAGGTTTTACACTTCACAGTGAAAGAAGAGGGGGGGTGGGAAGAGTTAGGGTTGGGAGTGAAGAGAGACTATTCGAAGTGTTTACAGCTGCGTTTACTGTACCTACTGTTATAAGCCGCTTTTTTTTATTTTTAGTTATTTTGGGGATTTTTTTTTTTTTTGCCTATAGCTCAATTTATTGCATCACCCGTTATAACTTATAACTCTGTTTTTTTATTTTTTATGTATTATGAAAAATAAAAAGGTCTTTATCTCTTTTTACTATCCTCTTTTCTTTTTTTTTCTCTGAGTAAGGTGGGTGTTTGAAGATTCTTTTCATTTTTTTGCGATCATTTGAATTAAATTTGAATAGGAATTGTTTATTTTGGAATTACATATGGCGAAGAATTGTGAAATTGAGAGATAAATTTAAAGTTTCAACATACCCTGAAAAATGTCAATATTGTTGTTTATCTTTTGGAAGTTGGAGTTGAATGTGAAAAAAAAAAATCTGGAACATTATTTTGTTGCTGATTTTTTTTTAAGAAAAATTTGTTTCTGATTATTCAATTTATATGCTTCGCACATAATAAAGATTTATTGAACATAAAACATTATTTCTTATGACGCGCAAACGTTTGGAATAAATAGAGTTATGAAATGCCTCCCTTTAGAAAATTTTACCATTCAACAATAATATTTCAAATCTTCATAGAAATATAGAAATTTCATTTTGTAGAGTTTATATTGAAGACGTTCACGAAAATAAAAACGTGTCGGCCATAATTGTCAAGATGTTAAGACTAAGTTAAGCAATTTAATTTAGAGTAAATTTATCACTATAATCGGAATTTACTATAAAGATTCATAAGATTGTCCTGAAATTCCCAAAAAAAAAGGCAAAAAAAAAAAGGAAAAATATTATGCCTAGAATTCAAACGGGTCACAATCTACAACCGTGTCAACATTTAAAAATTGAAAGCAATTTATTTTAAAATTTCACTTTGGATTAGCATATAGGGAAACAAAAATAAGAGTCGACCAAACACGATTTTCCGAGTATGATTTCCCTCACGGGTGTTGTTTGCCGGCACCTATTAAGGGTGGGTAGAGGTTGCAAGTTTCCCTCGGCAACAAACTAAATAGCTACTCATCAGAACATAGAGATGGTCCATTTAACATGTGATCTAGTTTTGAATTACATTTCCAGAAAAGTTGGAATGTAAAAATGGAATTCCAAGAAAAGTTGTAAAATCTTGGAATTCAACCTACATCTTTATTCCATATAAACCTAGGCTATATATGTTCATAAATGGAAAGAATATATGTGATACATCTACTAGTGATGTTGTAAACCTCAACAATGGCTATGGTAAAAGATCAGACGACAATATCACTGCTCCATTAGATGCAGAAAGTGCATAAACAAGTAATACAACTCACAAAATTGTATGTCTAGGAAGAAATCACTCCTTCGGCCTTTTGCTCATCGTTTTTCTCTTATTGACATCAAGGTATCTCTTCCTTAAACGGACAGCATTTGGCGTAACCTGCATAGCAAGACCATATGTAAAATGGTGGGGTGATATTGCAACAGAATGTGGAGAGTTAAGGTTCTCCGATGAAGATGAAATGACGTGTTCAGTGATAGTACAATAAGATAGTTTGAAACAGGCATACCTCAATGAGCTCGTCAGATGCAACATAACCTATTGCTTCCTCGAGAGAAATCTGCAAGAAAAATGTGGCTTGTTATTTCTCGTTTAAGCTTCTTCATGCTACGTCCAGACATTCGGGTTTGGGACATTGTGCACGCCTCTAAATTGAGAGGTTTCAAGAATTCATAAAGATAGCAAAATATTTTCTCAGATTCTCAAGTAAGAATTTTATGCTCGGCCATAGGAGTAAGAAAAGCTCAATGGAATAATTTCAAGAAAGAGAGAATTTGATGAAGATGTGAAGGCAAGTAGGCAACTATCAGCGATGCAGCAAAAGGTTTCATGTTTTCCAGAAACCCAACCCCTTCGGTATTTCCTTTTTCATGGAACATCCAAGCACGCACCTTAGTGCAAGAACGAAGCAAATAAATAAAAGAATTAGAATACATACAAGACGAGGAGGGGTTAGCTTCACATTCTCATCCTTGGAGGCAGCACGAATATTTGTTAGCTCCTTACTTCGCACTGGATTAACCTGTAACAAGAAATAATTGACGTTATGCAAATGAAAACAGTAAAAAAGGTTTTATATTAAATATGAAAAAAGAAACCCTTACATCAAGATCAGTATCTCGTGAATGTTCACCAATAATCATGCCATCATATGTCTGCAAGTGTATGAAAATTATTAAAAAAGTAACCCTGATAACACTGAATAATAAAAAGTGTGGACTTGTCTCCGTCCACGCATTTTTTGGCAAATGCCTTAATAACTAGAGAAAGAAATAACAAAACCTCCATTCCAGGTTTGACAAAAAGTATTCCACGAGGTTCTAAACTCATCAATGCATAAGCCGTGGTAGTCCCATATCCCATTGAAACCTGTTACATCAAGTACAGTTGATTAAATCAGGAGCATAAACCGAGTAAGTGAAATTCGCATATATTAGATACAAATTACCAAACTTCTGTTGATTCTGCCACAACTTAAGCCAATGAAACAAATGATTACCTAAAATAAGTTTTGGTTTATCTAATAACGCAAACCAATTTGTTTTTAAAGAAAATTCTTGAGAAGTTGATAGCAAAACATAAAGAAGCTAATAACAATAACTTTTTTGCAAAAGAAAATAAATAAGAAAGTAGCAAAATCAAAGGTGCCATGATAAAAGTACCAGTACTCCTTTTCTGACATTTCCGAGAGGACCTCGATATTTCTCGTAGGCTGCAAGATAATGCATACATCAAAAGAAAAGATCAGTGAAGGAAACATGTACAAATTTTCCACTGGTAACAGAGAAATAAATCAAACAGAGAGCATGGGGCAAGTAATATTAATCACAGAAAACTAAGTTTCCTTGAAAAACATAACTTGCAGATATGAAGTCCGTGAAAAAACGCAATGGCTTCATGATCATCCTTGGACAACCAAAAATAATCAGCAAAACAGAGAGCAGAAAACAATCAAGACAGTGGTAAAAGTGGCTCAGAAGGCTTACTCAAGAATGCACGGTGCATAAATCCAGTGCCTCGTGTTACGCTGTTGAAGACACTTCTATAACCAACCAACCCCCTACACTCATGTAGTAAAATTAAGAAAAGTAGAATCAAATAAAAATTCTTATCCAGTCACATTAAGTTGAACACAAATGGAAGAAATGTGCACTAAAGCAGAAGCCAGAAGGTTGCATAAAAAAAATGAAGTCTGCAAGAACAGATCATTGAAAGGATTTACTAAGAACAATTCAGATATATATATATATATATATATAGAGAGAGAGAGAGAGATGTGATAAAAAAAAAATAGTACGAACCTAGAAGGACAAGTCAGACAGAGTCTAGTCCTACCAACACTGCCAGGAACTGGACCCATGTCAGTAATCTCTCCTCGCCTGTGAGAAAGAGCTTCCATAACTAAACCTACATGCTCTTCATTCACCTGGAATGAGCAAGGTACACAAGTCATAAACTGGAATTCATGAGATGTTGGAGAAGCACGGTAAATTTTCTCAGGAGCTATCACCTCTATGGTCACTTCTTCTATTGGCTCTAGTTTTTGTCCTTTCTCAGTTTTATACCTGCATCATATCAAATGCCCGATGCCAATAAAATGCAAAAGTTAATTTGCCGTTTTCTATAATATATATACATATAAACATAGCTACATATTAGACATATGATGAGAAATGAGAAGGTTAAAAAAGCGGGAGGAATAAGTACAAAAGACTTGGCCAAGGAAAAACTCACATGACTTTGGGAGGTGATACAGACAGCTCAAACTTTTCACGCCTCATGTTCTCGATCAAGATACCTGTTTTAATAATGGATGAAGGTAAGAGCTTGAGAAACTAAAAATTGATGCAAAGAGAATAAGAACTGCAGAAGGAACAAATGAGCAGTATGTAATGCTAAACAAGATATTTTAAAAGGTCTTAAAAAATAGATTTAGAAATATATCTGATCAAAAAACTTACCCAACTGAAGCTCTCCCCTCCCTTGAACTTCATAAGAGTCCGACATACCAGGAAGCACATTTAATGCAAGATTCCTTTCAGCTTCAGCCAACAGACGCTCACCAATTTGCTTTCCAGTCAACTATACATTTTACATGCAATGGAAGAATGTTATCAATCTGATCAGGACAATCAATGAACCCAAGGACCAGTGCATCAAAGATCTGGTAGTCATTTAAGGTGGAATGAAAATGACACTTGAAAAGTCTACAAGGACAGAATACCAAAAAAGTAGACAGGGGAACTAAGGTAACATCAAGATGCAAGAAGTATAGCTGACAGGGAAGTATGGTTATTATGAGATTGAATGGTCAAGATCAAGGAGAAACGGTTTAGATAAGAGTTGTTTGCAATGACAGTCCATTTGACACAATAGGAATGGAGGCTAGGTAAGGAAGGACCGGTTTTGGCACCCACATCCCCGCCCCACAAAGGACCGGGGCCAGTGCCCTGGGTGCAACTGTGCAAGGATTCCAATTGAATTTTAAAAACTAAATAAACAAGTTCGAACAAAGTATTAAAAATGCTTAGATTTTGTGTGTTAAATGTTAATATTTTTAGAAAATAACAATTTACGGCAGGACAGGCAGATTATCTCTGCCCCATCCCCATAGTTGGGATGAGGATTCCTCGCCAGGTTCGGGAGATGGTCACCAATTTGGCCTGGTTGGTTTAGCCCTCTCAATTAACAATGATAAAAGTTATCACTGGCAACATATGAAAAGGATGTGGAAATTGAATAAAAAAGGTTCCAAGTGGATATGAAAATTTCGCTAGGATATGCAGTAAAAAACTGAGTAAAACGAAAACTCTTACATAAATTCCATCGCGACCAGCCAAGGGTGAATCATTCACGCCAAAAGTCATGGAAATGGTTGGGGGATCAAGGTCAACAGTAGGTAGAGCAGTCATGACCTGCAAAAACCTAGAGGCTTCAATTACAATCTTCACATAAATGGTGAGGATGCAAATCATCAATGTGAGCAAATCCAAACAACTTATGGAGTACAAACAATATATTTAAGACTTTAGATCAGCAGTGATTTACTTGAGAAGCTTATTAGAAAGATAAAAGAAATAGGAAGTATCACAATACTCCTGATTTGCTTTACAAAATGATGGAGAAACGGTATATCAAGTAAATGGCAAAAGAATAAGAGTTCATGTACCCCAACATTTGTTATTGTGTGCCCAATCACTGGACTTGTTAACCCAGCCATAGACACTATATCACCAGCACCAGCACTATCAACTGAAACAATTTTCATTCCCATCTTTTTCATCAGCTTCACAACCTACAAGAAAAGGTACAGATAACTTGATAACTACAACTACTACAAGAAAAGGTACAGATAACTTGATAACTACAACTACAATGAGTGCATTGCAAATTGCTTTTTGAACCCAGAGCACAGAGCACAAATGGAAACAAATGGATCTTTTCCTGCTCTTTTTTCCAGGAAAACATTCTTGAGTTAAGCCTTTTCCAGATAACCCCATCAATGATATAACTAACAGGAATCTAAAAATAAGGTTATAGTTTCAAGAGTCTCAACTTTTTTTCCATAGTCTGTGAACATAAAATACTCAATTGTAAAAGTCAACACCATAATTGGAGTTAGGTAAAGTCCAGCTGAACAATGGTCATCCACTCTACTGTTTTCTATCCAGATGATCATGATCTTTTAAATATGGTCCAAGGGGAATTGGCCATCTCCCATTTTAGATTCCAAAGAACAGTATCCACAATTAGCAGCGTGCAAACAGCTTTCCTACTTTTTTCAAGGAAAACATCAAATCAACTTTTAAGGTAACTACTGCCACAAGAAGTCAGCCGTAGTTCTGCCATAGATCAGGCGACTGCTCATATCTTCCATTGCAGACCAGGACAGAAATATAAAAGACATATGCAACAGATTTAGGCATAGTCGCATAGATATTTATTCTAACAGAGTCGTTTACAAGATTTGACAGACAAATAAATTAAATACTTGAGACGCCTAGAAGATAGCATAAAAATATGCCCAGAAAGGACTTCATAGACATTCAGGCATCACAAAAAAATTAAGTAATAATGCCAGTGTAACAAACCTTCCCTTCTTCAATTTTGGCAGTCCCAGAATCAGTACTATGAATTCCATGCACTCTATCACCAACTTGAAGGACCCCAGAATGAATACGACCAGTTAAAATTCGGCCAACAAAATTATCTTTTTCCATCATAGAGACCTGAAAGGAGCTGTCAACCAACTTTCTCAAGGTTTCTCAATAAAGGTGCTTATACAGGGTAGCGAATATTCAGCATTGCCTTAATACAATCAATAAACAATACATAAATGTAGAGGAACACATAAAAATATATAGATAGGAAGGCTATCAATGTAGTTTGTCCTTTTAATTATGTGTAGTTTCCAAAAAAGTCCGTGCATGTGAATCCTACTAAGCATGTATACCAGCGAAAAACATGAAGTAAACATGAAATATTTCAGCACTGACCAGCATCTGAAAAGGCGCATCAAGTGTAGCATTCGGGGGAGGAACATGTCTTATGATTGCATCAAGCAAGTCAGACATATTCCTCGCATCATCAGAAGGATTCTTTGTGTACGTGGATGAGGCCCATCCTTCCTTTGCAGAAGCATAAAGAACAGGAAATTCTAGTTGCTCCTCTGAGAAAAAGGTATCCACCAAATGAAACAAAATAATATATGCATATGCAAAGTATAGTGAAGATTTGAGGATTAACATCAATCAAATGACACTAAAATAGCATGCGAAACAAGCACCTGTGGCACCAAGATTAGCAAAAAGATCGAACACCAGGCTCTCGACCTCACTGCACCGTTCTTCAGTAACTATACATACAATGGTGAATAAAAGATTAAAAATATTATATGCTAAAATCACAAAGAGAACAAACTAGAACAAGGTTATCAGAAGTTCAGAACTTTAGAAAGATATGCAGATCATAAATGGTGAATATTCAACATCCTGCAATAATCTATCAAGATTGCTAAAAGACAATATTATTTTAAATTCATTCCCAAGGTGCATCAAATGATTACTTGATTTGTTCTAAAACCAAAGCAAAATCACAAAAAAGGTTGACAATATCCTCATTACAATCATTAGTTTCTTCTAAGAGATCAGTAAAGTTTGGTAGGTTCTCAACCATTGTAAAATCTTAAGTCCTGATCTTGATCACATAAACCCCATGATTTCACATTTCCCCTGAGGAACAGTTCTATTATACTAAAATCACTACTTATTAACATTGGGATATCCCCTTAGGGGGGGTAGTATGCACTTCATATTAAAACAAAGACTGGTTTTGTTCATTGACCAGCTCTTTTAGAAAATTAAAAAGGTAAAAAGTGATCCAACAAGATAATAATAGGATATTTTAATCATTATACTGAAAATGGCATGTACTTAATCACCAATTTGCATTTTAGGTAGTTAGTTGCATTACTTGATCAAAAATTAGCTGAAAAGAGTGCAGCCAGACAAGTTATATTTGTACATATAAATGCAAAAGCATAATATTTAATCTATCATCACTATTTTTTGCAATTGTACCTGAAGGTCGGTCTACTTTGTTTAGAAGAAGCAGAGGACGTAAACCATATTTTAAGGCCTTTGCAAGAACAAACTTTGTTTGTGCCAAGGGACCTTCACCAGCATCAACAACTAGAATTGCTCCCTCAACCATACCCACAACCCGCTCAACCTTTAAAAAGAAAAGATTTAACCATTAATGTATAATAGACTTTAAAACACAGCAGCTTCAACATTGACAATCTCAAAAGTTTAGACTTGAGTTGAAATCTACAAAGAGACATCAAATTAAAGCTAGGAAGTTAAACCTCCATTGCTGCGAACTTGATACAGAAATAATAAATTGATCCAAAATCAAACTAAGCAAGGGAAATATTCAAGATTGAATTATTTATAAGGACAGAATTTCAAGAACATATAAATGTTGCATCAGTTCAGCAAGGAGTTCGTCCAGAAATGACAGTTTGAATCAAGTATTAAAGATCTTATGCAGACTTCCCTTAAAAAAAGGCAGATCTTTTGCAGACAACAACGAAAATTTAGTTTCTTTTTTAATGGCTTCAAGTTTAAACAATGAAAGATTTCTCAAGAACTTAGACTCCGCATTTCTATAAGAATATGCCCATGATCATTTGGTTCTTCAAACATAATGGTCAAAAAAGGAAGAAAAGAAACACAATCACAACAGAGCAAAAAATTTCTTCAAAGGAGCAAAATTATAATCAGAACACCTCAACACTCAGACATGTTTACTTGAGAAAAGATTTAAAATAAGGGCTCAAAATAATGCCTTGATGGTCAAAAGTGGCTAGCTACTCACATTCACATATTTCTTTAAAAAACCAAAAACAGGGCATTGTAAACTTAGAACTCCTCTAAGAAAAATAACTATAACAATCTTTATTGTCTAATCTCCCCATCATCACAAAGTACAAGATACAAATTGGAGCTCTTATGTAAGACTTACTTCACCACCAAAATCTGCATGTCCAGGTGTGTCAACCATGTTCAGCTCATTCCCTTTCCACGAAATAGATGTTACCTGCAAATTATGATGAGAATAGCAAATGGGATGGTCTAATGCATACAGCAACACAGTTACTAAAGCATTTGAGGATCTACTACCATAAATTTTCGTAATTTATATTGTGAATATGACTCATCAACTATTAAATAACATATCAACTGCTAGAGAAATGTAATAGACAGTGGTTTCATTTTCGGAAACTTAGTAAACTTTGAATATCAAGATCTTAACAAGGCAACTTATTTTCATCAACAATCATGTACCATTGGCTCAGAAGTAATACCTCGTATAGACTTTCATCAATCTACTACCAACCAAATAGTGGCAGCCGTAAGTCCGGCCTTTTTGTCATCATTGCCAATGGAAATCTCATTTCTGTATCAAAATTAAATAAACGTCCACACTACATCTTTCACTCGGGAAAATGATCTACGCAAACGCACTTGTATTCCCCTTTTTATCGAGATTCTTGTTGTTCAATATCAAGATCCATTTTTTCTAATCATTTACTAAAACAGTGGTCTCATGTCTTAATTGTCCGCCCAAATTACAGACATATATACTTTTATATAATAATTGATCTCGAAAAAAAAAAAACCTTGGAGGAGATGGTTATGCCGCGCTCGCGCTCGAGGTTAATCGAATCGAGAGCTCGCTCGTGCGGAACATCGGCGCCGCACTGGCGGAGGAGCCGATCCATGAGCGTGGTCTTCCCGTGGTCGACGTGAGCTATCACGGCGACATTCCTGAGGAGTCTAGGGTCCACAACGGTGCCCGAAGCGCTCGTGGTCGAAGGCGAGGTGGCGGCGGCCGGAGACGAGGAGAATGGCCTTGTGAAGCCCGCCGCGCGTGAGAATACATAGGGCTTCCGGTAGTTGGCGGAGGAGGAAGAGAATGATTTTCGGGTGGCGGCGGAGTAGAGAGATCGGAGAAGAGGACCCACCATTTCTAGCAGAGTTGAAGAGAAATGGCTGCTTCTGCCCTACTATTTTGAGGTGATAGATGTGTAGGGTTTAAGAGATTTTTCCTCCTTTTTTGCATTTTTTTTTTCTTTCCTTTTTTTTTCAATCCAGGGTTTAAGGGGTTTTTGCAAGGACAAAAAAACAAACAAACAAAAACAAATATCTGGCATTTCATTTTATTTGGGAAAAATAAATGGGGATAAACATAGATGAGGCAACAAATAACATCAATCACCCTAATCAATTTAATATTTAATTAATTTAATTCTATTTCACTTCATCAATATTCATCCAATTTAACCATACTTAATTTACATGTTTTATTTTAAGATTAAAATATTACTTGCAATAAAAATAGTATAAAAAATTATAATTTTAACAAGAAAGTGAAAATATTCCAAAAAGGCAAAACACAAAAACATTACAAACTAAATTAATAGCATAAATTACTGTAAGGAGGATTTACAACTAAACTATCAACTATTACAAGATTATAGCCAAGAACTGAAATCAAAGGTAGACCTTAATCTAGAATTCGAGTCTTCAAATGGTTCACAACTTCGAACACTAGATCTCCTCAAACAAGTCGTGAACTCCACAAAGTACTCACGGCGGCACAGGCCTCAAACCACCAGCAAAACACTTGGGTTGCACCACTTCTCGCAGCCCTCACTCACACAGAGTGAGATGATCTTCACATAATAATAATAATAATAATAATAATAATAATAATAATAATAAGAAGAAGAAGAAAAAAAAACATAAAGGCTGAGCACAGTAGTGTGTAAACAGTGAAGTGAGTCAAACTATATAGGTCAGTAGGTAGGCAAAGAGAATGGGTCTTCCAACATATGGGCCGGGTAGTAAAGGCCCAATGTGTTTTCTATGAGAGAAAGGGAGGAAAGATCTGAGACGGTTATTATGCTCAGCCTTTGTGTTTTTTTCTTCTTTCTATGAAGAGCATCTTGCTCTGTGTGGGTTAGGGCCGCGGGAAGTGATGCAACCCAGGTGTTCCGCTGGTAGTTTGAGGTTTGTGTCGTCGTGAGTACTCTGTGGAGTTCACGGCCTGTTCGAGGAGATTTAGTGTTCGAAATTCTAAGCCATTTGAAGCCTCTGATTCTAGATTGAGGGGTAAGAAAAATGGGTGAGTTATCTTCTACTAAAGAGTTGTGGAAAAAATTGGAAACAACCTTTACAGAAACTTATTTTGCCAGCAAAATGTATTTGCTTGAAAATTTGTTTAAATTTAAGCTTGACATGTTCAAAGATATTATTGAAAATCTTGATTTGTTTACAGAATTCGTTCAATATATCAAGCTTTTTGGTGATAACACAACTGATAATTACACAAATACTATTTTGCTGAATGATATTCATGATTCCTATGTTGATGTGAAAGATGTCATTAAATAGGGCAGAGATAGTGCCTCTCTTGATGTAATCATAAGTTCTTTGAAATCTAAAGAACTGAAAATTTTAGAGTCAGGAGAAGGTAGCAGTCAGGGCGATAGGGCAATGCATACTAGAGGGGAAGAAAAATAGAACTACTAAGAATTCTAAAAATGGAAATTTGAAGAAAAATGGCAAGTCCAGGTCTAAATTTAGGTCAAAGCATGTTAGGAAGTGTTATAATTGTGGTGAAATTGATCATTACATCAAAGAGTATCCTCAGCCTAAGAAAAATAATAAGAAAATGGGTAAAAATGACAATGATCATGCTAATGTAGTTGCTGGAGATAATCTTGGTGATTGTTATATGTTTATTCATTCATCTCATGTTGTTGTAAACTCAGCTTCCCCTGCTATGTGTGAATCTGAGTGGTTGATTGATTCTGGCCGCTTTTTCCATATTTCTCATTTTAAGAATATTTTCTCATTTTCTAAGGAACTTGACAATGGCCTTGTATCCATGGTTAATGGGAAAAAAATGCAAAATCTTGGGAATTGGCACCGTGTGTTTGAAGTTTAAGTCAGGTTCTGAAATTACTCTGAGAAATGTGAGATATGCGTCTGATTTATGATATAATTTGTCATCATGTGTTGCTTTGGAAAATGATGGTTTTGAGGGCAGATGGGGGGAAATGGCCAAATGAAAGTTTTAAAAGGTTATGTGGTTGTGTTTAAAGCTCTTAAGCAAATTAATTTGTACATCTGTCACACTGAACATGTTCATTCTGTGCATCTTGTTAAAAATTACAAGACTATGTTATGGCATAACAAGTTAGGTCATATGAGTAATAAAGACTTGCAACTTCTTAAAATTGATGGCATGTTTGGCTCTGATGTAATATATGTTTTGCCTTTCTGTGATGCTTGCATTTTTAGTAAACAACATAAAGTGGAATTTCCTGTTTCTGCCACCATAACTGAGTCTAAAAATAATGAAATTCTTGAGTATATTCATGTTGATGTTTGGGGTCATGCCACTGAGGCAAATTATGGTGGAAACAAATATTTTATATCTATTATTAATGACTTCTCTATAAATGTGTGGGTTTTTCTGTTGAAACATGAATCCTAAGTATTTGAGAAATTCAAAACCCGAAAGTCCTTGATTGAAAATCAAACTGGCAAGTAGATTAAGATTCTTAGAACTGATAATGGTCTTGAATTATGTAATAAACAAATTGATATTTTTGTATGCTCATTCTGGTATAAAAGGCACAAAACTATTCCTTATACTCCCTAACAAAATGGCTTTGCTGAACGCATGAATAGAACTTTATTTGAAAAGTTGAGGAGTATAAGGACCTTATCTGGTCTTTCTAATAAAATTTGGGTGAAACTTTGTGCACTGCTGACACTAATGCCTATTTGATTAATGAATCCCCCTTTGTTCCCTTGAAAGAAAATGTCTTGAATCTGTTTTTACTGGGAAATCAGCTGATATCTCTAATTTGAAAGTGTGTGGTTGTGCTGCTTGTATGCACCAAACTAGTGATAAACTTGAACCTTGAGCTAGAAAATGCGTGTTTTCTAGGGTATCCTAAATGGGTGAAAGACTATAGGCTATGAGTGGGGAATGAATCTAGTTTTAAAACAACTATAAGTAGAGATGTTGTGTTTAGTAAACTTGATTTCCCTTGTCTATCTGCTAAATTGCTTGAAAATAGTACTTCTTCTTATATCATTCCTTTTGAGGTGGAACCTCAACATATTATGTTTTAGTATGTTCTTCAAATGATATTGTTCTTACTCATAACACTATGAATGTTGATGTATCTTCTAGTGATCATTCTTTCTCTGAACATGGTGTTGTGTCTGAAACTGAATCTAACACTAAAAATGAGCATGCATCTGGTAATCAATCCTTTGAGCCTGGAAACTTGCAAAATTATCAACTTGCTAGAGATAGAGTTAGAATGAATGTGGTAAGGCCTATAAGATATGTTGACTACAACTTATTTGATTTTACTTACAGTGTATATGAATCTCTAGATAGCAGTGAGCCTAAGACATATAAATAAGCTATAAAATGTGCTGAGTCTGCTAAATGGTTAACTACTATGGAACAAGAAATGAAATATTTGCAGGTAAATATGACTTGGGTCCTTGTCCCAAGGCCTGCTCACTGTTCTGTTGTGGATTGTAAGTGGATCTATAAGGTAAAACCTGAATTAAATTCCACTAGGTTCGAGGCCAGGTTGGTGGCTAAATGTTTCACTCAAATTGAGGGAGTTGATTATTCAGAAATTTTTGCTCCTGTTGTGAAATTCACTACTGTACGTATTATGCTTGCTTTAGTTGCTCACTATAATTGGGAATTAAAATAGATGGATGTTACTACTACTTTTTGCATGGTGGTCTTGATAAGCGCATCTATATGAATCAGCTAGAAGGCTTTGTTGACTACAATAAACATAAATATGTGTGTCTTTTAAGAAAATCACTTTATGGTTTAAAACAGTCTCTTAGGCAATGGAATATTAAATTTGATAATTGCACGAGATCTTTAAAGTTTACTAAAAGTGCTTATGATCATTGTTTATACTTTAAAGATGTTACTACTATGCCTATGTTCATGCTGATTTATGTGGATGATATGCTCTTAGTGAATCCCTATAATGAGACTATCAATCATGCTAAAAAATGTCTAAGTGACAACTTTGCGATGAAAGCTTTATGTAATGCTAAAAAGATTATTGGCATGAATATAATAAGGGATATAAATAATAATAAATGTGTCTTGAGTCAGCCAAGTTATGTTGAAAAGATTTTGTCTAAATTTGCTATATCTGATGCTAAAGTTGTGATTTGTTCCTCTTGTTTCTCACTTTGTCTTAAGTAATGATCAGTGTCCTAAATCTGATTCTGAAATGAATGCTATGAGAAAGGTACCCTACTCCAATAGGATCTGTGATGTATATCATGATAAGTACTATGTCTGACATTGCATATGTTGTTAGATGTCTTAGCAGGTATGTCTAACTCTGGTATACCTCATTGGGAAGCTTTTACATAGTTATTGAGATATTTGAAACATTCTATGCATGTGGGGTTGTATTTCTCTAAGCATGTTAAATGGACAATCTTAGTTGGTTGTGTGGATTCCAATTATGCAAATGATAGAGATAATATGAAATCAACTATTTCCTATGTGTTTACCCTATGTGGCTCTTGCATAAGTTGGAAGTCTCAATTACACAACATTGTTGCTTTATCTACTACTAAATTTGAATATGTTGCAATTACTAAATGTATGAAATAAGCTATCTGGTTGAAAGGTGTTATGACAAAAATTAGTTTCCTTAAAGATAAGGTTACTCTATATTCTGATAGTCAATCTGCAATTCAATTATGTAGAAATCCCGTCATCTATGATAGGACAAAACATATTGATGTGAGATTCCATTTCATTAGAGATATTGTAGATAAATAAATTATTTGTCTTGAAAAGATGCACACTGATTTAAATCCTGCTGATATGGGCACTAAGTGTCTGTCTCTTGAATATCGTATTTCTAATATGAAAATTCTTAATGTTGATCCTGGTTAATTATTTCTCGCAGGTTTTCTGATCTGATTAGTAGGTGGATTTCAGCAACAATGTAGTTCATAATAGGCTGTGTGTTGGTTATGTAACTCATACTGTTGTTGAAGTTCCATCTCTTATATTGGAAGATGAGGTGGTGGACTTCAACTACAATAAGATACTGCAGTTTACTGTGTATAAGCTATTTGTTTATTGTTGTGGTTGAAATTTCACATCCTGTGTTATTCCCTGATGATTTACCTCTTGGTGATTACCCTTGGCTACGACTTTGTGTCTGGTCAGCCCCAAATGTAGTTATCTTTGTGATATCTACATGGGGGTTATGGCGATGATGACAAATGAACAGACTCCTCCACTTGTGAAGTTAATCCCAAATGTGCTAATAAAGAGAATGAGCCTTTCAACAGATGGGTAGGGTAGTAAGGGCCCAATTGCTTCGAATAATTAGAAGCCCAAATGAAATGGGTCATATTCTAACAATTACAACATGCTTCACACCAATTAAACTACATTTCATAAAATTATAAAAAAAAAATCACACCAACTAAACGACATTTTCTAAAATTACATAAAATAAAATCACACTCATGAATGACTAGAATTTATTGTTTGGATACATAGAAAAAATAAAAGATATAATATTTAGAGAAAGAAGAAATAATTTTAAAGTGTGTTGAAATATAGCAAAATTGATCTATATTTATAGAGAATGAAAAAAATATGAATTTTGGTGTATTTATTTATTTATTATATAAAAACATACTAATTTTATTTATATATCTAAATAAAATTAATTGGTCAATTGAATGGAGACAAGTGTCTCCATCCCATTGACCAAAGTCACGGTTGCAATCAGACCACGAGAGGTCACAACCAATGCCTGGTTGACAGTTGATTTTTTGAATCAGAATTTTTTTTGGATGATATGGGCCACCCCCAGTTAAGGTCGCCATTAATTCCGGTCTAAGTTGTGGTTTCGTTTCAATTCGGCTCTAATTATTTAATTACTTTTAGTATTTAAAGTGCATTCGTGAAGTTGCAATGATTCTTAAATGAAAATTTTAAATGTATTTAGATGAATGAGTAAGTATTTCCAATTAGGTTAAAATATGGTGCTCCTATTTGAATTTATTGTTAGTACGATGTGAATAATATTTAAGTGATGGGTACGTAATCAGTAATCACTAATCTATAATTAATATACATAAATTTAGAATTGATGATATATGGATAGGAAAATGAATTAGAAATTAGTATTTTTACAGTATATTGTAATGTAAACATGAATATAGGGGTTCGGAAATAAAAACAAATGAGTTTTCTATATTTTTTTTTTGTGGGGATGTTTTTGTATAATAATAATAATAATAATAATAATAATAATAATAATAATAATAATAATAATAATAATAATAATAATAATATATAAGTAATAATTGATTTCAAGTTTTTCTTTCAACTATTCCAGTACTCTCGTGTTTAACAATTACTTGCATCGAAATTGTAATATATAACAAAATATTATAAGATGTGAAAATTTTCACTTGATTTTCAAATTAGCGTATGACTTTTATTATTGTTAATTTTTATTTTTTTTTGTTATTTCTGATATAGGTGAACCACTTGTGTCTTACCTAATTTTTCAACTATTTTAACTAGAATCAAACTAAAAAAAAATATAACTAAAATTAAAAGCACTAGTTAGTTTTTTTTTAAAAAAAACATAAAAATCTGTATTGGAAATTTGAAAGCAGTCGAATTTCGCATCCATAAATTGGAATGTGACTCTATGACATTAAATCCATAATTATTCAACAAACTAGGAAAATTGTTAAAATATTAAAAAAAATAAAAGAACATGAAAAATAGAATACGAGAGCTCAAAAGAGCTACCACCTACGAGCTGCCTTCCCAAAGTGTGCTTTCCATAGACTTGGAATCCAAAGGAGTGTATTGATCTGTATATGTCAAGGATAAAAAATAATAAATATTCCAAAATCTAAAAAATACGTGAATGAAATGCAACATTAGAACATGATAGTAAATATATAAATAGTTGGATATAAGTAAACTAAATACGTGTTTACTCATTACTCAATAAATGTAATATGCACCTGTAAGAACGTATTGTTGACTGAAACCATTAGGTAGATGTTGTTGAGGAAGGATTATAGGCTTAATAACAGAGCCATTTTCCCTTTCAATCCTTTGTTTTTCAGAATCTTGATGAATATGATGATTTGGGGAATAGCCATAAGTGCAAAAATCCACCACAGAATTCCCATTTTCATGAAAATTGTTGTTTGATCCAATGTTTTTGTTCATAATTTTGTTGTTGTTGTTCCATCCCATTAGCCCTTGTGTTGAAGCTGTTTTGTACACTTGATTTGGGACTTGATGGAAGTGTTGATATTGGCTTTTGTACAACCTAAGCTCCTCACAAACTCTCCGGTAGTCTCCAAATGGCCCGAGCACTGAGTCCTTCTGTCGGCACAGGGCTTCCCACACGAGCGAATCCACGGCCACCTTCCGGTCCTCTTCCCGAAGGCTCGTGATGATCTTGGTGACATTGCTAACACCAAACACCTTGTGCACCGCTTGGAACTCTCGTGTCCTTTCCACAGGAAAGAAGGGCGCCAAAGTGCACTTTTCGGTGCACTTCTTTCTCTGGTGCTTGCATGACGCGCAGGCAGACGTGCTATTAGTCCTTTGCATCTCCATTCGTAATTGAAATATATGTAAGAATGTGTGTGCCTTTGTTTATTAATGTTGTTTCGTTGCAAACATAAAATATAAAAAGTACGTAAGAAACAATAAAATAAACTAGTTTTATACACTTATTTCATTGAAAAAGAATGGAAAGATTGCCTGCGTTGATTAGATAATAAGCACAACAAGTTGAAAACTAGTAATCAAAAAAATGTTTAATATTAGAGCATGGAAAGATGGTCAGTAAAGCTATAACTTGTTTATGAATTATGATAGATAATTAATTTTGATTGAATTGTAGGTGGCTCACACGAACAAATTACTATCAAATTGTGCAATTTGAATATTTTAATTTTTAACAAGTTATGATATTTTTTTTGTCACAGCTTATATCACTAGTATCTTATATAAAACTTTTCAAATGATATTTTAATCTAAAATTTCAAATTCAACAAATTTATAAACCCTAACTAAAAATATTAAAAACTCATTAGACTCGAATGTATATCCGACCGAAGTCAACACGCTTCTTCAAAAATAACCAGCCCATTAAAACAGAAGTGACGCAAGAAAAAAAAAAGATACATAATTATCTGCAAAATTTGAGACTTTTTACAATCTGCCATCAACGATTATTTCTTCAGCTATATGTTTTACAATCTGTCGATGCGTGGTGTTTCAATCTTTTCAGATGTGAATGCAGTCATGCCTACCACCTGTTCGACCAAATTCTGCAATCAAGATTGGCGTCTATCTACTGCATTGCATGAATAGCTCTGCCTCTTTCAAGATCAAATCTTGTTTTTTGACCGAATTATGGCATCGGCAGCTGCAAGATTCCGATCAGTCTTCAAAAGCCGTGCTTTCGTTCAGTTTTCCTTAACTCATTCCTCCTCTTCAAAAGCGAATCTTGAAGAATCTATACGAGCAGCAGTTGAAGCTAAAGCGTACCAGAAAATACCTGAACTTCTCAATGCATCGAGAGATTCTTGCCGAAACCCGAATCCATTTACGTTTCTCTCCACATTCTCCAAGAACCAAAGATTCAGTGTGGTTGATGAGATGCTGCAGTCTTTCATCTCCATCCGGCCCCGTTCCCAGCCGCGGAAGGCCTATTCCTGCCTCCTCTCCCTCACTCTCGAGAGCTCGGATCGTCTCCCGCTCGCGCTAGCCATCGTGCAACGCATGCTCCGCTCTGGCTGCCTGCCTGCGCCGCAGACTCATCTGATGCTCTCAAAAGCATGGCTTGATCGTCGCCAGCGGCTGCAGCAGCCTGTTTGGCGTATCTTGTTGGAGATGAACTCGATTGGGTATTCTCCGGATTGTGGCACATGTAATTATCTCATACTCTCTCTCTGCAAGATTGATCACTTTGTAGAAGCTGTGGAAGTCATGCGAGGAATGGGCAGAGCAGGCTGCATTCCTGATTTGGACAGCTTTGGAACTTTGATTGGTGAGATGAGTGAGTTTAGATTGGTCAATGAGGTTGTGGAATTGGTGGAGGAGATGGTTCGTGTGCATTTGTTGAATCCGAGGAAGGAAACAATTGTGAAAGCTGTGGATGCAATGCGGGCTAATAGAGAGGTGCGTAGAGCGGTTGAGATGATTGAGTTTTTGGAAAAGGAGGGCGTCAGTGTTGGATTCGAGGCATATGAATCTACCCTCGAGGGCTTCTTGGAGGTCCGGCAGTTCATTTTGGCGGGGAAATTCGTTGTGATGATGACGGAGAGAGGATTCATACCGTATATAAGAGTGAGGCAGAGGTTGTTTGAGGGATTGGTTAACATTGGTGAGGCAGAGTTTGCCTCTGTTGTGAGGCAGAGGTTTGCACAACTGAAATCTTAGCTTCTTGAATTGGCTACACATTTTTTTGCAAAGTTGATATTTCATGATATTTTGCATCTTGAAACATGCTTCTTCTATTGAGTGATTCAGCTTGATCGGTAGATCAGAGCTTTGGATATTGACCTTGCACAAGAATCCGGTGATCGAACCGTTGTCGGGGGTTGCTGAGTGTCTATTATGAAAGGAGCTGCAGATACTACCTCTATGCAATGAAACAAGCTTTTGAAGTTTTGAGGTATGTGGTTAGCAAGGTTGTTCAGAATTAGCAACATAGGAAATTTATGAAGTTCTCACAGTAATGATTTTTAGTTTGGATGGTGTGTTACAGAATGAAAAGAGATGATTAATATATTTGAAAGTTTTAGATTGTATAATTCTTTGAATATGTGGGTACCTGTTTAGGCTTGTAAACTCCGTTCATCGCCATATTTTCTTGAACTGAAATGTGGTGTATATTGATCAAATATAATATGGGATTGAAATGCAATAAATACATTTTGAGTTTCTTTTCACCTGGACTTCTCGAGAAACACCAAATTTATGTCCAAACCTTTTCTAAAACTTTAAGTTTTGAACAGGAAAGTCAAAAGAAAATCAGTCAATAACATAATCAGGAAGGTCGAAGGATCCATAAAATCTAGTGCCACAGAAAAAATAGAGTAAATTACACTTTTGATCCCCCGAGAATAGTGTCCAAATACTTATAGTCTCTAAATGTACAATTTTGGTTCCAAGTTAAATTTTTTTGATAATTTTGGTCTCACAGTTTATATTTTAACACTTTTGGTCTAAAAAATTAATGGACTATACTTAACATCCGTTAAGTACCTATTTTTGAGTCAAAACAATATCTATTTTGGACTGATATTTTAACCGCATTCCCTCTATTTTTCACCTTTAATTAGGCGGTGCAACCAAGATAAACAAAATAGGTACTATTTTGGCTGCAAAATATGTACTTAACAGATGTTAACTATAGTTCATTAGTTTTTTGGATCAAAAGTGTTGAAATATAAAAATTCTAAAAAAAAACTTAGGACTAAAAGTGTTTGAACCATATTCTTACGGGACCAAAATGCAATTTATTAAAAAAAACTATTACCCAAAATAATTTGTGAAAATAGTAGGGGTGCGGTTGCAAATACAATCCCCTCAAAAGCTGCTGTGGAAAAACTGTTCCGTTCCTGCTCAGTTCTCAATGAATCCCAACGGTTCTATTTTCCCCCCCGCTTATAAAAAAACCGTTAACGGCTGGCTATCCCCAATTTTGCTTCTCTCTCTCTCCAAATGGCTTCTGCAATCTCATTTCAAGTACTCCTTTTCCTCTCTTTCTCTCTCGCTGCAGCCGTAGCGGCTGCCCAAGGTGGCGGCCCTGGGGCTCCGAGGGAGCTGTGGTGCGTGGCGAAAAACAACGCTGATGATGCAGCATTGCAATCCGCCATCGACTGGGCGTGTGGGCCCGGTGGAGCGGATTGTGGGCCCATCCAAAAGGGTGGGCCCTGCTACGACACGTCCGACCTCCAGCGGACGGCGTCGTATGCGTTCAATGACTACTTCATCAAGCATGGCAACGACGACGACAGCTGCAGTTTTAGCAACACTGCTGCCGTTACTTCCCTCAACCCCAGTAAGCACTGCTTAATTGATTCACTTGTCACGCTCTATTTTTTAATGAAATAATAATCAAATTTTCACTTATTCTCTCACTTTTTATTCATTGCAGGTCACGGTAATTGCAAATTTCGTTCCAGGTGATTACCAATGATATTTTGTGCTGTAAAATGATGTTACAGTACATCTGTCTTGAATTTCATTATTACTATTACTAGTGTAATTTTGCATTTAACAAATGTAACATGAGTCGTATAAAAAAATATTTTACTATAGTTGAGACATAAAATTGTTTAGTATGAATATTTACTGTATCCCAATTTTAACAATTGAGTGCATGTCTGCAGCTCGACGGCAAGCAATGGGAACTTCAGTGGGTCGGGCATGGTAGGGCCAGATACTGCAGATCTAACTAGTAGTAATTCTATCTCACGATGTCACTGGTTGAATCGGGGTTCGATCTTTATTCTCCTCTTTATGATCGCACGACTCGTGTAGGGTGCTTTGTGTCGTGTACTCGTTCATAATTTGGAAAAATTGGGGATTCTTTTTTTTTTGAAATTGTAATTAGTTATGAATATTGGGTAGATCAATGAAGGTCGCTTATGTATTTTGTTTCATTTTTATGTTTGATTAATGCAGCAAGTGTAGCACATTACATCTTTGTTCTTATGTTTGTTCGTATTATAATGGATTTATTACATACTAGAATAATATTGTTAATATATGTGGAAATTTAGGGTGCACGCAGGTTGAGTTGGCCGGATTGAGGGTGTTTAAATAGGTCAACTCATAGTATACGGTTTGAATAAATTATAAATCATTAATTATTTACTTTTTTTTCACTGCTCAATCTTACTTCTCACATGAATATAGTATAAGGTTTGGGCTGGTTGATCGGATTGACAAAAGAGTTAAACTTTGAAATCAGTTTGACCAAAACTTAGTTTAAAAAAAATGACTTTCAAAATCATTAATCGTGTATTATAAATAATATTAATTAAAAACCTATCAAATAAAATAAATATGCATATCATATATCATTGTATATGCATAGTTTGCTTAGCAGGCAAAAACATATAGACAACTATATATAATGATCGAGTTGCAGTCATCGATAAATCAAATAAAAAAATTAAATGAAGCGCAACGAGCTAGTTCGGGTTGGTTTGGCCGTTTGGGTAGAGACAATTGACCCTTCAACAATCGTGAGTTAATCCAATAAAATCGGCCTACAATATATACGGAACTAAATAAATTCAACCTATCATCGTTATAATTTATAAGTCATACGGTTCAAATCTGATTTGGATAGATCGGCCCGAACAATTTTTTGTTCACTCCTATGTAAAATAGGCAATCAAACAAAACGAGTAGAACTATTGATTTCTCTTTTGCTGCACAATATAATTATTATATAAAAGAAAGTATAAGGAAATTATGCAAAAGAGTGTTTTATTAGTCCATGCTCGACTCCATATTAGTTAGTAATGATAATTTGAACTGAAAATACTAAAAAATAAAAATAATTTTTATAATTAAATTAATAAATTAGGAATTACTTCAATATTTTAATTGGTGGTCGGTGTCTAAACTTTATTACTCTATAAATAAAATATTATACTTATACAAATTATTCCAGCTTGTAAAAATAGGATATTATTGTTTTTCAAATTATATAATAACAATAAATTAATTACATAATATATTTATGTTTTGAAGTATTTTTGTCTGAAGAATTTTATGGGCCCCAAAACCAATTCGACCCATTCCAAAGAGATTCCGGCCAATTTTCAGTTTCGGAGATGAACACAATTCTGCTGCATAGACCTCTGCTGTGTCATTTACCGGCAAATTTCTGCAGAGATTACGAAAATCCAGTGCTCAAATCCAACTCTTTCAGCAACAGAGCTTCTTTCAACTGTCGTTGCATAAAAAATGAGAAAACTTCAGCATCCCACGAGGTAATTCACCTTTTTTCAAAATATTTTAAATTCCAAAGTAGAAATAGGTGTTGTTTCTCTGCATTGAAAAGCAACTTTTAGTTTCGACGATTGTAAATCTTTCGCAACTGGAATTCGTTTCTTCTTCTCTTCTTCTTTTTTTGGGTGCAGTGTAATTATTAATTAATACATATGGAAATGAGATTTTGGATATTGGTGTTTCTTATTTAAGTACTATTGCAACTGAAAGGGCAAGCGAATTGTAAGCTTGAATACAAATTAAAAATCAAAGAAAATGGAAAAAACTATATATATGATATATCAACCGGGTTATAAAGAGCATATTGTTTAAATTTCAGAACATTGAAGTAAATTGTTCGAAATTCTAAGTCACCTTCGAAGCATGTTGAGGAGCTTCGTTCAAGATTGTTCATGGAACCAAAGGTTTTGTTGATAAAAAAAAAATGATCCCAATAGTGTATGAAGTAGTACTAGTAATTAAAATGCTGAAATCTGATGTACAGAAATGTAGCCTGTGTGTTATAATTGATGTTCTTGGAATTTCATGTTGCAGAAATCACACAAAATCTTCTATCTTTTGCAGTTTATCATTTAAAAAGCAATGTAAATTTGTTCTCTCCTTTCACATAACAGGGTTTCTCGGTTCTCACATCGGATCCTCAAGGTGATATCGGAAGTATATGGAGCTCTATGGGTTTTTACGTGTTTAGCATTCATGTTCCTTTGAGTTTTGGTGGTCTTTCTGCTGCTATCAAGATATTGCATCAACCTGTCCTTCATCCACAAACTGAGGTAAATCTTACCTGTTTGTGATTCCGAAAGTTGATGAATGATAATGTACTTGGATAATGCTAGCAACTTCCAAAATCAAATGTTCTTCATGGTTCTCTGAATATATTAAGATGGAAGTATTGCTTCATGATTACATGGCCTATTCCAATTGGAGTAGACAGACTAAAATTCCATCTTGTAAAATTCTTCTTCCAGTATTTCATATTCCAAGGACTTGTAATATTTTCCTTCCAAAAAGAATGTCGCTTATGTTATTCGGTTATTCCCTTTACTTTGAGATTTCAATCCTGTCATCGGCCTGCCACTGAATTTTGATTATCTGATATATACTCATGTTCTGTACTTGGAATTGCACACACTTGGGTACACAGTAATCTTTTAGAGGTTTAGAGACTGGAATCGAGTGGCTAGCTTGTTTTAGCATACAATATTAATCTAGATCCTAATTTTTTTACTGAGTGACAAATAAACTTGTTTAATCAGTTGCAATGGTTTACTTGCATTATGATGATGATGATATGTTTCCTTCTTCGGGGCCTTTAGACGTTTAATGATGGACCTGGTTTGACTGTTTGTAGCACAGGCATTCTTAATACTTGCAATTCAGACATTGGAGCTTAGCATTGTTCTGCTGCTCCTAAAGTGCCCTGGTAAGCCTCAGTATGATCTTTCAGATTTCTTTCATGCCAACAAATCTTCAAAACAAAGAAGCTGGCTGCTGGCATCCGGGCTCGGGTTTGGAGTCCTCCTTTCATTGGTTTTTATTACTACATATTTTGCTGACAGATTGATGGGCCCTAAGGTAAATTTATTCACATATAGAAATTAGATAGAGTACACTAGTGCATATAAAATGAAATCAAAGAGAAGATTGGTTGAATAATGGCATGTGCCACAAAATTGAAGTAATTTCCCCCCCTCTTTCTACCCAAAATAACAGTATGATTATCATGAACGTAATGGGGCCTTCCCAGAGAGCAGTCGGAGTGGGATATCAAGACATATTTGCTTCATTGCTTGTAAACAGATACATAAACAAAACCTTTTCTAGAGACTCTTCTTTGTGCTGCCTCCACCTTCAGTTCTCTTTTAAGTTTTATTGTGAATAACTATATCGAGCCTACTATTAAAATTTTGGCATAAACAGTATCCTACAAGGCACAAGAAGCAATTGTTGTATGGCTTAAAGACATTCTGTTCTCAGCAATTGTTGTATGGCTTAAAGACATTCTGTTATAGCTATTTCTGATGCTACATATCATTCGCAGAAAATAAATATATATTATTCTTACTCTTTTATCATCCTCAGTGCTGCATCGAGCATCCTTTTTAAGGTCTTAAGTTAGCACCACTAAATCTCAATTACAAGATAAAAAGATAAATATAGTTAAGAAAGCTCATGTACTTAGCTAAACACAGTGTAGTGGAATGGTGGTGCAATTGAGAATTGAGATAGATCATAGTATTTGGTCTTCCGATTTGTTGTTGGCCCAACATGTGTTTCTATTTAAACTTGCTCGTTTTTTAGAGTTTGATGTTGATTTGTTATTTACTTTCATTTATCACCCATCATCTAGAGAAAATGGTGCAAAAAACTTCCATTAAAATGGCAGATACTGATTTTCTTGACATTACAGGAAGTGAGCAATCCCTTTGTCAAGGAAATTCTTTCTAGCGGCCCAAGTTCTGTAACTGCCTGCATTCTCGTCTACTGCATTGTCACTCCGTTTCTGGAAGAAGTTGTCTACAGAGGTTTCCTTGTGACATCTCTTGCCCAAAGAATGAACTGGCAGCTTGCAGTTACAATCAGTTCCATTGTTTTCAGTGCAGCTCACTTCTCTGGTGAGAATTTCTTGCAACTTCTCATTGTTGGATTTGTACTTGGATGCTCTTATTGTTGGACGGGGAACTTGAGCTCATCTATATGCATACATTCACTGTACAATGCCCTGATCCTGTATTTAACATATATATCGTGAATGATGTTCCAAAGCTCGAGTCCATTTTGTGTTTCTCACAATGTTACATGATCTGTTCAGAATGGATTCTCATGCTGTTGAATATACTCATTGCTTGTGGAAAATCCATTATTATAAATAATAAATCTTGATATTCCATCCTGCTAAACTAGGAAAGTCCAAGAAATGGAGACTTAAGGGGAAGAGCCACGTGGTCTAAGAGACTAAAACTAGTGGTTTATGGCCAAACTAATTCAAACTTCTATTATTTTCTCTACGTATTATGCTATTCTTCTGCAATCATGGAAT
The DNA here is from genome assembly GCA_026008535.1 of Perilla frutescens. Taxonomy (NCBI): domain Eukaryota; kingdom Viridiplantae; phylum Streptophyta; class Magnoliopsida; order Lamiales; family Lamiaceae; genus Perilla; species Perilla frutescens. The sequence goes on along the minus strand of BRKX01000007.1, from coordinate 16,879,126 downwards.
CAGCATATATTTGCTTTGCACTGCAAAGGATATATTCATCCTGGCTCCAGCTAACAACCAGGTAGGAGCAGAATAAAGTGCATCACTTCCTGATTGGACCTGTCGTTACCGCCTTTTCATTCCTGGATGAAGCAGAAACCCTGTGCAAAAAGTGCAATTACCTCCAACTATGACAAGTTGGAGAAAAGAGGTATGCTTGATTTATAGTTTTACTCACTTGGATAAGAACTACTTTATTTGTGGAAGCTGGATTGCATGTTCAAGAAGCATGATTATGCTTTGCTGGTGATCCTAAATTAGGCCGTGTTTATTGGAGTCTTTTACAGCACAACATGTCTCTCCAATAGTATTCTTGTTATTGACTCGATAGTCTAGTTCATGGCTCGACACTCATTGTGATGAATGATATATATTTATCGGATAGTCAAAATTTGTCAAACGGTCGGATCCTGACCTGGTTCGTACATTCACACAATTGTGTGTAAAATGCAAAATGGATATTAGTTGTATACCTGTACGTGAAAGGCTGAAAGCATCCTTGAAAGACAAGCATGGTTGGAATGTACTTGAACATGCAATATCATCTGGCTCGATATGTTAAAAGGAAGAAAAAGAATCTCTTCCCTTTTTGATATATAATATTTTTTATGTTTGAAATTTGAAATTTCGAATTTTATTGTTTTTTTACTTTCATAGCAGATGATTGGATAAAGTAGCACAACCGTTGTGAGTTGTTAAATGCCGTTTCTCCAATCAATTCTCTCCATTTTAACACGCCTACGCACTATTTATAATTTAAGATTATAATTTTTTTTTCATAATAATGTCAGGCCAAGCATTTTTTTTTTTACATGTACCAAATATTAGTAATCAAAATGATGGAAAAGAAAAAAAGACTTAACCATGGAATCCCGCTATATTAATTTATTTATAAACTTGTCTCGGTGGGGATGACCAGTGGTGGAGTGAGATTGCTTGGAAATCAAAAGTTAAGAGTACGAATCTCCTCAATACCACATGTCGGGTGTGTGAGTAAAAAAAAAAATTATTTATAAACTTTTGCAGCTTCTAGTCCTTTGAATTTTCCCTTTTATTAAATTTATTGTATAATTGTATTCACACAATCATACATTATGTTTCTCAAACGGGTGTTAAGCTTATTCGGTTATTCATATTCTAATGCACAAGTTCTCTATGAAAATTACGTAAAATCAAATATACACAAGATTGTGTAATAAGAAATATTGAACGAAATATGATTGAAACAATAATTGTAAATCATATATTTACAAAATATAATTTGCATTTCCAAAATAGAAAATGTATAATTTGTGAAATCTCCCAAACGTAAGAAATAAATTTATATCTCTAAAAACAAGAAACAAATTTATTGAATAAATTTAAATTTCAAATACAAGTAATCGAGTCCTCCAACCAAAGTAAAGGGGACCAATGAGAGCCCACCCACGTCTCATTCTCATCAAATCGTAGCGAAAATCGCAATCAATGAGAGATGTGCGGCCCACCGTTGGATCTTCGCCACGTGTCCCTCTGCGTTGGATCCCACGGCTCCCCTCCTCCTACGCTAACTATTTAAAACCCTCCTCCCCACTCTCACAAGCAACAAACATATTTCCAATACCACACAAAATCTCACTTTCTCTGTCTAGAATCATCAGAAGAGAGAGATGGGGAGTTTTGAGAAGCAGGTGAAGGAGAGAGCTAAGGAGCTCAAAGTCCTCTTCAAGAGAGGCTTCAAATTTGTTGAACATTCTTGCAAGAAGGGATGGCACAAGGTCAAGCACATTAGAAAATAACTTTTCCCCCCTTTTCCCCAATTGGAATGTCATAGGTTGTTTTGCTTATGTTTCCTGTTCGTATGAAAATTCTTTCTTTCTTTTTTTGTTTATTGAAATCTCGCTCTCTCTCTCTCTCTCAGAGCCATGTTCTTGGAGTATAATTTTGTTGTACTTAATTTGGGTTAATGTGATGGTGAGATTATTTGTTTCTGATTTTATTTAAGCAAATTAGAATATGAAAAATCTCATTTCATTATCGTGTTTAATGTCACATGAATATATAGATCAGTCCTCCTCCAATGAGCATGATCAAATTATAGTTATTTAATTTGTTATATACTATCTTTTGATTGCGAATTTTTAATCAATCAATTTATTTGATGAATATTACGCCCATACAATTCAGCTAGTCAGCTACTCACTATTTGGCTTTGGCCTCTAATAATCATCAAATTAGAGGTGTCCATATCGCACCGGATCGGCGGTTATAAATTGCCCAGTTTCTGTTTGATCAATGAGTAAGAAACCGTAACAATAACCGACCCACAAGATAGTGTTTAAGAAAGTGAGAAACAGTAAACATAACCGACCCGCAAGATAGTGTCAGGAGAGTGTACTGTCCGATTAAAAAAATAAAAATTATTTCACTAATCCTATTTTAGGTATATCATTTTTTGGATAAAAATTCAAAACATTGGAAAAGAAAATAAAAAAATCAAATTTTCTTTTAAATTGAGAAAATTATAAAAAAAAGGAAAAAATAGTGATAGCGCGTGTACAATACGCGCCACCCGTGGCGTACAAGCACCAGAGGTAGTTAACATATTTGACCGTTATTTTATTGATTTTTTTGAGTTTGCAACCAGTCTATAGGCCTGGTGCACCCAAGTCCATCCCTAAATGAATTGTGGCCCAATTCAACTCCGATTCTTCGCCATTCTTCGAGAAGAGGGAGTTGGGCAAATTCTAATATCAAATATTTTGTTACTTTACAAATATGTATTTAATTATTTTATAGACTTCTCGCGCAGTACACGAATCTAAATTAAATTCATTTTAATTTTAGAATTTATTAATTTCATTTTAAGGTATAAAATTATTTTAACAATTCACTTTAATTTTAGGATATATATTTATTTCAAACAAATTAATTATCACGTGTAATACTTGAGCCCTGGTAATGTAAATATTATAAAAAATTGAAAAAAGTTGTCAGACCGTGTGCACCACACGCGCTTGCATAGAAATGGGTTGGACCCGTCTAACTAATTGTGATCCGTTAATGCTTGTACAAAATTTGATTGGTTTTTGATGAGTTTTGCACGTCTAACGAATTGTGACCATTTAGGCCGTCTAATATAATTTTTTATATTATATTTTTATACGCACAAATCTATTTGGCTATCATTAATTATGATGGTCTATAAAAGTTACATGTAAATTCTTGATTATTTTGAGTACTAGTAGTACTTTTTATCTCCTTATATTATCATTTACTTTTTAGGGAAATTCTAAACACAACGCCCATTTTACTCTTTATAGCCCTCATTATTTTATTAAATATAAATATAAATATGATAAGACTTTTTTATGGGCAATTCGATGTTACACCCGTGTGTAATGCATTCCCCCTCTCATATCACCCCACGTATAAAGCGTCGTCAGCCCAAGTAATGGTTTGCTACAATATTCGGGTTAGAAGAAGCGCTCTGGTTCACTCCGCAGTGGGTTGGTTCATTACAAACCGAGAAACGAACGTTATACCTCTGTCTATCCCTTTTGTCCAACTTTACAGCAAGCGTATTGTCACCATTAATGCGTAGGCCCTATTGTGAAGTGATTGTTCCAACCTGGATACAACATGTAACACCCCGATTTTTGGTGCCTCAAGAGTTTTAATAAATGCTTTGTTTAAAAAAAAATTGTGTGTATATATATATATATATATATATATATCGCAACCCCTTTTCAATTAAGAAAGGCATGATAAATTTTATTAGGTGTTTGTTTGTAAATATTTTTAAAAGAGTATCCGCATGGCAAAACTCTTAAAACTCTAGTTTTTGAATTTTGAATTTTTATGTGAAAATGATTTCTCTAAATTTATGCCTTTATTTTCTCGACTTATGCGTTGGTTAGTTCATTTTTTTTATCAACTCTTCTTTGGAGATAAGATTTTCGAAAACAAGATAGTTATCAACTAAGACTCCTTAATCTTATGGGGTTAGCCACATCATCGGTATTTATTTTTAAATAGCCTTTCATGCGTAGAAGAAGGGAAAAAGAAGAAATACGCAAGAAGAGTTCGGTGTTTCAGATTTCCATCTTTGAATAGAGGTTAAGGTGGGGGAATTTTAAATGTATGTGATTTATTATCTTATATGCTCTTACGTCTTGTTATATTATGATCAATTGTGATGTTGATGTTAAAAGGGGGAAACAAGTCTCTGCCCCTACTACTATGGGAAATAAGTCTTTCTCCTAGTAGTAATGTTTATGTACGCCGAAAATCAAGTCTCTGCCCCTTCTACTACGGGAAACAAGTCTCTACCCTGGTAGTCAAAAAGCGTAATGGAAGGTTTATGTGATTTATGAATGATGTTATGAGTGCACGTGTAAACGTTGTGGTTAATTGCATATTCTTTCACTGAGTATACCTTCGTTATGCTCATCCCACCCTTTTCAATTTTTTTGCGGTTGTTCCGTAGGTCGAAGCGGTCGTGGAGCTTGAATCGACTATGGCAATAATTTTTTTTTAGATTTTATTCCTAAATATTTTTTTTAGCAACCATCAATAAATTCTCATAGAAACTTTTGTTCAATGGGATTGTTTTCAGGTATTATCTTTTTTTTTTTCAGCTTTATGCGACTGTTTATTTTTTTTTCCGGATGAGGACAAAGCATGTTTTTTTTAAATGCTAAGTTTTTTAATTTATGGATTTATTGTTCTCCTGCTGGTACTATGTGGATGCAAAGAGGTGTTAATTAAAAGAAGCAATTGGTTGTTAACGTTTTGGCTTTGGGTTCCATAAGTGGTAATTAAATTTCAAATCCTTATGTTATATTATCTGGACCAGAATTCTTTTTTTTTAATCTAATATTTGTACAGAGGGGATAATAAAGATATTATCTTTATGTTGCTTCTAAAGTGTGTATATTATATATATTTAAGGGATTTTAGTTTTAAATCCTTAGTTAAGATGGTAACTTTCGGGCAAGGAAATAAAGGGTGTTACACAACAAGTGGTGAGCAGCTACACAGAAGATCATATGGTTACTAATATTCTCAATTCCAAGTTATTGGCCAAAGATACTTTTCCAGATTATACATTGGTGGAGGACCTACTACAGTATAAATGAAGAATTGTTGTTGACAATGGGTCTAATATCAGACAGTTACTTCTATACGAGATGCACAACTCCCTTTACAGTGGGTATTTAGGGATCTATGGTACCTATATCAGATTAAAAAGGTAGTTCCACTGGCCCAATATGAAGAAGGCTGCAGTGTTAGCAAACCAATTAGAGGACCATATCCTGGGCTGCTGCAGCCACTACCTATCCCTACTCAGGCCTGGACACACATCTCCATGGATTTTATTGAGGGACCTCCTATTTCTTTTAAGAAGAGTGTGATATTAGTTGTGGTGGATAGGCTAACCAAGTATGCACATTTCATTGCTCTCTCTCTCACCCCTACACATCGCAATCTATTGTAAAAGTATTCATGGATACTATCTACAAGTTTCATGGACAACCTCTAAGTATTGTCACAGATAGATATAAAATTTTCATTAGTCTGTTCTGGAAGAAATTGTTCAAGCTTGTGGGTACCTCACTAGATATGACATCTGGATAGCACCCTTAATTTGATGGACAAACAGAGAGGGTGAATCAGTATCTGGAAACCTATCTGAGATGCATAGTTCACCTACATCCCAAGCAGTGGACTAAATGGGTTTCACTAGCCGAATTCCAGTATAACACTAACTACTATACCAGTTTGAAGGCTACCCATTTTCAGGCACTTTATAACTACCCACCACCCCAACATTCACTTTTATCTTACTTTTCTACTAATAACACAAAGGTGAAGGATCTTATAGCAGAAAGGCAACAACAAATGTCTGAGCTTAAAGCCAATCTTCACTCGGCCCAAAGCTGAATGAAGGTGTATGCTGATTTGAACAGGGCAGAGCGAGAATTTAAAGTCAAGGATTATGTCTACCTAAAACTCCAGCCTTATCGGAAGAGTTCAGTGGCACTTAGACGGAACATCAAACTCTCTGCTAGATACTATGGCCCATATAAAATCCTAGAACACATTGGGAAGGTAGCCTACCGTCTGAAATTGCCTGAAGAGGTGAAAATCTACCACATCTTCCATGTCTCACTTCTGAAAAAAGTGCTTGGCCGCACTGTTGAACCCACCGCAGACCTGCCACCTCTTATTGACGACGGAGCTTTCACTATTGAGCACTTCTCCTTGCTAGCTGAGAGAGTCATTACTCATGGCAAGCGTGAGGTGAGGTAAAAATTGATTTTTTGGCATGGGTCGGGAATAGGATTGCAGGTGTGGAAAGATGAGAGAGTGTTGGCTAGATGGTTGGGAAATATAGATCCTTTTGGCATGGACACGACTATGTGATCGAGAATTAAGGCCACTGGAGCAGGGATTGGAGTCGAGGTTGAAGAAAAATTCAATCTTGGTGTAGAAATCCATAATGTGGGAGAATGGGAAAAAAAGATAGAGAATTCAATGCGGATATTGAAGCTTTTGTGAGCATCGGGTCAGGTTAATGGCTATTATTAGCCCAAGTGTTTTCAAATAATTCCAAGAAGAGGCCCATTAGGTTATGGCCCAAGTTGTCTATCTTATGTTATCTTTTAATTATGCTTTAGGGTTACAGTTTCTTCTGATACAACCCCCCATTTCTTTATGTAAAGACTCCATTTTTATTACTATAAAATATAAGAAACAACTCAAAATTCATTACTTTATTACAAATTCACACTAAAACTCCTACAACAGCTACAGTCCACTATACCTTCATGGTCTCTCATTTCCCTCATCTTTGTACACCAGATAGTTTAGATTAGTCTGCAACCAACATAACTTAAGAGTTTTATAGTTGATGGCTATCTAATTTACTTTGGGAATTAGAGGAGTTGGTCTGTTTACATGTGCGATAAGGTTCCATGCCTGCGAAGAAGTCTCCACCCTATTATGCAAGTTGTTATATATATCGAATGTTGGGCTGATTGATGAGGTCCTTAAACTCTTCATACCTCCTCTCCCGCTGGTAAATTTTCCACTCGTACGCTGAAACGACATGTCAAGACAGTATTCATGAATCATAATCTAGCGTAAAATAGGAACACACACTCGGTTGGCATCATGCTGCCGAGGTTGCCAAGATCCATTCCATCGCATGGTCTGCAACTTCCCTAACATTTCATGTCCATCTGTCGGAATAAAATGCAACATCCTGCGGAATAGCATTTGGATTCTCCATCATCTTTTAATGCTCAATAGCGTGGTCAAAGTCTATTTCAGCACTCTGTCGCTTCGAACGTGTGAGGATTTCTCCTAAAGTGGGTTTATGTTTCAACATTTAAGTTTTGGTCACGGTGACAAAACTTTTACTTTTACTCCGTGACGTTTCTTCATTTTCCAATTAAATTTTTATTATCGAATTGGGTCTCGAATAATATGTTTCGAAACATATTTTTCAAAAATATATCGATATTTTAAAGGCCGTATAATTTGCAAAAAGAAGATTGTGTAAACTCCATGAACATTTCGGACTAACATCGTTGGTAAATGACACTTATGAAGTAAAAACTTACCGTTGGAATGATATATGTATATGTCAATGTATTCAAAATCTACAAAAAATAATAATTAAAACTTAATGTCAAGGGAATTCTAGTATACCGCCAACAACTATTTTTACTTATATTAGAATTAATAATTTAAAATTAATAAGAAAAGTAACAATAAGCAAACAAATTAAGATATTATAGGCAATGATGAAAATATCGCTATCGCACCATATATTGCAACTTCAATTTTACGGATATATCGATATCGCAGAAAATTAAAAAAAAAATGACGAAAACTATATTAAGATCTTGGAAATTTAGCAAGAAATTTTAGGAACTATTATAATAAATTATTATGCACATATGCTACTCAAAATTTTGATAAAATTATATTTTGAAAGCAAACATATGAATAATGCATGGTATAAATACTGTCTGAGACAATACATTTGATAAAATAATACATAATACAATATAAAATAACTAAATAAACATTATAAAGTACAATTAATACCAAAATGAGGATATATGAGGTTCAAATATAGTAGATAGAATGTCATCTTGTTCCAAACAATACTAGTACTAACTCATCACATTAGAGTAATTCTGGATATAATTATGCACATGCCACTAGAAGAATACAGTAATATAGCGACGAAAATGGTGACGAAAGGGCGATGGACGTAGCGATCGCCACGTGGGGCAACGGAATTAGCGACGGACTTACCATCGCCACATAAGGTGACGGACTTATTCCGCCGCCTTATATTTTTTATTTTTTTAATAACGGGAAAATAAGGTGACGGACTAATCTGTCGCCTTATCTTATTTTTATTTTTTTTAAATACCGAATAATAAGGCGATGGAATAGTTCCATCGCCTTATTTGTTTTTAATTTAAATTTTAATTTAAAAAAAAAGGGCGACGGACTAGTTCGTCGCCATTTCTGTTACCCCGTTTCATAATAATCGAGCGCGGAACCCTTCTTCCCCAATTCACCCTAACCCTAATTGAATCCCCCACCGGCGATCCCCCAGCCATCCCCCAGCTACCGACTCCATCTCTCTCCCTCTCCCTCTCCTCCTCTCTTTCTCACTTTGTCTTTGCCTGCCGCCGTGCCGCCCGATGCCGCCGACCAGGACCTCCCAGCCGCCGACCAGTCACCAACGAGCCCGCCTCTCGCTGTCGCAGCCGCCGCCGGTAAGTTGTTGTTTCCCTTTTTTTTTAATTTCATTTTGACGTTACTTGATTGCTTCTCCCCACCACACACACACAAAAAGTGTTTCCATTCAGATTTGATAAATTAAATAAAAATTAGTGTTTTAATGAATTTATTAAAAATAGCAAAATATATTATATTCACGAAATGTGCTAAAACTTGCAATTGTTCATTGGGCTAGAAATCAAATATTCACGAGATTCGTTACTATCGGCAAAAATAATACTAAAAATAAAGAGGTTTACTTCTCTGAAACAATATTTTTATGGATAGAAAATAATAATCACCAACTATTGGTGTTTAGTACAGTTAGCTTAGGGTTTTTTATTTTTATTTTAATTATAAATATTGAATTAAAAAAATAAAAAATAATAATCACGAAATGTATCAATTTAAAACTTAAAAAATCATGTGTTTCGATTCTTTATACATCATGTATTTTTATAAAATTTGATATATAATTAATAAAAAAAATTCGTTAATAATTAATATAAAAATATAGAGAAGAATCAAAATACCTATTTTTTGAATCATAATTGATAGTTTTTATTCTTTGAGATTTTATGTTTTATGTATCAATAAAATTCCAACAAAAAAGAAAAAATATATACATCCTAATCCGTATGGGCTCAATTTTAACTTGTTCAAAATGTAGTTAAACCTTGATAAAAATCAAATTCATTTACACATTTAATATGCAAAAGTCATCATTAGCTAAACTAATATAAATCATAACTTAAAGCTACTCATCAATTCATTAAAGAAACAAATCCCTTTTAATTTTTCTTTTTCATTTTTACTAAATCTATAATTTTATCCTAACAAGTTACAAGGTATGTTTAAACATTTCTATATATCACAAGTTAAAATATACGTAGATGTTATTATATAAAATGTTACAATATTAGTCTTATGTGTTATAATTAGTTGAATATATATACAAGCCCATGACATAAATGCTTATAAAGCTAACTTACCAAATATATACTATTAAGCTTAATTGGAATTTGAAACTTAACAATTGTTTGATTAAAATATCTGGAAAAAAATTGATTAAAATATATTAATTATATTATATCGAGCCTCCAAAAATGATCAAATGCAAGCAATTCAACTAGTTTACTTAAATTAATCTGTTAACTAACACCAAAATTTATGCAAGCATGTTAGTTGAAGTTTTGAAAGCATGTTAGTTAAATGGGACGAGGGCCTCTGGATCTCTCTATATTAATTGTACGTATTAGTTAAATGGGACGAGGGCCCTTGGATTCCTCCGGTGTTTGGTTTTTGCTAGTTACGTCGATAACTTGGTCAAAATATAGGTTTTACGTCGTTATGCTGACGAATTTTTATCTTTTTAGAATTTTATGTTTTTATTTAATTAAGATCATGTCTATAGATATCTATATGAGTTATTTTTGTCAGATAACTAGAGGTGGTGGATCTCACGGGGCTAGGTCACGGCTATGTCATCTATGGGATCCGTTGGCGGTACCATTAATGATAGTGTAGGTCAAGCTGAGACCGATGCTCAGAGAGAGGGGTCCCGTACAGTTAACTCGAGACAGGAGCTCGAGCTCGAGACCGTTGGCAGGGAGATGTATGTTGATTTATATATCAATATATTCAATTAATTTACTTTATGTATATTAATTGAATCTAATTTGCATTTTCAGAGTCATGAGGCCCTCGAACGTCTGTTCGAGGGCAATTACCTCTATCTTCAAGAGGTACATGCATCATACGGGCTTCGCTTGGAAATTGTTAGTTTTGTATACTGGAAGACTTGTCTTTGTATATTTTTCTGATGATATGATGATATGAAATGAAAGTTATTGCAGTCACTGTTTGCATTTAGATTATGTTCTATAATTGTTCTATGCAATGTTCTATATACTTACATTGTAGATGATATGGTGTGGGGAGTCACATGGTAAGATCATATCATTAGAACCTTGTAATGTATTAAAGAGCTCACGGCTTAGATGGTCCTGAACACACCATCGGTACATCGTAGAATAATCTGATAAGTTAGTTTATCTTGACTAACTGATTATTCTAGTACACATCGTTAATGTATTGAGGAGGATCACGATAGGATACTATTCTCTGTCTCTGACCCAGTTACTGAGAGAATAAAGATCCACAGAGTTCGGGTTCTGAACTCATGTGATATTGGCGAGCATATGTGTGCGTTGTTTATTACTTTGATTTATCAATGAGTGAGATCTTTTCGTAGATCAAATTCGATATTTTAGGTAATAACAATGTATACATAATGTCTCGAGCAGTATGCATGAGCACCTTGTCCTCGTGCACCAGGTTGATGATGTTCTCTTGAGGAAACACAAGTTCATGTTGAAACGCTGGAGGTGGAATTTATTCCTTACATGGTAAAGCTTGTGTGGTACTACTCAAGGTTTTAGATATTAATTAATTATAGCTGTCAGAGGCTGACATAATTAATTAATAAACATTATATCTTAAACACGGGAAATGGTTGGACTAAAGGAGAAAGCATAGTCGTAAATATGTATTAAATTGGTAGGTCAGTTTTACTTCTTTAGTGGAATAAAAGTAAAACTTAATTTATTTAATTATATCCTAAGTTGATTGGATATTGGATATTAAATAAATTAGTGAGCCAATTTAATATTCTTCTAGATCCCTGTTGTAGCTCAATTGACTGATAGTGGACTGGATATTGAACTTGAGATAGAGGCTCAAACCCAGTAGGGTTGGGAGTTAAATTTTCAGCCACCTCCCCTATAAATAGAGGAAGTGGGTTTGAAAATTTGAGCATAAGAAATCAGCCCCCATTTTGTCTCTCAAAGTTATCCACAGATTTCACAACTCTATCTAGTAGATTTCAGCCCACTCTGAATCTAGATACAGTTCGGGAATACAACAGAAGATCTTGGAGTAGAATATGTGCTGGTCGAATTTTTGAGGAAAAATGGGCGCCAATTACAGTGTTCATTCAACAGCAAGATTAGATCTTTAATCTTGTCCACAGACCGTCTGACAATTGTACGTAATTCGAATATATGTATTCCACTTCGTTAGATTCGTTTTGCATGGTTTTGTGCTTGACGTGATAAACATGCATGTGACATAAAAATATGATTTGCATGAACATGGATTAATGCACAACCAAATGATTCTGCGGTGGTTTAATTTGAAAAAATCCCAACAGAGGGTGCCCGTGGATATGAGAATGCTGTATTCGACTGAGTTTAAGGTAAAAAATTGATTTATATGTATTTGTGTTATCTAATATTGTTACTAACGTCGTTGTTTATTGATGTATTAATACAGAAGGAGTTTAGGTGGTCTTTCCCTGACGAGGAGGTGCTTCTGCTCTTCTGGAAGAAGTGCCTGGACCGGTATAGGGACATGGTGTAGCACATGAAGAAGGATGACTACTAGGCGGGCAAGAAGCCCGATTTTGTACGCCAGGAGGATTGGCCTGCCTGGACAGCATATTGACAGGCGGAGGAGACTCAGGAGAAGGCTCACCTGGCCAAGAGAAACCGCAACACCGAGCTCGATGGACCAGAATCATCCATCCAGACTCACCACGGAGGTGCCAGATCTGCCGTGGATCATATGTGCGATCTGGTACGAGTTATAATAATTATTCAAGTTTATAGTATAATAAATTAACATTTTCTAATGGATTTCATTTTATTTTGTTGAATCAGGCTACAAAGTAGCATTTGTCTGAGTGGGAGGCGCATTACCAGACCTATCTTAAGCTTCACTGCCCAGACGGTCTTTGGACCACAGTCAAGGTGAGGGAAAATAAGGTAAGTTTTTACTAATATTTTAATATATATATATATATACGCATATATAAATAATTTATATTGAAAAATGAATTACATTTATCCTGATAAATACAGGATAAATGTGACGCCTTGGCTGTTGAGTCGAAAGCGGATGGCAGAGAGCCGGACATGGGCGAGATTTTCCACTAGCTGGTGGCCTGACAGGAAGGGGTGCGCTATCGGGCTGGAGAAAATGGCCCCTGCCATTAGTCGCCCTTCTACTACAGCTGGAGGATCCTCCTCGTCATCAAGCCTGAGCTCCGGGTCGCTGTACACCTAGGCAGAGCTCGATGCTCGCTTGGCTGAGACGCATGCTCAGATGGATGAGAGGCTGAATGCCCAGCAGACGTCCATGGAGCAGGTGCTGGAGAAGCAAGCCAGGATGGAGTCCCTGCTTGAGCGCCTTCTCAGACAACAGCTGCCGGATGGTGTCGGTGACGAATCCGGAGGGTCTGGTAGCGGGTCTGGAGGGCCTGATGATGGGTCGGGCTCTTAGTTGTACTATATCTGTATTTATGCTACAATTTTGATATTTATTTATATGTATTATACATTTTGTATTAAATTATGTACAATTATATATATATATACACATATATATATATATATATATTTGTTTTATGATCTTTTATTATATTTAGATACAAATAAATATCTAAAAAGTAAAAGGAATTAAAAAAACTGAATTAAAAATAAAAAAAATAAAAAACAAAACTGGCGACAAAAATGTTCCGTCGCCTGATTTTTTTTTTATTTTATGAATAATTTTTTTTATGTGGCGATAGATTATTCCGTCGCTTTGGCCGTCGTCAATAAAGGCGACGAAACCCGTCCGTCACCTTATTAGTCTCCCCAATTTCACGACAATTTACGACGACGCTTTAAGGCGACGGGCTATTCCGTCGCTAAATCTGTCGCCATATTTGACGATGGAATATTCCATCGTCTTTCTTTTTAGTGACTAAATTTATGAGATGGACATTTTCCGTCGCCATTCCGTCGCCTGTTAAATTAGCGATAAAAATTGGGTATGTGGCGACGAAAAATTCCATCGCTATTCTGTGATTTTCTTGTAGTGTACGGTTGATATATTTCTTGATTTCTTCCAATAGCTTCACCATGGATTGGATAATGTCCATTGACCCAATTATTTTGTTAATGCACATTTTGACCTCCATACAAATTTTGATAATATTCACACAACCACATCTCTAACCGTAGGTGATGAATGACCATACATAACCCATCACTCAACTGCCATTACTAAACATCAATAAATATACAATGCATATTTATTCATTGAAGACATGATTTTAAATTATTTAAACAAACTCTATTTAAAAATATTTAGTAAAAGACTTACATGGGACCATAGTAGATTGAGAAATAATTGAGTAATATCAGCAAATCCTTTTCTATCATCATGAAAAAATAAAGCTACTGTATCTCACTTTTCTTTGTAAGACATCCGTTGATTTCCCGGGCTTCTTTCTTTTATATTTTTTTACCGTGTGAGCGTCTTTATAAAACACAAAATATTACAACTCAAATAATTATATTGACAACCTAAAAAAGACGACAAAATATATAGTATTAAATAAAAATCAAAATATATTATAGAAATATAAAAAAATCGCGATATATTGTGATTTTTTGCGATATATTGCGATATTTCGTCAATACTCGGGAAAAAAAAATTCTCCCCCACACTACAACAAAAATGCCCTATTGCAACACCCTTTTTACGACACAATAACAGGGATGTCGCAATAAGTCATCAATTGTGACATTGTATTTGAAAATATTGATTAATGCACCGTGGATCAACTCTATAACGACATCAAAATATGTGTGTCGCAAACTCCTGTCAGTTATGACATCGTTTAGTGTCCCCAAATTTCATACAGATTTATGCAATAAAAAAAGAAAAAAAGATACCGGTTAAAGAAATAATAATAAAAGAGAGAAAAAGGCAGAAGGCCCGACTTCTTAAAAATTGATAATAAATCCCGCTAAAAAATTCATGTAGAAATTCTAGGCACCATTCTTTCCCACTACTCCACTAGATCAATGAATTTTTCATTTTAAAAATTAAAACCTCCCTCTTAAAAAAAATTAGAATTAAAAATCACATCCCTAAAACCGACTTTCGCCGTTTAACTCTTCAGTCTTCTTCAGTGATTTGTCCACCCCAAATTTTCTCCTAAAATCCTAAATTCTCACCAAATTCTCTGTGAATTAATTTTTCCATCCAAAATTTCTCCTAAAATCACAAATCTGTGGCAGATGGGTATCGAGCCGGAATAGCTGGAGGGAGTGGCCGGACAAGATTGCCATTGATTTCTGTGACGTGGATTCTGTCGGTTCCAAAGAGTTCCTCAACTTCGCCTTCCCTCGCCTCCAACTTCAGCCTACCATCATCACCAAATCTCTTCACCTCTTGCTTCATCGCCTCTGTTTGCCACGCCTTGTTATTAAGATTTTCATATGTATTTGTATCTATCTATCTCATTCTACTTCTAGTTACGAAATGATTGATTTAAATTATTTTTCTTTTCTTTAACGGATGAACATTTGTTTTCTTTTCTTCTTAGAAGATTTTATGAGTATGCCCGAATGAGAGAATGAAATAATTTTAATTTAGCTTTGATGAATCTTCAACGATTGTGGTTGTTTTCTATTTGCTATATTTTCACTCCATTAGTGTATTAATAAATATTTATCAATTTAGTTTACAATTTGCAGAAGTTAAGTATAATGAGTAATGCTTTCAGTAGTTTACAGTTTTGTTATATCCATAATGATATTTCAATACCCCTGTTACATAAGCATAAAATGATTTTGTTTTTGTTTTTGTACAAAGTGTTAGTGAAACCAGCAACAAGTTTCAATTGTTTGATACTCAATCAATCCCCTATTCACAAAGATTATCAAGATATGATGCTCATATTTATTCATTGAATCTACAGTACATTAAAGATAAGAATTTTTGTTGTTAATGTGATGTGTGGATTGGAATTGTGTTATGGATTATCATTAAATACTATCGATTGGAATTGCATTATGTTCATTTTCCTCTTACATTTGTTGAGCATCTTGCATTACTTATTAATTTTGAAATATCTTTTATGGTTAATACAAGGGCCTATTGAATAAGGAGTAGCTAATGCTCCGGGCTCTAGCTGACAGAATCTCACTTAGCTGCTCGATTCAAGTATTTATTACCATTTATTATCGTATTATTTCTTTTAATATTTGATTTCAATATGGTGGTAAGAGTCTGATACTTGATTTTTCCATCCAAAAGATGATTGCTTAACATATTACATTCACTCATGTATATACTTGTTTGTGTATAGTGTATAGATACAGTTTGGCAAAATGTCAAGAAATGAAGGAATGATTACATGAAGCTCATCAGATTCTTTGATGTGGATGAGAAGTAAATAAAACTCTTACTAAAATGAAATGGTCAAATTCTATTTCCTGTCATTGCAATGGTACACAGGTTAGTAAATTACTACAAGTATATTATTTAGCTCTTCTTTTATCAAAATACATAGATTGTGGACTTTGTGCACTTTCTTTCAAGAAGCCCAAGTTCAAGCAGAGAGCATCATAATGAAGTAGCAAATATTATGATATTTCTTTAACATAGTTTATAAATTTTCAAAAATTTTCTTTTGAACACATGCTCATGAATTCGATTTTATTTTTCCGTTTATCTGTTCAAATTGTTCTGTTTAATTAAGATTATCTCAAGTATCTAGGTTTGAATTTTATGGGAAATTTTCTTTCGTAAAATTCTTAAACGTTATTGAATCTTGAATCTAGAGTATTGGGCAATGTTGCTTTTTACTCAGAAAACTTGTTAGAGGTTCCAAGGAATTCTCTAAGCATTAATGGAAAAATTTATGGGAACTATATAATAGATTGTGATGAATTAGTATTATGTTGTTAGTGTGTTTTTGTTGTGTAGTCAATCAATTGATTGTTCGTTTTATCTTCTACATGTGTTAATTGCAGGGTATTAAGAACACTTGTGTGCTCACATAAATTCCAAAGATGGAGTTAAGGCACTATTATCAAATATTGAATCTTTGATTGCTTGTGATTTAATTGTTATTTTGTATCACAGTTAGGATGCTTTGGCACACTGATACTAGCAATTTTTCAAGCTTTTTTTAAAGTTGTATAATCATACACTAAGTTTATTTTTATTAATTGTGTTGCTTTCGGTGGAAATGTATATATGGATTGAATATCATAGCTCCTTTTGACATTGCCTCACTATCTGATTGGTTATTATTGTATTCTTTCTCCTATCTCAAGTGAAACTTCTTGCAACATAGTAGTATAATTATTTTCTTATATGGCTAGTCATGGAGAAGAGAGTGATTTTGCAATCTCTTGTATCCTGAGTTCGGCAAAAAAAGAAAAAAGAAAAGTATTCTTGATTCATGTAATCAAGTTTAACAACAAACAAAAGATTCAGCCAAGGTACCTCTTTGGTTCTATATCTACACTTTTGAAACTCCTATTAATTAAGGGATATGCTAAATGTTTGGCTCATGTTGTTATACTTTATTTTGTTTTTAACTTTCATTCTGCTAACAAATGAACTTATATTGTGTTTGTTTATTTGAGATTCTCTAAGTATTTCGTTTGAGTATCCTTTACATGGTGGTTTGTGACAAGATGAAACTACTTTTTTTATTGTCTTGTATAGTTGGAGGTGAACTAGAAGAGATAATTGTTCTAACTTGTTATTTGATACTTAGCATATTATTGTTTCATTAGTACTTTATTTGTTAGAACTAACTTATCAAAATTAAGTTATATGCATTTTCTTTTCAGGCGACACTCTTAGATACAATAATTTGGAGAATGCAATTGAGGAGCTTCATGCACAATGGAAGAATGATGCAAAAGTATTGCCAGTAACCTTAGATTTGTTATTAGATTGTATTTTTAATCAAGAATGATGCAACAATATTGCCAGCAACCTTAGATTTGTTATTAGATTGTGTTTTTAATCATCATTCAGAAATGAATGATAGGGATTTATAGCTATTTTGTTAGCAAAGTTTTTTTTTTGTGAATCA
Organism: Perilla frutescens; assembly: GCA_026008535.1. Classification (NCBI taxonomy): domain Eukaryota; kingdom Viridiplantae; phylum Streptophyta; class Magnoliopsida; order Lamiales; family Lamiaceae; genus Perilla; species Perilla frutescens. The sequence continues at coordinate 16,861,347 of BRKX01000007.1, read as the reverse complement.
TTTTTATTGTAATGAATTTTAAATTCGTACTTTATATGAATAAAATTTTATGTTTGTTTTAATGTGTGTTTTAGTTATTATCATTTATATCAAGTACTTTTTTAAGTAGCAATGCATACTAATTTAATAATTACTAGCATTATAAAAGTGTAGAGCAAAATATCCTAATATGCGTATTTATAAAATTGTAAAATGATTTTAAATACCTTTTAAGGACATAGAAATATGTCACGGTATATTATTTATATAGACACGGGAATGTCATAACAACTTATTTTTCGTGACACTATAGAGTGTCTCTATATCCCCCAATCTATCCTTACACTGACTTGGACGACGTTGTGAATCAACGTTGCAATAAGTGGGATGTCATAATAAGTACTGTTTAATGACATTTTTAAATGTCTTAAAAAGCAATTTTTGTTGTAGTGCCATATCCGTATCGTAATGTCAAAATCCGTGATATATCTGTGATATTTCACGATATTTCAATCCTTGATTATAGGAAGCGTGTAATATAAGAACTGAATAAACGTAAATAGATTAATTATAATTTTAAATAGAAGAAATAATTCAACAAATAAGAATTAAATTTAAATTTCGAATAGATAAACACATTACGCGATATCATCCATCAAATTTAATATTTATAAGAGATTTCTGACAAAAATATAATTTATCATACGATAATAAATCATAATTAACATTTATTGCTACAAATGAGACATCAAGTGGGATAGAGAAAGTGAGATAGATGATTTCATTTTGATGTTATCACCCGAACATATATATTTATCACCTCTAAAAAAGGAGATATAATTACATTCTGATTTCTTATTTATTTGTTCGTTAATATTTCACTTACTGCTTCAAAACACAATTTAGGTTGCAACCCTGGTGTTGCATTGGACTACTAAATATTTCCTGGATATTTTATTACATTTGCGTACAAAAAAGATGATGCCCTACGCGAAACCCTAGTGCATACACTGTGTCATTAGCTTTCAATTATCGACAATGATATTCCTAAACCAGATTTAGCTCGCTAATTGTTTGAATTAGCACAGATGCAGCTGCAGTTATTCTCTACTGCATTAAATTACTTTCACATCACTTCCTTTTAGTGCACCCACCACACTTGTATTTCTCTTTAAATGGAGGAGAGTACAGAAAGAAATAAACACACTAACACCTCACATACAAACTATATCTCGTCGGAACTTATGGCACAAATGGAGCATCGGTGGCTTTCAGAGGAGACCGACTCCTTAACTGAACAAGTCATCAATGGTTGTGAGTTAGTTGACATGAGTAACCCAAGACAGTTGGGTTACTTTATCATTGCGGTGGCGGTGACGCTATCGATTATAATGCATGAACATCTCACATGAGAGGACATGGTCCGCAAGTTCATGAGGCTAGAACAAGGCTACTGTAGGTTCATTCGGTACATTAATGAGATGAAGAGAGTTACCTACGATCCTGTGGAGAACAAGGTCAAGGTGAATTGCGCTTTCTATAGCGTCTATAAACAGGTAATAAGTAGATCAGATAGTATAAACTCGTAGTACAATTTTGTTAAACACGATCTGAATACAAAAGTCATGGCACACTATCTATATCGTAGGAACCAAGATTCATGCGCCTTATGAGGCGCCAATGATGGTGAGCCAAAGTTCCAAGAGCTTAACCACATTTTCGAGAAGCACTGTGCGGGGGGACAACCAATGGTCGTGGTTGCTCGAATCATTCCAGCACAAACTCTTTAATTAGATAACAGATAATTTGCTAGATTGGGTCGGGTCACACAATGCACGCCATTGAAGGGTTGTCAGATCGGGCACCGACAAGGTGCATTCCGTCGAGGCCGCCGCTAGTAAAGAAAACAAACTGTGTTACCATTATGTCAAGATTCTCATTTTGCATGTGTGGTCACATTATGTGTTTATGTATTTACCTTTAAAAATATAACTGCTCTAGCTTTATGATGTGTGGATGTTTGTTTTCAAGACATAAGAGCCCCCTCCCATGTTGGAAGCCATTTCTTTGAATGTGTAATCTTCACATATCATTTCTACATCAAGTAAAATATATATAGGTATTTTAAGATAGTTAAATATGTGTATATCTATATATATATGTTCACGTGTATTTTGATCGCAGAAATGTGTGAGTGAGAAGTGAGGTGATAAAAAAATGTAAATATATTCCTAATTTATCGGCTGCAACTTCTATCTTCAATTAAGTCAAACTCTTGAATTTCACCTTTTGTTATTCGATGTCCATCAAATTGGTTCATCATTAGGAAAACCCCTAATATATTCAAATACATTTTCAAGATATGTATTCACTTTAACTATGATGTACATTCAATATCAAGATCTAAGCACGTAGGCCAGGGTTTAAGGGGAAAATTTATGCCGTCTAATTTCTTTGGTCTGATTAAGTTTTATGTGTATAGTGCGTACATCATTCATTTCATATTATTAGTACGAGTTTTATATAAAAAAGTCATCATTAATAAGTCTGTGGAGACAAGAAGGGTTGCTCTAGTGGTAGCGGACCCTCGAAAAATTAAGAAAAACTTAGACCATTCATTTGAAGCAAGAGGTGTTGGAAATATTAAGTAACAATGGAAGCATGCATCCCAATTGGCTGAGATGGGAAAAAAAGTATGAGATTCACAAGTTTTACTTCCTAAAGTCACAAGGTCAAACCCTTCAAAATATAGTTCAAACATAAATTTAAAAAACATACATGGAAACCCAAATTTTTAAAATGAAGTGCATATACCCACACAATCAATAGATTTTTTTAATGGAAGAATAACAATACAATTGCTCAAATTCAACACATCCTAGTCCAATTACTCAATGTTAATTAACGTTGCTATATTTTCTCAAAGTTTACATTTAGAATTTCAATATTTAAAAAACAAATTTTTCAAAGTTTTGGTTTTAAAAATTCCAAAACCAAATAAGGATGTAATTGCACATTCATATTCAAAGTAATACCACTCATAGTAATAAGACTGTATAATTAGGACACTTCAAAGTAGAAATGAGGGAGAAATATTTACTTGTATCAATGAGAATCCCCTTAACTTTTCAAGGAACTCAGCAAAACATGAAAATTCTTAGGAGACAACGTCCAAAATATGTATATTGGTCCACAAATTACTTCTCCTACACACTAAACCCTCAAGTTGGTTGGTCTTAATTACTCACTTAGCCCAATATGGATATTAACACTGTGGACTGGAAAATGTCATGGAAATGAAATTAGAAAATCAAATTGGGCCACCAATAACTTTCCCAGCATACTCAACCCAGAAGTTGGCTTTCTTAATTGCCAACTTGGCCCACTATAGATATTAAGAGTGTGGGCTGAAAAATGTCACGGAAACATTAGTACCATTACAATAGGTTTTCACTAAAAACAATGTCGACAACATTAATACGAACAAAATGATGGCAAAAAGTTACACAAATAGACTCATATTTCAAAACTAGCCTTCATGGAGCTTATAGGAAACTTAATACATAAAATCGCAAACAATGGTGTCACTAACACCACAACAAACACTTATCACATATGCATCTAGAGGACGACAAAAATGGAGTAAATTCATCCGGTTCCAAGCTGCTGAATATACCTAACATAGCCTTCCTTCTTTGTTAGTATGTTCAAACCATACTCAAAGAGATGTCCACAAAAGATCTTTTGATATTCAGATGCACGGTTGGGGATGACAACCGAAAATGGGGTTCGATTCAGCAAGCATTCCATATATACTTCAAATCCATTACACCGTAGTCGGAGCAATTAATTTACTGTGACGGATGCTCGTACTGTACCACATTCCATTTACTCTTCAAGTTTCTATGCTTAATCACATTTACATTCAGGCAGGGAAGTAGCCAAGGAATATTCGTGGCAAAATCTTTCAGCTCTTCCAACATCATGGGCCAGTATAGCTTAACGGAGAGGGAATCATACACAGTGACTCGCTGTTCTTGAATGGATATTTCGTAGCATAGCTAGTGAGTTTCATGGACATGACCAAAACCATAGACTTTGTCCATATGGACCCATGCATTGGCGCCGACCGCCGGTCTTGCTCCTCGAATATAGGGCATTGTCTGTTCATATGTAATGTTGCGATCAGATTATTTCAAAGCTCCCTACAAAGACATAATTAACATGGTAAATGTTAGAAAGAAATACCCGTGTCCCACACAGAACTAATTTTGAAAGGGTTACAACCGCAACAAATTGTAGGTAATGAAGTAAATGATCTTCTTACCCAACAAACAGTATCCAGAATGGTCTAATGATGACTATTGCTAGCCTGACCAAAATCTTTCAGACGGGATTGAATGACAATCATTGCCATAATCGCATCCATGTGTTGCATCATTACAAAAGTTTTAATTACATAATGGGTCAATTCATCAACTTTCACTAGGAACACATTTTTATTTACCTCATTTGCCAGCCACTTATCAGGATTCAAAAGGGTATCAAACCATGGCCGGCTAATCCCAACAGACCATAGCATTGGGAGAGGGAGATTGAGTATACTAACCAAAGAAAATGCACTGAATTACTACAATAACAAAGGACAAAGACTAAATAAGATATAAGGAAGATAACGTACTCTCGATGCAATCCATGATAACGATACCAAAAGAGGAATTCATTAAACATGAGATGCACTTCATCACATGCCTATGCATGTGTACCGGAGTCAACACTATCCTCATCTAATAAAATTAGTCGGACACCATTACGCTTCTTCTTAGGGAGGCCGAGCGAGAAGGATAAATCAGATGATGAAGAATCTGAAATTTACACCACTTATATAGGAACAAACATAAGATATTGAGATGCAGTATCTTTTTTAGCACAATCACTTTTCGAGTGTAACATCAGCTCACATAATTCCGAGAAAGGTGAGGTCGAGTAACCTACACTGCCAACTCACCTAGACTAGGCAACTTATCATGTAATACATGTATAAGAAATCAATATACAAAAAACGAGTACCCAATAGCCCTCTTGTGGTAAACAAACCTTCTTAGCATCATTACTACCATCCTTTGGAGGGCCCTTTATTCCATCCATCATCATACCACATGTCAATGCCGCCTTCGTGGCTTCACGATGGGGAAAACATATTTCATGATAACAGTTTTCTTCAAACTAGAACAGACACCAACATCTGAGGGATTCATTGCAATGCAATGCCCAATGTAGAACTTCAGCAAATATACACTTTTACCTTTTGTACTACCCTCACAACGGTCACCAAATAACAGCTTTTGCTTGAACAGATTAAGCCCCATATGAAGTTGTTGGATAGGAGAATCGAAACATGTTTGATCTACCGTGTTCGGGCTAGGGGTTCGGTGAAAATTTATCAGAAGTAGAACCTGCTCTTTGACTGATATAGCTTTTATTGGAGCGTGCATTGTATAAGTAACAATACAATGCTTCGCATTCACATCGGGAGCAAACAAAGAGAGAAACAATATAAAATTATCACATACCAAAACTTGGAGCTCAAGGGATATAAATAACTCATCAATCTGAAGCCTCGAAACAATAGATACAGGACTCCAACGCATGACGCATGGTATTTTAGACTACCAATCTAGAATCCTTCTAGCATATAGTTGACCCACAATTGGCATGACCTCATAAGCCCACACTTGGAGTGCATATGAGTAGCTAGGGGCATCAACATAGGACCGGATACCACTAGAGATGAAGCGGCTGAGGCTATCACGCGCAACATGGGTGGACTCAACCAAGTGGTCGTAAGCTAGACGTCCCTAAGAAAATCGCTCAAATGAAGCAAGATCATCAACAAGGTGTATGTACTGATTGTCAATGGTGTTACTCTTCCGATTATGATAAAGGATTATTCAATACACAATGATAAGAAAACCAAGTTTTAAACAAATATCACCCGCACCACCACATCCTCTATGTTCTGACATGAAAAGATATCGAACATCCTCAAATCGAAGGTCGTGTCGACCATCGAATATGAGAGTATGAAAAACAGATGACATAGGGGTCGCAGGCAACAGAGTAAAACGCAGATTGGTAACTAACAAAAAATCTGAAATATTAAACTCAAATGAGCGATCCCTAAGTTTGAAAGCAAGACAGTCTCTAGATCGAGAGGATTGGTCCAAAATCAAGAGTAGTTGGACATAAAGGTCATCCTGCAGTCTCAATGTTATAATCTTTAAAATCTTCCCAAAACATGTTTCACAATTTTTTGTTCCGTTCTCAGTGCTTAATTCACTCTTCACGACTTCAAACCATGAAATCATACATGCACGCCCCACCTCACATAAACCTATAAGCAAAATGAATAATTCATGTCTATAAACACCCACTGAAATACCTTACAAGACAAGAACGACTACTAGCCTTGACATAAGAGCACTACATACAACCCTAAAAATATGCATCTTTGATGTCATATAAATATTAATGTTTTACGGTAACATGAAACTACCTACAATACCAGACTGTTTTGCACTTCGTTGCATGAGCAGCGCCGACCGACTTAAGGCCGCGAAAGAATGTCGATGCACAACGAGAAGATTGTAATGATGCAAATGAAAATAGCGACTACGTTGGAACAATGAAGATGCTTGAATGAACTCAACAATTTGAGGTTAAGTTTATAGTGAGATAATGTAGGGCTTTGTGGGGAAAAAGAAAATATTACTTAGCGTCAAAGAAATCACGGGAGGGTGGCACCATTTCAAATAATAAATTCGACATTTTTTGTAGACTTACTTTTCTAGCTAGCTAGCTTAAACAATTAGCAGGAACTATTACTCCTGGGTGGCGGCAAGCTAGGTCGGATTACTTGGCCTATACGTACTTTCGAATTACATTGTAAAAATTGATGAGATTTTATCTTCAACCACTGAACATTTGCATTGGGCCCAATATTAAGCCCAACTACTAACATATTTCACATTGGGCCAGTATTTAGCCCAAAGGTGGAAATTTGATCTTCATTTTTCTCAAATGGATAATGGGTTGCATATGTACATTACAATGTCTGCTCGAAAGCAGTGTGGTTCGCAATAATACAAATGAGAATAACAATAATACCAAGAATAATAGTACTAATCATAGATAAAGTACAAATAATAATAAAAAAACATAAGAATAATAATAACAATAACACAAATAAATTCTGTAAAAAAATATTCAATAATATCCGTTCACGATATGAGTGCAAAAGTATTGAATATGATTATTACATTTTAATTTGGGCTTCCACTATGGGTTCAATACCTAAGCTTTTCTGTATTGACCTATTAGTATTTAATTTGACAAGTATAATTATTAGCAATGATAAAGAGGGTCATGCACTTAGTCAAACATCAGGGTATACAAAAACTTGCAAAAGTTATACTAAAATAAATAATATTGCAAGAGTTAAATTCAAAAAATATATGATAATTACGAATGGTTAGACTATGAAAACTTATATTTTTGTAACAAAGTATATTATATTCATAATTTATAGTTCGAAAAAATTAATTATCGCACCAACCACCATACAACAAATAATTATGGCAAGGTGGAAGGTAAATAAATGGGACAACAGGTTACTGCTCTATTCTGATAAGGAAAAATTACGTACAATGCAATGTCGTCTCACCTCCATCCGCAGGCTCATCAGAAATTCGGTTCACATTTTTCAATCGGCAACTATTCATTCTGCAACACTTGTAAAAACAAATTCCATCTAGCACCATCTTAGAAGCACAATCCATTGGAAGGGGATATATGATCGACCCACCCCTTTTTTATTCTATAGCCCCCAACACCTAAAACCCTTTCATAACTCATGCTACACTATAGCCTCCATCCTCCTTTTTACACAACATAAATAAATAAATAAAACACATCCATGTAATTAATAATCTTAGTATTAATCGAAACTAATATTTAACTTGATTGAATTGCGTTCTATCAAAATTTGATTATGTAAAAATAAAAATAAAATGATTATATATTGTCTCTGAAGAAGAAACTAAAAATGATAAATTATGTGAAAAAGAAAAAAGAAAAAATGGATTGACTTAGGTCCTTCATATCTACTAGCTCTTTTCTATAGAGAGCCAACAAAATCTATTTGGATTGGTGCATGGTGGATGGAATTGGAAAAATTAATGTTGTCTTTCGATTTTTTTCACAAGTTGAGGGGGAGAGATGTTTATGGGGTTCGAATTCTCATATCCATCCTCACGTTCAATCTGATATTGGTGTTAGGCTATCAAGATGATAAAGTTTCCGGGCATGGCACAAAGAAAGCTCGTCACAATTTTGATTGTGGCATTGCTGCAAGTTTAGAACTTCGGGGCTATGATTTCTAGTTCCTTATTTTTTTGTTAGTTAGGGCACCTCCAACAGAGGTTTTCTTCAAGATAGATGATTAGGTGGATGGAGATATATGGATTGGGGACAGATAGAAAGATGGAGATAGATTTTGTTCTGGCTAGATAGATGCGAGTGGGCGTGACAGTGCCTGAAGGAAATGAAAGCTTGGGGAGAGGAGTTCAATGCACGCACGCGTTGGGGTCCCCCACACATGGTAGTTGTCCCCCATCAACCATTTTCCTTTCTTTTCTATTTTTTACCTTTTTACTTGTCGGCAAAATTGAGAGAGAAACAACCAATAATTATAATATTCATTTTCCCATTTGTATTTAATGTGCATAGCGTATGAATTTATTTCACCCTACAAATATATATATATATATATATATATATATATAATGCCTATGCATATATATATATATGTATATATAATTGATAGTTAATTATTTTTGCAGACATATATATTTTAATTATTGCTCAATTCAAACGCCTATTTAAAATTTTCCTATATAGAGTTGAAATAAACAGTATTTTTTTTTTTTTTTTAGGAAAAATTCATTATAAATAGAAGCTACTCACTTCATTTTATTATATCAAGTTTACAATTTTTAACAACACAACTTCTCAAATTTCTCACTTCCAATACCATTTTCTATAAAATTAAGAATTTTTTCCATTGAAATGGAACCTGATCTAAACATAAATTTCTTCAATTCTTCTACCTTCCAAGCAAATTCATCTTCTCAAATGTCCAATATCCGTCCCAAATTGGCCAAACTCAAAATTTTCCTCCAGACTTCAATTTGAATTCCTTTTCTGAAAGATCTAATATCCGTCCTCACAATTCTAACCCAAATTGGTCAGAAACTCAAAATTTTCCTCCCAACTTCAATTTGAATTTATTTTCTGAAAGAGCCAATATTCGTCCCAACTATCATTCCCCAAATTGGTTACAAACTCAAAACTTTCCAATTAATCCTATGTCTAGATCTAGAGCTGCTTATTTTTAAGGGTTTCCTCCTTGTGGATATTATCCTTACAGATTTAATCCTCAAGGATTCCCAATACAAGCTTCAAACACCTCAAAGAGGAACAACATAGATGGAACGAGCACTGACAAAGATGAGGGTACACCATCTTCTGGAAAAATGTCTTCTTCCTAACAATATTATTCTCCACAAGGGCTCGATAGCATCAAATTCAGCTTAGATGAAGACACCGACGATCAAGTCAACCCTGCACGACTCAAGAAGTTGGGTTACTCTTCTGCAGAAAATGAGCATCTTGTAAAATGTTGGATTGATGTCAGCATTGATTCTATAGTTGGCATTGATCAAAAGATGGATCAAATGTGGATGAGGATTGCTGAACACTACAACAAAAATCATCCAGCTGGCACGACGGTTAGACATTGAAATACCTTGAAATCACATTTCTACACACTTCAGAAGCAAACAAGATGGTTTTGTGATTGCTACAATAGGATTGCTAAAGAGTGGGGAAGCGGTGAAAATGACAGTGATATAATTCAAATGGCACAAGAAGAATACAAGAAGCGTCACAACAAATTTGGTTATAAGCATATTGGAGTGTGGTTTCTTCTACGTGAATGTCCCAAATTCGCAAATGTAGATGGTGATGGCCATAGTAAGAAAAAGACCAAGACTTCTGAGTCCAGAGCGTATACATCTTCGAGTGCTAACGAAGATGATGGTGCAGATCGAGTTCGTCCAATTAGACAAAAGGTAGCAAAAAGGAATGCTAAGGGCAAAGGAAAGGTACAACTTCTTAAGAAAGCCAAAGAGTCTATGGATGAAAAAAGTTAACGTGCGAAGCACATAAATGATATAGAGGAGTATAAAATTCTCATGCAAGATAAGGATAAAATCAAGCCAGAAAAACATGCCATACACAAAAAGATGTTGGACAAAATCAAGAAAAAATGGGGAATGTAATTGTCACAAACAAGGATGCTTTGGTCGGGAAATTCGATTTGGGAGCTAGGGTTCGTGAAGAGGGAGGCTGATTGGATGTCAAATTGGGAATTGATTCGCACGAGTCGAGCTTATTGGCGGATATGGGAGAGATGGGTCGGGTCGAGTAGATTGAAGAGGCATTTCTATTCAGCTACAATTATCAAATCTAGACAAGGGCAAAAGCATGGGTACGGGGAATTCTATCCTGGGTATTCCACACTCCAGTAATCAAAGTGATTCCAGTCAGCCTAAACCGCAATAGATCATTACTAACCAAGAATGGAGTGATTCAGCAGGTAAACATTCATCCTCACACTTTCCCAAACTGGATTTCCCTAAATTTGAAGGTGATCAACCTAGGGCATGGATTTTGAAGTGTCAAAGTTATTTTAGAATGATCTCTAATGTTCCAGATGACCAGAAAGTAACACTTGCTACTATGCACTTTGAGGGAAGGGCATCCCAGTGGTATCAAAATTTAAGTCTTAATGAAACTGACATAACATGGGAGCAATTCCTTGAGGTGGTTTCTGCTAGGTTTGAGGAAGTTAGTGATGCTAAGGTAATTGCAGAATTCAACAAGCTCAAGCATGTAGGGTCTTACACTGAATATGTTGACAAATTTGAAGAACTCAGGGCCTGCATGTTGTTGTTAAATAAAGGCCAGTTTACTGAAGAGTATTTCATAGCCAGTTTTATCAGTGGACTAGGGGAGGAGATTCAACCTCTAATTCACATGTTCAAGCCTACCACACTTAGGCATGCTATTGAGTTGGGGCAGCAACAAATTTTAAACCTAGAAGCTATGGCTAAGAAGTTCAGGGGTAGTTCAAGGCCATACCAGGCTGCTAGCACAAGGAGGAAAGTCTCTGCCAGTCCCTACAATCCTAAACCACCACCAACTACCCCAAAACCCCCTTTCAAATTCCTCACAGCAGCAAAAATGGCAGCCGGAAGAGAGAATGGGCTGTGTTATAATTGTGATGAGGCATTTACTGTGGGGCACAGGTGCAAGGCCAGGATTTCTTACATGATAATGAGTGAAGAGGAGGAGATGGCCTATGTACAATCCATGTCAACTGAAGATACTGAAGTAAACAGTCAAGACACTACAGCAAGCATGTAGGAAGTACAAATGGCACTGAACCTTATTTCTGGAGAAGGAGGTTTCACCACTATGAGAGTGTTTGGGCAGGTGGGAGATCACAAGTTGCATATTCTCATAGACTCTGGTAGCACCCTCAGCTTCATTAGGGAAGCCACAGCCAGAGATTTAGGCTGCAAGCTAGAGCCAACCAAACCCCTGTTAGTCAGGGTTGCTAATGGTAATAGAATGGTGAGTTCTACAAGAGTTAGTGGGTTCAAGTGGTCAGTACAGGGCCACCAATTCACTTATTCCCCCAGGACTCTAACCACTGAAGGGTGTGACTTAATCCTGGGTGGAGACTGGCTTAAAGTTTGTACACCTATAGAGTTGGATTATGAAAAAATGACCTTTACAGTGAACTGGATGGGGAAGAGGATTAAGATTTAGGCTCTCACTCAGGTGAGTGAATGCCATCTGATCTCTGAACATTCCCTATACAACCTGATCCACCACTCTAAACCATCCCCTATTGATGAGGTGTATATGATTAAGCTGAAGACAGATCAGTCTGATCACCAACACAGTCTGGGAGTACTATTGGATGAATATAAGGATGTATTTGAGGAGCCACATGGGCTGCCCCCCAAGCAGGGGTATTGAACACCAAATACTCCTCAAACCAGGAAGTATTCCCAAACACAAGTACCCATACAGAGTATCACATGACCAAAAAGCTGAGATAGAAAAAATTATAGAAGGATTACTGAGCAGTGGTATGATACAGGATAGCAAGAGTCCTTTTGCTTCTCCTATTCTATTGGTCAAAAAGAAAGATGGGACTTGGAGGATTTGTGTGGATTATAGGTGTCTCAATGGGTTAACTGTCAAGCATGATTATCTAATACCTATAATAGATGAGCTCTTGGATGAATTGAATGGTGCTAAGTTCTTCTCTAAGATAGACCTTAGATCTGGGTATTTCCAGATCTTGATGAAGCCAGAACACAGATTTCTAACTGCATTTAGTACTCATAATGGCCACTATGAATTCCTAGTGATGCCATTTGGCCTATGTAATGCTCCAGCAACATTTCAGTCACTGATGAACAAGATATTTAGGCCTCAGCTCAGGAAGTCAGTTCTGGTATTCTTTGATGATATATTGGTGTATAGCCCTACATGGGAGGAACATATGAAACATCTAAGGGAGGTTTTGTCTATTCTAAGGCACCACCAGTTATATGCTAAGCTAAGCAAGTGCCACTTTGGGCAAGAAAAGGTTGAATATCTAGGCCACATTATCTCTGCAGCAGGGGTGGCTACAGATCCAGAGAAGGTATCTAGCATGGTCAATTGGCCAACTCCTACCACCCTTAAACAGCTCAGGGGATTTCTTGGTCTTACTGGTTACTACAGAAAAATTGTGAGGGGTTATGGGCTACTAAGTAAACCTCTTACTTCTTTACTGAAAAAAGGAGCTTTTAGATGGTTTGAGGAAGCCACCATAGCCTTTGAGGCTCTCAAAGCAGCTATGGTTACTACACCAGTCCTAGCCCTTCTAGATTTCACATTGCCTTTTATCTTGGAGACAGATGCAAGTGGGAAAGGATTTGGTGCAGTTCTTATGCAAAGGGAGAGGTCCCTAGCCTACATGAGTAGGTCTTTAAGCCACAGGAACCAATCTCTCTCTATTTATGAGAAGGAGTTCATGGTTGTCATAATGGCCATTCAGAAATGGAAGCACTACCTACAGGGGCACAAATTCATTATCAAGACTGACCAACAGGCACTTAAGCACCTGTTGGATCAAAAGATAATGACCCCAATGCAGCAAAGATGGATCCCCAAGCTCCTAGGGCTAAATTATGAAATTCATTATAAAAAGGGAGCTGACAACAAAGCTGCAGATGCCCTTTCGAGAATTTCATACATTTCAGATACTCCAGAGGACTGCAACACCATTGCCACTGCAGTCCCTACCTGGATGCAACAAGTGGTTGACAGCTACAAGGATGTCCCTATATATGCTAGGGTGGTCAATTCCAAAACACTCAACCAATGCACCTATCCAGACTATGAGATGATGGGAGAGTTGCTGAAATACAGGGGTAAAATTGTTGTTGGGATTGGTAATGATATCAGCCAGTTACTACTGGCTGAGATGCACAACTCACCTTATGGGGGTCACTCTGGCATCTATGGGACTTATGACAGGCTTAAAAGGCTCTTCTATTGGCCCCACTTGAAGGATGAGGTGACCAGATGGGTTAACAACTGTGCAGTCTGCTGTGTTAGCAAAAAAGCTAATGAACCCTACCCAGGACTACTACAACCCTTACAGATTCCTAGCCAAGCGTGGACACACATCACCATGGACTTTATTGAAGGATTGCCAATGTCCTACAAAAAGGATACCATCCTAGTGGTGGTGGACAGACTTACTAAGTATGGGCATTTCATTCCTATGTCTCACCCCTACACAGCCCAAACTGTTGCTAAGGTGTTCTTGGACTCAATCTACAGGCTTCATGGCCAACCCCTAAGTATTGTAACCGACAGGGATAAAGTGTTCACAAGTCAGTTCTGGAAGGAATTGTTCAAACTCATGGGCACTAACTTGGACATGACCTCAGCCTACCACCCACAGTCTGATGGACAGACTGAGAGGGTGAACCAGTGCTTAGAGACTTACCTGCGGTGCATGATACATCAACACCCCAAGCAGTGGTCTAGGTGGCTATCCCTCGCTGAGTTTTGGTATAACACTAATTACCACTCCAATTTGAAAACCACTCCGTTCTAGGCGCTCTATGGCTACCCCCCTCCTCAACATTCACTCCAAATCTACTTCTCTAAGTCTGGGACACTCAATTCAGAAGTTGAGGCGGTACTCGGGGAAAGGCAGGATTTTATGTCAAAATTAAAAGCTAACCTACAGGCCGCACAGAACCGTATGAAGGTCTACACAGACTTAAAAAGAACAGAAAGGGAGTTTGAGGTAGGAGATCTGGTCTACCTCAAACTACAACCTTACCGACAGAGCTCCGTTGTTCTTAGGAAGAACCTGAAGTTGTCAGCCCGGTACTACGGACCTTATAAAATTACAGAAAGGATCGGGAAGGTGGCTCATCGCCTTGAATTACCTGAAGGGGCCCGGATCCATCCGGTATTCCATGTCTCTCTCCTGAAGAAAGTCTTAAGCAGCATCATTCAGCCGTCGGCCACCCTGCCTTCACACGATGAAGATGGAGTCTTTTTCATTTTCCCTTGCGCGGTGCTAGCAGAAAGGGTAATTCATGGGGATTCTCATACCATAGTAGAAAAATAGGTTCTTTGGGATGAATGTAAGCCAGAGCTGCTTACATGGGAAGATGCCAAATTTCTAGCTCGGGTCGTCGGCAAGATCGATCCTTGCGGACAAGGATCTCTAAATGAAGGGAGTAATGTCACAAACAAGGATGCTTTGGCCGGGGAATTCGATTTGGGAGCTAGGGTTCGTGAAGAGGGAGGCGGATTGGATATCAAATTGGGAATTGCACGAGTCGAGCTTATTGGCGGATATGGGAGAGACGGGTCGGGTCGAGTAGATTGAAGAGACATTTCTAGCAGCCCACTTAGTAGGATGTTTTATTTTAAAAAATGAGGCGGCCCATCTGTTCTGGCCCAGTTGATAGGTTATGTTTTAATTAATTGGGAAGTATACCCCTTATGCTTAGGGTTACGGTACCATATTGTAAGGGCTATAAATAGCTAGTTTATGAATGGAAGAAGCAAGCAATGAGATAAATCTGTTTTTCCTCCTCTCGTTCTCTCATTTTCTCATCCATTTCTTCTATATCTTCTCTCATTTCTTGTTACCAAGTTTACACTATTATTATACAAACATTATATTTCTACATTATATCTATAGATCTGCTGTCCAACTATTTAATATAAGAAATCCAGCTTGTTGGCTACAGTAATTTGTATGTTATGTTTTTTATGATTGTAATGTTTTTTTTATGTTATGTTTTTAATGAATGTAATGTTTTTTTTATGTTACGTTTTTTATGAATGTAATTTTTTTTATGTTATGTTTAGGGAATGTAATTTTTTTTATGTTATATTTATGGAATGTAATTGTTTTGTGTAATGTGTTTTTTATGTAATATTATTTGTCTTTTATTTTATTTCAGGTAATATTTTTAGTATTTTATTTTTTTTATGTTATGTGTCTTTATGTAAAATTGTAGCTATGTCTTCTAGTCTTCCAGTCTATAAATATAGCCGCTGAAAAACTGTACCCATATCTATTCATATATTGCAGGACTTCTAGCTATGTCTAGTCATATTATTATTTCTAGACTTCTAGTCTTCCAGTCTATAAATATAGCCGTTGAAAAACTGCACCCATATCTATTCATATACTGCAGGACTTCTAGCTATGTCTAGTCATATTATTATTTCTAGTCTTCTAGTCTTCCAGTCTATAAATATAGTCGTTGAAAAACTGCACTCATATCTATTCATATATTGCCATTGAAAAAATTAGTTGTTGTAAAACTATCCGTTACAACTTCATTATATATTTGATTGTGAGATATTCAATTTTCTACACTTCCCAAATTTCATATTATTATCTGTCTTCTACTCTACAAATTTATATGCTACCCAAATCACTCAAACATGTCTTCATCTGATAACGACTCTACCACTAGTCATAATGATGATGACTATCAACCTCTTGATAGCACAATCTTTAATTGGCTAGTGGATGACGCAGACGAACGAAGGCTTCTCGAGCTTATGGAACAAGTTGCAGGTTCAAGCTCTCGATCGAGAATGTATATCCATCGAGATCGTGAAGAGGCTCATGCTCGACTTATGAAGGATTACTTTGATGAAAATCCAACATATAGTCCTAGCATATTTCGATGACGTTTCCGAATGCGTAAAGAGTTATTCACTTGCATAGTTAATGCCTTGGAATCTCACGCTGAATACTTTAAGTGGAGGGTTGATGCAACAATGAGAAAATGTTTCTCACTGTCTCAAAAATGCACGGTGGCCATCAAACAATTAGCATATGGTGGTCCGGCCGATCATTACGATGAGTACTTACGTGTTGCAAAAACAACGATACTCAATTGTTTGTTTAACTTTTGTCGATGTGTGATTGAAGTATTTGGTGAATATTACTTGAGGCAGCCGAATGCTTCTGACTGTCAACGCTTAATACATATGCATAAACAAAGGCATGGTTTTCCAGGGATGCTTGATAGCCTCAATTGTATGCATTGGGAATGGAAAAATTGTCCAGTCGCTTGGAAAGGTCAATATACTCGTGGCGATCATGGAGTCCCAACAATTATGCTTGAAGCGGTCGCGTCTACTGATTTGTGGATATGGCATGCTTTCTTTGGCATGGTTGGATCAAACAATGACATCAATGTGCTTAATCAGTCCCCGTTGTTCAACGACGTTTTACAAGGTCGCGCACCGATGGTGAATTTCACTATAAACGGTACGCAATATTCACAAGGATATTACCTAACAGATGAAATCTATCCAGAATGGGCCACTTTTGTTAAGAGCTTTCAGTGTCCTCAGGATCCGAAGAGAAAAAAGTTCAAGAAAATGCAGAAAGCTGCCAGAAAAAATGTTGAACGGACATTTGTGGTACTCCAAGCTCGTCGGGCAATGATTAGAAATCCAAGTCGTTTTTGGCAGAAAAATAATTTGAAAGAAATTATGTTAGCTTGCATTATCTTACATAATATGATTATCGAGGATGAAGGAGATACAACACCCGATTGGACGGACGAACCCAACATCAACGAATCAAGCAACAATTATCCAAAGATGAAACAAGGCTCTACCAGAGCATTTCATGATTATCTCAGGAGAGGTTCTGAATTACGTGATAGGGAAAAGCATCACCAACTTCGAGCCGACTTGATCGAGCACACATGGGCAATATGTGGTGATAATTAGTAATTTGTTAATTTAAATTTTATGTATTTTTAATTATATTGGATGTTGGTTTGAGTTAGTAATTTTTTTTCATGTATCAATTTAATTTGTGTTTTAATTTTAATATTGCTCAATTTTTTTGGGATTATTTTTAAAATTAGTTTATTAATTAAATATATATTTAAATTAAAAAATGAAAGTAAAATAATGATCTATATATAAAATAAAGAAATTAATAAGATATAATAAAAGATAAATGAGTAGATATAATAGCGGGGCCCATTAATAGTTACTTTTTAGGTAGAATGATTGGAGAGAAATATGTTAGGTAGATAATAGATAGATATTTTATGATGTGGCAACACCTAGAGTTGGGCAGAATGATTGTGAATGCTCTTATAAAAAAATGATTATAATGGAAAGGGACTATGACTTATGTCTTTATCCTCTCTCTTTTTTTAGTTATAGAAAAAGAGTAGAGACTATAGGGCATGGGTTATGAATTATGATATAATTTTAAGTGTTGAGGGTTAAGGGATAAAAAAATATTTTCAAATTTGTATTCATATTTTATAAAATAATATGAACTGTCAAGAGTAAAAACTGCGTTTAGAATTTTTCTACTTTTTATTACCGATTAAACAACATAAAATTAGTCCATATTTCAACCCAAAAAAACTTTAAATGATGTTCTGAGTTTAATTAAATTGAACGATACCCACGTCATAAATGATCAATCTATCTTCTTTCATTTCTATTTATTGATCACAAAATTTATAAAGATAAACTGATCAATCACAAAATTTAAATATTATTTTTGTGCCCAAAAGATTCCCCGAAATTCGAATCTTCCCCTACCACCGCACAAATCACATATTGATATCCACACTGTAACTAAGTCAACAACCACCCTCGATCAATCCTAGCGCACATGATTCTAATATTGGACAAATAAAACCATCTCATATATATTTATTCCGTAATCCGCGATACACACAATCATTACCCGGATATTTTAATTAGTTGGGGCACGTATTAATATATGGGTAACTCCAAATTTCCGTTGAGGAAAAAAAATTAGTTTCGTTTCAATTTTTGCTCTCCCTCCACGCCTCTCTTTCATCCTGTTCTTCGTTCTCTCTCTTCACAGATACAATCGATTGATATAAATATACCAAAAATTAGCCAGTGCATGCATCTCTAGTTGATCTTTCGTGTGGAATTTTTCATTTTCTCTTCCGTTTTCGTGTGTGTTGTTTCTGCCCCTTTGAGGAAATGGAAATGATCGCCGTGGCGGATTCGAGCTTTCTGATGGTTTATTGCTACGCTATTGGTGGAGGAATGGTCGCCGGCAAACGAATAAGTCGACGGTTTGTTAAGACTTTTATAATACCTACGGTGCCACCGTGTTGTAAGTTTAGGGCTATCTGAACTTGAAGTTAGGGTTTCGTTATCTTTCTGTGTTGTGAGCGTGATTGGTGCTGAGACTTTGATTATTATCGTATAATTCTGGTGAATTTCGTGTTATTGAAGCGTATTACTTTTAAAACTGGTGCGAAACGATTTTCTGGTTCAAAGTCGGCTGGAATTTGAGAATTATGTTGTCTCTGTTGAAGTAATTGGAGAATCTTTGTGAAGTTGCAGCTGTATCTTTCTGCTCTTGGCGGTAGAAGTTGACTATCTGGAATATATTGTTAAATGAGGCTTGAATTTTGAAGTTTCACTTTGGAAGAAGAGTATATTTGGAGTTCTTCTGTTGGAGTTGAAGTTCAGTTGACTGTTGTTTTTGCATCTTGGTGAAACTTAGGGTTTAGGTTTTCACTAGATTGGATTCAGGTAGCAAACTTTTGTTAAAGATTTAGATTGGCGGGGAGGATGGAATTAGGCTTTCCAAAGTCGAGCATTAAAAATTTGAAAGAACAGTTGTTAAGGACCACTCTTCGTAATGTGAGGTCACAGGGGCATCCATATGTTGAACTTAGGAGGGAAGAAGGGAACAAGTTGATCTTTTTCTGTACTATGTGTCTTGCACCTTGTTATGGTGATTCAAGCTTGTATGATCATTTGAATGGCAATCTGCACACTGAAAGACTAGCCACTGCGCAGGTTACTCTGTTCAAACCAAATCCATGGCCATTCAACGATGGTGTATTTTTCTTCCATAGTGGTTCAGAGGAGAAAAGTAAAAGTTTACCTGCTTCAGACTGCGAGCAAAACAAGTTGCTAGATGCTCATCATGCTGGTGCAGACAGCCTTGCATTAGTTGGACCAGTTTCTAGTGCACAGAGTTCACACCAGAGTGAGGTCAATGCTGATTACGATGAAATTCCCTCTAATTCTAGCCTGGATGATGATGGAACTGGTCGGCTACTAGTTATTCCGGGTGTTCTGCAAAAGGATGAGGTTTCTGATTTGGTGGTAAGGCATATCGGAGTTGGAAAAATCGGTGCCAGGTTTTGTGAGAAGGATGGGGTCTCCAGTGAAATTCTTAGGATATGGTGTGAATGGCTTGGGAATGTGGATTTTACCTGTGAGAATATTAATATGATTCCAGAACATGAGTTTGCTGTTGTTACTTTTTCTTACAATTATAATTTGGGTCGAATGGGGTTATTTGATGGTTTCAGATATTTGCTTCCATCCAGTCCTCATTCAGAAGCTGAGGATACTGGCTGTCCCAGAGACAAGAAGAGAAAGTCATTTTCTGATCCAGAGGATACAAGTGAGGCCTTAAGGAATCAAGGTGACTCTTCTGGGGAAGAGTCTCGATCTTCGAATAAATCAAAATCGAAATTGCTGTGCTCTGGAAATGATGATCAGCTGGTGCATTCTCGCATTCTTTCGAGCAAGACCATGAGGAAACTATTGAGAAACCAAGAGCGTGTTGCCTCTGAGAGGACTTGTGATATATGCCAACAGAAGATGCTTCCAAACAAAGATGTTGCTGCTCTGATGAACAGGAAGACTGGAAAGCTTGCCTGCAGCAGTAGAAATTTCACTGGGGTTGGACATCATCTGAACTTTCCTTTTCCCTTAATTAGCTGTATTCTGGACTTTTCAGTGTGTTTCTAACATCTTACATTTCTCTAAGGCTAATATTTATTTTAACTTCTCTGTCTCCATTTGCATATAGGCATTCCATCTATTTCATATATCCTGTCTCATTCATTGGATACTGCTTCGTGAGGTTGAAGCTTTTGGAAAGCCGTCAATGGAGCCCAAAGCAAAATCGAGATACAAGAAAAAGGTTAAAGGTAAGAATGGGCAGAAGCAGGAGGTGCAAGACAAGCAAATTTGCTCAGTATTCTGTCCTGAATGCCAAGGCACTGGTATAACGATTGATGGGGATGACCTCGAGAAACCAACTGTCGCACTTTCTAAGGCAAATTAATATTACTTCAATTCCTTTGTATTTTTTCTTATCTTTCTCTTTTCTAGTGGGTACACTACCAGTCTCTCCCTCTAACTGTTTGTTCTGATTTCATTCCAGATATTCGGGTACAAGATCAAACTACTCGATGCTCGTAAAGCATGGATAAAAACTCCTGAATTATTGGAAAACTGCTCGATGGGTTTTTATTTCCCTCTCCAATCTGTTGAAACATATCAGGTAAAGGTCGTGATCTCACAATAGAAATACTAGTCAGGGCAATTATGAATATTGTCCACGGATATATTAGAAATACTAGTCAGGGCAATTCTGTATATTGTCCACTGCTATATGTCTGGCAAGGTGTAAACACTACATTGATGCTAACAAATATAATTCAATTCCTTGTCAGGAAAATGTATCACCACTGAAATTGCTGCACTTCTATCGCGCTGATGACTAGATTAGAGTTGGTTTACCAGATGTCAGTGAGATGGAGGCATCATTCACCTACTGATGCTGCTGCTGTGTGGAACTTACTGTTGACGCTTGCATTTATTTGTGATGGTGATGATTTATGTACTGCATAGGTTTAGAAGGCAGTTTTTAAGTGGACATCTTAAGCACTGTCGGATTTGCTATATCTAGCATTGTAAATAAATTGCAACTCTCTTCAGGTGCATGTAGTAAAATACCTCGTCATTCCTTTAAAGAAGCAAACTGTGAACTTCAGATCGCTGCTATCACATATAGTTCTTACAAATCCACGTGTAGCTATCAGAAAATGTTATTTCAAGATTTCTGTTGATTTCTATTTGCAAGTTGTGGACTATTCATTTGTGATTGGGTGATTTTGTAGGATTAATATTTTACTATTGTCAAATATTTTGAAGTAGCTGGTCAAATTTTGAATGAAACGATTGAATATTGTGTTGTTTCGAAAATACTGGTGAGGTGTTCTGTTGATAATATGGTCATTTGCTTGATCGTCAACAGATCGATTTGGCAAGTTAAATTACTAAACTTGATGATTGGTGTGAGTTGGGATGCGTTTTAGAAAATAAAGGAAATTTTGTTTAAATTTGAACAATAGTTTTGAACAGATTCTGTTTTCTTTTCGGATTAGATACTGAACTTAGATGAAAGCCTCCTTTAAAAGAAATTTGTTTTGGGACCCCTTTCCTTGAGAGGTGTCGTGTCCAGTCCTATAATTTTTGTGGAAGGGATAAGTTGTGGCATATATTTGCGTTATTTTATGTGTGCATTATATCAGCACACACAGATAATCAGTCGTATAGAATTTTTGTGGAATGGGTAAATTATGGGTGCTATATTTGTGGGGTTAGCGTTTAAAGTTTACATCAACACACACGTAGATAGGCGTCTATATTTTTTGTGGAATGAGTATATGCTGACACAAATAGATAGTCGTCTATAACTTTTGTGGAATGGGTATATCAACGCACAAATAGATAGTCGTTTGATATTTTTGTGGGGGTGGAGTTTAAAGTTTGTATTCTCAAAGTTTTATAATTGAAGCAAGTTGTCAAAACATTTCTTGTACAAGTTATCGTAAACGCTGGATAGTCAAGTGCAAAGCGGATAATTGTTGAAGCATCTAATTGAAGAAAGAATTAGAAAATGTATCAGTGCACAGATAGGTAGTTTATTTAAGCAAAACCACACGCATCATTTAGATGTACAGGACAAGTTTTTTATATACCATTTGTGTACTAGTTTGTATAGTTTCGGCATCTAGTGATCACTGAAAATTTAATTATATTATTGCCAATTCGTCACGGAGTTTATAATTCTGCTAATTCGTCTTATTGCCAAAAATATCTTTGTACTTCTTCACAAAAATAATGCTAATAATAATAAATAAATAGATAATCTTTATATGTTATAGTCATTTCCGTGAAAAATCCTTCAAACTCATATTAATTATGTTTTTGAAAAATTGTCCTATCATTTTGGAAAAAAAAACATGCAGAGAGAAAATCTGACAATTTAGCAAGTTTATTTTGAATTCCACAGTTAGGTCAATCAGGGCCTTCCGGTAATAATCGATCGGGACTAATTGTGGAAGTATCTATCAATAATCACTATATGTGTGTGTGTGTGTAGGGTGGTTTCCTTTTATGGAATGTACATAAGGTCTTGTGCCAGATTGGAAAAAAAAAAAAAATACTTCCCCAGTTTTATAAAAATTGATATTTTAGGTTTTACAATAAATTTTAAAAATTAAGAAACGTGATAGATGTACCATCTTTTCCTATTAAGTTTTATTTTTCTAATATATATTAATTTCTCTTTCATTATAATCCATTTACCTCTATAACTCTCCTTAATTTCCCCAACATATTTATAGAGGAGATTTTATATGGGTAAAATTGAGAAGAAGAATGTCAAAAAATGTAAAACATCAAATAATTTACAACAAAATTAAGAGACTAAAACAACAATCTTTCTGAAACTAAAGGAGTACAACTTATAATACTGAAAAGTATAACTTCTAATACTAAAAAGTATCATGTTTATTTTACTGAGATGAAATAAAGAGTTTTTGTAGGGAAAAAAAAAACTTTAAAGGGGAAAAAAAATTGGTGTTGCAAGTGTTGTGCACGTGCCTTTTTTCGGGTTTGGAGCGCGTTTTTGTACCAGTTTGACCAGTTTAATGATTTGTGACCCATCAAATGGTCTGATATACGTTTTTGTCTATGATTATATACAATTCCTTGCAAAAATTAATAATAATATAGATATCTAATTATTTATAGAAATACTTTGATTCATATAAAATATTTGTCGACTACTTTACTAAATCGTATTCACAATTATTAATATTATTACTGGAAAAGCTAAAATATATACATAATTCTCATAATTACTCTTATTTATTCATCAAAAAATTGTAGTCGTAGAAGTATAATAAGAAAAAATAAAATTTTAAAATGTTTAATAAGAAAAAATGACTAAATGGGCTGAATAAAACATAAATTAAGACTATTTTGCAGGAGTGAGTGAGTAATAGATATATACTATGTTTTTTGATGGATCGATCTACCACAGAATGACAAAACCTAAGCTCCATCTAGATTCTAGGTAAGTGGAGTTGGCGGCGAGGGTGGTGGAGGCGGCCGTGGAGATGGCGGCCGGTTTTATATATCTTGCAATGATGACAATGCCGCAATATTTTTCTACTACAAACTCTTCACTACTAAAACCACGGGAAATTTAATTTTATACTGGGTATCAAAGTTTTTTTTCTTTTTTACGAGGAGGGTAACTCACAAGAGTTGCTTGAAAATGCGTACTAAAAGAATTAACTAGGGGTGGGTCAGTATGGTATACCGAAAATTTCACATCGTACCGTATTTCGTACCGAAATTTCGATATCGAAAAATTTCATACCGTTCTCGCACCGAAACTTTCGGTATATGGGACTTTGGTATACTGAAATTTCGGTATATGCTGTAACAGATGTTGATATCGTACCGATATTTTCGGTATACCGTACCGTACCGATATATGGAACTTTGGTATACAGAAGTTTCGGTATATGCTGTAACAGATATTGATATCGTACCGATATTTTCGGTATACCGTACCGTACCGATATTATACGGTATACCGAATATACTGAACTTCTAAGATATACCGAACTTTCACGCCATATCAGAAATACCGAAATTTTAAAGTATACCGAAAATACCGAATTTTACATGTCGTATCGATCCGAATTCTACAAATAACAACATAAAAATTCACGTCTCAACAATCAAAATACCAACACCAAACAAGTTTAATAGTTATTCAATTTAGATGAAACTTATATAATGAGATTTTTTATATAAGCAATTCTTGATTATGATTTATTAAATTAAATATTCACTAATTTATATTAAATTTATTTACTTAAGATTTAATTATTAGTATTACATGATGATTATTTTATATATATATATATATATATATATAAATATAATTTTACATAGTTTATAATTTTTTATGCAATAGAGTGAATAACTAATTAATGGACAAATAAAATTTTATTTCATCATTGATATACATAGATCTCGGTAAATTTTAGGCATACTAAATATTTGTATATTATAGTATAGAAGAATCAAATATAATCAAGATTAACATTTAACTTTTCAACGGAAAGTGTCATTTATCTATGTTCAGCTTAATTTTAGATTAATGAGTTTTGATTCAACTTTTCAATGGAACATCTTATATTATTGTTGTTGATACCGTTTGGAGTGTATCATAGATTTAGAGATATTTGTTTAAGTTGTGTATTTGGAAGTTTTTGTCTTTCTTGCAGGTTAAAATCTGTTGAGAGAAAATAGGAGCATATGGGATTTGACCAAGTCCAATGATCTGCTGAAGCCACGGTTGTTCCGGAAGTTGCGCCGGAAATATAGGAGTGCAGTTCGTGGAGATCAAGGCTGAGTGAATCGGTTGCTTTGAGTAGGGATCAAGCAACGAACTGTGTATATATAGGGTTCAGATAGTTAGTGTTAGATACGAGTTTTTAATAGAGCTTTTCAGATATGGTAAAGTTTTGAGTTCTCGTATTTATCCGTTTCTACTAGATATAGTTAAGACAACTTTAGTCCCAACCTTCTGTGAAGGAAGAGATAAAGTGTCTTAATATTTAGTAAGAGTTTATCTAGTAGTGTTTTTGTAATTCACATATTTTATATAGTGAAGATTTCGCCCTGAGGCACTTCGCAAGATTATAGAAATATAATCTTGTGAAAATTCCAATCCATTGTTTCTGTTTTAAATTTTCGCTGCGTATGCAAAGTTGTCTCAACTTTATACACAACTTTGTACACAACTCTTTCAGAACCGAGAGTTCGGTTTCTTCAATTGCATTGTATTTCAATTTCTAATTTATATATATTTGATTAAATACTTGAGTTTTTGTATTTTTATCATCATCACAAACATATATATAAATTATTTATCATTCATATATACGTACATTAGTCATGTTTATATTCGTATATTCATTTTCTATTCATTCATTTTATTTTTAATTATACTCATAATTGTAGTCTTGTTAGATAATTATATAATTCCTCATATATATTAGTTTATTATTTTTCATTAGTCATGTTCAAAAATCAATATATAAATATTAAAGTTTTTTGTTTGTATGATAAAATTGTTAAATGTTATATTATTGCATTGTATTATTCTTTCTCATTTTGAATCTTTGATATATTTGATCAAATATTTGAGTTATAATTATGAATCCAAATTTTAAATAAATGTTACAATATTGTAGAATCAAATGAATTCAAATATAATTATATGATTAACTATTTCTTATTTTCTTTTATTTTATTTTATTTTATTTTCCTCATTAATTATTTTACTCATAATTGTAATCCACATTTGTTAAGTTGTTCATTCATATTAGTTTATTATTTTTCAATATGAGTCATATTCAAAAATCAATATATAGATAGTGAAGTGTTTTTCTTATATCTCATAATTTATGTATATCTCATATATATTTATTAATTTTCAAATATTGTAATTTTGCTAAACTTTTATAAAAACTTAATAAATATTATTTTATTGCATTGTATTTCTTTTTTTTTTCTTTCTCATATTTATAAATCTAAATTTTAAATATATGTTGCAATATTATAATTACAACATTGAATTATAGATATAATTTTTTTTTGAAAAAGACGGTATGTATCGGTATATCGATATACCGTACCGTACCGAGACATCAATATACCGTCTGCATACCGGTATATCGCCCAGATTCCAACTAACTCCACTCTAGCTCAATTAACCGATCCTTGATGCAAAGATTAATTTAATCAACTCATGCAAACCAGTTATAGTCGCCGAAGACACTTACTGACACGACCTAATTTCTCCATAATTTCTCGATAACCAGGAAGACACTTCACTAATTATTTCCCTAATCGACTGACAACCGTAAGAGACACTCTATAGGTTTAATGAGCCGACAGCATTTAATTCTAGAGAAACCCGATTCAAATCTAACTGACTCTGACACAGGACAGTTGAGACTCGACTGTTATTCCCCTGATTCTGAAGAACCATTTTACCACTAATTAAACTCAAACCACAATTACGGATGGCCGGTCTAATTGGCTGCTAATTAATTCTGGATTATTAAATATTTGCAACTACCTAGCAAAACCAAAACAATTAACGACACGAAAATTAAGAACAACAGATACATGCACTCGATTAAATGATAAAGCAATTAGATCTCACGATTTAGTCGGCTAGAGCTTCGTTAAGTTGTCACCTGAGATATGATCGAACTTAGCTGGAACTCATGATTAAACTTGATCGCATAGAATTATTGAAAGCTTGAACACGATGAAGTAGAAAAGAAATATGAAACTGAATAAAATCACGTCTCCGGTCTCGCGTTCGTTCAGTTCTGAATTCTGAATAATTCAATCCCAAAATAAAAGAGATCCTAATATATCTAATATCCATAAAGGAGTTTATCTTAACTAGGAAATAAAATCTATAGCTATCTAAACTAGGTAAGTTGACCAAAAAGACTCCTTAGGGTTGTGGACTTCCTTGTAGTCGCCTCCAAGCAATTCCCGAGCTGTAATTCACGTTTGGGCCCACTGGAAACCTCAAAACGTATGGATCGGCCCAGTTCCAGTCGTCAAAGCCCGCGAACTGCGCCCAGAATTCCTTAACTCCTGCAGTATGCCCTTACTGCATGCGACTTCAAATCTCTTCACATCAAAATGCGCAGTTTTAGTCTAGAATCTCGGCTCTTTCTTCACTATGAGGCTAGCTACCTGTATTCAACTCAAAAGACACTTCTTCCCACAATATAGAGCAATAGGGTAATTACATAACAATAATAGACATGAAATAGACCCCAAAACTTAGGAGTTTCGGTATATACCGATATTACCGAATATCGGTATATACCGAAATACCGGTATATACTGAAGCTCCACGGTATACCGCGGTATACCGTAATTTTAAAAAGTTCATACCGTTACCGTACCGAAAATTCATGGTACGGTATCATACCGTACTGAAAATCTCGATACACCGAAAATTCGGTATTTTTGACATTTTTTTGGTACGATAAGTGTGGTATTTCAGTATATTTTCCCACCCCTAGAATTAACCACAAGCATTGTTCAACTATGTACAATAGCCTGCAACACACAAAACAATTAACCACACTTGAAAATTTATTTTTTTGTGAGATTGTTTGGGCGTGAGATGAGAATCCTAAATCGAGCTTAATGAATAAAGCTTTATTAATGTTAGGGTTAATTGCCTTAAAAATCATGAATTTTGAGTTTAGTTACAAATTTAATATGAACTTTAAAAGTAGACAATTAAAACACCAACTTTCAATTTGTGTGTTATTCAACATCCCCATATTTTTATAAAATAAATTGACCTCCAATTCAACATATAATTGGGGCCACTTTGATGTCATTCTAAAATATTGATGGTCGAGTAATGACGGGCTCGAAGAGATGATCAAATTGTATGTTGGATTGGAGATCAATTTATTTTATAAAAAATTGGGGATGTTGAATAACATACAAATTTAAAGCTGGTGTTTTAATTGCCTACTTTTAAAGTTCATGTTAAATTTGCAACTAAGCTCAAAGTTCATGATTTTTAAGGCAATTAACCCTTAATGTTATAACTTTTTTTTTTCAAACACGAAGCATAAAATCGATTTTTAGTTAATACTCATTAACTGAAACTTTTAAATACAGAAAAACAAAAATGAGAATTAACCAACTTTAAACTGAAAAGGAGAGAAACTAACAGAGAAAATTTTAAAACATATATGAGTTTTTTTCATTTTCACTTCAGAAAAAGCTTAATTTCATTTGTCTCATATTCAAATAATACAAACTCATATTCCATTTCAATTAATAAGGATTCTTTTTTATAATTCCTCAGTTTCAGAATGATTGATGTTATAGTATCTTAATTTGTTGTAAATTAATTGATGTTATACAATTTTTAACACTCTTTAGAGATATACAAATTACAATGAGAGAGAAATTAAGATATATTAGGAAAAATATAATGTATAACTTAATAAGGAGAGAGTATATATATATTTGTCATATTTTTTTTTAATTTAAAACTTAAAACATCAATTTTTCTGAACCTAATGAAGTATTTAATTGTTATCACTGTTTATGGTCGCATTTCATATTAACAAATAATCAAATTCTTACTATTTGGGATTATATCTCTGACCAATTTTTTCAACTTGATTATCATCTTATTATTTATATTCTAGAAATTCTATAAAAAAGTATGTCTTCATAAACTGTCCAAAGGCTAGGTGCCCTTGTTATTATATTAAAAAGAGTAGACAATTTGGATTAGTTATATGGAAAAGTATGCAAATTTATTATCTTTTTAAATATTCCTGTCAGATCATGGGACCATCCATTTAATAGTTTAATACCCATAAAATAATTAAATTAATTCAAATCGTTTAAATTAATTCTAGCAATTTAGCTAGATTTCTCATTATATTCTATATTTTATCTATTATATAGCACGCAACGACGCATATATATATATATATATATATATATATATATCTACATTGGCAATTTTTAAAATTAGATTGACCTGAATAATTTGTTTAATTGAACAGAGACGTTGAGATTCTTCCCAACTGATTTGGCCAAGAATATTTTCTTTATTTTTAAAAGAAGTCCTTTGTAATTGTAGGTATTTTTATGCATGTCTTCACTAAAATGTAAATAAGGTAAATTATTTTATTTTATTCCCCTTTCAAAATTCAGTGAATGGTTTCAAATTCGTGATGTTTTCCTTTTGGTTTTATATATAGGTCTACACGGTTATTTGCTTGTTGCATTCATGTAGTGTTGGATAAAAAAAAGCTGGATTAGTCCAAACTCCAAACACTCAATCAATTGGAAAGTGATTAAATTTCCAATATAATCCTTTGATGATTAATAGCAAAATTAAACTGTAGTAAATAAGATTAATTACACTTTGAATCACAACTTTGACCTAATGTATAATTTTACACATTTTTCCAAAAAAAGGTCAAAAAAATGAGAGAGAGCATTTTTTTTTAACTCACAACCCGTGATATTGAGAAGATTCGAACTCGTGAACTTTGGTATCCAAGCAACCTCACTCCATCACTAGGTCATCCCCACCGAGAAAAAAAAAATGGAGAGAGAGCATTTTGTTTAGGTAGAGTGAAACAACAAAAATGTTTTAGAGTGGTTAATTTGTTGGCAGATGTTAGGTTCCAGCCACACTATATTAGATTATTTAAATTCAGAGCCAACTTCGTTTTTATTTTACATTTTTTTCTTATAGGAGGTAGTGAATAAATGAGATCCACGTGTTTTTATGGTGTAGAAATCTTCGATAATAACTACAACTCCAATAACAAGATTATCACTATCATTGGCAAATTTCCACAACTTTTAAAACATGAACATTTCTTTCTTCAACATTATTAAAATTCTATGTTTGTTTTATCTTCCACAACACAATTTCCTTTTCTTTTTGCTTCTCCTAATTAAGTTAAAAATTCACAAATTAACACACACTTATGATCACATCTCGAGGCATTAATTAGTCTTTGAATCTATTAGACTTTTCAATGTTTTTTCAAATTCTCACAAAATCTTCTTCTAGAAAATTCCGATCTAACATATTCATCAAAATGTTGACCTCGAGCTTGATTTTATGGGTAGGTACGAATTATTTGAGTCAGTTATGCACTTTTGCACTAAAATGGATTTATGTACGTATATAGATAGCTATAATTTATTCATAAAATTTATCATACCCACAGAATACCATTACCAAACATTTTCACTAGATGTAATTTTATCTGCTGATCATCTTAAGATAGATCCCTGTTTGAGAGAAAATCTTAAAAATTACTTTGATCTACATTTAACTAAAAAAAAAAAAAAACTTTCATCACGCGGTCTGATGGATCCTTTCCGTCAATCGACCCGCCCAACTGGCTCTTTGAAAAAAAAAATCATCCCAAGAAATAATGACACTAAAATGTATTACCCTTAACCTCAAAAGTATATACTCCCTTCGTCCCAATTATATAGTCTCATTTCTCCTCGCACGTAGATTAAAAATATTTATGAAAACAATATGTTAAAGTTAAACTTCCAATAGCACCCTCATTGAATATTTATAACTTTTAAGTTGTTATTTTTTTAATTTCCAAGATTCAACAAGGGTTTATTAGTACATTACTATGAAAATTAATAATATTTATAGTAATGGGACTATATTATTGGGACACCTCAAAATAGTAAAAGGGACTATATAATCGTGACGAAGGGAGTATATATATATATATATATATATATCATCTCTCCTACGTGCTCATTTAAGTTTATTACATCTCAATTAGAATTTAACACATCTAACTTAGGGTATATTGTTTCCAATTAAGATTTATTAATCTCAATTGAGCTTTATATTTAATTAAAAATTAATTATTGAGTGCAATGCACTACGTGAGTCACAAGATCAAAAAAATTAAATTAATTCACTTTAATTTTAGTATTAACTAATTCCATTTTAGGGCATATATTTATTTCAAAATAAATTAATTTTCGAGCGCAGTGCACTCAGCCCATGCATTAGCGTCGGACGAGTGTATTGTGCAAGTCGTCGGATAAAAGAAATTAGATTAAGGTAAAACATAGTTTTGGGTCCCTATACTTTTTAAATTTTTTCGAATTGGATCTCTCTATTTTATTCAGTTAAAATGAGGTCAATGTACTATCAAATAACGTCATTCTAGTATCAATTTGGATAAAATCAAGTCTCTCGAGAATTTAATTTTATCCAAATTGATCGTACATAGACTTGATTTTAACAAAATTAATAGTGCAAAGACCCAGTTTAAAAATAAAAATACAAATTGAAAAAATAATTAAATAAAAATAAAAAATAAATACATATTGAATTTTTTAAGTAAAATTTTTTCAGAAAATAAAAAAATAGTTTTAATTATTTTTTTAAAAACCACTAATCCACCAATATAACTTTATTTTTTACTTAAAAATTAAATTTGTATTTTTTTATATTTTTATTTAATTATTTTTTCAATTTTTATTTGTTTATTCAAAAATAATGAATCTTTATTTTTATTTTCAAATTAGATTCTCAGGGACTTAATTTTATCCAAATTGATAGTGCAAGGACCTCATTTTAATCAGATTAATTGTAGAGAGACTTTATTTTAACCAAATAGAGTAGATGGTCCCAATTCAAAAAAGTTTAAAAGTACGAGGACCCTAAACAATGTTTTACCTTAAATTAATTCACTTTAATTTTATGGTTCATTAATTTCACTTTACAATAAATATTTTCAGAGAAAAAACTAAAAAAATTAATCATAAAATCCAAAACAATTGAAAAAATTAAAAAAAAAATTCATGCACGCCTAGCCCTCTTGCGTGGCGTGCATGTGCCTTTTCCGGAGCTTTCTAGTAGAAATTTTAGAGTTTAAATAGATGAGAAAAGGTAGCCACAGAATACATGGATTTTCAGAAATTTGGAAGGCGGATTGATTGCTACTGCAGTGGCTATTTTTTCTTCTTCCTTTTTTCAGATTTTTTTTATAATAATGAGGCTATTACTAAAAAGGGTTGAAGGGCCAAAAAAAAATATTAAAATTGGACAAACACTTGCATGCATCATGATGCAAATAACACTATATGAGATGGGTCAGTCAAACCCGCTTTTGATCCAATCAACGCGGGTCAACCTGTGCTTTGACCCGGTCAACGCAGGTCAATCTGCTTTGACTGGGTCAACCCATAAAAAAAATATGTTCAAAATGAGTACCAACCTTCCTATTAAAAGTATCACAAAACATTCGAAAAGTACCATATATATCATTAAAAGGTAAGGGGTCTGCTAGTTATTTTATATAAATTTATTTAGTTCAAATTCTGATTTTTTTTTCAGTTTTTATATTGTATGTGTTGAGATTAATCTAAAACAATCATCATTCCAAGAATTTACAAAGGAAAGCAAAACACGAGTTCGGTAAAATAAAAAGTACCATGTGGTAAGTAGAAAAGTATCAAGTACGATAAAAAAGTATCAATCTGAGATTAATACTATCATCATTCCAACTACAATAAAAAATATCATGTGCCACGTGGCACACCCGCGTGGGGCCACGTGGCCACCTGAAATAGGCGGAAATACGCAAGTCCACCTCTTAAAATTGTATTTTATTTTTTAAAATATTAGGGACTCTAGTGAGTGAATTCCAGGCTGTGTATAAAATTACCATTAAAATAATAAATATCTACAAACCTCCGAGGGCCTAGACTCGAAAAATCATCTCCTCAATATGATAAAAACACATTTTTAAAATCAATGAATATAATTAAAGCATTTATCATATTAAACATATTGATATTTTACCAGAGTTGATAGCGCTCAGGTGAAAATAAATTCTGGTACTGTCATGGGGAAAAAAAACCCTCAAATTTTATTATTTATGGTAACACGATGAAGATTACGTTCATTTAAATTTTATTTACTTTAATTTTGGGTTTAAAAAAATTCAAAATTCAAAATTTGAAGTTTTCAACCATTTGATAATTGGAAAGTAAAGGTAGATGATGGGTTTAAACCATTGGCTACCTTTTCAGATAAAGAAGGCCCACTCCAGTTTCTATATTTTCATTATATAGTTTAATTATGGATAAAACTCCAATTGATAAATTGATATATTTTAATTCAAGAATCAGCCACGAGCATCTATTACATGCCAATTTTATTTTCAAAATATGACGTGATATAGCCTAATGTGGACTCCTGTAAAAAAAGGATATAAATACATAATTTATAACCAACACGTCAAACTTAAAAGGCCAGTAACTTTAGACTTCGGAGAATTGATTATAACTTATAAGCTCCACAGTGCACAACCGATGCGGGCAACTTGACCCGGTTTTTTTAGTGGAAACATTGCGTTGTGTTATTTAATTTTTTCATAACTCATTACTCTTAATACTTCTAAAAGAAGGTCTCATTATTTGACATCGTCTCTACTGAAAGAAAACAAAAATTAATATTATAATTAGTTTAAAGATCA
Source organism: Perilla frutescens (assembly GCA_026008535.1). Taxonomy (NCBI): domain Eukaryota; kingdom Viridiplantae; phylum Streptophyta; class Magnoliopsida; order Lamiales; family Lamiaceae; genus Perilla; species Perilla frutescens. The sequence goes on along the minus strand of BRKX01000007.1, from coordinate 16,827,367 downwards.
TTATAATTAAGCAAATCTTTAAAAAGCTGTGTTAATATTCAAAAATCTATATACTACATCGATTGTAATATAATAATTGTAAAACTCAATATTTGTATATTACAAATAATACACATAATTGTAGAAGTGCGATTAAGTAACAGTAAAATCATGCTATTGTCCCACCTCCAGTTTGAATGAACAGCATTCTTTTGCCCCTAAAACAACAGAAATTAAAAAATAAAAACAGCAAAATCATGCTTATATAGTGTTTCGCCCACCATAACATTTAATCGTTTAACACATTAAATATGAATATGTAACTGACTTGCAAGTTACACTACAACAAAAATTAAAGATACTTTTAGATAGGATCAATATCCCATCTTAAAAAAGGAAATAAAACACACACACACATCAAAAAGATAAAAAGAAAACCTAGTGAATCCCGACATGTTTAGACCTGTCGATTGTTTAATTCTTATTAGTTATTACCACTAAAAAAAAGAGAGAAATTATTTCTGCATTTTTAAGTTAAGACTAATCTGAAAAGTTGTGCTATTACAACACTAACATTTTTCTAATATTAATAGTCCTAAATACAATCTTTAATTTGGTATTGTAATTTGTACATAATATTTCAAAAAGAGATAAATGTTAAAAATATATGCAGGAGTCAAAAGCGGCGATTCAATCTAGCTATTGCCCTTTTTGCAATTGGGAAATATGAATTTCATCCCTAATTTTTACAATTTTTTTAAATGATCCAAATTAAAATTATTGAAAATTAATCATGTGGCTCCTTTTTTTTTTGTCTCCGGAAAAATGACATGGTATGCTGGATGCGCGTATGAATATAACCTTGAAGTAATTTGTCGCATGTTGGACAAAAAGACGAGATTTTTGCTCTGAAGATTGAAAAAAAATGTGTATATATATATATGTGTGCGCGCGCGTGTGTGTCATTATTTTTTAGACGAAACGATATCATTTTAGACTTTAGTCTGATACGTGATTAATTAATTATTTCCATGTCATATTAATGTACGCATTCGGCATGCCATGTCAAATTTTAAGAGTTGGAAAAGCAATTCCATAGTAGATTCGAAAAAAGTCCAGAAAAATTGGAGTATTATTTTGATCATTTTCTAAAAGTGTCGCCATGTGAATTTTAATTTAAGGACCTAAAAATGAATGACTCATTTTAGATTAACTATGCATATCCCACCTCAATCCAAACCCCTTCAAAGAGGCGCGTGAATGAAGACGACAGTCAAAGATATAGTAGAGGCAGTAACGAGATTCCATAATGGATAGAGGTTGTAAGGGTCAAAATCAACACGACCCACTAAGATATAGTAACAATTCAGTAAGAACATCTCAACCTACACCAAACAAAGCATCTCATATGCACCCGGGTCATGTAGCCTAAAGTAGGCAGTGCCTTGGAAATTAATCGACCTACATCAATTAATCTCTTTCCGTCGACCTTCTTCAGTTGACTCTTATCAATCAACCTCATGTGAGCATTCAACTTACTTCACCGATTGACTAGGTCAAGTGAAGAAGAGGGTGGACCCCAATCCCGAGGAAATAGGGATATGAACGATATCCCTGAGAAATAGATTTGATCGAGTCTTAGGAGATGTCCTAGGGGGATCAGCTGAGGATGGGGAAATCCTAGAAGGAGCAAGTGGAAGGACTCTATAAGAGCATCTCCAGTGATGCTTCCACCTCCACTTAAATTCCTAGATACTACTGCAGTTTCCCTATCTTATTTGAGGAAGCTTCTTCCCTCATTTCACAATGCATAATTCCTTGAGGGGTGGAATATGTTGGGTGCCACTTCAACATATTCCACCCCATTGGAGATGCTCTAAAGAGAGTTCGAAAGAAGACCTCGGGAGAAGGGACTTCTATCTAATTAACAACTCTCCCTGGCCCGCGAATCACCCTCTAGAAGCTCTTTATTTCAGATTCAGCCTGCGATCAGAGACCTCAAACCTCTTTCACCGCTCGTTTGATCTGCTTCTATCATTCTTTTCTTATTATTTATCGCCTTTTGATTTACATCCCTTATTCCGTTACTGATTTGAGCACCGGAGTCCGCTTAATCGTCAATCCCGCCGGCATTTGGATTTCACATTTGTTCGTGTTTGTTTTAATAAATCTTTGTTGTCCGAACTTCGTTACGACATTGATTGCGGATCGAGCATCTACAATAATTCAATGAAAAGATTATTTTTTTAAGTTGTTGGGAGGATAGCGGTGTCTCAAACCTAATGTGTTTTAGTGGAGGTTCCGACGTTACATTTTTTCTTGTTCTTTTTTTTTTGTAAAATATATTTATTTATTATGAAATGAACCTTTTTTTTTACTAGGAACTTTAAGAACCGAAATAGGTAATATGCCAATTTTATCGTCAGACCCATGATTTTTAGCAGGATGTCTGAAACATTGATCTGCTCTTCTTGACTATTCTGTGGAATAATGGAAAACTTATATTTAAACATTAACGTTTATTTTTAATTAGTAACGTGTCCCAATATTTTGTCCCATTTCATTAGTCAATTAAAATACTTGACAACAAATAGAGTGGTGATTTTCGTCTTTGTGCCTGATTTGAATAATATTGTTATCATATAATGGATACTAGTGATTTGTGTGAGAATTAGGAATGATGTTCATTTAATAAGATTTTATGACTTATCTTATTATATTTTTGTATTTATTAATACTAATTCTAAAACACAACAAGATAAGCTATAATTTTTTTAAAAAAATAACACAAAAAAACAATAAAATAAACTATAAAACATAGTAAATAAACACCGTTCCTAATTCTCATACGAAACACTATATATAATTCACTTAATCACCTAATTCTCGTACGAAACACTATATATAATTCAATTAATCACGCAAGCTATATGTCGTTGCCGTGCATGACGCATCCATTGAATTATAGGTTCTACAAATCCCCACCCCCCACCCCACCCCTCCCCTAAAAAGAACAAAAGGAAATTAAATGGATTTTTAATAGCAGTATCAAATTTAATTAAATGAAACAGTGGGGAATGTGCATCAAATTAAACTAAATGCATATTTATCGGGCTTCTTAGATTAAATAAACCTATATGGAGATTAAATGGAATTAACTGCAGAATAAGACGTGCCTACTGCCTACTAATCAAAAGGGCTAAGTACAAGAACACGGCATTTAATTTATAGGAGTTTAGTGTTAAAGTTTTTGATAAATTAATATATTTTGGGATTAAATTTATAAAGAGTACAATCTTAATCTTCATCTTTATCTTTATATATATAAAAGTAAGAAAGTATGCCATTTTAAGAAACTCAGTTTTTCCCACCTAAATACTTTCTACATTTAGTAATTAAGTTAAATATTAAGATTAAGATTGTATTGATATTTTAATTAATCATAGCATATCATATAATATAATTATATAATACGTAATAGTGTGTGTGTGTATATATCACATCAAATACATATAATAAAATAACAATTTAATTATATATAATATAGGTATATATAATACAACCTATTAAGCATATAAGTTAATACATAATAGTTTTTGTATATATATATATAGATATATCATATCAAATACATTTTATAAAATAACAATTTAATTATATATTAAGATGGTTAATATAATACAATATAGTAAACATATAATATAATAGTGTATGAAAAAAAAATTGTAGTATGCTAATATATGTATAATAAGATAATTGTATTTATTTATGAGTAATTTAAGATATGCCCCATAACTAATTTAAGATGAATTTTCATATATTTATGAGCAATTTAATACAAAGAATCAGTTACAAGATAAATAATTTATTCCAATTGATTTAATTGGGGTAAGTATTGCTTATATGAAATCTTCTCTATATTCCTACAATGATGACAATAATTTCATGCAGTAATGATGGCAACGATTTCCTCCAAAATCCGCAAAAATGGCTCAATTGACATAAATTGAGTGCAAACTCAAACTTGTCGGAATACCCTTTTTAGTAGTATAAATATCCTACCACCATGTATATCAAAATCATCAATTTTCTTCCATTATTTGATTCTCCAATTATCCTTACTCATTATCCTTAAGGAAAAAAATTCTTTTTTTCTTTTCAATTAGCCTCCAGGATCTACTTTCAATTATGGCAAATGAGGAATTCATTGATGAGAAGATGGGTTCAATTGGGCGCTCTGTTTGTTCTTCGTGACTATGCCATGATCTTGATGGATGTTTGGTTAAAAGAAAGTTGGATGATCAATTTTCATCCGCCATCAATGAGGATAAGAAGAAAGCTATGGTTAAATTGTAGAAGGAATAATTTTTTTTAATTGATATGTGTTACTTTGAGACAATATAATTTTATTTTATTTGCATTCTGATTTCTTTCGGACAAGATCAAATCCCGATTATTTGTTTCGTTACCATTTTCTGGTTTTGTTTGAATGCCTTCAATAGAATGCCTTTATGTTCCATTATATTAGGTTTTTTTATTATTCATAATTTTAATATATGTAATGATTCGTAATGATTCATTTGATTTTTATTTTTTAAAATTTAAGAAGTTTTGAAGTTGGTCAATTGTTACTGAATTAGTAATGCACGTTTTAACAATAATTTCAATTCTTTTAATTTCCCCTTCAAATTCTCAATAATTTTACCTCCAAATATTATATTGCATAAAAAGAAACTTTTATGAACTATGAATTAGTTATAATAAAGAGCATAATTAGGGAAATAATTACAACATATTAACATCAAGTAAATAAAAAATAAGATGAGCTTATAACCAGGTAGATTACAATATCATTTTGCGATAAATTATCTTACTAATTATAATGAAGATAATATAACTAGTCCAAATGTATAAATGTCGACAAAAGTAAATAGGAAATGGGAAAAAATAACAACTTTTAAAATTAGGTAGTTTTGTAGGCAATTTGTACTATTAAACAGTTGGTCCCCACACTCAATCATTGACTCAGTGTACTTTTCTCTATTTTTTATACATTTCCACACACAACTATATATACATTTCGACATATATATATATATATATATATATATATATATATATATGACATGCCTCCTCGATAATGATCCTCGATTAATCAGATAGAAGGCTCGATTATATATACATTTCGACTATATATTGCAATGAGTCTCGATTAATTGCAATGAGCCTCGATTAACTCTCAATGAGCCTCGATTAACTTCAAGGTACACGATTAATTTTTTCAACACTATCATAGTGTAATCAATTTGATTTTAATATAGTGTATATGTTTAGGTTGTATAGTGTATAGGTTGTTTCGAGAAATCATAATCAAGAATCAATTTGATTATACCATAGTGTATATGTTGTTTCGAGAATTCATAATCGATAATCAATTTGAGTATACTACAGTGTATGTGTTGTATCGGGATTTCATTTGCGGGAATCACTTTGATTATACCATAGTATATAAGTTGTTTCGAGAATATCGATAATCAATTTGATTATACTATAGTGTTTAGGTTGTATAGTGATTCCACATGTGAGAATCAATTTGATTACACTATAGTGTATAGGCCCACGATTATGTTTAAAAATGCCTATGTTAATTAGAATAAGGCCTTAGTTAAAAAATTAGCATCGATTGATTTAAAGATGCCAATTTTAATATCCTCGATTATTTTAAAAATTAGTATCGATTAATATATTAAAAGTAATCGAGGATATTAAAAGTAATTCCTCGATTAAGTTTTGGAGCCACGATTAATAATATCCTCCAAAACAATTGATTCCTCGATTTTATACTAATTTTAAAATAATCGATGCCAATATTAAAAATTTTAATATATAGCATCGATTGATTAATAATATCCTCCAAAACAAATGATTGATAATGTAAAACTATTGCCAATTTTAAATTATATATTAAAAATTAATATAAAAATAGCATCAATTGATTTACATAGTCTCGATTAATATAAAAATAGCATCGATTGATTTACATAACCTCGATTAATATATAAATAGCATCGATTGATTTACATAGCCTCGATTAATATATAAATAGCATCGATTGATTTACAAAATGGCCTCGATTCCTTAATTAATTTTAAAAAATACACCTACTGGTTTTAAGAGAGCCTCGATAATATCTAAATAGTCTCGATTAGTTTATAACTATCATCGATTAATAGCTAGTCATGATTAACATCAAATAATCCACAATTAATATCAAATAATCAACCAATAATATCTAACTAGCCACGATTGAAAATTTTAAATTAATCATGCCCAACAAATTAAAAAAATCAAACATAACCGACGATTGTAATTGAAGAAGATATTTACAGATTTAAAAAAAAAAAAGGAAGCCTACTTGATGAGAAGATGATCGGCTGTGGCTAGGTTTTTTTTTTTAAATTGCAGCTGTGAAGCCCTTCTTTTTAATCGCAGACATGAATTGGAAGAAGAATGATGATGAGAGAGAGTGTGGGGTTGTTGGGGATTAAATTCAAAAGGTAGAAAATTTATTCCTTTGCAGGGTGTGTCAGTTTTTTAATATTGAAAACTGATTTTGTGGGACCCGATATACATTTCTTGTACAAAAAAAATACAAAGTGTCAAAATAACTCATTGATTTTAAACTTGGTCTCTTTTTCTCTTAAATTATTTACTTTTGTCGAAAAATCCTGGACACCCACGAAGAGCCTGTAAAAGGAACAAGAGAGGGGCATGGTCAAACCACATTTACAATTAACCTTACTTAATATGACACGGTCGGTAGAGTGGTTACAGGCTACGATATATACATATATATATTTAGATATATATTATTTTTTATTTTCATTCATTAGTGTATGAGAATGATATATTGATATTGCAGGCCATTTATGTTATTGCCGAAACTGATGAATTCTATATTTTGCTTTGAGTTACCTATTTCACTTTCGTTCAGGCATCTTACTAGACCAAATTACGAATGTAACGTTGTAATTTCCATATGTAATTTAAGATGAGTAATTATATAAACAACATTATATAATTCTGTAAATAAAGTATAGTGATTTTAAGTAGATGTTTCCGTAAAGCGATCATGTGATCAATAATCATTTTTATAAATAGATGATTTGATTTAACAAACTACAATTCATTTTGTATTAGATAGAAAAAGCATAAGGTTTTTTTTTTAGATTTTTAAAAATAAAATATTAGATAATAAAACCTTGTGTGTGTTGTGTTAAGTTTGAAATATTGCAATATTAGAGATTTTATCAAGTCTATTCATAATTTTTTTTAGTGCAAGTCGGTTTTTAATTTGATATTGTCATAGTCAATTGTTTTGGAATTGGAGATTTTTCGAAGATCAAATAGAATCCACCTACTACAATTTTTTTTTATTTGAACAATGTAAGTTGTCTTAAACATAAAATTTGGGTCTATTACATAGAATTAAAAAATATATATATAACTTATCGCCAGATATTTGATGAAAAATTCATTAATGAATCTATCTATCTATACACACACACACACACACACAGATATATATATATATAGATAGATAGATAGATACATATATATATATGTTCAAATAATTAAAATTTAATTAATGAAGCTATCTTCTGAATACTTTATGTAATATAGTAGGTAATATATACAAATTGTTGAATACAAAATTTATGTTTAATGTACGTTTTTCACAATATTTAAGATAGACCAGAAGATGAAGATGAAATTAACATAGTAGTGTTAGTTGCAAATGATCAAGAAAAATTAGGATGAAGAACATTTTTGAAGAAGAACGAATCAGTGGGGGTCAATTTCTTCTTAATTTTTCGCATTGTACCTAAAATTATAGGAGATTTCAATTATGTTTGTAATGGGTTTCAATTGAACTAATTATGTTATTTGTTTTAATGGACACACTCAATGGAAAGTGTAAATTTATTCATGCATTTGGGTCTGCTCATAAAATAGGGCATAAACTTGAATATAACATTATAGTCTTTGTAGATTTTATAATTATTTCTATTAATTATTTATCTATAATTTAATTATAATATTTATGCAAACTATTTAATATAAATTATTTATATTTATGTCACCGTGCATCGCACGGGATGTAATATTAGTGTATATAAAAGCAACAAAGTATACTAATAATAGTAATTGGCATTTCCCGCCTAAATCACTTTCTAGAAACGGAAATATTTATTTACTAATTAACTTTACATATATTAAATTAATTAATATAATTAATATCAAATATAAGATATGATATATATCATAATATCTCAATATATAATATATAAGATACAATATAATCGGGTAACCCCTAAAAAGGCAAAAAAAAAAGATACAATATATATTAAGATATATAATATAATATCAAATTAATTAAATTTATATTAATACATATTGATATATATATATATATATCTTATTATATATATATAAGATAATAAGATACATACATATATATTAAGATACGATTAATATATATCATATTATGTATTACACATCTAGTTGATTATAGTCATTAATAATCTAAATTTTCGCCCCTTCTATATTTATGCCTCCCAAAAATCTATCATTTATTTATAAGCTAAATATTTATAATCAAATATATCAATCATATCCTAATTTAGATAATATAATATGGTAAATGTATAATGTATTCCATATAATGAAGCATAATAATTTACGTTCAATGATTTAATTAATTAAATGATCCAGCAAATCAAATTTAATTTTCTCAAGAGCATGAGTTCAATGCCGCTGATTTTGCCAATACCATGCATTTAATTTACATCATTTGCAAGCATTGGAAATTTGGAATGATGCATTAATTCACTTATAAATATAGAGTGAAGTGTTGTCACTTTTGTGCGCTTCACCTTCCTTGCCTTTTGAATCTTTAAATTTCTGCTGAATTATACATTATATGGATATACCGTTACACATATTTTTGTGCTTTCTACTGTATATGTAACAAATGCTAAACTAACAACTACTTTTAAATGTTGCTTGCAGGTTAACTGATCAAGAGAATTAAAAACATCTTTTTTACGGTGGACCAACTAAAGGAATTCTGAAACTCATCAAAATAACTGGTTTCATTTGAATAAAGTATATTAGCATATTATGATTGAGATTTTTTAAAATATGAACAAGATTGCTAGAATTGCTTTGCGGAGAAGAGTGATGATGGATGAAGAAAGAGGTCAAGGTTTCCAAACTTCCAAACGGCACAATAATCAATTCCACATAACTATTATGCTTTAGTTTAGTGCTAAGAGAATTTGTGATGATTTCTATTAAATTTTGCATTAATTTTTATATTTTTAATATTTAATTCCCTTTATATATATCATACAGGTAAAGTTAGCCTTATTAATAATTAACTTATTTCTCTAAACTAAACATGTGTTCATGAATTTAAAATATTTTAGATAATTTTATGAATATTGCACACCATATTATTTTTATTACATTTTCAATAATACTTTTTTGTGTTTTATTTATTGAAAATTTGAATATTAGAGTTTGTAATTTAAATGTTGTGTGAATTTTTATCTTATATATTTGAGTTTTTATTCAAATATCTTAGAGTGAAAATTGTACGACATTGTAAATATCAAAATATAATCATATGAATGTATTTATTTATTTGATTTTTTTTTAAAATTTGGTTCTTCAACGTTGCAATTTCCTACCAAAAATAAAAAACATAGCTATAAATTAAGAATTTTATATGTTGAAATGCACACGAACCTTCACATCTTCGAAAGGGCATCGAGAAATATTGGCAGCTTCAAAAGTGCGTAGGACGGCAATTTTCTCGACAGATGCAGACCCGACAACATGGATGAATGTCTTATATATATATACATATAATTCCTTAATGTATTATATTGTTTGGGATATGGTTCAAATAGGGACTATGTATTGGCGTGAGAAATAGGAACAAATATCAGCCTTTAGATTTAGATCGATGAATGGTTGAGATACAAAATTTGACCCCCTTTATTTTCGGTAAGTTTGACTGTTCTATGAGGGTTAGGGGTAGTGAAGAGATTTTGCCAAAAATTCTAAATATTCAGTTATATCCAAATCTTATATATTCCATGTATTGCGGTTTTGTTTTAGGTAAATATCCCACTATTAACGTAATTACTCTAGTCACTCATTTATTGCATCAGTTTTTTTTCTTCTGCAAACCGTTTGCTAAGAGATGCGCTCGTCTGGGAACGAGAGTTCTATCGATTTTTGGTATTAATTGTTGTCAACTGAGATTGATAATTTCTTTAACAAAGTACGAGCGTTTTTTCTAGATTTAATCCCCGTGTGTTGATCGATATGCTCCAGAAATTAACCGGTTGGATTCTATAATGTCGATAGGGTCATTAGAAATCAATAATTTAGGTTTTGTTGTTTTTTATCCATCATGTGTTTGTGTTTGTGTTTGTGGTTAGACACAATTTATTCATCTTCGTAGGTGCTGAATTTGATGAGTTCATATTCAGATTTATAAATAATTTTGCAGGTGTTATAATTATTTACTTAATTTCATAAACTCAATGTCAAAGAGATTATGACTTCTGTTCTTTGTAGAATTTGATGAGTTCATATTTGGATTTATGAACAATTTTGCAGACGATATGTTTGTTTCTCTAATTTATTAAACATTATTGCTTGCCCTACTCCGAAAATGATGAAATGCATGAAGTTTGTAATATGCAAGCATTGAAAACATTGTTATTAAGCATCGTAGTTCACAGTCGTCACCATAAAAAACCATTTGAGAACATGCAATATAAGTGGGAGAAATCTAAGCACGAAAAGCATTAACATATGCTTTCCAAAGCAATAAATTATATATTACGAAGCATTAGTTATCATTTTATTTCATTAGCGACAATTTAGCGATTCCAAAGATATGCATTATAAATCATTATGTATGTTTACAAAAACAGTAAATATATGTCTTACAAAGCAATAGTATATATATTACAAAGCGCTTATATATTCTTACAACAATAATCATAAAAAGTAAGGAGTATGTATTTCAAACATTATTATATGTCTTCCAAAGTAATAAATTATATATTACGAAGCATTAGTTATTGTTTTGTTTCCTTACTGATAATTTAGCAAGTGAGTAATTAAAATATTAACTGATGTTTTGTAATATATTATTTAATGCTTTGGTAGATATATATTAATGCATAAAAAGATAAATCTGGAGTTTTCTAACTTCATACTATAGTAAACATTATCTTCTATTTTTTTCTATTAGTATATCAATAAGAAGTTGAATTTAATGAATTAATGTGTAAAACAATAATTTACATGTGTAACCAAATGTTTGAAACTGTTTTCAAAAGACATCATTCCATATCATGTCAACATGTACAAAATATCATCAACGTATCAATAAAAAATAACCACATATCCAAAAACTTATCCCATGTATCTATCACTATTCTTCCAAAATAAAATACACTGCATAATTTAATATTTAACATTATACAACACCCTTCAACAAATCACTAACACTAAACTATAATTTTCATACAAGCAACCGTGAAGATGGAGCGAGTCTCACTGGCAATCTCCCCTGCATGAATGTTCAATTTGAATGTCAGTATGACCACACTATAAATAAAATAACATATAGACGAATCACTCTTATTTAGCACTAAAAATATTATAACGAAGCATTATATGATAAAAAAAAAATAACATTAATATTATTAGGAATAATTTTGCCTTAATGATATCTAGCACCACATTCCATGTTCTTTAGCATCAAATATGGTTTATCAATTATTACATCATTATCAAACATAAAATATTTTATTAATTGTATTTACTATTTAGCACCATAAACATTATAATGAAGCATTGCACAACTTCTCGACAATTTCAATAATATTTAGGTATTTTTAGGCATTCAAAACTTTAACATTGTTTACATTCATCATCATATGAAGCACCAAGTTCACTATAATTAAGCATTAAACATACTCTATATATTATCACATCATTAATGATTTTGTTCATATAAAAAATCAAGATCCCAAATCGGAATAAAAATTTACGGCAACACGAAATAATAAGTAAAGTAGATATTAATTCATAATAAACACCAACACAATCTTATCAAATAAATCGACAATATCCAAATCGAATGGGTAGAATTACCTTGTTTCAATCTCAGCATCTTCTGTTTGCGTTCAAGTCATGTTATTTTCTCGATCGCTGTCGCCGCTTACTCGACAACCTCCCTTCACAGTCTTCGGAAAACATTGGTGCAGTATTCACAGTACAAAATCCGCAATTGACGTGTTCTACAGTAGCACCGGTTGATTATTTGGGAGTGAAATCATCAAGCTTCTTTCGATCTTGAATGATGCTGTAAAACTTCAGAATTTGCTGTCAAACTTGCTGAAAATCAGAACCCAGTCGTCGTTTTTCTTCTTCTGAAGTAGCAGTCGGCGCCGTTCTTTTGGGGGAGAGAATCATTAGGTTTTGCTTTAGATTGGTGCTAGGGATTGTTTTGAATTTCAAATATGGATAGATATAATAAATTTCAATACAAATCGTATCTTCCTCCAATTCAATTGTATGTTTCCATATAAAATTATACATTAAAATACATTTTTACCCCTATCAAATTATTAATTAGATTATATTAGATTTATCCTATTTTTCAGCATTTAATCTCACCCATCCATTCTTAATATGTGTATGGTTCAGATTTGTCCCTATTTCTCACATAGAGAGTAGTCCCTATTATAACCAACCCCATATTGTTTGATATTTAATTATTTATACTGTTTGAAAATCTGATTGTAGCAATATCGTTATTCTGTACAATAACCAAATAAATACGTCTATTCATATATCATTCACTTTCTCAGTTATTATCATCAAATAATAACATTTTTTATATATTATTAACCATATCAATGTAATACTATTCATTTTTTATAGAAACACAAAATCGAAACAATATGAATTTGTAATTTAACATCAAATTATTAAAATGTTAAGTGTTGCTCGATTTTTATATTAACTAATAGAAAGAAAAAATCAACTATATGAATATTCATATGGTAATCTAATACATTTCTTAGTCTAATTCAATATTAATATAAAGCAAAATTCAACTCATTACCTAAAGTTTGTAGTATTTAAATTAAGTAATATATGTTCATATTATTAAAGAATTAATTTTATATGTTTAGAAAACCAAATTATATATTTTATTATATTTATAAGACTTTGAATGGACTTTTAAATTTTTTAATATATTGGAAAATAGATGACTAATGGATACTCATATGACTAATGGATACTCATATTATATGATGCTTAATATATATAATATAATTTATGAATAGTTATCACCATTTTATGAATAATTTGTGCAAAAGGAATACAAAAATTATGCTTAAATTATGTTCTTCATAATATTGAAAATAGATAAGAAGGTGGAGATGAAATTTACATAACTGTGTTGGTTGCAAATGACTAAGGAAGATTTAAGATGAAGAAAATTCTTGAATACGAGGACGAGGAAGAATGAATTCATCGTTGTGGACATGCAGAATTGGAGGGAGAGGAGAGAGATAGTGGATGCACCTAGGGGCGGATCCGGGGGCTGGCAGGGCCTCCCCCAATTTTTTCTATGTATTTTTTTATCGTTGGTAAGTTTTGGCCTCCTCACCGATGATGGTGAATTTTTTACAAATACATACAGTGTAATGAGGCCCTCCCAAATATTTTCATCTGGATCTGCTAGCATCGCTGCGGGATGGAGAAGAGGGGGTGGGGAAGCCATACAGAAGAAGACGTGTATTTTTCCTTCATTTTTTATTTCTCTACAGTTCAAAAATATCATTACAATCCATCTTATATGAGTCGATGGAATTTTCTTTTATAAAGTTTGAAGAGGTTATTGATCCATTTTCTATCTAAACATACACAAATAATTTATAATTCAGTTTATATAATTCATATTTCTATTATTATACATAAATATTTTTTAATAATATTCACTGTGCATCGCACAGATGATATACTAGTTTATATAAAATACGCAAAGGAATACATTAAATTGTTATTAATGGCGTATTCTATTAAATAAAGCCATTAATTGTCAGTAATGGTGTATGGTTATTTAATAACAATAATAATATAAAAATAATTTTGACATATTTTATAAACAAAATATAGAGAAATTATAAAAAACATATGGTTATAAAATTAAAATAAGTAGAAGAAAATTTAGCACACAGTTATTTTATTTGGAGTTGTAATAGTAGGAAATGACATGTATGCTACTAATTAATTATCAACATTAATGATTTATTTGTACTTAAAAAAAAACTTCGAGAGATTAGTTGATCATAAGAGAAAACATTAGTTAGGCCCTTGCTATAATAAAATAGAGATCACGGATTCACGGGTGCCTCCACGTTGAACCTAATTTCAACAGAAAAAATCATCAAAATTGAGTTTTATGAGGTCGACGTATGAGTAAAAAGATCTATAATCTAAATAATAAAGTATAATTAAATAAAAGGATAAACATGCTTAAAATACATAATTAACTCTGGTATTAAATGTGATTAGTTCCTAAACTCTACAGTTTCGTAACTCAGTGATATTAGTTTAGATCAAGTTTTGAAGTTCCCTCCGCTTCAAATTCCAAAATGAAGATAAAAATAATATATATATCTTGAAAAGAAAAGGTAGTTGTATCCACCTTAAATGAAGGGATAATTTTTTATTTTTTTTGAGCAATAAATGAAGGGATAATTAGTCTTACCAAAAATTGAAAAAGAACAGAAAAAGAACCCTTTTTTTTTTAAAAAAACAAAAAATATCGAAACAGTAGAAAAGATATAAAAGTCAACTAAAAAGAATAATTAAAATGGGATATAAAATTCCTTTATACTCCCTCCGTCCCGATTATATAGTCTCTTTTACTATTTTTAGGTGTCCCAATTATATAGTCCCATTACTATAAATACTATTAATTTTCATTGTAATGTACAAATAAACCCTTGTTGAATCTTGAAAATTAAAAAAATAACAACTTAAATGTTGAAAGTCATAAATATTCAATGAGGGTGTTATTGGAAGTTTAGCTTTAATATCTTGTTTTCATAAATATTTTTAAACTACGTGCGAAGAGAAATAGGACTATATAATTGGGACGGAGGGAGTATAGTTTAGTTGGGCATTACTGTTTACAGTATAATTTGAAGCAATGATATAATAGATCGGCATTGAATTAGGGTAGTGATTTTCAGCCAGATTCTGGCTAGCCATAATCTTTTATTATTTTTAATAATTAATTAATTTAATTAATAAAACACTAATTATTCAATAAATTTACATTGATGCCCTCCATAATAATCAGGGCAACTCTATATGCGCTGAAATTCAGAAGAAATCGAAGATGGAAAAAAAATAAAGAAGTGAAGAAAAGAAAGAAGATGAAGCTGCACCCCTTTCTTCCGATCCGCTTCTCGAGTGATTTTAATAATTAATTACAAATCATTAATTTCATGACAGAAGAATAATATAGTAAAAACATAACATTTAATAATTAACATAATTAATTTATTAATAATACAGTTTTATTAATTATCAAAAAATTAGATTCTGGCTAGCTGGCTAGCATTATTCATTGAATTATTGGGTTTATGTTGATTGAAATTGTTTACAAGCTCTTATTAGGCTGATTGGATAAGTTATGTTAAGAATCCCAAAAACAAGTGGTCGTAAGATATTGTCACTTTTAATATTTTCGTTCATTTTTTTTTGTATTCTACCTTTATTTGTTTAAAGAAATTATTTTGTTTTTTCCCCTCCCTTTTCTATTCATTTTGGTAAAAGACTTAAATTTATAAATTAAACTTACTAATAATTGGTTGATACAACAAATATGACATTACATATATAATGCAACGCATTTTTAGTTTGCTTATAAGGCTAATCATGGTAAATATTAAGAAGAACTAAAAATCATATTTAGTAAACAACTTTAGCGAATCAAACAAATATAATATAAACTTATAAAATTAATCATTTTTTTTATCGCCTTATCATCATCGTAGCATGTAAATATATGAAACATTGAAACATAGGCCCTCGTATTATCGAAATTCTACACTAAATTCTCTCACTTTTTTTAAATTACACCAAATCTACATATATTTTTCAAAATTTGGACAAAAATATACCTATTTTCTTGATTTTAAGCACTTTAAACAATAATGTTGTATATATTTTTGAAAAATACAAGTGAGTTTGGTACAACTTTCAAAACACAGAGGAATTTTGTATAATAGTTTGATAAATATAAAAAAATTGACACAATTACAACATATAAATATTTAAAAGAGTAAATCACGGTTTGATACATACACTCTGAACACTTTTTAAAAAGTAACAAACTTTTCAAAATTATCATAATAATACCCACCTTTTCAATTTTTTTTACAAATCTAACATTTATTATGCCTTGAAAATCTTGCATAATTGATTGCATTTTAATATTTATTGATTAGAGGAAAAAAAATTATGTGGTTGAAAAAATAGAAATATTAAAATATAATTAATTATATATGATTTTTTCAGAACATAAAGTTAATTGAATATTAGATTTATAATTTTTTTAAAAAAATAAATATCATTTTATCTATATTAAAAAAATAAATTATTTTTTAAAAAATGTCCAAATATGAAAGTAATTTATCCTTTTTAAAATATGTTAAAATGTGCGGTGCTTTTACAGTATCTATGGACTAGCCGTTCCTAAAGTCAAAAATAGATATGGGAGAGTGGGCAGCACGCGCGGCTTGTTGCCACGTCAGCAGTGGGAAGACATGGGCAGCGCGGGGGTGAAGGCCCCGTCACCGTGCATCGCAGAGTGATTTATATGTTTATCCACAACGGGCATTCACAAATACAAACTACGTCACCTTCACGCATATACATACACCTTTTTTTTTTTTCCTGTATCTATACATAAATTTGTATCTATTTGTCTCATCAAGCAACTGTCTTGTATATATATTGAACAAAAGTGAGTAGGCCTCTCATTCTCAGCAGCACTCACGCTATCCCTTTTGCTTCTACACACATTCTCTCTCTCTCCCGGTTATCTTTTTCTTTTTTTCGACCTTTGTTTTTCCTGAAAAAGCTGCGTTTTAGTTGCTCTATATTACGAGGGATTGATTGCAATCGGCGGCTTTGAACGTATTAAGAAGGCCCTTATTCGCATTCGGTATGCATATCATTGATTTCTTGTTGAATCGTACTTCATTCAGCGTGTGTGTTTCGGTGTTTCTGTGTTTTTCTATTGAGTATTGCATTTTCTGCATGTGGGTTTTGAGGAGTATTGGTTTTTCGATTTAAAGATGTGATTTTTAGTTTTCTTTCTGTGGAGGGTTTCTCTTCTTTTAGAGGACTTGTGTTTCTAGTCTCCCTCTCCTCTCTCTCCCTCCTGATTTAATTCTTGAGGGGAAAGTGGGAATTGGCCTTTCAAGTCTAGCTGTGAAGCTGGCAAATTTGTTGGAGGTTTTTTGGGGGAAGAAATTTTAACTTTTTTCTTCTTCTTGGGAAGTGTGATATGGAGCCTGTTTCTGGATGGGGATTTGGCTGCGGCCTCTGGTTTTCAGACCTCAGATCACATTTAGAATTTAATAATAAGATTTGAATTTCGAGAAACCTGCAATGGAGAGAGAAAGTATTACTGAAAATTAAGAATTTCAGCTCTTGCATTTTGTGCCTCAAGACAGATTCAGAAGTTATAAAATGTATTATAAGTCCATGGATAATGTTCTTGAACTTTGCGTCATATTTGAGGATATAATTTTCTAGTCTTTGAGGATTCTTGTGGTCTGTTCATGAACCTGATTTAATTTCTTGAGTTCTGCTGAAGTTATTGATATGGTTGACTCGGTTATGATATCGATTCCCATATAGTTTATTAGAGATTCTTGAGTCTTGATCGTGTTGGTTTCGGGTTTTCCTCGTCATCTTCATCCGAATGATGACTTCTATACCCTTCTGTGACATTCAGTTCATGAGAGAATCTGACTGATGATAGAAAGTATGTCTGATTCATACTATTAAATATTGTAAACAGCTCAATCTCTACACCTT
The DNA here is from genome assembly GCA_026008535.1 of Perilla frutescens. Taxonomy (NCBI): domain Eukaryota; kingdom Viridiplantae; phylum Streptophyta; class Magnoliopsida; order Lamiales; family Lamiaceae; genus Perilla; species Perilla frutescens. The sequence continues at coordinate 16,809,160 of BRKX01000007.1, read as the reverse complement.
TCTTGATACGAAGTTGTTTTATTAATTAAGGAAATAAGTGATATGATCTCTGTGGGCATCCCCCTATTTTGGAGGTCTGCTTGGTTCCCATTGGTTGTATCACCTTAAAGCAATCCTTGTTTTCACCAAATTGATAAGTATGATTTGTTCTGCACATGATTGTACTGTTTTAGCTATGCTTGAGAAATTATTATGTTTTGTTATCTTCATATTTACTTTCAAGGAAGTTAGGTAGGTGGTTGGGAACCAAGTTATTGATGATGAATAATGGTATAGACATACGGATGCCTTTATTTTTGAGTTAGTGTTGCAACAGCATCCCCCCTAATGTTATTATTGAATTCAATCTATTGGAAAATCATGGTTAGTAATTGTCATTCATCTCTAAAAATTGATTAATACTAATGACTTCGTATTTGAGAAATTCTTAGTTGCTTGGACTGGTTATTGTTTCAACATCGTGGGCCACTAGATTGTCGGGGCATCATATTCTCACCAATTTAATTTCGTTTAGCTGCTAAGGGTTGTGTGAAGCTGAGTTATCAAGTTTAGATGGTGGGTGGCTTGTGATTAAATATTTTGCCGTTGATGGAAACTAGTTGTTATATGTCACATCTTTGGCTCTCTGACTCCAACTCGGGCCAATCTTGTCATTGCATGCTTCTAGAAATAACACTCGGCAAGCTTATAGAATGCTCCATAGCCTCCTTAGGCTATGTGAGATGATTGGTATATGATGCTATTTACCTGTTCCGGCCTCCTTCCACATTGATCGATTTCTGGGGGGATTCTTTATAATATGAATTTGACATGAGCAAGTATTTGTGTCGATTCTCTTGTCAGCAAATATCATGTTTTGTTATGCTTTTGTGTCGAATGAGCTACTTCTTTTGCTTTTAGTGAAGTATTGGAATTAACTTTCTTCTTTCATGATGTCCTAAATCCAGACTGTCTATATGGAGCAGTATCTCCAAGGAGCAGCAAGAAACAATGGCTTCAACGAAAATGGAGCTTCCTTCCAAAATCTCAAATCCTTGACTTCTACGCTCGATGAATCAGCAAACAACCCATCAGTCGGGTTCGAGTGTAACATCTGCCTGGACCTTGTGCAAGACCCTGTGGTGACACTCTGTGGGCATCTCTACTGTTGGCCCTGCATATACCGATGGATTAGCTTCCAAGACGCCTCCATCGAGAACCCCGACCACCAGAGCCCTCAGTGCCCTGTATGCAAGAGTGAGGTGTCGGAGAAGACCTTAATCCCACTCTATGGCCGGGGCCAAACCAGCAACGCCTCCAAAGACGAGCTATCGCGTCTCATACCACAAAGGCCTTCAAGCCCTAGATGCTGGAACAACAACAACTTAACGTTGCCAAATGTGACCAACTACTACTCAAATCCATTCCAGCAACTTCACCGTAGAGGTTATGCACCGCCCTCACCCTCTCGACAAGATCACAGCAGCTATCCGGCTTCTCCTATGCTCGGACATGGTGGCTCGACACATCTGGCCGACCCAATGATCGGGATGTTCGGAGAGATGGTCTATGCTAGAATATTTGGGAATTCGGAGACGACTTTGTATTCGTATCCGAACTCTTACCATCTAGCCGGTAGCAGTTCGCCTAGGCAGCGACGGCACATAATGCAGACTGATAAATCACTCAGCAGAGTATGTTTCTTCTTTTTCTGTTGTATGATGCTATGCCTCCTCCTATTTTGAGGTAATACAGTCCCATTTTACTCTCTATTTTTGGTTCGCGGCAGTGAACTTGTAAAGATTTCCCTTAACCGATGACACGACCGTGTGTAAAAATACGCGGTCACCGTGTGATGTATAGAAGAGTTTATTTGATCTCTTGGCCTTGATATGTAGTAGCAATGAAGCTTGTTTTAGTTGCACTTGCTAGTTTTACCATGCCTAGGAAAGTTAAGATCGAATACATCTATTACAGTCGAGATCATGAGATCCTTTATTAGCAATCGTGTTCGATCTTACGATCTAAAATTTCGTATTTTCACATTTAGTGATGTTATTATAAATTTATAATGGAAAATGAAATGATGGGGCTCCTATCTCTTGATGCTGACCTTAGCTCTAGTGTTTCTAGAAAAACAATGTTTGTCGACGATGTGATAACATTAAATTTTAATGGCCGTAATAAATGGGAGCTCTCATTGAATGTGGCTATACCCTACCGTCAACTATTCTTTGATTAATGGTCCTATTAATTTTATAAAATAATTAAACTTTGGGTCCATTTCAACTATACACTGAGTAAGCACATGAATAATTTATTTTAGCATAGGGAGAAATTAATTTCAGAATATTGTCCACAAGAATCGAGTTCTCAAATTGTTGCAAGATAGAGATTATGTTAGACTCTCTTTTTTTTTTTAAAAAAAAAACTCGATTCTTGTGGACAACATTATGTTCGACTCTTGTTTTCAAATCAACTGAACTATTTTCGGGATGTAAATCATAGGTGGTTCCGAAATTGTTCACGGGCATGTAGCTTTTGTCACGTACTTGGATTAAACTTCTTGGTTTGGGGAGGGGCAAATTTTGTCATCTATTGTAAAATTGTATTTTATTAGGTTTGAGAGTTGAAGGAGGGTCGACTTGGGTCATCTCTTGCAAGTTGTCTTATTAAATAAAAATGAAATTCGTAATAAACTATTATTCCTAGAGTCGACCAATGTATGACCTGTATTTTTGTATTCAATCTATGTAATATGGCATTCTCAATTTGTTTTAACTTTGTGGGGGGACTCGACTTAAAATTATTGTGGAGTTTGAATTCTGAAGATACTTAGTCACTTATTAATCAACCCACTCCAAATGGGTCTCTTAAATCAACTATTTCCCCCCTTCTAATTTACAAGTGTATCATTTGGAAGAACTTGATTTTTTATTTGAAACTTAGGTGGTTATAGAGGAATAGTAGATAAGAGTGCTATTAATTAATGCCCTAAAAACACTACCAACAAATTAAAGAAGACTTTCACGTGTTTGCGATTAGATGCATTTGACTTAATATGTCGCACTAAATATATACGAATGCTTTTTCTTTTTTTCTTTTTGGGATAAATACGAATATTGTTCTTGATGATTAATAATGTTTAAGAAATTATTAGGAGTAATATATATTAACATCGAGACGACGACCACTACTTATAAATACATTATAAAGGTCTCCTTTAGATTCTTTATTTATATAAACCAGTTTTAACATATCAATTGACTCTAGAAGCTCGAGCTCGAGCTCGACAATCAAACTTGATTACTCGAAGACTTGGAGACTTACTGATTTGAGTAAAAATTAGTCTCCAAATTGGAGCCATCAGCATCAAGTTGTGTAATTGCCACTCTCAGTTTTTTAATTGGCGGTGGCGATAGTGGGGGGAGGTGGAGGCGGATGGCGACGGCTATGGGTGGCGGAGGTTGAAGGAGTGATGATGTGTGAGAAGCTTCCAAAGTGAGGCGGCCATCTACATTTTGGCCTATACTTGGATAATTCATATCTACTCGTCAAAATTGTTGCATTATCATTTTTATTTCTATTCCATTCAATTATAGAATATTAGTTACGTGCAAGAATTCATCTCTCCTTATTATTTATTAACCAATGTGAATTGACCACACCAATTAATTTTTCCATTATGAACTGGGGTGAACTAGTAATATTAATCCTTTTTTTTTATAATCAATTGATAAATCTGTTCAGATGAAAAGTTATAGGAATAATTGCTATTTTGTATATAGATTAATAAACACTCCAATAATATAGGAGGACTACTACCACTAATTAATTATCATTATTATTACTATTATCCATTTCCCCTCTGTGTCTCCAACAAATGGATTATTAGCATAATTAGTTAGGTAATTATGCAATGCACGAATATATGAATCATAATATTTTATTGGCCGACTATGAGGCAAATGCTTCTCTACATTGAATGTACACGAGTCTTCTATCAGATGGATGACATGTAGGTATTTAGTTTTTGGACGATAATGTTTTTATAATATAATTGGGCAGTCGAATTTTTGTAATTATTTGATTTTGAAAAAAGTATTACTTTTAATAACGAAAGGCACCACATATGTTTATTTTACTGAAAAGTACTACCAAAAAATTAAAAAAAAAGTAGTGACAGTTAAAATCATTATTAAATTTTTTGAATTGAAAAAAAATATCACTTATAATATTGAAAATTATTACTTATAGCATTGAAAATTATCATTCGTCAAAATATTGGACACGTGCAGTACACACGCCTACGTATGCACCCATCCATAGACTGCACGTGCTCCGATGTACATAAGGTTTGTATACACCTTGACTATATGAGACCACTTCCATTTTCCGTATAAATTTTTTATTCATCTAATATATAATCATATTAGAAAACATCTTAAATGTCCAAGATTGAAGCAGTAATTTTACAAAGAAAATTAAACCAATTGTTATACGTACACTGAGTTTAACTATAAGTGCATTCGCAATTAATTAATATTATTTGAAAGTATTTTAAAGTCAATTTCATGTAATATCTCATCTCATAATTGTTAATATATAACATCTACAAAGTTTGAATTAGTAATAATGTATTACGTATAATTAGTCATTTCATAATTATATAAACACCAATTCAATTCAAAATTCGAATAAAAAAAAATGAAGTTGCTTTTCGTGAGAAAGAATGGCCAAAACATGGAAGAAAATGTTAACTAATATTGGCTGCTGCCCCCTACATGAATTTTATATTTTATTTTTAGTCTAGCAGAAGTTATTTATCATGCATTCGTACGTATTACATTTATTATCCAATATTTATACAAGTTGACATATAATATATATATATATATATATATTATATGCGTTCATTAATGTATTTATGTTTAATTTGTGCGTTTACCTATAAAATGATGTACGTGGTTAATACACACCCGAGTATAGGTAAATTATCGATGGACACGTTAATGTGCGGGCACTAAATCATTGATGATGAATACGTACAAATAAAATATTAAAGCAAAAATAAAACTAAATAACGATAATATATAATATCACGCGTGTTGCTGAGTCTTAATTAATTGCTAGTTTGGTCAAGTTTTTATTGTACAAATGACACTACGTACTCTATTCAGTTATTCTAGAGAATAGTATTAATTAGAACTGAAAATAGACAGTAGTCAATTAAAAAAAAATGGAAATACGATTGTTTTCGGTGACCTAATTAACATTTTGTTATCTCATTCACAGGACTTATCTAATTGCTTTAATTTTTATATTACACACCTATATGATCTACTTTGTTATTGGTTTTAATTTAGAAAAAAAAAACAATTAGTTGGTCATTAGGAGACTGATTTCTTCAAAAATAAAATAAAATTATATGTATCATTGGAATGCCCTCTATTTTTCGATGGCGAGATATTTTCTTTTATATTTTAGCATCACAATTTTATATTTCACTATAATCAATAATATATCATATATATTAAATTAAATATCATATCACTGTAGTAACTGTTCATACCTTTTAATTTTTAATTGAGGAAATTCCCACTGCTTCCTTAACTAATTACGAAGTGCCACATTTTCCGATTATTATAACATCCAATGATTTGTCTACCATTATTGCCTATATATATAATACTATATATATATTGATAGACTATATATTATATATAAATATTATTGGAGAAGAAACCAAAAGATCCCAGGCAAGCAGCCAAAGATAATATAGTAAAACCTATGCAGATAGATTTTTCGAAAAGGGTTATGAATTTTAATTACATTAAAATAAAATAAAAATATTGAATTCTGCTAGCTCCATTTGCGTTAGATTCTCTACTTATTAATTTATGAATTTGCCTTACGGTCACGACGAATATTAATTTGTGGATATCTGAAAAATAATTAACGCTCGTTTCTGTATTTGATTTAAGACTGATTAATTAATAATTATTAATTAAAATTATAGATGTAAACAAATTGTATTATTGTATAATATTGTTTGCTCTAGTTATTTATTTAGTCTTTCAATTAATTAATTTGGTCCCTTCAAAAAATAATAATAATTAATTTGACAACACATAACGGTCAGACCTAATTTTATTAGTGACGTAATTAAAATAACAACAAAGTCAGCTCATGGAGCAGAAGTTTCATGTGAATTATAAAGATGTTCAACGCAGCAAAATGATAAGGAAACATTTCTTTAAAGGATTAATTGCATTCAAAATTATGAATTTTGGATATAGTCGTAAAATTAACATGATTTGTTTTAAAAATAAACTCGGTTGTTATTGAATATCTCTAATTTTTTGTAAAAATAAATTGACCTTCAATTCAACCGTCAACTTGTTCAGTTTTTTAAACTCATCGTCAGCTCAACCATCAATTTATTTTAAAAAAAGTCTCTGGTGTGGCTAAATTGTCGACTGAATTGGAGGTCTATTTGTTCAACGAAAAAAATATAGAAATATCGAATAACACCCAGTGCGCACCACGGTAGCGGCTGCTGGCCAGTTACCCTCGACATCAAAAAAAAAAAAGCGATCCATTCGGTTTCAGCCTAGTCCTCCAAAGTAGTTTGGTTATTCTGTTATTCGGTTTGATCAATTTGGTCAATTATAATTTTCGAGCTCCAACCTTCCTCTTCATTTCAGTTCACCGATTTCGAGACTTAAATTTACAATTTTACAACTCTAATCACATTAATAATGATTTACTATAATTAAAATTATATATACATACATTCAATTTTTTGGATATATTCAAATTTGATCATTATACAATACTTAAATTTAAACAAAACAAATCTCCTTAGAAAACAATTTTTTCTTAGTTGACATATAATAAGTCGTAGCCTCTACGGGAACGTGTGAGGCAGATAAAACTTTTTATATGTGAATACGTACTCACTACATTTTCATTATTAATTATTCGTGATATAAATGATTATCCTTATATTTTAATAATATTTAATACTAAAGTTGACAATCCGAGTTTGGGCGTGCTAATAGAGTCAGCTATCTCAAAAAATAGTTAGTTGCTAGCAAAAGTCAATGAAATTCAATTATTATTTTTTTACCAATATATTGCTTCAAGAAAAGTAATTCTCACATATATATATATATATATATATATATAGTTGGTACGTAATCCACATTTTTACAAGTGCATGCATTAAAATCAAGGTGAACCACTTTGTAATCCACATAGTTGGTAGTCGTGAAAAAATGTTGGATAGCCATCGTCCACTGCACATTTACGTTGCATTTTTTTATCACACTTTTTTTTTCATTTTTTTGATTTTAATTTTTTGGGCTTTAATTAAATTTTACATTTGTTATTTAGGGTCCATTCTACCCAATTAAGATGCATTATAATTTTTAAATTTTTAGTTACTAATTAATTATTTGAAAAATTAAATATTTAAAAATTATAATAATTCTTAACTAGGGAGAATGAACCATAAATAATAAGTGTAAAATTAAACTAAAACATAATAAAATAAAATAAAGAAAAATAAAAATTAAATAAATAAATTGAGTATGCAATATGAAATGCAACAAAAAATTGTGATTCGCCATTTCTCGTGAAAATTCGTTACCTAATTTTGAGAAAATTAGCATTACTATGCGACAGAATAATTAATCGCACTTGCAAATTTTGAAAACAGCAGCAACTTCTTTTTTTTTTTCCTGTCTTGAATGCTTCATCCACTTAGAATTGTCTGCTCATTTGAAAATTGAAATTATGCGTTTTGCAAGTTCAACAATTAATATAATGTCCACTAAAACCTAATCAAAGAAGTTTCTAAAAAAGCCCCTAATTAAAGAAGGATCTAGAATTACTTTTATATCAAATAAATCACACGTGTCCGACCATCGACAAACAAAACTCGATCACGGAAAAAAGGACTAGTACGATGATAAAAAAAAGAAGTTAAATTACATTTTAATAGTTAATTTGGGCTTTTCTCTAAGATGATCCGTTTTTTAAAAATCAATAAAATAATATTCATATTTTCAAATTTTTTACATCTAACATTTGATCATTTTTTATGTCCGAAAATCAAACGTAGTTGATTATATTTTAATATTTCTATTTCCCCATCCGGGTATTAGAGTGTTAGTTAAAACTATGTCAACTCAAAAACAATTGTTGTCAAATCTTGCTCAAATGTATTCCCCCTTTATTCATATTAATACAGGTTTTCCTTTTTGGTCCCAAAATTACTTAATTAGTAGTAATTAAGTATTGACTCCATTACTGTTATCACTGGATCAAGTTTTAACTATCATTCAATGTACGTGAGACGATATCTAATATGACTATTTTTTTCGTGAAATCAATAAATTAAGATGACTTAATTTATAATGACATTCAATCATTAAAATATGTAAAATTCGCAATATTAATTAGCGCAACGAGTTAGTCAACAATTAAAAAATTGAAATCCTAATTATTTATTAAAAAAAAAGGTCAAATTCTTTATGTATATGCAGTAGGCCGGCAGCAGCATAGAGAAACCATGATCCTGAAATATTTCATATTTAAAATATAGACCTCTAGAGAATTGGTATGAACATCATATATTTCACATAATATCTAAAACGCAAAATTGTCTCGTCTCGTCTCCTTTTAATTGTGAGATATCCACCTTTTGGGTGTTCTGAGGGAATAAAATCGTCAATTCCACCAACTAAGTCATTGATACTGTGTAATTATCGTAACTCTATATCATATTCATCGATCATAGTGCTTATTCAGGATCTTAGACAAATTAGTAGTTCATTGTCTTGCAACAGGGGATCTTGGTTAGTGGTTACCTAACTAGATCTTTCAAATTCATATAATTCCCCTTAAAATAAAAACTTCCCAATTGCAAATTAGAGGATAATAGTCTAATTCATAAACGGATTGTTTTGAGCTCGAGTTTTCTGATTTTGTTTTGTATGAAAAGAAATATATTATACTCGGTATATCTAATCCTATGTGTTATGTTTTTTTGTAAGCACATCAACAAACATCCTAAACTGAAATAATTGGTACGAGCTATTAGATATAATATCATCAATTAATTAACTATGGCCCCCAACATTAATTAATTCACGTGACCCCTGCAGATTGATAATGTACATTTATCTTTTTCAGAAAATAAATAATATAATGTGAATTTATGGATATGAAGATTGAAGCCCATAACTTTCACTGCTGGTTTTTTTCTTCCTTTGCAACAACTTCCACTACTGAATTATTAACATTAAATAAATAAACTCACGTCTAGTCTTGTCGTAAATGATTGGAGTCACGCGGTTTGATTTAATCGTGAACGTGACAAAGGGTCAAGCACGTGAATTAAAATCACACACACAAGGATAAATTCTAGTGTAAGGTGCACCTAGTGCATACACCAGTTCTGCAGGTGACAAGTGTTCCGGATCCATTATTTCTGGGTTATTTGCAGGCCCCCCTCTGTTTTTGTTCATAAACGAAAGTTTCGGCCGAGCGAAAAAATCTATTGTGATACTTTAATTAATATATTGTGACACTTCGACTACCTATTATTACATTTTAAAATTAAAATTATTTTATCGACCGACTGATAAAAATTGAAAATGGAAAAAATTGGCTGCAATGCACCCCCTTACACTAGAATTTAACCACACACACGCATATTCTCTGACAAAAACAAACAATATAATCATTTACATAAAACAATTATCCCTACACTGATATACATAATATTTGCTTCAATAGACAATAAAAGTAGTGAAATCATATAAAAGTTATTGGAATAAATCAGATAAAACAAAATATTATTTGTAACAAAATAGCAAAAGAAAATATCACTTGAGCTAGCCTAGTGGTGGAATGTTACAAATTCAAATGCTATTTTGTTTTACATAGAGCTCATCGTGCAAGTATTTATCTACTACGATGCGCCTCTTCTATATAATTCACAAATTATAATACAAGAGCAAACTTAACCTATAATGTATGAACACATTTCTCCACCTCACCGAAAATGAAAAACAAAATAAATTTTTGATTGAAGGAGACACACATTTTAATTGGGCCTTACTCAACCAATACCAAGCCTCGTAAATGGGCTATAGTATTTTTGGGCTTCACTCAAATTTCATAATACATGACGCTATAAATTGGGCTTCACTTACTTCTTTCCTATATAATTTACTTCAAGAAATCTCCCATATTACTTTTCATAACAAAAGCCATCCAAATAAGTGGAACTTTCTTTAAAACTTGAAAAAGTACAATTTATCCTAAAAAGTAGGATATTCATTTGATGGCCGATCCTTTTTTACCCCTTTTTTTTCCAGAAGAGTTCAATGCTTGATCTTTGAATATATAGCTTAAATATGTATTTGGATGCACGCGATTGCATCTAAAATTACTAATATAGTGAAATAAGACATTTCGACGTAAAAAGTGAAGGGGCCAAAATGCGCTACTTGCGGGGTTAAGGCCCATAATTGCTAATTTTTCAAATCCAAATTAAATAAAAAGTAGTGTACTAGTAGTAGTCCCTTTCACTCGATTCGTTTCATAAAAATTCAAAAAGGAAAAAAAACACACACAAAAACCCTATAATATGATATATTGATATGTAATATGTTGGCAGTGCTCTTTTCTAATAGTAGAACAACCTTGTTTAGCTCAAAGGCGACATTTTTCTTCAATTCTCTTCAAAAATTCTGCAATTTTTTCAACAAGATTCCTTATTCTGACGTTGGGAGAAGACCCTTTACCTCAAAACCCCCATCTTCAATGTCTACGGATACCCTCACAGTAACAGACGTTGACACAGCCGTTAGCCTGGAAGAATGGCAGGGTTGGGGCACCATTTCGCCGGTGCCGGCGATGGTGAATCAAGTTATTGATGACTTGAAGCTTCTGGAAAAGGACCTTAATGCCCCTATGACTTTCGGTGGCCGCGGCGCTCTCAAGGTGAAAGATTCAGGCTTTCTTTTAACAGCGTTTGTATAATGTTTTGGAGTTATGTGGAACTGATTGTGTTGAAAAAGACTGGTTTTGTTTGGATGATTGAAAAATAGTGGCGTATAGTTGGAAATTTGGGTCATTTAATGATGTGTTTTTGGTGGACTGGGGGGGGGGGGTTTGTTTTCCTTCATATTTTTGGATTGCGGCTTTGAGAATGGTGATTTGTTTTTTACATCCATGTCAGGGAGTTCTTTGTGGTTTATACATGATATGTTATTTTCCTTATTTTTTTAATGAAAATTTTAGGCCGGTGTGGAGATTCATCGTCAAGAAATGTCATCTAGGTACAGAGTTCAATTATAATAGTGTGTGTGTTTGCATGGATGTTATATTGGTTTTGTATGTGGAATGATATTTGTGTCTCGATCAAATGTCTAGAATATCAATATGATCAATGCCTAGTTTTTGATTTCAGATTTCACCATCTTTAGATTTTTGTTTTACTGGTAAGAGGGGATTTTTAGTACTTGTGTGATAAACACTTGCATAAACTTATTGTGTGATCCCTTTCAAAGGAAAAAGTGTAGAAAGATTACTGATACTATCATGGGAATGAACTTCAATGGTAAAGAAGCTTGATTTAATTTCTTAGATGAAGCGGTTATGTTTAGATTTGCATTGGCATTTTGATCTCTCCAAATTAGGTCTTTGCCTATTTTGAGATTTTGGGTTCACTGATCTCAATGCTTTAAAACATGATTGGTGCGCCCTCTCATGTTGTGATTGAAGCTTGATAATACAAAGGCTGGTTGGTTGCATCTGCTCCTGAGACTGTCAAACTTGTCTGCCTAGCTTGGACTATAATTTTATGTGTTAACATCAAAATCTTTACTTGCTTCTAGGGAGACTTCAAGGTGGAGGAGGACAAGAAGCATCGAGCAAGATATGCATCTCTGAGTGGTTCTGAAGAGAAAATCCAATTTTTTTCAGCTCGACAAATAGCTTGCCGGTTACTTGGAAGTAGGGGTTATCTCTGCCAGAAGGTACAAAGTTGATCAATTTCATGATACACCATTATGTTTCTACAAATATAATTGGTTAGTTCTCTTCTTATGTAAGATCGACTTCCTTACTCTAATTGACTTAGCGCTCCTAAGTTTATCTGGTTATACATTCTGTTTTTTGTTAACTATTTGTTTTCTTCCTAATATTTTGTAGTGCTGGCTTCCCCGAGAAGATTGCATTTGTTCAAAAGTTAGAGCATGTCCCCTATGGCATAGATTGCGTATCTGGTTGTACATGCACCCAAAGGTTTGAGTTTCTGTTTCTTGTCACCTTTGGCATTTATTATTTAGCATTTTAAAGGAGAAAAGTTATATGCTATGTTCTGATTGATTTTCATTTCAATTTTCTCATATATTTCTCGAAATGTTAGTGCATTCAAAGCAAAAATTGCATGTCTTTACATGTTGAGTTGATTTCATTTTCGGAATATATTTTTGGGTTACTTGTGCCCAAATGTAAAATAAGAGTTTTTTGTTCGCTTTTTTTTCTTCCTTTTTTTGATGAATAGCTGTCGACTTTTTAAAAATAAAATAAAGGGAAACAGCTTTTAAAATGGTGTTGAAAATTAGGTTGGATTTAAGGAAGAATGATCCCTGAATTCGTATTCTCTGTCTTCCTTCCATATCTTAACAGGATTTCTTAAGACAGAACAATACTGGGAAGTTATTGTGGCAAGTTTTTGGTGTTCAAGCTGCAAGATTATGCCTCTTTGGCATAGCTGAGCATGAAGAAATGATGTGGAATCAATTGAATCGTGCAGGTGTTCTATGCACTTTCGATTTCGACTTTCGAGATGTTATACCCAACTTCCATTTATGATTTACTATTACTTTACTATTAGTTCCCTGCATGGTTAGATGGAGCTTCTACTTTTTACTCACCCCTTTCTTTCATTGTTTGTCAAGCCGCTATGTATGTTTTTTTTTGTAAATGACATTTTCATCTTTTTTAATATAGTATTATCAAAAGTTTCTTCAATTATTAACTTTAAAATGTTTGGTTGCATTTCTCCCCAAAAAAGAGTGCTGTGGACTTTTAGTATATTTTCTACTTATATGGATGCTGTTAGATGTTTGCTCGGTTTCTTAAGTCGTCTGGAAATTGCAGTCACTTCCAATAATATATCTTAATATATGTATATGCTAGCATGCCTTGTTTCTGTTCTCTGTAGCGAATTATGAACAACTTTCCCTTGTTTTCAGGTAGAAACAAGGTTTGGTGTCTTTATCCAAATAAGAATGCAGTGACTGAATCTGTCAAGGATATTGTTGGCTGCTCGATGAATCTAGAAAGCCAAGCAGGACTGGTAACTTACATGACTCATTACATTCACAAACTTAGCACGTTTGATAGCACTCCAGCGGAGCTGGAGGAGTTTTATTATTAGTTATTTAATTATTATTAGTATTTCCTTATTAAGGGTTTATGTCTAGGGTTTGCTTATCGGGCTTTATGTATTATGCATGGGATCGGGGGGGATCATTAGGAATTGGCGTTTAACGCTGGGCAGAGAACTCTTCTCTGTGGCCTCTCTTTTGAGGATTTATTTTCAGTTAATATATTTTCTGTTTAAGATCTATCTTCACTCCATCAACGTTGATAACCGCATTTATGAATAATAGACCTCACAGATGCCATATTGCATAATCTTCAATTGCAGCATTACTGCTTCTGTTGCTTAACTCATACTTGCACACACAATTTGACCGTGTACTCCTTTCTCATAAAGTGTCAGATGGTAGAGTCATCAAATTTTGCCTTGCTCATTTGCTACCTTAGTTCTCCAAAGCCACATTCTCCATTCCCGTCTAAAAGCTGGTATCCGTATATTAGGTGGTCGGGTCACATTCTTTTTCATTCTCCTAACCATTTGTTATGTCCGACTTATGGATGAGTTCCTTCTGGCTTCTGCTGGTCGGAAAATCTGTAATGCTTCCATGCAGTCTTGTTTACACCCTTTTCATTATACGCTAAAAGTTTGTATCGTTATGTGATAGGCAAATGAAGACGACACCATGCACTTTATTTTCATTGACGGTACTTGGAGCAATTCAGCAGCAATGTTCAGGCGTTTGCAGGTGCATGACAGAAAGCTGTTTCATCCCCTGTATTTTCTATGTTTAATCAACTTTCACATCAATAAATAATCTCAAATAAATAAGTCAACAACTTCTTTCCTTTGCTCTTATTAATTCCTGCATCCACGTTCACTCCATGCTATGTTAAGAATTCACAAACTCCTGCATAAATCGGAAGTGCCAACATGTGATAAGAGAATAGCACGTAAGGAATTGAATAGCTTCGTTCTTTCTTACAATTGTAACCATTTAATAATTAGAACAACTTCTTTCGATTTTAAACAGGCGCGAGCTGAATCAGAATGGGGACAGGAACCGCACTGCATATCTCTGAACACAGGTGTATCTTTGATGCATAAACTAAGGTATGCAACTCACATGTCGCATCTCTTCCACCTTCTTTAAATGCATGGCAAATTTTTCTGTCGTGTTTAACAGTTTGACATTCAAGTTTGTATAATCTGATTAAACTGTTATAAATGATTCCTTGTATGATGTCAGACCCCAACCATCTTGGGACCGTACGTGCACTGCAGCAGCAGCAATCGGCCTTCTCTACGAGCTCACTCTTCTTCCGGAGTTCAGCTCCTTCGGATTGGACAAACAAGCTGAAGCGATAGACAATGCCTTGGAAGTTTTGTTCGAAGCTCTTATTGCTCGAAGGCTTCGTCGGGGCAGGTCAATCTCTCGCAAGGAAAGGCACAACAGGGATATTTGCTAACCATCACCATATGCTCCATTTTATGCATATGTGGGAAGGGGCAAAAAACTTTTCCCCACATTTGGAGGCTTCTTAATTACCATAGTATAACCACATCAAATGAAATAGAAAGTTAACTTCACTGATTTCTGACGACTGATTCTACAGTCCGACTGTGTTTCAATCTCGTATTTTGTTTCTCGTTTATGGTGGAAATGAACATGAGGTTAGAAAGTGATAGAAAATAGAGAATTTGTGTATTTCTGATCGATAGCTCTGCAGCAGGTATTAGGTGATCAGGTGAAATATTTGTCCAATATTAAGCGACATTTGTATTCATATTTTTTGAAATTCAATTTATTATATCCTGAAAAATAATATATTGTTATACAAATAGAATGATGGGAGTGTTTGTCTAGTGCATTTGGACAAATACAAAAAATTCTACTCCTTCCTTCCCTCCCATAGTATCAAAGAACATTTTATAGGGGTGTGTTTAAAAATGTAAATTTAATTCATCAATATTGAGGAAAATGAGTTATAATTTTGGGATGACCGAAAAAAGAATGAGTGACTAGGAATATGGGACGGAGGGAGTGAAAGACAAAAATTATGAATAAAAAATTGTGAGGCGAAAGACTTAAGGAATTTTTTTTTTTTCAAATTAAATTAAATTAAATTATTCTTTACAACAAAAATAATAACTTTATAAAAGCAATACTTTTGAATATAAAAAATATTATTTCAACAAAAATTATTAGTTTTATGTTCAAAGACATTACTATTTATATTCAAAAGTATTACTTGATTTTTTTCGTACTTTACGAATACAGTGAATTTGATTAGATTTTTGCTCCGTGATTTTTTGAACTCATAATATTCCATTTACCGTGAGGTCCATGAGTCATGACCTCAATTTTAGATATTCGCAATCGCTACTCATAGTGTAAACACAATATATTCCGAGGTGTTTAAAAAAAACCTGCATTCTTTCATGATCATTGATCACCATCTCAATTCTCACGTTTTAAAAAATAATAATAATAAAAATTATTATCTTTCAGCAAAAAATAGAGAATCGGACATGCAAATGTTGACGTCATATTCATTCACCACATTTTGCCAATTACAATAATAACTATTTGTCGGATTAGTGATTTTCAATATTTCCTAAACACCTACTTCTTTTGGTGCAATAAATTTTAATATATGACCTTTTTATGAAAATAAAAATACTTTATCATGCATTTGTGCCATTCTTCTCCCGCTTTCTTCTCCTCCATAACCTCTCGAAAATCACCAACACAAAGAAACCCAAAATTAGAAAAAAAGAAAAAGAAAAAAAAGAAGTTGATTAGAAAAGGAAATAGAAATAGCAATATATCCTACTATTGTGAAGAAATTAGGGTACGAGAAAATCCCATCTGCAAAAGGAAGAAAGCAACAATGGAGTCCAACCAATCCTTGCTGCATTTGTTCATTTTCTTCCTTGTTGTTTCCATGGCATCTTCTTCCCACATTTCAAGTAATTCTCAATATTTATATATATATATATATATTTTCTTTGTAATTAAGTATATATCGAGCTATATATATTTAGCTCAAGAGATCCTCCATTCCGCTGTTTCAATTTCTATTTCATTATTGCTACACACATTATTAATAAAATTGCACAACTAATATACATGAATGAATGAAATTAAGGGAGGAAACATCATTGTTTTCTATAAATGTTGACCTTTAATGCATCTATTTCTTGTAAAAAACCAAGAAGAGGCATTTTTTTCATGAATTAGCCCATTATATTGTTTATTATATATGTGAATGTTCAAGAAATTGATTTTTTCTTTCTTTTTTTTTTCTATGTGATGAAAAGATGAGGTTCTTGAGCCGCACATATCAATAAGTCGTTCGCTTCTGCAGCAGAAAACAAGTAAGCCTTTTTTTTTTCTTCTTCTTTTTTAATTTCCCTTTTGATAATTTGGAAATTGTCATCAATGACCAATTCATTATTCTAATCTCAACTGCTATTTGTTAGATGTAACATTGAATATTTAGTTTTAATTATTTTGTGAATAAAATATTAGTTAGGTAGCAACGTGCACAAATGTTGGCATTTTGCAATATGAAAAATCAAGTTTCACAACACCACAATTGATAAGTTAAATAAGTTATTACGACAAATGGACTAATGAACTACTTTGGCGGGAATGTGTGCAAATTAAGAGATTTTTAGGCTCTTTGCTAGGCTGAGCTTTAGTCTCTCCCGATGTTTAACAATTATACACACATCTGTACAAAATCCATCGTAAAAATTGACCTAAATCAATCTAGAGAAATACGTACGACACGGGCCCACTAACGGCCTAAGTTTGGACAAAAAAATGCAGGTTGCCCGGTGGATTTTGAGAACATGAACTACACAGTGATCACAAGCCAATGCAAAGGGCCAAACTACTCCGCCGATAGATGCTGCCCGCCATTGAAGCAGCTGCTTTGCCCTGTCAAAGATCAAGTGAATGACCTCAAGAGCAACTGTGCCGACGTGTTTTTCAGCTATGTCAACCTCTACGGCAAGTACCCACCGGGGCTCTTTGCCGCCCTCTGCAAGGAGGGCGAGCAAGGCCTCGACTGCGCAGGCGTTGATGTTTCCGGTCAGTCGAAAAACGGGGCTGACCGCGGTGGTCGCTCCTCTCTAGTGATGGCTTCTGCTGCGGTGGCATTGCTGCTTTTCTACATTTGATCGATGATGAAGAAATAATGATGAATGGGATTTATTGGTTTATTTTATGGTGAGGATGAGGGGGTGATCATGCATGTATGCTTGTAGTTACGTTCGTCTATTTAATTAATTATTATGGGTAAGTTGTTTTAAAATGGTTGCGTTGTGTTTGGAATTATGCATGCATTTTTAGTGTTTCTATTGTTTTAATTGTGATCGAAACTTTCTTATTATTATTATATTTATGATTTATGATATGCAAACCAGAAAGGAAATTAAAAAAAATCAAGGGAATAGGGGGATTATTTGTGATTTATTTTATGAGTAATTGGTTAGTTGAGCTTCCGTTTGGAGTCATAATGAAACGAGGAATTTGTTTTCTTTTGGCAAGAACATTGCTTGAATGCTTGTGCTCGTATTTGGAACTTGGAAGGCTGTGGAGTTTATTTTGGTCTTCTTTTGATTTAATGATGATCGAAAGTGTAACGATCCTTATTTTGATAGTAATGCTACAAATCTAAAGTTAAAAAACAATCAAGAAGAGAAATACATAGTTTTCAAGAGAGAAATTCGTTTTTATGATTGAATTTTTTTAGCCACATATTTTGGGTTCCAAAAAATTATATTAATCTTGCCAAAAATTTGTCAGTTTGGAATTTAGATGCACTACATTTCACAAACGTAGGCCCAACAAACTTGCTGTAATTTGTTTTTGAAAAATTGAACATGCCCGTCAAAATTAACCCTCGTATATTAGGAAAAATCGATGGTACCCTTACCGGTAGCGTGCCTGAGTTGTGTTTTTTATTTTGTTTAAATATTTTTGAAAAATATAAAATAGGATACTAATAGCGCCATTAGTAGATGTTAATTATGTTTATCATAATTTTTTTTTTCGAGACATGTGTATTTTTATCAATACCATGTGAAAATTCACAACAATATGTCCCCAATTTTTATTTTATTTTTTGCAAAAACATTTTAGAAAAATTGGTAAAAAAAGTTAAAACTCGGGCACTACACATTTTTAAAATTAATCAAAACAAAAAAAAATCAAATAATTGATCAGGGACTTTCATTAATGAAACTCATCGAGAGATTTTAACAAACATACTATGTAACAAAAATTCGTGTGAGATCGTGTTGGTCAAAATTCAAATTCAAATTTATATTCAATGATATATTTATAATTTTATTGATATTTAATTATATTTAAATGTGAATCTTAATCCATCTTATTAATTTTGACATGTAAAATAATTTGACCTATTCTATATATATATATATATATATATATATATATATATATATATATATATAGCATAGATTCTCCTCAAAATTATTGGCTTATTGATTCTTGGCCTCTCATACCACAAACACAACGATGTTGGCATCAAGAACAATTCCCAATAAAGCCAATCCAGATTTCACAACCACGACCACAATTTCAAGATTCAACAAAACTAGCTAAAAGGTGATTCTTTCACCATTGTACAAAAAACATTTACATATTATATGCTACCACACACATAATACGTCTCCACAAATAAATGTAAAATAAAATATAAAAGTCCCACAAAAAGGGTTATTCCTAACACTAAGTGGAGAGCGGATGATTTCATAAGTAAATTAAAAGGTATGAATTCAAATCTCACTCAAAATCTCTTATGTCATACCCGTGGATGAGTTAGTAATTAAAAGGCATGCATTCGAATTTCACACAACATTCCTTAGATCATACATGTGATTGTACAAAAAAGAGATTTATCTAAGGGGCCGTTTGTGGGATAAATTCTATCCCATGTGTAGACACATTACACACATCCATTCAAGTATAAACATGTTGCACAAGAGTTCAAAAAATGGAGCGAAAAATATAGAGTTTTGAACTCTTGTACTACATCTTTGTACTTAACTTAATGTGGGTAGTGTGTCTACACACGGGTTAGAATTTCCCGAATTTTATTATCATCCAATAATCATCCAGCCAAATTTCTTGGAGGATTTTCAATTGTTCCAAACGCTTGGGACAGAAGCTAAAACATCAAAACGCAAACAGAGCTCTCCAAAATCGACAAAATTTAGAAGAAAAACCAACTAACAACGGTAGCAGAGAAATTGTCCCTCACTATCACACTAGAAATATAATCTTATATCTGTCCATATCATTACAGTGTTGCTTTTCCAGCAATGATACAACAATAAAATCAGCCCTAATAACGTCAAATTAGCCTAACAATCATCAGGTCCCTCAATAATCAAGATCCAAGCTTTTTCTTTTTCTCTTTTCTAAAATAATTATTGGGAACCAAAAATAGGGGGTAAACAAAAATAAAAAATAGAAAAAGAAGCTGTTCTTATCTATGAGCTGTGACCAGCGTCTCTATGAATCTCAATCCATCAAACCTCGGCGCAAATTTCTCCGAAGAAGATGATCCCTGTGAATTATCGCTGCTTTTCTTCGCACGCTCATCCTAAAAATTAAGCCATAACATAAAATTACCAACACTGAAAATATGTGTGTGAACTAAGTTTCGCTTTCACACACAAATTGTGAGAGAAAAAAAAAAGAACATTTTTCCATGCACTTTTCTTACTAATACGTCAATTAAATGCTTTCCTTCCAAAAACCGCGCACCAAAAACATAACCAAACACAGTTAAGAAATTGAATTTTGAAATTAATTTTCGAAATTCACGAGAAGCAGATCAACCATGAAAAAGGTAAAAACAGAGGAAAGTAGGAACAATCCGGAATCAAGAGGCGAAATTACCTCGCGCGGAAAGTGAATTTTGGCGGAAGACGCCGACGAGATCGCGGTGGCGGAAGCGGCAGCAACGGAGGCGGCTATAACGCCGGATTTCTTCATGATTGTTGGAGATTGTAATTGAAATAATAATTTCCGGCGATGAATCTGAAAAAGAAATTGGAATTGAATCTGATCGAAGGCGTGGAATTGTTCGCGGAAAATTTGGGAAATTGAGAAGGGTATTTATGGTGGAGGGCGGAAGTTGGGAGGAGAGAGTATTTATACAATATAGGGAAGCGTGGACGTGGTGGGTCAATTTTTTTGTTCGAATAAATACGCGGCAACCATTATGGCATCATTCGCCCCCACTTCCCTGCTTAGATTACGATTTTATCCTTGTCATTTTTTTTTTATTTTTTTTTTTACAGAGGCGAGGCCGATCAATTTTACATTACTCCATTATTACATCATTCCTATTTTGATTCACAAATTGCAAGCTTGGAGATTTTAATTAAGACTTAAGATGTTCCAAAGTTGTAAATATTTGTTTTTTTTTATTGTATTATAACACAAATTATGATAACTTGATATTTCACCCAGCTCAATTGGAATAAGAATTCTCTTTGATTCCATAGTTGATTTGCTTATTATAATTCTTGATCTAATTATTAATTGATTGTTTCATTTTTTTTAGGGGATTGTGTTCGTAGTTTTAGAATGTATACTAAATGTAGTGTTGGGTGAAATACCATGATTAAAGAATCACTAGGTTGGAATGCATTGTGACCATGATACCTCTTTTTTTTTTAACATGAACATATAATTGAATTTATTAAAATAACGAATTTCTGAAACATGCAAATAAGTTATTATAGTCGTGACGTAAGAGCCCACTCCTGATTCAACAAGATCTTTATTTGTTCCTTTACCCAAATTGGCATATAAAAGTAATGTTCATGCACCTTGATTCTTTTTTGGTTTGTCATGGTTATAGTTGCAATATTTGGTTGGGACATGAAACGTGTTCCAGGCTAAATTGACACTCCAAAATCATCTAAAATGTCAAACCAACATGACTGCTCACTTTTAGTCTTTCAACTAAAGGGATGCCAAAAAAAAAATCTAATTTTTTTAAGAATGAGCAGTTAATTAAGTTTAGTCATGTTTTCCAATGTAGCCAGAAATATTATAATTCATGGATTTCTGAGTATTCAGGTAGTGAAAATATACATTAAAAAAAAAAAAAAGATGTTTCGGTTCAAAACATACTGTTCTCCCCTCTCCCAACTTCGAAAAAAAGAAAAAAGAAAAAAATCAATCAATTAACAATGATATCAGAATTCATGTTTCTTTCACGATAGCAAGTCACATTTTTATTAAAAATCATACAAATTTTTATTAAAATTAAAGTTTTTTTTTTTTTTTTTTTTAATTATGATGGTGTCCAACTCCCTTGCAAGAAAGAACCACATTTCAATGTTTCTACTCTCAATAATAAAGGGTCCAACCATCAACTGGTTAAGATCCATAAGATGGTTGATACAAATTTTTATGTTTGATGAATATTTAAATACTTTTTCCGTTTCATTCATATAAATTTATTTTTTTATGTCCCAATATATAATAATATAGGCCGATGTCAATATATATTTAGCTTATTTACTAATATATACATCTATCCAATATATTAAGTAGTAATTAATTGTTAAAGAAAAACATATGAATATAGTAGAAAATTTACTTGTTTAATTTTCTATTTCAATAATTTTCTTAAATCTAAATTAAAATTCCATCAATCTACATGTTTTAAAGCATCTGGAAGCTCAACCGTGGGGCTAAGGGTAGAATAGTAAATGCGATGGTAGATAATATAGACCGAGGTTTTCCGCATCGGGAGATGATTATAATTTCCTTCTGGAATGAGGGAGCTGTGAAATTGATAGGCTGATATTTCGGGATTCGGGCCAATAATAGTCCCCCACGTGTATGGTGCAGATAAGGCCACGACACACCCACTGCATTTCACATGTTCACCCTAAGGCTCAGGTTGTTCGAGCGCAGGTAGAGTGACGGAGCGGTTAAATAGTGACAGTTACAACCACACCTGCCAATCCACCTCATCTTCCCCCAATTAAACCAAACTATATTCTACTAGATTTTTTTTTAGGACAATTTTTCTGGTAGATTATTATTTATAAGGAACATTAATGTTTTGGATAGACCTATCACATGTAATACAAGAAGATTTTTTAGAATGAGTGAAGTCCAGGCACATCAGGTTTCATTTTCAGTTCTAATTTTTGATTTTCAGTACAATTTATGAAGTGTATTGACTTTTTTTTTTTTTTTTCTTTTGATGGTCGGACAAGAGATAATTAAGAATTGAATCCCGATCTCTTACTTTATAAGGGTAATAAATGGCATGCAGTAAGTCAATGAGACTTGTTGTGAAGTGTATTAATATTTTTGTGTGATGCATGCCTTGACATTTTAAGAAGTGTTTATTTGATCGCATTTTCTTACATTTATAGTGGAATCCACTTTGAATATGTAGTGGGAGGAAAAGTAAAATATTTTTGTGGTTAGTATTAAGAGAATAATAGTTTAGTGGCGGGTCTTATTGTAATGATAATATAAAATTGTGATACATAATATACAATCGGGGAAAAAATTGCATTAAAAATTGCAATGTTTAAGTCATTTTGCAATTATAATATGACCTTGTAATTATTGTAAATAAAACTTATTTAAATCAAAACACGCCCGTATTTTTTTCGCTAATTCAATATCCAAATTCAAATTCATTTAAGGCATGATCGCATTTTTTTAAACATGGTTGTACATGTATAAATTTAGTCAAACACATTGGAATAAATCAGTGGAAAAATATTTGGGCGTATTGTAATTGTAAAAGAATTTTTTTTTTATTTGCAACAATTATAAAGTCGTGTTGTAATTGCAAAATGACCTAAAATTTATAATTTTTAATGTAAATAACCATTTAAAAAAGTATCTTAAATAGAAAATAATATGCTCTAGGACTTTGGAAATAAATATTTTACATGAATATTTATCCATAAATTGTCGAATACTTCATGAATTGAGGATGACGTATTCATGTGATGGGAACAAATACGAGTACTTCTTCTCTATCTGCAAAAGTTATCATTGAACCAATATACCTCCTTTCATTAAACCAAGATATGCTGTTTTATATATATGTTAATGATTTTGTATTAGTGCAAGAGACGTACGTAACCATTCATTTCTTGAAAATCGATAAAACAAAAATTAACATGTTAGGTTAGTTAAAAGAGTTACGGTGTGTATATAATATATCATGTAGCCATTATATATATGAAAAATCATCTTATTTCTGCTAAAGAAAATAAAAATATTTTAGTTGGATAAGGTAAGCTTAGAAAACGATTCAAAAAATTAGAGAGTCGATAAAGTTAGCTGACACGTCCATCTAATGAGTCAATTGATGACGTATTTTTAGTTAAAGTGGGATTCGTTTATTTTCTAAAAATTAAGATTATATTGAATCATTACAATTTGCTTTATTCAACCTTAATTAAAAATTAATAAATAAATACAAAAAATATTATAATATCTAGTTTTGAAATAATGAATCTTACTTTAGTAAGAACTAAAAAAAACATAAATCATAATTATGAAATAATTAATCCAAACGAATCAAAAGATAAAACTAAAAAAAAAGATAAACATTAAAATAAAAATGGGAACTACGACAAAATGACATCGATTTGGTTGCATTGTACAAACTTCCACAACAGGCGATCCATTCCCCCTTTTTCGCAAGTGTGTTTAAGGGGGATTGAGATATATATTACACATTATTGTTGAATTAAAATTGAAAAGGAGCCCATCACTAATTTACATAAACCTCATTTTCGGCGGTTCTCTATTATTATGGCCCTATTATTTTTTAGGGATAATCGTGATATGTTTTAGGGACGAGGATTTATAACTTGTGTACTATGTTAATTAATATATAATTAATTTAACTTCACAATATGTAACTTGTAGAAATCAAATCCTCGAACCCCTCTAGCAAGGATAAAAATGTACAACACTAGTCTATTTTCGCTCCAATTGTGTACACTATGCCCAAATATCAAAATAAAAGTAATTTAAAGTTTCCCTAAAAAATGTTAGTAATGTTGAGTTTGGTGTACTTATTCATGTATAACACGTGTTTATAAAAGTGATAATTATTGTATTAATATATAATAATCGTACAATTTTATTCTTTAAAATGTGAATATTGTCCTTCCTATTCAATTTAACAAATATAATTAATCATTATATGTAGTCGTACCACCCTCCAAAATTCAAATCCGCTTTCTTAATATAATGTTCATGCACGCACTTTTGACTTTTGATTATTAAAGGCTAACATATTCCTTTACGATGACTTTATCATCTTTATTTAGTGTATCTTTTTTTGTTTAAAAATTAATTTATATATATTATCATTGACCGACAGGAAAGATCAGAGCCACCCAGTAGCTTACATGTGTCTTATCACAATAGCATCCAATTATTAATTAGGTTGGCCAAGTTGAGAAAAATTCTAGAACGCATGTAAGGGTGCTGCATCACGCCGTATAGAAAATTCTATAATGTATGTAGGGGTGTTAGATTACAGATACCACAACACATTACCTATCAATTATATCTTACAAACAAGAAAACATTTTCTTAATGCATCGTCAATCAATCGTGATCTTTATGATAGAATGTATTACTCCTACATCAATCCCTTATAATTTTTTTGCCAAGTTGGTCCGAATTGTTGCATTGAGAAAAAATGACAGGACTTGTGAAAAAATGTAATTCATGACTAAAATTAATTATGGCTTAGGTCATAATTATAGGCAGCTTTCGGTTTGATTGGAACTAAAGCTACTTGTTACCTAGTTGGATATTGACTTTGTGTAAATTAAATGAAAATAAAATGACTTTAAATAACGAAAATAGAATGAATTATGCTGTGATAAAAATAGCTGATATAAGCAGGGAAAAAGAATGTGACAACATAATGACAGCCATTTATATAAACATGTTATGTAAAGTACAACATGACCTAGACATTAAAAGTAATATCGGGTTCAATCGACCTCTAAACCATTATCCTAAAAAAGTGCAACTAAACCTCTTTATTAATGACAGGTAGCTTAGCTTAATTCATCGTTAGTAATTAACATTAATTAAACCTCTAAAACTTTTTTGATCGATGATACCGTACGTGAGTGTGAACATGGTTCGAAGACTTTCCTCGTGAGCTTTTTGAAAATACCCTGAATTCGATGATTATCTGTCCGTCGATGGAGTAATTGTACGGAGAAATCACCTTTTTTCCGTCCAATTAATACTCTGTCCGTGGACACTCAATCAACTGATTAAGGGAATTTTCACAAATTAAAGCTCATGACAAAAAATTCCAATCATACAATGTTTATATGGTATCATCGTCAGAATTGATCGAAATTAGTTCGTTTTTTTTTTTACAAATATAATTGATGTTAATTACTAATGGTGAAACTAGCAACCATTGACATACTTTTGGTGTCTAGGTGAGACTGAGTTATATTTCAGGAGTTGATTAGTACATTTTCCTTTTTCTATAGGTAATCACACTAAAAAACATTGAAATGATATGAAAAGAATAATGTTAGGTTGAGAGTTATCCAAAAACATTGCAAAGATTGGAAAGAAGTAGAAAAACAAATAAAAGAGCAGCAGGTGGCAACAAGTGATCCTGAAAAAGTGGTTAATGTTGGTAGCTTTAAGGGTCTGTTTGGGACAGCCATGGTGGAGTGGACACACCAACCAGCAGACAGCATCACAAACCTTGCCTCTCCAAACTAATCCTTAAGAGGAATTATTCCTCCTCTTCTGTAAATACACTTCTTTATTGTGGTAGTCCCATTTCAAACGATCTGACGGGTCTTATCTCGTTAAATGATTCTCATATTTGAATTCAAATCATACGTGCAAGAAAAGTTGACGAGGCTATGAGTGTGTATATATATATATATATATATATATATATAGCGGTACTTTATAATATATAAATTGATGAGATTCAAATTCATGTTATTCGGATTGAAGCTAGACTACCAATTTTCCATCATGCTATGAGGCATGATTGTGGAATATTTGGGCTATCTTTGGGTGGAGTGCTCATGTCGTTTTGTCGCTTTATTTTCTTTAAGAGTTTGACCATTGTTGCAAAAGGGAATTTTTCATGTTGTTTATGGGGTCTGATTTTGAGATAATGTCTAATGAGAATCACTCGTATTGCGGCTCATACAAAAGAGGATTTTAAGTTCTAAAATTAAAGTATTATGCTTTTTTGTTCGGTCAAAATTGAGGATCAGATATTTATTGGTTTTGGACTATTTTTCCTCACCACAAGAAGAAAAAAATATAAAATATTATTATGTAAGATAATGATCTTTTTATTTTGAATAATAATTATTTCACGATTGATTTGAGTTGTTTTCGGTTGAGATTTTACGTTTATTTTGAATAATAATTAATTATTTCACGATTGATTTGAGTTGTTTTCAGTTGAGATTTTACGTATTGAAACAATTTAATCCTGTTTACTTTACTTGATATTAAAATAATGGATAAATGAAAATGAGTTTTGTATGTTTATATGGGGAATACGTATGATATGTATCTCATCTAAAGAGGTGTGTTATGTCTATCATTTTATCAACTAAATTTGATCTTGCGTACACAAGTTTTATGTAAACTTTATATCTAGGGTTGGCAAAAATGGCCCGGTTCAGACTAATTTTAGGTCGGCCCGGGTCACGATTTTATAGGTCCGAAAATGGCTCGACCCGAATGGACCGGACACCCAATAAAGAAATGCAAAAAAAAGCATTAGGCCTACAGGCGACCACGCCCAACCCAAAATTTGAGTCGAGTTGACTTGCAATTTTATATGCCCAAACACCTTCGGACTAGGCCACCTCATCACAGTTGGCCTGTGGGCTTGGGCAGCCCTGCTCATTTGTCAGCTCTACTTATATCAGACGGCAAAAAATATTGATATATAATATTGAAAATTATCACGTTTATTTTATTGAAAATTACTGCTAAAAAAAGAATTGTGCCATTTTTTTACTTATTACTATATTGAATTGAAAAAATATATCATTTATAATACTAAAAAATATCCGTCTCATATAAGACTTATAAAACCACTCAAGAATTTTCCTACCTGCTGAGATGTTTTGTCAAACAGAAAGTTTCAAAGGTATGCTAAAAAATGATTTACTAATTAACGGTTTATATTATTATTTCATTCTTCATTTTCTAAATTTTCCTTTCTTTTTTTAGATAACGAGCCTAATTCGCAATCGTTATCGAGATACGCATTGGATAAATCCCACTCTTGTATAATAGATTGCAAGCCAAAATGAAAAACATAAATGAGTAACTCAAATTCATTCGCAAATTACCGTTTGAATTTGAATTATGATCAAATTTTTAAAATGAATTTATCGGCGAGTTTGAACTTTTTATTTAAATAATGCCAACTATGAGTTGATTTTATATTTATAATTTTCTGGGTATTTCTGAGCCACATAATTGAGCTATTTGCCGGTTAAACAAGAGCAAATCTGGATGAGAATGAGATGCTACTTAGTTAGAGATATGATTTTTGATAAATTAAATAATAAACACGTAATGTCAATAAAAGCAGTAGCAGGAATATTTCGTGGAATATCTTTTGAAGAATTATTAACAAATAGATTGTGGCCAAATCACTTCGACACTTTAGTTCCATGAAATAATAAAAAAGTGCCAAAAATCAATTTAAATACTATGTTGAAAGATGCCTTTTACGTAAGCATCGTTAGCTTAAATATCACATGAATCACATTAATGATGTTTCAATTATTAAATATGATTTGCATTGGCCCTTGAATAATTGGGCATCACCAATATTTTTTTATTTTTTTTTCTTTATCCTTCCTAGGTCAAATTATTAGTCCTAAATCTTGAACGAACTTGTATTTTATTCAGTAACTTATCTTGAATATAACATTTGAATTTTACTTATACACCATCATATCATATGAACTACTGGGCAAAATATTATTGTTTATTTACTAGCTTTATAAACTCTATCTTGAATAGCCAAAACAAAAAGAAGAAGATAAAACTACTCATCATTCATCATCGTTACTTATTAAAAAAACACTACACTTCTATGACTTCTCAAGATACATATTTAGTTATTCTAAAAAAAATACATATATAATTATCCTATAAAAAAATACATATCTAATTCTAGTCATGAATTACTATGTATGCTCTAAATTTTGCAGAAACGGCTTGCTTCTTGACGCTGTACAAAAGTATTCAAAACAGTAATTCCTGCCACAAATTTCGAGGATCATGGTATTACATTCAGTGTTACAATCCACATTCTGTCAAACATGTTATCTGGAGTTAAGCAGAGGCAAATAAACTAGGTTTTGACTTTCACCTGGTTGTAGCTACCATTGCTACAAGGTTATTGAACTATATATCTAAAGGTTTTATTACCAACTAATCCCTCAACCAATCCAGCTTAGGACCCATCTTACAGAGTGTTTTAAGACGAATTCAGCATCAATCGCGATGGTTACTGATCCTATCATGTATAGAAGCTCTCCAAATCTTAAATGGAACAGCTTCCACTGTGAAAAGACGCAGAATGGTTACTTAGTAAGAAACTCGAAATGCATAATCTAAAAGAAAAATTATCCAAGAATCAAATATATTCCCTATGATGCCAATCAATAAGCCTCGAGGGGGGGGGGGGGGGGAGTTATGCAGTTAGGAGGAAAAGTCATTTACGCTATTCCTCTATTTCAACACGAGGCATGAAAAGATTTTATACAACACCCATCACAAAATGAGAAATTTATGAAGATAAAAGTTCAGTTTCTCATCAGATTGAGAATTTAGTGACCACAGAGTTTGACATTAAGCGTTTTTAAGAAATGATAGGAAGCCCAATTCGATTTTTCAAAACATGATGAGAATAACTTCAGGGTCTGTCTCCTGAATGCAGGGTACTTTTCCATCTTTTTTTCTAGCCTTTGAACTTTTTTACAAGTGATTTATATGTTCTTTGTTGTTGTGATAGAGAGCAACACATTATCTTTTATTTATATTTTAGTTGTTTAAATTAGTTTTGATTATTTATTTTAGTTTGGGTCTGGCCCACTTATGCACGGGCTTTAGGGTTAGGGTTTGCAAGAATTATTTATAGATGTTATTATCTGGAGCAACGGGAGCAGAACTTGGGATTTGGGACGGTATTTTCTACCGTAGGGATTTGGGACGGTATTTCTACCGTAGGCCTCAGTTTGAGGAGTTCTTTTTTAATATATAGTTCGTATTTCCTGCGTCAATCACCTTTACTTTATCATGTTGGTGTTACATCTTGGACTTTAATAATGTTTAGCTCAAAAATACTGCATAAAGACTAACAAATGAAGACAGAAATACTAGATTAACAAATTCTGGAGTATGTCCTATAAGATTCTCGAGTGCCACCTAGGCACCCAATGCGTACCTAGTGAATTTTAGGACACTACTCATAAGTCAAAAACTCATCTAATCAAGTGATCACACCTACAGCAACAAAGGGAAAAAAAAAACTGTCTGTTGTTCTAGCAATCACCAAATTAGGTCTTTTCAGCAAGTTTAAGTAATTGAATGTCAGAATGTGTGTATACTCTGAGGGAAGTTTATAAGTCAAACTATCACGCATCTAGTTAGACCAACAATTGGCAAAGCCGAATCACATGCATGCCTTGTAATAATTGGAATAATACTACCCAAACATGCTAAAGATGAGAGGCAAATTGAGCAAAAGAAAGTGTCAAAACCAACCATTTGATAATCATCTATTACTTAAAATTTGTTAACTTGTCGTGTGAGCAAATGACAATTGCTATTCATATGCTACATTCCGACCCAACCATAATTTTATAGTGATTGTGAATGGCCAACCTAAGAATCTAGACTGTGATATGAACAAGCAACAATAGTTCTGTATATCCATTCTTTCTACACTGCATCAGAAGGCATAACTATGGACATCAAGCATATGCTCTTCAGTCGGAAACTTTAGCCTCTTTAGTTGATGCATTACACATAAAGCTCCACATAACGCATTCTAGCATGTCAGAACAATTTTCAGTTAATTCGAGCACTTCAACATGCTATAACCCCAAAAGCATACACGAAACAACAATGAAGGCGCCAGCATAGTTCACTAAAAAGTAAAACAAACACAATGAGCTTATGGAGATGATGTTCAAGTTGAGCAATATCCAAGAATCAGGCAGAACACAAAACACAAGTGAAACAACATACATAACCGAAGCAGCTTCACTTCACGAAGATTTGATCGAATCCACGAAGCCACTGCTGAGCAGCCTCTCCACATATTTCCCCAGAATGTCAACCTCCAAATTCACCTTCTGCCCAACTTTCTTCAAAGCGATCACAACCTTCTGCTGTGTGTAAGCCACCAACATAAAATTGAAGCATCCTTCATCATCAAACACATCCACCACAGTCAAACTAGTCCCATCCACAGCAATAAACCCCTTAGGCACAATGTACTTCAACATTTCCTTTTTAACCTTTACTTTCACCCACAATGAATCGCCCTCCGCCGTCAAATCGACGATTTCGCCGGTCCCATCGACGTGTCCCTGCACAAAATGTCCCCCCATTCTAGTGCTAGGGCTCAACGCTCTCTCCAAATTAACCAAAGACCCACTCTCCAACTCGCCCAGAGCAGTCTTTCTCAGCGTCTCCGGCGCCAATCCGACCGAGAATTCGGAGGCGACGGTGTCGAACTCCGTCACCGTTAAGCAGGTGCCGTTGACGGAGATGCTGTCTCCCAAGTGCACGCCTTCAAGAACGGTTTTTGCCTTGATTTTCATGGTGAAACTGTCGTTTTGGTCGAAGCCCAGATGCTCGATTGTTCCCATTTCTTCGACGATTCCGGTGAAAAGGGATTTGACTGTGTTGCTGGTGAATTTGGGCTGATGGGGTTTGGGGGGTTTAATGAAGATAGATGAAAGTGGAGACTGTTTTAGAGCGGAGTGAAGAGCTAGCTTGGAGTGAATTTGAGGCATCTGCCGCGGCGGAGTGGCGAAAAGGTCTGAAACTGATGCTGTTCTCTCCGCCGGTGAGGGATTCCGGCGATGTCTGTAGAGGAGGGTTGTTGGGCAAGAGAGAGCCATTTTTCCAAATTAGTGAGGCTGTGTGATTAGGAAATGGAAATCAATGTACCAAATAGCAAGTACTTGTTTTTTTGTTCAAACAGCAATTACTTAAAAGAGGGATGTTGCTCATAGTCAATATTCAATTATTCATATACCCTATTATTCAAAATTTCAATTACTCGAAAAAAATATAATTGAAACGTACAGTCGATAAATCGATAATTGCACTTCCTTAGAATGAAAAACAATATTCCTTTTTAATTAATGGGAGGATCAGAAAAAGAGCATAATCTCTACTATAGCTTTCTTCATTTTCTTTCTCTTGTGATCTTTACATATCTCATATATATTTATATATGGAATAAAACCTTAATTTAAAATAATCGAATTCTTATTTCCTTCATCAAAATTTCTTGCCAATTACATGACATGCCTTGATAAATAATTTTTCCATTCTTGCAAGAATCTAGAGGAGGCAATTCATAATATATTATATATATGTAATGTCAAAACCACAATATTCTTTACCCATTTTTTTTACTGCAAACCCTAACGCTCCTAACCTCACTAGAAGCACAAAAATTCAGTTGAGATCGAGAGGTCAGATATTGTTTAAATAAATAATTCCATGTTCAAGTATTTTTGCATTAGGCTCTAGTTTTTTCTTGTTATTTTTAGTTCACACACTTTTCATTTAACGTTTCTGTATTATTATATGATTGAATCATCACTCCTTAAAAATACTTAATTTTGCTGATAAATTATTCTGCTACCTGTTTCCTTTTTATTTGATTCAACAACAAAGATCATCGAATTGTATTTCCAGAGCATATCATGTAAAATTTGAAGCTTTTCTTTTTTATTTTTAATTTTTTCCCCACACTTATATGCAGTTATAATTGAATATGGGGAAGTCAAATATAGGCTATATACTGAGAGGAATTTCAATGATTTTACTTCTGGCATCCAGCATTCTCATGTTTGTAAGCAAGCAAAAAGTCGAAACACATTACATCGAGTTCGTCGCCAGAGAAACTGATTGGGTTGGCCTCGTGTAAGTTTTTTTAACCCGATAAAGTTCGATTTTTCATCTTATCAGTACACGTCATTGTCATATATATGTGTATCTAATAATTGTTGATAGTGAAACACTGAGATATAATGATACAGATTAATTATGGGCAAAACTTATAGTATATATGTATATATAATACGTACGTCCTTTGTTATTTGTTTACTTATTCATGTTGAATTATATTAATTAATAAATGTGCAAATTAATGGTGCAGGTTCTGTGCAATTGCTAGCATCTGTGTTTGCGGTTATAATCTTTTCGCCATGTTTATTCCTCCTGGCAGTTTGATTTGGAAACCAATCATGTTTCTCGATATGGTATGATCAAAATTCAAAACCAATTATTAAATAAATGCCCGTCTTATTTTTATCCTTTTTTTTTCTTTGATATACACATATATATTGATTAACTCCAATAAATTCCTATGCTCCAATTCAATATTTTATGATACTCAATCACAATTGAGAATATTTAAAATTGTCAAACGTGACACCTCGAAAAAATGACTTTTAATGTTTTTATTTTATTTTAATCTTGTTGTCTAAATTAATATATATTTGGTGACTCATTAATTTATGAATTTTTGTTGACTTATATATTTATTTTGGCAGATAATTTGTATTTTGATGAGTGCGAGCCTTGGAGTTGGGTGGCAAACATATTCACTGTTAGTTGAAGGAAATAGAAATTCAATTTATGCAAATTGGTCACCAATTTGTCAGATAGTCCCATATTTCTGCAAACTAATTTTTATATCTTTGATTTTATTGTCCATTGGGTTTGCTTCAAGCTTGTTGCTTCTCGCTATTTGTATTCTTGTTAGTGTTGATGTACATTAAGTTCGTCTAACAACTTCTTCAACTCCTAATTAAACACTTTTTGTGTACGTTAAATTTAGTTCTTGATTCAGAAATATTTGTTTGGTGTTTTTTTTTTTCCCGTATTTTGTTCGTGCATTTGCACTAGTTACGTACATGTAAATGTAGTAGATGCTTTTAAAATTTGAATACACATGTTTATTCAAATCTAAGATTATCATGGAGTGAATTAATTTGCTAGATATGGACGTTGCTTTTTTTTTTAGAAGATACTAGTAGATTAAAAATGAATGTTGGTGTGCTTACAAAACTTATAATATTCAATGAGTCATGTGATATTGATTAATGATTATCTTCTTATTAAGTGGGATTCAAGCTTCAAATTAATAAAGACATTTGTTGGGCTAAACCAGCACGGTTTTCATTTTGGGTATCTCCCAAAAGGCTTCATATTAATGGGATAAGTGAATTCCTTATATCCAAGGCAACCCTGGGATATATTTCCGATGTGGGACTTGGATTGTCATCCCAACAATCCTCCCCTCAATTCTCAAACCAAGGAACACATCCCCCTCCAGCGCACACAGTCACAAAGACAACCCGAAATCTCATTCTACTGTGTGTATTCTGTGTGAGAGCTCTGAAAATCCTAGTGTGGGGAATCTTCTGATAGCTTCGTGTTCTATCAGATCTCCGTGTGTCTTTTTGTTCCTCGTCTTCATTCTTCAATCCTAGTGAGAGAATCCACTTCCTGAGTGTATTCTACAAGTCTGTTAGGGTTGTGTGCAAGTGCCAGAGGGGTTAGAAGGCTTCTTAGCGGCAGAGACATTCTCGCCTCTGGTGGTTCCTAACGGCAGCGGCTGTAGACGGTAGAGCATCAGGTCAAGAAAGGTTCCTGAACCGATCCTCCTTGTTCGATCTGGCAGAGATCTCGTCTCAGAGTCGAAACTAGTGGAGTAAGATGTTAGGCGGCAAGATTACTCTACAGACATTTTTGGTCAATATACCATACGTTGAAAATAGTGTGTTAATATTTCGGATGAAATGGCTATTGCATTTTCGTGTTACATTTCCGGTTGCACAATTAGTTTTTGAAATATTTTCTTTATTTTTTTTCTTTGATTTCAATTTTCTGGATTTTACCTTTCAATTTACACTTGCATTTCCTATCGTACAAATCGATTTTTTATAGTTTTTTCTTCATATTTTTTGCGATTTCAATTTTTTGGACTTTAGTTTTTATTTTACACTTGTTATTTTATGGCCCATCCTACACATTTGTAATTTATTATAATTTTTGAGCATTTAAATTCTCAAATAAGCAATTAATAACTAAAAATTGAAATAAAAAGTATAATGAACCATAATTGGGTAGGATAAATTATAAATAATAAGTATAAAATTAAACTAAAGTATTAAAAATTGAAATCAAAAAAAATTTGAAGAAAAATAAAAGGAATTGATTGTACAAAAGGGAATACAATACGGTAATGCAATTAATGATTTCACTTGTTTATATGTCTCTATGAAAAAAAAAAAGATAATGATTTTAATTATATAGTAAATTTCTTATAACTTTCCTGTATTTTCTCAAAAATTAGAAAAAAAATCCTCATATTTAATATTGACAATTTTTGACATATTTGACTAATTCATCAACAATTGAAAAAGATATGAACCCAATTGATTATAAAAGAAAAAGGAAAAAAATAAAGATATGAACCTATTACAAAGAAACTATGATTTGTGACGCATTTACGTTGCTTCTCAGCAAGAAAAAGCCAAAAATTTGTAGATTAAAAAATATAATCAACAACCACCCTAACCCAAAGTTCTAAACACACTACTAATAAAACAAGAATAATAAAATAAAAAATAAATTAATAAATGGTGGATTAATGATTGAAGTCGGTGAGGGTTTATCCAGTTTCTGACCACGAGTTTCAATTGAAAAACGTTTTCTTCAAAAGTTCAATTTCACACAGTGATGAATGATGACGATATTATTCAATATTTATTATTATTAAATTCTCTCTTTTTTTTTTTGCTTGACAAAAAAAATAATAATTAATATTCAATTGATATTCAACGCATCGTTGCGTTTTCAATTGCTCTGTCTGAAACTAAGCAAACCGTGCTTTATCTCTCTTCTCTTCCTCTCCTTCTCCCTCTCTCTCGCTCTACCTATATATATATATATTTTCTCTGTCTGAACTCTTCATTCTCTCTCTACAAACCGTAAGTAGCTATGGCATCGGGACGCGCTCCAAATTCGGGCTCCAAGTCGTTCGATTTCGGGTCGGATGATATTCTCTGTTCCTACGAGGATTACGGAAATCAGGATGGGAATAATGGTGTGACTATCCACTCCGATCCTTCCATTGCAACCAATTCCACCAAGGTAATTTCTTTTTTTTCATTTCTTCGTTGTTGCCGATTCCGAGCTTTTATTGTGTTTTTGTCCTAATTTTTCCCATTTCGCATGTTCCATTTTTGGATTGTTAAGTTTGATTAGGGTTTGCTGTTTGATTGAAGGTGTTGACTGTTGTTATGTGTTCGCGAGCTTGATCAGATGGATATATGTATATCTTCTGTAGCTCAGAAACATACCTTTTCTTTTATTGATGGCGAATGCATATGCGAAGTTTTTTTTTTTTTTTAATATGTTATTAATTGTGTTTTTTTGCTGCAGTACCTTCTCGTTCGGAAAAATTTGTGTTAATTTAATTGGTAAAGCACTCGGATAAACTGTCAATGAAATTGCAGCGTAGATAGGATAGGGATTAGAGGATGTTGGTTCGAGGAAGGAAGGGAGACTTGAAATTTCAGTTCTTGCATTGATTTGTATGGAGAAATCTAAACTATTCGTGGATTCATTATAACAGAATCCAGATTAATTGTTCTCTGTACTAAATAAAGTAGTTAACAAAAGCAATTAAATTTTGTGAGTTTTCTGATAGCTTGCTGAATGCCTATTCCTTTGGCTGGAACTACCTCCTCCGGCTGGGCTCGTTTTGATAAAGTTGCTTGCAGATATGAGCCTGCTACATTGAATATTAGGATTGTCTGAAGGATGCAGTGGGCCTGCTCAATTACTTTTGTCCAATGAGTTTGGACTTGAACAAGAGATGGACTTAGATATGAGATATTAATTTTGAAGTAGCTTTCAGTTGCTTACTTCAGTGTGTTTTGGCAATTTGTTCCTCTTTGACCACAAGTTATGCATGGTAAACCGAAAACATGAGGATGCAGTAGCCCAACAAGCCCAGACCGTAATAACTTAATGCAGGCTTTTTAATCAGAAAATGTTAGAATAGAGTATGTGCTTTGTGATTGCTCTAACTTCTGGAGGCATGTGTGATAAGTCTGTGGTTAGCAGTAGTACTTTGCGTGTGTGTGTGTTTTTGTTAGATTTCTGATTAAGATTGATCAAGCATTTAACTAGTCTCTGCTCTGAATTAATCAGGAGTTTAACAAAAGCAGAATGGCGAGATCATCTGCTTATCCTGCAGCAACTTATAGTACACCTGAAGAATCTTCATTTAGTCAAGGTGTCATCTGTACTGTTGAAAACACCATGAAGAAATACTCTGACAATATCATGCGTTTTCTGGAGGGAATTAGTTCACGCATGTCACAGTTGGAATTATATTGTTACAATCTGGACAAATCAATTGGAGAAATGCACTCTGACTGGGTTCGTGATCATGAAGAGTCAGAGTCAAAGCTCAAATCTTTGGAAAAACATATTCAAGAGGTATGTGTAATGCGATGGCATTGGTGTTACTCTTCAGTCTTCACTACACACCATAAAATGTTGTCCTATATTTTTCGTACTGATATCTGCTATTATGTGTTAGTGCTGAGAGATCAGCAAACTGTAAGATTATGCTGTGTTGTTAAATCTTGATTTTGACAGAAATTGAGGTCAAACTTCTTTCTTTTTGAAATTCCTGGTTCATAAACGTGAACTTTGTTGGATATTTTGGGCGTGATAACTGTTAATACTGTTGCAATTGGTTGTTATTTTGTGCCTTTGTGGTTATTGCTGCCTATGGTTAGGAATGTAGTTTATTAAAATAATTATTTTTGGAATTGCATTTATTTCCATCGACAAGCCCTAGAACATATTATATAAAAATGTCTTCTTTTTCATTTTAACACTTAGGCATTCTTTTTCATTTTATTCTATTATCTGCCTTACTACTGTGAGTCCAATCCACCTTCGTGAGTGAACTAATAAATGGAATACAGGTGCACAGATCTGTGCAGATCTTAAGAGATAAGCAGGAACTTGCTGATACTCAGAAGGAGTTAGCCAAACTTCAACTTGCACAAAAGGAATCTGTTTTGGGTAGTAATAAACAACCGAATGAGGAGAGAGCTTCAGGACCCGCTTCTGAACTAAAAAATGGCGAGAACTCGTCAGATTTTCGTGATCAGCAGTTGGCACTTGCACTTCCTAACCAAGTAGCTCTGCAGCCCTCTCACCCTGCTCGGCCAGTTGAGCATCAGCAGCCTTCAGTTGCACCCCAGTCATCCATGCCTCCCCAGAATATGGCTCAAGTTCAGGCATATTACTTGCCCCAACAAATGGCCAATATACCAGCACCGTCCCAATCGTCTCAGACTCAATACCTGCCGCCACAATCTCAAGGTCATGATCATTCTAGGATAGCACCACAGCCTTCCCAACCTCAGGGAAACCTCAACCCTCAGGTTCAGATGTTACCTCCCTATCAGCAGCAGTGGTCACAGCAGCTACAGCAGCCCGTTCAACCAGCACAACATCCGGTTATGCAACCACAGATTAGAACCTCTTCTCCAATGGTTTACTCTTCCTATCTGCCAGGTCAGCCAAATCAGCCCCCCTCTGAAATGCCTCCTGGTAGCATGCATATGCAGATGCCACATGCCGGAGCATCTCGACCTGGTTCAGCAGGGTCTGATGGAATACCTCACGGGTATGGTGCTCCTGGCAGACCAATTCAACAACAGGCTCCACCACAACAGCTCAAGACTGGTTACGCAGCACAATCAGGGGAAGGTTACATGCCTAGTGGGCCTCGTCCACAGCTTCCACCTGGAAATTCTTACATGGTTTTCGATGGTGAATCTGGAAGGACACATCACCTGCCTCCACAGCATCAGTTCCAACAAGGCGTTTATACTCCCAGTAGCATCCCTCAGCAGCAGAACCACCCGCCTCGTGTTCCTAGTACTAACGCATTGGGTCCTCCTCAGCCCATGCGCAGCCATCCTTACAACGAGTTGATTGAGAAGTTGGTCAACATGGGTTACAGAGGCGAGCACGTTCTTGGTGTCATTCAGAGGCTGGAAGAGAGCGGTCAGCCCATTGATTTCAACGCGGTGCTCGACAGGTTAAACGGACACTCGTCGGGTCCTCAGAGAGGATGGTAAGGCCTACTTACCGGATGCGATATTTTCACTGCACGTATGATTTTCAGTTTAATGTGTAAGAGGAATAAAGAAGGATTGTGAGATGTATGCATGATTTCGTATGCATTGGGATGAAGAGAGATGCTTTTTATTATCTGTAATCTCTTCCCCAAATGTTGTTACTGCTAATTTGTAAGGGTGCCTCTTTTGGTAATGGCAGCCGATATAGACTATTGTGAGATATATATTTCTTTGTACTTACTCATCTGTATACGTAGGTCTAAATTCTATTTATCTTGTACGTGTATATCGACATTTGTGACAGCATTGCAATCTTATCTTCTGATACAATTGGTGGAGTAACGATCTCAATTGTATATCTCCTGAACATCTTTTCTACTTATATGAAATGTAATTAAATATCACCATTATTTTATTTTTTTGAGCGAAAACAAGAGCATTTACTCAATACAAATTCGTAAAAGAAATAGCTAGTACCATAGTTGAGACCAGTAATTCAGATAAATCTCAAAGTTGAGAAGCACAGTCGATTAACTATGTATTAGTTCCATTATTTACAAGCTACCAAAATTTGGACTAATGAATACCAAATCTCACAATCATATTTGAAGATACCTTCATCGCAAACTCCTATGACTTCACCAAACAGAAAAAACCAACTGTTTTCACTGCAATAACTTCAGTCATAGAGAGCCACTTCAAATGAAACAATATGTCGTTCACAATCTAATATGTCGAGAAAGACGGCCACATGCACTCTGCAGCCTCAAAATCTCCTGAGCAAATTGTTGATTACCAGTCAGCATAAGCCCGTTTAAAACCCGATTGAATGTAAACCTACGAGGTAAGAATCCTCTATCAACCATTTCTATCAACAACTTCCCAGCAACCAGCAGGTCGTCTGACTTCTTCCGTACAAACATTGAACCAATCAAGATATTGTAAGTGTCCAAATTAGGCAAACATGACCCACCACAGTTCATCTTGGCAAACATCTCCAAAGCCTTCTCAATTTTCCCCTCCTCACAACAATACCTGATGACAATGTTAAATGTCTGAATTGTTGGTTCACAATCGTCTTTCATTTTATCCATGTATTCAATAGCCATATCGATTTTTCCTACATGACACAATCCTCTAATGACTAAATTGTAGGTGGTTGCATTCGGCACATAACCTTTCGTTAACATATTCTCAAACACTACAATGGCATTTTCAACACAATCCTTCTTGCACAGAACTTGAATTAGAGCATTATAAGTCACAACAGAAGGAAGCACGCCAGCTCCAATCATCTCATCAAACACTTTCCTCGACTTCTCGACCTCACCTGCCACACCAAACCCATGAATCACTGTTGTGTAGGTCACAACATCAATCTCAAGTTTTCTCTTCTTCATTTGCAAGAAAAACTCCCACCCTTCCTGAATTTGTCCGGCTTTAAAGTAACCCTTAAGTAATATATTATATGATGTCAATGTTGGCTCCACACCCCTTTCTACCATCTCCTTCATAATTTCCAATGCTCGCGGAGTCTGCTTTTTTAAACAAAACCCATTTGTAATAATGTTGTAACTGACCACATCATCTCTAAACCTTCCCCGGAAATTTTTAAACAGCCTATACGCCATCTCTGCCCGTTTCGACTTACATAACACATCAAGCAATGCATTAAACGAATTCAAATCTTGTTGGCAGCCATGTTCGTGCATGGACAGAAATATCTTTACAGCCTTATCAGCCTTTCCAGCAGAGACGTACCGTTCTATAATAATAGCAAAAGTCTTTGGGGAGGGACCCAATTTTCTGGATTTCATCTTGCACACAAGGGTCCACATAGTTTTGTAGTCTCGCATCCGTGCAGCGATATCAATAGCATAGTCAAAAGCAATCGCAGAGTGAGTATAAGATGGGTGGTCTTCAAGGAGTTCAAAGAATTGGAGGGCTTTAGGGCCATGGTTCCAGAGGCGTTTAAGAATTGTTTGAACTAAACCAGGTGTCCACTCAGAGAGGGTGTGGATAGATTGAGCTAGTAACTCTGGATTGTTTGATTTGTGAAATAGATCAGTAATGGTGGCAGGGTCTGGCAACAACAGTGGAGAGTTGCTGGAAGGGGCTTTTGGAAGAGTTCTAAAGCTAGCGACTTTGCAAGTTTTGTTGGGTAGGTTCATTATTTGGTTCGAAATTTGAACTACATGCATGGTGATTGCAAAAGGACCCCTCCTTAAGCAACTTTAAAAGGGCATGAATGTCATGGGGTTTGTTGAGACATGTTAAGGTGGAGGTAGTGGTGGTACGGAGCTTGCAAAAAGGAAGGGTGTCGAGCCAATGGTTGAGGATGGTTCGGAAATGGTGGGAGGAAAGACAATTGTAAGCGAAAGGAGTAGAAGGCTAGGTAAAGAGACAGAACAGATAACAAGCGAGAAAAGGATAGATATCAATTTTGAGAAAGGAAGAGCAGGAGATAGAACGAAAATGGAGTAAAAACTGATTTGCACCTGGCACAAAAGAAGAACAGAAAAAATAATTAGCCATACAGTGCATCAAGATTTTGCAACTCGTATGATACAAATAAACTGAAGAATGCTCGCACTCTAGAAAAAGTACACCAAATACATTGCAGCGGATACCAAATAGCCAAGACTAAGAAAGCACACCTCCAAAGACAGCCCCATTCAGCAAATCAACAATCATGGTAAGAGATCCGTCAGAGCACGCACCGACACATTAAATTACAAAATAAAATTCTTAGGAAATATGGAGTTTGCAAAGATTCTACAACAAGGATATATAGCTCTTACTTAGAATTTCCCTAAATTAATCAAAATTTCAAAGCTTCTGCATTGGCCCATTCATTTTCTTCTTGCTACAAGTCATCAATGGCATAATCATTCTTTCAAGTCCCATAGTAACATACGAGAAACTCCATATGTAGACGAGCAGTGTTTAAAGTTGCAACCATTACATGCATATAATGCCCAAGTATATCGACAATTATTTTGGAATAAATTAAAAATATACAACTTATTCTAATCTCCCCGAAAAAAATAAAAACAGAGCTTCAGCATTCACAAGCAGCGATTTTGCTAATAGGAAAAAATCACATGATTGTTATGAGAAAGACTCTGTTTTGCATACTAAAATGACGAGGAATGACGAGGAAAAAAAAGACTTATGCATAATTGATCCAAATGAAATAAAACGACATAAGAAATAACACAGCCATAGCTGCAGCAGTAGGGTTTTACATTACGCAATATTGCAAGTCTAATTACTGAAAATATATCTAACAGAACGGTAGCTTAAACACTTACAACAAGGAAATTGGGCGCTGCGGCCGGGCACGCCGCGACAGCAGCGGCGGGCGGAGGCGGGCGCGGGTCGGCGCGACAGCGGCGACGGCGGTGGCAAAAATTGGAATTTTGTGCTTCAGTGTGTGAATTTCAACAAAAATTAGGGGAGATTCCAGACAAAAAAATAAATGACGTCGTTTGATCCATATAAATTATAAAATATTATTTTTTAAAAAATGTAAACAGCAGTCTTTCTAACCGTTGTCTATAGCATTTAACACAACAGTAGGTTACCCCATTGTGAATGTAAAACTAAAATGTTTTGAGTCCTTATACTTTTATATTTTTTCCTAGTGGGTCACTCTATCTTATTTAGTTAAATGATATCCATGTACTATTAATTTAGTTAAAATGAGATCATTGTATCAATTTGGATAAAATCAAGTCACCGAGACTTAATTTTATCCAAATTGATAGTACAAGGACTTGATTTTTAACCAATTAATAGTATTGAGATCCAATTTGAAAATAAATTTAATTAAAATTTTCAAAACCACTATAATTTTATTTTTTTATTTACTCCTTTTTGAAAAAATTCAAACAATAGTTTTAAAAATTTGATTTTTATTCAATTGAATTTTTTTATTTTATTTAACAATTGTTTCATTTTTTCATTTACCTTTATCAAAATAAATAAAATTACAACATTTTATAAAAATTAATTTGTTTATTTTTCTTTCAATTTTATTTATTTATTTTTAAAATTAAAACCAAAAAATTTGAATGAAAAAAATTAAACTATTTTTCTATTTATTTCAAAAAATAATAAATAAAAATAAAAAATAAAATTACAATGGTTTCAAAAAATTTAATTAAATTTGTATTTTATTTTTATTTAATTTTTTATTTAAAAAAATGAATTTGTATTTATTTTCATTTAATTATTTTT
Source organism: Perilla frutescens (assembly GCA_026008535.1). Classification (NCBI taxonomy): domain Eukaryota; kingdom Viridiplantae; phylum Streptophyta; class Magnoliopsida; order Lamiales; family Lamiaceae; genus Perilla; species Perilla frutescens. The sequence continues at coordinate 16,766,010 of BRKX01000007.1, read as the reverse complement.
TTTCAATTTTCATTTGTTTATTTTTTAAAAAATGAATTTTTATTTTCGAATTGGATCCATATACTATCAATTTTGTTAAAATCAAGTCCCTCTACTATTAATTTTGATAAAATTAAGTCCTATGGGGACTTGATTTTATTTAAATTGATAGTACAAAAATCTCATTTTAACCAGATTGATAGTACATGGACTTCATTTTAACCACATAAAATAGAGGGATCAAATTTAGAAAAATTTAAAAGTGTAGGAACTCAAAATAGTGTTTTGTCTTCTATCAATTCAATACTTGTAAGACAGTTTATCTGATTATTCCAATATCAAAGATTAAAACTATGAGTTCAGGAGGAGTTGAATGATTGAAATAAGACTTCAAAAATCATGTATTGTGATTTTTTAATTATTTTTTATTAAATTTAATATATAATTAGTGATTGATCGTTTAGTAAAAAACAATGTAAAAATAGTCATATAAAGTATGTTGGATTCTATAATTTTTATAAATCGCTATATATAGTGTAAGAATTACATTTTTTATTAAAAATTTCTAATAATTCACACATAATTATATATTTATTTAATATATGATAAATTAAAAATAGATAGATATAATTAAAGGGATGGAATTTTTTTTAAAAAAATTGAGACGAAAAAATCTTCTCAAATCCGTCGTTAAGAAGTAATTAAAAAATATACATTAAGATTGGCTATGTATGCATTTTAGTTTATACATTCTTTTGTGTATTTTATATTATATCTACATATATATCGATGAATATATAATATTGATATTTTAAGCATCTATTATAAAATTTTATGTCGTTAAAATATTAAAAATTAAAATTTAAAATTTAACGATGAATGAATTTGTCCATCATTAAGATAGAAACGGAAAAATTCATCGTTAAATATCCTGAGTTCAAATTGTCGTTACTCTCTCGGCTATTTAAAAATGAAACATATTCCGCGGCTAAATTCGTCCCTAAAACCTATTTGTTTGTTTTTTGTGTACCCGTTGATTCAGTAAATTATTGAATATTATATGAACTAGTATTGCCCATGTGCGATGCACATTTTAATTTTATAAATCATAGCTTTATATTCACATTAAAATTATAATTTTAAAATATTTACGTTACTTTTTGTCAAAATGATGAATACTACTATATAAAAATATTGTGGTACCACACCTACATTATAACACTAAAGGTAATAAATAAATAAATAAGAGCATGTAGATTCAAATAAAACTCGATTAAATATTTTTTAGGCAATAATCAACTGTAATTAAACTTCTCAACAATTTCAAAGATCATGTTGATGATTTTTTAGTATTTGACATTCACCTTGCAACATATAGGCTAGTTTAATCATTTTGAAAATAATTAACACTCTCTCTTAATTTGTTTATATTAGTTTGAGGTAGTATTTGGATGTGATAAACAATATCAATAAATTATTTTGATATATTTTTTTGAGTCAGAATATAATTGTAATATTCCAATATTTAAAAATTTATTACTAAAACTAAAATTAAATATTTTTTTCAGTAACATGGCCCAATTTTATAATTGGAACATGAGCTTGTAAATATTTAAGACGTCCCAAATAGACTATCGAGAATTTAAATTGATTAGTAAATCAAACAATAAATTTTACTTCACATCAAATTCTCCTAAACAAATAAAATTTTCTAAAACATAGTACATATATACAAATTGTCCACAACAAAAATAAAAAATAATTCTACTTTATATTTTGTGAGTTGGAGGGTGAACAATTCGTACCGCTAAATTATAAGTGCTTGTGATACTTAAAAATAATGTCAAAAATATAAAAGTTAGAAACATCAATATAATGTCAAAAATATAAAAGTTAGAAACATCAATACACCTAACAACAAACCCGACAAATGGAAAAAACTTGTATATTGAACACATTTAAATTATATATTGATCCATAATTAAAATCACAAAAATACATGTACATATAATATAATAAAAATAATTAGAATTTCCGATATTACGTCTCTCTCACTATAGCGATCTGAATTTTACCACTGCTGAAGTCATTCCTTTGATATCTCGAAGATTGAGAAGTGTTGAGGATCTTCCAATACACATTTATAGCCACAGCTAAAGGGACGGGGACTAAACTGAAAAATAAAACAATTCTCTAATAATCATTCTTATATATAATTCATGAGTAAGAAACCACGTTAATTCAATTAACGTCAAATAAAACATTGAGTACACAAATTTATTTACAGAAATGAAAATAAAATTCACCACAGTACATCATAGCATTATATATTATGGTTTTCATACTTATTAGGCATTTAATACATTTGAAAATTTAATAAAATAAATTATAATTATTAGTAATTATTGTGTCCGAGCAATCAGCCGATCATGAGGCGTAAAAATTTTGGAAGTTAAAAAATTAGTGGGGGAGAATTGTCTATTACTATTCAATATTTTGTAAGCACATTTTTTTTTTCCTTTTTAGAGGAAGTAAGAACAATTTTGAAAGATAGTCAACTGATGTAATAACTACATCAATTTAGGATTACATCTAGATCAATCAAATTTAATTGTATTAATCACGTTTATAATTATAATATAATAATTAAACATTTCAATCTTGGTTCTATATAATAATACTAGTATATCACCTGTGCGATGCACAGGAAGTGAATGTTATTAAAAAAAATATTTATGAACAATAATAAAATTATATTTAATCTTAAATTTAGTATCTAAATATATGAATTAGATCGACTAAATTATAAATTACTTATGTATTTTTCAAGGTTGGAGAAATCGCTCTAGACAACCAATCAATTTTTTTCTTTTTCTTTTTTGAATTGTTTTGTTCAAAATATGATTAAATAAAAAAAATTGAGATTTTTCACTCTTTTATACAGCAACCTATATCTCAATTCTTCAATTTTCAATCAATGTGGGATGTATGAAAATTGGAAAAAAAATTGTAAAAATAATTTGAGATTTCAATTTAAAGTTATCCACTCTTTTATACAACAACTCACATTTAAATTTGTCACTCTACAAGCGACGTGGGATGTAGGAAATGTTGAAAAAATAATTGGTACTTTTATAAACATCCTACATCTCAATTTTTATTATACAACCGATATAGATATAGGGTAAATGAAAAATTAATAAGTAAATAGTAATACTCAATAATATATAATAAAAAAGTAAAAGTGACAGACACCATTTGAATTCCGCTTAGGAAACCTAAATACAGATTGTTATATATTATTACATGTAACTTTACAAACCTGCCTGTACAGAAACAAAATATCATGATCTCAATGATTTATATGCAACTTTAGAACTTCACAAATATACAAAAAAAAAAAACTACAAATGAGAAGTGGTAATATATACATATTATATATGTATATATATATCAAGTACACTATCTTTAAAGATTTGTACTCATTAAAAGATTTTGGATGTGGATCTTAATTTTTTTAATATATTTAATATAATTTAAAAATTAAAAATATTTTAAATTAAGGGTGTATTTACACATTTTTCCTAAAAACAAATATCAATCATTAGTCATTACACGTGATCTCAACATAAATACCGAGAAAGGTTGAAAGATCAGTGATATTTAACATTAAATTGATAAGATCAATTAAAAGAGTTATCACATTAGATTTATTGTTTAAGGTTTAGGTTTCATATATTTAAACATTTTAAATTTCAAAATTAAATATGTTATTTGAATTTTTTATATATATATTTATATTTTTGAATTTAAAATATAAAATTTGAATTTAAAGTTTAAATATATATTTAATAAGATCTAATAGATGTTTAAATGGAAAATTTTAAATATATATTTTAATATTAAACTTATAAGATCAAATATTATACTCGATCTCAATTTATACTTAGATGAAATATGAAGAAAGTAGTTTGAATACTATTGTTGGACCTCAATATTTATAGTTTGTTCATTTAAAATAAATTTTTTTAATTCTTCAATGTGAGATAATTTTAGTAAAAAAATTATATAAGATTTAACTGCTTAAGGCTTTTTTAAAAAATTTAAAGTGTAAACTGATAAAAAAATTAGAAATTAAAATTATTTATTTGAATTTTATAATTTAAAAACAAAATATTAAAAATCTAATTTTAGATATATATTTAATCAAAAAATGATATAGATATTTAAAATAAAAAATTTATATATGTATTTTAATATTAAACAAATAAGATAAATTAGAACCGTCTCTCAATTTAAAAACTCAAGAAAGAAGGTGTGAAAATTTCTTTATTGACTATTATAATTTATATTATGTTCAAATAAAACAATACTCTTTATTTTTTAATGCGGGATCAAATACTACACTTGATCTTAGTTGAAATATAGAAAATTTTGTATGTATACTATTTTTGGGTCTCACGATTTTAATTTGTTCACTCAAAACAATATTTATTAATTATTTGATGTGGGACAAATTTAGTAAAAAAATTAAAATAAAAAAAATTATTTTTTTGGATTTATTTTTAAATATTTTAAATTACAAACTTATATACATTAAATATTTCAAAATTAGATATTTTATTTGGATTTTTTTATATAACTATTTTTGAATTTACAACATAAAAGCTTAAAATTCATTTTAAATATATAATTAATAAGAAGTTGATAAATATTTAAACTAAAAAAATATATGTATTTTAATATTAAATTGATAAGAAAAAATAAACTTAAAGGATCAAGAAAGGTATCAAAATTTCATTATTGACTGTTAGAATTTATAGTGTGTTCAAGTAGAAGAACGTTCTTTATTTTTCAATGTGGGATAAAACACTACACTTGATCTTTCCTGAATTACAAAGAAAGTTGTAGGAATATTATTTTTCGGCTTAACAATTTATAGTTTGTTCATTCAAAATAATATTTGTTGATTATTCAATGTGAGACAAATTTAGTAAAATAATTAAAATATATAATATTTTATAGTTTGAGATTTAGTTTTCATACGTTTAAACTTACAAACTTAAATAAATTTAAAATTTAAAAATTAAATATATTTATTTTATATTTATATTTTTGAATTTAAAAACATAAAAATAAAAATTAAATTTTAAATCTATATTCAATAATTAAGACATTGACAGATATTTAAACTAAATATTTTAATATTAAATTAAACTAACAATGTCAAACACTATACTCGATCTCAACAAAAAAGATCAATAAATGTATAATATTTCATTATTCAATATTGGAATTTATAGTATGTTCAAACAGAACAATACTCATTATTTTTCGATATGGGATCAAACATTACACTTAAATCTATATATATTTTTAATAAAAAAAAAAACTCAAATACATAGTATTTAAAGATTTGAACTCATTAAAAGATTTTGGAAGTGGATCTTGAATTTTTAATATATTTAATTAACTCAAGAAACAAAAAGTATTTTAAATTTATATATTTAAAATATTTTATTTGAACTTTTTAATATAATTAATTCAAGAAAAATTACACTTTGATATATATATTTTGTGCTCTTTTTAAAAAAAATCAAATTTTATCAAAATTAACAAAATAATAACTGCTTCTTCAAATATTTTGCAAATCTAACATTTGGTCAATTTTCTGTCCGAAAATCCTATGCAATTGATTTTATTTTAATATTTCTATTTTCTCAACCGTGTAAAAAATTATTAAATCAAGAAATCTTGAAATATAATCAATTATGTATGTCATTCGAGTCGTAAAATTGATCAAATATTATATTTTCAATTGTTTTGAAAAAGTAGTGGTGTTTCGTTGAGTTAGTTATTTTTGAAATTGATCCCAAAATGTAAGTATCAAACTTTAAATTCAAATTTATAATTTTTAATTATTTAAATTATATATGTTCAATATTAAATTGATAAAATAAAATATTAAATATTATACTTGATGTTAACTGAAAGACCAAAAGATGGAAAGATCATAGTTGAGCCCTACAATTTATAGTTTGTCCATACACAACAATATTTTTACTTTTTAAATGTGAGATAAATTTTGTTTGAAAAACTAAATTATATAAAATTACAAATAAAATATATTTAAAGTTGATAACTTAAAGATGTCAACTTCAAATTTTAAATATATTTAACATTAAATTGATAAAAATCAATTGATACATTTAATTCGAACATTTAAATATATTTAATTTAAAACTTTTAAAGTAGGTCTTAATTTTTTTAATATTTAATTAACTTAAAAACCAAAAAATAAATAAATTAATATATATATATATAATATTTTAGTCCAATCTTTTAATAGATTTAATAAAAGAATAATTTTAAAATATTTAAATTCTATATATTTAAAAGATACTGAATATTTAATATTAAATGGATAAAATCAAGTATCAAAATATTACATTGAATCACAACAAAAAGATCAGGAAACATGGAAAAAACTGTTATTGTGTCTCAAAATTTATAGTGTTTTATATGTACAACAATATTTGTTAATTCTTCAATGTGAGATAAATTTTGTTTCAAAAATTAAAATAAATAAGTTTTAACTATTTAAAATATAATAAAAATGATAACGTAAATATTTTACCTTCAAAAAATTTAAAATATTTAACAATAAATAAAAACAATTAATAGGTTTATTTCAAATTTTAAACATATTTAATTATTATTGTTAATTCAAAATTTTAATTTCAAAATATTGAAATTATATAATAAAATATTACAATTGATTGCAACTGAAAGACTGAGAAATGTGGAATGAGCACTGTCGAGTCTTTGATGTGGGATGAATTTTGTATGAAAAAAAATAAATATATTTAAGGGTTAATTGCTAAAAAGAATCACTACATTTGAATGAATTTGTAATTTAGATACTAATTTTTTAAATATTGCAATAATAACCCTTTTTTTATTTGTAGTATAATCAATGCTCCTATTTTTTCGATGATCAGAATTATGATGTGTCAATATTTTTCCACGTGTAGTGATTAATTTGTTTTGGGTTATCGAATATGGAGGATTTCTACTATGCAAAGTCAATTTTCTAATCTTTTAAATTTTTTGGGTGTCTATTTTGTTAGAAATTTAAAAAAAAATAAAAATTGTGTGAGTTCTTTTATATGTGAGAGAATTGAGTATGTAAAATTAATATATGCAAGTTATAAGTATTTAAGATATATAGAAAGTTGAGCACATTGATAAGCTCAAATATATATATATATATATATATGTGTGTGTGTGTGTGTGTGTGTGTGTGTGTGTGTTCTAAAAATTTAAATGTATTTAATTTAAAAAAAATTATGTGGGTCTTGATTTTTAAAATTCTACACGTTATCAAGACCATTTTTAAAATTAATTTGCATATATATACTAAAGGAAGCTATATGTCTTGTTTAGAGTTGAAATACGTTCTTATGAGTGTCATCCATGATCCAAACATATCTAATATCAACTTTATTATTGTGGATGATTATAAATATCTAAACTTAAATTGTGATTTGAAGTAATTCTTTAATTTAAGGTATTTATCAAGTTAATATTTGCACTTTGTTTCACAAAGTACAACTACTGCAAATCAAGGCTAGTATATGTAAATGTAAAAAAAAAAAACGAGGTTATACTAAGAAATTAATTTTTAAAAAATTCATATTTTATTTGAAAATTTAATTTAAATATTTAAATACATATTTACATATTAAACTGATAGGTTTCTCAAGTCTCAATTGAAAGATCAAGAAACGTGTGAGATGTGAGAATTTCATTGTTGATTATTAAAATTTATAGTACATTCAAGTAGAATAATTATCTTCAAAGTTCGATGTGGGATAATTGTCATTTACAACAATTTGACTACTTGCTACTTTCTTTCGGTTTTTCCAAAATTCAAATTAAATAGCATATAAGTTTGCTAGAGTTCACAAAAGGTTTGTTATATATTTTCAATAGCGTTTCATTTATTTCTTTTTAAAATATATATTATATGAATTTGAAGGTGCAAACTCCAAAATTGACTTGTTTGTTTATTAGTATAATTTATTGAGGCAAGAAAATTCAATATAAACAAAATAAGAGTTGTTGTCTCTTTTAGTAGAAATGAGGGTCAATCGGTTGAACATCTCGTAAATTATACTTCTCTTCTAAAATTATTATTATTATCATTATTATTATTATTATTATTATTATTATTATTATTATTATTATTATTATTATTATATGATGGTACATTTCATAATTATTATTAATTTAGAATATCACAAAATACATTGTCAATAAATATTAATTACTATTTGTTGTGTTCAATGTAGGATATATTTAATTTTAAAATTAAAATAAATATAATTTAATTGATTAAAATATATTTAAAATTTAAAACGAAAATAATTTTTTAAATTTATAATGATAAGATCAATTACTGACCACTAAACTTGAATGCATTTTCAAAAATAAAAATTTAATTGCCAAAATTTAATTCAAATAATTTAATACATGTTTAAATATTAAACTAATAAAATCAAACACTGTACTCATTCTCAAATAAGAGACCAAGAAATGTGTGAGAAATTCATTGTTGGGCATTAAAATTTATAGTATGTGAAAACAAAACAACTCTCTTTAAGATTCGATGTGGGATAGTTATAATTTCCGTATGTGGCAAGTACAAATAGGCGGGAAAATGAGAGTTACTATTTTAAATATACTTATTTGTCTATATATAGATTAAGATATTATTTTATTATTTCAATAATTATGATATATGCATATTGATACTTGTCGATTAAGATTATAAAGCAAAATATAATTTTTTATAGTCTAATATGCGTTAAATGCAACCAGGCCCCAATCAATAACAAATACGTCGTGACCCCGATCGATATCATTTGAACCTTAATTTAAATATTTGTCCCTTGAATCTTAATTCGTCAAGTGTTTGCGTGGACGAAATTCATCGAAACAATTAAACATCAAATTAAATAATGCATGCCTAGAAATTTAACAACATGAATTCTTCAATTCTTCAATCCATTATATTATTCCTGTTATTACAATAACCATCATACAAAATGACAATTAATTAATTAAGGAAAAAATAAAATTGATCGAAACGAATCAATTCTGGTCAAACCACAGAATGACTTCATTGAAAGTTGAATAATCAGCAACGCTACAACCGGGCGGCGCCGCCGCGGACTCCCAGGGCGTACCCTTGAGGCTATTCTTCAACGCTCCAAGCTCCGTCGCGATCATCTCGTCGGTGAGGAGGCCGTCGAACCTTACGACGGCCGCCAACTTCTTCGGCGGCAGCTTCACAAACTCCACGTTGGAAGAATAGGGTTTTGGTAGTGTCTTATTTTGGTAATCGTTAGGCACATGAAGGTAGACTCTATAAATTGAATCGTATGAAGTGTTTGGAATAACGTCGGTTAAAACTGGTTGTGTGTTATTCTTCCACTCAAATCGGTCTTCGTTCTCGCCTTTATAGTAGACGTATGTTCTGCCATCAAGCAAGAGTAATGTGCGAGTCAAAATCAATCAAATGGTGCTAATATACGAATCATGTTTTACATTTCGTACACAATTGTATGAGTCAAATCCGAGTATAAATATGAGGAATGTTTTATGTGTCACATGAAACTATCCCTATATAGCTAGTTTAAAGAAGTAAGTTTTTGTCAATGCACAATAATATTGTGTCAGATCATCTAATTGGTCAAAATTCAAGAAACGGAATCAAGAGCGAATCCAAACACTACCAAAACCCAAACATAATTATAAATATGTCATCATATATGAGTTTGGATCTCATTGAATATTGACCCGTCTAACAGATTCTGACCCCTTAGACAATTTACACAAAAAAATGTATCAAATTGTCTAACAAGTCAAAATTCATAAGATGATACTCATATTCATATCTACTTAATTACATTTCACGCGCAATTGTATGTCCGGATCTAGATCTGAGTATTGAATTGTCTATCAAATTTAGACCAATCAGACCATCTATAGACGACTATAATACAAATAAATGTGATTGAATCCCTTACCGTAGGTAACCAGCACTACGTCCCACACTATAAGATACGGTGGTAATGTTACCACTGCCTATCCATATAGAATTGGTGTAATTTCTGATTTCGAATTGTTTTTGGGTGTGAACTACTTGATATGGAGCACACTCTTGAGTTGCACATATGGATGAGGGTGGATATCCCTTCACCTCTTCCACTCCTTGCACACATTCTAAGTAGATCAAGTTCAAAGATAAAACCACATATACTATACTACTGATAATTGGACCCATTTTCAGAGATGTTTTTTTTTTTTCCCTTGAGAGAAATTACTTTTGAAGATGTATATATACATAAAAAAATTGCATAGGGTTTGTGTACATTTATTGCGCAAATAGAGTTTTCGAAATTTGGAATCATCATATCATATCTGGGGTTTTATGGAGATTTATGGAGATTAATGGAAATACGTACGTTACGTTAATTTAAGTGATTGTGGGCGCCCCCGGGCACTTGAGATCCTCTAGTCCCAATTTGTGTGTGCCAACCGTGTGCCACACCTCAAAATTATTATTTTTTCTTTTATTTTTTTCTTCAATTTTAATTTCTTTTGATTTAGTATAATTTTACATTATTATTTAGGGTTTATTCCATCCAATTAGGGTTTATAATTATTTTTTAATATTTAATTTTTATTTTTTAGTTAATATAGTTGATTTTTGGGGTTGATTATTCCAAACTTAGGGTATATAATTTTTAAAAATTTTAATTTTTTTGCAATAAATATTAATTATGATTAGTTATGATAAAATAAATTTTATTTTTATAAAAAACATTATTAACAATATATAATTTTAATGGTGGCACACGGTTGACACACACAAGTGGGACTAGAAGATCTCTACTTCCCGGGGGGCTTGAATATGTTTACAATTAGGGACAAGAATCATATGGGATAAAATCATCTGGTCCACATTTCATCTTCCCACTACTGTGTTCTACTATGAAATTTAATATTTTAAAAATGTTTATTACAAAAATAAATTTTATTATAGTATTACAAGTCACAGTCAATATTTATTGCTAAACATTATTTTTTTATAAATTATATACCCTACTTTTGGAGTAATCAACTATATTAATCAATTATGTTAAATAAAAAATAAGAAATAAATATTAAAAAATAAATATAAATCCTAATTTGGTGGAATGAACCCTAAATAATAATTATAAAATTAAACTAAGGCATAATAAATTGAAATTGAAGAAAGAAATTGATGAAAATCAAATAAAAATCAAAATGGAACATCAAATGGGATAGAGAAAAGTGGGATAGAGGATTTCATTTGAGAATCATATACTATAAGATTTTGTATTTTAATTTTTTGATTTTAAAATCATAAGATTAATTACGTACATATATATATATATATATATATATATATATATATATATATATAGCTTGTTGCGCTAATTAGCTGATCAATCGATGTTGTTAATAAGAATCAAAGTGAATTCCCACCAACACTACTAGGTGTGGGCCTGTCACACTTTACTTGCCAAGTGTGGTTTACCTTCCCTGTGTGGTTTGCAGGCTATTACACAGGGGCGAGGTTTACCCAGTGCGCACCTTGGTACGACAAAAATAAAAATCCAAGTGAATTAATTAATTCATCAACGATATATTAATTTTAACTAGACGTTTTGAAAATTATAGTTGGTGAGTATATGGGCCTCTACGCTCACGTGTCAAACCACCGCCTGTTCATCCTCTACGAAGCAAGGTTTCCGGCCAGATTCCGGCAATGATACCGGACAATTAAATTAATACGAGTATCGTACGTTATAAAGATCCAAGTATGGCCTTTTCTTATTCAAGGCCTATAAGAAAACCTCTTTGTTATTGAGAATATGTGTGGCATGCACAAGAGATTTTTATTTCTTGATTATAAATTTATAATAACAAATTAAACAACGCCGTTATTAACCCATCATACTTGATCAAGCTGAGTCATCATTTCTGACATGGGAAAATTGACGAGTATTAGACAAAACGCTTATAGTTTGGAATATTTTGATTTATTTGCCCTTTTTTTTAGGGTATATACCAAAGAACATCGTTTTTGACATCATACATTCATACTCAATCAAGTTAAGTCGGTATTCCTGCCAGGAAAAAAATAGCATTTCAATTTTCACATCATCTAATTAGTATCTTTTGTGCAAGTTGCAACCTTAAACAATTTATAAGATTTCTCCCCTGAAAATTTTAATTGGATCAAATTAATTAATTAAAACAGCCCCAAATTCCTCCCCTAATACTAATACTAATTTCTTCCCCCAATTTCTATGAGATAAAGTTAGATAGTTGAATTTTGTTTTGATCGTTTAAAATGATAGAAACTTGGAGGAATTAAAATAATAATGAAGATTTTTTTTTTTAAAATGTACATTTAGGATGTTAAGTCCCAATTTATATTAATGTATTTTTAAATAATATCTTTAAATTGTATATTAATGCATTTTATGCTTTTATAATGATAAAAAAATATATTCGAAGTTAATAATTGTTTTACATGACAATATTAAGTATATCAATTTTAATTTACAAATAAAAAAGGGAAAATGGTCAAATAGGACCCCCAACTATATGACATGGCTCAATTAGGACCCTGTTTCAATTTTCGGGTCAAATAGGCCCTTAAACTTTAAAAAATAGTTCAAGTAAGACCATCTAATGGCCCTCCAGTTAGCAATGTAAATTTCATCGTTAATTAACAGCTTTAATGATTTTATGTAAAATTCTAAACTTCTAAAATCCTAAATTCCACTGGCCGATCACCGTTGTTCTTCTAAATTTCACGAGAGCAAACTCAGAAACCACAATTTAGAACTCCGACGTGGCATCACCAAGCCATGGAAGAAGAGGGTAATTTACTAATGTTCTAATTCACTTTCACAGAGTTTGCAGAAACTAGAAGTCTAGAACACTTTAACAGGCTTACCTCAATGTCGAGAAGAAGGGAACATAAATCGTACCTCTTTCAATGTTCAGTTTTCAAATTGAATAGAAAAATCGAGTGCCTTGAGAGTATCGGAGGGGTCGCTGAAGGAAGAATTAGCGGAAATCAAATCAGAAAAGAAATCGAACTCATCGTCGGAGTTGTTGTTGAAGCAATTGTAGCGGTTTCTAGCGCATTTCACGACGTTGGAGAAAGGTTTCTCGTTATACTTCTCCATGAGATTATGAACCATTTTATCCAAACAGACCGAGCTCGGCCACTGCCGCCATCTTTATCTCCTCTGCCGACCGACTTCTCAAACTCATCTGATTACTGTTAATTAATGTTTTGGTTCATTGCGAGAGCATGTCCAACAGTTGCTCTAAAACTCTACTTTAGAGCAAAAGAGGGAAAAAAGAGGCTCCAACAGCTGCTCTACTTGAGACTCTAAAATAGAGATAAAGTTTATTTGCTCTATTAATAGAGCTGAACTGTACATGCTCTAAAATTGTTCATTTCCTTTTTTTTTTAGATATATGTAATCTGTTTGGCTCCAACAAAATTATATGATTTATATTAATTATTATGATTTAATATATGTAAAAAATCTGTTATGATTTGTATTTTTGTTTCACGGTTTTTTCTTTTTTTTTGTTAATTTACATGATTTATATTTATATTTATTAATCTTATACTTGAATTTATTTCTTCCTTAAAAACATTAACATAAAAAATTGTATATCAAAACAAAATGACATCAAAGTAAAATGACATTTAATAAGATTAAATAATAAAACTACTAGATATAAAAAGAAAAAAATAGAAAGCATTAAAAATACAAATAAAGCATTGAAATGTTTCCATGTTTTATTATTATATAGTGTGAGAAATTTTAATAGTTATTTTTGTTGGAAAAATATTGATTAAAGTAAATATATAAAAAGGAATAATATGGAATATTCATTTTTAGAGTAGAATTTAGAGTAAACTGTTGAAGATGAAGTGAGGACCATGCTGTATAATAGAGATAAAGGTGCTGTAAAATAGAGTCAACTGTTGGAGATGGCCCGAGGCCATGGAAAAAGAGAAAAGAAAATAACGGGATTCAGAAATTAATTTTAAGGGTTAACTTTAGAAAAAAAATTACATTAAAACCTATTAATTAATGATGAAATTGACGAATGTTAACTCCATTAGTTGGAAGGGCTAATTGAGCCAATTTTTAAAGTTTAAGGGTTTAATTGGATCCAAAATTAAAATAGGGTCCTATTTGATCCTTTTCCCAATAAAAAATAATCATATATATAATGGAAGATAGCTAATTGTTTGTAATTTGCAACGAGTATATTAATTAATTGAATGATGTAGGATGTTAAAATTTCTGTTTTACGGCTGATTATGCAAAACATGAGTGCAAGTAGCCAATTACCTTCTAATTTATACAAAACATTCACATTAAAAAACATAATATTTATTCGTGAGATTAAGTTACAAAAATATTGAATTTTACGAAATTAAAAATACAAAAAATATTCAAATCATCATCTCTCCATGTTTTCTTCCGTGGGCATCTCGTAGCGGCAAAGCGGGCAATAATGGCTTCTCCTCAGCCATTTCTCGATGCATCCGCCGTGAAAAACATGCAAGCACGGCATTCTCAATAACTCTCCTCCTCCGCCACCGCCACCGCCACCGCCGCCCAAGTACTCTTCCAAGCATATGCTGCAGCATCTCTCTCGAAACCTCGTACAATCATCAACATCGTACTTTTCCAACATCCCAAACGACGAATCCGCAGCGGGAATTGTAAGAGGATGATGATCAATATCGTCGCTTCCGACGACAGAAACGTGCGTGTTTTCGACACGAATCTTGAATTCAAGATCAAGAATGCCGTACTTTGGTAGGGTTTGGGTCCCAAAAATTCTCTTCACTTCCTCCATCACAAGATTGGCCGTCTCCCGGCGATCGTCGTCGGGCAGGCGATCGCCGATGGCTTTCCGGACGGCCTCTCGTATACGGAAATACGACAGGGCGTCCACGACGGCCACGACCGCGGAGGTCTCATCTCGCGATGAATTTTCTCCGGTAAACTCTACTGCTGTAGAACCTCGATATCGAATCCAATTAATGGTTTTGAATTTGAAGGAGAATTTGAATTTGATCTGGAATTGAGGCCGCGATGAGGGGATGAATTCATGATACGATAACTTCATCGTGGTGCTTGCTTGGGTTTGGTGATGATTATTGCCATCCATGATAGCTACCAAGATTTAATTTCTGAGACTAATTGATTGATTATTAATGGAAAATATTGAATGAGTTGTGATTAATCCATCTATAATTCTATATATATATCTAGAGAAGTGCGTTAATTATATTATTGGCGTCGAAGGACTATATATATAATTTTATTAAGGAGATGAAAACCTATTAGAATTTAGAAATAGGGAGACGTACGGGCGGCGCATGAGGAGATGAGATGAGATCTTATTTTCTTGGAGAATTGTCAATTTAGAACATGAAGATGGGATCAATTCAGGATCTGGAAAATGAAAACTCTCAATCGATTGAAAATTTTCATAAAATTAATTAAAAATAAAAAGAAATCAAAATTCATGATTTTTGAGGTCATGGACTGAGAATTTTCATCTTTTGAGTCCTGAATTGAGAGTTTTCATCTTTCGGGTCCTGAATTGATAGATTACCCATTTTTCAGGTCCTGAATTGATAATTCTTCTATTTTGTTTAATTTTAATTTATGGTGTTTTAATTAGTATACTTTTATAATTGTTAATTATGATTTTTTTAGGGTTTATAATTGATTTTTAGCATTTTATTTTTAATACTCCCTCCGTGTTTTCCTTTTTGGTATGTCCCGATATATAGGCATGTTTCTAAATATATTTAGTTAATTTACTAATATATACCCCTATTTAATATGTTCACATTAGACATTAATTCAATGTCAAGGAAATAAATAGGGGCACATTCGTAAGTTTCTTGATTAATTATTTTTCCCAATCATTTTCTTACTCCCCGTGAAAACTCTCAATCAGCCTATCAAAATGGGACGGAGGTCTCAACTTGGAGACTCACTGCTCCCGATATTAATTTATTAATAATTTCATCTAGAAAGGTAAAAAAATATTGATAGTTTAATAGATTTTATTTTATTTTTATTAAATCTCTATTTGATAGGATAATATATTTTTTTAATTTAAAGTTGCTTATTCACAAGCGTATATAATATTTAATATATGGTAAAAGTAAAAAAAATTGAAATGAAAAATATTATGTAAAGGTTGGAAAAAAAAACATAGCACATATGAGATCATCTAATTCATTTCATGTATCTCGTTGATGTTCTATATTAAACTATAGCATATCATCCGTCCGATGCACAGATGTGACACATATAATTAATTTTTTATTAAAATATCATATTTTTTATTATTATTTATTGGGTTATATGCATTAAAATCATGAACTTTGCATAGTATTTGATTTTTTTAACATACATTTTAATTTTTAAATTATTATATCAAAAATACAAACTTGACAATTTTGCAAATTAAAACTGATTTCAATTTCCGAACATTTGTTTATTAAAAAACGATGTCATTTGACCTTAATATAAGCATCTTAGCTAGATCAACATTTTTAATGATTAGTCTACATGTATTTTCCGACATTTGTCAAATCCACGCTTCCCAGTCAAGTTTTCAACAAAGACAATTCCCTCTAATTGTGTCGTATCTCATATTAACATAAATTAAGGACATTCACTATTACATGTGGGCCTTTTCCGAAAAAATCATTTATATCATATACAATCAACTTTATGTTGTTGTTGTTGTTTGCAGAATAAGACGTTACAGTAGTTTGAATATCTTAATATGTGATAAAGAGAATACCGACAGTTTATGCACATCGAATGTTGTATATAAGGAAATTTTTTAGAACATGTTAATTTATTATATTATAATTTTTGAACACTTCTTTATTCCATTTTATTCAATTTGTTTTACATATATTTTATGACCTTATTAGATTCACAAGATTAATGCTTACATCATCTACATACCATACAAAAAAATTGTAAAAAATACAATTTACATGCAACCTTCATCTAATCATTAATTAAAATAATTAATCATCAAACCAAATATTATAGAAGAAGTATGAAAAATGGGGATGAGATCATCTATTCCACATTTGATGTTTTAGCTTGAATTCCACTATCGAATTCACAAGCCTAATAATAGATATTACAAAAATAAATATTAATTATAACATAATCGACTCGGGCACATGTATCAACAAAAGATTGAAATTTTAAAAATTATAAATCATATTTTTAAAATAAACAATCATAATAATCATTTCTTTGAAAATTAAATACTAAAAAATAATTATAAACCCTAATTGGGTGGGGTGAACCCTAAAAATAATCATAAAATTAAACTAAAACATAATAAATTAAAATTGACAAACAAATGGAAGAAAACTTCATAAATTTGATGATTGAAACACAAAATCTAAAATAAAGGATCTCATCCGTGAAAAATGTGAAGTTTTCTAATGGTATTAAATCTAATAATCTAGCTAAATGATTGTGAGATAGATAATGTATAAAATTAAAACAATTGATATAAATTAGAAACAAAATATAATTAAATCAATATAAATAGATGAAATTACAAAATAATTCATTTGATGATGATGATGATGATATTATTATTATTATTATTATTATTTTATTAAATAATTTACGCTCTTCAAAATTCACTATCAAAGCCTTCAATCACAAAATCTAATGACTTAATTATTTGCCAAAATTTATAGCAGAATTAGAATATAATTACAAAAAAAATAACCATAACCGCCAACGCCCTACTAATTTACCGACCTCCAACTATTTAATGGTTAAAATAATGTTGTGAACCTTGCTCGGATAGTGGTGGAGGAGCTTAGGAAAAGAGAGAGAAGAATCACCACTGGAAAAAGAAATCGAAAGCGCGGTGAAAGGGGATTCTGCAGAGGAAAAAAGATCCCATTTTTAGGATTCACAAGGGTGATGATTCGCGAATTAGGAAAATCAGGGAAGAATTTTGGATTTCGTCTCAGTTGGCTAATCAAACTCCTAGTGGGCCGATTCGGGTGAAGTCATATGGGCTTGAATTATTGGCGGGCAGATTTACTGATGTGGGTTTTTGAAGTTAATGAAATTAAGGACTTTAGTCCAAGTTGCACTAGGGTATTTTTCTTACTTGTGTGTGGTCCCTATCTATTTGTAAAGTTTACATATCATGTTTGCCCTAGTAATAAACAATGAGAAAATATTTCAGTTTCTCCCTCTTTGTTCTCTATACCTCTCCATCTTATTTCTGAATCTCAGCCCCCTCCCATTTCTTTATCATAAACCATATAAGATTGCATATCTTTATTGTTTTATCTCTACCGCGTACCCTTATCATCATCTCGTACAAGATCTTACAGAATAGATGGAAAAAATGCCAAAAACTAGAAAAAATAGTAGAGAAACAGTCGGGATCACAATAACACAACTGAGAGACTACCTTTCTTTTGCAAATACAATTTATTGAAATAATTCTCATCATCATAAGTCTTGTGGTTTAGTGAAATTTGATAAAGAAATTCATATTTTGTGCATGTGGGAGTATTTCTTACTCTTGATATAAACTTTGAAGTATTGACACTAAATATAGGTATAATTTGTTTATTGCCAATTTTATATGAATCATTTTTTCTTAATTATAATTTTTAAGATAATACACCACTACCCATCAACTATTAAATAAACACAGTGAGTTTTTGTTGGAGTCACGTTTAATAGAAAGTTAGTTAATATGAAAATGTTAGAATAGGTTCGATTTGATTTTTGTGCCTACATACCCTAGAGTTTGTAATTAAATAGATATATATATATATATATAAAAGATTATTCAAATATAATATATATGTGTATATTTATAATCAACAACAAAAATAACACTTATATTTATAATTATTTTGGGCCAAACATAGAAATAATATATATATATATATATATATATATATATATAATCTATAATGAAATTTTTGTAAGTTTGAATATCGTTCATACACTATTACAATAATGTTTACCTAATGTTTAAACATGATCCATATGCAACCAAAAGCGATAAACAGTGTCGGCGTGCCATTTTCTAGTTTCTCAATTTTTACAATTTGCAGACTACAAAACAACAACAATTACATAGAATATAATAACATAAGAGAGTATAAAACTTGGAATAAAAAAAATTAATAAGAAAGAATTATGAATGGCCTTTGTACTTATATCAATGAATAAAGGAAAACCGAGAAAACATAACAATTATGCTACAATTTACGGATTTAGTGTATCATTACCTAATTATATACGTGTATTATTATATTAACATTTGACTATTTTCGGGGCTAATGTATAATAACCTTAAACAATTGATTGAGAATAGATTTCGGCATAAATATATATTCAGATTTTTGTATATCAGTTGAAATTTATATTCCAGATTTAAATTTTTTAAATTCAGAGTATATGTATATATAGTGGATATTTTTAGCAGGTTGTACGTTAATTAGGAGCATATCACACCTTGGTATAAAATTGAAATTGAAACATACAGCAGCCCCCGTTTATCTTATATAAAATAATATATAATATTCATTGTAGAAACGAAAGTTCAAATCTATTATAATTTATTATTATATAGAAACAAAGAAAAAATTTCACAAGTAACATTTTAATATGTTTATATAGTACATATAATATTAATATGTATATATACGTATATTTTATAAATTCTAGAATTCCACATTATATAAAATATACTATACAATATAGTTGGTGAATATTTCCTTATATAAAAGATATACTTTCCTGTAAGCATTAATTAGTATAAAATTGACGATTTGCGATTTTATAATCAACTAAATAATTAATATAAATAATACTCCCTCCGTTTCGTTTTATTTGTTGTTTTAAGTTTTTTATCTACAATTAACAATTAATTTTATGGACAAATATACTAATCCCTCATACATGCCATAAAATCTTATTCAATTATATTTTTCTAAAATAGGGTTTGTGATAGGGTTAAATTAGAGAGAGATTGTGTGAAAATATATAAAACAATAAATATTTTGACACAAAATAAAAAAACTAAAACAACAAATAAAATGAAACGGATGAAGTATTATAATATCTAGTACTATGTTTCTATATCAGGAAATGTTATTTGAACAAGAAAAAAAATATTTATGGATGAGGTGTTGTTATTATATATATATATATATATATATATATTATATAGATTTTATTAGTTTTTCGTCTATTTTTCTTCATTTTTAATTTCTTATGATTTAGTTAATTTATCATTATTAATTAAGATTTATTCAGCCCGATTATAATTTATAATTATTATATTTGTGGTATTTAATTTTTAAATTGATAATTGATTATTAGAGTTGCTTATCCATAATTAATAATCTAGGGTATATATTTTTATAAAAAAAAATTAATTTTAAACAATAAATGTTAATTATGATTGATTATATTATAATAATATTTTTATGTATAATAAATATTATTACAATGGTTCATTATTAAAAAATAAAATGAAAAAAATAATAATTATTATGACATAATCAATAATAATAGTTATTATTAACTAAAAATTAATTATAAATCCTAATTAGGTGAAATCAACATGAATTCATAATTAATGGTAAAATTAAACTAATTAAAACATAACAAATTAAAATTGGAGGAAAAAAACAACAAATTTAATTGTGAAATTTGTGTGGTGTAGGCACGAAACAATCATCGTACCGTCACGCCCCTAGCTAGACCAGGTAGACACCATAAACAGCAAATCATGTTTAAACTAAAGAATATTAGTTTTGCTCTCTATAGCTCAACACAAATTGGTAAAAGTAAGAACAAATTAAAGATGCATGTCTTCATATATATTTGTAGGGGTATCTCGTCTTGCCGGAGTTTCACCTCTTGCTTTTCTTTGTCTTGCAGTCAGTAATCGCTCGTTCCACAAGGGATTGAAGCAATTAAAGAGTCGAGTGAAAAGGCTCAAGGTAACATGAGCTCGATGACTCCTCCAAGCAATGACCAAACACACAAAACATGACGAAGAGACCCTAAAGGGAATCTAGATGAACTGGGACGGACGAGAGAGTAAGAGCACAGAACTCGCAAGCACATAGCTTGTTCTAGGATTTTCAAGAAAAGAGGAAAAAGAAGAGGGATTGGAGAGCAGAATGTAGAGGATGATGAACAGTGAAACCGGAGGACTTCATTTAAAGAAGCCTAAAAAGATCAAGAATCACATTGGGACACAATAAGGGGCCGAGACAGATGGGCCGCCAAGATAAGTGGTATTGGTCCAGAAACTAGGCCACACTAAATAGGCCAATATCCCAACAATATTAATTTTAAAGACTAATTCGCATTATGATTAGTTTGAAAGTTGTGATATCAAACCAAATGGTCTAGAACATCCATATCATTGAGCGGCGGGACCATATTAATAAAATTCATATTTATATGTTAAAATTAAGTAAACAATTTGGACGGGACCTGCAAAAATTAATAGATACATGAATTAAAAGGTCTCTTTCTCCCTAAACCCCCTTCACCAATATTTTAACCATCAAGAATATCGATCGCAATTCAAGTAATTAAAGAGCACGAACAGTATATAATATAAGCAACTCAATATCATAAACATTAATAATTTGGAGAGAGAATATCTAATTACACATATATACCACAATTGTTAGACAATTAGAAAAAAAAAATCATATCATTAACTACGAAGTCTCTATGAGAATATAATTACGTCCTCAACAACTTGGGCGGCACCTCGCTGCCGCAAAACGGGCAAAAACGACTCCAACGCAGCCTTTCATCGATGCAATCACGATGAAAAAAATGCGAACACGGCAACTTTAGCAGCAATTTAGCTACCCGGCTGCCGCGGCTGGAGAAATCATCTGAGCATACGTAACAAGAGCCGACGACGTAAACACGGCGGCGTTCGAGAACAGCCTCGATTTGAATGTGCACAGTGTTTTTGGATGTGATGGGTTTAATCCCAAAATATTTGTAGACGTCCTTACATGTGAACATGATGAGCTCATTCCGCCAACAATCGTGCAAGCCGGCGACACCTTCGAGAGCTTTCTGAAGGAAAATTGATCCACGGCTGCTCTCGCGTGCACGTAGGAATGGACCGTATCGTCGCCTCGCTCGAGCAACACCAAAGAGTCATCATGATGTTGAACCCACTTTTGATGTTCGAATTTTAATACAAATTTGAAGGTGATGTCGAGTAGAGGAGAGGGAGAGGGAGAGGAGAGGCAAAACCGATTGGTTACGTCGCATGTTAGCTTGGATTCCATAAAATAATCCCTCATATTGTACCGTACGTTGAAGATTTGAGCAACACCTATGTATGAGTAGCGTAATTAATAGTAATGAATTAAAGTATGAATATTGTTGGCATCTATATATAATAAAAATATATACATGGTATGTGCTCTAACTAGGATTTCGACTCCAATTAGTATTCGTGGTAGATTAATTATATGTTTTCTATCCTTTTATATATTAGTGTTTGCTGTTTCTCTCTCTTCCAAGAATATAAGATTCTCTTGTTATACATAAATATCTCATTCTGTATTTGGAAATTTCTAGTTATAGCTAGGAAAATTACGCTATTTAATTAGTTTATAATTATAAAGTCATTAATTAATTTTGGCCTTTAATTTAGTTTATAAAGGACTTCATATATAGGAGAGTCAATGTTTTGGCCTTAAATCGTAGAATAAATATGTTCTTTCATAACAATTTTCAAAATAAAAAATTAACGTGATTAATGTCAACCTCTTGGGTAGAAGAATAAAATAAAACCAATCAGTTAATCGAAAAGAAAAAATGTTATAACGAAGTGTATGAAATTAATTGGACTATATGGTATATATAAACGAGGGTGAATTGTTAAATTAACAAAAATACCTACAAAAATAAAAAGAAAGAAAGAAAGAAATATTTGGTGATCAATGAGAATATTGTTATAATAAATCGAATTCCTTAATGGAAGAAGTGTGTGTTTGTTTGTTTCTCTCTCTTTCAAGAAGTTGAGATTCTTTCCATGTTATGTATCATCATTCATCACATTCCGTATTTGAAAATTTCTAGTTATAGAAAAAGATAACATGAACAAATATAAATGACCTTATTTATATATAATCTTGAATTTCTTGAAATTAAACATACAAATTAATTAATAAATCTTGAAATAAATCCATCGATCTATTCCGTAGGCATCTCGTAGCGGCAAAGCGGGCAATAATGACTCCTCCTCAGCCATTTCTCAATACAGCCGCCGTGAAAAACATGAAAACACGGCATTCTCACCGCTCCGCCTCCACCGCCGCTCAACTCTTCCAAGCAGATGCAACACGACGTACTCCCCCCATTAATCCTCAAAGAATCAACCTCGTACTTCTCCAGCAACCGCAACGATGAATCGGCAGCAGGAACCATACCATGATCGTCGACGTCATCACTTTCCACGACCACGAGGTGCCAGTATTCGACGACAAGGTGGAAATCAAGACTGAGAAGTCTAGACCTGGGTAGCGTTTTGGTCGGAAAATTCCTAAGCACTTCCTTCCACGCAAGCACGATCAAGTGGCGGAGTTCGTCGTCGAGCAAACGGCCGCCGATGGCTTTTCCGATGGCCTCTCGTACGTCGTGGTACGATAAGGATCCTCGGACGGTGATGACGATGGAGTTCTGATATTCCGATGAAGGGCATTGTCCGGTAAACATGTGGACTGTAGAATCTTGGTTTAGAATCATAGTCGAGGTTTTGTAGCTCAAAGAAAAGTTGAATTTGATGCGAAGTTGAGGGAGCAGAGAGAGGCGTGATGCACTTTCGATGATCTCGAATGTGGTGAGCCGGCGGGAGAAACCATAATCGGTTTCTTCCATGATAAAGATTAATTTGTGAGATATGGAAGATTAACGAAAAAATTATATGAGTTTGGATTGTATATATATATATATATATATATATATATATAGAGAGAGAGAGAGAGAGAGAGAGAGAGAGAGAGATCAAGAATTTGTTTGCCAAATAACGTGTATATATATAGTCTCTCTTTCTCCCTCTGGATATAGAATAGATTTTCTAGTTAGGGAGAGAATAACATGATCTTGTATATTCCCTAAGGAGGTGTTTACTTTTCTAGATTTACTAATTAAGGGATTGATAATTACTAGATAAATTGTAGGATTAGGACTAATTTAATAAATAATCTAATGTTTACTTTTCAGGATTCCAAACCTCATAAAAAAAATTATTATAATAAAAATAAATTAAAATTAGAAATTACCCAAAATACCCTAGAAAAAATCAATTCTTCTTTATAGAACCGCCGCCCACACCCCGTCTCTTCTCTTCCATCTCCTATTATTTTCTGGGAAAATAATGGGAACTGGTGCATTAACTATGGTAGAAATGAATGTATAAATGAACGTATAAAAATTGATGAATAAGGGGAAGAAAAATTGAAGTGGGATTGAAGAAAAAAATGGCGTTGTATGTTGGTAGCGGTGGCAAAATCGTTCGACGAAATCTGGTAGAGAAGATGAGGCGGCAGGAGGAAGAATTCCGGAGAAGATGAGGCTACGAGATGTAATCGATCGAAGGAATCGGATTGTAGAAAGTTTATATTATTCACCACACCATGATGTGTATTGATCCATACATTATATAGAGGAGAGATAAAGAGCATAGTTTTTACATAAGGTATACGAGATCTCTACAAACAAGAAAATAATATAAACTAGCTAATTATTTAGAAAAGCTCTTCAAGCTCCCATATTTACGTTAATCAAATCCCTATAATTACTTTAATCTATCATCCCCCGCAAGCGAGACATGGGATTTGGACCCACCCGAAGCTTGGACCTAAAGAACTCAAAGAGAGATCGAGCCAATCCTTTAGTAAATATGTCAGCAATTTGAAGAGCAGATGAGATGAACTACGTCGAGAGCTTTCCGGTTGAGATGAGCTCACGAATAAAATGGCAGTCAATGTCAATATGCTTTGCCCGTTTATGCGCCACAGGATTTTGGCTTAGATAGACAGCACTGTTGTTATCGCAAAGCTAATCGGTTGAGTCCGAGGAAGAGCATGAAGATCACGTAGCAGGTGAGTAACCCATACCATCTCAGCAGCGGCATTTGCCAAGGCTCGATATTCAGATTCGCAGCTAGAACGGGAAACCGTGGGTTGCTTTTTAGCACTCCAAGACACTAAGTTGCCACCGAGAAAAATAGAGTATCCATAAGTAGAGTGTCTTGTTTCCAGACAGCGTGCCCAATCTGCATCTGAGTACCCGAGTAAAGATCTGTCGGAAGAGATCGTGAAGGAAAGCCCGAAAGTAAGAGTACCTTTAATGTAACGAAGAATACGCTTAACTACCAAAAAATGATCATCTGTGGGACATTGCATAAATTGACTAACGAGATTGACAGCAAAGGCTAAATCTGGACGTGTAATTGTTAAATATTGCAATGCCCCAACAAGCGATCGATATAGAGTAGGATCCGCAAAAGCAACGCCATTGAAAGTAAGAGATTGACCCGCAGCCAAAGGTGTAGAGATTGGCTTGGAATCAAGTAGAGAGGCTCGCTTCAGGATGTCACTAGCATATTTTGTCTGGCTAAGAAACAAACCGCTTGGAGTGTAGGTGACCTCCAAACCAAGAAAATAAGTTAACTTTCCCAAATCCCGGATAGCGAACTCTCGATTCATACGAGTGATGAACCTGCGCAGTAGCGGTGGATCATTGCCGGTAAGAATCACTACAAGAATTGAAGCTATTAGCCACACATATAAATGTGGCTAAAAATATACTTATGTGTGAGGATAATGTTTTATCCACACATAATATAAATGTCAACATGTGTGGTTATATTTCTGCAGGTAAAGAGTTTTAGCCACATATGTATTATGTGTAGACAAATCTATACCCATTACTCACACACATATATGTCGCTAAATGTGTAAATTATGTGTGTTTAAATATATTTTAGCATTAATATAATCATGACATGTCATCTAATGTGCCACATTACGTGTAATTGACACGTGGTGAATTTATATGTGGCTATAAATTAGAATTTATGTGTGGGTAATTTTTTTTTATAATTTAATTTAGAATAATAATTAATATTATTTGCGGATAAATGTGGGTAAAATATATATTGTGTGGATAATAATTTTTATTTTTAAATTGCAATATCATGGTAAACAAAAGAACAAATGATTAATATATTGACAATAAAAAATTAAGTCATATATTACATAATTTTGACTAATAAAAAAATCGAAGTGAACATAACACACTATAACATTCATCTATATTTTTCTAATTTCTAACATATAGAATGAGAATAAACGCTATCTTGAAAATTAGGCATATCAATATAAGTTCGAAGAGTATTTTTCTTAAGCGGTACAAATGGAAGGCAAACTGATTCTTCGTAATGTCTGCATAATGCTTTTCCACAGTCAGGAATTTCTTCAAGGCCGGTCCCAAGTCCCCTAGGCACAGATAACTTTCTTCAGACATCAGTATTTTCAACTGAATGCAACCTACAGTAGAAATATCATACATGTTTCATAAGCTCATAAACATGAAAATTCCTGATTATAGTAATACACTGGAAGGACTATATAATAACACCAAACCTGATCATCTTGCAACATACACCACCATGCTTTATTATCCAGCAAGATCCGTGCATCTAGCTTCATCACCCAAGGCAGCGGCTGCTACTGGATAACTAGCATGCTTTATTATTCAGCTCTATAGTAAGCAAGTACAGTATAAGTAAAATATGTTTAGCTACTATACATAATAGATAAATTGTCCTCTCAATAATCAGGCAACACCCACACAATAATAATATGGGACCGAATGAGAATGGAAGAAATAGATATACATTAACAAAGTAGATATGATGCCAATTCCTTGACAAGAAACAAAAGATGAATATTTCAATTTAGCAGCATAACATACATCTGTGACAGCTATAGAGATTGCCAAGATAAGTTAGGAATTGAAAATTTGAGAAAAGAATAATACAATTTAGAAGTAAAATATGAATAATCTTGGATAATATCATATAGCAAAATACATACGTTGGACTCTTATTTTCCATGGCATTCCTGTGAATCAGAACAAAGAAACAACTTTAGTAATATGAAAAATATCTATACAAAGCGTGAAACGATCTAACAAGAAAAAGATGAACTAACATATTAAAATTTGGAATAGCTACAATCTTAAACACAATCCAGTCTCATAAAACCCATGTGAGATCCTTCAAATATACATAAAACTTTGCATAATCCAGTGTTGAAGCATTTGAACTCAATCTAAAAAAACATTTAATATTTCAGAAGATGTAATTTAAATCCTAATCGTGCCTCAATACCCACTCAGCCCCATACATAAGACATTCCTTTTCACTTCTAATCAAGGAGAAATAGAAACAATACAATGAGACAAAGATACATATTGGAAGCTTACATGCCTTATAAACGTGTGGTTGTCTTCAGAGAAAGCATGGTCTTTTGATGTATTTGCATAGGAAAATCTAGTTCTAATAGGGAACCTACAAATACAAATCCTAGTAACCTAGAAAACTAAACATATTATATAAATAGATGGATTCAATCTTTAAAATCAATAAATTGAACAATAATGTTCCACAAATATGGATTTATAGTGAATGAGGGTAAACTTCAATCAAAATCTCCAACATCAAATGCCGACGAGCCTACAAATTTAAGGAAAAAAACTAGTCTATATTTTAAGCCAGAAATTCGCATGATCGTGAATTTATAGAAAATTAAAGCCGATAGCTTAAACATAAAATTAAGAGACTTATCTTATCCCGATGTCCTCTCCTTCACGCAGTAGCGTCATCAATGAAGGTGGAAGGCCTAGAATGCATCATCCGAGTTGACACTCGCCATGGTGGGGGTTCCTCTATGGGAGATCTGGCTCAGGTTGTGCCATTTTGACTGGAGAGAAAGTGGGAAAGGGGAGTTATGGACGAGAGATTGAGCGAGATGAGTTGAGGGAGTGTGTTTCTTATGCATTTTTAGATGGAGAAATCAAATGTTTCGTGTATTTTGGATTTTGGAGTTCTTTTGATTTTTAGTTTAGCGCCTTGTTTTGAATTTCTTTTGTTCTGCGCGGGATAACCAAAATTCTGAAAATAAAAACACTGCTAATAGCTATGAATGACTTTTTTTTTTTCAAAATGTCACCAAATAAATTAGTATTGAGAACTCATTAATATTAGGGGTGGAATACTAAAAATAACTATACATACAATAAAAAAATATTATCCATGAAATATATAATAAATTGGTATAAATATTAAAACTATGAATTCAAAATACAAATGATTGGAATATTAAACGATCAATCTAAAACTAATGTATTTCAATTTTTTTTATCTAATTAATTACTTTCTAATAAATTTAGTTGATCATTAAGGAATTGTGTTTTATTGAAACTCAATATAAAAATAATATATAAATAGAAAATAATGGAAATACATGATCTTTGGAGTCTTAGATTAATAATTTTAATTATTTTGATCCTAATTTATAGTTTTTATCTTTTGGGTGATGCACTCATAGATAATCTATATTTTGGGTATTAAATCTCTCTCTCTCTCTCTCTCTCTCTCTCTCTCTCTCTCTCTCATATATATATATATATATATATATATATATATATATATATATATTTGTATTAGAATTATATCACCATCTGTTTGTGAATTTTTGTGACTAAAACAGAAAAAATATATATAAAAAAATTAAGGATGGCATAGTGTTTTGGTTGGTGTCATGATTTAATTTATAGTCAGAAGGATTTTTTTAATTCAATCGTTATTTTTTGTATATATATAATTTGAGTAAGAAAGAGGGTTGAGAACTTCAGATTAGGATATGCACGCTTAGTCGCTTATAGTTGTAATCCTTTGAAATAATTGTTTTTTTGAAAAAATATCGGTCCCAAAAGGGTGAGATTAATTTGTCGACCACGTGTTTGTCATTTTTATTTATTTTATTTAAATTTTTTAGCAATGGATTTTTTTAGAAATTATAATATTAAATGATCACTTACAAGTTGTGTAGTTTAACCAAACAATGTAACCCATTGATCGAATTGATTGGTTCATCCAGATAAGCTAATATGATGATTAATATTTGTGGAGTGTTGGCCCAATTTGCTCTTTCTCTTTCTGGCCCATCAGTCTGTCTCTTTCTTGTTTTTTCTTTAAGCCTCACAGAAAACCCTAACCTAATCTTCTTCTCTGACTTACCTCTGTCCGTTCACCGGTGTCTTTGGCTGGAATCCTGTCTGCGGATTCCTGTTTGGCCTGTGAGTAGTGACGGTAGGGTATTTTGTGAGTTGAAACCCTCCCGTGAGAGCTTCGAGTCTATCATCTCACCATCCCCTCTTGGTCTGGGTCTGACCTGTCGCCGGAGTTACTGTTGCCGCCGTCCCTGGGAGAATCTGAGCCCACCATTGCCCTTTGGGCATTTTTTATCACAAATCTCTCCCTATTTTATCTATATATATATGTGTTACTGGTTTCTGCTGGTATTTATTTCTGTTTATACCTTGATCTCACATTTACCGTGCCTCTGTCCCTGCAGATCTACACTTGATTTGGCTAGCCTGTGAAGATTCAACCCTAGATCCATTTGATCTAGTGTCTGAGGCTGCATCATCAACAAAGAAAGCCTAGTTCTTGGCCATTGCTGCTTGAGCAGCAAGTGGGGTAGACCGCCGAGGTCGGGAAAACAAGCGGTGAACCCTAGCCAGGCCTGATACCCAACAGTGGTATCAGAGCCACGGTTGGACCTGGCCGGGACACCCTCCTATCTACATCTACCTCACCCCACCGCCGGTAAGGGCCGCGCCGAGTCGCCCCCCCTAGGTCTGAGACAATTGGTAAGTCCGGTCTTCTCCTACCTGAGAAGACCGGCTCTGGTATAATTCTGAAACCCTAAAACTCCTAGTTGTGGTATCTGTCGATCCTGATTCTTGTTTTTGCTTCCGCCCTAATTTTTCTGTTTATCTCTTGGCATTCCAAGCCTTTCCCAAAACCTAGCTTACGGTCGGGACCGTCTGGATTCCCCTGTGGGTCTCCTCAAAGCGGGTTGCCCTGATAGCTTAGTTTGGTAAATGGATTCACAGTTGAAAAAGGGGTTTTCTGAGTTGCTTTGGTGTTAACTGTCTGTTTTTGTTGCTCTTAGTCCGCTGCTTATTTTTGATAATATTTTATTGCTGTTGTGATTCCTGGAAGGAATCTGATGTGAAAACTCTGCCTACAGAGTTACTGTGATAAAGACTTAGTGTTCCTAAGTCTAGTTGGTGGCCTAGTAGGGTTTTGGGATTGACCTGAGTGAACCCCTGCTCCACAGATCAATCTGTGCTGAGAACTGGGATAGCCTCAGCTCTATATTCCCCCTGTGCACCCTTCTTAAGGCCTGTGGAGTGTTTTCTCCTGTTCTGAAGTGGTTTTGTGGTTTTCCTATTATTTTTGTGGTAAAATTTGGGTATTGGGTGAACTCTCTGTGTTCCCTGTGTGGTTTAAGGTGGATTCCTGTTTTTTGGGTGTATCTGTGAGTTCTGTCATGATGAATAACCTAAATGTTGTGCCTTTTAATGGAAAAGATGACTTTGGTGATTGGCAGACTCGAGTTGAATGCATTTTAACAAAAGAAAATCTGCAAGATGCTATTTATGAAAGAATTGATGAAAAAGAAATTGATAAACCTCTCCTTAAATTGAATGCTAGTGCCAGAGCCACCATTTTGTTGAATTTAAACAGTTCTGTTGTGAGAAAAGTATCCCATCACAAATGTGCTAAAGATTTATGGGAAAATTTGACTTCTTTATATGCTGCTACCTCTGAAAAAGCTGCTTATTCATTACAAAATCAAATTATGAATTTTAAAATGGATCCTACAAAAGATGTTGACACTAATGTTGAGGAATTTTTAAAACTGTTAAAGGATCTGAAATTAGCTGGTGATGACACTTTGGAAAAATACTCTGCTCAAATTTTGCTTGGATCAATTCCTGAAACTTTTTCTGATGTGAAAACTGCTTTGAAATATGGTGGCTCTAAAGTCACTTGTGATATGATTGCTAGTTGCCTGAAAACCAAAGAAAATGAGATAAAGCAACTTAAATCTAAGTCTCTGCAGAATGACATTATGTATGTGAATAACAGAAATCATGAATTTAAAAAGCCTGGTGTGAACCCTGAGAATCCAAGTGTGCTGGTGGCTGAAAGACATAATAGAGAAATGAATATGAGGCAAAACCAGTATATGAATCAAAATTATGCTCATTCTTCTCATTCTTCTGATCCTATGTATAACTTTCCTACTCATGCATCCAATCATGCTCCTAATCATGCTCATTTTCATAAACATGCTCATAATCATGGTCATATTGTTCCAAATCATGCTCCAAATCATGTCTATTACCCTAATTCAGATCAAAAACCAAGAAAAACATGTTGGAATTGTGGCAAGCCAGGTCATTTTTCAAATAGATGCAAGCTGCCTAAAAAGAACAAGGGTTACATGCATAATCATGCCAATAATGTGATGCACTATGATTCTCATATGACTAATTTAAATCCTCATGATTATGGCCTGTCATCTCATGATCCTGAAACCCATAATATACATGAAAGTTTTGATGGTAGTGGAATTTATATGGTGCATGATGTTTATGATTTTCAATTTATCAATTATACCAATGCTATCTCCAAAAATGTACATAACAATGAGTGGTTGATTGATTCTGGCTGCATATTTCATGTTACACCTTTTAAGGAAATGTTCTATAATTTAAACTTCATGAACTCTGGGCATGTTGCATTGGCCGATGGCCAAAACTGTGAAATCCTTGGAAAGGGAGATGTATGCTTAAAATTTGAAAATGGTTCCATGTTAACCTTGAATGAAGTAAGATATGTCCCAAAATTAAAATTCAATCTGCTCTCTGTGTCTAAAATTGCTGATCATATGATTGATGGTTCTGTGAATAATTTAAGATTCAAATTTGAAAAGGATTTAATGTTATACTTCAATACTCCTAGAAAGGGTGATTTGTATGCTGTGACTGCTGAAACTGTTCCTTTGCCTTCTATTAATGTTGTGCAAAATGATAAAACTGTCCTTTGGCATGCTAGGTTAGGTCACATGAGTAATAAAGGTTTGGAAATCCTGAGTAAAGCAGGTGCTTTTGGAAATGATAAAATAACTAATGTGTCCTTCTGTGAACCTTGTGTGCTTGGGAAACATCATAGAGTGACTCTGTCTGCTACCATTCCTTATCCAAGAAAACATGTTAGTTCTGAAATACTTGAATATCTGCATGCTGATGTATAGGGCCTTGCAAGGGATCCAACCCATGGTGGAAATGTTTTCTTCTTATCAATCATTGATGATTTTTCTATGAAAACTTGGGTATTCTTAATGCAAAACAAATCTGATGTGTTTACTAAGTTTTCTAAATGGGCTATTGAAATTCAAACTCAGACTAATAAGAATATAAAATGTCTTAGAACTGATAATGGTCTAGAATTCTGTAATCAAGCTATGGATCATTGGTGTTCTACTAGAGGAATTAAAAGACATAAGACTGTCCCTTATACTCCACAGCAAAATGGAGTAGCTGAAAGAATGAATAGGACTTTACTTGATAAAGTAAGATGTTTGTTAATTGCCTCTGGTCTTGAAAAACCTTTTTGGGGTGAAGCTCTAATGACTGCATGTTACCTAATTAACAGATCCCCCTCAGTCCCTTTGCATGGCAAAATTCCAGAATCTATTTTCTATAACAAACATGTTTGTCTGAATAATCTAAGAACATTTGGTTGTGCTGCTTATGTGCATCAAAAATTGAGCAAACTTTACCCCAGAGCAAGAAAATGTGTCTTCCTTGGTTATCCTGAAGGGGTTAAAGGTTACAGACTATGGGATAAGAGTGTTCCTAGTTTTAAAACATGTATAAGCAGAGATGTGATGTTTAATGAGCTTGATTTTCCTTGCCTATCTGAAAACTTACCCTCTGATACAGCTGAACATGTGGAGAAATTGCAAAACCTGAATCAAAAATTTGATGACTACTTGTTTCCTTCTAATGATGATAATAAGGTGGATGATCTCTCCCCCACTCCACATGAACCTGTTATTCATGATGCCTTAACTGATGATATTAATCCTGATGATTCAGCCTCAAACAATGACAGTGATAATATGATTGTATCTGATCCTGAAACCAGCTCAAATGAATCTGAAACATCACCTAAACCTGTGCCTACTATTAATGACTTGAGTAATTACCAACTTGCTAGGGACAGACCTAGAAGAAATGGGAAAATACCTGCAAAGTATGATGATTATAATCTGTCTATGTATGCCTTTAATGTGTTCAGTAATGTGGACCAATCTGAGCCTAAATCTTACAATGAGGCTGTTAATTCTTTGGACTCTGATAAATGGATCAATGCTATGAATTCTGAAATGAAATCCTTGCATGATAATAACACTTGGATACTAGTTGAAAGACCTAAATCTTGTTCTGTTGTTGAATGCAAGTGGCTCTTTAAAATCAAACAAGAAATAAACAATGTTAGATACAAAGCAAGACTTGTAGCCAAAGGATTCACTCAAAAGGAAGGAATTGATTATAATGAGATCTTTGCTCCTGTGGTTAAATTTACAACTGTAAGAATAATGCTTGCATTAACTGCTCATTTTGATTGGGAACTGAAACAAATGGATGTTACAACTGTCTTTTTGCATGGTGAGCTTGAAAACAACATATATATGCATCAACCTGAAGGCTACATTGATAAAAACCATCCAAACCATGTATGCTTATTGAAAAAATCTTTGTATGGTTTAAAACAATCCCCAAGACAATGGAACATCAAATTTGACAAATGCATGCAAAGCTTGAACTTCACTAGAAGTAAATTTGACCACTGCTTATATTACATGAAATCTGAAGTGCCTGTGTTCCTTCTTCTTTATGTTGATGACATGTTGTTGATTAGCCCTTGCCTGAAAACTGTGAAGCATATTCAATCTTGCTTATGTGAAAATTTTGACATGAAGGATCTCGGTGATGCAAAGAAAATTCTTGGCATGAATATAGACAGAGATAGAGCAAATCATACTCTTAAGTTGCATCAAACTGCTTACACTGAACAAGTCCTGAAAAAATTTAATATGGATAGCTGTAAAGCTGTTTCTGTGCCTCTTGCCTCTCATTTTATTCTAAGTAAAGATCAATGTCCCAGAACTGAATCTGAAATAAAAGAAATGCAATGTGTTCCTTATGCTAATGTTATTGGATCTGTGATGTATTTAATGATTAGCACAAGGCCTGATATTGCTTATGTTGTGTCTTGTTTGAGTAGATTCATGGCTAATCCTGGAATGCCCCATTGGGAGGCTTTAAAATGGCTGTTAAGATATTTGAAACACACTATGTCACATGGATTATTATTTTCTAAATCTTCTAATGGTGTTCAATGTGTGGGATATGTTGACTCTAACTATGCCAATGATAGGGATCAAAGGAAATCTACTACATCCTATGCTTTTACTATATGTGATGCATGCATTAGCTTGAAATCTCAATTGCAGAGCATTGTTGCCTTGTCTTCTACTGAATCTGAATATATTGCTGCAACTGAGGCTGTAAAAGAAGCTATTTGGCTAAAGGGTGTCCTATCTGAGATTAAATACATTCATGATATACCATGTTTATATTCTGACAGCCAGTCTGCTATTCAGCTGTGCAAAAACCCTATTTTCCATGACAGGACAAAACATATTGATGTGCGGTTTCATTTTATTCGTGATGTTGTGGAAAAAGGAGAAATTCTTTTGGATAAAATCCCATCTGAGTACAATCCTGCAGACATGGGAACAAAAGTCCTACCTCTGGCAAAATTAGAAGCCTGTAAAAAGGCTCTAAACATGGTAACATAAAGATCTGAAAAGGGTGGATCCCATGATCACTTCTGTGGGATCCTAATCTGCCCAAAAGGGCTTTCTCTCTCTCTTCCCCCTCTCTTCTTGGTTCTAGCTACATAAGTGCCCTTGACTGGGAAGGTCATAATCTGACTGGAGTCAGTGTATTCGGGGTTGGCCTCAAGTGGTGTGAGGCTGAGAATAGAGCGTATAGCTTTATATCTCTCCCTCTCTGACCTTATTTTTCCAAAAATAAGTAATGAGAAAAAATAATGGTAATGATGAAAATCTCAAGTTCATGGCAGGTACCTCCATGGTGACAGAACAGACCAAATAGGGCCAAAGGTGGATATGTGGAGTGTTGGCCCAATTTGCTCTTTCTCTTTCTGGCCCATCTGTCTGTCTCTTTCTTGTTTTTTCTTTAAGCCTCACAAAAAACCCTAACCTAATCTTCTTCTCCGACTTACCTCTGTCCGTTCACCGGTGTCTTTGGCCGGAATCCTGTCTGCGGATTCCTGTTTGGCCTGTGAGTAGTGACGGCAGGGTATTTTGTGAGTTGAAACCCTCCCGTGAGAGCTTCGAGTCTATCATCTCACCATCCCCTCTTGGTCTGGGTCTGACCTATCGCCGGAGTTACTGTTGCCGCCGTCCCTGGGAGAATCTGAGCCCACCATTGCCCTTTGGGCATTTTTTATCACAAATCTCTCCCTATTTTATCTATATATATATATATATATATGTTACTGGTTTCTGCTGGTATTTATTTCTGTTTATACCTTGATTTCACCTTTACCGTGCCTCTGTCCCTGCAGATCTACACTTGATTTGGCTAGCCTGTGAAGATTCAACCCTAGATCCATTTGATCTAGCGTCTGAGGCTGCATCATCAACAAAGAAAGCCTAGTTCTTGGCCATTGCTGCTTGAGCAGCAAGTGGGGTAGACCGCCGAGGTCGGGAAAACAAGCGGTGAACCCTAGCCAGGCCTGATACCCAACAATATCTTCACTTAGATTTAGTTTAGATTTTTTTTTTTTACAGAAGAACATAAATTTAGTTTTAAAAATTTAAAGTTCTAACTGATTCTATCCAAAAAAGAAGAAAAAAGAAAAAAAGAACAAAAGAAAACAGATTCCATCAAAATAGAGGAGAGGTGGAGCACAACACGTTACAAATAAAATTAAATAATTAGAAATTATCTATAAAAGAATTAATAAAATTCTCAAAGATATTGAGGTTTACATTGTTATTAAATGCGGTTCTCTCTTCTAAAAAATGAAAAGAAAAGGGATAGATGTCATCAATATTTAATATGAATCCAACTGGACGAACATAAAAATTGAGGGAGTCGTTTTTTTTATTGTCTTTAACCACATATATACAATTAGTGATTATGTGTAGCTAAGAATTTTTCAAATTTTCCACCTAAGCAAAAAAAAAAAAAAAAAAAAAAAAGAAACAATAACAACACAGGTTTCACTCCACCGAAATATCACTGTGATTTTAAAAATATATATAAATGTAATTAAAAGTTTTTTGCCACACTAGGTAAATGTCAATAAGTAAATAAACTTGTCTAGTTGATTCCCCACACATTTTTTGATTATGTGTGGCTAAATAACCACACATTTTATGTGTGGCAAATTTATGTGTGGCTAAAAGTTCAATTTCTTGTAGAAGATATAAAATTATTGGGCCCTGTTTAAAAATGAATACAGAAGTGTCAGCACGGCTATTG
This sequence comes from Perilla frutescens, assembly GCA_026008535.1. NCBI lineage: Eukaryota > Viridiplantae > Streptophyta > Magnoliopsida > Lamiales > Lamiaceae > Perilla > Perilla frutescens. The sequence continues at coordinate 16,729,051 of BRKX01000007.1, read as the reverse complement.
CAAAAACCAATTGTAGTCAGAAAAGTGCTGAAACGCTGAAACCAAGCAAGTGGCGCTTGCTTGAGGCCGTAAATAGCTTTCTTTAGGCGGCAAACATGATTTGGGCGAAGAGGATCAATGTATCCAGGAGGTTGCGCCATAAATATAGGTTTGTTAAGAGTACCATTAAGAAATGCATTCTTAACATCTAACTGATGGAGCGACCACTTGTTCATGATGGCAATAGCAAGAACAATGCGCACAGTTGAGGCTTTAACTATCGGGCTGAAAGTATGAGAGTAATCAAACCCGGGAAGTTGAGTATAACCCTGAGCTACAAGACGGGCTTTGTGACGATCAATAGCACCATCAGAAAAAAACTTCGTGCGGAACACCCATTTGGAGCCAACAATATTCGTGTTTGGCGGTGGAGGAACAAGATCCCACGTTTGATTGGAGCAGAGAGCAGCAATTTCTTCATCCATTGCAGCCAACCAATGCGGATATTTGGCAGCAGATTTGAATCCCTTGGGCTCCGTAACTGAGAACAAAGAAGAAAACACACCGAAATGTGCAATGTCAGCAATATGTTTGGATTTAAAAATTCCGACCTTGGATCGAGTCGTCATAGGATGACGAGATTGATGAGCCGGCACTGAAGGAGGTCGAGTTTCAACAACTGTTGGCTGAGGCGGAGGAGAGTTAGGCGGTGACGGTGACGGTGGCTGAGCTATAGCAGCAAGCATTGGCGGCTCCAATGAGGGAGCATTACTAGAAGGACAAAGAGAACAAGGTGTAGATATATCGGTCTCCATAGGCACAGTTGATAGAAGAGAGGTGGATATTGGTGAGGAGTGTAGTGTTGGTTCTGCAAAACTAAAAAAATCCAACTGCTGTTGAGTAAGTGGTGAGCTTGTGCCGGAGTATGGAAAGAGAGTTTCATCAAATTGTGCATGGCGTGTTGTGTAGATGCGGGAAGTGGAAGGATCGAGACACCGAAATCCCTTATAAATGCTACTATAACCAACAAAGATACAAGGAGAACTTCGTGGTGAGAATTTATTTGTAGCATAATCTCGCAAGCATGGGAAGACCCTGCATCCAAAGGGATGAAAGTTCGCATAATTTGGCGAGAAATGAAATAGCAATTCAAAAGGTGATTTATTACCCAAAATCCGAGTAGGCAGCCTGTTAATAACATAAACCGCAGATGCAAAAGCGTCAACCCATAGAGAGGCAGGAGCATGCGCATGAAACATCATAGCGAGACCCGTTTCTGTGATATGGCGATGTTTCCTTTCGGCTCGTCCATTTTGAGAAGGTGTATATGGACAAGAAATAGAATGATGAATTCTATGTTCATGAAAAAATTGTTGTACCCGTTTATTAGTAAACTCAGTGCCTCCATCACTCTAAAACTTTTTGATGGAGCATGAAAATTGAGTTTGTACTAATGCAGAGAATTTTACTAAAACGTCATAGAAGCCTTCTTTACTGTACAGAGGAAACATCCATGTAAATCGAGAGTAATCATCGACAAATATAACATAATGACGAAAACCACTAGTAGAACAAACAGGTGCAGGACCCCATAAACTTTCTACATGGTACCAGAGCATAGTTTTTACATAAGGTATAAGAGATCTCTACAAACAAGGAAATAATATAAACTAGCTAATTATTTAGAAAAGCTAATCAAGCTCCCATATTTACGTTAATCAAATCCCTATGATTACTTTAATCTATCACGGATGGAGTAGATGAGGAGGAGGCGACGACGGTGGCGGCGGCGGCGAATTGATCGAAGAAAACTGTGCTATTCTTCTAATCTGGCGGAGAAGAGATGAAGAATTTTGCTGGTTTTTAGGTTTAGTTTTAATTTAGTTCGAGGACATAATAGACATTTCAGTTTTATTACACCATTGGATAAAAGTAATCACACCTATTGGGCCGGATTCATATCCTAAAAATAGTCCTAAAGTTTTTAAATAATCCCGGGCCTTAAAGATATCACTCAATTGAAATCCATTGAAGTAAACATTTGATTATCCTGGATAAAATTAATCAATCAAGTCTAATAATGCCAAGTAAACGCCTCCTAAAAGGTTGTTTCCCAAACGAATTCAAGATGTTAATGAAATTAATTAAGTAGTAGACACAACATAAGAAATATATATAGGGGTGGTTCTTGTGTAAACCACCCATAATGTGTAAACTATAAACTAATCTCTCACTATATATTCTTTAAAATTCAATGGTCTTATGTGATGGATTATGATGGATTTTTTTATCAACGGACTGACCGTCTTATGTGCACTTAGTGCACCAAGATCTGGCCATTAATTAATGGACGGGCAAGGACAAAAAATATATGAATTATTAAATATTCATGTCACATATACTATACAACTTTAAAGAAAGAGTTGGACTTCCGTGTACTGATCCATATATGAGGCGGCGTCTTATCTTAGTTTTTGAATCCGTCGCTTGGGATAGTGCACTCGTCCAACGTTAATGTGTGGACTCATGCACTACGTTTGATAAATTTTTTTTTATTAAAATAAATATATATTTTAAAATGGAATCAATGAATCCTTTAAAGTGAATTAATTTAATTTGTTTGATCCGGTAACTCGCGCAGTGCACTAGCCTGACACTAACGCATGGCTCGTGCTCTGCACTCGACAATAATTTTTTTTCAAATTAAATATAAGTATTACTTGAGATTAATAAATCTTAAAAAAAAAATATAAATCCTTAACCCCCCCCCCCCCCAAAAAAAACCTCATAAAAATCTAAATATTTCTAAAAATACTAAAAAAAATCCTTAAAAAATTAAATCTTGAATTCCTAAACTCTAAACATTGATTGTAATTAATGGAATAGATGATAATTTGGACTAAATAAACTCATGCTCCCTTCGTTTTGTTTTGATTGTTGTTTTAGTTTTTTTTATCTAGAATTAACAATTAATTTTATGGACTAATATACGCATCCCTCGTATATGACATAAAATTTTATTCAGTTATATTTTCCTAAAATAAGGTTTGGGATATGATTAAAATTGGGAGAGAGATTGTGAAAATATATAAAACAACAAATATTTTGACACAAAATAAAAAAGTTAAAACAACAATCATAATGAAACAGAGGGAGTATAAGATATATAACTAGTTGAACCGATACTTTTAAAGATAGATGTAATACTTTTGGACTTTAAAGTGATATTTTTAAGTGTTACGGTTGATACTATTTTTGAAATGATATTTTTTAGTGTTATGACAGATACTATTTTTGCCTCTTTTTTTTAGGGTTGACCCACTCGTTCACCGATCTGTTTGATATAAGTTTTAATGCACCTAAGAAATATATATATTTTTTATTATACCTCTCATATTCATCTATTAATCAAAACAAACTTTGCAAATTGCAATGAATCCGAATTTTGTTCGAAGATCGCGCGTTAGATAAAAAAAAATACATAGCATCAATCTATATACGTACGTATAGCATCTTAAGAGTCGCATTAGAAACGTAGTTATATATAGAAACATTCAAATAATAATCTAAGAGAAGCACTTGTATGTACTAGATGCACCATCAGACGTATTGACTGGGTCAACTCAAAAAAAAAATTCTTCAAAATCGATATCAACCGTAACACTAAAAAGTATTATCCAAAAGCCCTAAAAGTATCACTTGTATCCTTGAAAAGTATCCGTCAAAATAAATAAATAAAAAAACCGTCAAAATCAGTATCAACTGTAATATTAAAAAGTCAAATGAAATCTTCTATCCCACTTTCTCTATCCCATTTGGTGTTCCATTTTAATTTTTATTCGATTTTCATCAAAAAAATTTCTTCAATTTCAATTTGTTATGGCTTAGTTTAATTTTATAATTATTATTTAGGGTTCATTCCACCCAATTAGGGTTTATATTTATTTTTTAATATTTATTTCTTATTTTTTTAGTTAATATAACTGATTAATATGGTTGATTATTCCAAAAGTAGGGTATATGATTTTTTTAAAATTTTAATTTTTAGCAAAAAATGTCGATTATGATTTGTAATACTATAATAAAATTTATTTTTGTAATAATATTTTTAAAATATTAAAATTCGGAGTGGGACACAATAGTGAGACATGAAAAGTGGACTAGAGAATTTTATCCCCTAAAAAAGTATCACTAAAAATTCAAAAAATATCATCCGTATCATTAAAAAGTATCACCTATTTTACCATTTTTCTTTTTTGCGGGTTGACCAAGTCAACACGCGTTGACCCGATCAGCCTTAATCTAATATTAATGTTTACAAAAAGATTCATTAAATCAGTTGATTAATTTCAATTCATAACAATATTATATTTTCCACCGGATGTTCACAATTTTAACCAAAACCCTAATTCCAATTCTTGAGATCGATCATCACAAAACACAGAATAATCTATCTTTAAATTCTTGAAACTAATTAAATTAAAATCTAGCTCATCATCTCATACATCTATATATCCTCCGTGGGCATCTCGTAGCGGCAAAGCGGGCAATAATGGCTTCTCCTCAGCCATTTCTTGATGCAGCCGCCGTGAAAAACATGCAAGCACGGCATTCTCAATACCTCTCCTCCGCCGCCGCCGCCGCCCAGTTCTTCCAAGCATATGCTGCAGCAACTCTTCTCATCAACGACCTCGTACTTCTCCAACAACTTAAACGATGAATCCGCTGCCGGAACCATGCGATTGCAGTCACTTTCCACGCCATACACGTGTAAGTGTTCGACAAATATCTTGCAAGCAAGGCCAAGAACGCCGTACCTGGGTAGGGTTTCGGTATTAAAATTCTTACGCACTACCTCCCGCACGAGATCCATCAAGTTGTTGATCTCGTTGTGGGGAAGGTGATTTCCGATGGATTTTCCGACGGCCTCTCGTATGATGTCCCACGACGAGGATTCTCCGAAGGTCACGACGAGGGGAGGGGGATCAAAGCTTAAGGAAGGGCCGCCATGTCCGATAAACTCTAGGGGAGTTATGGAATTTTCTTGGCGCAGAATCCAATTCAAGATTTCAAAATTGAAAGAAAACTCGAATTTGATCTCGAATTCATGGGACTTATTAGAATTGTCGACGAATGTCTGCTTGATGTCGAATTTGGTGTTTTCATGGCAGTCGTAATGATCCATGATCGAGCTAGAGGAGAGCAAATGAAGACTTAATTAATTTGTGAGAGGGAATTGATGATCGAATGTATTGAAAATTTTGATAGATAGAATTGAGAATTGGGAGTTATATATAGACTATAGCTAGTATGTTATGTTACGAGTGCGAATCTTTGGTCTAGAAGGATTCGAACTTGACTTATAATTTAATTTGGATAATAATACGTACGTAATATAATAATTCTTCTTCTTTAAAAGGAAGGGGGAAAAACATAAAATCAAACATCTTTCATGGCTACGTAAATAAGTCAATCAGAAAAAAATTAATTAGACGCCCACTTAACATATAAGACGAAATAAAAGAAGCAATAATTATCTGAGCTCCAAGAATTGAACTTGTTTCGGTAGATGCAATGGTAGTCATTAGTCAAAGAGCGGCAATAATTGTCCAATTTGAATTTCATAATCAACGCCCCTATACCATATCTTTCGTATTACACCTTTTGTGCTTCACTAGCTCCATGTTTTACTTTCAAATTATGAATTTTTTTCTTAGATTATTTCTCTTCAATTTTTATTTCGTGTGTTCTAGTTTAACTTTGCAATTGTTGATTATGATTAATTCTACCTAATTAGAATGCGTAATTATTTTTAGACTCAATTCCGCAAGTTCAAGTACTCGAATGTAGTTATTTAAAATTTACGGCATTTCTTATATTTCATGATAATCCTGATTAGAAACTAATCCTTCTTAAGTAGGTAAACTGGCGTTCAGATTTCATGTTACACTTCTTCATGCTTCATTTTTAAATTTATGATTTTAATAATATTTATTATAAAATAAAATTTAATTTAATTAGAACATAAATAATTATAGTCGACATTTATCAACAAAAAATTTATTAAAAAATTATAAAAATTGATTTTGAAATAGTCAACCATAATAATGAATTGTTAATTGAAAACTAAAAATTAAATACTAAAAAAATTATAAACCCTAATAAACAATCATAAAGTTAAACTAAATCATAAAAATGAAATTGAACAAAAAAAATATAAGAAAAACTCGTAATTTGAAAGTGCAACATGGAGTGTGTGAGTGCAACAAGAAATTTCATGTAGTGAACCAATCAAATTCCTCTATTGCACATTTGATGTTTGCATTCCCCATTGCACACTCAATTATTTTAGTTTTTTTTTTCAATTTTTTTCATCGATTTCAATTTCTTATGCTTTAGTTTCATTTCACTTATTATTTAGTATTCATCATACCCAATTAGAATGCACTATATTTTTTGTATTTAATTTTTAAATTTTAGTTATTAATTGATTATTGAAAAAATTAAATACTATAAATATGTGAAACCGTGATTGGGTAGAATGTATCCAGATTAATAAGTGTAAAATTAAACCAAAATATAATAAATTGAAATCAAAGAAAAAAATTTTAAAAAAAAAATTAAAAAAGCAAGTATACAATAATGATTTCAACTTCAAATGTACAATAGACGATTTTGCACGGCGTAAAACCAGAGAGGGTTCAACAATTGATCTCCAAATTATAGTTTCCGTCTATTAATTCCAACTAGTCCAAGTTGCATAATCAAATTTCCTAATTAATCTAAATGGACCACTGATAAAGCCCACTATATAATAAACTAAAGCCCAAAATGTGACCAGCTCTAAACCCATTTTTTTATAATTATCATATTATTATATTATACTAATATTAATTTTCTCAAACTGCATTTTGCTTTCCTGAAAGCTACTGATATATATTTTTAAATGTTTAGTTCAAGTTAATAAATGTGTCAACAAAACGTCAACCCAATACATCACATTCTCTTAAAAAATACAACTCCGAAACTAAAAATAAAAAATAAAAAAATCCAATTAATTTAGAAATTTAATATGCCATAAAAGCTGGATAAAAAATAAGATCTGAGATCATTTTTGTGTGCTGTATTAAATAAATTATTATTCCATATGAGGTATATATTTCAAAATTGCTTGATATACATGATTTGAAATCCACAAAAGTTAATGTAAAATAACTCGAAACCAAACTTCAAGCTAGAACTTAAACTTGACAAATGAAATAAAGCTATCCAAAGAGAAAGATACTTTATTAAAGAGTGATCAAAATTTATAGAATAAACAATTTTCTTTGTGATAAATGATAATGATATTAGCCAAGAGCACCAGATCCAGATCTAGAAGGATTATAATAAATTATAATTCATTATTTAGTTATAATACCACTTGGTCCATTTGAATATAAAGCGACGCGTTTGACTTTATAAATAAAAACATTCAAGGCATGCATAGTTACATATTTTAAATATTCGTCGTGTAGTCTGGATGATTTTTCCATAAAATAATACTCTCTTCATCCCAATAGTAAGGTCCACATTGTCTTATTTGGCTTTCTCAATAACAATGTCCACTTCCAAATATGGAAATAATTAATGTCAACATTAAAGTGGACCCCACTTATTTTATATTATTTTTTATTATAATACTCCTTAAAGAAATGGACCTCACCTCCTTTATCCACTACTTAACCAACTAATACATTTCTCCTTAATCTCCGTGTCCAATAGCAAGTGGACCTTGCTATTGGGATGGAGGGAGTAATATAAAAGAGGACAATTTCTATGAATTTTACAGAGAATTGAACCTTCTCCATTTCAGTGTGACAGAATATGGATTCATTTTGGATGATATTGACATGTATGGATTGATTGTAACTTGTATAAATAACGCTTCTCCTTTTTTTATACAGGGCGTACTTCCATGTTTTCGAGAGAACTAAATAATTTTATTCTCTTTTTTATATATTTTGAATGTATAATTAACACACAAAATTTTATATTATACTATTACTTATTCATACAAAATAGATTAATTAATTAATGAACATTTCAAACATCATAATATCAAGGAAAGCAAAAGGTTATGTAGTTTTAATAAGAAATGAGAGTATAATTTACTATAGAGTATAGATGATAAAAAGGACTGAATGGTTATTTTTATTGGATGAAAACGAAGTATTCTTTAAAGTAGGAATAAATAACAAAAACTAGAGTGAATCGGAACCACATTCACTTTTCCTGAGTTTTGGTTAAATAGTATTGTTATTGAATGATAGTACGTTATAATCTAAACATGAATTCAATTCTTCTTATCGCTTGAAATGGGTAGATATGAGCCGATGAGATCCTCCAGTCAGAAGTGTGTCCCAAAATAAAAAAATTACGCAATTTTAATAATGTTTATAATAAAAAAAAATATTGTAATTAATTGAAATTTAAAAATTACATACTGTAACTTTGGAGCAAGCAACCCTAATAATCAATTATATTAATTGAAAATGAAAATTAAATGCTAAAAATATAATTATCAACTCTAGTCTCTAATTGGGTGGAATAAATTTTGAATAATAATGTTGAATAAAATTAAACTAAAATAAATTAAAATTGAAGAACAACTATTAATTTTAATCTTGCAATACACACTTTGGGCAAGAGAATTTCATGTGAAATTCAAGAGAGCTATTGCGGGCACCGAAAAATATCCAACACGTCAAATTTCCACATGGCATGATTGCCGCAGTAATGTGATCTGGAAAATTTAGCAGTGAATTCGACCAGTCAAGTCAGCATGTACTGATCGGAATTCGTCAGAGGTTAAGTTTAGTAAAATATCCAAACGATAGATATATAATATGTAAACGTTCAAACAATAGATACTAAGATGTATAAATCAATTATTTTGACTAAGTAAACTGAAGTTATTATTATTATGAAAAATAACTCAAAGTGGAATTCATCCACTTGGGCGTAAGGGGGAATGCGTTTGACATTAAAGGCGCGATTGCAACAGCCTTAACGCGTGGTCTGACCTCTTATTAGCGACTTCTTCCACTAATTCTAAAATCCAAAACTTAGCCTCAAAGTTATTCCGGTTGACCCACCAAAATTAAAAAGACGTGTCTCTTCAAATTCGAATTTCGTCTTACCAATAGTAAAGATAGAGAGAGACTTAAAATGTATGGCAAAATCTATCAGATATGATATTCATATTATGATTTTATTTCATATCCAATAATATTATATATATATATATATAATTATATTAATGTTTAGATTTGGGTTAGAATACGTCTAATGAATTTTGATCTATCACACATAATTTGTACGCGTCAGTCTACCAACTGGCTCATAACCATAACTTTTCCTTCAGAGTAGGATTACCTACTTTCCAAATTTATCCACCTCAGCTCTTACTGTTCTAAGTTTTTTCTGTTTTTTTTTCTTTTCTGAATTTGCTTAATTTTGACGCATTCATCTAACAATCTCAACACGTTAGTGATTATTTAAGGCAATTTTAATGCAATCCTCTTCATGCTCCCATGTGGAGTTATATAATGGGTTCATTATATTTATTATATGGCCAAGATGATGTCTTAAATCTTAATTTATTCTTTAATTGTATAACCAAAAAAAATGTATTTGTTTTAATGGTACTTTTTGTATCACTTTATCAATGCAGTGGACTGTAAATTTACCTCCTTCAAAAACAAATTCGATTTTTGGGGGATTGGGTTATGGGTTTAGAAACGGTGAAATTGAAATGGATTTCTCTACGGGTAATTCTATACACAACCCTCATATTACTCTCTATAGCCTACATATTTAAAAATAATTAAAATATTACTTGAATATACATTTTTGTCCCTATAGCTCTAATTTAAAAACTGATAAAAATTCACAACTTTCATAGCCCCCTTTCAAGAATCGAAAGTAAAAATAAAAGACAGAATCCCATTTTCTTTAACGATTCATTCTTCTGAATCATTTTGGAGCGCTGGCAATTTTTTTTATAGTAGCCAACTTTGTTGAGGAGTTCATAAATTTTCAATTTACTACAATTTTTATTTATTTCATATCTTCTTGGAGTTTTAAAATTGTTGTGAAGGTTGTGGCTTATGTATATTGATTGAATGAAAAAAATATTCAAATGACATACAGATTACATATCCTTATATTACATACGCTTAAATATTCTTTGATACACGATTAGCCAAAAATAAGAAGATAATCAATCAATCTCTTTCTCGAAAAGTAAATTAGAGAGTAAGAGTCAAACTTGTTGATTAATATAAAACGAGAGATCAAGTAAAGAAGAAGCTTCAAACTCCTGCATTGCTTCACTCCAGTGATGTCCCTGCTTTTCTCCGGTGGCTTTTACTTGAAAGAGCAATTTCTTGTAAATTTTATTATTCTTGTTTGCCGCACATAACAAGTTGATACCGAGAAATAAATAGATTTCTCAAAAAAAAATAAAAAAATAGATGCCCATTTATTTTCTTGTAATTATAATTTTAATAGGTGGAGCTATGGTTGAGGGGAAAAAAAAAAAGAAGGCATATGTGAGGACGTGGGAGAGTGGGGGCTTGGTGGTGAGGATTTATTTTATTTTGATTAGAGTGTTTTTTAGTTGGGGACTATAATTATAAGGGTAAAAATGTATAATTATAATCTTATTTTATTTTAATTAATTTTGGGCCCTTTCTCTACGATCATTGTATCCAATACTCATTCATAGTCCCTTTAAAAAAAACAAAAAAGGACCACATTAGATAATACAAAAATAAAATAAAACCAAGGACCGCAACTGACACTCTATTTAGAGAAAGTGGGCCATAAAATAAATGACGATATTTGTAAGGTGATGATTATGGTAAATGACAATTCGAGTGAATTATATTTGTTGTCCCATAAAATAAAAATTGACTTCAAACACTTTTGATTTTAAAATGTATAATTTTAATCATAATTTATTTTTTTCAATATTTTTTGTCTCACAATTTATATTTCAATACTTTTGGTCCCATAAATGAACATATTATTTTTAACATTCGTCAAGTAACTATTTTGTAGGCAAAACAATACCTATTTTAGATTGAAATTTTAACTGCATTATTTCTAATTTTCACCATTATTTAGGTGGTGCAACCAAGATCAACAAAATAGGTACCTAACGGATGTTAAATGTAACCCATTAGTTTTTAGGACCAAAAGTGTTAAAATATAATTTGTGAGACCAAAAGTGTTGAAAAAAAAAATTGGGACCAAAATTGTACATTTTAATTTTGAGACTAAAAGTGTTTGGACCATATTCTTACGGGATCAAACATGTAATTTACTCATGATAATTTTTTTGTATTCCCATCTTTCAAATTGATAGTTAAATATAACAAAAGATTGAAAATTGATCTTTTTCGGATTCAAGATTATCTTATTATGTAGAATCATAGATAAGTTTTTACCAAAATAATATATATATATATATATATATATGTGTGTGTGTGTGTGTGGGGTCACAATTTGATTTAATTGAGAAAAATTATATGATTGAATTTACAGTTTTTTTAAAAATTAAACTAGAATTGAAATAACTTGCAAGCCAAAATATCGCTCGCATTTTAGAAATGCGGATACAACGACGATTGACGGCGATGTAGGTATAAATATGAGATGAGATAATGAATTTCGTATTCATATATATATATATATATATATAATCTTTATTTTTAGTCATTGCAATCACAATTATTTTTGTCTCAAATTGTATTAATAAATACACTATTTTAATTTAGCAATCTAAAGCCGAAAACGCATATTGCATGTTAACTATGCGACTCGACGTGTGACAACTAAAATTATAACAGAAAACCTGCGATAGCGATAATGAGTGTGATGCTTTGCATCAAAATTATAAATTTACTACAGTTTTTTCAACTAAGATGGACTAGTTAATATTTAATATTTAATATTTTAGTAACTGGTATTAATACACACGTAAGATAAGATCGACAAACAGGTTAGGTCAACAACGTTTGTACCTGTCTAATTGTCTCACGTCACATGATTTACTCATACATATGATTTTTAAATAAACATTAAAAGATATAATTTGTAATGTAATGACAATTGGACATGAAAATACATGCACACAAAACTTATTTACATCAAAATCATTAGTTCTTAGAGAATATTCCCTCCCTCTCACACTTCCCAGATCAGATATGACAGACTCACATCTAATGGTACCCACACTTGACAGGGCAGATGTGATTGAGTAAATCCTGTCACTGTGAAATAGCCTGCAAATCACACATGAAAAATAAACCCCACACTTATCACGCCAGGTGTGACAAGCTCACACCTAATGGCGAATTTGAGATATTTGGCTTCAAACCACTTCATCTCTAGGTCATCCCCAATAGAACTACTTTCAACCTCATTAATTAGGGGTAAATCGTTCAGATATATATGGGGTAGGTTATTTTCTTAATTGTGTTATATTTGTCAATTATTCTTTTAGCCTCATAATTGATCGTTTATTTACTAGAACAATATCGCATTAATTTTTGATGATAATTTATAATTACGCCTTCAGTGTTCATAGTTGTTTGAACAATTAGAACTCAAAGAATAAGCAAGCTTTTATTTTAGTTCAATAAAATTAGAGATGCCCACTGTTACGGTTACAAATCGTCGGTTAGGCGGATCCTTCCGGCACAAACTGTAACCGAACCGCCAGTCCTGATTGTCGGTTACAGTTTTCAAATCGTAACCGGCGGTTTTCCGTTTTTTTTATTCGAACTGATGAACTATCAACTATTAAACACTATTACATTATAATTTGCATAAATTAAATAAATTATAGGTGGAAATTGGGGAGTGGGGGCAAAATTTTGAAATTTGAATTTGATTTTTTTTGAAAAAAAACCGCCCAAACCGGCGGTTTTGGACACAAACCAACGGTTTGTGCACCCAAACCGTCGGTTCCACATCATCGATCCGGCTCTTTTAATTTTCAGTCGTAGATCGAGATCACGGTTGAAAAAAAAAATGTAAACCGCCGGCGGTTTACATTTTTTTTTTCAACCGTGAATCCCGACGTCCTTAAACCGGAACCGGACCAGTATTTCCCCGATGACGATTATGGTTTACAAACTGTAACCGTCGGCGGTATGTAAACCGCCGGAAACCGGCTAAGCGCCGGTCCGATTTGAAATGGGCATCCCTAAATAAAATAGTAGCATCATTAAAATTTAACTTCCATTTAATCCGAAATCAAAGTTAATATTAGTTCTCATAAATTCTTCGTTTTTGTGCCACCCCCACCCAAAGGACACTTTTAAATGAACATTTATTTTAATTCAACTTTTATAAAAGTAGTATTGTAAAAAAATAATGGGTAAACTAAAAAAAAGAATAAAGTATTCTATTGACAAATTGAGGTGGGCATGTGGTGGATATTCATAATTTAATTATTCATTCTCGAGTTACGAGCTTCTTGGTTGACCATTATTCACATGACCAGTTTCTACGAATACCATAGTATTTTTTGGATTATAAAATTTTAAATTAAATACGAGGATGTTTGACTAAAATTTAACCAAGTTCAATAAAATATTTTTAAAAATTTATAAGATACTGCGTTCTATTTCTTATACTTTCAGATATTATTCATATAGAAGTGACGAATGCTTAAAATTTATAGATAATCATGAGTTAATTTCCTTGATAATGATTTGGATCAAAATAATTCGATGCATTCCATAAGGTACTGGATTTTTTAAATATATTGTCAATATATAGATGATTACGTGATCAAAATAATTTAAGAAATTCCATATAATATTATAATATGGTAAGGTACAAGATTAAAGAAAATTATTATTGGTGTATATACAATTACATGTCTCACCTACCTACTAGGTGTTTGAGAATTTTTATTTAAAAAATTTAGAATACACAGTACACTCATAACTCGTCCCAATTCACATTGTGAAGTCACTTGGTCTAATGGCTATAGTATATGCTACTTGATGATCAATAAATTTAACAATTATTTAAATTCTGGATTTGTAATATGGGTAATATCTTTTAATTTTGCTCATAATTACAAAAAAAACTCGCGATTCTCATCATTTTGATGAATAATGCTTTATTTTTCAATTTGCGGGTGATTGCCCGGAAAATTTTAAAGGCAAAGTCATGTAAATATTATTGTATAAAAACTCATCGCACATCGAGATATTTCAAATTGAGCATTGTAAGACTCAACTTGATTTATTTACTATGATAGACATTTAAGATTCACGAATGAGATTTTAAATGTATATGAATATTTATTATTCCATTTAAAAAACAAAACATTTTACTCTTAAAATATATATCATATTTTATAAAACTAATTATAAAAATATAAGTTAAAAATCAAAATAATACCTTATACTATTACCTATTCACAAATTATCGAATCAAGATAAAATTTAAATCGTTTATAATTGCGAACCCTACCAAACAAGATTGAAAAAACTCGTGGGTAAGTCGAGTTACTCCACTCATTCATAGCACTACTTATTTTATTTTATATCTACACATTTGTAGGCAAAAAAAAAAAAAAAAATGCAAAATTAATTTTAGATTCTCCACCACTATTTATTTATCTCAATAAATTTGAAATAAAAATAGTACCTCCAAATAGCGTTTGAGTTTACCGTAGTGACTACTGCAACATTTGTCCAAAGAAAGCCATCCTTTTTGTCCCTTATAGGAAAGTTTGAAATCGATGTACAACAACAGGGGCATAAGGTACAACAAAAATCGCCATCAAAACCCATCTCTCTCTCTCTCTCTCTCCGAAACGACGTAATTTTCCATCCGCCATTGCGATTTGAATGTTTAGCCCTCTCAATCACCACTCCGCCCTCCGGAAAAACCAAATCTAAACCCCTCCGCCACCACCGCCGCATATAAAACCTTTAGCACCTGGCAAAAACCCCTCCCAAAGCACCTTCATAAATTCTCAGATCTCCGCGAATGCAGCAATGAATCGGGGAGTCGAAGATGACGACATTTACAACATCATCCCAATCCACAACCTTCTCGCCGACCACCCCTCCCTCCGCTTCCCGGAGGTCCGCGCGGCCGCAGCTGCCCTCCGCTCGGTCGGCGACCTCCGCCGTCCGCCTTTCGCGACATGGGAGCCCCACTTCGACCTCCTCGACTGGCTCGCTCTGTTCTTCGGGTTCCAACCCTCCAACGTGAAGAACCAGAGGGAACACCTCGTGCTCCACCTCTCCAATGCTCAGATGCGCCTCACGCCGCCACCTGACAACATCGACAGCCTTGACCCCTCCGTCCTCCGCCGCTTCCGCCGCTCCCTGTTGAAAAACTACTCCAATTGGTGCTCGTATCTCAGCCTCAAGTCGAATATCTGGCTCTCGGACTCGCACTCCCGCCACTCCTCGTCGGATCACCGGCGTGAGCTGCTGTATGTGTCGCTGTATTTGCTTATTTGGGGTGAGTCTGCAAACTTACGCTTTGTTCCAGAATGTCTTTGTTATATCTTTCATAATATGGCGATGGAATTGAATAAGATATTGGAGGATTATATTGATGAGAACACGGGGAGGCCATTTTTGCCCTCTGTATCTGGGGAGAATGCGTATTTGAATAAAATCGTGAAGCCCATTTATGATACTATTAAGGCCGAGGTGGAGAATAGTAGGAATGGGACAGCGCCGCACTCGGCCTGGCGGAATTATGACGACATAAATGAGTACTTTTGGAGTAGGAGATGTTTGAAGAAGTTGGATTGGCCGCTTGATCTGGGGAGTAATTTTTTTGTGACTGGACACAAGGGGAAGAAGGTAGGGAAGACGGGGTTTGTGGAGCAGAGGTCGTTTTGGAACTTGTTTAGGAGTTTCGATAAGCTGTGGATTATGCTGTTTTTGTTTCTTCAGGCGGCAATTATCGTGGCTTGGGAGGGCAGGGAGTATCCATGGCAGGCATTGGAAAGTCCAGAAGTTCAGGCCAAGTGCTTGACCGTATTTCTCACTTGGAGTGGTCTGAGGTTCTTGCAGTCTCTGTTGGATATTGGAATGCAGTACAGTTTGGTTTCAAGGGAGACCAAGTCTTTGGGAGTGAGGATGGTTTTGAAAACCGTGGTGGCAGCCGGGTGGATTGTGGTGTTCGGTGTATTTTATGGAAGGATAGTGGATCAGAAAAATAGTGATCGTAACTGGGCGAGTGGTGCAACTAGGAGGAGAGTGGTGAATTTTCTTGAGGTTGTAGTGGCGTTTCTTGCACCAGAGCTGTTGGCTTTGGCTTTGTTTGTGCTTCCGTGGATTAGGAATTTTGTGGAGAACACCAACTGGAAGATATTCTATTTGCTGTCATGGTGGTTCCAAAGCCGGACTTTTGTGGGTCGAGGGCTCAGGGAAGGTCTTGTTGACAATATTAAGTATAGCCTTTTCTGGATTTTGGTGCTTGCCACAAAATTTGTTTTTAGTTACTTCATGCAGATTAAGCCGATGATTGCTCCTACAAAGGCTTTGCTGGGGCTCAAAGATGTTAATTATGAGTGGCATGAGTTTTTTGATAACAGTAACCGGTTTGCAGTTGGGCTGTTGTGGCTTCCAGTTGTTTTGATTTACCTAATGGATATTCAAATTTGGTATTCAATTTACTCTTCGTTTGTCGGCGCAGCAGTCGGGTTGTTTGATCACTTGGGTGAAATTCGGAATATGCAGCAGTTGAGGTTGAGGTTTCAATTCTTTGCTAGTGCTATTCAGTTTAATCTTATGCCTGAGGAGCAGCTCTTGAATGCTAGAGGAAGTATTAAGAACAAGATCAAGGATTTCATTAATCGGTTGAAGCTGAGATATGGATTGGGCCGGCCATTTAAAAAGCTTGAATCCAACCAGGTGGAGGCCTATAAATTTGCATTAATATGGAATGAGGTAATCAATACATTCAGAGAGGAAGACATCATCTCTGACCTTGAGGTTGAGCTTTTGGAGCTTCCTGATCCTAGAAGTAATTGGGATATTAGGGTGATTCAATGGCCATGTTTGCTTCTGTGTAACGAGCTGCTTCTTGCTATGAGTCAGGCAAAAGAGTTAGTAGATGCTCCTGACAGGTGGCTTTGGTATAAGATCTGCAAGTCAGAGTATAGACGATGTACAGTCATTGAAGCATACGACAGCTTAAAGCACTTTTTACTGGCAATTGTGAAATATGATTCTGAGGAGCGCTCCATAATCAGAACTTATTTCCAAGAAATTGATCAATTTGTTCAGCTGGAGAAATTCACAAAAAACTATAACCTGACTGCACTCCCCAAGATCTATGATAAGTTAGTCCATCTTCTTAATCTTATCCTGAAGCCTGATAAAAATGCTGATAAGGTGATCAATGCTCTTCAGGCCCTTTATGAGGCGGCTATCAGAGATTTTCTGAAAGAGCCGAGAAGCAGTGATCAGCTGATGGCGGATGGTCTGGCTCCACAAAGGGCAGTTTCTGGCGAAGCATTGCTTTTTCAGAATGCTGTTGAGTTGCCTAGTGCAAGTAATGAAACTTTCTATCGTCGGGTCCGGCGGTTGCATACAATTCTCACCTCTCATGATTCCATGCAAAAAGTTCCAGAGAATCTTGAGGCAAGGCGTAGAATTGCCTTCTTCAGTAATTCCTTGTTCATGAACATGCCTCATGCACCTCAAGTTGAAAAGATGATGGCCTTCAGTGTTCTTACCCCATACTACAGTGAAGAGGTGTTGTACGGCAAGGAAGCACTCCGAACTGAGAATGAAGATGGGATTTCAACCCTTTACTACTTGCAAACCATTTATGCCAGTGACTGGAGGAACTTTTTAGAGAGGATGCGTAGAGAAGGGATGACTAGTGAAAGAGAACTATGGACAACTAGGCTGAGAGATCTTCGATCGTGGGCATCATACAGAGCCCAGACACTCACTCGCACAGTGAGGGGAATGATGTATTACTACCGTGCCCTTGAGTTGCTGACTTTTCTGGATTCTGCTTCTGAGGTGGACATGAGAGAAGCATCTCAGCAACTGGGTTCCATAAGGCGTAATGATGACACGGACCGTTTGAGCTTAGAAAGTTCACCCTCTTCAAGAACATTGAGCAGAGCTGGTAGTTCAGTCAGTGCTCTTTTCAAAGGCCATGAGCGTGGAACAGCTCTAATGAAATTTACTTATGTGGTAGCATGCCAGATTTATGGTTCTCAAAAGGCCAAAAAGGATCCCCATGCTGAGGAGATCCTTTATTTGATGAAAACTAATGAAGCACTTCGTGTTGCCTATGTTGATGAAGTGCAGTCAAAGACACGGAGGGATGAGACAGAGTATTTCTCTGTCCTAGTGAAATATGACCAGAAGTTGCAGAGAGAAGTTGAGATATATCGAGTCAAGTTGCCTGGTCCGGTGAAGCTTGGAGAGGGAAAACCAGAGAATCAAAATCATGCCATTATATTCACAAGGGGAGATGCAGTTCAGACCATTGACATGAACCAGGATAACTATTTTGAGGAAGCTCTAAAGATGCGGAATCTCTTGGAGGAATTTAAGTCCTACTATGGTATCAGAAAACCTACCATCCTGGGAGTTCGGGAGCACATATTTACAGGTTCTGTATCATCTCTTGCTTGGTTCATGTCTGCTCAGGAAACAAGCTTTGTCACCTTGGGGCAGCGTGTTTTAGCAAATCCGTTGAAAGTGCGGATGCATTATGGGCATCCTGATGTGTTTGACAGGTTTTGGTTTCTGACTCGGGGAGGTATTAGCAAGGCTTCCAGAGTGATCAACATTAGTGAGGATATTTTTGCTGGATTCAATTGCACATTGAGAGGTGGAAATGTTACCCATCACGAATACATTCAAGTTGGAAAGGGAAGGGATGTTGGGCTGAACCAAATCTCTATGTTCGAAGCCAAGGTGGCCAGTGGGAATGGTGAGCAGATACTAAGTCGAGATGTTTATAGGTTGGGTCATAGGCTGGACTTCTTCCGAATGCTCTCGTTCTTTTATACAACCGTTGGCTTTTTCTTCAATACCATGATGATTCTCCTCACTGTGTATGCATTTTTGTGGGGCCGGCTTTATTTGGCATTGAGCGGGGTAGAAGGGGCTGCCTTGTCAAGTGCCAATGATAATAGAGCACTTGGTACAATCTTGAACCAGCAGCTCATTATCCAACTTGGTCTCTTTACTGCCTTGCCAATGGTTGTGGAGAACTCCCTCGAGCACGGCTTTCTGAATTCTATTTGGGATTTTCTAACGATGCAGCTCCAACTTTCTTCGGTGTTCTATACATTTTCCATGGGGACCCGTGGTCATTACTTTGGCAGAACAGTTCTGCATGGTGGTGCAAAATACCGTGCAACTGGCCGTGGTTTTGTGGTGCAGCATAAGAGCTTTTCTGAGAACTACAGATTATATGCTCGTAGCCATTTTGTCAAGGCTATTGAACTTGGACTGATACTCACTGTGTATGCTTCCTACAGTCCAGTAGCTAAAGATACTTTAGTGTACATAGCACTGACCATTACCAGTTGGTTTTTAGTGGTTTCATGGATTTTGGGCCCCTTCCTTTTTAACCCTTTGGGCTTTGATTGGTTGAAAGCTGTGTATGACTTTGATGAGTTCATGACCTGGATGTGGTTCAAGGGTGGGGTGTTTGCAAAATCTGAACAGAGCTGGGAAAAGTGGTGGTCTGAAGAGCAGGAGCATTTAAGGACAACTGGTATTTGGGGCAAAACACTGGAAATCATTTTGGACCTCCGTTTCTTCTTTTTCCAGTTTGGTATTGTGTATCAATTAGGCATTGCTGCTGGAAGCAAGAGCATTGCTGTTTACTTGCTTTCATGGATATACGTGCTCGTGGCTTTTTTACTTTACTGGATAATAGCTTATGCTCGGGAAAAATATGCAGCGAAGGAGCACATCTACTATCGTTTGGTGCAGTTCCTTGTTATTATCTTCACAGTAGTCGTTACAGTTGGCTTGCTTCAGTTTACAAAGTTCAAATTCTTGGATATCTTCACCAGTTTATTGGCTTTCGTTCCTACGGGTTGGGGATTTATATCTATTGCCCAGGTCCTCCGGCCCTTTTTGCAGAAAACAGTGTTTTGGGAGACTGTTGTCTCCGTAGCTCGCCTGTATGACATAATGTTTGGGGTTATTGTCATGGCCCCCGTAGGCCTTCTATCATGGCTGCCCGGATTTCAAAACATGCAGACGAGGATTCTTTTCAATCAAGCATTCAGTCGGGGCTTACACATATCCCAAATTCTGGCTGGAAAAAAACCCAAGGCTGATGAGTAAGATCAGGTATTATTTTAACCTTGATCTTATGCTTGTTTCTGTTTTTTAAGGTATAATTATGAAATTACAGATAACCTATACTTACAATGCTGGGCATGAATACCTGCTATTTCTTGTGTATCTATGTCCTTGGTTGATTCTACTCACAGATTCATACTGCAAATGTTCGACCTTTTCCATGATATGCACCTTAATAGTTTCCTCAAAAAATCGACTTGATGCTAAGGGAATTGAATTCTGTATCGCAGGTTTAGAGTCTAGTTGTGGAATAGATACAACACAGAGCTTGGAATTCTAGTTTGGAGTTGGGTGCATTTTCCTGTTTACGACAGAGCTAGAGATTCTGATCATTTTTCGGCGCTCTGGTTACTCTAATCTTTCTCTTGCTGTTTATAAATTTTTTCTGATTCCTTCTTGATAGTTCACTCACACACTGTCAGATATTCATTTGTTTGTGACCATTAATTAATTACCAAGGTTTTGTAAGAAATATATCGGTGCTGCCTTTATTTGAGTAAATATATTTTGCCATCTTCATCTTGTTGTATTGTATTTGTTCCCTTTTCTTTCCCATGTAACTGGCAAATCTGGAAATTCTGTTTCCTTGTGGTTTACTCAGGAGTTTTGAAGCTTCTTAATCTGGAAATTTTGCACAGAATTCTGTTACTCTGTATGTTTTGAAATCATGGAGCTATTTTGAAATAAGTTCAATCAACCTCGTGTGCAATTGGTGCTGTTGTTCACGCTTGCCAGGTCTGTAGCTATTCTACACACGGAGGTACCAATAATAGTGATAATGGGAAAAAATCATGGAGGTACAATCATATTTTCAATTTTCAATAGTCCCATGTCAATATTTCAATATTATTGTTACAGAATTTATATAATGATCAACCATATATAGTGGTGTAATATGCACGGCACGTCTACACCAAGTTACAGTTGACAACTAGCCACGTGGGGGACTTCACTACTTGCATCATATAGAGTTGATTATTGTCTGTTTCTCATTGAGTTGCCTACCATATTGCCCTAATTTATCCATACTTAAAAATTATGTTATGTTTTTCCTTACAAAAATAAAAATTAATTTGTAATTTTAAATTTTGAATCTTTGGATGATTATTCTTTGGCTTAACATCGTTTTTAGTCTACTCTTCAAATGATTCACAAAAATGTCATAATGTTTCATAAATAATCATCTAATACCTATTTTCCTAAAATAAAATAAGTAATATATTACATTTTGAACTTGCCACAAATGTAGCGTGCGATCAATTTTTCTTTAATTAGTCAACATGAAATTATTTTTTAAAGATTTTATTTTGTCAAAATGATCTTGTCGGGATATAATGTCACACGAGTGATTTTCCATGTTATTTAAATATTTGAAAAAAAAAGCACTTCATCTGTTCAAAGTCTGAAAATTGATCACAAACTAATTTGTAATATAGGGATATAATGTCACATGAGTGATTTTCTATGTTATTTAAACATTTGAAAAAAAAAACACTTCATCTATTCGAAGTCTGAAAAATGATCGCAAACTAATTTGTAGTATATTCAAAACGTCATATATTAAATTATTATTTATGAAAAATCAAAATATTTGTGAGAATCACTTAAAATTTAGGCTAAAAATTGTTATTAACAAATATTAATATTTAAATCTTCTAAAAAGGGCGGGCACAAGTAAAAAAAATACACACCCCTTTTAGAACATAAGTTCGACTATATTAAACTCAAAGCAATGCTATATTCAGTCGAAGTTGTACCTACTCTTGCAATATTTGGTGTGTTATAATTATTTTTTTTTAATATATTTTAATTGGGGATGATTGAACCATAAATAATAAATTTAAATTAAATTAAATCTTAATAAATTAAGAATTAAAAAATTGAAAATTTAGCACATGAGATGCCATATGTAAATTGTAGTAGGTTGTGACCCAGATAAGCATAAGTCCATAATCATGTCCCACGTAACTTCAATTAGTTACCTAAAATAAAATTTCAAAGTGCATTAATTAAATTAAAATGATAAGACAAGGAATGAAAGATGTATGATGTATATCCTTAATTTAATGAGTGATCTGACTGACCCCCACCAAAATGGATTGCCGACATAGTTTCTCGCACATCGCGGTCGTACACGTTGCTTCTCTCTCATTGTACCGGGCGCTGACAATCTTTTCAATTCACATTTATTAAAATTCAATCAATAACTGACACCAACCACTTGGATCTCGACATATTTTAGTCTACCGTAACTGCACACTACCTGTTTGATCTTTGCACTAAACGGGTACAGAAAGGGACATAGGAGGTTTACTCAGTCAAACCCACATCTGAATCTTGGAGTAGACTCTGGAAATGGACGCACCTTTTCTTGGTGCCGGTGAAGGCGGCAGTGAGAGCTCGAGACGGGACCGTAAGGTTTTCTTTAATCGGAGATCGGATGCTATTGCTCATGGATCACCCTATGAGAAGGCTGCTGCTTTGGTTGATCTTGTATGTCATCATTTATATTTGTTTCTTTTAGCTGATCTTCGTGTTGAAAGCTCCGCTTCTAAGCAATGTATATTACGGTTTAAATGGTATGTGAAAGAGAGATATTTGGGTTCTACCGTTGTAGATGAGTTATAATTAATGGAGCATGTTTGTATTATTGAAAAATGTGGCCGTGATTCATCTATGGCTGCAGGTGATGTTTAATCTTATCTCTTTCTTTGCATAAAATGTGACTACTGAGAAGATATTAATGCCATCACTTCTTTCTTCTGTTATTATACGAGACAGTCATGACTTGTGGATCTATGGGTGTATTAGAGAATTTTGTGTGCAGCGAGCGGGTTTATTGGACGGAGTGGACATGTCTCTTAACTATGTTTCAACTTCAATTTTGCGTTGTTTGATAAAATAGAGCGTCTTTTGTTCGTACATAGAAAGTTCTTTTTAGTTCTTGCATAGTCCAGCAAACTAGAGTAATTATAAGAGGACATTAATTTTTGTATTGGACTTTTCCTTTTTTGGAAAGAGCCAGCCAGATATGGAAGTGTTCTTTTTAGAAAGTTTTATTTTTCTCATACGAAGTATTGATATTATTGGTGATTTTTGAGAAAACTTTGCTTAATGCTTATTGATATATCTTATCATTTCAAATGGCTGATGCAATTGCAGGCTGAAGATGGAATTGGGATACCCGAGGAAATTTTTGACCAGCCAAGTTTTGGAAGCTCCTTAAAGTCATATTTGATATTTATACAATTTGATATCGTTTGGTCCCTGACCTACTATGCTCTAATCCTGCTGAATTTCTTGGAGGTTCATATAGCCTTTTTACTCGTCTTCTTAATCCATCCTACTTTCATATTTTGGCCTTCAAAAACTTTGCTCATGTAGAAGTTGATTTGGAATTTCAGAAACCTTTATGGTGTGCAGAATCAGAGGAATGTAATAACAGGGACTACTACTATTTAGGACAGTTGCCTTACTTGAATGGTTATGAGAGTCTCATCTATGAGGTAATTGAAAGTAAATAAGTGATTAAATTTTCTCTCTGGCAATTTTATGAGTTGTTCAATCACCCATCTCTAAATTATCTTTTATGTTCTTCCATGCTGATAGACTGCACTGACTTGACATTGAATTATCTTATTTCACACTTTTTTGCTTCTCAGTTGAATTGAATTATGTTCACACTTTAGAGCTGGGGGCATCTAAATTTAGTCTAAACCTCATGCTCTGTATATGTTTACACTCACACACATATATGTATGTGGTTTTTTAAAGGATATTTTATTTACAGAGTATGATAGAACTAATGGAGCCCTTGTCATTCTCATAGATCAAACTTTCTCATTCCTAATGTTTTCTTCACAGGTATTAACTCTCTTGATTCTTACTGTGCATATACTCTTTCCAATAACATATGAAGGGCTCAGTATCTTCTGGAAGAGTCTCGTCAATAGATTTAAGGTACACTTTTCGTTAACTACATATAAAAGGTTTCTATCTGTTTGTTTTTTAGTAGGCTGGAGCTTGACTTGTTTGACTTAAGCTTGAGCTTGGCTCGAATCAAAATTATTAGAACTTGCGCGTGGCTTGAGCTCAGTTCGTAAATGACTCATTTAGCAACTTAATAAAGTTCGAGCTCAAGTTAAGGTCATAATTTTCTTATAGTGTAATTCTGTGAAAGCATATAGCACAAAAAATCCTGGGCTGGTCTTCATTGAATTTTTTTTCTAGAAACTTAAAAAACTTAGATTTGATTTTGATGTATTAACATAAATTAATCTAAAACTTCTGACTTCTAAAATAAAATAAAATTGCAGGTGCTTTTGTTGTTAATATTGGTTATTGATCTGTTGGTCTACATCATATATCTGTCTCCGGTGGGATTTTATACTCTTCCGTTCCGGCTTGCACCATATCTCCGAGTTGCATTTTTCATTCTTGCCATCAGGTAATGATACTATTCAATTTGCAGTTGCTGTCCTGGTCTTGGTTTCTTATTTTCCATGTGGTTTCCTGCTTTTATTCTTGAAATATTGGCCCATTACGATTTGTATGTTTCTCTGCTGATGTTGGAATCCTAATTTGGAGAAAGTAGCTGAATCTTCCACTTGTATAGACAGGAGATCAACCTAAATGAGATGCACTTTGTGCTTGCAATTGAATTTTATTGTTTAATCTCCAATCATGACAAGATGCAGTATGTTTCATTGACCATAGGGATTTACGAGATAGCATGACAATCCTGTACGGAATGCTTCTCACATACCTTAATGTCCTGGTACGTCTGTTTTCATAATATGCGCTTACCGTTACTATTTCTAAACTTTTGTGGTAAAAAAAAAGATATTACATGATTATTCTGTTTACGTTGTCTTCTGTTTCTTGTGGTGGGGGACCAAATGCAGGCTTTACTGCTATTATTTCTTCTGTTTTCAAGCTGGTTGGCATATGTCATCTTTGAAGATACTGCACAGGGAAAGACCAATTTCACTTCATATGGGACAACCTTGTACCAGATGTTTATTTTATTCACCACTTCCAACAATCCTGATGTCTGGATTCCCGCATACAAGTATGTGGTTTCAAAAAATCTTCTATTTGCTATTCTTCGAAATTTATTGTTATCATTAATCAAGCATACCGAACCTTGTGAAAATACAATAAATTGTCACCATTTTGTTGTTTTATCCGGTATGAATTCATTTTTTTCTAGGTTTACTCACATAAGACTTCTTTTCTATTTTGTAGGGCTTCACGTTGGTATAGCCTGTTCTTTGTCCTGTATGTGCTATTGGGTGTTTACTTTGTCACCAATTTGGTCCTTGCCGTTGTTTACAATAGCTTTAAGGATGAGGTACACTTCTCAGTCATTGGCTATATGACTGTATGATAGTTATTATGAAAGCATTTTGATGTTACAATGATCTGAAATGTTTAAGTTACTAGAGTTCGTGAAAATTGTAATGAGTTAATCGCAAGATTCGATGATCCAACATGTAGGTTAGCTAGTCAAATATTCAATATGTGGATAAAGGTAATATTTCTTGTGCAATTGACCCAGTAGTTTTTGAAGTGGAGTATCCTTGTTAGTTATTAGCTATTGAGTATTCTAATGAATGATATAGTACTTAATGTATTTAAATAATGTTAAGCAGCAAATAACAATAGCAAATGTTATTATAATAAAAAAGACTGTTTAGTAAAATGATTGATTAATCTTTGATTAGACAGTTTGATTTTGTATTCTGTAAAATAAAACCTTCATTTATGAACATAGGCAGTATTACTCTCGCTGCAACTATAAACTGAAATACTATCTCTATCTGTATACCCAATCCTCAAAGGACTGCGGGATTGAAATTGAAATCGAGATATAGAAATACATATGCTAGCAAGATTTTATCTTTCTGTGCATAAAATGTTTAATGACCTCTAGAATCTTGATTGTCAGACACGTACTCTTTTAAAAGCTTGACAAGTATCTAAACCTAGTTTTTTGGTAGCTTGTAAAACAAGTGGCTGCGAAGGATTGTGCAAGAACGAGGATACTGAAGAAAGCATTTAACTGTATTGATGAACAGGTGAGTGTGGTTTTTCACTTCCATTGTTGTTTCTCCTTAATGGTTCTGTTCCTATGCTTCACAGACGAGGCTAGTGATGCATATTATTTCATTATTACTCACTCTATCTATTATTAAGTTAGTAGCATCTCTGATTTGCCTTCAATTACATTGCTGAAATGAAGTGCAAACTCAAGTCTCTGTCTTCAACATGTTCACCAACCAAAAGATGTCAAGCAGTTGACAGACAAGGCTGGTGATGCATGTTATTTCATTCAACTCACTTTACCAATAATTAAATTGGTAGAATTCCTGATTTTCGTTTAATTACATTCCTAAAAATGAACTGCAAACTCAATCTCCAACCTGGTTAATTTATTACACGAGTAGGAAGTATTCTGTGAGAGCAACTTGTTTTTCAGCCTACAACCAAAGCTCCAATGGCTTTTCCTCCAATCCACACAAATATGAAATATCTGGTTTGAAACTATTACTTTCTTTGTTTTTCTGAAACTATGTTTGATCCATATTAGGAAGTGTCATTACAAGTTTGCTTTGTTTATTTTTGAATTTTCCTTTCATTTTTTACATGTTGGTTACTCGCAGGATCTTGGTTACCTTAACAAAGATCAGTGCATTCGCTTGTTCGATGAACTGAACAAATACAGGTACGGTTCACTTTTCCAAAAAACTTCTCGTTGCTAATTGTTTGCACTTACCTACTGGGTCATTTCAACTCATAATTTCATTCCTATTGTTAGAGCAGCATGAATATTTCTGTGATGCATGATTTTTTTATTTTATTTTTTTGAGAATCAGAAGCTGAAAGAAGTGGCTGACGTATGATGATGGAGATAGATGCATGTTCCTCATTAGTTAATGCAGTGCTCTTAAGAATATACATCAAAGAAACACGTCAAATCAATTGTTGCTTGTGACAAGATTAGCTCTACAAATTTTTATACCTTCTACAATTACTTTCCGAGGTGGTGAAATTAGGAATGAGTTCATTATCATCCATCAATATTATGCATTTATGCTAGTATTTTTATGAATTTTCCAAATGAAGACAAATAAATCATAACTCCTCCTTGCCGTATTTTATGACCTCATAAAATACCTACTTTTCGGCAATATATATAATTTTTTGAGAGGGTACTTCTACTTGCTTTTAACTGAATATGCAAAATGCTTAAGATAACAATAAAGATAGAATTTCATGTTCGGTTGCGTTCTCTTAAAGTCCTTATTTAGTAGTCTCACTTTATTTATTATGTGTAAATTGCGGCATTTATCTCCTAGTGTTGCAATGTAGAAACAAGGTGCGCTCCTTGATGCTATATTGGGTTGTATGCATTTAGATTTTTATAGGAGAATTTCCTATCGTTTATGTATCATGTATTGATTTATAACAGTGTGTTGTGCTTTACTTCAACTCTGTTTTTACTTAGTTTTCTTATCGTGTTTCGTGTGGACACACACACACAAATAAAAAAAGTGATTGTGTTCATGTCAACACTAATCTTATCAAGTCATATTCAGATTTGTCCTTATCGTGTTGTGTTCATGTCAATGTCGTATGGACTTAAAACATAACCTGTTCCCATGAATTGCCACCGCTAGTTTAAAATTCGCACCATGTATCTTTGTTAATTGAAACATCTTTTAACCATGCACACAGGACATTGCCAAAAATATCAAGAGAGGATTTTGAATTAATATTCTATGAGTTGGATGACAGTCATGACGTCAAGGTATCTATATATACTTTTATTTCCATTTTTTTGGCATATCTTTTGGATTTTCCCTCTCTATCTGTCTATTTTTTTTTTTTAATTATGTAATATTGGCATTAATTAGTTCATGTAGTCATAAGCTCTTTTCTGTAAAAGACTTACTCACCTGTTCTTTGTTACATACCAATATACCATGAGTACCTGTTGATTGGCATGCTTCTTATTAGATGCCCATAGTTTCATCATTCATGTGACCTTCCTTTCTGATGCTTATGATTTTCATTTCTGATCATTTTGAGCAAGATACAAAAATCCTAATAAGATGGACTTTATTAGTTGGTGAAAGGCGATGATATTTTGTTGTGCTCTAGTCTTTTCCAATCAAATTACAGTTAGTTTGCATGACTTTAAGGCTTTGACTAGTTTTTAATCATATTCAAGAACCCCACTAGGCGCATTTCATTTTACTCATACATGGAGGGATTGATTGAACTGATGCTGTAGAACCATGAAGCACCAGGCTGCAAATGGAAACTTAGCTACTTTGAGATATCATGCAACAGGCTTTGTGAGGATATATGAATTCTTAACATTTTTATGACCCTACTGATTTAAAGATTGTCAATTTTCTTTTCTTTGGATCTAAAACAAATCAGCTTATATTTTAGTGACCAACAAAGTAAGAATTAAAACATGAGCTCTTCAATGTTTTGTTTTTCCTTTCTCGTTTATGACTATCCCAGTGAAGGCCTATCAGAGCTAAAAGAGAATTCCCTCAAAAAAAAAAAAACAGAAGAGCTAAAAGAGTAGCTTCTTATGAAAAGAGGCATTCAACATTAAGTGTCTTATGTGCAACTAGTTTTCCATAAGTAAAGCACTGGGACTCAGATTCTGGGAAAATAGGATCTTGCCCATGGAGCGGCCTTATTTTTATATGGAATGCTGCATTATCTGAAAATCAACTTGTTATGATAAGTAAGGACATTTAATCATATAATGGGAACTTCACAATTCACATAATGCTGCATATTTCAAAATCTCGTTGATATTTTAATTCAGTTTCTTGCTGCTTTTTTATAATGTCAAATTTTGCAACCAAGAGGTTAAGCGATAGAATAGATGAGAGGCAAAAGGGAAAGCATAAGTGCACAACTAATTTTAATAAGAAATATGGATTCTAACATAGTTAGCGAAAAAATAATTGATATCTTATTAGAGATTTATTCTTGGTCATACTTACTTATGGATATGTTTGTTTTGTAGATATTGTCTCATTGTCTGTTTGTTTCTGCTTCCAACGTTGCTTAATGTATCTCTGATATATTCTGTCTTAAGATCCTTGCATTTCTCATAGAGTTTTACATATTAGTCCAAAGCCATGTGTATGGCCATGCTGCTTAATGTTGTATATTTTTGGACATGGATCGATCTCACTTGTCTTATTACTTCCAAATTTAAATGCTGATTATTAAAATTTGAAGTTACTCAGGTACATATGGGTGCATTTTGTAATGTGCTACATGCGCTTCCTTTTAGTGCAGAACAGTCTCATTGAAAAAGTTGAATATGCAGTCTACTGACATCCTTTTTTTTGTGTCCGCTGCTTTTATATTGCAAATGCAGATTAATCTGGATGAATTCGCTGATCTCTCGCATGCAATTGGACTCAGATTTCAGAAAGAGGATATAGTAAATATACTTTCCATAAAGTGAAAATTGAGTTTCTTTGATCTGCACTCTACTGAATGCACTTGTCTATGCAGGATCCTATTTTTGAGGACTGCTGTCCAATGCTCTACAACTGTGCCACATCTAAAAAGATGAAAGAATTTATTCGAGGACCCAAATTTAATTACATTGTAGCCTTCGTTCTCATCTTGAATTTTGTTGCTGTTGTTATTGAGACAACGGTAAGAATGTGCCCAATCAAATATTTACAACTGGCAGTTTGCTACATGTGCACCTTTTATGTTTTCGAGAATGGGGTCAGATGCACAAAGGAAATACCACCACAAGATAATGGGTACATACCGCAAAAAGCCTGTAATACAGTAATACTACCCCTAAATGTTGCCACTTAAACATTTGCTTAGCAACTAAATCCAAATTGTAGTAAGATAAATAATATAACAGTTTTAAATTATTTATATTATGGCTTGAAAAATGTGATCACACTTTCTTTCATCACCTATTGAGAAAAGGATGATGACCGCTCCTTTAAGGCATACATGTTATACTTCACAGAATCACCGTGTTTGTCCAACCACCACACCTCCAAATAATATAAGGGGTTTCATTGCCGAATAACTGTAAATTGTTATCATCTTCTTGAACATAAAATATGTTATTCTAATGATATTATAGTTACAATTACACTGCAGCTTGATATAGAGAACAGTTCTGCTCAAGAGGCTTGGCAAAGAGTGGAGTTTGTGTTTGGTAAGGCTCCATGTGGTCCTACTTAATCTCATAATTGAAAACATGAAGTTCACTAAATGGTGCGCTATGTGTGGATTCTTAACTTTTTCCCTCCCCCTCCTTCCACCTGAAGATGATATTAATGTGTATGATAAATACAGGAATGTGATGTCTCAATTACCATTCATATATATACCTACATTTTTTTTTCACTAACTGTCTTACTTGATTATGTTTCAACTGAATTTCCCATTCAATATGGATAAACTAGTCAATAAACTTTTGCTTTGATACCGAATATTAAGTTAGATACTCGACAATTAGGTCAACTTTGCCATGATTTTATATTTGAATACTTGATTTTTCATTTTTCATATTCTCTGAATGCTTAAAATCTCAATATTTTTCAATCCTGTCCTTGTTTTATCTAAATGCTACTGCTGTTATTTCTTTCTGCAGGATGGATTTATGTCCTGGAAGTGATATTAAAAGTGTATGCATATGGGTTTGTGAATTATTGGAGAGATGGCCAAAACCGTTTTGACTTTGTAATCACCTGGGTAATTGGTAAGTACAGTGATGGGGTAATGAGTATATCTTTTAGAATTCAATCGGCATATGTATGTCCACTAGAAGCAGGTAATTGGATTCAAAAGAATGAATTTGAATCTTAAAGCTGCCACTTATGCCACTATACTAACGAACAGATCATGGAACAGATAACTAATTTCACTCCTGAAGTTTTATAAATTTAACATTTTTAATGATTGCATGATCGAGACACACATTACACTTATACCAAATAAGCTAATTCAGATGATTCAGATGGTTTGCCTTGTGTAGTTTAGTGAATGTGAAAATTTTTTACGAGAAAAAATGACCATGATAAAAGAGTTGATTGGTTTACAAGAAATGTGAGGAAAAGAAACAAATTAAATGATGGCCAAATATAATATTGAATGATTCTAGAAGCACCACAACCAAATACCTCGTCCTCTCAAGGCTGCTTTTCTCTCTGGAAAGCACTGAATCACTGACACGTAACTGCTGGATTCTGGATGAGAATGGGGAAATCATCGATAGGAGGAAATGGACAGATAACTTCAATCTGTCTGTGAATAGCTTGAGCTAATTCAAGGTTATAATTAAGTCTGTTGCCCATGTTCCGAACAATAAACACTGAATATTTTCTTGTTTGCTGCAGTTATTGGAGAAACGGCAACTTTTCTGTCTCCTCGCGGACTAACTTTCCTCTCCAATGGAGAATGGTGAGATTCCTATGAATATCGATGCATGTCAGATTGCATTCTTCTATTTTTTTGACTAGAAATAATAAGGTTTGGACTATTATTGGAGATGACCAAGCAAATTAGCAGAAAATCTTAGTGTAGTGTCAATTAGCATGAAATGCATCATTAACTGCTTTTCCTTACAGAAATTCCTTATGGTGGCACTAAGATTTATCATCTTCATTTTCTCTGCACATTTTGAACAAAGTTCCTTTTCTTTAACTGGGAGAATGGGTGTCTATAGCATATCTGAAAATATAAGCTACACTTTTTTTTCTTGTTGATGAAGTTGATAATTGTCTGACTGTTGTGATTCTCTTAACTACAGGATTCGGTATCTTCTAATAGCAAGAATGCTAAGATTGATTAGGCTCTTGATGCATGTTCAACAATATCGTGCTTTTGTTGCAACATTCTTGACCCTCATCCCAAGCCTAATGCCATATCTGGGGACCATATTTTGTGTCTTATGCATTTATTGCTCTCTTGGTGTACAGGTATTGATTGCTCTCTACACTTTATTCACCCGTGGTCGCTATCCTTTTTGGTTCAGTCTAGCTTCTCATATTCACAACTTGACATTGAAAGAATATTATAATTTTAATCAAATTTTTTGCAGTTCAGATTATATACCTTACAATTTCTAGTTTACTTCTCCCTGGAAAAATTAATTGTAGATGCATAACAGAGCATGATTTTGACAACCTGATGCATCCCGTAGAAGCTCCATTGCTTCATTTATTTATTTTATTATTTTTACATTTATTTACGTATTTCAGTTAAATGCAGATTATATAACATTTCATTTCTTCTTGAAATTGTAGATCTTTGGTGGTTTGGTTAATGATGGAAATCCAAATCTCAGCAAAACTGATCTTCTAGATAGCGAGTATCCTTAGTCATAAGTGATTATCTTAAGCATATATGGATACTTATGCATAATCCCAGGTATATTGATTTATTGACATATCAGACTTGAGGTAATGTTACACTGGCAAGTGACACCTGCAAATGATTAGTGTGCATGTGTGTGTGTTTGTGTTTTCCTTAGGGTCTGAGTTCTTATCTTCCCCAATTAACATTATTAGTTGTATTCTGTCATACCCTTGACATATTAAGCTACTTGCTCTTCAACTTCAATGACTACCCCAATGGGATGGTAACACTTTTCAATTTGCTAGTGATGGGAAATTGGCAAGTATGGATGCAGGTATGTTCTCAAAATTTATATATAGCAGCATATTTCGTGTGTTCTTGCAATGAGAACCTTGTTCATTTCCTCTAGTTACTACTTGAGTAGAATGAGCAAATCACTGACACTGCTAGTGCCCTCTTGCTAGTATAGCGTTGGCATTTTATTGTGCGTAGAACAGTCACTAGATTAGATCCGTTCTCCGAGAATGAGGAACCTTTTCCTAGAAGTAACATGTGTCCACCTAGATCCTTATGATTAGTCAACATGCAGAGCTAGTCTCTCAGGAGGAGCTGAATTTTGGTGCCCTATGTCTTGGTTATTATTTAAATTTCTTGTACACATATGAGAACAAGATGTATATGTTGGCAGAGAAGCTTGCACATTATTTTGTGCTTGGATCGGTATTGTATACCTTAAAATATCTGAAGAGTCCGTCTCCATCATGCACATTAGTATTCATCTTTTGACCTTACTTATCCTACTAGTGATTCACTTATTGTTGGAATTCCAGAGCTACAAGGAGTTGACTGGAACTGCTTGGACTTATATCTACTTCATCAGCTTCTATCTGATTACGGTCTTACTACTATTGAATTTGGTAAGATGAAGGCAATGTTTCACCAACTTCTTTCATATGTTCTGAGATGAATAAAATTGCCTGTAAATTAGGTCTAATCATGCTATTCTATGCTGAATAGTTATTTTGTAAAGACTGGCTACCGTGTAGTGATGGGAGATTGCACAAGAGAACACATTGAGAAATACAAATTGGAATCATTTACATGTATAGCTAGCTAAAATTATATTGAAACGTTACTATAATTTTATTTTTCTATTATTTTTCAGATTGTGGCTTTTGTCTTGGAGGCTTTCTTTGCTGAAATGGACCTTGAATCTGCTGAGAAGTGTGAGACACGGGAGGGCAAGGTCAGTGGTTAAGAATTTACTTAAGCTTTCTTTTTATGTCTCAATTCTCATACTCGTGTAATCGTGTTTTAAATAATATGATACTTCGTCTTTTTGGCTGCTCATATTCACTTCCAAGAAACAGAATAAACTTTTACCACAGTAAAGATCCCATATCTACTCTACCAGCATCCAAACCTTCACATTCTAAGAAACAAGGGGAAGATAAAAACTGGAGCTGCATAATAATGAGTCACCCTTGTGATTTCCACATTCTTTATGATGTGTCCAACATAAACTGGAATGTGACTGTTGTATCATTGTATGCAAGATCTAAGTAGCGAACATTAACTAAAATTTCTTCTCTGTGCGATTCAGGAAGACACAGGGAAGGAACGAAGGCTTATCGGGTATAGCCACTGCCATCATACTTTCAGAAATACTTTAATTTCCACAACTTGAGATTCTGATATTCTGTTTGATCTGAACCATTATTCTTCCAC
Source organism: Perilla frutescens (assembly GCA_026008535.1). Classification (NCBI taxonomy): domain Eukaryota; kingdom Viridiplantae; phylum Streptophyta; class Magnoliopsida; order Lamiales; family Lamiaceae; genus Perilla; species Perilla frutescens. The sequence goes on along the minus strand of BRKX01000007.1, from coordinate 16,694,576 downwards.
TCTTTGATGTTGTGCAGTACTAAGTCAAGAAATCAGAGGGTTGACATGCTTCTCCACCATATGTTGAGTACCGAGCTGACTGAAACAGCAGAGGCGGCTTCTCCTGAAACCGCGATCTAGCTTATGCGTATGCACGTTTATTAAGGTTTACTAGCATTATGTGCTCTCTGTATATGTCAACTTCTCTTTCCAGCTTCGTCTACAACTTCCAGTTCCTTTGTTTCTTTCCTTTTCAGGACGATCAAGCATTATCATGTGAAGATCTCGATGTGCATAGAAGAGTGGAGCTACAAGAAGATGGGATTTTCCTCTCTCCACTTTTGCAGTGGAAACTGTTGTGTGATCATAATTTTTTGTGGGCTTTTGTTTGACACATATTCATGGCTCTCCTAGAAAATCTTGAAGATTTTCCATTTCTTGATGTAGGTTTTTTTTTTAGGTTGTGTTTGACGTAAAATGTTCTGTAGTTTTATGTTATAATTTTGGCGCGTGTGTAATATACACGGACTTTCTTTAAAAAAATGGAATTATACATGGACTTATAAGGCCATGGAATCTTGAAACTCAAGGTTTTTTTCTCCCCTTGGAACGTGTTTGGTTTGGTTGATTAGGGTAATTTAGGGGAGATTGATAAAATTATCCCTCCTTATCATTTGTTTGGTTTGAAGGATTGGAGTCCGGGATTGATGACGGGTCAAGGTTCCAATCACTCATTTGGGTGATGAGGGTGATTAAATTTATCATTTCCCATGCATTTGTAAAATTACTAATATAACCTTATCAGAAATAATTTTTATTTTGTTGTAATATTTTTTTTTCATAATTATAATTTCTTATAAATAAAATTATACATATCACATTTGTGCATCGCACGGGAGATATTCTAGTTTAATTTATGTCACATTAAATTAATAGTGGATACAAAGGTATGTTATAATTAAAAAAATTATTGAATAATTCAAAATTTTCTATAATTCGGAAAGTTATAAATTAATTTTATTTTGTTGAAATATTTTTATTAAATTTTTCATAATTATAATTTCTAACAAATAAAATTATACATATCACATCTGCATCGCACAGGAGAGATACTCTAATTTCATTTATGTTACGTCAGATTAAGAGTGCACATGTGTAAAAATTTAGGCCACGTCAGATTAATTTTCATTATTATGGCTTAATTCCAACAAAAAAATAAAGTTGTGGCATTATTGCAAAAATTGAAATGTTATATGAAAAAAAAAGTGCAAAGGTTGTGATATTAGAGTTTATTAACCCAAATTATTATGAGAATATTAATCTGTAAACATAATATTAATGTGAATACTAATATGTAATTAAAAGATGACTTGTGAAGAAGAAACTATGTTCATTAATTATTTTTGTCATGATTTCCCAATGTTTAGTAAATTATTTTTGTGCATCAATTATTTTCAATTTCATGATTTCAAGCATTTTTTAATAGAAAAATACAACTTTAATAATTATAAATGAATATATTATATGAATGACAATTCAAGTATTTCCTAACATTTTAATCCTAATCATTCAATCCAAATAAAATATTGACAATCTATCCTAAATCATTAAAATTGTAATCAAACAATCCAAACACAATATTATTTTTATCCAAACAGTGCAATCCTACTTTATTCTATCAATCTTATCTATCCTATCATCCGAACCAAACGGGGTCAATAGAGTTTTTTTTTTTTTTTTTTTGTCGAAGGTAACCCGCAGCCGCTACCGAGGTGCGCACTGGGTAAACCCCGTCTCTGTGTAATAGCCTGCAAACCACACAGGGGAGGTAAACCATACTTGGCAAGCTAGGTGTAATAGGCTCACACCTAGTGGTGTTGGTGGGATTCAAACTTGAGACCTTTGGCCTCAAGATATCACCACTCCACCACTAGGCCATCCCCAAGGAGACGGCCAATAGAGTATTTGTTTGTATTGACTGATTACTTTTGGAAGTCTCTCTCTCATGCATTTTCTTTATTTCTATTTTTGTCTTGTGTTCCATTTTTTTTTTCCATAAATCATAAAAATCTAGGTAAAGCATACCCAACTATTCAAAATTAACAATGTTGAACCCGGAAAAATACTTTAACATATATTATGTACAAAATTAAATGCTGAATAAAAATGGAAACCATGTAGGCGAAATCAATGTTGGAAAATAGGATTTAATAAAGTGAGTGTGACTCATTTTATCCGATTTTTCGTGACCGGGATATTTAATTTTTGAGGAATTAAATACCGTACGATTGCTCTATGTCGTGAGTAGATAATCGTAGTATTTTTATTTGCTCAAATCCGATTTTCGGTGAGTGAGAAATAAATGGTTAAAGTTGGTCACACGATTGGGTATTTATGGTGTGTGGGATAATGTGTTTAAGACACATTAAATAATCCCACATTGATTTCTTAATCAAATTAAGAAGTGTATTTAAGTGTATTAACACTTAAGTGGAGTAATCAAGTGCACAAGGATGTGGGCCATGAGCCCACACGCGCACACACGCGCGCGCCCGCCCGTGCCCGTGCCCGAGCCCGAGCCCGAGCCCGTGCCCGTGCCCGTGCCCGGTGCCCGGCTCGTCTCGTCTCGTCCTCAGACTTGGATCTTGACAATTGGACTTTGGATGGACTCCGGAACCTTGCCGGATTCGTGGTGCTACTGCCGGAAGGACGAAGCCGTTTCATCTTTGAAAGACAACTGCCAAACCGTGAGCACTAGTCGGGACGTATTTGTCTTGCGGAGAGAGGTCCCCTCGACTCGGCTTGAATCTGCACATCGGTTCCTTTCTTCTTACTTTGTTAAATTCAGTTGAATATTGTAATTGTTCTATTCTACTCTTCTACCTTCTTGTACTTCAGTTGTAATCCAATTCCAGTGGAGTGTAATAAAGTAACAACAATCGCAAGACAAATAACTAAGACTAAAATAATCAACTACCTTTGCTAGAATGGCGTCTTCATCCAACACCGTTGCTCCAAGGACCATTCCCCATGGCCAAGCCGAGAAGCCGGAAAAGTTCTCCGGGTTGGACTTCAAGAGGTGGCAGCAGAAGATGCTCTTCTACCTAACCACGCTCGGAGTTGCTGGATACCTCAAGGAGGAGGCTTCTGTGGTCGAAGAAAATGAGCCGGACGTCAACAAACGAACGGCGTACGATCAATGGATCAATGGCGATTTTCTTTGTAAAAATTATGTTCTTAATGGCTTAGTAGATAGTTTATATTCTGTATACGAAAATGTAACTAGTGCTAAGGAACTGTGGGAAGCTCTAGAAAAGAAGTACAAAACTGAGGATGCCGGAACTAAGAAGTTCGTGGTGGCAAAGTTCCTCGATTATAAAATGTTGGACACCCGGTCAGTAATGGATCAAGTGCAAGAGCTTTAGCTCATTGTGCACGACGTTCATGCTGAAGGGATGGTCCTTCCCGACTCTTTCACCGTTGCTGCGGTGATTGAGAAGTTGCCACCGTGTTGGAAGGATTTCAAGAGCTATCTTAAACACAAACGAAAGGAGATGACTCTTGAAGATCTTGTGGTTAAGCTTCGAATTGAAGCCGATAACCGAAAGGCGGATCCGAGACCACGAGTCCCGATCGAGGCCAAGGCTAATTTGATGGAACGTGGTGGACCATCAAATAGCAACAAAAGGAAGCGCCCGGGTCAAGTTGACAAAGAGAAGAAGCCAATGACAAAGTTCAACGGCAATTGCTTCAATTGTGACAAGCCGGGGAACATGTCCAAACATTGCACGGCTCCAAAGAAAAAACGTACCAACTATGGTGCGCACTTGGCTGAACATAACAACAAAGGCAAGGGCAAGGCCCGTCAAGATGATTGGGATGACGATGATTTGGCTGCCGTTGTGTTCGAGGCCAATCACGTGGACAACCCGAGAGAGTGGTTCGTCGACACCGGGGCTACTTGTCACGTTTGCTCGGACAAGAGCTCGTTTGCTACCTACAAAGCTGTTGAAGGTAGAAAGTTGCACATGGGGAACCAAGCCTCGTCTGAAGTGGTTGGTGTGGGCAACGTGGTTTTGAAGCTGACTTCAGGCCAAGAACTGACTTTAAAGGATGTGCTGCATGTTCCGGACATCCGCAAGAATCTGGTTTCAGGCTCGCTGTTAGTCAATCATGGCTTTAGACTAGTGTTTGAGTCTGAAAAGTTTATTTTAAGCAAGTATGGAAGGTTCCTTGGTCGGGGCTATCTCGCCAATGGACTTTTCAAAATGAATGTAATGGCGATGCGCCGTGTGGCAAAAGAAAATGCTAATAAAATTGCTTCTTCTGTTTACTTGCTTGTTGAGTGCTCGGATTTATGGCATTGTAGATTATGACACGTTAATCTAAATGCTATAAAACGTTTAGTAAATTTAGATTTGCTAAAAGTGAACCAATTTAATACACAAAACAAATGTGAAGTTTGTGTTAAAGCTAAATTGGCTAAGTTACCATTTCAATCGGTTGAACGGAGCACTAAACCTCTAGAGTTAATTCACACAGATGTGTGTGATTTAAAGTTTGTGCAAACTAGAGGCGGTAAAAAGTACTTTATTACTTTTATTGACGATTGCACAAAATATTGTTATCTTTATCTTTTAAGAAGTAAAGATGAGGCAATAGAAGCTTTTAAGAACTTCAAAAATGAAGCCGAAAATCAACTAAGCAGTCGAATTAAAGCAATTCGAAGTGATAGAGGTGGAGAGTATGTTGCCCCGTTTGAAGAGTTATGCGCAGAGGCGGGTATAATTCATCAAACTACGGCACCGTATTCACCACAGTCTAATGGTGTTGCTGAATGCAAAAACCGAACTCTTAAGGAGATGATGAATGCTTTGTTGATAAGTTCGGGATTACCACAAAACTTGTGGGGGGAAGCTGTGTTGACAGCTAACTATATCCTGAACAAAATTCCACTTAAGGGTAAGGATGTGACGCCTTACGAGTTGTGGAAAGGACGCACGCCGTCTTATAAATACCTCAAAGTATGGGGGGTGTTTGGCTAAGGTTGAAGTGCCACTTCCTAAACAAGTTAGAATCGGCCCTAAAACGGTTGATTGTATCTTTGTTGGGTATGCACTTAACAGTAGTGCATACCGTTTTCTTATTCATAAATCGGAGATTCCCGAGTTGACTGAAGGAACGATGATGGAATCGAGGAATGCTATATTCTTCGAGAATGTCTATCCTTGTAAGAATAAGGATAGGACAGAAGGTAGTTCTGAGAAACGAACTTCTGAAGCTGCTACTAGTTCTGATCCTGGGGATGAAGAACCGAGACGTAGCAAGCGAGCTAGGACGGCTAAGACGTTTGGTCCGGATTTCATCACCTATATGCTAGATGATGAGCCAAAGTCTTTGAAAGAAGCTCTATCCAGTCCAAATGCTGCGTTCTGGAAAGAAGCTATCAACAGTGAAATCGATTCCATCATGCAAAATCACACTTGGGAGTTGACAGATCTCCCAAGTGGGTGTAAGCCGTTAGGATGCAAATGGATCCTAAAATGAAAATATAAGGCAGATGGTTCTGTTGACAAGTATAAAGCTCGTTTGGTTGCCAAAGGCTTTAAACAAAAAGAGGGGTATGATTTCTTCGATACCTACTCACCAGTAACAAGGATTACATCTATTCGGGTGCTTTTAGCGATTGCTGCTTTGCACAATCTTGAAATTCATCAGATGGATGTAAAGACTGCGTTTCTGAATGGTGAGTTGGAGGATGAAATATACATGGAACAACCTGAAGGGTTTGTTGCACCAGGGCAAGAACGAAAGGTGTGTAAACTTGTTAGATCGTTGTACGGTCTGAAACAAGCACCTATTCAGTGGCACCTGAAGTTTGATAACGTGATGTTATCAAATGGTTTCAAAATCAATGAGTGTGATAAATGTGTGTATATAAAGAGCAGTTCTAATGGCTATGTCATAGTCTGTCTTTATGTAGACGACATGTTAATCATAGGCAGTGGACACCAAGTGATTGTTGAAACGAAACAAATGTTGAAACGAAATTTCGACATGAAAGATATGGGCTTAGCTGATGTGATTCTAGGGATCAAGATAGTACGGACAAGTGGTGGAATTGTCTTAACACAATCTCATTACATAGAGAAAGTGCTTAAGAAATTCAACGCTTTTGATAGTCCGCCGGCTAAGACCCCGTTGGAACTCAATGTACACTTGAGCAAAAACCGAGGAGAACCGGTAGCTCAAGAAAAGTATGCAAGGGTCATTGGGAGTTTGATGTACATCACTAACTGCACTAGACCTGATCTTGCATGTTCTATGAACAAGTTGAGTCGGTACACGAGCAATCCAAGCAAAGAACATTGGAAAGCCCTAGTACGAGTTCTAAGATACTTGAAGTATACTTTGAACTTCGGGCTGCAGTATACAAGGTTTCCTCCTGTACTTGAAGGGTACAGTGATGCGAATTGGATATTAGACACAAAAGACTCATTTTCGACTAGTGGATTTGTTTTCACCATCGGAGGTGGAGCAGTGTCGTGGAAATCCACGAAACAGACTTGTATAGCCCGTTCTACCATGGAATCTGAGTTTATCGCTTTGGATAAAGCGTGTGAAGAAGCAGAATGGCTTCGCAACTTTCTAGAAGACATTCCATGCTGGAAAAAACCAGTGTCGTTAGTGATGATTCACTGTGATAGTCAAGCGGCTATCGGAAGGGCACACAATGCTATGTACAATGGTAAGTCTCGACACATACGTCGGAGGCATAATACTGTGAGGCATATGATCTCAAGTGGGATTATCTCAGTTGACTATGTGAAGTCAATAGATAATCTAGCGGATCCGCTAACCAAAGGGTTAAACCGAGATCAAATGGCTAAGTTGCTAGAGGGAATGGGTTTGAAATCCACACTCTAAAGAGTGCTTGTAGTGGTAACCCAACCATGATGACTGGAGATCCCAAGAACTTGGTTCAATGGGAAAATTAAGCTACAAACATTCGGTTTGGTAGCACTTGGAAAGTGTACATTTCCCTGTGAGCAAACCAAGTGCACACCTGTCAATGTGGTGAGGATAAGTCCTATGACTTTTAATGATTCCTAAACCTAATGAGGTTGAGTATGGCAGGATACTCGGAAGAGGAGATCACCTATATAAGTGAGAAGTGGGGCCGCTTCTAAAGAGATACTTATGAACTCAAAGAGGTTGTCCATGGCCTGAAAATGACACAAACGTGAGAACAGATAATGTTTGATATACAGCTGTTTTCAATACTATTGTCTCGGTATACACTAAGGATGTATAGTTCAAGGCATCATGTCCACTAAACAGCCGGTATACTCGATAGTGTTGGAAGATGGAAGGTTCGTCACAAGCTACCTATCCTGGTGCAGTTGTGTTTCTAAGAGAACTGGGCTGCTTGTCTGCATACATGCATGCACTATTTCCACTCATGTGGGGGATATTGTTGGAAAATAGGATTTAATAAAGTGAGTGTGACTCATTTTATCTGATTTTTCATGACCGGGATATTTAATTTTTGAGGAATTAAATACCGTACGATTGCTCTATGTCGTGAGTAGATAATCGTAGTATTTTTATTTGCCCAAATCCGATTTTCGGTGAGTGAGAAATAAATGGTTAAAGTTGGTCACACGATTGGGCATTTATGGTGTGTGGGATAATGTGTTTAAGACACATTAAATAATCCCACATTGATTTCTTAATCAAATTAAGAAGTGTATTTAAGTGTATTAACACTTAAGTGGAGTAATCAAGTGCACAAGGATGTGGGCCATGAGCCCACACGCGCGCGCCCGCCCGTGCCCGTGCCCGAGCCCGTGCCCGATGCTCGGTGCCCGATGCCCGGTGCGCGGCTCGTCTCGTCTCGTCTCGTCCTCGTCCTCGGACTTGGATCTTGGCAATTGGACTTTGGGTGGACTTTGGGCGTACGTGGGCTTCCGGGGCTTAGCCGTATCAGTTTTACGGTACAGAAGCGATCGGGTCGTGGAGCGGGTCGGCGGATCGACTATCCGGGTTCCGGGTCTATAACGGCTGTGGACCGGGTCGTGGGTGCACATGGTGCATGTCCAGAGCCTTCAGGTAACTGCCATCTGGAGCTGGTGGAGTTAGTGGGCTGGACAGTAACCGAAAGTAACTCCTGTCGGGAGTCAAAGTCTGCAGCTGCCCTGGACACGTGTTGGGATCCGAGCCGACATGGGACACTTGTCGGGATCTGCAGAAGGTAACTCCTGGAGGGCTTAATGGTAGAGCTGTAACTCCAGGGGGTTACAACACCTGGTTTGAATGCCCTCAAACCCTAGCTGTCCCCTGCAGTGGAGATGTGCCTATAAATAGGACATCCTGCATGGATCCAAAGGCCACATTCTGCATAATCGATCACACTTCATATTGTTGCATACGAATCCTTTCGAGTCAAAGCTCCCAGTTCTCGACATTGTCTAGTTCGCCGGATTCGTGGTGCTACTGCCGGAAGGACGAAGCCGTTTCATCTTTGAAAGACAACCGCCAAACCGTGAGCACTAGCCGGGGCGTATTTGTCTTGCGGAGAGAGGTCCCCTCGACTCGGCTTGAATCTGCACATCGGTTCCTTTCTTCTTACTTTGTTAAATTTAGTTGAATATTGTAATTGTTGTATTCTACTCTTCTACCTTCTTGTACTTCAGTTGTAATCCAATTCCAGTGGAGTGTAATAAAGTAACAACAATCAAGACTAATATAAAACTTCCCTAAAAAGAACAAAAGACTAAAAATAAGACTTATAAACACAAAAAAGTCATAATTTTATGTAATTGATTATATGTTTGTAAATACTAAATAGTTAATAAAATATTTTAGCGATAATTGATCATCCGCAAAGCTATTCAAATTTTTGGGCTAAGAAGCGCGAGTTGACTCATCAATGGCGCCAAGTTCCAAGTTTCCCGCCAAAAGAGGCCTCGCAGATCATTACAAAACTCACCCGCACAACTCTGCCCTCACCCAGATCTCTCTCTCTCTCTCTCTCTCTCTCTCTCTCTCTCTCTCTCTCTCTCTCTCTCTCTCTCACACACACACACACACACACACACAGCGACAGTGGCCGCGATGGTTGTGGCCTTAGGCCCAGGGAAGTTCTACGGCAGCAGCCTTCCACGGCCGCGGTTCTACAGCGACGTCAAATTGAGCGGCGAAAGGGTCGATCCACCACTCCCGGTGATGGATGCACTCATGGCGTGGGCCGAAGAGGCCCACTGGTCTATGGGCGGTTCTAGCACGGCGCGCCGCCGCCTCCAAGGCCGCATCGAGGGCAACGTAAACAGGCTCCGAGTGCAGCGCGAGACGCTCTTTAAGAAATCCGGGAAGCAGCAGAAATCCGTCTTCTCACCCGCTCCGAGGGTGAGTAAACGGCGTCGTGTGGTTGGGTTGGTAGATGAGGATGAGGTAGAAGAAGAAGAAGAGGAGGAGCCGAGGGGAATGAAAAAAGAAGCGGCGAGGAAATTGAGGGAGGGCTTCGAGAAGGCCACCGGAAACAATGAGGATCAGCGGGGAAAGGTGAGTGATGGTGACGGCGTTGAGGTGGCAACAAAGAAAGAGGCGGAATTTAACAAAGTATACAAGAAATCGGCTGAGGGAAGGCGGGGAGGTGGGGCGGCAGCCGCCGGAGTTAGAAGCTCGCCGCGGTTGGGGAAGGTCGGTCGATCGAGATGATAGGTTCAAGTTTGGCTAATTAATTTTGTAGATTAAATGTTTAATTTCAATTTTCCTTATTTGCTTTGAGCTGTTTTGTTTTGAATTTTTAAATTTTATCGTCATTATTTTACTACAATTGGAGTTTAAATATTCGTAGACGTTTCTCAAAGTTTAATTACTATTGGAATTTATCTCTACCATTTTATATCTCATCATCTACTAATTAAATTAACTTAGACATAATATTTAACAAACAATAATAATAACGTTACTACCTAGTATCATAATTATACTTTTCGTAACTAAAAGCATGTATTAGCGGAACATGGCCAGTCTCAATTCTCATTTCTCATGTACATTCAATGTTTGAGAGCTAATTTTGTTAGAATTCGTTGTCTCAAATATTGTGAAAAGTATTGAAGTTAGTGTAAACACTAAAGGGAAATGAAAAGCAATTTGTATGAAAATTAATTTTAAATCACACACCTCACCCTATGACATGTGATTGCTATTCTAGTTTCACTCACTTGAATAATCCTCCAAGAAATACACTATCTAACATTTAGATAGCCCTCTAAATGCAGTGGTTTACCCATTATTCCTTTTCGGTTCGCAATGGTTTCCATGATTCTTCTATGGTAATGAATTAGTGATAACTACCTCCCGCATAACTTTTCACATTTTTCACCTTTGCATACAATACAACCGCTCCAACACCCTACTACTGAGACCTGTTAATTAGTGGATGACGGAAAGAGAAAACATGAATCCTAAAATATAGTTGTAGAAATGTTGTTATACATCGTGTATAATATTGAGGACAATGTTATCGATAGTGTTAGATAACATTGATGTAGTATCATCCTAAACAAATTTAAATATTTAGAGTGTAGAGTTCATTCTTCTAAATGAAATTTAACAATGAACATGAATGAAGTGATTTACAACAGTTGATGTCCAACAACTATCTAAACATCTAGTCTCGCACATTGAATGATCAATCTCTATGTTTTTATTTGAAAAAAAATCCGAAATCGCAAGTTAATCAATAAGCATGAAATCCCATGAGTTCCCATAAACTCAGATCTAAAAGACATTAGTAAGAGAGAGAGAGTAATGCCAAACTTTAAAAGCCAAGAATTGCTATATGCACACGTTCCAATAATCTTTGCCAGCTGCCACCACCATTCTCCTACACTAGGGTTCCAGAAATCCCCAATTCCCATCCCTTGTCTCTCCATTTTTTGCTTCCATCGATAATCCCAATGAAATTATGGGCTCTCTATCTACCAATTGCCTCCCACAATCTCTTTATTATATACCCATCAATTCCACTCCACAGCTTTCCATCTCAATTCCCAATTCCGGATCAAAATGTTGCCAAATCGGCCTACACTCACCCCTCTCATGATTCCTCAGCGAGCTTAAATACCGCAGATTTCATGAACAATCTGACCTCCGATCTCTGATTCACTGGATCGGATGGGTTCGCCGTCGTTCTTCCTAATCTGCACGCTCCACGCGGCGATCTCGCTGAGTTGCGGGATCCTGATCATGTTCTACCTGAGAGAGATCACGGTTTTCGGGCACGGCGCCGCGACGGCGAGCGTGATGTTGGGGTCGACGCCGCACGATGAGCTGGTGGTTCGGATCTCGAACTCGTTCGCGGGGCTGTTGCTGGTGGTGATAGGGTGCTTGCTGTTCATGGCGGGTTTCGTGAAGGACAGGGAATTTCAAGGGTTTTTCGCCAAGGGATGCGTCCTTCTTCATCTGGCAATGGCGATATGGAGAGTTTGGTTCGAGAGGAGGTTGGAGGATTTGGCGCGCGATTGGCCGAGGCAGCTTGTTGGTGATGTCGTCTTGGCGCTTTCTTGGGTGTTTTTCCTTGTTTACACTTGGAGGGACAAGTATGATTAGTACTGCCTTTTTCTATTACAAATCACAACATCAAATGTTATTTGGATCAGACTAAGATTAAGATGGATTGATGATCATCTTCTTAATTTATATTTATGGTGGTGTCATTTTATACATGTAAAATGTTACGGACTTGTCTATTGTAAACCACGTGTCATTTTGTTGATAATATGAGAGTTACGGATAAAATTAATGTTATTTGGAAAGTCGAAATGATGTTCTACTATTCATGAATGATGATATTCTAACAAATTATCCACAATTATGTGAAGTCAAAAATTATCTATAAAAGATCGAAATATGACATAAAATAGAAACTGGAGTTTGTTTGGTTCATCTACAAAAGTCCCAACTCTCAAGGTGCTTTGATCAGTTGAGAATCTTTAACTTGAAGCCATATGTGTATGTATACAAATAAAAAAAAGTTGGAAAAATTCTCTAGAAAAAGCAAAAACATTCTAAAGGGGAAATTGGTACCTTTCTTTCGGTTGCATAATAGAGACCCAATTTATTGAACATTAAAAATAAAAAATTAGAAGTCCACGGTGGTCTGGTCCACTCCGATCCCACCCTCTCAAAACGACTTTAAAGTGCTTTGAATTGGACATGGACCTCATAATTCAAGACTCTCACATGCTTCAGAATTAAATCCAAAATTTCACCATAATATATTAATATCATGTGGATGTCAAACCGAAAATTTACCGAAATATTTCAATTCATCATATATTTTGGGTTTTACGGATCAAAATACGATAGAAAACAAAGGTAAATGAGAGCTCGAAACAAGGCACCAAAAAAGCGCATAAAATAAAGAGAGAAAAGTGAAAGAGCGCACAACTGCAAAACCCTCCTAAAAGCAAAGCCCCCACCACCACAGCTCAACCAAATCAAGAATCAACCCAATCTCCGATTCATGGCGGAAGAGCCCTCAGCGCCGCCTCCGCCGACGCCGATCGAGCAGGACCACAATTCGGCGGCGCTGCTGCTCCGGCTCATGAGCAAGCGGCGAACTTGGGTCTTCCTCTTCGTATCGGTCTACACTTTTCTGCTATTCCTCTCGTGGAATCTCCTCAAATCCGTGATCTCCTGGTACGAATTCCAGTCGGCGGCGTCCTCCTCGTCGGGGTGGCCGGCGCTGTACGCCTCCGCGCTGCTGGGGGCGGCGTTCGGGCTGCTCTCGATGGTGGCGGCGCTGGCGGTGGCGGTGCCGGCCACCCTGGTGACGTGGATAACGGTGCTGGTGCTGCTCACGTTCTGCGGTAAGCCGAGGAAGACGCTGGTGGTGGAGGGGAAGAAATTGACGGCGGAGATTACTGGGTTTGTGGTCAAGGTTTTGATCAAGGAAGGGAATCTCGTCGCCGCTGTTTGTGCTGTTCTTGGATATTTTGCTCTTGTTAGGCATAAGGGAAATGGTGAGCCTCTTGATTTTCAGTGAAACATTTCTTTTTTTTTTCTTTTTTTTCCTTTATGTTTTGTAATATAGTCTCTAATCATAGCCTCTAATTTTCTTTATTTTTTTTTTAATTTTATTTATAATTTCTGCCTATTTAGATTTGCTAAGAGTTGATTGACTGTAGGGGAAGATTGTTTCTTGTTCCATTTTCAGTCATCTTCTTTTGCAGGACAAAATTATATAGTATAATTTTGTGAGCTCTTTGTGGAGCTAATATCTGACTCTGACTGTTCAAAGAGCTTTTTTTCTTTTTTCAATGCTATTGTATTAATGGCTATGCCAAAACTACTTTTGTTACTGTAAATGTATCTCTTGTGTTTTGTGATCGTATCTTGTGTTCGTGCAATTTCTATTTAAGGGAAGTGACAGACTGCAAATTTGTTATTGGTAAATTCAATTCAGGAACTCTCAAAAAGTGCAACAATAGTATTCCTATAATAACCTTACATGTTTGGTCCACTCCATTTCCAATCTTGTAACAAGTGTTTCATTCTATCAATACATGTGAACTATAGTTATCGTGTTTCATTCTATCAATTCATGTACACTACGGTTATGATACAACACTTGTACATTTCGGTGTTGAAAAATATGTACACAAACTGGGAAATTTTGAGAGTTTTGTGGAACTCAAGGAGGAGGTTGTGAAAGTAATAGCTTGTTTAATTCTTCTTCGTCCATGCCCATTAACACTGCAAGAAGGCTAGAATGATCACTTTTCCTTTTCTTGGATGCATCAGAAACTTGAGAATCCTCCTCCACTCCGACTGCTACTGCTTCGTCGTCTGGTTCTTTCCTCTCTTCAGGAGGGGGGGAAGGCTGCTTTTCGTCATTCTTCGGAGACGAGTTGCGTTTTTCCTTCACCGCGAACCTGGATCTGACGTTGACAATGTCTTCATTGCGATGAGCATATACAACACCTAAAAGGCAAAAAGTGAAGAGAAGTTTGCATGATTTAGATTGAAGTACCCACGTCGTCCCTTATTTGTAGAAAGATCTAAAACAGGAAGCAACTCACCGAGATCTTCGAGTGTTGGATTCACTCGTGTTTTCCTCCTATTGTTAGAGTCGTTAGTTTCAGATTCTACAGAAGACGTAGAAGCAGTTTCTTGATGAGGAGGATCAGTATAGATACCAAGTTCAGTCAAGTCGAGTTCTGCACTCAGGCGATCCTGGTTGTGTTCGTTTCCTTGCTTATCGTGGACTCCTACAATGTCGCTGGTGAAAAGCTTATCTGAGAGATCTCGGAACAGATTGCAGATACCAAACAGCTCGCCCTGAAACTCCTTGCAATCCTTCAGGAAAGAATTCATTTGAAATGAGTGGAAATGAAGAAACACGGTGACATAATTTGAAACAAAGTGGAAGAACAGCTTCTTACCTGTACACCTTCAAAATACCTCTTCTCCATTTTCCCAGCAACAGCAATATTTGACAGTTGCTGCTTATATACCTGCCTACTATAGACGAGTTCCTCGAGAGAACCGGCTGAAAGGAGACGAAAAACAGTCACATGCCGTTTCTGACCATAACGGAATGACCGGTCTTGCGCCTGCAAGTCCTGAGCAGGATTCCAGTTCGGATCAAAAATCACCACCCGATTTGCACTCACAAGATTTAGCCCGAGCCCACCAGCTCGAGTGGATATGAGGAAAACCTGAGTTCAGATATGACTTCTCCTATAAAAAAAGAAGTTAAAGAAATGCAGCACAATCGAGTTAGGTGACCGAAAGGGTAACCTGTTTACTTGGACTTGAGTTGAAGTCATCAACGAGAGACTGACGTAGACTAGTTGGAGTCGAGCCATCTAATCTCGAAAAGCTATAGCCTTTCCGTATTATAAGCTTTTCGAGTATATCCAGCATCCTGCAAGACATGATATTCTTTAGCAAGATTGGAGAATCAACTTCACCATAGAAGTGCTTTGCAACCCCAAACAAAGACCAGACAATATGCAGAGGTCAGAGGTACCAAGAGCAAGGATATGACTTGTCGACTTCATTTGAAAACAAGTAGGTGAAGTTACAGAGCTTTTATAGATCAAGAGATGCTGAACAACTCAAGTACAAAAATGGAGATTATATAGGGAACGTGACATGGGACATTTCCCATCACATGGTAGGAACATCAAATCCTAACAGAAAACCATGATCTCGTGCAGGATGTATAAAATAGAAAATCCACTGCAAATCAAGTAATGCATGTAGATGTATCTTCTTTCCTTTTAGATTTATTCCCCCTGTTTGGTATGAGCTTTTTTGTCTACTTTTGTATTGTTTATCACAATAACAATAAATGCAAAAAATACACATAACAGCCAAATCTGAGTTCAAGAACTGTAAAGGAAAGCTACGGACCGAAAAATATAGTATTCTGATAATATTATTACCTCACTGAATAACTGAAGAGAAGAATCTTGTCACCCATGGAGATCCAGGAGTTCATTAATTTCTCCAAAGCCCTCATTTTTCCGCAATGCCTAACATCACTGAGGCCCATGAAGCTGCCACTCTGCATGGTGCTACCTCCTACTAAATCAATGTCATTGCTGAAAACAGCAGAACTGAATTCTGCATCCTTTGTTTGCTTATCTTGATCATCCTTCGGGCTAGGCTTAATAAGCTCCAGATGATTGCTTATCTATAAAATATGTAGAACATCAAGAGTCCATGTTAAGAAACTAACAATCTAGAAGTGTGTACTCTTCTATTAGCATAATTTTCCTAATTAAAACATACTCACAGGAATTCCTTGATCTAAATAGTAATGCAAGCATGCATCAAACAGAAGGCATGGAGAGGATTTATAGGATAGGATACCAAAGAACATCAAGAAGGAAACTAAAGGGAAAAAACACATTTCTTTTTTTTGCATCCTTTTCTATGCATGTATCCATTTCCCTTAAGACAACATAGTTACTCACTTTGTAATTTCAAAATAGCATCTCACAATGTGATCAACTTATATTAAGATAGTTGACGAAGTATGTACAAGGAGCCTAGTAGAAACATATACCTGCTGGAGCTTCACCAGGCAAGGGAGAACGAGGCAAAAAGGGCACGAATCACAACCGTCAGGGTTGTCCTTATGAAGATAAGGCCAGATGACACCATTTGGAACTGTTCTTTTACAACATTCAAATTGTTTAAGAGGGCTGCCGCAACTACATGGCAAGTCCTTGTTGATGAGGCACTGGATGTCAGGTAGCTGCAATGTCCTCTGGTAAACCCGTTTCTGCAACTCACTCATGGCACAAAATACAACATTATCTTCCTTTCCCATCATAAGATGCCCTATTGTTTCATCTTTTGTCCTTCTGAGCATATATTTTCGTAGCACCGACACTAAATGCTGTTTCCGCTCATCAGCAATTTGAACAAATCGTTGTGGTGCACTTGATCTCTGACCGTGCTTGAGAGGTTCATCATAAAATTCTCGAAAATGCTCCCGTGTCCCCAAGCCACCAGGGACCACCAAGTCAAATAGGTTGAATAATTCCATTATTTTGTTCTGCATCACAGTTCCTGTAAGACCATAACGCTTCAGGGTTCTAATCTCCATAACTGCTGTATATAGTTTCGCCTTCTCATTCTTAAGCCGGTGTGCCTCATCAATAATAAGAATCTCCCATTGGATATCTGACAAAATGCTCCCTTGTATTCTAAATGTGTCAAAGCTGGTAATTATAATTTCAACACCATCTGCTTTTAGTTTGTCAATCACCAAATCCCGATTTGCACCATGGTAAATAGCAACTTTAAATGTGGACCAGTTGGAAAACTCACTTTCCCAGTTAAGGATAACAGAACTAGGGGAAATGATCAGTACAGGACCCTTCTTCTCTACTCGATTTCCCTTGTAAGAAGTTAAATCAGGATCCGAACCCTTCCCAAACACAGCAGCCAAGAAAGCAATTGCCTGAATGGTCTTCCCCAATCCCCTATTGTAGGTACATGATAGAATCCAGTAAAAAAAGCATAGAAGGAATTAACTAAAATATAATGTCGAGGACAATAAGAATACCAATTGCCATTGAGGAAGCAAGACCACAGAGAATATAACTTGTAGCAAACCACAAAGCACATAATAGATACTTTTACATATTTATAAAAGAAAATTAATGCATCAATTCAAGAAAATGCAGAAAATAAATCAGTTTTTTGTTTTTTTGTTTTTACATACAAATACAGTAGGAGAACTTATTACAATTTAGAGAAGTATTAATCCCTATTAACCATAATGGAATGAAGACTAAAATTTCACATTCCCTCCCAGAAATATAAAATATAAAAATAAAAACTAAATTAAAATTCAAAAGCAAGAGACGTCAACTCACATATCATCTCCCAGAATTCCTCCATGGTTGTTCTTGTACAAATTAAACAAAAACTTCACCCCTTCTCTTTGATGTTCCAAAAGTCTACTATTTATCGACGCCGGAACCTGAAAATGTTCGAAGTCTAAAACTTTCAACTAATATACACAAATCACACCCAAAAAAAGCCCCGAAAATTAATAAAAAAAATTAAAAAAATATATATTCATTATAAACAAATGGGGGGGGGGGGGGTCCTAAAATCACCTGCACAGCGGGAATTTCACCGGGCAGAGAGAGAAGAAGAGGCTCGTAAGGTCCAGTGTGCTCGAACGAACGAAAAGACTCTAACTTGAAATCTCTCGGTCGAATTTCTGTCTCTTTTTCGTGGTGGGATTTATCATTTCCGCTTCCGGCATTCAAATTGGGCTCTGATTTTGAGATCTTGAGTTCGTTTGGTGGCAAGAAATCGGCATCTTCGTGGAGGCGGAGAAGTTGCCGGGATAGCGAGGTTTTGGGGGGCTTTCTTAGTGGAATTGAGGGATCGAAACCTGAAGGAATTTGTGAAGAAGATGAAGATTGGGATGATGGTCTTGGTAGAGTGGTTTTACAGGATTTGAGCGCCTCTTTGAAAGCGTTCAGTGACATGGAAATTTACGTCAAATTCAACGATTTCGGTGCATGTTTGTTTCAATACTCTCGCTGCTATGTTTTTCGAAGGAGCTTCGTGTATGTGTGTGTATATATATATATTCTGAAGTGAAGTAGTCAAAGTAAAAAAAAAAAATCCACCTTAAAAAAGGTCAAATCAGCAATCATTGTATTATCAGTTCACTTATGCATTTTATAACTCTTAAACATAAATTTTTATATAACATATTTTTTTAAAAATAAATTTAGAAAGAAATACGTGAAATATATTTGTATAAAATCACTATACCCTATAAAATAAAAATTAACAAAACATAGATTGATAACATAAATTCAAATAAGACAAAAACTTGTATGAGACCATCTAACGAGTCTCCTACGGGTCTCTTACGTTAGACGGATCTCCCCGATCTGACCCGATTGAGACCCGACCTGATATTATATATAATAGCATCAAACAAATCAGCAGATTTAGGGGGTGTATTGGATTGAGATTTCGTTGGATTTCGTTGGACTTTTAAAATCCGGGTGTATTCAATCCAGACTTTTAAAAGTCCAATGAAATTCTGGTGTATTCAATCCAGACTTTTAAAAGTCCAATGAAATCTTGGTGTATTCAATCCAGACTTTTAAAAGTCCTTTAAAATTCTGCGGTATTCAACAATCCACGGACTTTAAAATGTCATTGATTTCGTTGGATTTCAGCTGGATTTCACGTGAAAATTACAAAGGATGAATTCCGACCTCCAGACACGAGATTTCGATGGATTTGAAAAACCCAGCGAGTGCGGTGTCCCAGCGGTCGGTGGGGAGTTAAAATCGGGCACCCCAGCCGTCACCCGACCCCAGCGGCCGCTGGCCTTGCCGATGATGGCACTCCAGCGGCCGTTGGGTGCCAGCGGCCGCTGGGATCAAGGCCGCTCGATTCCAGCGGCCGCTGGGTTCAATTTTTCTTACCAGATACACCGATCGTTGTGTTCCAACGAGCGCTGGCGAGATGGATTTGAAATCCATTGAAATCGTTCAAAATCGGTCCGAAATCCATACGAAATCCGCCAGACTCTGCGTGGAGTTGGGAGACTCCATGTAGAGTTTTGGGAGACTCCACGTGGAGTCTATGGATTTATAAAATCCATAGAAATCCATGGACATTTTAAAATCCAACAAAATCCATCAAAATTCCAATCCAATACACCCCCCTTAGTCTTTTGGGAGACTCCACGTGGAGTCTATGGATTTATAAAATCCATAGAAATCCACGGACATTTTAAAATCCAACAAAATCCATCAAAATTCCAATCCAATACACCCCCCTTAGTCTTTTGATTTGTATTATGTTATGCCTATCATTTAGCATATGATTCCTTCATTCACTCTTTCCTTATATAAATTAGGAAAGCTTTCACCTACTTGTATATAGTGTAAAGCATGTTGCTGTAAATTATTCAATGCAAATATAATATTTACAATCACATGGTATCAACCTAAGCAACTGAAACCCTAATCTCTCTCCGCTACTCTTTTCTTTCATCTCATTCAGTCCATCGGCCTCAGGTCATGTTTGGTTCAAACTCCTCATCCAACATCTTTTCTGACACTCTACCATATGCCGCTTTAATTCATATGCTCACTATTAAACTATCATCGACCAATTACTTGCTATGGCGAAGTCAAATCTATACTCTTCTCATTGGTTAAGGGCTCGTTAGCCTCGTTAATGGATCACATTCGGCGCCACCGACTGCCATGACAGTGGATGGCAAATCAACTCCAAACCCGGACTATCACTTTTGGCGTATTGATGATCAGAGACTAGTAAGTCTCATGTTTTCCTCCCTAACCGTGGAATCAATGTATGTTGTGGTTGGCTACTCTACTGCTCGAGCCGTTCAGCTTGCCTTGAAAAATACATTTAGCCATCAATCAAAGGCTAGAGAAAACTTCATCTCAAGGGACAACTTCAATCTATTAAGAAAGGTGATCACTCCGTCGCTGATTTTGGTCGTGAATTCAAACTCGTGTGTGATCAATTATCGGCAATTGGGCGCTCCCTTGATGAAACCGATAAAACCCATTTGTTCTTGAAAGGGCTTGGATCAACCTTTTCTAGTTTTTCAGCAACTCAAATGGCTATGCCGCCCTTGCCATTATTTTCCGATCTACTCAATAATGCTAAAGCCTGGGACATGTTTCAACAAACTCTTAAACCAAACACTTTTCCACAAGCAACTTTTACTGTGAACACTATCTCTCGATCTTCATCAAATCCGTCATCTCGTGGTCGCGGCTCTGGTCAGAAAAAGGGTGGTCGTGGTTTTAGACAAAAACGTCAACCTCTGATGCACTATTTATTGTGCACTAAACTGCAACTAACACAGGACAATGCAATATAGCAAGCGAATCGAGTATCGTATCCACAGGGACTGAATATTTGATAAATACTGAGTACTAAGCTAACAACTCTCTATTATCCAGGCTACCAACTATAAGACTTCTAAAACTAGGCACGAATTTAAATAAAAGAAGAGAAAATAAACAAACTTCAAAAGACAAAAATAAATTAATTAAACAAATAATCAAACTCAATCAATTAATGAAATATTAATCCTAGGGAATGCAGCACACATGTATCCACTATGATTCAATTTAATCCTAATCTTTCCCAATTTTAATCCGATTAAAGGTGAGGAATCAGAAATATATCTACCTATCTCCGCCAGGTCTCAAGGTAGAAGCAGATTAATAAACAACCTATTACTTTCGTCTCTAGGTTAATTTACTAACTCCCGATAGAACCACAGATTTAAATTCCCCTACAGATTCCTTAGAACGTGTATCAAATTATTCAATTAATCCCACTAATTAATTATCTCCGCCAGGACTCAAATTAACTAGCTAGCATGCATCAATTATGATCAGTAATTAAGCATGAAATCAAAAGCACTTGAACATTTGAACACATTAATCGGAAGGGAAAAAAATAACAAGATTAAATTAAATACATAGCTTCAATCATGCTTTGCAAACCCTAGAATTAATAAAAGACTACCCACGCATAATTAAAACCATAGAAATAATAGAACTAAGAATAATCATAAACATAATATAAATATGCGATAGATTAGAAAAACCGGAATGACGATTCGTTGATTAAAACTTGAATTCTTCAATGTTGAATGTTCACGGCAAACCTCGAAAGTAAAAAATAAGTTTTGAACTCTAAAATAATGAATAAAGTCTGTGTAAAAACGTCCAAAAATCGTGCAAAGCAAAGCCTTATATAGTTGGGGAAAAACAGAGCCCAAAAAGGAAGGAAAAAGAGCCCAATTTTCGGCGTAAAGTGGCACGGACCGTGCCGTGTGACAGCACGGACCGTGCCGTTGCTCCAGAGACTCCGAAATCCACTTGTCTGATGGCACGGGCCGTGCCGTCTGACAGCACGGACCGTGCCAGCGCGCACGCTCCGACACGCTCCGCCGTTTTGCTCCGTTCTCTCTCGTTTCTCATCCGATTGATCCGATTCAAGTTGCGTTGCGACCCTCTCTTGATCCTCTATCTTTCTAGCAACTTTCCTCCTTGAATTGGATCTTGGATAAATCTCAAATTCAACTCAAACTTGCACAAGAAACAGCAAAACATCAAAAAGCACATGGAAACTCGAAACTAGCATAAAAACTCAACAAACGCATGCATTACTCTACGAATATGAGCCATACAACTACTCAAATGCATGTAAAAACCATGTTTATCAATCCCCCAAACTTGAACCATTGTTCGTCCTCGAACAATGAGAAGAACATTAAGAAAATATAAACATGGAGGAGAACAAGTACACTCGATCATAAATGCTTCACGAACATGCTCAAAATAATTTTAATTGCATAAATTCAACATCCATCAACTTCTCCAAATCTCAGCACAATTAATATCCATAAACAAAGCATGAACCTCACCGATATGTGTATCGCTCATCTCACAAGTGTATCAAATAACGCTCATCGAATCAAATGCAAATGCAAAAGTGTTAACCATAGGCTTGCCAATCGTCTAAAACACTCATATACTCAATCATAGAAGAATAAAGATCAATGAGGTCTTTGATTTAGGATGTAATGTCGGGACATTGGTTAAGGTTAGGAATTTTTGGCTAAGTGACTCGAAAATTCAACACACTCACAACCTTTTTCAACTCCAACCACAAGTATGGATCCAAAATCCATCTTCCAACTCTTTCCAACTCCCTCACACTTCAAAACATTATTCTCCTATGCTCATCTCAACAACAAAAATACAAACAAGCCAACAAATAGCAAACATTCTCAATTGCTACCTTTCAATATTTGACTCTTTTTGTTTCTTTTCCACACAATTTTTTTTCTTATGTTTTTTTTCTTTTTTTCAATTTTTTTTCTTTTTCTTTCACGAGCCTATGAGAATATCTTTCACCCCAATATCAATATCTCCACTCTCTCCCCACAAAAACACTATTTTCCATAACAAGATACCCTTATTCACCTTCCGAACCCCCTATCATTCAAGTTCATGAACAAAAGGCAATTATGGCTCAAATTGGCTAGCAAGGATCAATTTTTCCGGTTAGTGTTTAGGAATTAATGTGGCTATGAAAAGATGGCCTCAAATCACTTCTAAATTCTATACACGATCGAGATTATTCGAATAGAAATCATGGCAAGTTCTAGACACACCAAAGCATGCATGACAAACACTCATGAAAGAAATCAAACTGTGCATTGATATACAGTTAAGGCTCAAAAAACTCACAGGACTATTCATGCTTCATTTACTTCAATTTCAAGTACATCAATTCAAATAAGTCAAGATCCATCAAATTCATGCAATATTTTTCAAAACAACGCTCATTTTCATCATTAGCATTTCACGAGTTCACAAAAAACATGGCTTTCAACCACAAAAACACAAAATACACAAAGAAAACAAAACACAAAGGCAAAAGACACTAAGAAACAAAACACATGCCAAACATATCGAATCCATCCCCCTCCCCCAAACTTATTCAACTGCAAAGAGAATAAGTTTGGAGGGAACTAAATAAAGATGTGTTTGGAACGAACTCACCGTACACCAACATGGAGAAAAGGACCTCGAAACCCAGCATGGATGATCTCAGCATAGCTTTTGGGCTCCAAACGCCTTTCTACAAGTTAGCACACTAAAACATGACACAAAACAAAAGCAAAGAAAGAAAACAAAGCAGATAAAAAAAAATGATGGGTTACCTCCCATCCAGTGCTTTATTTAACGTCTTTAGCTAGACGGTACCTCAACAGTCAATGAGGTCGAAAACAGCACTCCAACCAACAAAATTGTCGCCCCTTTCGAGGACTGCTATCCACTGCCACTGTTGGCTTCTCTGGTGCCACTGCAACGAGCATAGCTCCTCTCACATTCTTCTTTCGGAAGACCCGAAATTTAACTCTCATCTTCTTTGGAGCTAGAGCTGCAGAAAATCCCCCATTATCTTGTAAAACCATGCACATCTCAGATAACTGTGCTTTTGGAGCTTTCGGAACATGTGTTGGAGACGTCTTCATCATTAGCTTCTCTTCCAGCTTGTCATTCATATCGTCCATGAAGCTGTGGGCCAAACTCACATCATCACACTGCGGGA
This sequence comes from Perilla frutescens, assembly GCA_026008535.1. Classification (NCBI taxonomy): domain Eukaryota; kingdom Viridiplantae; phylum Streptophyta; class Magnoliopsida; order Lamiales; family Lamiaceae; genus Perilla; species Perilla frutescens. The sequence goes on along the minus strand of BRKX01000007.1, from coordinate 16,670,906 downwards.
TATCTTTTGGTGGAGGATTTCGAACAATAACTCGTTCTCTATCAATCCCCAAAGTCATCGTGCCTCTCTTCATGTCCAACTCCGCCTCACAAGTAGCAAGAAATGGTCTCCCCAAGATTAGAGGCATCTTGGGGTCTTCAGGCATGTCCATCACCACAAAATCTGCAGGAAACATCAAGTTCGCCACTTTGACAAGCACGTCCTCGATGATTCCTCGTGGCTTGGCAAAGGATCTATCCGCAAGCTGGATTTCCATCTCAATCTCCTTCAACGCTCCTAATTTCAGCCTCTTGTAGACAGTGAAAGGCATCAAATTTATGCTAGCTCCAGAATCGCATAGCACTCTCTCAAAATAGGATCTCCCAATCTTCACAGGAATAGTAAAGCTACCCGAATCTGCCGTCTTCAACGGTAGCTTCTTTTGCAGCCAATCACTGCACTCTTCCACCAGATGAACCATCTCGACAGCCTCCACCTTCTTCTTTCTCATGACGGCCTCTTTCAAGATTTTAACTCCACCAGGTAAACCTCGTAAAGTATCAAGAAGAGGGATATTGATGTGTACCTTTCTGAAGATGTCGAACAAATGATCAACAGCAGAATTTGGAGAAGGAGGAAGGGACACAGGTGGCGCCACCTTTGGAGCTGCAGTTGGCGCCAACTTCGGTGCAGAAGGATGCGCGGCGCCAGACACCACCTGAATGGCATTGCAGTGCGCATTCGGGTTAACCTCAGTGTGGCTTGGAAACTGTCCCAGCTTGTGTTGAGTTGCCACTTGGTTTGCTAGTTGGCTCACTTGGACTTCCAGCATATTCACTTGCTTCGATAAGGCGCTCACGGTCCCTTCAATTTGCGTAATCTTTGTGCCGGTGGCCCCGATGAATGAGTTTTGATTAGAAATCAACTGTGCCACCATGTCGTCCAGTGATGGCTTCTTTGGCTCAGCTGGGGCTGCAGCAGGAGTAACAAAACCCGGAGGTTGTAGGGCGTTGTTGGGGTTAGCATAGGAAAAATTCGGATGATTTCTATTGTTCGGGTGATACGCCATGTTGTTGCTCTGGAATCCTTGCTGGCCTCTATCGTAGTTTCTCTGATTGATAAAATTCACGCCTTCCACTGCAGAGGATTTAGAACCTTGCTGTTGCACTGCATTCACATCCATGTGCGCACGTCGCCCCTCAAGAACTTGTTTCTTCAATTCCTCAATCTCAGCCCTCAGATCATCCATTCCAGAATCAGATACTGCAGCTGCAGGCCTTGTTTCTCATCTCTCCATCAGCCACTGATAACTGGTATCCGCCATCTCCTCAATAATCCGTAGTGCTTTAGCTGCAGTGCGATTTACCAAACATCCTCCAGCTGAGGCGTCCACCAATCTCTTTGTATTGATCGTCAAGCCACTGTAGAAGTGTGTGACTTGTTGATCTGTGCTGAATCCATGCTATGGACAGGACCGCAGCAAATCTCTGTATCTCTCCCAGGCCTCATAAATGGACTCATCCCCCATCTGAGTGAAATGGGTGATGTCCGCAATGATCTTCTGCGCCTTTGATGGAGGAAAGTACTTGGCAAGGAATGTCTGGCACATCTGGTCCCATGTAGTAATGGACGTCTTGTCCAAGCTTTTTAACCATTCCTTGGCTCGATCCTTCAGAGAAAAGACGAACATCCTCATGCGAATGATGTCGTCACTGACACCGTTCATTTTGATAGTGTCACAGATATCCAAAAATGCATCCAGATGAGCATTTGGATTCTCCGTAGCCCGTCCGCCAAACTGTTGGGTAGCGACCATGTTAATCAGAGCAGGACGGAGCTCGAAATTATTCGCGGCGATGCCGCCACCCCATCCAGTGCCTAAGTATCTGTCAGTTGGAGCCCGATACAGCTGATTTAGAGGTGCTGCTTCCGGTTCGGGCTCCGCCTGTCGAGCAAGTCTTTGCTCCATCTCTTGCAGACGTCTAGCCAATGCTTCCATCTCAGTCTCGTTGTTGGCTGCCATCTCTTTCTCTTTTAATCTGCGCTCCTTATTCCTCTGTCTATGAGCTCGATCAGGGGAATTAGCAACAGGGTCTACGTGTGGATGTGTAGACCTTGTTTTCATACACTACCTGAAGTAATAAATTATTGTCAGTAATAATATCAGTGTAAAAATCAAATTCAGTCCCCGGCAACGGCGCCAAAAAGTTGATGCACTATTTATTATGCACTAAACTGCAACTAACACAGGACAATGCAATATAGCAAGCGAATCGAGTATCGTATCCACAGGGACTGAATATTTGATAAATACTGAGTACTAAGCTAACAACTCTCTATTATCCAGGCTACCAACTATAAGACTTCTAAAACTAGGCACGAATTTAAATAAAAGAAGAGAAAATAAACAAACTTCAAAAGACAAAAATAAATTAATTAAACAAATAATCAAACTCAATCAATTAATGAAATATTAATCCTAGGGAATGCAGCACACATGTATCCACTATGATTCAATTTAATCCTAATATTTCCCAATTTTAATCCGATTAAAGGTGAGGAATCAGAAATATATCTACCTATCTCCGCCAGGTCTCAAGGTAGAAGCAGATTAATAAACAACCTATTACTTTCGTCTCTAGGTTAATTTACTAACTCCCGATAGAACCACATATTTAAATTCCCCTACAGATTCCTTAGAACGTGTATCAAATTATTCAATTAATCCCACTAATTAATTATCTCCGCCAGGACTCAAATTAACTAGCTAGCATGCATCAATTATGATCAGTAATTAAGCATGAAATCAAAAGCACTTGAACATTTGAACACATTAATCGGAAGGGAAAAAAATAACAAGATTAAATTAAATACATAGCTTCAATCATGCTTTGCAAACCCTAGAATTAATAAAAGACTACCCACGCATAATTAAAACCATAGAAATAATAGAACTAAGAATAATCATAAACATAATATAAATATGCGATAGATTAGAAAAACCGGAATGACGATTCGTTGATTAAAACTTGAATTCTTCAATGTTGAATGTTCACGGCAAACCTCGAAAGTAAAAAATAAGTTTTGAACTCTAAAATAATGAATAAAGTCTGTGTAAAAACGTCCAAAAATCGTGCAAAGCAAAGCCTTATATAGTTGGGGAAAAACAGAGCCCAAAAAGGAAGGAAAAAGAGCCCAATTTTCGGCGTAAAGTGGCACGGACCGTGCCGTGTGACAGCACAGACCGTGCCGTTGCTCCAGAGACTCCGAAATCCACTTGTCTGATGGCACGGGCCGTGCCGTCTGACAGCACGGACCGTGCCAGCGCGCACGCTCCGCCCTTTTGCTCCGTTCTCTCTCGTTTCTCGTCCGATTGATCCGATTCAAGTTGCGTTGCGACCCTCTCTTGATCCTCTATCTTTCTAGAAACTTTCCTCCTTGAATTGGATCTTAGATAAATCTCAAATTCAACTCAAACTTGCACAAGAAACAGCAAAACATCAAAAAGCACATGGAAACTCGAAACTAGCATAAAAACTCAACAAACGCATGCATTACTCTACGAATATGAGCCATACAACTACTCAAATGCATGTAAAAACCATGTTTATCAACCTCATTGTCAAATTTGTCGGATCAATGGACACTATGCTAATGCTTGTCCAGATCGTTTTAATCGTAGCATTACTGCTCCAGCAGCTAACATAGCTGAGGCTTTTTCTGCTACCTGCACTATCTCAGATTCTCCCACATCTGATTGGTTCTTGGATACAGGTGCATCAGCCCATATGACTCCTACTTCAGCACAGTTGAACTCTTCTACGCCTTACACAGGTTTGGATTCTGTTGTTGTCGGTAATGGTGGTCTATTACCTATCTCTCATATCGGGTCTTGTTGTTTGAATACTTCTATCCAATTATCAGATATATTGGTCGTTTCAGGACTCACTAAAAACTTGCTTTCGGTAAGAAAATTGACTACTGCTTTACCTGTTGATGTGGTTTTTACTGATAATTATTTTACAATCCAGCATCGGGTCAATCGGGAAATACTAGCTCGAGGCAGACGTAGACATGGTCTTTATGTATTGGATAATTCTCCGGTGGCTTTGGTAGCAGCTCGTCGACCTAAAGCGTCATTTGAATTATGGCACTCAAGGCTTGGTCACGTATCTTTTGATGTAATTTCTTTTTTACATAAAATTGGGAGTATCTCTGTTACTGCTTTGTGTTGCCCAAACCTGTGATTTGTGACTCTTGTGAGAAAGCTAAAAGCAAGCGGTTACCCTTTGCTTTGGATGATAAACGCTCATCCTCTGTTTTGGACATAGTTCATTGTGATTTATGGGGGCCTGCGCCCGTAAAATCTACATCTGGTTTCCAGTATTATGTTATTTTTATGGATGATTATTCCATATGTACGTGGCTATATCCTCTGCGACAAAAATCTGATTTTTATGATGTGTTACTCCAGTTTAATGCATTTGTTACCAATCAGTTTTCTAGCAATATTAAAACCTTTCACAGTGATGGGGGCACCGAGTTTACAAATAATAAGGTGAAAAACTTTTTTCGAGCATCAGGCATTCGTCATATTTTTCTTATCCATATACGCCTGCTCAAAATGGACGTGTTGAACATAAACATAGACACGTTACTGAAATAGTACTTGCAATGCTATTTCATTCTCACACTCCTATGAACTTTTGGGTCGAAGCGTTCAGTAATGCCGCGTATGTTATAAATTGTTTGCCTTCCAAAGTGCTAGATGGAAAATCACCATTTGAGTTATTATTTTCCACTACTCCGAATTTTGAGAACTTTCATCCATTTAGTTGTCGAGTTTATCCATGTCTCAAAGACTATGCTGTGAACAAATTTGAGCCTCGAAGCACAACTTGTGTTTTTATGGGTTATAGTAGCATACATGAAGGGTTTCATTGTTATGATACCAAAACCTTTCGCGTTTATATTTCCCGTTATGCTAAATTTGATGAGTCATTTTTTCCGTTCTCTAAATCTCTTGACAGGGTCCATCTCTAACTCTCTCCCTGTCTCAGACTTTTCTGAACTGAAACGATTGGCTGGTCCATTGATCCACCCTTCTATTGCTCATGTTGAGGACACTCACCCACGTCCATGCACAATATGTGATGATATCCCTTCTTCTACTTTGAATGGCTCAATATCACAACCTACAACCATTCTGGACGAGCCCGATATCCATGCCCAACATGAAAATGAGCTGCTTGCTGATCCTATTTATGAGTTTCGTCCACTTGTTCAGCCGCCGGCGGTTTTTTCTACTCATCCGATGCAAACTCGATCTAAGTTAGGTATCTTTAAGCTGAAACATTTGCTAAGTTATGCATGTACTCGTTTATTTAATGCTCTCATTACGGTTAGTGAACCTCGTGGGATCAAGTCCGTATTAAAATGACCAGAATAGGTTGCAGCTATGCATAACGAGCTTTCTTATTTCAAATCAAACTTGGGATCTATTTCCCCATCCTCCAGATACGAATATAGTGGGATCTAAATGGGTTTTCCGAACTAAATTCTTGGCTGATGGCTCAATTGATCGCCATAAAGCTCGTCTAGTTGTATAGGGCTTTACTCAGCTTTCAGGTTTTGACTATTCTTATACCTTTAGTCCCGTGGTACAGGCCTCTACAGTTCGAATTGTGCTATCTATTGTTGTTTTACATGATTGGCCTCTCCATCAGTTGGATATCAAAAATGCTTTTCTAAATGGTGTTTTATCCAAGCTCGTGTTCATGGAGCAACCCCCAGGATTTATAGATGCTCAATTTCTGAATCATGTTTGTCACCTTAAAAAGGTGTTATATGGTCTAAAGCAGGCTCCTCGTGCTTGGTTCCAACGGCTTAGTGATTTTCTCTTAAGTATTGGGTTTATCTGCAGTCGTTCTGACTCTTCCTTGTTCATCTACATTCATGGGTCATCCATTTTATACCTCTTAGTCTATGTTGATGATTTTATTTTGAAAGGTTACTCTTCTGATAGCTTGCAATCTTTTATCACTCGCCTTCAAAAAGATTTTGCCATCATAGATTTAGGAAAGTTAAATTATTTTTTGGGTCTTGAGGTCACCTATACTTCATCGGGCATTTTTTTGAACCAGGTAAAATATGCTCGTGATATTCTTCAACGCGCAGCTCTTAAAGATTCAAAACCTGTCTCTACTCCATTAGTTGCTGGTTGTCAACTTTCGACAGATGGGGAGTCATTTGCTGATCCAACCTTATATCGATCATTAGTTGGAGCTCTACAATACCTCACGATCACACGACTTGATTTATCATTTACCATAAATCTTGTCAGTCAGCATCTTCAACGACCTACCATTGCACATTTTCAGACGGTAAAGCGAATTCTTCGATACGTGAAAAGTACTTCGACTTTTGGCTTATCTTTTACTCGTAGCTCTTCACTTTCTCTCATTGCGTACTCTGATGCAGACTGGGCTCGTTGTGTTGAAACAAGACGATCTACATATGGTTACTCTATTTATCTTGGTGGTAATCTAGTTTCTTGGAGTGCTAAAAAACAACCCACAGTCTCTCATTCTAGTTGTGAGTCAGAGTATCGTGCTCTTGCAAACCCAGCTTCAGAAGTTGTGACTGTACTTCAGCTTCTTCGTGAGCTTCAAGTCAAATTTCCTTCTTGCACGATTCTTTATTCGGATAACAATAGCGCTGTATTCCTGAGTCAAAACCCGAGTGCTCATAAGTGAGCTAAGAACATTGATATTGACTTTCATTTTGTTTGAGAGCTTGTTTTCAATGGGCGCCTCGAGACGCAGTTTATCTCATCTGACCTCCAGATTGCAGATATTTTTACAAAAGCTCTCCATCGTCCACTTTTCGAATTTTTTTGGGCCAAGCTATGCGTTGGACCTCATCCCATGTCTTTCTTGAGGGGGGATAATAGCATCAAATAAATCAGTAGATTTAGTCTTTTGATTTGTATTATATTATGCCTATCATTTAGCATATGATTCCTTCATTCACTCTTTCCTTGTATAGATTAGGAAAGCTTTCCCCTACTTGTATATAGTGTAAAGTATGCTGCTGTAAATTATTCAATGCAAATATAATATTTACAATCACAATATATATTAAAAAAAATTCCAATCACTCTCATCTCTCTCTCTTACGATTGTTTCCGCCGCATATCCTCTCTCAACATCTCTCACCACTGGCGATTCTCTACCCGATAACTATTGTTTCTCCACACAATCGCACCCTCCACGATCTTCCCCCACAACCGATGCTTAACTATATATATCATTCACCCAATGCACCAATTACCATCTACTCTCACGATCACCGCCGCAGGAATTTGTGGCAGCATCATCACCAACTATCGTGACCACTAGCGCGGAGTCCTCTCCGAAACTGGTGCTTTGTCATCAACATCTCTTCCGTATAGTTCAATTTCTTACTGTAAGTTTATCTAGGGTTTTAATTTAGGGCATTTTAATTTAGTGTATTTTAATTTAGGGCATTTTCATTTAGAATAACATAATCCTAATTTGAGTTGATTGTGTTGGTCTTGTTGGTTCTGTTTCGGTGCGATGAGTTTATGTTTTGTTGGTTCTGTTTAGGTGCTATGAGTTTATATTTTGTTGGTTCTGTTTAGGTACTATTAGTTTATGTTTTATTGGTCTGATTGCTTGTTTTATTTATAGTGATACTTAATTGTATTGGTAGTAATTCTTATGTGAATTATTAGTGATACATGACAACATTGTTTATAGTAGTTTATCAAAAATTAAAATACTACTAGTGTAAACGAGTTGTGCACTTGTCTCATTAAAACATGTTGCGGTTTGTTCTTAAAATTCAAATATGCTCTAGCAATTCTTGTTAATTATTAGTGATACTTCATTGTATTTGTAATGTTGCTTACATTCATTATTAGTGATACTATGTTGCATTTTTAAGAAATTTTATATTTTGCTTATAAGTTATGTCTCATGGGATTTTATGATATTTCAAATGCTAGTATTGAATGGCAGTATCTTATGCTTTCACTTCTGCAATCTGCATCTTAGTCACATTGACAAAATGAAGTAATTTGATGAATTTTTGGATAGATAGCTGTTGTTATGTTATTACATTGTTAAGGAAGTTGATTAAAACTTTAAGAATCTAGCATGCAAGTCTTGTTCAGTATTACTAATACTTTATTGCTTTGATAGTGATGTTTAACTGAATTATCAATGATACTTTATTGCATTGTTACTGATGTTAAGAAAGTTATCATTATGAAATAGTTGACAATGTTTAATTAAGTGAATATATTTCATTAAATACACTTAACTGCATTCTTAATTATTGTTTTAATTTAATTTTATATTGCAGTGAACATGATGCTAAGGAAGGTGATGAATGTGATGTCAATGAGGATGAAGATGTTTGTGCTTCACCTGAAACCAAACACGACGCTAAGGAATCTGATGGTGTTCTCAATATATTAAATAATTTTATGAATTATTAGTAATCGTTTAGTATTATAACTTATAAACTACAATATTAATACTAATGTAACAAAGTATCACTATCTGTATCGTGAAGTGACACTATTTATTTTGTGAATAATTTAATAGCATAGCAGATAATATGTATCACTATTAATGCATAAAAGTATCGCTATGTGTATTGCGAAGTAACACTATTTACTTCGTGTATTATCAGTAATAAAAAATAGAGACACACGCATGCAAAACGTAAAAAAAACATCAGCAACAGTAATTATATTCTCAACATATCAAATAATTTCTTGAATTATTAGTAATCATTTACCATCATAACTTATAAAATACAGTATCAATACTAATGAACAAAGTATCATTGTCTGTGTAGTGAAGTAACACTATTTAACTCTGAAGTGAAGTATCATTATATATAAATTTGGCGAAATATCATTATCTATTCAGTGAAGTATCATCACCTATGGAGTGGAGTCTCATTACTATAGAAAAAAGTATCACTAATTACAAAAGAAAGTATTACTAATTACAAAAGAAAGTATCACTAATTAGAAAGAAAAGTGTCAATTTAAAACATAATCTCAAATTGAGAATCGGATCTATGAATACAATAAAAACTCATTCTTGAATAAAAAAAATTATTTCATTATCATAGAGAAAAATATTATTGATTAGAAAATAAAGTATCACTAATTACAAAAGAAAGTAATACTAATTACAAATAAAAGTATCACTAAAAATCTTCAACACGATCTCAATCTGCTACAAACTCAAAACCCAAAATAGTTAGAAACTCTCAACTAAAACTCAGCTATACAATTTACTGTATGACGGAAAACTAACAGTCTAACACTACAGAGTTCTGATGAATTGAAAACAAGATGCACCTTTGCTGCTTGAGTTAAGCCATCAATATGCACCGAAATATGGTGATCCCAATTATCTTATGCTTCGCCCTTATTAAGCCCCAATTTCATCAGCTTCTTCCCCAAAGACGATTTCATCTCCGTCCGACCCTAACTACAATAATTCTACTTTCTCTCTCTTACTCTGAAATTTAATTTCATGACTAACTAGAATTCCCAACAAAAGCATGAATCAATCAAAAAGCCAATACATATGAAAGGGTAAAAAAAGAGGAAAATAGTATCATATAGTCAATATATTGATAGTATGTTCAGAATTGTTCAACAACACATAAACATACTATGGAAGATAAATAATCGAAATCCAGAAACCCCAATTCTTCAACTTCAACAACATAATTACGATAAATACATTTGATGAATTCACAACTCTCGTAATTCAATTTCAACAAACATCCAATTATCTATGTCTTCACAAATCTCAATTAAATTGTGAAAATACTTTTAGCGCGTCAATACGTCGAACAAACACTCAAATGCGAGAGTTTTAATTTCTTCACTAGCGGCGCTCTATTCACGGCTTCTCCGAGGATGGCGGTGAGATCTGAATCCGACACCATTCAATTAACAGACGATTCAAGGAAGGCATCGAAATCCGACATCGGATTGAGGCCGGAGATCATGGATTCGAGCCATGACGAGAGATAGAAAGGGTTGTAGTGTGTGGTTTCGGACGCGAGCTGTGAGAGGCCGTGGAGAAGAGGAAAAAGAATTAGGGATTGGAGAAGAGGCGATCGATTAGGACAATTGAGAGAGAGATAAGCCCGATTTTTTTAGTATATATATGGCTGGGTCGGATCCGGGTCAGGTGGAGATCCGTCTAACGTAAGAGACCCGTTAGACGGTCTCACACAAGTGTGCCCCTTCAAATAATATGTAACTTTCTGAATTTAATCAAAGCATAATATTATATTACTAATTCTGAATTTGGTTATGAAATATTTTTCAATTTTTTAAAATAATTGACTGGAATTCTTAAATTAATTTTCTATATAATTTTAAATTTTGAATAATTATTTTTTGAAATCATGTAATATTAATATTTTAATTAAGAATATTAAATTTATATGGGTTAATTACTATAAAATACACAAACTTTGACAACATTTGCAAATTAGACACAAACTTTAAAATTTTGCAATTAAAACACAAACTTACATTTTTTTGCAAAATAGACAAACTCAAAGCAAAATTTTAAAATCAATTGAATTTGAAAACCGCAAAGCTATAAAAATTGTTCACCTTTCGATTTAGATGGCATTGCATTGGTTTTAATAAGTGAAAATGAATTACATGTCGCAAATTCTCATTTTTCCGTTAGTCCGAAAAATTTGAGTTTGTCTATTTTGCAAAAAAATGTAAGTTTGTGTTTTAATTGCAAAATTTTAAAGTTTGTGTCTAATTTGCAAATCTTGTCAAAGTTTGTGTATTTTATAGTAATTAACCCAAATTTATATACCCATGAAATAACTTTTCTTTATTAAATAATGAATGCAATATATTAGTATAAATACTTAAATTGTATGCGACATTAATGCGATGATGGGTTATTAATTAATTCTATAAATTATAAGAGAAATATTGACCAAATAACATCTTGCCATGCACACTAACCATTATACGGTATGAGAGAGCCAACGAAGTTCAATCTTCTCTGGTATTGACAATGATGTTGTCTATTTCATTATAAAAAAAATCAGGGTGAATGTTGGGATATGAGGTACATCAAAAATTAGAGCAAGCATTGTGCATTCTTTTTATTCATATTTGCTATCTCGTTGTAGGCACTGAAAATTTATAAGATATATATAATATTTTTATTGATTTTTATATATTTATTTAGTTTTGGAATCTTATGAAATCTAAAATTAGATAAAATATTTAAATAATAAATATATTATCATATGATAAACATCAAGTGTCTTTGGCAACAAGTAAATATATTTGCAGAGATATATATCAATATTCAAGAGCCAATGAGATCGCGCCACGTCAGCCCTAGATACTCATACTTACAACTATGAATAGGGCCTCGATATCAGTTGAAAATCACACAAAAAATCATTTGAAGAGTTCAAGAATTTGAGAAGAAATTCCATAAGTAAAATTCTATCAAATATTCAAAGCGTTCTTGCGACATTCAAAACCATTCTTCACCAAATTCATCCTGAAGTCGGCGTTTGATCCATAAGCAAGGCAGTCAAAGGTGTTTGATCCAGAAACAAGGCGACAACTCTCTGGATTAATGTTGTCACGTTCAAATACCAAGTTAAAGAAGATCGATGATACAAATCTTCCCTGAAAACTTCAAAGACCAAATTCAAACAAATCCGAGAAAATTAAAGAGGCAAATTTACTCTGAAGATTTCAAAGACCATTTAAAGATCAAAGTTTGAAGAGGTTGTCAGGTTCAAATACCAAGTCAAAGAAGATCGATGATACAAATCTTCTCCGAAAATTTCGAAGACCAAATTCAAACAAGTCCGAGAAATTTAAAAAGGTAAATTTACTCTAAACATTTCAAAGACCGTTTAAAGATCAAATTTTGAAGAGAAGAATCAGAGGAAAATTTGAGATTGGATCAGTATGAATATGTTTTGATCCATAAATTATTTTATTTGTACACATTTTGTATTTTACCAAAATTAAATACAAAAATTTGTGTTACAAATTTTGACACACCCGGTGGGACCATCTCTACCTCTCATATCTTTTTTTTCTTCAAATTTCATCAAGCATCAAGATTTCTGCATTCCTGGAAAATCAGATCAGAAATTTGACGAAGCTTGCTTTTAACCGTTTAAAGATCAAATTTTGAAGAGAAGAATCTGAGGAAAAATAGAGATTGGATCTGTATGAATATATTTTGATCCATAAATCATTTTATTTATGCACATTTTGTGTTTTACCAAATTAAATACAAAAATTTGTGTTACAAATTTTGACATCATCTCATTCTCTACCTCTCATCTCTTCTTTTCTTCAAATTTCATTAAGCATCAAGATGTCTGCATTCCTGGAAGAGCAGATCACAAATTTGACGAAACTTGCTGAAGAACTTGCCAAACGAATACAAGATAAAGATAATGAAGTTGAGATATCTACAAAGCTACATGCCAACAAAAGTGAAAAATCTACAGCTAAAGAAATTGAAATATCATTTGATAGCTCAATACAAGTCGATCAACTAAAAGATTTCATACCGAAAACAATTAAAGAAAAGTCTTGAGAGAACAACAAATCACTTTAGACTTACAAAAAATTATATACCCCAAGAATTGTCGGCTTGAAGATGCCAGACAGCTATCAACCGCCAAAATTTTAACAATTTGTTGGTAAAGAAAATCCAAGACAGCATGTGGCTCACTTTGTAGAGACATGCAATGATGCTGGGACATACGAAGATCACTAAGTGAAGCAATTCATTTGCTCTTTAAATGACAACGCGTTTGATTGGTATACCGATTTGGAGCTAAATTCAATTGATAGTTGGGGGTAACTAGAAAAAGAATTTCTTAACCGCTTCTACAGCACTCAAAGGACAGTCAGCTTGATTGAGCTCACAAATACAAACCAACAAAAATAAGAGTTTGTCATCGACTACATCAACCGCTGGAGGAACTTAGCATGAATTTCAAAGATCAATTATTAGAAACTTCAACAATTGAAATGTGCATCCAAGGCATGTGTTGGGGTCTTCGATATATTTTGAAAAAGATTCAACCAAAGACCTTCGAGGAATTGGCCACTGGATCTTATGACATGGAGTTAAGCATGGCCGCAAATGAATTTCAAGAACTATCGATGCAAAAGCATCACAACTTTGAAGAAGAGCTAGAAATAAATGATGGGGACGGAAGAATCTCCAAGTGAAGAAGAAGAAGATGATGATGATGATGATGATGATGATGATGATGATGAAACGGCTACAAGTCTCATCAAGGGCTTATTTAAGTCTTTCAATACACGTCACAACCCATGAAAAGAAAAAGGACAACGCTTCTTGATAATAGCCTAAACTATCTTCCAAAGCCAAAACTATCTAATTTTTTTAAGAAATGCTCAAACGCTCCTTGATAAGAGCTTAAACTATTTTCAAAAGCTCATTGATAAAGGTCAAAACTATCTAAACTCTTTAAAAATGTCAAGTGCTTCTTGATAAGAGTCCAAACTATCCATAAAGCTCCTAGACGTGAGCAAAAACTATCTAACTTCTTTGAAGAAATTTCCATTAAGACTCCTTGACACGAGTATAAAATGTCTATAAATCCAAATTCAAATCTAAGTACTCACGAAAACGCGTATAAAAGGTCTATAAAGTCCAAATTCAAGTTGAGGCTTCTCAATACGAGCATAAACTATCTAAATTCACATCCAAATTGAAGGCTCCTTGATACGAGTATAAACTATCTAATAAATTTAAATTGAAGAACTCTTGAATATGAGTATAAATTATTCACAAGTTTAATTTTAAGAACTCCTTGATACGAGTATAAACTATCTAATAAATTCAAGTTCAAAACTCTTTGATACGAGTTTAAACTATGTAATCAATTTTTGAGATTCATTCATTTCAAATAAAAGTCGTCCATTAACAAGTCTCGAGGGGCATTTGTAAGCAGTGAAAATTTATAAAATATATATAATATTTTTATTAATTTTTATATATTTATTTAGTTTTGGAATATTATCAAATCCAAAATTAGATAAAATATTTAAATAATAAAGATATTATCATATGATAAATATCAAGTGTCTTTGGTAACAAGTAAATATCTTTGCAAAGATATATATCAATATTCAAGAGCCAATGAGATCGCGTCACGTCAGCCCTAGCTTACTTACAACTATAAGTAGGACCTCCATATCAGTTGGAAATCACACCAAAAATTATTTGAAGAGTTCAAGAATTTGAGAAGAAATTCCATAAGTAAAATTCTCTCAAATTTTCAAAGCGTTCTTGCGACATTCAAAGTCATTCTTCAACAAATTCATCCCGAAGTCGGTGTTTGATCCATAAACAAGACAGTCAAAGACGTTTGATCCGGAAATAAGGCGACAATCCTCTGGATTAACATTGTCACATTCAAATACCAAGTCAAAGAAGATCGATGATACGAATCTTCTCCGAAAACTTCAAAGATCAAATTTAAACAACAAGTCCGAGAAAATCAAAGAGGCAAATTTACTCTGAATATTTCGAAGACCATTTAAATATTAAATTTTGAAGAGAAGAATCAGAGAAAAAATAGAGATTGGATCTGTATGAATATGTTTTGGTCCATAAATTATTTTATTTGTACACATTTTGTGTTTTACCAAAATTAAATACAAAAATTTGTGTTACACCCATATAATATGAACATTTCATTGTACATTCTCTTTATTGCTATTTGTTATCTCGTATCATTCGGATATTATATTTATTTACCAGATATTAAATTTGTTTGATTTCTGTTTGACTTTATATATATTTATTTATGTAGGTTTGTAATGCTCATGACATTAGACTTGAATGATTTGGTTTGACTTTTGCAACTAATTATGATTTGTATAATATTTGATTTATGAAATTTCTTATTTTTTTTATTCATTCTATAGTTTTTTCACATGAAACTGAAGATTTTTCAATGAAACATAAATAACTATAGAATAAATCAAAGATAACAAAGTCTTAAATGGTACTTCATTTGCTTGTCAATCAGCAATGGAATTGGTGAATATGTTGGTGTTTATGGATATTTTTTTCTACCGTAAATAATTGTATTCCATTTTGCAATGCACTATCAATTTAACTACACATCCAAATTTTTTTTAATTGTCTTGAATAATTCTATATTTATTTTTTCATGTGATCGCGTGATGGTTTTGTGATAATTACATATATCATGTGTGTAATAATATAATACTAATAAACCTTCATGTTCTCATATTAAATTGTCTAACTTAGCTCTATATAAAAAATGTTATTTTGAGTCTCATTCCTCTTGTGATAATAACATATATCATGTGTGTGTATAAATAGCGAGATCGTGTTGTGATACCAAACCTTCAAGTTCAAATATCAAATCGTGTAATTTAACTAGTAAAAAAGAAAGCTTTCTTGAGACTCAATAGTTTACTTCATAATGAAAGTGTATACATACTTGTTTCATCCGTGATTACGGACTGGAAAAACACAACTGTGATGATTGTCAGTAAACTAGAAAAAATCAGCTTAAAAATCAATTAACAACATTAGAAAAAATTCTAAAAAGAAAAGGAAGAATATAGTATAGTAGTGGTGGTGGTCATCGTGTAAGTAAACTTACATCTGTGACGTATCTTCTTCTCTCCATCAGCAAATCTAAATATATGAACACTAAATAATTAGATATATATATATTTACATATAATTGAGAATTATTCAACCAAATAATTTACACTATCGTCGTATAGTGCGTCCAATGGAGTATAGTACGTATGGAAATAATCCAACATCTTTTGTTCATATTCTTCAATTGGACATGAACGACGATATAAATACTGCAAAGCGTATATGGTGTCTATGATCATGAATGCATAACAACAATAAGCCGATTTCATAATTATCATCAAAGTCCAACCAAATCAAACAACAAAAACACAGATCATAAAATTCTAGATATAGAATAGCAAATCTTATAAAAATCCTAATTATTATCAACATACAACCGAATCAAACAATTCTAATAAACAAATCATAAAAGTCCAACCAAATCAAACAATCCTAACATACGAACCATAAAATCCAACAAAATAGCAATAAAAAGGAAATGCGAGATCTATTACATCTTTAATGTATCCATCGTATCCTAAATTTTCACCCCGATTGTTTTTGATAATTAAATCGGGGACGCCGTTCTAAACACCATGAGGAAAGTGAACTCCATTTGCTTTCACAAAGCCTACATGGCATGAGCTCCCAAAAAATAAATTAATTTGTCACTAGTTCCTTTTATTAAACATATCATTCATTGTTCTCGATATTTTTGTGATTATATTTTCGTTATTCTTGAATATGATAAGTTGTCTTATAGTATATATCAAATTTTTCATATTTCTAACATAAACTCCAAGTTGTTGGTAATTTTATAAATATTACTATTCGTTATAACTAATTAAATTTGATTTCATAGAAATACAAACATTTTTACATCACACGGTTAAAAAAAAGGTCTTGAATATGATAAGTTGTTCTATATTATATATATATATATATATACATATCAAATTTTTTATGTTTCTAGCATTAACTACATATTTTTGGTAATTTTGTCAAAATTACTATTGGTTATGACCAATTAAATTCGATTTATAGAAATACAAACACTTTTACATCACACGGTAAAAAAAGGTATTGAATATGATAAGTTGTTCTATAGTATATATATAAAATTTCTTATGGTTCTAGCATTAACTCTATACTTTTGGAAATTTTGTCAGCATTACTATTGATTATGATCAATTTAATTCGATTTGATAATTATCATCAAAGTTTAAACAATCAAACAATCATAACATACAAATCATAAGATATAGAATAGCAAATTTTATATAAATCATAATTATTATCAAAGTCCAACCGAATCAAACAATCCTAACATATGAATCATAAAAGTCTAACCAAATTAATCAATCTTAGCACACGAACCATAAGGCACAATAAAATAGCAATAAAAAGAAAACACAAGCTCTATTGTAATTTTGATATATCCATCGTATCCTCAATCTTCACCCCAGCTATTTTTGACATTTAAATAGGGAATGTCGATCTCAACGTAATTGGAAAAATGAACTCCATTTGCTTTTCTAACTCTACAATGGTTATGGTATGAACTCCTAAAACATAAATTAATTTATTACTAGTTTCTCTTATTAAACACATCATTCATTGTCCTTAATATTTTTTTGGTTATATTTTCATCATTCTTGAATATGATAAATTGATCTATAGTATATATATCAAATGTCTTATGTTTCTAGCATTAACTTCATGTTTTTGATAATTTTTTCACATTACTATTGGTTATGACCAATTAAATTTGATTTATAGAAATACAAACGTTTTTACATCACATGGTAAAAAAAATGTCTTGAATATGATAAGGTATTCTATAGTATATCTATATAAAATTTCTTATTTTTCTACCATTAACTTGATGTTTTGATAATTTTGTCAGCGTTACTATTGATTATGATAAATTTAATTCGATTTCATAATAATCATCAAAGTCTAACCAAATTAAACAATCCTAACAGACAAATCATTAAAGTCCAACCAATCATAAGACATAGAATAGCAAATCTAATACAAATTATAATCATTATCAAACTCCAACCGAATCAAACAATCATAACATAATAATCATAAATAACCAACCAAATCAAACAATCCTAACATACGAATCATAAGGCACAACAAAATATCACTAAAAAGAAAATATGAGGTCTATTGTAATTTTAATATATCCATCATATCCTAATCTTCACCCCAACTGTTTTTTATTCATTCTATAGTTTTTCCACATGAAACTGAAGATTTTTCAATGAAACATGAATATTATAGAATAAATCAAAGACAACAAAGTCTTATATGGTACTTTATTTGTTTGTCAATCAACTATGGAATTGGTGAATATGTTGGTGTCTATAGAGGTTTTTTTTCTACCGTGATTTTTTAATTGTCTTCCATTTCGCAATGCATTATCAATTTAATTACACATCCAAATTTTTTTTAATTGTCTTGAATAATTCTATATTTACTTTTTCGCGTGACCGCGTGATGGTTTTGTGATAATTACATATATCATGTGTGTAATAATGTAATACTAATAAACCTTCGTGTTCTCATATTAAATTGTCTAACTTAGCTCTATATAAAAAATGTTACTTTGAGTCTCATTCCTCTTATTATAATAACATATATTATGTGTGTGTATAAATAGCGAGATTGTGTTGTGATACCAAACCTTCAAGTTCAAATATCAAATCATGTAACTTAACTAGTAAAAAAGAAAGCTTTCTTGATACTCAATAGTTGACTTCATAATGAAAGTGTATACATACTTGTTTCATCTGTGATTACGGACTGGAAAAACACAATCGTGATTATTGTCAGTAAGCTAGAAAAAATCAGCCTAAAAATCAATTAACAACATTAGAAAAAATTCTAAAAAGAAGAAGAATATAGTATAGTGGTGGTGGTGGTCATCGTGTAAGTAAACTCACATCTGTGACGTATCTTCTTCTCTCCATCAGCAAATCTAGATATATGAACACTAAATAATTAGATATATATATATATATTTACATATAATTGAGAATTATTCAACCAAATAATTTACATTGTTGTCGTGTGGTGCGTCCAATGGAGTATAGTACATATGGAAATAATCCAACATGTCTTGTTCGGATTCTTCAATTGGACATGAATGACCATATAAATACTGCAAAGCGTATATGGTGTCTATGATCATGAACACATAACAATAATAAGTGATTTCATAATTATCATCAAATCCAACCAAATCAAACAACAAAAACACAAATCATAAAAGTCCAGACATAAAATAGCAAATCTTATACAAATCCTAATTATTATCAACGTCCAACCGAATCAAACAATCATAACATACAAATCATAAAAGTTCAACCAAATCAAACAAGCCTAACATACGAACCATAAAACCCAACAAAATAACAATAAAAAAGAAATGTGAGGTCTATTGTATCTTTATGTATCTATTGTATCCTAAATCTTCACCCCGGTAGTTTTTGGCAATTAAATCGGGGACACCGTTCTCAACACCATGAGGAAAGTGAACTTCATTTGCTTTAACAAACCCCACATATGAGCTCCTAAAAAATAAATTAATTTGTCACTAAATTTTTTTATTAAACATATCATTCATTGTTCTTGATATTTTTGTGATTATATTTTCATCTTACATGAATATGATAAGTTGTCTTATAATATATATCGAATTTCTCATATTTCTAACATCAACATCATGTTTTTGGTAATTTTGTAAACATTACTTTTAGTTATAACTAATTAAATTTGATTTCATAGAAGTACAAATATTTTTACATCGCACGGTTAAAAAAAGGTCTTCAATATGATAAGTTGTTCTATATTATATATATATATATCAATTTTTTTATGTTTCTAGCATTAATTACATGTTTTTGGTAATTTTGTCAACATTAATATTGGTTATGACCAATTAAATTCGATTTATAGAAATACAAACTCTTTTACATCACACGGTAAAAAAAGGTCTCAAATATGATAAGGTATTCTATAGTGTATCTATATAAAATTTATTATGTTTCTACCATTAACTTGATGTTTTGACAATTTTGTTAGCATTACTATTGATTATGATAAAATTAATTCGATTTCATAATAATCATCAAAGTCTAACCAAATTAAACAATCATAACAGACAAATCATTAAAGTCCAACCAATTTTATAAGACATAGAATAGCAAATCTAATACAAATCATAATCATTATCAAACTCCAACCGAATCAAACAATCATAACATAATAATCATAAATGTCCAACCAAATCAAACAATCCTAACATACGAATCATAAGGCACAACAAAATATCACTAAAAAGAAAACATGAGGTCTATTGTAATTTTAATATATCCATCGTATCCCAATCTTCACCCCAGCTAGCTATTTTTTATTCATTCTATAGTTTTTACACATGAAACTGAAGATTTTTTAATGAAACATGAATAACTATAGAATAAATCAAAGACAACAAAGTCTTAAATGGTACTTCATTTGCTTGTCAATCAGCTATGGAATTGGTGAATATGTTGGTGCCTATGGATGTTTTTTTTCTACCGTAATTTTCTAATTGTCTTCCATTTCGCAATACACTATCAATTTAATTACACATCCAAATTTTTTTAATTGTCTTGGATAATTCTATATTTATTTTTTCGCGTGATCGCGTGATAGTTTTGTGATAATTACATATATCATGTGTATAATAACGTAATACTAATAAACCTTCGTGCTCTCATATTAAATTGTTTAACTTAGCTCTATATAAAAATGTTATTTTGAGTCTCATTCCTATTGTGATAATAACATATATCATGTGTGTGTATAAATAACGAGATCGTGTTATGATACCAAACCTTCAAGTTCACATATCAAACCGTGTAACTTAACTAGTAAAAAAGAAAGCTTTCTTGAGACTCAATAGTTGACTTAATAATGAAAGTGTATACATACTTGTTTCACCCGTGACTACGTACTAGAAAAACACAATTGTGATTATTGTCAGTAAACTAGAAAAAATCAGCCTAAAAATCAATTAACAACATTAGAAAAATTCTAAAAAGAAAAGGAAGAATATAGTATAGTAGTGGTGGTGGTCATCGTGTAAGTAAACTCACATCTGTGACATATCTTCTTCTCTCCATTAGCAAATCTAGATATATGAACACTAAATAATTAGATATATATATTTACATATAATTGAGAATTATTCAACCAAATAATTTACACTATCGTCGTGTGGTGCGTCCAATGGAGTATAGTACATATGAAAATAATCCAACATCTCTTGTTCAGATTCTTCAATTGGACATGAATGACCATATAAATACTGCAAAGCGTATATGGTGTCTATGATCATGAACGCATAACAACAATAAGCCAATTTCATAATTATCATGAAAGTCCAACCAAATCAAACAACAAAAACACAGATCATAAAATTCCTGACATAGAATAGCAAATCTTATAAAAATCCTAATTATTATCAACGTCCAACCGAATCAAACAATCCTAACATACAAATCATAAAAGTCCAACCAAATCAAACAGGTCTAACATACGAACCATAAACCCACTAAAATAACAATAAAAAGGAAATGTGAGGTTTATTGCAGCTTTAATGTATCCATCGTATCCTAAATCTTCACCCCGGTGATTTTTGACAATTAAATTGGAGATGTAGTTCTCAACGCAATGAGGAAAGTGAACTTCATTTGCTTTCACAAACCCTACATGGCATGAGCTCCCAAAAAATAAATTAATTTGTCACTAGTTTCTTTTATTAAACATATCATTCATTATTCACGATATTTTTGTGATTATATTTTCGTCATTCTTGAATATGATAAGTTGTCTTATTGTAGTGCCCCGAACCTTTTTGTATATAATTAATTGCAATTATAGACTATGGGAGTTACATCATTTTAAAATTTCTGTAATTCGGTGGTTTAACCGAACTTGCGACGTGTCGTATCGATGAGAATCGAAATATATTTTAATATGAGCATTAATCGATTTATCGATTTGTGTCAGTTGGCGTATTTAAAATAATTGAAAAAAATGTGTTTAATCTATGATTTTAAAATCAATGAATTATTTCATCTGTTTTGGTCTAATTTGGGATTTTTCCGGAGACGGAAAATATAACGATAACCGAACAACCGGTATTTAAACCGGGTAGTTTGCAAGTCAACCAAGGCATGGGAGGCCATGCCTCCCCTCACCTCTCCCATGCCTTTCCCACGCTTTTTTTTCCTAAATAAAGCAAAGTAAAAGAAGAGGAAGACAGTAGCAGCCCTCATTTCTTCTTCGTTCCTTTCTTCTTCTTCTTCTTCATCTCCTTTCCATCTTTTCATCTTCATTTCTACTCAAAATTATCAAGAGAGAGAAAAAGAAAGAGAAAAGCAAAGAAGAGGAGGAGTAGCAGTTATAATCATCCGTTCCACCCATTCATCTTCTTCATCGCCATTTTCACAGCTTTCTCAAGCTTTTCCAAGTCATTTTGAGAGGTATTTTCAAAACCGTATAATGTGTTTTATTTATGATTCAAAGTATGTTTAGTTAAGTTTTGAGATGCGTTTTGTTGTTGTAAATGCTTGTGTATCGAGTATTTTTATTGTGGTGAAGTTTTGTATCGAGTTTATGGTGGTGTATCTATCGTCGTTCTCGTATGTTCATCAAAACCAACGATCGCTGGAAGTGAGCGAGCGCTGGGATCGTGTGATTTGTCTCACGACCAGCGGCCGTTCGTGCGAACGAACGCTGAGATTGAGGCTTTGTGAGTGAACCCAGCGGCGGCTGATAGCCAGCGACCGTTGGGCTCAAAGCTGAGCGACCGCTGGGCCAAAAGAGTTGGCCAGCGACCAAGCCAGCGGGCGCTGGACTCCAGCGAGCGCTGGCAGTCGTCCCGCACAGTTTCGGCAACCTTCGGTAAAACGAGCATAACTCCCTCGTTAGACGTCGGATTGAGTCACCGTAAATTTTGCCGGAAACTACACTTCCGTGGCTTTCCAATGGTATAGGGATCAGCCCCTAATTCTTCCTGAGTAAATTTTGATAAATCATCAAAGTCAGTCGTTGTACAGATTGCTCAACAAATTTTCAGTTTTCAAATCGCCCTTGTTCGAAATTAATTTTAAAAGCATCTTTTAACTCCTTGAATGATGTTAAGGAGTGTCCTTATCAGTTAATAGCTAGGGTTGTGAGGAACCTTGAGCTAAGATCGGTTTTAACGATGGATTTAAATTGTGTCGTTTATAATCGCACGCTAAGTGTTCGATTTATGCTCGAATGAGATAAATGTGTTTTAAAAGGGTCTTTTTGTTTTAATAAACTCCCATAGGTCTATGATGTTGAGATTTGAGTCATTATTGGTTGTCGGGGTAGAAAATTGCTAAGCTATTAAGGTTTAGCTTGGGTCGGTTTAACCGACGAGCATGTGAAACTATGTAATTGTGAGAGTCTTGACCTCGTGGAGGTTCTAAGATGAATTTTGATGCATGTAGATCATTTTCCGTAAGACGTAATCATTGTGGTGTTGCTCGATTCCGTAGAAACTGAAAAGCTTCGACTATTATAGTCAAAAGGTGGGCGTATACTATCTTTCTCAAAATGTTATGTTTGAGTTATTTGTTGGAAAATAGGATTTAATAAAGTGAGTGTGACTCATTTTATCCGATTTTTCGTGACCGGAATATTTAATTTTGGAGGAATTAAATACCGTACGATTGCTCTATGTCGTGAGTAGATAATCGTAGTATTTTTATTTGCTCAAATCCGATTTTCGGTGAGTGAGAAATAAATGGTTAAAGTTGGTCACACGATTAGGCATTTATGGTGTGTGGGATAATGTGTTTAAGACACATTAAATAATCCCACATTGATTTCTTAATCAAATTAAGAAGTGTATTTAAGTGTATTAACACTTAAGTGGAGTAATCAAGTGCACAAGGATGTGGGCCATGAGCCCACACGCGCGCGCCCGCCCGTGCCCGTGCCCGTGCCCGTGCCCGGTGCCCGTGCCCTTTCCCGGCTCGTCTCGTCTCGCCTCGTCTCATCCTCGTCCTCGTCCTCGGACTTAGACCTTGGACTTTGGGCTTCCGGGGCTTAGCCGTATCAGTTTTACGGTACAGAAACAGTCGGGTCATGGAGCGGGTCGGTGGATCGACTATCTGGGTCGTGGGTGCACATGGTGCATGTCCAGCTTGAAGGGTGTAACTCCCATGAGTTAAGAGCCTTCAAGTGAGTAACTGCCACTGGAGCTGGTGGAGCCTTTAGGTAACTGCCATCTGGAGCTGGTGGAGTTAATGGGCTGGACAGTAACTGAAAGTAACTCCTGTCGGGAGTCAAAGTCTGCAGCTGCCCTGGACACGTGTTGGGATCCGAGCCGACAAGAGACACCTGTCGGGATCTGCAGAAGGTAACTCCTGGAGGGCTTAATGGCAGAGCTATAACTCCAGGGGGGTTACAACACCTGGTTTGAATGCCCTCAAACCCTAGCTGTCCCCTGCAGTGGAGATGTGCCTATCAAAAGCTATATTCTGCACAATCATATTGCTTGCATACAAAGTTCTCTTCGAGTCTACAGCCTCTCAGTTCTCTACATTATCTAGTTCGCCGGAGCCTTACCGGACTTGTGGTGCTACTGCCGGAAGGACGAAGCCGTTTCATCTTTGAAAGACAACCGCCGAACCGTGAGCACTAGCCGGGGCGTATTTGTCTTGCGGAGAGAGGTCCCCTCGACTCGGCTTGCCGGAACTGGATTCTGCACATCGGTTCTTTACTTTATTTGAATTCAGTTAATTATTGTAATTGTTCTATTCTACTCTTCTTCATTCTTGTACTTCAGTTGTAATCCAATTCCAGTGGAGTGTAACATCAGGACAACAATCGCAAGACAAATAACTAAGACTAAAATAATCAACTACCTTTGCTGGAATGGCGTCTACATCCAACACCGTTGCTCCAAGGACCATTCCCCATGGCCAAGCCGAGAAGGCTGAAAAGTTCTCCGGGTTGGACTTCAAGAGGTGGCAGCAGAAGATGCTCTTCTACCTAACCACGCTCGGAGTTGCTGGATACCTCAAGGAGGAGGCTCCTGTGGTCGAAGAAAATGAGCCGGACGTCAACAAATGAACGGCGTACGATCAATGGATCAATGGCGATTTTCTTTGTAAAAATTATGTTCTTAATGGCTTAGTAGATAGTTTATATTCTGTATACGGAAATGTAACTAGTGCTAAGGAACTGTGGGATGCTCTAGAAAAGAAGTACAAAACTGAGGATGCCGGAACTAAGAAGTTCGTGGTGGCAAAGTTCCTCGATTATAAAATGGACACCCGGTCAGTAATGGATCAAGTGCAAGAGCTTCAGCTCATTGTGCACGACGTTCATGCTGAAGGGATGGTCCTTCCCGACTCCTTCATCGTTGCTGCGGTGATTGAGAAGTTGCCACCGTGTTGGAAGGATTTCAAGAGCTATCTCAAACATAAACGAAAGGAGATGACTCTTGAAGATCTTGTGGTTAAGCTTCGAATTGAAGCCGATAACCGAAAGGCGGATCCGAGACCACGAGTCCCGATCGAGGCCAAGGCTAATTTGATGGAACATGGTGGACCATCAAACAGCAACAAAAGGAAGTGCCCGGGTCAAGTTGACAAAGGGAAGAAGCCAATGACAAAGTTCAACGGCAACTGCTTCAATTGTGACAAGCCGGGGCACATGTCCAAACATTGCACAGCTCCAAAGAAGAAACGTACCAACTATGGTGCGCACTTGGCTGAACATAACAACAAAGGCAAGGGCAAGGCCCGTCAAGATGATTGGGATGACGATGATTTGGCTGCCGTTGTGTTCGAGGCCAATCACGTGGACAACCCGAGAGAGTGGTTCGTCGACACCGGGGCTACTTGTCACGTTTGCTCGGACAAGAGCTCGTGTGCTACCGACAAAGCTGTTGAAGGTAGAAAGTTGCACATGGGGAACCAAGCCTCGTCTGAAGTGGTTGGTGTGGGCAACGTGGTTTTGAAGCTGACTTCAGGCCAAGAGCTGACTTTGAAGGATGTGTTGCATGTTCCGGACATCCGCAAGAATCTGGTTTCAGGCTCGCTGTTAGTCAATCATGGTTTTAGACTAGTGTTTGAGTCTGAAAAGTTTATTTTAAGCAAGTACGGAAGGTTCCTTGGTCGGGGCTATCTCGCCAATGGACTTTTCAAAATGAATGTAATGCGATGCGCCGTGTGGCAAAAGAAAATGCTAATAAAATTGCTTCTTCTGTTTACTTGCTTGTTGAGTGCTCGGATTTATGGCATTGTAGATTAGGACACGTTAATCTAAATGCTATAAAACGTTTAGTAAATTTAGATTTGCTAAAAGTGAACCAATTTAATACACAAAACAAATGTGAAGTTTGTGTTGAAGCTAAATTGGCTAAGTTACCATTTCAATCGGTTAAACGGAGCACTAAACCTCTAGAGTTAATTCACACAGACGTGTGTGATTTAAAGTTTGTGCAAACTAGAGGCGGTAAAAAGTACTTTATTACTTTTATTGACGATTGCACAAAATATTGTTATCTTTATCTTTTAAGAAGTAAAGATGAGGCGATTGAAGCTTTTAAGAACTTCAAAAATGAAGCCGAAAATCAACTAAGCAGTCGAATTAAAGCAATTCGAAGTGATAGAGGTGGAGAGTATGTTGTTCCGTTTGAAGAGTTATGCGCAGAGACGGGTATAATTCATCAAACTACGGCACCGTATTCACCACAGTCTAATGGTGTTGCTGAACGCAAAAACCGAACTCTTAAGGAGATGATGAATGCTTTGTTGATAAGTTCGGGATTACCACAAAACTTGTGGGGGGAAGCTGTGTTGACAGCTAACTATATCCTGAACATAATTCCACTTAAAGGTAAGGATGTGACGCCTTACGAGTTGTGGAAATGACGTACGCCGTCTTATAAATACCTCAAAGTGTGGGGGTGTTTGGCTAAAGTTGAAGTGCCACTTCCTAAACAAGTTAGAATCGGCCCTAAAACGGTTGATTGTATCTTTGTTGGGTATGCACTTAACAGTAGTGCATATCATTTTCTTATTCATAAATCGGAGATTCCCGAGTTGACTGAAGGAACGATGATGGAATCGAGGAATGCTATATTCTTCGAGAATGTCTATCCTTGTAAGAATAAGAATAGGACAGAAGGTAGTTCTGAGAAACGAACTTCTGAAGTTGCTACTAGTTCTGATCCAGGGGATGAAGAACCGAGACGTAGCAAGCGAGCTAGGACGGCTAAGACGTTTGGTCCGGATTTCATCACCTATATGCTAGATGATGAGCCAAAGTCTTTGAAAGAAGCTCTATCCAGTCCAGATGTTGCATTCTGGAAAGAAGCTATCAACAGTGAAATCGATTCCATCATGCAAAATCACACTTGGGAGTTGACAGATCTCCCAAGTGGGTGTAAGCCGTTAGGATGCAAATGGATCCTAAAATGAAAATATAAGGCAGATGGTTCTGTTGACAAGTATAAAGCTCGTTTGGTTGTCAAAGGCTTTAAACAAAAAGAGGGGTATGATTTCTTCGATACCTACTCACCAGTAACAAGGATTACATTTATTCGGGTGCTTTTAGCGATTGCTGCTTTGCACAATCTTGAAATTCATCAGATGGATGTAAAGACTGCGTTTCTGAATGGTGAGTTGGAGGATGAAATATACATGGAACAACCTGAAGGGTTTGTTGCACCAGGGCAAGAACGAAAGGTGTGTAAACTTGTTAGATCATTGTACGGTCTGAAACAAGCACCTATTTAGTGGCACCTGAAGTTTGATAACGTGATGTTATCAAATGGTTTCAAAATCAATGAGTGTGATAAATGTGTGTATATAAAGAGCAGTTCTAATGGCTATGTCAGAGTCTGTCTTTATGTAGATGACATGTTAATCATAGGCAGTGGACACCAAGTGATTGTTGAAACGAAACAAATATTGAAATGAAATTTCGACATGAAAGATATGGGCTTAGCCGATGTGATTCTAGGGATCAAGATAGTACGGACAAGTGGTGGAATTGTCTTAACACAATCTCATTACATAGAGAAAGTGCTTAAGAAATTCAACGCTTTTGATAATCCGCCGGCTAAGACCCCGTTGGAACTCAATGTACACTTGAGCAAAAACCAAGGAGAACCGGTATCTCAAGAAGAGTATGCAAGGGTCATTGGGAGTTTGATGTACATCACTAACTGCACTAGACCTGATCTTGCATGTTCTGTGAACAAGTTGAGTCGGTACACGAGCAATCCAAGCAAAGAACATTGGAAAGCTCTAGTACGAGTTCTAAGATACTTGAAGTATACTTTGAACTTCGGGCTGCAGTATACAAGGTTTCCTCCTGTACTTGAAGGGTACAGTAATGCGAATTGGATATCAGACACAAAAGACTCATTTTCGACTAGTGGATTTGTTTTCACCATCGGAGGTGGAGCAGTGTCGTGGAAATCCACGAAACAGACTTGTATAGCCCGTTCTACCATGGAATCTGAGTTTATCGCTTTGGATAAAGCGTGTGAAGAAGCAGAATGGCTTCGCAACTTTCTAGAAGACATTCCATGCTGGAAAAAACCAGTGTCGTCAGTGATGATTCACTGTGATAGTCAAGCGGCTATCGGAAGGGCACACAATGCTATGTACAATGGTAAGTCTCGACACATACGTTGGAGGCATAATACTGTGAGGCATATGATCTCAAGTGGGATTATCTCAGTTGACTATGTGAAGTCAATAGATAATCTAGCGGATCCGCTAACCAAAGGGTTAAACCGAGATCAAATGGCTAAGTTGCTAGAGGGAATGAGTTTGAAATCCACACTCTAAAGAGTGCTTGTAGTGGTAACCCAACCATGATGACTGGAGATCCCAAGAACTTGGTTTAATGGGAAAACTAAGCTACAAACATTCGGTCTGGTAGCACTTGGAAAGTGTACATTTCCCTGTGAGCAAACCAAGTGCACACCTGTCAATGTGGTGAGGATAAGTCCTATGACTTTTAATGATTCCTAAACCTAATAAGGTTGAGTATGGCAAGATACTCGGAAGAGGAGATCACCTATATAAGTGAGAAGTGGGGCCGCTTCTAAAGAGATACTTATGAACTCAAAGAGGTTGTCCATGGCCTGAAAAGGACACAAACGTGAGAACAGATAATGTTTGATATATAGCTGTTTTCAATACTATTGTCTCGGTATACACTAAGGATGTATAGTTCAAGGCATCATGTCCACTAAACAGCCGGTATACTCGATAGTGTTGGAAGATGGAAGGTTCAAAGTCACAAGCTACCTATCCTGGTGCAGTTGTGTTTCTAAGAGAACTGGGTTGCTTGTCTGCATACATACATGCACTATTTCCACTCATGTGGGGGATTGTTGGAAAATAGGATTTAATAAAGTGAGTGTGACTCATTTTATCCGATTTTTCATGACCGGGATATTTAATTTTGGAGGAATTAAATACCTTACGATTGCTCTATGTCGTGAGTAGATAATCGTAGTATTTTTATTTGCTCAAATCCGATTTTCGGTGAGTGAGAAATAAATGGTTAAAGTTGGTCACACGATTGGGCATTTATGGTGTGTGGGATAATGTGTTTAAGACACATTAAATAATCCAACATTGATTTCTTAATCAAATTAAGAAGTGTATTTAAGTGTATTAACACTTAAGTGGAGTAATCAAGTGCACAAGGATGTGGGCCATGAGCCCACACGCGCGCGCCCGCCCGTGCCCGTGCCCAAGCCCGTGCCCGTGCCCGAGCCCGTGCCCGTGCCCGTGCCCGTGCCCGAGCCCGAGCCCGTGCCCGTGCCCTTGCCCTTGCCCGGCTCGTCTCGTCCTTGGACTTGGACTTGGACTTAGATCTTGGCAATTGGACTTTGGGTGGACTTTGGGCGTACGTGGGCTTCCGGGGCTTAGCCGTATCAGTTTTACGGTACAGAAACAGTCGGGTCGTGGAGCGGGTCGGCGGATCGACTATCTGGGTCGTGGGTGCACATGGTGCATGTCCAGCTTGAAGGGTGTAACTCCCATGAGTTAAGAGCCTTCAAGTGAGTAACTGCCACTGAAGCTGGTGGAGCCTTCAGGTAACTGTCATCTGGAGCTGGTGGAGTTAGTGGGCTGGACAGTAACTGAAAGTAACTCCTGTCGGGAGTCAAAGTCTGCAGCTGCCCTGGACACGTGTTGGGATCCGAGCCGACAAGGGACACCTGTCGGGATCTACAGAAGGTAACTCCTGGAGGGCTTAATGGCAGAGCTATAACTCCAGGGGGGTTACAACACCTGGTTTGAATGCCCTCAAACCCTAGCTGTCCCCTGCAGTGGAGATGTGCCTATAAATAGGACATCCTGCATGGATCCAAAAGCTACATTCTGCACAATCATATTTCTTGCATACAAAGTTCTCTTCGAGTCTACAGCCTCTCAGTTCTCTACATTATCTAGTTCGCCGGAGCCTTACCGGACTTGTGGTGCTACTGCCGGAAGGACGAAGCCGTTTCATCTTTGAAAGACAACCGCCGAACCGTGAGCACTAGCCGGGGCGTATTTGTCTTGCGGAGAGAGGTCCCCTCGACTCGGCTTGCCGGAACCGGATTCTGCACATCGGTTCTTTACTTTATTTGAATTCAGTTAATTATTGTAATTGTTCTATTCTACTCTTCTTCATTCTTGTACTTCAGTTGTAATCCAATTCCAGTGGAGTGTAACATCAGGACAACATTATTAAGCTCGTTTTGAAACAAATGTGCATATATGATTATCTGTGTAAAATGATTCGTACTGCTTGCTGTGGTTGTCGGAGTCTCATATACCAGCGTTGTGTCAATGTGAGTAGCTACAGTCTTGCTTGGTTTGAGTCGCGCCCAATCCCTTGCTGTTCTCGGCTAAAAGAACTTTTAATTACCTTGAGGGTTTACTCGGTAATTGCGCATGATGATGTAGTGGTGGTTGCGGGTGTCGTACTTAGCTCACTTCAGGGTTTACTGGTGAGTGGGTCCATTTCAGGGTTTACTGATGGATCAAGGTTCACTTCAGGGTTTACTGGTGAACACATTCATGTAAAACGTTTTGATGAACTTAGATGCATTTCCCTTTACAAAACCTTCTAAGATTCATCTGCATACTCACAGATAATTATTTTATCAAATGCTTTCGATAACTCGGTTTTCTCAGAAAACCCACTGAGTATATTAGTACTCAGCCCAAATATTTTCTCAAATGTTTTCAGGACAATGAGCTGGATCGTGAAGACGATGAGCTGTGATGGGTCTTATATGTGTACTTTTGTAGCTAACCCGTTGTCTTGGCTCTTCTCAATCTTTGATCATCGTATTATTTCTTTTGATGTATCATAGCTTCCGCAAGACCAAAAACTCATGTTTGGATATATACATATATAACTCTGAATTTGTTACGATGATCGTATTCTATTATTGAACTAATTTGGAATCGTTTATTGAGAATTATCCTTGAAATCCCCTTTCTTTCCCCTCTTCTTAATCCCCATCCTCGTAGCGCTCATTTCCACGGTCTTTCGGGACCGGGGCGCTACACTTATAATATATATCAAATTTCTCATGTTTCTAACATCAACACCATGTTTTTGGTAATTTTGTAAACACTACTATTGGTTATAACTAATTAAATTTGATTTCATAGAAATACAAACATTTTTACATCACACGGTTAAAAAAAAGTTCTTGAATATGATAAGTTGTTCTATATTATATATATATATATCAATTTTTTATGTTCCTAGCATTAACTACATATTTTTGTTAATTTTGTCAACATTACTATTAGTTATGACCAATTAAATTCGATTTATAGAAATACAAACACTTTTACATCACACGGTAAAAAAAAGTATTGAATATGATAAGTTGTTCTATAGTATATATATCAAATTTCTTATGGTTCTAGCATTAACTCTATATTTTTGGCAATTTTATCAACATTACTATTGATTATGATCAATTTAATTCGATTTCATAATTATCGTCAAAGTTTAAACAAATCAAACAATCCTAACATACAAATCATAACATATAGAATAGCAAATTTTATATAAATCATAATTATTATCAAAGTCCAACCGAATCAAACAATCCTAACATATGAATCATAAAAGTCCAACAAAATTAATCAATCTTAGCATACGAACCATAAGGCACAATAAAATAGCAATAAAAAAAACGCAAGCTTTATTGCAATTTTTATGTATCCATCGTATACTCAATTTTCACCCCAGCTGTTTTATACATTTAAATAGGGAACTTCGATCTCAACATCATGGGTAAATGAACTCGATTTTCTTTCCTAACCTTATAATGGTTATGATATAAGCTCCTAAAAAATAAATTAATTTATCACTATTTCTCTTATTAAACACGTCATTCATTGCCCTTAATAATTTTTTTGGTTATATTTTCATCATTTTTGAATATGATAAGTTGATCTATAGTATATATCAAATTTCTTATGTTTTTAGCATTAACTCCATGTTTTTGATAATTTTTTTCGCATTACTGTTGGTTATGACCAATTAAATTTGATTTATAGAAATTCAAATAATTTTTACATCACACGGTTAAAAAAAAAATCTCGAATATGATAAGGTGTTCTATAGTATATCTATATAAAATTTCTTATGTTTCTACCATTAACTTGATGTTTTGACATTTTTGTCAGCATTACTATTGATTATGATCAATTTAATTTGATTTCATAATTATCATCAAAATCTAACCAAATCAAATAATCCTAGCACATAAATCATTAAAGTCCAACCAATCATAAGACATAGAATAACAAATCTTATACAAATCATAATTATTATCAAAGTCCAACTGAATCAAATATTCCTAACATACGAATCATAAAAGTCCAACAAAATTAAACACTCCTAACATACGAACAATAAGGCACAACAAAATAGCAATAAAAAGAAAACGCGAGCTCTATTGCAATTTTGATGTATCCATCATATCCTCAATTTTCACCCTTGCTGTTTTTGACATTTAAATAGGGAACGTCGTTCTCAACGTCATGGGGAAAATGAACTTCATTTGCTTTCCTAACCCTACAATGGTTATGGTATGAACTCCTAAAAAATAAATTAATTTATCACTAATTTCTCTTATTAAACACGTCATTCATTGTCCTTTATATTTTTTTGGTTATATTTTCATTATTCTTGAATATGATAAGTTAATTTATAGTATATATATCAAATTTCTTATATTTCTAGCATTAACTCCATGTTTTTAATAATTTTTTCACATTACTATTGGTTATGACCAATTAAATTTGATTTATAGAAATACAAATACTTTTACATCACACGGTAAAAAAAAGAATCGAATATGATAAAGTATTCTATAGTATATCTATAAATACAAATACATTTACATCGCACGGTAAAAAAAATATGATTAATTCTTCTAATAAAAAAAGAAGGCAGATGTCAATTTGGTCAATTATTCTAAAATGGTAGATTTGTTTTAACTATTTATTGTCAAATGTATCATAATTAAATAGATTATAGTCACCCAACCTTTCAAAAAAAACCTAATTAGTTTATAAAAAATGGTATTACGAGACGCAAGTCATAACATTGAGATATATAAACGGTCTCACATTCCATTTCAGTACTACCTCATATTTCATTTTAGTGTCGCCCTTATTCTCACATCCCATTTTGTATTTTTTGTTGGCGTCGCCCTTATTCTCACATCTCATTTTGTATTTTGTATTGGCCTTGTATAAGTAGTTCAAAAAAAAGTTGGAATGAAAATTAGAAGTAATTTTTGTATGGAATTATTCAAATCAGTACCACTCCATTTCATATAAAAATTGATTAGCAAAAACTACAGCATTGGATGTTTGATTAATTCATGATATTGATGTCAATTCTTCTAGAAATGTATTTTTCAAAAAAAAAATTATGGAATTAGGTTTTGTAAGAAATATAATAACAAAATCATGGGATTTACTTTTTGAAAACTTGACGAACTATATTTATGCAAATTAGAAGTGGTGATTTTTTTTATGGAAGTATTCATGTCCTCAACATTGTTACCCCCATTACCATTATAAATGGTTTGTCCATTTACATGAGTGATGTTGTGAACACTTGCAATGGATTGCAGATGAATCACTGGACTGCTGCAAACTATTCGCTGCATCTCTCTTATCTTCAATTACGAAAGGAGAAGCACATGCTCTATAGTCACTGTCTATAACAAGAGATATATGTAGTAACTCCCAAAGTCAGTGATTTTTATATTTAGTTGTTTACTGTCTCTGCCTACGTGAGTTTCTGTAGCACATGAAGCATTCCACCCTCGACAAATTGTTTCTACCCCAATTCTTTTAATCTTGCTTAGTGATGGCCAATAAGATCTTGTTTAACCGTGAAATATTTTATTAGATTTTGTGCTTTCATGTATAGTAAGTTATTAATATTTTTATTTTTATTTTGCCTTCAGTTAATTTTCCAAGGGTCTCAACTTTCAATTAGTGTGGGATGAATGAAATTTTGATTAAAGAGTAAAATATTTTTATTTTGCCCTTGAGTTAATTTTCCAAAGGTCTCAGTGGGTCTCAACTTTCAACGAGTGTGGGATGAATGAAATTATGATTAAAGAGTAAAATATTTTTATTTTGCCTTCAATTAATTTTCCAAAGGTCTCAGCTTTCAACGGGGGTGGGATGAATGAAATTATGATTAAAGAGTAATGAATCCAAATTTCATTCCCTTTGGATAAGATTTGTTTATTAGATAACAGTTGCAACTTGTTTCTCGTTGTCCAAAAGGAACAACCCACATTACTTGAAATGAATACTTTCAAATAACTCTTTATTAAACATGAGTGACCTTGTGGAGACGACTTCCATCAAAGTTTAACATGTTCATAAAAAGTCCAATCAAAATTGTAGATTAATAGCATTTATTGAAGGATCTTAGATAAATACAGAGTACAAACCTTATAAAGAAATAATATTTCAAATTTGATTGAGTTTTTCTATAAATAGATCAAGACCTCAACGGTAGCATACTAGTATATGTAACTATAAATAAATTTCAATTTTGTTGATATCGTTTAGAGATGATTAGAAATCGAACTCTATAAGTCTCGAATTCAAAATAAAATGAAGTAACCGAAACAGAACTACTGAATTTGTTATGATGAATTTGAATCTCTCATACACTCCCATATCAAATAGTCACTCAAAACGTTGACTACCTCAATCTGCATATGTCCCAACTAGAACATAATCCAACTCCACTCAAATTTTAACTCCCTTTGTATCTCACTGGCTCAATGGTAATTTCACCACCTTTATATGGTCCCGTAATCTAAAGCTCGATCTCCAATTTCCTCTCCTCAAACAAATAAAAAATCAACCCACAATCGACAACTATGAAGCAACCGCATTATAATTTGTTTGTGGAAATCATGCAAAATATCATGTTCAAGGTATTCGGATGTGAAGAATACATTAACATATAAATACGAGAAAGGTAATATGTACGTATACAATTCAACCTAGGTAGTGGTCAACTAGCCTGTGGGACTTACAAAATGAGATACACTTTTAAGTATATAGCAAATCCAGGGAGAATATGCTGGCAGGATCATCAGAACAACAGCCTAAAAATGGCGGCTGGAAATTAGAGTCGATTCTGCTTGTAAAGTGGGAGGTCTCTGGTCCATCAAGCTTCCTCTCCGCGAGCAATGGGTTCGCTTGATTCTCGTGTATCATCAGTGTCGTAGGTCCAGAGGTGTTTCAGCTCGCCTCTTATCCAACCCAACACGACACAGGTTCCTGAGATTTACAGAGCCATGTAATACTAGATAAAAAAATGGAGGAACATAGGAAAAGAAAATTTTCACAAGTCATCAAGAGATGGAAAGAAATATGTACCCAGTGTGCACGGAACTAGGTAGAGTAGAGCTGGTTGACCATATCCGTTCATCAAGTACAACCCTAAGTAAGTAAACAAGAGGCCTGCAGCAAATGATGTAGTGCTTTAGTAATTATTCACCATATCATTTTCTTCCCAAATGCAGCTGAGCTAGGAGAAGACAATAGCCGAGAACTGCTGATAAGATGCTACCTACTTAGGAACTCCAACGAGGAAGGTTGTGAATTGTGGGAGTACAAATCACAATGTCAACATTGAACTTTATTGCACTATTGTATCATATTAAGCAGATCTATTGTATTTTATAGAGAAAACAACACTAAATGAGGCCATTTTTGTTAAATTTTAGTTCAGACATTATAGTTGTCAAACATGTAATAAGTGCGGATAATCAAGAAACAGAATGTTGAGGTAATCACAACTACAAGAATTTACAACATACATGGACAACAAATTTATACACACACGCGCATACATGATATATGTGATTATCACAAGATCATCTAACTAGAAAATAAACATAGAATTATTCAACACAATTAAGAAACTCTCACATGTGTAATTAATCGATAGTGCATTGCAAAATCGAAGACAGTTAAAATATCACAGGAGGAAATCATCATCCATACACACTAGTATACTCACCAACTCCATAGCCGATTGACAACCAAAGGAAGTATCCATTTAGGACCCCCTTCTTATTAGCTTTGTCAAATCTGCAATAAACACACAGAAATTGATTATTTCAGTCAAGGAAAAAACAGGCCACAAAACCTAAACTGGGTATTAATCAAAATACATATTGATTACAAAAAATAAATAAAAATTAACAGAAACTTATAGATCTAGTACAAATATTAGTCCTGCAATATATATTTTTAATCATAAAATTATAGGGATATTGGTAAAATACCTAAAAGCAAAGGAAACTAGCAAACCGGGGAATAGAATGTCCCCAAAGCCTATCATGTTATAACCATAGTATGGATCAGCAATTCGAGGAACTCTCAGAAGCATGGGGATCGATTCTCCACCACTTTTATCACCTTCAGCAACCTGAATGACATAGGAATAACATCAGGTTGCAACAACTAAGTTAGCAAGAAACAAGAGTAATGCCAACAAAATTGCCAAAAAACATGGAGTTAATCTAGAAACGTGGAAAAACTTGATATATAATGTAGGACCAATTTGTCATATTCAAGAAGGATTCAAATACAACCAGAAAAATATCATCGGCAAATCAGCTTCAATATAACTACCAAATTAAAAATTTGAGGATTTTTGTGAAAATATTACAAGGCAGCAGCTTCAATAAGTGAAAGCGACATAAGACAAAACGAGATAAATTGTCAAATATGATAAATGGTCTCTGTATTCAGAACTGACAGGCTTACAAAAAGAGAGGGAAGAAAGAAGTGTATGTATAAACTTACTGCGATCATAACACTGTCGTGGAATATAAATGGAGATAAGAAAACCCAAAAGATATCGTACACGAATGCGCAACACAAAAGTACTGTGGCAACCTGAAAGTTGACATCAGACAAAAGTTAAAAGATGGTAAAATGATGTTTTATAATAGAGTTTATCCACTTGCCTTTATGTTTGGTAATTGAGCCAATTGTAAGACAGTTATCATCATACATATACCCTGACATCCACAAAAATCATTAATACAAATAAATTCTAGAGAAAAATATGATGGCTGTTATTGTACGGTGCTTACAAGGATGTCTTGTCCAATCCAAGAGTAGGACGCCTTCCGATTAGCAGCCCAGGCAACAGCAAAAACCACACAGAATATCAAAACAGCTAAAGAGAATATGGAAACTTCCCCTAGAAGTGGCAGATTCATTTTCTTCTGCTCGCTCCCCCTGAATTTGCTGCTCAAAAAGCAAGAGAAAATATGAAAAGATCACTCAATTGTCATAAGAATATTGGCGTTGCTGTTTTCAGAAACACGGTTAAATCCTACCTCAAGACCAATGAAACAATA
The DNA here is from genome assembly GCA_026008535.1 of Perilla frutescens. Taxonomy (NCBI): domain Eukaryota; kingdom Viridiplantae; phylum Streptophyta; class Magnoliopsida; order Lamiales; family Lamiaceae; genus Perilla; species Perilla frutescens. Next base: position 16,633,178 of record BRKX01000007.1, on the reverse strand, counting down.
CAATTGTGCATTCCCTGATAACCAAAAAAACCAATGAGCAAAAAGGGTATTCATGCCTGATCTCATTAGTTCTACACTCAAATGAGTATGATAAATTAGGAAACAAACATATTATCATTGAAATTATTTTACAAATCTGGATAGCACCTTCATGCTTATAGCATATTTGCATCTACATGATGAAGACAGTTATTTATAATAAATATTTACCTCAATACCTCCAATGCAAAAGAGTACAATTAGCAACCAGATGAACCATGACGACATAAAGAAGTAAAGCAGTAGCAGAAAAGTCGATGCTGTTATGACAAAAACTATAGCACTTTTAGCATTAATATGGAGAATTTCCTTCTCTTCATCATCCTTGTCTGCAGCACCAGCAGATTCCTGACATGGATATAGATAACAATTACTGCAGCCATCACGTGTATCAAAGAAAAAAGAAATGAACTACCCAATTCTAAAGTGAAAAGGTTACATGTAACTGTGTAAGAAAATAAAATTAAAACTAAAAAGAAATTGTGGGAATGCTTCTATTAGATATGAACAACTAGCAGAGAATCACATAATGACCTAATTATTAATATTAATGAAGTCTAATAGAGAACTCTTTCACGCTAGGAATTTGTATGAACAAGAACATAAAGGTACATTCTGTAATTCAAGGAACCTGTGGTGACAATTCATCATAGTGCTCGTCACTTTGGTTTGATCCAGTGATTTCCGACCAAAGAGAAGCAGAAACTATTGTCCCAACAGCCATCAGCCACAAGAATATCACTGAGTAGTCTAAAATTGGTCGATCCGGAGAGTATAACAGAAGTTCCACTGTTTCATAAGAAATATATGTGAGCAGTTTGAATTTATCAAAGAAAGAGACTAGGATAACAAGCACAGACAGTCAGACACCATAAGCAGTCAGCAAAATTGCGCAGAGTGGCAGCAAGCTCAGCAAAAATATTCAATTACTAACATTAATATATATGAATTAACCTGGTTGCAACATAGTGTATCAAACTAAGAATAGTGTTTTTGTTACAAAAGCATAGCAATTTGAAGGATTTTTTTACTGGCAATAGGCTATTTCCCTGTGCTGTTAATGGCACAATGTTTCAATATGCTAATTTCAATTTACTACAGGTCAACCTCCAGTATCCACAATTAAATTTCATCAATTTTGGTTTTAGATGATCAGACACTTAGTTCACTTATGGGCAAGGTAGAAAAAGTAACTTAAGTCTGAGAATGATCACTCCATAAGAATTAGCATGGCTACAGAGTCGGCCAATTGGATCCGTCATTTCTCCTCACAACTTTAAATTTCTAATCGTCACTGAATGATAAAATGCTAGTTGATTAGAGAAGACATAAATACATAAAATGAATGTTGATACCAAATGGAAAAATTTGCTTTTAAAAAAAAAAAATAACAACACGAAACTGTTTACTTCAGAAAGGCTAGTTGAGGAAAGTATTAGAGCCAAGTAACATATCTCTAAAATACTTTCTAAAAAATATTCTGGCCAAATTATATGAAGGCGAATTACCTTTCACCCCACTAGACATGGATTTATGTAGTTCATCTCCTCCTGACTTAGAGATTGTAATAACAGGAATCGTGATATTTAATCGAGTATCATTCCCACAACCCATCTGCACAAGACCTATGAAGTTCAAGCAAAGTACATCCATTTAAAACCAAAGTGGAATAAACTCAACCAAGATATGAGGAATTAAACATAGAAAGCTACACGGCTACACCAAAATTACATAATATATGCATCAGAAGTAGAGCTACGGAGCTACCTTCCTCATCATTTATCACTATCAATCCTGCTGCTCCCCCAGCTTCTGCAACTTTAGCCTTAGTTGTGAAGATGCAATCACCACGTACCACCAGTGCTATAGAGTCTGATAACTGCAGGACAATAGAAGAGACTCTTAGCATTATGCTTCAAAAACTAATTATGATGAGAGAGTGAATATATTCCAGGATTCCTAAAAAAAAGTGCTCATCGTACACTCAACAGTGCTATAACAGGATATGGATTAAAATTCATAATTCAATAATCCAACAAACCTGCACCGCTGCTTTTAAAACCAACTCTATTGTTTATAAATTCAACTAATTTATGTAGAGTTGTTGATTCTTTGCATAACATTCAACACTGATTCATAACAAGATGGTGATTCTTTCTATTACTCCTATTCGCCAATTTTTATGGCAGAAGAGGCAGGAAACATGATGCTGAAGATTCCAATATAGACCTTTTTCTTCTGGGCCGTAATGTCTGAGATCTAACACAGAATAGACCAATATAGCAAAAAGAAGCACGCCTTTCATTTCTTAGAACTAGGTAATCTCGCATGTCTGTTTGGCAAATAGATGTCCTATAAATGGGATGTATATCTCAATCATTTCACTGTAGCTTCAATTAATCATCAATTTATGGTCTCTCTTTACTAATATCTTTTAGCCAGTACATTAATACTTCTAATGTTGCAGCTAGTACCATAAACCATTTTGAATCAGACCATCAGAATCTGTAGGTCAAATGGCCAAAAATAAACTCAATAACAAGCTGAACCCGCGAAAAAGTTCCGACTATAAGGGCTTGCTAGGGATGTGGTCACCAATACTCACATCAATAATTTTCTCTATTTGAGCATCATAACTAATAGAGCACTTACTGTGCATCACACTTCTGACAACCGTAATCTATATTTAAAATAAATGGATTAGAAAAAATACGTTTGAAGAAGAGAGCGAACAGCCATTTAAAGGATCTGCAAAAGCAGCTGGGAAACGGTGACCTTCTTCTGCATGAGCGGGCAACAGAGAACCGAAATCTGCAGTCAACCCACCTATTGGCTCCTTTTCAACACCATTTACCCACATTTTGATCTTAACCTGGCAAAACCAAAAGAAGAAGTTATCACATTCCAAATGAATTATTTTCCTTTTACTATTACAACAATTACAACAAAAAAAGGAGAAGTGTAAATTTCAGTTAGCTAAATTTTCTTTTCACTCTCCATCAGAATACTACTTGTCACATCATATTGCTCCACCTCAAACTTAAACAGCACCACCCATAGGCAAAACTAGTCAATTCCTTCTTTGGCAATACTTAATACCTGGGAAGTCGCAATAGAACCATATTCCATCCTATTTTTAACTTGATGCGATCAAGTGATCACTACATACACATGCACATGCAATCAACAGTAACCCTAAGTCTCTTCTCCGGCATTAGGGCTCGTATCGTATATCGCCTTTTCAAGTCTAATCAGTCTCCAACAGTATTACAACTTAGATGTTCTTCACCTGCATACTGACTAAAATCCACGAACACACGCACAGCCAAATGTGCAAATAATAGAAATACTGGCAATGTAATTAACAACAATTCAGGCATATCCAGACCCAAACAAAAATTTGGGAAATAACCTAAAAAATGCTAACGAGGTCAGATTAGAGATTACCATACCAATCGGAAGTCGTTACCGCAGGCGGCGGATTCATTTCCGGGGGCAGCTCGTGAAACATCATCTCCGACGGCAATTGATGACAGGAACAACAAGAAAATTCCCAATTGCAATGCAACAACTAAACTCGAAGACCGTGGAAATGCTGCAGCCATACCTAAAAATTACTTGAATTAGGAATTCTGCTAATTAATCAGCCGAAATTATAATGCGAATCATCGCAGTGTAATTTTGCATGTGATTTCCGGTCGGGGAATTGAATTACAAGTAAAAGCATCAAAGAAATCAGTCAAAATTAAGAGATGGGAATGGGAAAACATTTTGGGGAAGAAAATTGAGAGATCGTGGGAATTGACAGTTTGCACCCCTCTAATTAGGTTTATGTGCAATTTGCCTATATAGATTTCACGAATTGTCATTTGACACCCCCATAATCAGTTTCATGGCATACCGTATCCTTTTTCACGCCTGTAACAAATTTAAAAGGAAAAAAAAAAAAAAAAAAAACCTAATAAAATTACCCATATTGTTTGGATTATTATTATTATTATTACTATTATTATTATTATTATATTGCATTGTATTATTATTATTATTATTATTATTATTATTATTATTACTACTACTACTACTACTGTGAGTACATTGCTATATTCTTATTATATTGGGTAAATTTTATGTTACTCTGTTGATTTATTCCGAAAAATCAAGAAATCTCATGTGCTAAATTAATAGTCTAAAACCCTCCTTCTGTTTTATATAATTCATCAAAAAAATCCCTTTTGAAAAGAGTGAATTACACTTGCTAAAAATAGAGAAATGAATCTTGTTTTTATAATTTTTGTATTATTTTTAAAATATAATCAATTTTTTGAAATAGTACTTTGACCAAATACTATAATTTTTAAATAATATAAAATATATTTATATGTAAAAAAAATACAAAACTTAGGAAATTATCAAAATAGGTAAAAAGCCGTAGTATAATCAAATATTACAATTTTTAAATTGATATAAAATATATTTATCTATAATAAAAATTGTAAAAAAAATAGATCATACTATCTTTCTTAGAAAGTGTAATTTACTTTCTCCAAAAGGGATTTTTTTTTATGGATTATACATAACAGATGAAGTTTTTAGACTATTTAGTAAACACAAGGGATTTTTTTTTCGAAAAAAATACAGAGGAGTAATATGAAATTTATCCTATTATATTATTAGTACGTAATATTTTTTTATTTTTTTTAGAGATAGTACGTAAGATTGTTATAAAATCATAATTTTAGAAAATAAAATAGCACTGCAATAATTTGTGAAATGCATGTATTAGCTTAAAGCTTTATTTTGGTTTTCTTTGGAATAATACCTTTCTTGTTTTAGACTCTCTAAACTTTCCACAAAGTCTTACTAAATATCAGTAGACTATTTTATTTCCAATCATTTATCGCTTTTCTTTTCTTTTTTTTTAATCCTTCAAATGCACTTAGAAGGGAATAATTAAAGTATGCTCTTTATATTTTTTTAAATTAATTAAGGAAAAATCGCACCGGGAGTGATAGTTTTAAATCCAAAGGCATCTTCTTTTCACACAAGTGTTTTTATCATTTGAGTGGCAGTGCAAGCACAGATTTGATGCTCATTAAGTTGTAACTACCTTGAATCGTTCGTTGTGAGTTGTAGGTCCTTACGATAGGCGCATTAGAAATATACGATAGGCACATTAGAAATATAAAAGAACAAAAATGCTTCTCAAGTTGACTTTTATCAGTTTGGTAACCTGCTGCATTAACTTAATTGGAATGCTTTAGAGATACATTTCCTTCTCATATTTTAAATGGATCAATTTTTCAGCCGACTCCCGAAACTAAATTCAAATATGACAGAATTTATGAGGTTTAAAATTAACCATTTTTTGTCGGGAATGAGAATTGAGATTCATACTTAGATCTTTCACTCTCACAAAATGGATGAAAACCAATCTTTGTACTCCTTTGATATAGAAAATCGATCATCTCTATTATGTACAGACGGATTTATCATTTTATTGTGGCCTGCAAGAAATGGGCCATAATATATAATAGTGGATAGTGGATATGATAAATGTCATTGATGATGGAAGAAGTAGGAAGACGAGCTGGAGACTGAAGTCATTTAAATAATTCTGGAATTAGTAGCAGCCTATGAGATTACTGCACACTTTCCTAATAACGCGTGATTGACTACTGACATAAGAAGAGACAAACACATCCCTCCTACTTTATTGCAATAAGCATGCCCTTTTTGTTCTAGTTTGAACATTTTTCCAAGTAATATATTATATTATATATGAAGAGAAAATAAAAGTAACAACGTAACATAAACTAAATATGGCTAAAAAGATTTGTTGAAGTGTTGGTGTCAAGTATTTCAAGATTTGATCACAGATGATCTGATACATCCGATCTTCTAACTTAGAAGATCATGTTGACATTTAAAGAATATTCTGAGGTATCAAGTAAATTAAATGAGCCTTGCTACTGCTTAAAATATTTCTATCAAAGAAAGTTCAAGATTTCAAAATTAGATATTAATATCTGGATGGTCAATAAAATAAGATTTATTTGTTGCTTTCAACCAAACAATGCTATCATACAGTTCACTAGTCCTTGAAATTGACTATCATGATTCAAAAGAAGCATCAAACAATCGAGTTTCAGAGAAAGTACAAGACAATTTACACGAAATTGGTAAAGCATGTGTATATAAAAACCTCATGAGTAGGCTACTGAAAGAGCTACGAGAGTAAAGAAATCAACAAGCCAGTTACCTATGTCGGTGCCCAAATATCCAGGTTTGGTCGATGAAGATGAGAGTTGTGAGACTGCACAAACCATGGAACCGAAATTATATAGAGCAATAATGAAAGATGACATTCTTGAATTCGTGAGAGCAATGGAACAGGGATCACTTGATCAACAACACTCTTGTGTGCAATTAAGCCCACAGAAGAAGACAGTACTGCACGTAGCAACAAGCTTTGCAAGCTATGAAATTGTTAAACTAATCTGCAAGGACTTACCCGACTTAGTTGCTGAAAAGAATGCAAGAGGTGACACTGCACTTCATATAGCAGCAAGAGCTGGTAGTTCACTGCTGGTGACCTTGCTAATTAATTCAGATTTTGGAGATGGTGTTCTGGATGAGAAGAATGAGGAAGGGAATACCGCCCTGCATGTGGCACTAAGATATGGGCATGAAGAAGTGGCTCGAATTTTGATCAATAAGAATCCAGAGATGACTTATTCTCTTAACAAAGAAGGTAAATCTTTGCTTTATCTGGCTGCAGGAGCAGGATTTCTCACCATTGTTAGGCTCCTTCTGGACAATCCTGTTGGGAACTACAGCATGGCTGGGAAACATAAAAACAAGCCACCTGTTTTTGCAGCAGTCCTTGGACACAACATAGGTGAATTTCATGCAAACCTTTCTTTCTTTTCAATGTATTATGAAATTCTATTGACACTTGATAATGTTGAGCAGAGTCCTAACTAAGGCCACCTGAAAACTGGTGAGATGCATCTGGACAACAGCAATATGAGATGGAAAGACAATATTATGAACTAAAGTTAGATTGACCAAATTATCTATTAACATGCATATGCAGTGTGTTAGGCTTAGGAAAGGAAGGCTGTCCTCTATTTGTAACTTGCATATATAATGTTTATGAGAAATTTGTTTATCTTGCAGGCATCTAGCAATAGTTTGATAAAGTTGCTCATCTACTTCAGTTATATATACAGATACAACAAGTTTCTTCTTCTTCCTTATGATCTAATTTTTTGTTAACCTTTTCTTTTTGTTTCCTTAACAAAATTTTAGATGTCATTCAGTTGTTGTGGGAAAAGGATCCATCAATGTTTCAGCTAAGAAATGGCAAAGGCAAAAGTCCACTTCATGCGGCTGTATGCATGGGATTTACTGAAGCGGTGAAATTCTTTCTAGATAGGCAGTATGAATTTGCTTACCTGAAAGATAAACAAGGCTTCAACCCCATCCATTCAGCAGCCATCAAAGGACTTGTTGATATCATCCAACTGATGCTACAGCACCGACCAGATACAAGGGAGCTACTAACTGCACATGGTCAAAATATACTACACGTGGCTGCTAGAAGTGGAAAATACAAAGCAGTGGAGTATATGCTTAAAAGGCCAGAACTGGAGATGCTAATTAATGAAAAAGATGCTGATGGGAACACACCATTACACCTCGCGACCATTTATGCACATCCGAAGCTGGTTGGCATTCTCGCGAGGGATAAAAGAGTGATTCCTAGGTTGTTAAACAACAACCGCCAGATGGCACTTGACATTGCCGAGGAACAATTGGAAATGGGATTGGTATCATTTCACAAGGTAAGTGCCTACACTAACAAGTTGAATAGATTTTAATATATGTGCGGCAAGATAAAATGAAATTTCCCTTTATAACATGAGTCCCAGTATATGAACAACTATGTCTCTGCATAATTTCTAAGGTAATGACCAATTCAAAATGCAGAGGCTTACCTGGATGGCCTTGAGAGCGGTTGACGCCCCACGAGCACATAAACCAACAACTTTCAGAAGCACAAGTTTCAAGCTTGGAGACCAACTAGAGGCAGAAAGTTGGAGAGATAAGATAAATGTGATATTGCTGATTGCCACACTAGTTGCAACTGTTACATTTCAGGCAGGTATCACTGTGCCTGGTGGTTACAACAACACCAATCCTGACCAGGGTACTGCAACCATGCTTAAAAAGGTAAAATTTCAGGAGTTTGTAATTTGCAACACCATAGCAATGCATACCTCTGTCATTGTTGCTGTCACTCTCATATGGGCACAATTGGGAGACCCAAATTCCATGCGTTTAGCTTTGAAGTTGGCTTTGCTTCTGCTGGGAATAGCTCTCGCCATGATGTCTATAGCATTCTTCGCTGGTGTCTACCTAGTAGTCAGCACACTCGGTTGGCTTGCAATTACTGTCCTCCTCATTGGCTCAAGCTCCCTCATTGCACTTGTGGTGCTATTTGTTCCTCTATGTTTCTTAGGCTTAACAAACCATCATCTATTCCGCCGTCTTTCATACTATCCGTTCTGTCTTGTGCTATATGCACTCAAAGACTAAGAATTAGACAGGTTATCTGAAGATAACCTCCAAGACCCATGTAAAGTTAATGCATAATAGGTCAGTACAATGTTTGGCCGTAGTTGTACATTATGGTGTGTGATTGTGTGATAGGAGCTTGAAGCATTTCAGAACTTGAACATGCTTTGAGTTCAACTGTGTTCCTGAATAATAGTACAGAAAAGGAGTCCACTATATGATGTCTGTAAATATGTTTATGCCTGGGAATGAGCCCATATTGCCTGTAGAAACATATAGCCTGCAGGCTCTGCTCTGATTTGGGTATGGTTAAATTCTAGAAAACTCTCCTGTGAATATTATATTCAAGTTCTCCACTAACATTTGCATTCTTACTGATCTATTAATCTGCCGAAACAAACGATGTGAAGTATCATAATCAAGGGCTATTATAAATTAACACTCTTTCAATTTTCTTATTTCCCAATAGACAAATGAACGTAGGTTATTAGCTACTCGAGCTAGGCTATATCGAAAGGTAACAGCTCCAAGAAAAGTTACTAACCTGTTACTGCTGTCATTTCCACAATATCCTCACATAGATCCATGTCATTGGAAGCATAAAAAAAATAGTATACCAGCTTCAATTGAGCTACAAACATCAGGTTTAGAATGGTGTATGACTAAATAGAAGAGAATATCGATTCAGTGTGGTAGTAGCCCAGGTACAGCATTATACATAATCAATCCCAAAAAGAAGTAAAGACTTCAAAAGTGGCAAACCACTACTCACGGTATTAAATCTGACAATGCGTCTCGAAGTGTTAGCAAAAAACCGCTTTTCCAGAAAATGAGAAGGAAGCACATTATCACAACCCAAACAAATTAGATTGTTTAGGGAAGCTAAATTGCACATTAAATCAGAAGAAATAAGCTGAACCAGCAAAAATGAAGTGGGTCAAAAAAACTGAGGTACAAAATACCATTTCATTAAGGAACATCAATTCCATGCATCAAATTAAGCATTCATAAAGTCAAACTGAAATCACGAAACTACAACAAATTTACATCAAACCCTAACCCTAACACGAAACATCAACCCCCAAAGCCGTAGAGAGTGCGTCCCTGCCTCTTGAGAGCATAAACCACGTCCATCGCAGTGACCGTCTTGCGGCGAGCATGCTCGGTGTAGGTGACGGCGTCACGAATCACATTCTCGAGGAAGATCTTCAGCACACCGCGGGTCTCTTCGTAGATCAACCCGCTGATACGCTTGACACCACCACGGCGGGCCAGACGGCGGATGGCCGGCTTCGTTATGCCCTGGATGTTATCGCGGAGGACCTTGCGGTGACGCTTCGCTCCGCCCTTTCCCAAACCCTTGCCGCCCTTGCCCCGCCCAGACATTTTTCTCTGCGATTAGATTTGAATTTGGGATTTTTTGATCGGAGATGTGGTGGTAGAGTTGAAAACGAGGAGGTTTTAAATAGATCTCGTTAGCAATCTAGAACCGTTGGTTAGAAAGCTAACGCACGGCTATAGATTGCGATCCGTGACTTCGCTTCGGAGTGATCTGTACCGTTGATATTTGAACTATCGACGGTGCATACGAAATTTTAAAAATTATGAGGATCGCGGGCTTTACATTTTTGCGGAAGCCCAATTATTTTCATTTTGTATTGAACCTTTAATTTACTAGTTTTTTTGAAAACGCATGTTTCTTATATTTACTTCGAAACAATATTTCTTATGTGCAAGTGATATTTTTACATTAGACATTTGAACCGAAGATTATATTTTTTAATTTGTAGCTTTGCTTGATCACTATTCATTTTTTTATTTTTCTTTCATATCTGTTATACCTTTACTTATTTATTTTTTATTTGAAATATTGAAATACAATATTCTACATCAAATTAAAATGATTTTTGCTCTATTCCATAAATTTTGGTTGAGGCAATTCTTACACAGTGCAATGATAAAGTCATTGGATTGCAGATTAAAAAGTCCAAGATCTGTATCTTGAAGCTCACTATTCATAACTAATAACTCATTTGTATGTAATTCGTATACTAATGTAAAATGACTAATGAGTAATGAGTAATTCAAAGTTTGATCCCATAAAAGTTAAGCAATATGATTCTTATGTTTTTTTTCTCGTTCACCGGTGATGTACCGAATTTGATTTTATTGAATATTTCGAAATGTCCGCTGAACAGATCTTTAATTAATGCACTTATTGTTTGCCTTGAAAAAATTACTTCTATACCAATTAAAAAAACATTTGAAAACAATCAATCATCAAAGTATGGAGGTTTTTTATATATACAATTACAATAATAAATATATATTTTTAAATGGAGGGCTAGGACTGAAAATCAATCCGTATAGCTCAATATTTTACTCGTATTCATCCAATAAAAATTTATTTGAGCTTGATTCGATAATCATACCAAATATGTTTGAACATAATTTTGTATTTAATAAGATTTAAATCTCGACTCAAACTCAAGCTCGATAAGTAAAAATAGAACAAACATGTATAAAAATTATAAAACTATTTGAGCTCAAGTTTTGTCTGGTTCAATTAAAGCTTGTTTGAGCTCAAATTAATAGACAATCCAACAAGCTCACGCGTAAAATTTAAAGTTCGATATCATTTTAAATAGGTTTGAACAAGTATGTATTTCGATTCGATTCAACTTATTCACACCCCTTAGCTATAGTGTGTGCGTGAGAGAGAGAGATAGAGATTTATTATTATTATCTAGTTGTATAAAGTGAAATGACTCAATATATACATTATCGCTAACATACAATTATATCACATACAACCCCCTAAGTTGCTAGTGTGGTAATTCTATGCACAACCACAATTTCATACATTACAATCTCTATAATAAAATATTAATTTCTCTCTCATCCACATCCACAACCTCCTAACTTTATATAATTTATACTCCCATCAGTGACCTCATCCAATTCAACCTTCAAATAAAATATTATTTTTTCCTTTTCTTCCAACCTACATAAAATATTTATCATTTTATTTTTTTAATAAGAACATGTTATTAAAATAATTTTTTTCTCTTGATTTAAAAAAATATTAATTAATTTATTAGAATTTTTTTAAATCATAATTATAAAAAAATTACCCATACAATTATAAATTCATAATTTACTTCACAACAAAATAAAAATTACAAGAGTGAAAATATATTTAAATAAATTACAATGAGACACATGAAATTTTAAATTACGAGTGCATAAAACGTAAATTACATATTCAATTAGTGCCGAATTTTTTCCATATGTACTCAATCAAATCCTTTTTAAGAGCGTTATGAGCCTCTCTGTTGTGAAGTTGATCCCTATTAATCATATAAATCGATAAACTTGCGATGTGTTCAGTAGAGTAGTTGAAAGGTTCGACATCTCCTCCTGAAGACACATCTGTCAAGAACTCTATGGGATCATAATAGTTTTGGTATGTGTCTCGTTCATCTTCCACAATCATGTTGTGTATGATGATACAAGCCATCATAATTTTTCCCATCAAAACCTTGTCCCAAACAAGATATGGGCATCAAATAAATGTGAAACGAGCTTGTAGAACTCCAAAGGCCCGCTCTATATCTTTTCTAGCAGCCTCTTGGTGTTGAGCGAACAACTTATGCTTTCAAGTCATATGAGATGTGATTGACTTGACAAATGCAGCTCATGAAGGATATATGCCATCGGTAAGATAATATGTTCTATCATTTTGGCGACCATTGACGATGTAACTAACCTATGGTGCTCGTCCTTCTAAAACATCACTAAAAATTGGAGAACATTAATATCATTGCACGCACCTAGTGTTCCAAAAAACACATGCCATATCCATAAATCATATGATGCAATAGCTTCCAAAATGACTGTTGGCTTTCCACTTCTCCCTGTAAATTGCCCAGCCCAGACAGTAGGACAATTTTTCCATTCCCAGTGCATGCAATCAATACTACCAATCATACCAGGAAAACCATGTTGTTCTCCAACATATAGTAGTCTTGCCAAATCTTGTTGATTGGGCTTCCTAAGATATGTGTCACCGAAGTAGGAAATGACACCTTCTACGAAATGGATGACATCATCTCTTGCTACCATTGCACTCATTCATAAATATTCATCAATGAAATCGGTTGATGCCCCGTAAGCCAATACTCTCATGGCTCCTGTACATTTTTGCAATGGTGAAAGACCTTTTCTACCTGTGCAATCTGGCATCTGTTGAAAATAGTCATCATTGGTAGTAACGACCTCCACTATACGAAGAAAAAGTGATTTCTGTTGGGGTTTTTTCGAATTAAACCACCGCAGGACCATTTGGTTGTTCATTAATCCGTGTTCATGCAAATCATAATTTTATGTAACATGCATGTTTATCACAGTCTATACAAAAAGCATGCAAAGCAGATTCGAATCTAATAAAGTGGAAGACATAGAAACGAATCTACTTACAAATCGATAGACGGTCTGTGGACAAGATTAAAGATCTAATCTTGCTGTTGAATGAATACAGGGATGGCGCCACCTAGCTCAAAATTCGACCTCCACAAAATTCTACTCCAAGATCTTCTGTTGTATTCCCGGACTGTATCTCGATTCAGAGTGGGCTGAAATCTACTAGATAGAATTGTGAAATCTATGGATAACTTTGAGAGACTAAGAGGGGCTGATTTCCTATGAATAAATTCATCAAAATTTCGTGCCCCCCCTCCCCTTATATATAGGGAGGGGCGAAATTTCATGTTCCAGCCCTACTAGGCTTGGGCCTCTATCTCAAGTTCAATATCCAGTCCACTATCAGTCAATTGGGCTACAACAGGGATCTAGAAGAATATTAAATTGGTCCACTAATTTATTTAATATCCAATATCCAATAAACTTAGGATATAATTAAATAAATTAAGTTTTACTTTTATTCAACTAAAGAAGTAAAACTGACCTACAAATTTAATACATATTTACGAATATGCTTTCTCCTTTAGTCCAGCCATTCCCCGTGTTTAAGATATAATGTTCATTAATTAATTATGTAAGCCTCTGACAGCTATAATTAATCAACATCTAAAACCTTGAGTAGTACCGCACAAGATTTATCATGTAAGGAATAAATTCCACCTGCAGGGTTTCAACATGAACTTGTGTTTCCTCAAGAGAACATCATCAAGCTGGCGCACCAGGACACGGTGCTCATGCATACTGATCGAGACATCATGTATACATTGTTATTACCCAAGATATCGAATTCGATCTACGAAAAGATCTCATTCATTGATAAATCAAAGTAATAAACAACACACACATATGCTCGCCAATATCACATGAGTTCAGAACCCGAACTCTGTGGATCTTTATTCTCTCAGTAACTGGGTCAGAGTCAGAGAATAGTATCCTATCGTGATCCTCCTCAATACACTAACCAGTGTACTAGAATAATCAGTTAGCCAAGATAAACTAACTTATCAGATTATTCTACGGTGTACCGATGGTGTGTTCAAGACCATCTAAGCTGTGAGCTCTTTAATACATTACAAGGTTCTAATGATATGATCTTTACCGTGTGACTCCCCACACCATATCATCTACAATGTAAGTATATGGAACATTGCATAAAATAATTATAGAACATAATCTAAATGCAAACAGTGACTGCAATAACTTTCATTTCATATCATCATATCATCAGAAAAGTATACAAAGACAAGTCTTCCAGTATACAAAACTAACAATTTCTGCATGCGAAATCGTCATCGGAAGAGCTCCGGAGAATACATCGGTTTAGAGACAAAATAGTCTTTCGTCAAACGCTCCTCACCATTCTCGTGTTCTCTATCATAATACCTTCTTCTGACTGTAGAAGTTTGAGCTCCTACAAATAGATTAGGATTGTTTATGAGCACATTCTGGATTATACTATCAACTTCACAATATTTTTGGTAACCTCACTCTAGCCATTCGTCAAGTTCGTTAGAATCAGAAGAATTAGAACTTGAGTTTGATTCAACATCAGAATTTTCATGTGTAGACATTTTTCTAAAGTGGAGTTGAAAGACGTGGTAAGGTATTGAGGATTTTGTTTGAGTTTATTTTGATGTGTATTTTTTGAGATATGTATAGACAATGCAATGCACGTGATTGTATTAAGAAAATAATTTGAGATAAAGTGGAATCCAATACTCTCATGCCCGACAAGAGCATGTGATTGTATCAAGAAAATAATTTGAGATAAAGTGGAATCTAATGCATGAAATGCCCAATAAGAGCATGTGATTTTATCAAGAAAATAATTTGAGATAAAGTGGAATCCAATGCATGAAATGCCCGAAAAGAATCCAATGTGATATACTCAAGGATTGAAATATCGCGGATATATCACGGATATATCGCATCGCAGATATTGACATTGCGATACGGATATTGAGGAGAATATCTTCTTTCCCGAGTATCGGTGAAATATCGCAATATGTCGCAAAATATCACAAATTATCGCAAAATATCGCAATATATCGCGATTTGTTTATATTTCTATAATATATTTTGATTTTTATTTAATATTATATATTTTTGTGGTCTTTTTTAGGCCTTCGATGTAATTATTTGAATTGCAATATTCTTTACTTTATAAAGACACCCACTTTGCAAAAAATTATAAGAGAAAGAAGACCGGGAAATCAACGGATATTTTAGAAAGAAAAGTGAGATGCACCGACTTTATTTTTTCAGTTAGGGGACATGATGGATAAATCACTAAAGTTTTTCTCCCCATAAATCATACGAAATTGAAATCTAAGAAATCAAGAAATATATCAAGCGCATGTGCATAATTATATCTATAATTACTACTGTGATGAGTTGGTACTAATATTATTTAGAACAAGATGACATTCCATCTACTATATTTGAATCTTATAGATCCTCATTTTTGTATTAATTGTACTTTATAATGTTTATTTAGTTATTTTATTTTGTATTATGTATTATTTTGTTAAATGTATTGTTTCAAACGGTATTTATATAATATATTATTCATATGTTTGCTTTCAAAATACAATTCTATCAAAAATTTTAGTGGAATATGTGCATAATAATATGTTATAATAGTTCCTAAAATTTCTTGCTAAATTTTCAAGATTTTAATATGATTTCCATCATTTTTTTCAATTTTCTGCGATATCGATATATCCGGCGATATATCCGTAAAATTGAAGTTGCGATATATGTAGCGATAGCGATATTTTCATCCTTGGATATACTTAGCTTTACTTTTGCATGTGATATACTTAGCTTTACTCTTGCGTATAAATTGTGATGAGAGCATAAGAATCCAATGCATGATCGAGACTCATGCATGTAGGTTTGTACAAAAAGAATAAAAGAAATAGATATGCATAAAATACATTAATTATTTATAGAGTGAGGAAAAGACATCTCACAATTACAAACACACACATCTCATAATTACTAACACACGCATATCATAATTACTAACACACACATATCATAATTACTAATACACATCTCACAATTGCAATTACATTAATTTAATTTTGCTCAAACACAAGGGCAAGTAGTCAACGTTTCGTCTCTTCATCTTCTGGAGATAAATGATCTCTCGCCAACAATGCATGCAACATTTTTTTCTCCATCTTCAAGTGATTCATACAAATCTTTTGGCTATCCAATTCAAGTTTTGATACGACCAATCAATGCGGAAACAAGGAATCGAAGCACACGTCAACTTTAATATTGATTCAACCCAAAATACCTATTGTAATAACACTTAAATATGATCAAATGAACTGACCTAAACCCCCAAATAAATTCTTACATGAATTTTAATAAGAATTAACACAAAAAAACACAAATTAACCCAAAAAATCAATATAAAGATGCGGACAGAAACCTATGCAAACGAACTCGGATTAAGCTGAAATTTTAGGAAAAGGTGCAATAATAAGTCAGGAAAAACATATAAAAAAATCAGCCAAAATGCACAAGTGTTTTGTGAGATGGCTCGGTGGTCAAAATCGGCTATTCTAGGGCTATGAAATCGGCTATGGCTTTAATATACGACCTGTTGGGTATGGGCAGCTATATGGATGATATGGGTGATGTTATGGATGGTATGGAATGAGTACGGAGGCGTCGTGGTGGCTGGAACTAAGGTATGTGCGAAGGAGGTGACAAAAAATGAAAGATGGATTGTGAATCTTACCCGAGAACAAACCTTGAACCCACAAGGATGCGAAACGCGCCTATGGAGTAATCTTCGTAGCTGCCTAATCCGAATACTACTAGATATCCGAACGAGACGGTTGATTTCAAGTTTAAATTCGCCAAAAATCAAACTCTACACAAGAACAATTGAATTGAGACAAGTTGAAAAGTGATACGCTATATTTTTCATTCAAACAAGTCCAAGCAACAATAGGAACGAAAATCCCCTAAATAATTAACCTAGGAACAACAATTCCAAGTATCTTGGGCTTAGAATTCAAACTGGGTTAATTAAAATTACTGGGTCCAATATCACTTAAACTAGCTGTGATAATTGAGTCTGCTAATTAAATAAAATCCACAACTGAAATAACAATACAATTAAATAAAATAACTAATGCTAATGTCTAAAATTAATTAAAAACTATAGATTAAAATCATGCCCCCATAGTTAAATTAAGGGAAACTGATTTTTAATCCAAAGTCGCGGATAACTGTTTAGGCATGATCACGCCTAACTTGATATTTGCTTCTGTACCAACATCCAAGACCGGGCTCAATTCCTCAGTGCTAATCCCGATCTCATCAAGTTTCTTAGCAAATAACTCATTTTCACTTTCTTTGGTGAGCCTTAATGCACGAAGTTCTGCAGCAACTTCAAATTCAAATTGTGTTGTCTTACCTTTTCCTTTATTCTTTGACTTATCTCTTCCCGTGGGATGAGAAATAGTCGAACCTTCATTAGTTGGAGTTTTTGGATTCGAAGGAATATGACATTCTCCATCTTCAGAAGTCTTTGATCTTTTGGTGTTGCCACCACTTTCTTCATCATCTCACATTTCGATATATGGACGGAGCCGTGTTGCATCATTATGAGACGATGCATCCCAACCTTGGATGTTTACTCATAACATCATTATAAACAACCAAGTTTTGAAATTTGCTGCCACCTGCTTCATAAATTGTATGAGCTTCCATCTCGATATCCTTCTGTCGCATTCCACTTCTTTCCCTCCGATTTGCTTCCTCTAGAGCAGCAACCCACTTGCCTGCATTTTTTCATTGTCTATAAAATGAGCCAATTAAATATGTAGTTTTCATTTTCTTGGACTATATTGTTTTTCGTTAATTTTTTTTAATATTTGTATTTTATCTATTGTAATCTTCGCATTAATATTGAGTTTATTGTTTAATTCAAATGTTTGAGGAATACATTATTATTATTATTGTAATTAATTATTTAAAATATAAAATAATTTATTAACTTTGAAAAATATAATAAAAAATAATTATATATAATAAATATTAATAAAGAATTAAATAAAATAAATTATTTTTGGATCGGGTAGAGAATTGTTGATAAAGGTGAATGATGGTGTGCATATTTGGATTGTTTTGAGCTTACGAAAAGTGAAAACCGCATAAAGAGTAAGCAGGTGAAGAAGAGCGTGACAAATGACAATGGCGGCGAGCTGCGAGATGGTGGAACTGCAGAGAAATTCCGGCAATTGGGGGAAAGTTGTGGAAGAAATCGTGAGGATAGAGAAAAGGTTGTTCCCCAAGCACGAGTCGCTCGCGAAATCATTCGAAGAAGAGGCCAAAAAGAGAAACGGCGGCTTGATTTACTCCCTAATCGGCGGCGAAGTTGTCGGATATGTCATGTATTCTTGGCCCTCTTCGCTCTACGCTTCCATCACTAAACTTGCAGGTTTAGTCTCTCACTTCCACTCACGCTTGATTTATGTTTTTATGTTGATTGATGCTTAAGGGCTTTGCTATATTTGCCTCTTTGCAAATTGCAATGAGGGTCTTTCTTGAGTATTTATTGAAGAATTTGGACTGAGTTGATGTATTAGTGTTTATAATTTTTTTTTTTTTTTTTTATATTTGATTGTATTGAAAATTCAATGGGAATCTTATTGAAATTTACATCTTGACATATACAATTATTTGGCTGTTAAAAGTGGTGAGAACTTTGTTGATAGGTTCTTGAACTGTGTAGGAAGTAGGCAACACGCTAAAATAAAATGCTAGAAGTTCACTTGATCAAGAGATTTTTATGTATGAATTTCAAGAATTTTGATGTTCACTAACTCAAAGTAAACACAAACTTTGTTCTAGAAAATATTCATGACTTTTTCAGATTAAATAAGATCCTACTTGTAACCACACTGTTCATCTGTTCATGATGTAATGGGAGCAATCATAGAATGAATTAAAGCTGAATTATCACGTTCTCATTTTCTGGAGCAAAGGGCTGCTCGAAGAGTCCCTTGTTCTTGATACATCTGTTTATCTATGAACAAGGTTGTATCGTGCATCTTATTTCATGAGTAAGTGTATGGATATATGATATGTTAACAAGCTATTGGATGGACAGATCAAGTTCTTCCCGTCATCAATCTGATTTTTCCTCTGGTTTCCTAACTATGCTAATTTAAGTGCCATTGGCATGTTGATCACCGTACCCTTCTTATGATTACGGTAGAACATATTTTTCTAATGATTTTGTTCTTGTTGCTGAAAATGGAGCACATACAGTAAAAGAGAACTACAGGAGGCAGGGGCATGGGGAAGCATTGCTGAAAGCAGCTATAGAGAAATGTAAAACTAGAAAAATCCACCGCGTATCACTTCATGTAGATCCCTTAAGAACTGCAGCCATGGATCTCTACAAGAAGCTCGGTTTCCAGGTGGATAGTTTAGTAGAAAGCTACTACTCTTCGGATAGAGATGCCTACAGAATGTTCTTGGATCTTGACACTGATTAGCTAGAGTGGTTTATGCAAAGCACCGTCAATCTTCATTTCAAGTAGTATTCCCATTGGAAGAGGTTCAGATGGATGCAGGACTGCAAAATTCACGGATTTTTGATGCAATATCCGGCCAAATCCAGAGACTTGCACTGGTGGGATGAAGAAAGGGCAGAGGCCTCAGTTGTTCTCCAAATCTCATGCCACAAGATTGCAGATAATAGAAGTAGAATGTGTTCTTGTAAGATGAGTATGTAAGAATTTGATGCTCTAATGCATCTGTAGTCCCCTTAATTTCTAGGTTTATATTTTTTCGAGGCACGACATTGGTTTTATATATATAATAATAATAATAATAATAATAATAATTCCGGTGTCCCGCTCAATGTTTAAACACCATTTTTTTATAGACCAAATAACACCATCTTACATTTAACTTGTTTCTCTACATGGTTGATAGAGGAAGCATCACAATAGGAATGCTAAACTTTAAAGTTGGTACGATTGACTCTTGATGTTCGCTTTGAATGTGAAAATGTAACGTTTCAAAAAAAAAAATCTAATGTTGGTAAAAAATAATTGTATGGAGGTTGGTACGAGATATGATCGACTCTTTTGGCAAATCGAATCTATCAAGAAAAAAAAAATAATAATAAGAGAGAGAGAGAGTATTGCATCGAGAGAGAGAGAGACAGAGAGTATTGTACTATTGCATCGAGAAAAAAGGAAAAAAAAAATAAGGAAAAATAAATAATAAGAGAGAGAGAGTATTGCATCGAGAGGGAGAGAGTAAGAAAGTATTGCATCGAGAAAAAAGGAAAAAAAAAAAAGAAAGGAAAAATAAAAAAGGAAAAATAAAAAGGAAATGTTGCTGCCCAGGATCGAACTGGGGACCTTTAGTGTGTAAGACTAACGTGATAACCACTACACCACAGCAACCGTTGTGGAAAAGTTTCCGTAAACAATAAATATAATGTTAAAACGGGGGTTCAAAAGAGAAATGGATAATGGAATAATGGATTGGACCACCGTGAAATTCGGGTAAGACCGTTTTTGAAAGCGTAAACAGAGTGTTTCTTCTATTTGGAGAAATGCTAGTAATGTTAAATTTGTGGTTGAGACGACCTCTGTTTCTTCATTTCCTTTCCATCTACGCTAACCCTGACCTTGGTTTCTCCAGTTAGGGTTTCTTTTTTTTCCCACCGCGGCTCCCGATTCCCACTTCTTCGGGAGCTGTCTCACCCCCCTAAATCTAACAATTCATCCGTACAAGCAAAATGGGTCGAATGGCGCGCAGTTGCATTCAATCGCTGCTTAAGCTGGTCAATTCCGGCCTTGGAATGGCCGGCATCGCCATGATTGTCTACTCGCTTTGGATGTTTAGGGTTTGGCTCCGAAACGATGAATCGCTTCAAGCTCCCGTCCCCTGGTATTTTTTTTTATATATAGATTACATTCAGATTCAATTTATAGCTAGTTTGGATCTATATGTTGGGGGAATTGAGGATTTGTTGTGAAAGGATTATTTTTTTTTTAATGTTTTTTGCTGCTTATTTTTAGAAGTAAATAGGTATTTGTTTAGTTTTCGTGTAATGGAATTGCAATGCAGGTTCATATACACTATTCTGGGCCTTGGTGCTGCTCTGTGCGTGATCACGTGCTCCGGTCACATTGCTGCCGAGACTGCTAATGGTTGTTGCTTGTACATTGTATCCTTTGTGTGGGTTTGTTTGGCTCGTGGTTGAATTTTTGAATCTTATATTTGGATCTTTAATATGAGTTATCTGGGATTGAGGTGCTAAGGCCTTTGAATTATTTTGTGTAAATTGATTGTTTGAATGAAGACCTGAGGGCACAATCATTTGAATGATTGAATGGTCTCATGCTTTTGATTTTAAGCACGCATAATAAGCTCTCTTAGAAGTGATCAATTAAATGCTGACTTTTGTTGCAACGTTTTTAGGCTGGAACCATCTGAGATTGTTTACAAGAATCTCTAGATTGTTGAATAGTTGCTTCAATTACATATATCTGTCGTTTCCCCTTAAGCATTCTGTTGGATCTGAGAGCTCGTGCTTTGTTAATTGTCTGCTTTGTGCTGATGTATTATGACCTTTCTGGTCATAATGCCTGGTTGATTCAGACAACTGGACGCTATGTAGTAAAAGTACTCCATATACCTTGGCCCACAGTGTGTTAATTCATTTATCAAAGTGCACATATCAAATTTCTTTGTTGACATTAACCAGCGTAGTACATGGCTTTTGTCTTTATGCTTTTCGTGGTGGAAGCTGCAGTTACTGCAGATGTATTCTTAAACCACAACTGGCAAGAGGTACGTTGCGCCAATGATACTTCTTTTAATATGGAAAGGTACTGTTTGAAATTCAGAAATGGTTAAATCCTAACTTGAATGTTTATTAGGATTTCCCGACAGACTCGACTGGAAATCTTGATCAGTTAAAGGAATTTGTCAAGGACAACTTTGACATATGCAAATGGGTTGGCTTGACTGTGGTGGCTGTACAGGTCTATTTCCTTCCTTAATCCTTCACCTGCACAATCTCTCTTTCTCTCTATATATATGTGTGTGTGTGTGTGTGTGCGTGCGTGGCTCCTTTCATGCGTGACACCCCACCAGCTCCAATAAAAGGGAAAAGGAAATAGAAAATGATAAGGAAGTCAGGTAGAAATGGAACATAAGCATTGCATAATTATACAAATCTTCACTTCATCTATTTGTGCTCAAGGGACCGTGGAGATTAGTTGGTTTCGTTTCAATAGTATGGGCATCTGAGATTATTTTCTTTAATTTTGAAGAAACACATTTCTAGTTGATCACAAGATTAGAGTACTATTAGTATCACAATTTGTATCACAAAACTGCAATATGAGGTTTAGCAAAACTGTTAGCACCCGATCTCAATGCCACAAAATCCATATTGCTGTATTTATCAGATGTCTTCTTTAAGGAACAAATCATGATTGTAAGATTGCTGAAAACAAAAACATATTACTTTGAAGTTTAAAATGTAACCTGCAAAATAAAATTCTTAAGATTTATGAGAGGCTGTAGGATTATGCCTTCCATGTCATGTCCTTTATTTCCCTATGGACGACATCCTGTTTTAATTGGTCTTGTTAGCCTTTTTTTTATTAAGGTAATGGTTTTTGCATGCAGGGGCTAAGTATGTTATTTGCTATGATACTCAAAGCCTTAGGTCCACATTCTGAGAGATACTATGAAAGTGATGATGAGTATTCGCTGCCAGATAGGGTGCCCCTACTGAAGAATTACGTCCCTCCACAATCCTATGCTGTTAGTGAACCGGCATACGGTGTGAAAAGTGATTCTTGGAATATGAGAACCAACAGTAAGGTACATGCACTTATGATTTTGAAGCTCTCATCACATTTGCATGAACTTATGAATTATGATTTCGAAGGTCTCATCACACTTGCATGACCAGATTGTAAATATGTATGCGAATGGTATAACACCATTATTATTTTCTTGGCTTCCTCTTTTCATAGTTTTAATAATATTTTTCCATTGTGTCTAATTTTGCAAAAAGAATTGAGGTTGTTGCATTTAGTAACATTGATTTGTTACAAATATAATTGTTCAACAAGAGAAACATAAAAAAATACACTTGATCTTTTATATATATGTATATGTATATATATATATTAATATATATGACACCAACCACCCACATATCAGAACAATCATTAAAGAAAAGTTTTCATTTTTTGAGAAAGAGAGGGAATTGCAGTCAACCTAGCTCTATATTCATGTTTACTTGTCTTGCAAGATATTCGTGACTGCATCCAGTGCAACACCTAAATGATGGGTTTTGTTTAAATCCTCTTTTAGGGCATTTGAGAAATTTTTGCTGAGTTTTTCTTCTCCTATCCAGGCTATCAGGTAAAGAAATGACGAAGAAGTGCGTGCAGACGAACAGTGGGAAGTAGGTTACCGCGTCTCAAAACATCCTGTCTAGTAGTTTCTGGTTGCGAGTAGAGAGTGTGCTTTTGGTCACCGTGATTATCAAGCAGCTTGTGCATATACTGTAAATGCTTCATATATTTTTATACTTGAATTTATGCCAAATGCAATCGTAATATGATGTGCTATCTCTGTAGATATATCAGGTTGAACCCTGCTAGTATTGTTGATTGCCATTCTCATGATGTTTAGGTGAAGAGCCATTTAAGCAGTGTAATTTGTCATTTACTACTACTTAGTGTCTTAATTGGTCAATTTGCGTGATATTTATCATGGTATATTATCAAAATCCTAATACATATCTCTTCATCTCTTTTAATTAATTTTAGAAAAATAGGGAATCCTGTGTTATATTTGAGCTAAATAGCTAACAATAGTCTGTTATTTTATCATTCTTCCCAATAGATCAGCTTAAGATAATTCGGTTACCAGAGAAGGTGGTTACTTTTTAAAATTTTATCTTCAACGTTCACTTTAAACTTACCTGACCCCACTGGTTCAAAGAAAAAAAATGTTACCGAAATATTTTTTTGATTTTATTTTTTTCTTCTTGATTATTGGATTCAACTGCCGATGCTTTTTGCAAGTCCCACGCGAATGTAAGTTTTCTAAGGTAAATGGAAGCGATAGTTTTATTGCCATTACTTGCATGATTTGCTAATAAAGTTGCAATTTTAATTATTTAATTTTTTGTGCTTAGACGATGGGAGACAATAACACTTTCATCAACTGTAAGTATCTATTTTTAACTGCCATAGAATACTTTCTTGTGAGGCATAATCATAGCAAATCTTGACACAATAAAAAGGTATTCTTTTGACTGCACTTCCACAATTTTTTATTGGAGTAATCTTAATTGATTCAGGTGTACATGAGATGTTACTCCAACACAAGTTTCCAATATTTTAAAAAATAAATCGAAAAAATTTAAAATATATATTTGGATTAAATTTGATGGGCACAATTATCTCTCATTCTTTTCTTAAATAACAAATTTTGAACCAACTTTGGAAATTCCAGCATAAATGTCAACTTTGTTCCTCAATTTCTGTATCTTACAACATTAATTCAAAATATTTTTTTCTACGCTTAGATCTTGTTAGATTGCCTTTGGATATTTGGGAGAATTTGGTTGTGATTTTTCTTCTCAAATTATTGTGCTCTTTAATTATAAATTAGTATATTTTGAATCTTTCATAATTCACATTAATTGTTTGTTCATAATTTGATGTATATCACTACCATATCTAATAAATTAAACCTGTCTTATTCATATCCTTCCATATATTTACACAAAAATAAAATAAAATGAAATCCATATTTGTTTTTGTCGAATCGACAAATATAGCATTCACCAAACGTTGGGCCCACCTTAGCCGGGTATGTAGTAATCTTTGTCTTGCACGGTTGCACCTTACAATTCTTTTTTTTTTTTTTTCAATATAAATAATAATTCTGTTTTTAAATTGAAATTAGTTTTCATATTTTTTTTTTATCTCATTCAAATAAAGATGTTCTTAATTCTAAGTGCTTATTTTTTAAATTGATAAATTGAAAAATCATGTATACATTTGATCAAACAGGAGTTATGATGTTATGAAGGAACACTTAGAAACCCCAAAATTAAGTAAATTAAAACTGGGTAATTTTATTCAATTTATTAGCAATTCTAGTCTAAACTCACATTAAAATCTTGCGTTGCTGAACTTTTTTTTGAGGAAAAAGAAAAAGGATGTATAAGAAGAAAACATGCATTAAATGATTAATTTCATAGCACATTAATAACATTAGCATCACTATAAACGTAAGGCATTAAAACCAGACAATCCACTTTCTACTTCAAGGTTGTTGAAGTTATATCACATGAAAATAAATGTTTATTAAAAATATGAATTACTATTATTTAGAGGAGAATGTAGAGTATAATATTGTTTATGATCTATAATTGGCACACACATTTACATATAGATTATTGCATTTGATCCCTTCTATTTATCTATTGATCGAAATTAGGATATACACTATTGAATATCGAGTGTATATTGGACCATATACTTATATACATTTGTATGTATATATAGGTGTGTAAAAATAAATAAATATAAAGTGAGGATGAATTTACCACCGACAGTTTTAGGTCTCTCTCTCTCTCTCTCTCTCTCAATACCAAATAGCCAATAAATTAAGTAATGTTCCATTTTGATGAAATAATGGTCCATCTTTTTACTTGATGGATAAGGTCCATAGTTAGTTATATGGGCCACAAATCATCAATTTTATTGAGGAAAATCTCGAAATAAATACATCATGAATGCTATTTAGGCCATTTTTTTCAGTGACAAATAAATGATCAAGTTTTCCATGAAATTGTGTGGACCAACTTTTTCTGAGTGACGGGTAAAACTCGCGCCCACTATTTCATATTAAATTATTTCCGGTAAATTTCGATTATAGGTAGTAATAATAGTCTACAAATTATAGAAATGACATAAATCACGCTACAAAAATTTGTGCGACATTAGTTCATATCCTTATTCAACTCAAAATTCAAATTCCAGGTTTTTTAAGAGTTCAATTGAAAGTTCAAAAATTTCATTGTTTTAAGTTCTTAACAAAGTTTAAAATTAAGTCCCAAATATAACAAAAAATAAAAGTTAAAAAAATGATGTGTGGACAAACTTACAAGTTATATAACTGAATAAACCAACCTTCTAAATTAATATGCTGCACTGGTTGTGCAGTCAATGTCATTACGTAATCAATCTGGAAATTGTCCATTATTTAGTGATCGTGCAAGAGACATAATATAATGCACTCTTATGGTCAATAAAAATTAAAATATAATCGTGATTTATAAATAATTGAGTGGGATGTAAATATATAAATATAAGGAAGAGATCAAATGTAAACACTAACTTAATCTATAAATTATGGATTAATTTGGATCGTTCAAATTAATTAGATGGAAGGACAATATTTTTGTTTCCTAAAAGATATCCATACTGATTTTAACATATATATGCTGAATTTGAGCACCTTTAGGTTGAATTTTAACATTATATTTTTTAAAATATATTACAAAATTGTCACTGACATTTTTCAATTTTTCAAAATTAAATAACATTGTGAATGTTGATTTAAACATTTTATGAAATTGTCATCGCATTTTCCATCAATTTGATCAGCCCACTGGATGGTTGCTATTTATCCATAATTTACACATTGGGGGTACATATGCACACTAACCCTCTCCTGTGTGTGTGTAATAGTAATTGTTAAAAGTAACATATTAGGATCTAAAAAGTTTAAATTATTAAAAAAACTTGCATAATCTTTTTTTTTTTAAAGGAAAAAGAATGCATGATCTAGCAATAGTGCAGAATGGTGGAATACTGGAATTCAGTGCGTTACAAGTTGGCCAACACATGAATTAGCTATTTTATTGAAATGTTATTCAATAATAGACTTAATTAATCGAATGTCAAAGGATGAAAGCCATACAATGAGAAAATCTGATTACTTCATTTATTTTTTCAAAACTTCATCTAGGTGTTATAAGTTGTATTTCGAAGAGGGGCGATTCGTATATTTTGATGGCTAAATAAACAATTTAATATTGTCTAGATAAATTGTCCACTCATATACTTAACTAATTACTGTATGATGATTGGTCAAATTTTGGCATGAAATTAGACTTTATTACCGAGTGAGTCAAAGCCTTTAATTAGTGCAAGATAAATTTTGTACAAGTTTCCAAATTAGTTGTTTACTAATAAATTAAAACTCTGCCAAATAATAAAATAAATCAATTCATTATTGGCCACGCCACTAATTTGTATACTCCATTAATTGAAATCGAATTTTCTTATAAATTTGCATGATTGAACAATTTTATGAATGTAACGTGACATGATCATATTATTATTATTAGAAGAAAGAAAGAAAGAAAGATAGAATAGCCAATGTGATAGTGTGAACAAACTGAGCGGAGAAGACGACTTGGGCAGAGGGCTGCCCTTTGTAGTTTGTAGTGTCACTTTCAATGTTTGTGGCACCTTTCAATTCACATTATAAATACTACTATTTTTTTATATTTTAATTACCCCAATCAATGCATTCACTGTTTGGAAGAAAATTATGGAAAAGTATGTGAATCAAATTGTCGATCAAGGGTTTTTTTTTTTTTTTTTTAACTTTCAATAAAATTTTAATTTTGTGTCTTACCACATTGCACTTAGGGCGGAAAATCAAATCAAATAGCGTAATATTCGATTCGTGTTCGTATGTTAAAAATTCGTTTGAGCATGATCAGATGAGCATATCAAATAAGATTGTACATAATTTTGTATTTAATAAGATTTAAAATTCGACTCGACTAGATTGAACTCAAGTTCGATAAGTAAAAATAGAGTAAATATGTACAATAAAACTTTTATACAGTAATATCGTTGGGACCAGAGAAAAATATTACTATAGGGAGATTATTCTTATATAGAGTTTACATATGAAAATCATTATTTAAAAAAAATTAATATATTATACAACATTTGGAAATGTCCCTTCATATTTTAAAAACATGAATTTAAAAGGTATATAAGATTCATTCATTTGTTTTAACTGAAGAATACATCATATAGGAATCACGCAAGATGCACAGAGTGATAATCCAGAGAATGATAGTGTTGAAATAGAAAAAGTATTGTGTCAATAAGTTTCAAACATGTTGGACACGCTAAAAATATTTTAGATTCAACAAGAAGATGACTGTGTTGACTAATTACTTCAAACGTACAAGTTAAAGGGTATGATATTAACCCAAAAAAATTAAAGCACTGTCACAAAAAATTTTAGATAAGTATTTTATACAATCTTAAGTTTAATGTAACATATGTAATTAACTAGTTCTAGACATTTTATATAGATATTTAAATATATTTGAAATTTAATATCATTTTATTATTATATGGAGGTAACTTTCTTAAATATGGTCCTAAAAAAATAACGGAATATTACAATGTAGATGTTATTCTTATTTATAACTGGTTCCGAATTAGAACCACAACTTTTTATTACTACAAGGAGGTTATTCTTACATAGAGTATTCTTGTATATAAGTTTTACTGTACATATAAAAAATATTCAACTACTTAAGTTCGACTCAATTAAATTAAAGCTCATTTAAGCTTGACCTGATAGATAATCACACAAGTTCAAACATAGATATTAAAATTCAATAACATTTTAAAAAGTTGAACTAGAGCATGTTCATAGTGGCAC
Organism: Perilla frutescens; assembly: GCA_026008535.1. Taxonomy (NCBI): domain Eukaryota; kingdom Viridiplantae; phylum Streptophyta; class Magnoliopsida; order Lamiales; family Lamiaceae; genus Perilla; species Perilla frutescens. Next base: position 16,604,279 of record BRKX01000007.1, on the reverse strand, counting down.
TACATTCAAATCATTTACAACCCTAGATATACTTGCACAAATGACCCAAACTGCTAGGAATATACATCACATGCATATATATTATTATTGTTTAGGTTAAGTGCCATATGTCTCCTTTTCTATTCATATATTTAGAGTTTATCTTCACCTATATATATAAGGTGACTCATATTTATTAATTAGATGAACAATTTCCTACACTAACCATAAAGATGCATTGATTCAACTCATTTATCATGAATTTGTCAAAACTATATATAGAAAAAAAAAACTATCACGAAACTATTTTAAGAATGCATTATTTTCCAGCATTGAAATTTAAATATATTTATTTCCATATATTTCAAGGATGACGTAACGATGGTGTAAATCATGAGAAGTAGTGATCAAATGCACGAGACAAAAAATATAATTTAATAGAAAGGCTGAAGCTAACAGGAATTCTTGATTATTAAGCAACTGAAAATCATACCGACAAACTGATTTTCTCTTTGCAGTGAATCTTATTATAAATTAAGATATTAGTAATTATTAATAATAAGTCATATCCATAATCATCCACGACGGCGACTAGTCCAATTTTAACATTTCATAATCTTGTGTGGTTACGCTAATTTCCACTAATTACGTTTGCATGAAACCAAATTATACATACTTGCAATGCGGTTTTCTTCAAAATTTGCTACCCGCCATACAGACCCTACTAATTATTTTTTTTATTATTTTTTTGAATTTGAGATATATACAATAATTTTAAGGTTCAACTAATTGGATGGGTCCATCCAACTCCCCAACAAATTTTGATCATGAACAGTTTTTAGTGAAAAATAAATAAATATGAAAATTATCTAATATGTATGTCAATTTATACATAAATATCATGTACACACGCTCTAAAACTGCCCACAACTTGCTTGCATTGGTATCTCAGTGTCCCCCATAATATGGGTTGACTGTATTATAATTAAGATTATGAGTTCGAATCTTTTTAACAATTTTTAGAAAGAGTTCTGTTGTATAAAGACGAGTCACACGCACAAAACTTGCATAATATTACAGTTTCCTTCTCTTATATTATTTGCTAATTTACTATTGTGCAAAATCGATGTCTACTCACAACACGTCAAGTTTGAATGTCACAATCTTTTATAGGTCAAGCGATTCAGAATTGTGATTACGAATCTCAAATTTAATTTCCATCATTGTTTGAACGAACCTTTACGTGCATCGTTGTCCGATCTCATAATCACCATCAAATGAGGGAAGTTTAAATACCAAATCATTTAAAGAAAACAAACGAAGATTTATTTATTTACTTGGCAAATATCTGGTCCCCTCAAAAAATAAAATTTCCTCACATGTCTCCAAACATCCAATAAATATAAGGGAGTTTCTATTTGCACCACAGTTTTTATTCTTTGCGCCACATCTACTCATTACACCACAGTTTTTACTCTTTGCACCACCAATATTGACAATAATACTCTCCCATCTAAAATATGTTTTTAACGTTAAAAAAAAAAACTTAAAAAGGAAAGAGGCGAAGATGTCGGGAATGGCGCCTGTGAAGCTAGCATTGCTGGCGCAGAAGGTGACAAGATTGCTGCTTTCAGTAAGATAATTTGGAATTTGCCATGGAACGAGATTGGAATTTTCACTGATGGTGAGAGTCATGAGATTTGGGAGACCTAAGAGAAAATTGTCCGGGACGGCGGAGAAACCATTGTTGTCAAGGTAGAGTGACTGAAGAGAGGACATGTTTTGGAAGGAGGGGAAAAAGCCGAAGAGCGAGTTTCTTTGGAGAGGGAGGGAGGGAGCCGGAAAGAGAGGCAGAATTGAGGTTGATGGTGGTGACGAAAGAGTTGGTGGTGTCGCAAGTGACATTTGACCAGTTGCAGAAGGGGGTGGTGGAGGACCAACTAGAGGGAGCGGGAGAGAGGGAGGAGAGGAGGGTGAGCTAGAGGGAGTTTACATTTGACGGAAGGGTCATCGTGACAGATCTGTTCTAGGTGCAATCTGATTTTTTTTTTTTAATTTTAATTTGTGGTGTATTGAGTAATAAATGTGGTGCATACAAGTAATAAAAGGATAAATAAGTCATTTCATATTTATTTATTTTTTCATTTAATTTTTTAATAATACAAAAAGTAAAAACTGCTGTGGATTTAGAAACTCCCTAAATATAAATGTAAATAAATAAAACAGACACAAAAACGTAACGGTAGAATGTTGAAAGATAATATCTCTACACGAAATGACGAAACTGCCCTCCAACCATCGACACCTTCGATCCAACACGTGGATACTGGCCTGCGGATTTAACGCCTTAACTGTCGCTGGGCCCCACACAAAAGCCGCAGTGGCACCACCGTGATTAAAGTAAATCCCCATGGGCCATATCGTCATAAAAATAAATTCTCTCTCTCACTTACAACCTTTATATACACAACACTGAACTCCCACACATACCAAAAACAAACAAACTAACATCAGAAATTTTCTCAGTCGCTAACTCAGTTCCTCAACAGTGCTCCAAAACTGTCGGCAGCCTCGATTTCCACGCGCCTCCGTGAACTGGGGGTTGCTCTGAGGCGGCGCTGACCCACCGACCCACCCGCATTACATACATTTATATAAATATGGAGGTCCTCTGCCGTTTCCTCGTCCTCTGCATGCTGCTGACCTCCGCCGCCGCCGCAGCCTCGGCGGGTTCGCATTGGCTTCCGGCGACCGCCACGTGGTACGGGAGCCCCGAGGGGGACGGCAGCGACGGCGGCGCGTGCGGGTACGGGTCTCTGGTGGACGTGAAGCCTTTCAGGGCCCGCGTCGGCGCGGTGAGCCCGGTGCTGTTCAAGGGCGGCGAGGGCTGCGGCGCGTGCTACAAGGTGCGGTGTTTGGACCGCTCGATTTGCTCGCGGAGGGCGGTGACGGTCATCATCACCGACGAGTGCCCCGGCGGCTACTGCTCTAATGGCCGGACGCATTTCGACCTCAGCGGTGCAGCCTTCGGCAGAATGGCCGTCGCCGGCAATGGCGGCCAGCTCCGCAACCGCGGTGTACTCTCCGTCATCTACCGGAGGTAGTGTGTGTTTTTACGAATTTGGTATTTATATATTCTACACTCCATGAACTTAATTTGCTAGTTTATTACATTATTTTTACTAGTTACATTATGTTTATGACTACATACACACACACACACAGATATAAATAGATACGGAGTAGTAAATATTGTGTTCGATTTTTATTTTTTATTTTACGTAGCATATTATATGCAGACTATGAGTCGTGGTTATGTGTGTTACTTACTATATAGTACGTTTCTTGATCCAGTGCTCTTTTTAACGGTCTTGTTCTATTTTGTCACAATATGATTAGGAGTTAATTAATGATTAACCTGTGTTTAAATTATTTTAAAGATATGTTTTAACTGTTAACTAACCCCAGCTTTCTTTGAGAAAATGACAATTCTTGAAATTTCTATTAGTTTGAGGCTGGTAACGAATATATCTTTCTTATAGCAGGCCGTCACACTGGCACAGTCTTAATTGATCTATTTATTTATTTTAATATTTTCTAAAATTACTCAAAAAAATTACATAAAAAGTAAAGTTGACCGTGGCGATCGAATTCTCAACAGTGGGGCCCAACTAGTACTTTGAAAGTAAAAAAATTATTATCATATCTTACTAGTGACTTGAGTGGTGAGTAGTGAGAAGTGACCCACACTATCAGAAAAGATTGTACAATATTTAATACTGGGTAAAATTTCTGCCAAAATTTCGTTAATTGTGTGATTAACAGAAAAAAAAGTGATTATTAACTTTAATAAATTTCCACTTTTTATTTATTAAATGTCATGTCCATCACTCTATTTGCAGACACTCATGAGAAAACATGCACACATGTTTCTACTTTTTTGGTCAAAATTTTACAGCAACTCTCATTTCAACAAATGAGCTTAATTAATTAAGATATTTTAAACAATTAAAAAAGTATATTCTGTCGCCAATATATTAGGTGACAAAATATTGGGATCTGATTAAGTCCCTAACACACCAGTCCGAATCTTCATTATTTAGTATATGTATGGATGAAATAAAATATAAAAAAATATAATTTTATGGTATTATATAATGTGCAGAACTCCATGCAAGTATCCGGGAAAAAACATCGCTTTCCATGTTAATGAAGGATCTACTAATTACTGGCTCTCGTTGTTAGTTGAATTTGAGGGTGGAGATGGTGATGTTGGATCCATGCACATAAGAGAGGTATGTAAATTTATTCTCGTATTTTAATCTCGTGTTTTATTATATCAGTCATAATCCGGTGATTGTAGTAACTAGGAATTTTGAATTGAGTAGAGCACAAGGTAAATAGTTTGTTCAACCTAACACTTATGTGATGCCCTTTTTAGTTAGGACTTCCACATGATAAAAGCAAAGCTAAATTCCCAAGAAAAATTTATTGCTGATTAATATTATTAAATTTTATGTCCTATTGAGATGGGAGCCCAAAAAATATTACTTTTTATTTTTGGTTGATTTATTTTACCATAGTCAAAAGAAGCTTTTCCTCTTTCTAGATGGATTTCTTTCAAAAAGTTGTCACTTTCACACCTCCCATCGCATGGAAATCAAGAAAGAAACCGTATTACATATAATTCCAAATATCTCAACAGTTTGTAATATTTATTTATAATACATAATACTTTATTTTATAAACATATGTATATATATTACATTTGTCGATATTGAATTATAAAGATAAAGTCTTGTGAACTTGAGATCCCTAAAATCACGTGGCTCTGACAGTTATGAGTTGCTTACCTTTAAAAAGAGATTCACTAAGCTAACTTTAGCTATTATTATTTATTTCATTGAAAATTATTCTTTTTCATACATATGTCTTTAAATGTTAGGCCACGCTCCCTTTAATGTCATGAAAAAAGCCTCCACTTTCTCTTCCCCAATGCCAAGTCACAATCCTAAGTGCACCCATACACACACAACCCACATCATTTATGTGTAAAAAAGGGGTAAAGTTGTAAATTCATCTGATAATATTTTACTTTCCATAATGTACTCGTAGGCTAACTCGAACCAGTGGCTAGAGATGACGCACATTTGGGGTGCAACTTGGTGCATCATCGCCGGCCCTCTACAAGGGCCGTTCTCCGTCAAGCTGACCACCCTATCCACCGGAAAAACCTTGTCGGCGCGGGACGTGATTCCCAAGAGTTGGGCTCCGAAAGCCACCTACACCTCACGCCTCAACTTCAACTCCTGACCTCGTAGTAAAGTTTATACCGATTATAAAGTAAAGTCGTATTTAATTTCCCGCAATATTTAGAGTGTGATTATTTTCTCTTCAAAAGAAAAGTGGCCAAGAAAAGTTGCAATGCCAAGTTTTTCTTTTTTGCCTATCTTTAGGCAGGCAATCAATCGGAGCCTCTATCCTATACTATATGTTCCAATCTCGTGTTTTATTGAATCCGCGAGCACTATTTTGTATCATATATGGTACGATAGGATGGATTCGATATAGTAAAACACGAGATTGAGACGTGGGGAGGAATAGAGGGTTTGGTGTGATTCTTTAGAAGCTTTTTTCGTCTTCTATTTTTCCTACTATGTGTAGTGTGTGTGTGAAGTTGTAAGTGTATGTAGCCCTCTCCAAAGGAGAGAGTGCGGTTTCAAAGTGGGGTTTTAGGTATAATCTGCTTTGTGAGTGGTTTTTGCTTTTTACATTGAGTCAGGGCACAAGTTATGGTTGTATGTTGTTTTATTGCGATATAATATATAGTGGCATATGTTTTTATTTGAAGGAAATTGTGGATGATGTGGGCCTTGCACATTCTTCAGTTTCTAACTCATGTCTCTTTCTTTTTATATTTGTGTTTTCTTGTACTATATATGAATTTGTTCTATGTATCGACATATGGTTTCGTCACTTCTACTAGTGAAATACAACATTTTATGATGAAGTGAAATATAAAAGATAAAATATTTATTGAGACCATCTTATAAGTTAAAATTTAAAAGAGGGGTTCAGATCTAAATTAAATTAACTCATATTGAATGCATATTTGTAATTTTGTTGATGTTTAATAGGATTTTGATTCGGATCTTGATCCATACGACGGTCTCACACAAGGTTCCTCCTTCATTATTTATTAGGATAACAATCAAATAAATAATGATATTTGATATATTTTGCAATTTTATTTTAAAATATTTTCATAATAACATCACTTTTTGATATCTAACAATTTCAACTTCTTTTTATTTATTAAAAAAAAAATCAAATTTGTCCATTTGAGGATGACCTAGTGGTGGAGCGGTATTAACTTGGAATCGAAAGTCTCGAGTTCAAATCTCATATTCAAACATCAATCCGGATCTTGAGTCATAAAATTATTGCTATATGGATTCCTCGGTACATTCCAAATCTATATTTTACATTGAGGGAGTCTTGTGTGAAACGTCACATGAGTTAAAAATTTGTAAGACGTGTCAAGATTTCAAACATGCACCGTCATAGTGACCGCACACAAATATGCATTTTAATTCGAATCTTGACCCGTTTTATGAATTTTAATCTGTAAAACGATCTGACACAAATTGTGGTGATAACAAATAGCTACCACAAATTTCACGTTCACTATTGAGGTGGTCCGGGGAAGGGGCATATATGTCAGAACTCAGAAGATATGAATGCAACAAAGCTGCGGTTAGTTTCAACTCTCACATGCAATGCAGGAGGAGGGCCAATTGAGTTGTTGGCTGCTTACTCCCAACGGCCAAATATTTATTTTTTTATTAAATACAAGAAACCAAAAAAATACAAATAAAATATAATTGAAACAGGACCAAAATTAGATATTTTCCAAACAGAATACTGGACTTAAATTCAAGAAATTGCATGTGAACCCCCAAAATGTAGGAGCTTCAAAAGGCCCACAAAAAAGTGATAAGATCTCATCTCCATGTGATGTAGTGTTGATTGATGTATTTAAATTCCAAATTCTGTCAATGTGATAGAAAATAATTATCTTCCTTTTGTTTGATTCTTTACAAGCTTAATAATGTCCGCGAGCAAGATTTGTATCCTATCATACACATGATCTTACATTGAACTATAATAAACATATGACGAATAATATCACTCAATTTTATATGCTCTTCATTTTAGTTACTCGTTTGGGTCCGCTCAACTTATAAAATATTGACATGTGATTCAATTCATAATTTTTCAATCATCGGATGCTCACGAGTCACAACTAATTACAGGTGATAGGCTGTCAATATGCAAGTATATACAGACAGAGGAGAATGAACCAAAATCCAAACAAGCATTAGTGCAAAATCAAATTTCATATCATGAGAACTTAGAAACAGTATTTTTGTCTAAAAATGATGAGAAACAAAAATTAAAGCACTTAACCTAAGTTTCAAATAAAAGTGCTATATTATTACTTGTGATACTAGCTACCGAGATTCATATAAGATGATCAATACACATAGATCAAAGAATAAACTCAAACAATTAACAGTTCATAATATCAATCAAATAATCAACCAGTCATCACTTCTCCACATTTTCTTTCCCTTTAGCAGCAGATGTTTGGACGGGCTTGTCTGCTTTGGGCCCACCATCTGCTGCTGCATCAGCAGAGGAAACAGAGTCCTTTGTTTTGGACTCTGTTTCCCCGGTTTCAACATCTTTCTTCTCTTTGCCATCCTCCGATGACTTGTTGTTCGTTTCAGATTTCTCATTCTTACCATCCTTCGCGGGGGGAGGAGGCGGCCTCATGTGAAGCGGAGGGGTCGTCTTGAGCTTAGCGAGGATTTGGCGCATCCTTGCCATATCCGTTGGCTTTCCGGGCTTCGGCCCCTGGATAACGAGGACTGCGGGTTTCTTCTCGTCATCTTTTTTCCCTCTCCTCTTCTCAAAGTTGGGAACTTCACGGGGAATTATCTCCGCGATTGCTTTCCAGAACTGGTTGTCTGCCTCCTTGTGGAACTTCTCTTGCTGTGAGTAGTAAAGCTGCAAAAAACACAACATATTTCTTGATTGTTATGACACAAATTTAATTGCTAGAGAGAGAAAGAGAGATGTCGAATTGAAGGTGTACTTTCTCTCTCTCTCTGTTGTGAGCTTTGTTAGTCTCGCATGTCTGACTTCTCTTCTCGTAGAATTTTCTTTTCCACTCATCAGCTTCTGCAATTATCTGATTCCTCAACTCTTTTTCCTTATTCTCTTTCTCTTCCAGATAAATCATATTTTGACTATACATAAATCAACAAGAGAAGGCTTAATTAAATACAAAGCTGCATTCATCAAATACATGCTAAGCTTTAGTTTTCTTTTCGAGAGTTTTTCAAAAGTTGTCGTACTATATAATCTCGAGACCACTCTAACGTTTAATTGACGTGTGACTTTGATTGTTACACCAATTACCAAATAAATTAGACGATTGATATTGCAACATGAACTGCGAACGATTAGTGTAATTTCCATTGTGACATCGAATTTGATCATAATTAAAATTAAAAAATAAAATAGAAAAATCTTATGAATTTGAATTGTTGATCAAGATCGAATTTTTATGCACATTATATATATAAATCAATTCAAATTTAAATATTGAAAAATTAAGAATTAATTCCGGGAAGCTCACCGACGCCATTCGCGGAAGGCGGAGCCCTGCTCACGCATCTCGTTAGGCTCCGGCAGAAGCGGCCCGCCGCCTTCCTCCGCCGCGAAAATCCCCTCATTGTCAGCTCCGAGGTCGTACGGCTTCGCCTGCTCATGATCCCCACCGTCGCCATCGCCGCTGAAGCCGTAGCCTTCCTGCGAGTGCATGCCGTCGTTGACATTCCCGAGGAGTCCGTCCATCGGTGGTGGTGTCGGTGGTGCGCCGCCGTGGCTGCCATCGAAGCCGTAGTCGCCATGCACGTTCTCCTCTCCGACGACGTCGTTCTGACCGACGTATACATCTTCATCAAAACCCTCCATCTCTTCAAAAACCAGATGTTTTTGTACGTATATGTGTATGTATAACTGTGTGTGATGAGATTTGGAGAAGAAAGCGGCGCATTTCAGCTGTTTCTTGCTCTCATTTTTTGCTGTTGCGTAGGCGATGAAGGAAGTGTTTCGATTCGCTGCAGCCGGGATTACCAATCCTAATCTACGCAGCTGTAACAATTTGGCATTTATGCCCTTTTAATGGCTTACGGTTCCGATTTCTTAAAAATATACAGTTTCATATTGCTATAAGTTGCACCGTGATTTTGGTTTGTGCGCGTAGGCGATCATTTGCCATCTTGAACCATTCAATTGGGTTGAATTGAATATTTTTGTCACCAACTTTTGGGCAACTCAATTTAATTTTAGGGTAATGTATTGTATGCCAAATATTACTTATAATATTAAAAAAAATCACGTGTATTTAATTGAAAATCACTCTTGAAAAAAGATTTATGACACACATATTTTTTAAATTGAGAAAAAAGTAGAATTCTAACATTGAAAATATAATCTCTAACACTGATAATTATCTGACCGCTTGATATAAAGCTTTTATACGATATTGGTATAGAAAAATTTGTCAAAGTATTTATTTTTACCATGATTTGGCCGTATAATTGTATTTATACATATATGATATACTATTATTATTTTTATGTATTATAAGTTTCTTAAAAAAAGAGCATTATCTACTAAAAAGATAATAATATTCACTAAAGATTATTAAGAAAAGAGTTTTGTCAATTTAGGATAAAAAAATATATATATTTTAACTATCAATTTAGAACATAAAAAATACAAATAATATTGTAGTAAATTATTAATCAACTTTCAGTGAATTATTCATAAAAACTCGTAATTTTTGAATCTTCAACTGGCACTTTTAACTCTCAAGATCTTAAATTGATAGATAAGTGTATTTTTCTCAAATTCTAAATGGATACAATTTTAAAAAATAAATATAAGTTTTGAATGCTAAATCTATAAAATTCACAAGTACAAATACAAATAGTTGTGATTGGGCAAATAGCTTTGCATCTTGTGTTGAACGACACGTTGACATATGATGAGGATTGAGGAAGTTGTGTCTACTCAAACTCAAACTCAAACATGAACCTCGTACATGTTCCATTTTAGCTGCCACCTCTTCCCACCCTCTCCTCGTTGACCACCGCTTTCACGAGATAGTAACCTCGTTTCATTTCATCTTCTCATCCAAAACACAAGCAAGATCAACAATGGCGGATCGCTTCTTCCAGAACGTGATGCCCGACTTCGTGCCGGAAAATCCTAACATGATCGAAGAAGAAGTGGGAGGAAATCGGGGGAGGGTTCAAATTCACTCGCAAGGCACTCAAGACTCGCTTTTGAGGTTTCTCTCACTACCCTACACCTCTCTCTCTCAGCAGCTCCAACGGGCAGCACTCGACCTCAAAGAAACTGTACTCTTCTCTTGATTCCCCCCTTTTCTATTTTCGTCATATCGTTTTTAGTATTCCAGGGCTTGAGTTTTCTTGCCTAAGTTTGGAAGTGAATTATGCAAAAAAAGATAAACAGAAAGTGATTTACTGCTTTGGAATGATGTTCTGTTTGTGTAGCTTTCAAGAATTGTGAGTCTGATTGATTTGTAAGTTGTAACAGCCTTCCTTCATAAAAATGTAATCTTTAGGTGTAACATGTTAAGAGGAATTTTCTCAGAGTCGAAAGCAGAATTGCCCATAATTTAAAATTATTACTGCTCATATATGAATTGATGTAGACTGAAAATCTTGCAGATAGTAATGTGTGTAGCGTTGTTATTCCAAGCGCCACAGTTCAATTTTAGAGTAAGTTGAGTGTTGAGGAGGGGTGGCAGCTGCTACTTGAATTTCATTTCCTATTACTTTCCTTTCAGACACACTAACAAAGTCATGGCAGTGTTGCGTAGTTTTCGATATTTGGGGTATAAAAAACCAGTGTAGAATCAGGATTGTTGCAATCTAATGTTGTTTGAAGCAGATTTATATGAAATTGTGGTATTTCTATGAACAGATTGTGGTGGAGACATGGGGGCTGAGCAGGCAAAGGGTGGATGATTTCTCTCTCTATGCTGGTACACTAGGCACTGCTTGTTTGCTCTTCAAATCTTTCCAAATGACCCATAACAAGAATGATTTGAGTCTTTGCTTAGAGATTGTTAAGGCCTGTGATTCCGCCTCGACTCAGTCCAGGTGGTTCCTTCTCTCCTTTGTACATATGAAGTTCCATTGTTTCTCATGTGAAGTAAAGTTTCTTCGTTGTTCTGCTTTTATCTTGATGGGGAACAATGGTATAACATGTTACTAATTTTCTTAACTTCAAAATGTTGTGAATGATGTGCTCGGCTTTTACTTTATGTTTTTCCAGAAGTAATTCTTTGTCATGTGAAAGTTAATAATATGGAAGATTAATGCATAGTTAAGTAATGATTTTCTTGTCCTTGGACACAACATGGCAATGGAAAATGATGGGATCAATGTCAGATAATGAAATATATTTTGGAGCATTGTACATTATTCTTCTTGAGTTGTGCCTCGTAGGGATTTCTGTGCTCTCTTAATAGTATGTATTGATCCTAAAGAAACTAAATACAATATAACTGGCTCATCAAATATGAAGTGGTGGTTTGTGCAACAGCATAATCAGTAGGTATAATTGGACTTAGATCTGACAGATAATACTGATGCCAGGGATGTGACTTTTTTATGTGGGAGAGCTGGGGTGTGTGCAATAGGATCCGTGGCTGCAAATCATGCGGACGATGACAAGTTGTTTGATTACTATTTGTCCCAATTTAAAGAGGTACAAATTCCTTGGTACGTATGCTTGATTTTCAGTTATGGTAACTGCTTCAGTTAAATGAAAGAATGTCATTGTGGTAAACAGATAAAGGTGTCAAAAGATCACCCAGATGAGTTATTGTATGGTAGAGCTGGATACTTGTGGACTTGTTTATTTCTGAATAACCATTTCGGCAAGGAGACAATTCCTGCAACCTCCACGGTAGGTCATGTCTTAAAAACTTAATTTAGTGTTCTGTTCAAGAAAAGGCTAAATATTTTAATGGAATGACGTTGGATATTGGATCTTGGCAGGGTGCTATTGTGAAAGAGATTATCAGGAACGGAAGAAAACTAGGAAAAAGGGGAGGGTGCCCCTTGATGTTTGAATGGTATGGTGAAAGGTATTGGGGTGCAGCCCATGGGTTGGCTGGGATCATGCATGTTCTATTGGAGTTTGAACTCTCATCAGATGAGCTTGAAGATGTCAAGGGAACTCTTAAATACATGATCAGAAATCGATTTCCTAGTGGGAATTACCCTGCTAGTGAAGAAGATAAGAAACAAGATGCTCTAGTACACTGGTGTCATGGAGCTCCAGGGATCGCCCTCACACTTGTAAAAGCTGCTGAGGTGATGCTTTAATCGCTGTCATCATAAACCTGTGGAGGCTTTATAGCTCCTTGGTTTTCATTTAATTTTGCTGATGATAATTTATCTAGGTAAATACTTGATTTCCAGGTGTTTGGGGACAAAGAGTTTCTACAGGCTGCCATGGATGCAGCAGAGGTGGTTTGGAGCCGTGGTCTACTGAAACGAGTCGGGATTTGTCATGGCATCAGTGGAAATGCCTATGTGTTCCTTGCTCTCTATCGACTAACTGGGATTATCGAGTACTTATACAGGGCCAAAGCTTTTGCGTGCTTTTTGCTTGATAGAGCCCACATGCTTCTGGCAACAGGAGAGATGCATGGAGGAGACAATCCCTTTTCAATATTCGAGGGTGTTGGAGGAATGGCTCATCTTTTCCTCGATATGGTTCAGCCAAAGAATGCTAGATTTCCTGCTTATGAATTCTGATAATGCTTTGTTAATAGATACGTCTCTTTTACATGCTGTGACTGTACATCTAGTGCTAGGAGATCCAAATAACTTTTTGTGTATTTGTGAATGGAGACTGTTTCGGCACTTTCTGATCACCTCTCTATCTGGCTTGCAATTCAGTTATTGTAATTGTCTCTCTCACAGATTGTTTGTTGCTTGATGAATAGTTTTCAACATTATTGGAACTCCTTTCCATGAAAAATCCAGGTTCTTTGGGTTCGAGCAAAGCTGCTCCCTCACATCCTAACATGAATACCACAGACGGCATGGTTGGTCTGTCTTCCACGAGTTTCTGAATGCATAACAAGCCCACTTGAATACACCTCTTCACTTGAGATTCAACGAAGGTACCTTCCAGACATTCATCCATCAATTCTAGCACTTTGTTTTCTTTCCACAACAACCATGCCTGCCACAAATGTTATTCACATGAAAAAATAAAATAAAAAAAATCGGAGTTTTTGTTCCAAGCTTTGAGGTATTATGTATTTATAGATGGCAATAAAAATAATTCTTATGATTTGCAACTTACATGTCCCAAAAGACTATGATGGTGATCATGATGGTAAAAGCCTCTGTTCTTTTTTCCGCTGACTATCTCTAGAATCATGACTCCAAAGCTAAAGATGTCTGATTTCACCGAGAATTTCCCATCAATTGCATATTCTGGTGCCATATAGCCACTAAACAAAGTTGTAAAGTCATTAGTTGCTATGCTGGAAATTAGATACCAGATTTGGAGATTTCATGAGATAGAAAGAGGGAGCTTACTATGTTCCAACAACTCTTCTCATTCTGGCCATAAACTGGTCACCTCTGAAAGTTCTTGCTAGGCCAAAATCTGAAATTTTTGGATTCAGATTTTCGTCGAGTAAAATATTGCTTGTTTTGAGATCTCTATGTATTATCTTTAGTCTGGAATCATGATGGAGATAAAGTAGTCCCCTTGCGATTCCAAGAATAATGTCATAGCGCTTGGACCATGTCAACTGTGTTTTAATATTCTGATCTAGACAGGATCAAACAACGTGTGAGTCTGAAGAGTCGAGAATTCAGTTTCTTCAAGTTTAGTAAAATGAACATAGAAAATGAAGGAATTCTTGAGCCATACCAAAAATAAGATAATCAAGACTTCTGTTCTGCAGGTACTCGTAGATTAGCATCCTTTCCTTTCCTTTAATGCAACATCCCAAAAGTCTGACAAGGTTGGTATGTTGTAGTTTAGCAAACAGAATAACCTCGTTCTTGAATTCTTCGAGACCTTGTGTGGAAGTTCCCGACAGTCTTTTGACAGCTATTGCCTCTTCCGCTGACAATTTTCCCTGTTTAATGCTTATGCGTATTATTGATTGCATTTAGAAAGTAGAAATATTTTGTCTAATATGAAACCTTAGATGTCTAGCATGAAATTACCTTATAAACAGGGCCAAAGCCTCCTTCTCCAATGATGCTTTCCTTGGAGAAGTTGTCTGTTGCGGTAGCAATGGTCGTGAAACTGAATAGAGGTAACTCTAAATCCTCTTTTTTTCTTTCTGCAGTTATTGACAAATAACGGTCCAGTGTCTTCAGACAAAGTCTTTGATTACATAGAATGCTGCTGTGAATGTTAAGGCTCTTACCTCGTCTCTTCTGTTGTGTCATTAGAACTATAACTCCACAGATTAAGATAGTTATCAGAACTCCCACAGCAACTGATATTGCTATTAGCTTTGCATGCCTCTTGGTCTTCTTCTTGTCTGGATCAATGAAAGATTATGTAGGGGAAAACAAGGGGGAAAAAAGAGTTGCTACTCTCCACTTGATCCTGTTTTCAGGCATAAGTGTGGAACCCGTGATACCTAACAACAGCATGCTAAGACAAGTTCTTGAAGTACCAAAACAAAATAGAGTTACCTAGTTCAGAAACAGGCACACGAATATAGATATTCTGATTCCTATCTGCACCAGGAAGGACTCTTGTATCTATAAGATCCCCAAACCACATCAAGCAGCCACTGCCTCCATCATTTATGTATGGTTGTGCATACGCCGAGCAGTTACATTTTCTCAAGCACTCATCTCTGCACTTACTTATGCTCATGGTCGTATTTAGCCAAAATCGTACCATATCTGGATATTTTATCCCTTTAAGCTCGAGAAAACCATCACCATTCATGCAACTCAATGGCCTAATTCTAGTGCATCCCTCAGACCAGTATTGAAAGTCCCAGTTTGTCTGAAATTTGGGAGCAAAACCATCTAAACATTCACATATTGGCATTCTTTCTATTCTGCAGATACCATTGGGACCGCACTTGGCATAATCGTCACAAGTATCTTTTGGTAATGTGTAAGCTAGGTTCCACTTATCTTTCTTCTCATTCATTGTGTAACGACGGAGCAACCCAGATTGCTCCATCACGAGTCTTGAGAGGATTGAGCTATTATAAGGATCGACATAGTTTGTTCTGTCTTTGTCTATAACGATTTGACCCTTATAAACTTTGTTATAGAAGGTCGGGACGTTTATGTAAACCCCGTTCCACATGCCACTCCGGTATATTTTCTTATCCCCCTTCATAATCACCATCTGAGGCAACCCCTTGTTTTCTATCTTGTAGGTGATATCTCCCGGAGAAGGATCATCAGAACTATTCCACGACGTCAAATACTTGTCCATCCCTGCATCAAGGCTGCTGTACACCATGAACATCCCCGGCATCCTTGTGTCACTCGGGTAATCAAAACTCTGCCATATGTAGTTTTCCTCCGAAGAATAAGGTTCCCTCATTGTATCTGCAAGAACCAGGTTGCCAGTGTCTAGAAGCTGTAAGATTGGATTTGATGCCATGCCTAATGAATTTGATGACCAGATTATGCTTCCATTTCTGCTCATGACAGACGGTCCATTTCTTGCTACTGCTAAGATCATTCCTTGTGAACCTCTGATGGGATTGTTCCGGTTTGCAACCCAGACGACGACATCCGGTGTGTTTTTGTACCAAATCCCCAAGAACCTGTTTCCGGATGAGTCAGGGGAGAAGAAGCCAAGCTCAAAATCTTGGTTTGGTGAGATCAAAGTCTGCCCGTCGGATAATGTTTCGTTTGCTGAAAGTGTATCTGCTCCATTAGAGAACTTGAGAAAGGCTGATGAGCAGACAAATCCACATAAAGCAATGGTGAAGAGCAAACCAGACATTTTTTCCACCTCGGAATAGACAGGTATGTGCAGATTTTCAAGATTTCTGTTTGCAAACAGATTTTGATCGGGCAAGATGGTAAAGATTTGTCTCCGAAATCGATGAATAAAGGCTACAGATATAAAAAGATCTAGGGGCTTGATCGAAGACAAAAGTTGCATAGAAGAGAAGTAATCCTAATGTATTTTCTCTTCAGCCTTTACCCTTCTTGTTTTCATTCCCTCCTTAAACTTGTCATCTGCTGTTAGCCGTCATAGTTTACCAGATAAGTCCACAGCTGACTGTCAACAGACAATTTTATGCCACCCTATATCGTTGATGTTCTAACACACGTCCTGTACATTTTTTATGCTTTCGTTAAAATTCGAGTTTCGAGCGACACATGACACGTGTTAGAATATCAACAGTCACCGTGATGCACTTGGAATAATAAGCAAAATCTAGGGTAGGTAAAAAAAAAAGATGAAAACAAGAATGGTGGATGACAATGTTGCTTTAATTAGAAATATGTCTTAATCGAATTCAAATTAAAATAAGATGTCTTCCACTCAGAATTCGTGTTTTCAATTTCTTCGAACGCTTTTTTGAACCCTATTTTCATACTAAACACAAATTTGAGGCATACCATACCCTAAACTTCATAAATTGCAATAAAAATACTGAAAATCTGAAATAATCTTATCTTATCCAATTGGTTCAATTTTCGACCTAATATCACGTCGTCAAAACACCCTGTGGCAATAAAAGAATTTTACTATACAGAGACTTTCTCTCAAACAGTTCAAATGCTACAACAAATCAATTCTCCTACAAAGCAATACTTCTCTTGTCTAGTTCAGACTCTTCTCCAAACACAGAAGATCATTCTTTCTGCACCAAGTGTTCAGTATCTCTTGCAGTTTGTACCGATCTTGGAACAGCAGCTTTTGCGTGCTTTTTGCTTGATAGAGCTTACATGCAGACATGCTTATGGCAATGTTGAATGAAGGGTGACTTCAAATCTGCTCAATGAAGGCTGTTGGCAAAACCAGTTAAGGGAAAGCTGTTGGTGGAAGTTTGTAGCGGTTATTTGTTATTGCATGGGAGCCGTTGATCTATTCAGTTACTTCCTAATTTGAGTGGTGAAGATTTGCTGTTGCATAGCTATTAATTGAAGCAGTTAGAGTCGGATGAAACAATTCATTCATTCCATATTTCATAACCCTTGTAAAGCCGAGAGAAGTAGATAGAGATAGAGATCTTGATAGTTTGAGAGCTACAATCTGTTCAGAGTTGTAAGCTGTGATTGAGGCTGTTCTACTCTTGTAATCTACATTCTTGATCAATAATAATAGAGCAGTTAACCCTCCGTGGATGTAGGCAATTCTTGCCGAACCACGTATATCGATTGTGTCATTTCTATTGCTTTTCTTGTTCTATCATACACCACAAATTCTTGCGTTGTTCTTGGTGTTTGTATCTATCTTCTTCGAGCTCAATCCATCAGTTTCTTTAACAAGTGGCGCCGTCTGTGGGAAATCAAGATCTCACGATGACCTCGATGAAGTTCGATGCGGAGAAGTTCTCCGGCAAGAATGACTTTGGCCTGTGGAGAATCAAGATGAAAGCGTTGCTGGTTCAACAAGGGCTCGCGGACGCCTTGAAAGGAGAGAGAGGTTTTCCCGATGCTGCTACACCAGCGCAGAAAGCAGAATTGATGGAGAAGGCACACAGTGCCATTGTCTTGTGTTTGACAGACAAGGTTTTGAGGGAGGTTTCGAAAGAAACTTCGGCAGCTGGGGTATGGACTCGTCTGGAGCAGCTCTACATGACAAAGTCTCTCGCAAATCGGTTATATATGAAGCAGAGATTGTATTCATACAAGATTGTGGAAGAGAGAAGTGTCATAGAGCAGCTTGATGAATTCAACAAGCTACTCGATGATCTTGAAAATATCGATGTGAGTTTGGAAGATGAAGACAAAGCGATCATTCTCTTGAATGCTTTACCAAGATCCTTTGAACATCTAAAGGATGCCATGCTATTTGGCAGAGAGAATTCTATTTCTCTAGATGAAGTAGAATCAGCCTTGAAAGCAAAAGAATTGCAGAGACTCAATGATGAAAAGAAACTACCATCTGGAGAAGGTTTGAATGTCAAGAAGTTCAAAGGAAAGGGAAAGAAACAGAAGCCAAATCCAAGTGAAAAGAAGCAGGGATCCAACAAAGAAGAGGAATCCACAGAAAAGGAAACCAGAAAATGCCACCATTGCAAGAAGAAGGGACACCTCAAAAGGGACTGCTACTCTTGGAAGAACAAGCAGGCTCAAAAGAATCAAGCACAGAGCTCTGCAGATTGCACTGAAGAGTGTGAGGGAGCTGAGGTCCTTAATGTGATGCAGAAGCGCATGGAAGATGCATGGATCATGGATTCTGGTTGCAGCTTCCATATGTGTCATCGTGAGGGGTGGTTCTTGGATCTGGAATATCAAGATCTTGGGTCAGTTTTACTGGGAAACAACCAAGTTTGCAAAGTGAAAGGCATTGGTAGAATCAAGTTAAAGATGCATGATGACAGCATCAAGATTCTATCTGAAGTGAGGTATATTCCTCAGTTGAAAAGGAACCTGGTTTCTCTTGGTTTATTGGAATCAAAAGGATTCAGCTATGCATCCAGAGAAGGATGTCTGCACGTGATGAGGAAGTCTGAGATTGTAATGAAGGCAATACGAAGACACAACCTGTATCATTTGGTGGCTGAAACTGTTGCTGGCACTTTAGATTTATCACATAAATCTGATATTAACCTCTGGCACAGAAGGATGGGTCATGTTGGTCAAAAAGGATTGAATCAGCTGGTAAAGAAGGAGATAATCAAAGATGTTGAAGGATCAGATCTTGAAACATGCGAGCAGTGTATCTTGGCAAAGAACAAGAAGGCACCATTTCAAGAATCAACCAGAAAATCTCAAGCCCCCCTTTGCTATGCTCATTCTGATTTGTGGGGGCCTTCAAAGAGCAAGACTCTGGGTGGAGGCAGATTCTTTATATCCATTATTGATGACTATTCAAAGAAGCTGTGGATCTTTATCCTGAAAAGCAAGGCAGAAGCTTTTGATAAGTTCAGAGAGTGGTGCAAAGAGGTGGAGCTTGAGAAGGATACCAGTCTGAAATGCTTAAGGACTGACAATGGACTGGAGTTTCTGTCAGAGGAATTCCAGAATTTCTGTAAAGAAAAGGGCATCAAAAGGCACAGGACTGTACCAGGTAACCCTCAGCAGAATGGTACAGCTGAAAGAATGAACCGGACTATACTTGAAAGGGTCAGGTGCATGCTATTTGGGTCAGGGTTGCCCAAAAGGTTCTGGGGAGAGGCAGCAACTACAGCAGCATATCTGATCAACAAATGCCCATCATCTGCCATTGATTTTAAAACCCCAGATGAGATGTGGTATGGCAATGTGGGCAGCTACAATCACTTGAGAATTTTTGGTTGTAAAGCTTATGCACATATAAAGAAAGATAAGCTTGAACCAAGGGCCTTGAAGTGTGTTATGCTGGGATACCAAAAGGGGACCAAGGGATACAGGCTGTGGTGCTATGAACAAGGGGTAAAGAAGATCATCATAAGTAGGGATGTGGTATTCAATGAAAATGAAATGCCATTTCTATCTGTTACAGATATTGGAAATCAGAAGGAGGGACAAAACTCTAAAGATAACATCACAGGAGTTGAGGTGGAGCTTCCAACTGAAAATCAGAATACCA
The DNA here is from genome assembly GCA_026008535.1 of Perilla frutescens. Lineage (NCBI taxonomy): Eukaryota > Viridiplantae > Streptophyta > Magnoliopsida > Lamiales > Lamiaceae > Perilla > Perilla frutescens. The sequence goes on along the minus strand of BRKX01000007.1, from coordinate 16,584,416 downwards.
ATGAAGGACATGAATCTGATGGGGAGCATAACTCAGATGAAGAAGGACAGCAAACCAATGATGATGATGACTTGAAAGATTACCAGCTTGCGAGAGATAGGACCAGAAGGGCTATTAGACCACCATCCAGATTTGGTCAGGCAGATATGATATTCTATGCCTTAAATGTTGCTGAGGAAGTTGAGTTTTCTGAGCCTGCAACATACTCAGAAGCCTCAACAGGAAAAGAAAGCAAGGAGTGGATCAAGGCCATGGAGAAAGAGATCAGTTCTCTGCAGAAGAACAAAACCTGGTTGCTGGTTGATAAGCCTAAACATCAAAAGGCTATAAGTTGCAAGTGGATTTATAAGAAAAAGATTGAGGTGTCAGACCATAATAAAATCAGATTCAAAGCAAGGTTAGTGGCAAGGGGCTTTACACAGAGAGAAGGGATAGACTTCAATGAAGTATTTTCACCTGTTGTAAAGCATTCTTCCATCAGAATCTTACTTGCCATTGTGGCTCAATTTGATCTGGAGCTGCAGCAGCTTGATGTTACAACAGCTTTTCTACATGGTGACCTTGAGGAGACAATTTACATGATACAACCTGAAGGTTTTGTTAAACCAGGAGATGAGGGAAAGGTATGTTTGCTGAAAAAATCCCTATATGGTTTGAAACAAAGCTCTAGACAGTGGTACAAGAAATTTGATGATTACATGTTGAAGATTGGTTTCCAGAGATCAAAATATGATAGCTGTGTATACATTAAGAGGAAAGATCAGATTGCTGTGGCTTATCTACTGTTATATGTAGATGACATGCTTATAGCAAGCCATAGAGCATCTGAAATTGAAATTTTGAAGCATGATCTCCAGTCAAGGTTTGAGATGAAAGATCTGGGAAATGCCAAGAGGATTTTGGGCATGGATATAAAGAGAAACAGAGAAAGGGGAGAGCTTTGGCTCGTTCAGCATGATTATATTAAAAGAGTGTTGAAGAAGTTTGGTATGCATGAATGCAAGCAAGTATCTGTTCCCATAGCTCAACAAATCAAATTGTCTGCTGATCAAAGTCCTAAGACAGCTGAAGAAAGGCAGGAAATGAATGCTATACCCTATGCAAACATTGTTGGGAGCATAATGTATACAATGGTTTGTTCAAGGCCTGACATTTCTCACGCTGTAAGTCTTGTTAGCAGATACATGGCAGATCCTGGGAAGGCACACTGGAAGGCATTGAAGTGGATTCTGAGGTATATGAAGGGAACATCTAATTTTGGAATATTATTCAGAAAAACAAGACTGGAGAAGGAGGATCCTTTGATAGGTTTTGTTGACTCAGACTATGCTGCAAACATTGATAACAGAAGGTCTCAATCTGGATACATTTTCAATCTGTATGGCTCTGCAGTCAGCTGGAGATCATTTCTTCAGTCGGTGGTTGCTTTGTCTACAACAGAGGCTGAATATATGGCCGTTACAGAAGCTGTAAAGGAAGGAATATGGCTGAAGGGTATGATTGGAGATTTTGGGATTGATCAAAAGTCTGTTGAGATCAAGTGTGACAGTCAGAGTGCACTTCATCTAGCAAAGCATCAAGTGTTTCATGAAAGGTCAAAGCATATTGATGTTAGACATCATTTTGTCAGAGATTTAGTGAACGATGGTGTTGTAAGGATGGTGAAAGTGTCCACAGAAGACAATGCAGCCGACATGCTTACCAAAGCTTTACCTGCTCCAAAATTCAGGTATTGCCTGGATTTGGTAAGTCTTGTCTCTCATTAAGAGAGTGTGAAAGCCCTGTAATGGGGCAGTTTTGAGGGGAAGCTGGTTCTTGAATGTTCATTGAAGATTGCTTAGTCAAGGTGGAGATTGTTGAATGAAGGGTGACTTCAAATCTGCTCAATGAAGGCTGTTGGCAAAACCAGTTAAGGGAAAGCTGTTGGTGGAAGTTTGTAGCGGTTATTTGTTATTGCATGGGAGCCGTTGATCTATTCAGTTACTTCCTAATTTGAGTGGTGAAGATTTGCTGTTGCATAGCTATTAATTGAAGCAGTTAGAGTCGGATGAAACAATTCATTCATTCCATATTTCATAACCCTTGTAAAGCCGAGAGAAGTAGATAGAGATAGAGATCTTGATAGTTTGAGAGCTACAATCTGTTCAGAGTTGTAAGCTGTGATTGAGGCTGTTCTACTCTTGTAATCTACATTCTTGATCAATAATAATAGAGCAGTTAACCCTCCGTGGATGTAGGCAATTCTTGCCGAACCACGTATATCGATTGTGTCATTTCTATTGCTTTTCTTGTTCTATCATACACCACAAATTCTTGCGTTGTTCTTGGTGTTTGTATCTATCTTCTTCGAGCTCAATCCATCAGTTTCTTTAACAGGCAACAAGAGAGATGCATGAAGGAGATAATCCCCTTTCAGTTTTCAATATTCGAAGGGTTGGAGGAATGCCTCGATCATCATTTCCTCAATATGGTTCAGCCAAAGAATGCCTCATTTCCCGCTCATGAATTCTGATAATAGATACGTCCATTTTACATGTTCTGACTGTACATCTATCTAAATAACTTTTTGAATATTTGTGAATGGACACCGTTTCACCACTTTCTTATCACCTCTCTATCTGGCTTGCAATTCAGTTATTGTAATTGTCTCTCTCACAGATTGTTTCCTGCTTGATGAATAGTCTTCAACATTATTGGAACTCCTTTCCATGAAAAATCCAGGTTCTTTGGGTTCGAGCAAAGCTGCTCCCTCACATCCTAACATGAATACCACAGACGGCATGGTTGGTCTGTCTTCCACGAGTTTCTGAATGCATAACAAGCCCACTTGAATACACCTCTTCACTTGAGATTCGACGAAGGTACCTTCCAGACATTCATCCATCAATTCTAGCACTTTGTTTTCTTTCCACAACAACCATGCCTGCCACAAATGTTATTCACATGAAAAAATAAAATAAAAAAAATCGGAGTTTTTGTTCCAAGCTTTGAGGTATTATGTATTTATAGATGGCAATAAAAATAATTCTTGTGATTTGCAACTTACATGTCCCAAAAGACTATGATGGTGATCATGATGGTAAAAGCCTCTGTTCTTTTTTCCGCTTACTATCTCTAGAATCATGACTCCAAAGCTAAATATGTCTGATTTCACTGAGAATTTCCCATCAATTGCATATTCTGGTGCCATATAGCCACTAAACAAAGTTGTAAAGTCATGAGTTGCTATGCTGGAAATAAGATACCAGATTTGGCGATTTCATGAGATAGAAAGAGGGAGCTTACTATGTTCCAACAACTCTTCTCGTTCTGTCCATAAACTGGTCGCCTCTGAAAGCTCTTGCTAGGCCAAAATCTGAAATTTTTGGATTCAGATTTTCGTCTAGTAAAATATTGCTTGTTTTGAGATCTCTATGGATTATCTTTAGTCTGGAATCATGATGGAGATAAAGTAGTCCCCTTGCGATTCCCAGAATAATGTCATAGCGCTTGGGCCACCCTAACTGTGTTTTACTATTCTGATCTACACGTGATCAAACAGCTTGTGAGTATGAAGAGTAGAGAATTCAGTTTCTTCAAGTTTAGTAAAATGAACCTAGAAAATGAAGGAATTCTTGAGCCATACCGAAAATAAGATAATCAAGACTTCTGTTCTGCAGGTACTCGTAGATCAGCATCATTTCCTCTCCTTTAATGCAACATCCCAAAAGTCTGACTAGGTTGGTATGTTGTAGTTTAGCAAACAGAATAACCTCGTTCTTGAATTCTTCGAGACCTTGTGTGGAAGTTCCTGACAGTCTTTTGACAGCTATTTCCTCTTCTGCTGACAATTTTCCCTGCTTAATGCTTATGCATATTATTGATCACATTCAGAATGTAGCATGAACCCTTAGATGTCTAGCATGAAATTACCTTGTAAACAGGGCCAAATCCGCCTTCTCCAATGATGCTTTCCTTGGAGAAGTTGTCTGTTGCAGCAGCAATGGTTGCGAAACTAAATAGAGGTAACTCTAAATCCTCTTTTTTTCTTTCTGCAGTTATTGACAAAAGAAGGTCCAGTGTATTCAGACAAAGTCTTTGATTATTTAGAATGCTGTTATTAATGTTTAGTCTCGTACCTCGTCTCATTCGTCTTGTCATTAGAACTATAACTCCACATGTTAAGATAGTTACGAAAACTCCCAAAGAAACTGATATTGCTATTATCTTTGCTTTCGTGTTTGTCTTCTTCTTGTCTGAATCAATGAAAGATGATTTAGGGGAAATCATTGTAAAAGAATTGAGTTTACAGTATGCTAAGACAAGTTCTTGAAGTACCGAAACAAAATAGACTTACCTAGTTCAGAAACCGGCACACGAATATAGATATTCTCATTCCTATCTGCACCCGGACGCACTCTAGTATCTATAAGATCCCCAAACCACATTAAGCAGCCACTGCCTCCATTAGTTATCAACGGCTGTGCATATGCTGTGCAGTTACATTTTCTCAAACACTCATCTCTGCACTCACTGATGCTCATGCTCGTGTTTAACCAAAATTGTACCATATCTGGATATTTTATCCCTTTAAGCTCAAGAAACCCATCTCCATTCATGCAACTCAATGCTCTAATTCTACTGCATCCATCAGACCAGTCTTGAAAGTCCCAGTTTTTCTGGAACTTGGGGGCAAAACCATCCAAACACCCACACATTGGCATTCCTTCTATTCTGCAGATACCATTGGGACCGCACTTGGCATAATCGTCACAAGGATCTCTCGGTAACGTGTAAAGCAGATTCCACTTATCTTTCCTTTCATTCATTGTGTAACGACGGAGCAACCCAGATTGCTCTATCACGAGTCTTGTGACAGTTGAGCTATTGTAAGGATCCACGTAGGTTGTTCTGTCTTTGCCTATAACGAGTTCACCCTTATAAACCTTCTTGTAGAAGTTCAGAACGTTTAAAGAAACCCCGTTCCACAAGCCACTCCGGTATATTTTCTTGGCCCCCTTCATAGTCACCATCTGAGGCAACCCCTTGTTTTCTATCTTGTAGGTGATATCTCCCGGAGAAGGATCATCAGAATTATTCCACGACGTCAAATACTTGTCCTGCCCTGCATCAAGGCTGCTGTGCGCCAAGAACATCCCCGGCAACCTCGTGTCACTGGGGTAATCAAAACTCCGCCATACGTAGTTTTCCTCCGGTGAATGAGGTTCCCTCATTGTATCCGCAAGAACCAGGTTGCCAGTGTCTAAGAGCTGTAAGATTGGATTTGATGCCACACCTGATGAATTTGATGACCAGATTATGCTTCCATTTCTGCTCATGACAGACGGTCCATTTCTTGCTACTGATAAGATCATTCCTTGTGAACCTCTGATGGGATTGTTCCGGTTTGCAACCCAGACGACGACATCCGGTGTGTTTTTGTACCAAATCCCCAAGAACCTGTTTCCGGATGAGTCGGGGGAGAAGAAGCCGAGCTCAAAATCTCGGTTTGGTGACATCAAAGTCTGCCCGTCGGATAATGTTTCGTTTGCTGAAAGTGTATCTGCTCCATCAGAGAACTTGAGAAAGGCTGATGAGCAGACAAATCCACATAAAGCAATGGTGAAGAGCAAACCAGACATTTTTTACACCTCAGCGTTGACAGGTATGTGCAGATTTTCAAGATTTTGACCGAGCAAGATGGTAAAGATTCGTCTCTGCAATCTATGAATAATGGCTATGGATACGAAAAAAGAATTAGTGCATTGATCAAAGACAAATGTAAGAGAGAGAATCCAAATATTGTATCTCTGCAGCGTTTACTCATTTCCTACCGACTACCTTAAACTTGACTTCACATCTGCTGATAGCGGTCATAGTTTTACCGGATTGTCAACTGCTGACTGTCAACGGAAATTTCTGTGCACCCTCCTTGATGTTCATATACATTTTTTTTATGATTTTATGAAATTCGAGTTTTGAGCTACACACGACACGTGTCAGAATATCAACAGTTTAAGATAGCTTAAAACTTCTGTAACCCGCTTGAAATAATCTGCAAAATTTAGGTTAGGTAAAAAAAAACAATAAGATGAAAACAAGAATGATGGATGATGGGTCACCCACCAATCCCAATATTGTTGCTTTAGGAATGTCTTAATCGATTCCAAATTAGAATAAAACGTCTTCCACTCAGAATTATTGCCTTCATAAATTGCAATAAAAATACTGAAAATAGGAAATTAAATGAAAGAGACGGGACATGCAAGAATCAAAACCAGGATAAATGTCTCTTGCATCTGTGTAAAATCATTATTTGCAGTAACACATGGTACAAGATCTATTCCACTTGGTTCACTTTTCGACCTAATACGACGTCGTCAAAAAACCATATGGCAACAAAAGAATTCATCTATACAAATAGACTCGATCTCTCTCAAAACAGTTCAATTGCTACAACAAAACCATTCTCCTACAAAGCAATAATTCTCTTGTCTAGTTCAGACAAGCCGTTGATCACTTCTGCATCTCAGAAAGAATTATGATCATTCACTGATCGAAGCTGATGATCCTCCGCAGTCGAAAACATCGGTCTTCTGCAAGCCGCAGCAGATCACTCTTTCTGCACCAAGTGTTCAGCATCTGCAAGCTGCACTTCACTCTCTTGCAGCTCGTACCGATCTTGGAACAGCAGCTCGATCTGCTCGAGCGATTTCCCCTTTGTCTCTGGAATGCATTTGTAGACGAACACCACAGAGAGAGCAGAGATCGCTGAGAAGAGGAAGAAGGCTCCACCGAAGGTGATGGCATGAGCAACGGAGAGGAACGACATTGCAACGAAGCCACTGCAGAGCCTGTTCCCGACCGCCCCGAGAGCAGACGCCTGAGCACGAACTCGTAGAGGGAAGATCTCCGATGTAAGAACCCAGCAAACAGGGCCGATTCCTACAGAGAAGAAAGCTACATTGCCACAGACAGCCAAGATTGATAGTGCAATCGAAACTGATCCTTCTCCGAAAAACGAGAGCGTTGCTCCCACACTGAACAAGCATACAGTCATGCCTATCGTGCTCACGTATAGCAGAGGCTTTCTGCCTACTCTATCGATGAGAATAATGGCTACGAGTATGAAGCTCGTCTTACTCACCCCGACAGCAACGGTTGCAGCAAGGAGCTTCGATTTATCAGCAATGCCGGCTGCTTGGAAGATCTTGGGACTGTAATATACAGTTGCATCAATGCCAGTGATCTGTTGGAACGATTGGATTCCAAAACCTGCGATCAACATTCTAGCTAGAGCCGGAGAGGGGCTAAGCAGCTCGCGCCACACAGCTTTCTGCTCAACCTTTTCACCACCGCCGAGTCCAGCAGCTAACTGGATCTCAGCAAGTCTCTCCTCCACCTCTGCCTCATTGTCGTTGGTCTTAAGAAGCACGGACCGTGCTTCTTCTACTCGATTCTGCATCACTAGCCATCTTGGAGACTCGGGGATTATGCACAATGCAAATGCTATGAAGACTGATGGTAGAATCCCAACAGCAAGCATGACTCTCCAGTTAGTGTGTGATGGAAGCCCAGAAAAGGCGTAGTTTGAGACATAACCGAGGAGTATTCCAAGATTTATGAAGATCTCAGGAAATGAGGTGAGTGAGCCTCTTGAAACAGTGGGAGAGATCTCAGCAATGTAGACTGGAGCAACCATGACTCCGAATCCTATGCCTATGCCACTCAAGATTCTTCCGATCATCAGAACTTTGAACGACGGGGCGAAGGTCATCACAGCTGCACCGAGCTGGAAAACAATGGCGGCTAACCCCATCGTCCATTTTCTGCCGATGGAATCTGATGTTCTTCCTCCGCCTAGGCTACCTAAAAGCGACATCACGCTTAAAATTCCGATGAGAACCTCTTCCTGCACCTCAGTTATCTTCAAATCTTCTTGAATGAATAGGATTGCTCCGCTCATTACTCCTACATCTGCAAATCGAAAGCAACAATCTTATTCTGAGTTTGTACGAGGAAACGGTGTAGAGAATGAAAGTGTGACGCATGACATGAATCAATCAAACAATAGCACTTCTCTTTCATTCTTTAGCAACCTTCTTGAATGACTATGCATGAATAAATTGCAAGAGAAATCCATAAGGTAGATTCACCTTCTTTTTACGAAAGGAACAGAATAAATTCAGACACAAATTCTAGAAATTGATTTCTCCTTGCATCAGTAACATTCACAAAACGAAATCGAATCCAAGGCTAAAGCAGATGCATAAAAACTGGGAATCAAACTATCAAACGCACAACTAGATATATCAAATGCTTGATCAAGAAACTGACTGAATGAAGAATCAAGAATCAAGAATCGAGTTCTAGATAAAAAAAAAAAAAAAAAAGCTTTGACTCGCACCATATCTCAATCTTAAACTTAACAACCTAGAAAAGAAGATATAGAAACACGTCATATAATACAAAATGTGGATCAAGAAACGAGATTTCTACCGTATCCAAGAAGCACGCTATTGAGAGAAGCAAAAACAGAACAAGCAAACACATATTTCCTAGTAGTCTTGCTCCTCTCCATCTGTCGGTGGTGCTCTGCAGCATCATAATCACCGTCAAAATCATCGCTGTTTCTCAGCTCAGAATCATCCATTCTTCTGTACTTGTTGTTGCCTCCCAAAGACAACCCCATCTCAATATTCCCATTTTCTTGAATATCTTTCAAACCCATATCCCACAACCGCCGATTCTAACTGAAAAAACTGAACTTTGCAACTGTTTCAAGAATTTCAGCAAGACTCTTGAAACTGTGGACAGGTGTGGGATTGGGGGAGAAGTGGGTTGTTCCAGATCTGAAATTGGAAGTGATGAAGACTTAAATTAACAAGTGGGAGTTTCTTTTTGGTTCATGTAAGCAAACGCCATTTTTATTATTTATTTTTTTGCAAATGTCATCACACGTTCTTGACTTCTTACTTGTCCAAGGTTTGATTGAGCTTTCCAAGAAACAGCTGTGGCCTCTTGTGCAGTAATTTTTTTATTTACTGTGACATTTTCTCCGAGTAGTCTCCGATCAAACCGGCTAATGAAATTTTATTGTCTAAGACCTGATACAAGTTGTTGTGATGTTTGTTTCATTAATAATAACCGAGTACCTAATTTTTTCAGTTGAGTAGTAACACTATTTTAACCATCAAATTTTCAAAATTATTTGAAATAGAGATTTAATAGAGTTGACTACTATTTATATGGGATAAAATTCTCTAGTCCATTTTTCATGTCCCACTATTGTGTCCCACTATTAAATTTAATATTTTAAAAATGTTTATTACAAAAATAAATTTTATTATAGTATTACAAATCATAATCAACATTTATTGCTAAAAAATAAAATTTTAAAAAATTATATACCCTACTTTTGGAATAATCAACCATATTAATCAATTACTAAAAAACAAGAAATAAATATTAAAAAATAAATATAAATTCTAATTGGGTGGAATGAACCCTAAATAATAATTATAAAATTAAACTAAGCCATAATAAATTAAAATTGAAGAAAAAAATTGATGAAAATCGAATAAAAATCAAAATGGGACACCAAATAGGGATAGAGAAAAGTGAGATAGAGGATTTCATTTGTATTTATGTCTCAAAAATATTTTCATTTTTTTTTTCAAATTAATCACAAACTAATACTTTTTTTATTGACAGAATATCTAAACTATTTGAAAACTAATTAAATTTATCCAAAATATATTTTTCGACCAAATATTACCTCCTAGGGTATTTTATGTGGTGTAGTCAAATCAACCATATATATGAAATAACTTTTTAATTCTAATTTTTTTACTGACTTTTTTTTTATACTTGATTTAGGTTGGAAAATTCATTGAGGTTGTATTCGATTAGTTTTAAATAGTTTATATACTTATGGGGCAATTTGATTGGATGCATTTGATAAATATGATTGATTGAATATCATGGGATAGATAAGATTGACTGGAGAGCGCATGATTGCACTATTTGGATTGAGTGCAATTTTATTTATGTATGATAAATTATTAATATTTCATTTGGATTGAATGATTAAAATAAAATATTAAAGAATACCTAAATTATCCTCAAATATAATTTAAATAACCAAATAAGGATACTTAAGTCAATTTGCATTCTGGAATAGTTAATAGAATAATAATCCATCTACATTTAGGTTGATAATAATCAATTTAATGAGTGATAAGTATGTGTGTCCTTAGTCAATTCCGGACCTAAATCCTCGAATCCTATATGGGGTGATTATTTTTTCAATCGTCACATATCCCTCAAATCAAATATGATCTTGTTGGAATGAAAAGTTCGGATAAAAATAATAATAAGTTTGGACAATTTGAACGCAATTTTAATAATTTATGATGGATTGCCATTGTTCTATTTGAATTGAAAGATTATGATTAAAATGTAGGAGAGTACCTAAATTGCACTCCGTATATGATTTTTATTAATAATTATTAAAGTTGCATTTATTTTTATTAAAAAAACTTAAAATTATAAAATTAGAAATAATCAAGGCAAAAAAATAAAATAAAATTAACCGAACATGATAAATAATTAGCACATAAAAATAATTAATCAAAATAGTTTCTCCTTCGGAAGTCCACTCTCAATTATGCAATAATATTTACATTAATTTTCATTTGGATATCAATATTCTCATTAATAATTATTAAAATTACAGATTGAACCTAATTAGACCTAAAATGTTAGTTTGCGATAGTTTTGTAAAAATGATTTTTTTGGATGAGAGATTCTATTTGCACCACTAAAGTTTCTCTTTGCACTTCACCTACTCAATTCATTCTTATTTTTATTTTTTGCACCACGCACATTTACATTAATACCCTTTTAGTAAAAAAAATAAAAATAATTAATTGATAGATTAAAAAACAGTAACAGAAAAGAAAAGAAGAATCGTAGATGATGTTGTTTCTTCTCCGGCGGACAATGGTTGCGTCTTCTTCTCCGACGGGTAGTGGTTGAGTCTTCTTCTGCGATGAATGCCCCCACCATGGTTGTAGCCAGCCTCAACGAAGACGACTCCCTACTCGCAACTTCTCGTCACCATCAAACTCACAAGAGAAATTGAATATGAAATGAAATACAATTTGGAAAAAAAAGGCAGCGGACTATTCTTCATCTCCAGCGTGGTGCTCTCTCCACCATCAACCCACCACTTCCGCCACTTTCCCAAATCTGCTTTTGCTGTCACCACATCTATCGATTTTCAAAAAGCAGCGATTTGAAAATTAATCTTCGAATCAATTGAACAAGTTCAAAAATAATTTTTCGAATCTATTAATCAACTTCAAAAAATGAAGTTCGAAAAAGAAGTCAAAGTTTGAACAGTTTAGTTCGAACGAGAAGAGACAGTAGTTCAATTTTTTTCCGAGATTTGTAGAATCAATTTTACCTCTTTCGGCGAACTGGAAGCAGTTGTGGCGTCGATGGTGGAGAGAGCATCCACATTGGAGTCAGGAGTCATCTTTGTCGGGGTGAGTGTAATTGTCGTCCATGGTGGACATCGCCAAGATGCAGCAACTCCTTCGGAGAAGAAACAGTAAGAACGACGACTGCTCTTTTTAAATTTTTTAATTTATTTATTATTTATTTTTTATATAATAAGGATATTTAAGTAATTTTACAATTAATTATTATTAAATTAATATATTTTGTGGTGCAAAGAATAAATTTTGTAGCACAAATAGCAACTCTCTTTTTGGATATGAATGATAGTTTATCATTTAATTAATAAATATCGTTTTAATATATTCTAAGAGTTGTATATCTATATATTGGTTTTCTCTTTTTTGAATATACTAATGGCTGCTATTTATGAGATCAACCGTGACATTTTTTGTGCCAAACATTTTTTTGTTTAAAATTAAATTTATTATGATTTATTTTAATTTTATTATACATATGAGATTTCATGTTGCACTTTTTGTGTTATACTTTTAAATTGCGAGTTTTTTTTTTTTTGTATTTTTTCCAATTTTATGATTAGTTTAATTTTCGATTGATTTTTAGGATTTATAATTATTTTTAGTATTTAATTTTTAATTTTCAATTAATAATTCATTATTATGGTTGATTATTTCAAAATTAAATTTTATAAATTTTTAATTTAATTTTTTTGTTGATAAATGTTGACAATGATTATTTATGTTATAATTAATTTTTATTTTATAATAAACGTTATTAAAATCATAAATTTGATAGTCAAATATGGAGAAGTACAACAAGAAATTTGAATCTAGAAAAATAATCCCAAAGTATCTCAACTTTAGTTTATTATATATCTATCTATTAAAATAAAATTGTAAGGACAAAATCGTCATTTTTTAAAATTAGTCAAAATTTGATTTAAATTAATACTTTTGCTGAAAATTCCTGAGTTTCAGCTATGGTAGTTTGGTTGAATGAGAAGCTCAAAATTATGTTGCCCATGGTTGAATCGCATCTCTTCCTCTCTCCTTATATTTTATGTTTTTTTTTTTTTGTTTCAATATTTTTCTTTCCAACTTTTTTTCCTGTTCAGTTTTTTTTTTCTTTTATTTCTACCTCTTTTCAATTTTTATTTTTATTTCTTAATAGTTTTTAGGTACATGATGGAGCACAATATTTATTTTGATAATTAACATTAATTCTCTTTTCTTTTAGTTTGTTTTTCAATTTTTTCCTTTTTCTATGTTTTTCAATTTTTTCTTTCATTATTTAATATTTGTAGGTACATCTATTTTAATAATTAGCATGATTTCGTTTTCTGTTTCAAATATTTTATTTAGAAAATTTCTTTATTTCTCCTTTTCATTTTTCATTTTTTAAAATCAAAGGGCTGCGACGCTCAAGTTAGGGATTATATTACCTTAAAAAAGATACTAACAAAATTGGTATAGTGAAGTCGGTTATATACGATTATATTATAAAATAAAATATACACATTCTTCCATTCGCAACACCTCGACGGGAAACGCCGTCTTCTCCGGCGACTTACCCACGCTCCGATTTCTCTCTTCCCCAATTTTCACACGCTCCAATACAGATTAAATCCTAAAAATGGTGTTTGTTCAATCCCCCCTCAACAAAACCCTAGTCGTCAATCTCAATCCTTCCACCACAACTCTGCAGGAGCTTAGCCTCCATATTCAGAGCAACTACCTGCTACCGATTTCTCAGCAGCGCCTTTACTTATCGCCGCGCCTCCTCTCCGCCCAAGAGAACGATTCCGTGTTACTGTCCGATTTGGGGGTTTCCCCAAATTCAACCCTAACCCTACACGTCCCCTTCCTCGGCGGTATGCAGGCTCCCGTGGCACCCAAGGTCAGGACCGACTTCCTCAACACGAAGCCGCCGCCAAATTATGTTGCCGGGCTGGGCCGTGGTGCCACCGGTTTCACCACCCGTTCCGATATTGGTCCGGCTCGAGCTGCTCCCGATTTGCCGGATAGATCTGCGGCGGCGATTGGTGCTGCTGCAGCGCCTGGCGTTGGCCGCGGCCGCGGGAAGGGAGCTGGAGAGGAGGGTGAAGAGGATGAGGAGGAAGAGAAGGGATATGATGAGAATCAGAAGTTTGATGAGTTCGAGGGTAATGATGCGGGATTGTTTGCTTCTGCGGAGTACGACGATGAAGATAAGGAAGCTGATGCAGTGTGGGAAGCAATTGATAAGAGGATGGATTCGCGAAGGAAGGATAGAAGGGAGGCGAGGCTGAAGGAGGAGATTGAGAAGTATAGAGCTTCAAATCCGAAGATTACGGAGCAGTTTGCAGATTTGAAGAGGAAATTGTACACATTATCGACGGAGGATTGGGATAGCATACCGGAAATAGGGGATTATTCGTTGAGAAACAAGAAGAAGAGATTTGAGAGTTTCGTTCCAGTCCCGGATACACTTTTGGAGAAGGCAAGACAGGAGAAGGAGCATGTAAGTGCCTTGGACCCGAAGAGCAGGGCAGCTGGTGGGACAGAAACTCCATGGGCGCAGACCCCGGTTACGGATTTGACTGCCGTTGGTGAAGGGAGGGGAACTGTGTTGTCGTTGAAACTCGATAGGCTGTCTGATTCTGTCTCTGGGTTGACAGTGGTGGATCCTAAGGGGTATTTGACAGACTTGAAGAGTATGAAGATTACTAGTGATGCAGAGGTATCTGATATCAATAAGGCTAGGTTGCTGCTCAAATCAGTCACGCAGACGAATCCAAAGCATCCTCATGGTTGGATAGCAGCAGCTAGGTTGGAGGAGGTGGCGGGGAAGCTTCAGGCTGCCCAGCAGTTAATTAGGAAAGGATGTGAAGAATGTCCGAAGAGTGAGGATGTCTGGCTCGAGGCGTGCCGTTTGGCGTCCCATGTTGATGCTAAGGCTGTGATTGCCAGGGGTGTAAAGGCAATCCCGAATTCGGTGAAGTTGTGGATGCAAGCGGCTAAGCTTGAGCTGGATGATGTGAATAAGAGTAGAGTGTTGAGGAAAGGGCTTGAGCATATTCCAGACTCGGTGAGGCTTTGGAAGGCAGTTGTCGAGCTAGCTAATGAGGAAGATGCGAGACTTTTGCTGCAAAGAGCTGTGGAATGCTGCCCATTGCATGTGGAGTTGTGGCTGGCTCTTGCTAGACTAGAAACTTATGAAAATGCGAAGAAGGTGCTGAATAAAGCTAGGGAGAAGCTTTCTAAGGAGCCGGCTATATGGATAACTGCAGCTAAGTTGGAAGAAGCTAATGGGAATACAGGCATGGTTGGGAAGATTATAGAAAGGGGTATCCGAGCTTTACAGAGGGAAGGCCTTGAAATTGATCGAGAATTGTGGATGAAAGAGGCTGAAGCAGCTGAAAGAGCGGGTTCTGTTGCTACTTGTCAGGCCATCATTCACAACACTATTGAGGTTGGTGTGGAAGAAGAAGATAGAAAGAGAACTTGGGTTGCTGATGCAGAGGAGTGCAAGAAGAGAGGTTCTATTGAGACTGCAAGGGCCATCTATGCCCATGCACTTACTGTCTTTTTGACGAAAAAGAGCATATGGCTTAAAGCTGCTCAGCTAGAAAAGAGCCATGGCACCCGGGAATCTCTAGATGCACTCCTCCGAAAGGCTGTTACATACATACCACATGCTGAAGTTTTGTGGCTAATGGGTGCCAAGGAGAAGTGGCTTGCTGGGGATGTGCCGGCTGCTCGGGCGATTCTTCAAGAAGCATATGCTGCAATTCCTAATTCCGAGGAGATTTGGCTTGCTGCATTCAAGCTGGAATTTGAGAATCATGAACCTGAGAGAGCGAGAATGCTACTTGCGAAGGCTCGAGAAAGGGGAGGAACAGAGAGGGTGTGGATGAAGTCTGCAATTGTTGAGAGAGAATTAGGAAACACTGCAGAGGAGAGGAGCTTGTTGGATGAAGGTTTGAAGTTGTTCCCTTCATTTTTCAAGCTCTGGTTGATGCTTGGGCAGTTGGAGGAGCGACTTGGCAACTTGGAGCGAGCCAAGGGAACGTACGAGTTGGGATTGAAACACTGCCCAAATTGTATTCCTTTGTGGCTTTCACTTGCTCACTTGGAGGAGAAAGTAAATGGACTAAGCAAAGCCCGTGCAGTTCTGACCATGGCTAGAAAGAAAAATCCTCAAACTCCTGAACTTTGGCTCGCTGCAGTACGAGCTGAGTCTCGACATGGTTTCAAGAAGGAAGCTGATATCTTGATGGCTAAAGCATTGCAGGAATGCCCTACTAGTGGTAGTCTATGGGCTGCTTCGATAGAGGGGGCTCCTCGGCCTCAACAGAAAATGAAGAGCAAGGATGCATACAAAAAATGTGGGGATGATGCTCATGTCCTTGCTGCTGTGGGGAAGGTATTTTGCCATGATAGGAAGGTTGATAAAGCTAGGTCATGGTTCAACAGGGCTGTTACACTTTCTCCAGATAATGGAGATTTCTGGGCATTGTACTACAAATTTGAACTCCAACATGGGAACGAGGATACTCAAAGAGATGTCCTGAACAGGTGTGTCGCCGCAGACCCGAAGCACGGTGAAAAGTGGCAACCGATATCAAAAGCCGTGGAGAACTCGCATCAGCCAACGGAATTTATCTTGAAAAAGGTGGTGGTTGCAATAGGAAAAGATGACCATGCAGCTGAAAATGGCAAAAACTAGTTTATGTACCTGAGTGCCAAGTTAAGTGTGACCCTGATATTGCTAAGGCATTAGATATACAAAACACTACCTGTTTTGACTCTTGCTGTCCTAAATTATTTTTTTGGACGAACCTTTTCAGAAAGCTCAGTTCATGTTAGGTGTTTGTGAATTTTAACTGATATTAAAGTTATTTATGATGATTCTATATACTTGTGTTTCTATTACATTGTGTTGTTAGCCCTCATTGAGTAGCAGCTGCTGCTTATAGGTGATAATCATGTCGGAGAGGAACATGCTGAAAGGTCAGTCTTCTGTTTATCTCGAGCTTTTAATGTGTGTGTTTGTCATAGTTGCATCATGTCCCTTTTTATTTTGTCAGGGAATGTGCTCTCTGTTATGGATTTGCTGGCTTAAACTGCTTCATATTTTTTCTTATTTGGTTAGTGGCTGCTGTTCTAGAATAGGTTTCTGAAGTCCTACTTCGAAAGTAATTTTTTTAAATCGTACTTGGCTTTCTTTGTGTTATCATCTCTCTTTTTTAGCTTAACTGTATATGTTCTTGATTCGATTCTTGAAGTTGTAGCTTTTATCATCGATCTTCGCTCGTGTAATCGTGTTCGAGTGTTATTTCTTGGATTATTTGAACATCTACATACATGTCTTTCCCAGATGGATGGCGAAATAATTTTTGCATTGGCCATTGAGAAGTTAACCGAGAATTGCTATGATGGCCATCGCTGGTGTAGGCAACTATTTTTCTTTAATTAGTAGGTTTTAAGAAATGGCAAGGCTGGCTGATTCCTGTGTGAATGGTGAAAAGTGAAAACTGGTATCTGTTTGAATGAATGAAGGGATGGTTTTGTTTTGTAATTTTGATACAATGTGATTTTTTTAACGTCAAATTGATTTGCCATGCTGAATTATCGAATAATTTATGCAGTCATTTTTTGTGATGTTCAGAGTTCATACAAAGATCAAGTTGCTTAAAATCATTTTACTTAGGTTGGACGAATGAAATATGTGGACTAAATAAGTGAATTGAAAACCCATTCTTGCAATCGTTACCTCAGCAACAGAGGCTACGTTTATTTTACATATGAGGTCGCTCTCAATTTATATCACTAGCATTTTGCATGGGCGAATGCTAGTTGCCTCTAAAGTCTAAACTAGAAATGATAAATCGGGTTTTATCAATGTAACTTGTGTACTATTAAAAAAAAAAAAAAATCGAACTGTAAGCAACTGGAATCGTGAACTTGGCACACATGATTTTGCAGTGACTGGTGTTATATATGACCCTTTTGCAACAACTTAACAAACAATTATTGTGCTTGTGCCTGCATTTGCCCTTATCATATAAGAACATCAAGCAAACTCAGTGTTGTAACATCGATGGAGATCTCGAGCGACGTTTACATTTCTTTATACAGAGAGAGAGAGAGAGAGAGAGAGAGAGAGAGAGACCGTCCCCACTGAGTTTGAAAAGATAATGCTCAAGATTAGCTGCCGGCCTTCCATGCATGAAACTATCATTGTTCTCTGCATCTCTATAACAATTCATTAATTTGAACACCCTTCTTTATCTAATATTTGATCTATTGTCACAATGAAATTTGAGACTGATTTTCATAACAACATCCTTCTCAGATGGACTCGCACCGTGTCAAGCCAGCCCCACAAGCTTCTCGCTCACCTCCCACAGTTTACGCGCTTTCTCTGCATCACTGGCTTCTTTGGAGAGCTGGTTCTCGAATGAAGATGAAGTATTGTTCCAGCTCCAGTACACACCCGATTTCGAGAGGCTCGGATCACTCACCACCTGCAACACACACAAAACCCACACCAGTCAGTTTAAACAATGCTGATGAGCAACAACAGCTGCAGCCTGCAGTAGCTTCACTGACTCCAACTCACCTGTGCTAGCCTGTCTCCTGCTTCTTTTTCAGAAACATAACCTTTTGTGATATACTTCTGAAATGGTGGAAACAGAGTCCTAAACAAAGGAATGTGGTTTCTAAACAATCCAGTTTCAGCTATGCAACCAGGGTAGAGTGAAGCAAAGCTAATGCCAGTTTCTTCATGGTAACGTCTGTGGAATTCTTGCATAGTAAGCATATTGCAAACTTTGCTGTCTTTGTAGGCCTTTGCTCCGTCGAACTCACCACCATCGATCATGGAAGAGCTCCCCACGCCGTTCAATCCACCTGCAAGCCCCCTCAGATCACCAAGATTAGCCTTGGGAGGCACATTCCCAGCCAAAGTGTTGGTGTTCCCTGAAACAGCAAGAACTAGTTCAAGAACCCGTTTTTCGACTTCTCAGATTGAAGCTCTATCCTGCATCTATTGATACCTGTAATGGATCCAACGATGATGAGGCGTTTCTGTGGGTTCTCCGACTTGTTCAGATCATCCAACAGCAACCTCGCAAGCAAGAAATGGCCTAAATGATTGGTGCCTACACTCAGCTCGAACCCTTCAGCAGTGTAAGTTGGCTCTTTTGCAGTAGGAAGATAGACTGCAGCATTGCAGACTAGAACATCAAGAGGCCTATTTGAACGCCGGAAGGTTTCAACAAACTGGCGGACGCTGTCGAGGGAGGCGAGGTCGAGATGCATCACTGTGTAGTTCTCCTTGGCAATGCCGAGTGATTTAGCAGCCTGCTCAGCCTTGAGGAAGTTCCGGCAGGCCATGATCACATGCCATTTCCCAGTCTCAGCGAGAGACTTTGCCGTGGCGAGGCCTAACCCCGATGAGGCGCCGGTGATGATGACGTTGCCCTTCCGCAGAGTTTTCTTCTCATCGGATGAGGCCTCATTGATGGCTGGAGTTGTAGCTGCTGTTTGTGCTTTTATTGCTCCACTTGATAGCTTTTTCCTCAATTCCTGCATTCAAAAAAAAAAAATCATAATCTTCTGTAAAATGTGACGGATCTTCATTTATGTATCGAATTCTACACGCTTTTCAGGACAACATTATTGTATTTAGTCGATCTTGTAGATGCTACACCTCGTAGAATATGTTGATTATGCAATGTAATCTGACAACGTAATTGCCAATTGCCCAAATAATAATCCTAAATCAGAAAGCAGCACAATTTCCCAGCTAAATAAAGCATATTAAGCAGCAAAGCTCCTATTACACTCCCATTTATTCATCAAAATAAGGTAACTATTGATAAGTGAAAGTAAATTTAACGAAAAATCCGTAGAAGAAACCACAAAATGTAGTGAATTACTGTACCTTCTTAAAAGATGGGGTAAAATCAGCTTTAATTCCTGCTGGCACCGCAACTCCAAAGAGGGACGTCTCTTTTATTGCAATTCCTTTGTTCTAACAACAAAAACCAAAACCTCAAAAACCAGAAAACAAGATTCTTGAACTGCAGAAAAATGTGCAGCATGCAAATATACAATTCACATTTACCTCTTTGGAAATGCAGAGTGTGGAGGGAACCCACGAAGCTGCTTGGAGAGCCATAGAGTAAATTTGTTGCAGTTTTCTTGAATTCGAAAAAAAAAAAAAAGATTATTTTGTAGTAAAAGCGCTGATGTGGTGAATTAAGGGCAAAATGAAAACGTGAAAGGATAAGGTGGTGATTGGATTAAGGGATGGATCTGTCCAATCAGGTATCGACTTTGGATTTTCTCTCTCATTTATTGTCTTCATTTTTAAGATATTCAATGATTCAATCTTTGTCTAGAACTAGAGAGTTCTGTTCATCTTGGGCTGGGCTTGATATTTTTCCAGTGTATTTCTTTCTGTTTTCTCGAAAATATAGGATTTTTTTAATTAATTAATAGCCTAAAAACTCTTCAATTATTGTAAGGTTCTGCATTCTTTTAAAATATTCTAATTATTTAACATCGTTAATTGAATCAATTTTACTCTTAAAATATTTTTAAATTGAAAGCTAGTGTTTCTATCGGTGAAGGCTAAAATGAATAGGGTTGATTACGAAAAAAAGAGTACATGAATTTTGTTATCACTTGTAATTTAGATACAAATTTTGATAGTTTCAATTACAACAGAATTTTGTAATTTGTTGCAAAATTGATACCACTTTGTAATATCAACAAAATAATTTCATATTGATTTTTATTGTGTTAATGAAAATCAAATCACAATTGACCTACCATAGTTTTGGGTACTCTTAAATAAAGTGAATGTTTTGTTTATTAATTATGCCTTTGTTATTTGTTATTATTAAAAAGAAATCAATTTATTAGGGAAAACCCCCCACTTTTGTATTTCAAAGTGAAAACAAGTTTTTAATGTTCAAATTTTCTCATTTCTAGTTTCTACCGAAAAAAAAAGGTAAATAGTAAATATGTATAAGGAAATTAATATCTACGTATGTGTGTTGGATTGCACAATCTAGAGCCTTCTTGTTATGACCATGAATTGGGCTTCATTTCCGATCTTTCTTGGCCCACATAATTTTATGAGGCATAGAAAGGCTCCTTAGTAAACTAAATAAAAATGAAAAAAAAGGAAAAAGGAGAAAGGAGAAATTAAATCCTTGCTTTGTTTTATTTTAAATTAAAACTTCATTTAATTCTAATAACTCTTGTAGGGACCTACCCTACTAATATAAAGTATTATTTCATTTGTTTGTACATCATTAATTAGGCTGAGACTGAGAGAATTATACTTCTAGAAGTGTAAGAATGTGAGCAAAAAAAATAAATAAAATAATAAAAAAAATGTCTCTCTCCTATAATATTTTTAATTTTTTTAATACCTATATATATATATATATATATATATATATTCTTGGAGCATCACAAAATTTCTAAGCAGTTGAAATGTGTGAATTAAGGGTTGTTTGTTGAGAACGAGTTCCCAAACCAACGTGATTCAAATGAGGGGTTGTAAACTTGTTTAAGTATCTGGAACGTCTTTCATATTCTAACTCGGTCGGTCTCTCTTGTATGTTTTATATGCTATTATATATGATGAATAAAGTTCACTCATAACGTATCAATAGATAATAATTGTACGTATATTTGTCCTAAAGTAAAAAAAAAAATATTGTGTTTCACTTTATTGATATACCATCGATTTGTACGTTATAATCAGATACAATATATAGCTATTTATCGTGGTGGATCCACTAAGCATCCAAATGGATACATTCCAATAACTTGACGTTTAAATTGAATAGGAAGTGAAAGGGATCGATCACATATTCACATATGGAGGAGGGGCCTCATGAAGCTATATAAGCCTATATATATAAGCTTTGAATATTGGCATTTTATTGGGTTAATTAATTAATTAATTAATGGCAAACCAGTCAAATTTATTACCACGATTGAAAAGGAAACTACAACTAACTTAGGGTGGACGGTACTAACCTTAATTACCCTATGTTCGAAACATCAAATGCAATTTTCCTTGATTTAAAAAGCATAATTCACTTTGACTTTGTGGCATTAATATTTAATACCCCATCCCATAAATATAGTCAACTATTCATTTTGTGTTCATCCGTATTAATTTCATTTTTGATCCAGTAAGAATGAAGTCTAAACACTTGTAGTCACAGATCTTACAATTATTTTGTCCAAAATGATTTTTTTTTTTTACTGAAATGACATTTTTAGTCCCAATTTAATACTTTTTTAAGCTAAAAATGTTACTTTTGAGACTAATTAAAAATGTTATTTTTCGGAAATTTTAAACTAAGAAGGTAAAAAAATAAAAAAATTGGGACAAAGGCTATATGATTTGGGACTACATATGTTTGTGGACCCAATATTTCTCAGGGGACCCAAAGTAAAATTAACACTCATTCATCCCATTCTTAAACTTACAGTTCATTTTCTTCATTAGATGGGCATTAAACTTTTTTTTTTAATAGACTCTTGATTATTGTCTGATATTACTAATCTCTCATTTTTTGGATGAGTAAATAAGGGTATACCAGAAAATTTTAAGTAGTGTTATTTTTTCAAGTATATTAAATATAAATTTGTAATATATTTGAAAAATATAAGTGGATTATATAATATTATATTTTTGAGAGGGAGAGTAATTATGAAAGTTTGTCTATGGAATTGAATGAAATAAGGTTCTTAATCAGAAGGGATTGTGAATGATTGATATATATCACAACCACATCAATGGGGCTTCATGTAGAAGTAGGCGTCACAACCACTACATTGTCCATTAGTCTATTATTATCATTAGATTAGATTCATTGGATGCTAAATAAATTCGTTGTATATTCGTTAGATGAACTATCAAAATTTTATTTACTTATAATTTTATCAATAGATATGATAAATAACTAACTAGTTAGATATATAATTATATATCTTGTCGTGCACCCTAAAAAAATATACTCGCTAGTAATAGACTAATAGTTGAAGAAGAAATTAAGAGACGATCCAAAGCAATTAATATTACTTATAAATCTAATAAAATAAAAGTTTTAATATATTGAATGCTGCTCCCCTCAGTTGTTTCATTTGAAAATTACGATTCTTAATTTAGATTTCATATTTAAATGTTTCATAAGATTGGTATATCTGTAACGAATTTAACTCTAGTTTTTCTGAAAGTGTAAGGTTGAGAGCAGTCACTCAACCAACTAATTAAATTTGCATCCCTCTAACTCAAGTTGGGGCTATTGAGGGAATAAAAGAGTCTTGCTTGAGACTGTTTTACAGATTAAGCTTTGAATTCATCAAATACAATAAAACATCAATAAAATTACAAATGTGCTAATGAATATTGATTGGTTTGCCATTAATTAATTAATTAACCAGTAAAACGACCGCATCAAAGTTTTTGACATTGAGAATTTTAATAGACATTCAAGTCATTGTTTTATCAATGGCTTTGATTTTAGAAGCAATCATAATATTTATGTTGATATAGGAATCTACCACTCTCTTATTATACATAGAAAGTGAGCCCATAATAAAACAAATGGTTATTTATCTAATAACCCACAACCTTTACACCTATTTGTGATTTAGACACTGTGTGGAAAAGTTGAGAATGTTGCAATTGTTACAAATTAAAAATATACTATTATAATTTAAATTTTTTAAAAACTATATCAAATACAAACAATTAAGCATAAATATCATATGATTTCATTTAAATAACCCTCACATAAAATATGCAATCCCCAAAAAAAAGAGAGTAAGAAATACTTATTATAGTACAATTAAACAAAGCCTCAATATTTTAGCTCGTCCTAAGTTTGTCTTCCTACACCGGCGTTTTACTGGTGTTATTTTGATTTCTCTTTTCTCAAAAAAAATAAATAATAAAATAAAATATTTTAGCTCGTCCTAGGTTTGTCTTTCATACAAAAAAAATATTGGGCCCCACACTATTTCTTAAATATATAGTAAATATTAATCTCCACAAAGTGAGGGATAAATAAAAGAGAAAGGAGGCAGCCGCAACCCACCCCCCCATGATATCAGTGTTGGGCGTGATTAGGTCAAGGAGAAGACCAAAATTTAGATATTTATAAATATTTAAATAATATGTGTGTTTTTAATCATATCATTATCTTAAGCATCCAATTTAGATGCCTTGACGTCGCAATTAAGAAATTAAGATGATCTCATGGGCCGGTTATTGGCCCCACACTCAGCACACCCATGACATTTTTTAACATTAATTCGGGGATTAACAAATTAATCGAGTTTGTAACGCATGCCCATTATGTTTGTGTTCTTCTAATTTAAATATTTATAAGTGATAGCTTCCCTCAAAAAAATAATATTTATAAGTGATAGCTAAAGAAAGATTTTTTTTTATTTTTTTTTTTATGTTAAAAACTAAGCTGTCCCGATTTGTTATTCTTGTCGTGTATATAAAATTATTATTATTTTTTAATTTAAATTAACCGAACCAAGTATGTAACATGTGGTAAGTGAAACTTGTGTTGCTCTCAAGTATCATTTTATATTTCAAGGCAAAGACTGAATATGGAATATTTTATTTTTGGGTGTGTGTGTGCATATACATGGGGGTGAGTTATAATGAGTTACATGTTTCGTGCGAGAACTATGAACGATGCTTATTTATTATGATTTTATAGCTTATCTCATCGTAAGATAAGATATAAATTAAAAAAAATTAGCACTCAAACATAAAAAAGTAATCTATAAAATTGTAGTAAATAAACACCATTTCTAGTTCTATATATATATATACATATATATATATATATATGGAGCATTGGGAAAATGGGTATTGCTTATTAATTCTTGTATGTGTAAATAATTTTGTACTATTTTAACTAATAAAATATTCAAGAGACTAATATTGTTTTAGTCTTTTATCAATCTATTCAATTATTAGGTTATTATCTTAGACTAAAAAAATTATCTTTCTGTTCTTTGCAAAATACGCCTCAATAAATATATAGATGAAATTTTGAATATAATCTCTTGAAAACAATGTGCATGAATACTGTCTCAATTCCACTTTAAGTAAACAATCATTTGTGTTATTTAACATTACCAAAACTATGGAGCATGGATAATAAACTTGTTCACACTCTTTTTTGGGTGACGAGAGAAGTATGCTAATTGCCCCCACTACCCAATATTTGTAAATTATGCGCATATATATAAATAGAAACTTTGTGCCACAAACTCGATCTATATATAGTATTAATAAAATTTGAATTTGAAATATTTTGGCTGACACTTACATTCCACTCGTTTTCATTCATGAACAGGGCAAAGTTTGATTTACCCTTTTTGTTTTGGTGGGGATATGGGAAAATCAATGTTGATGATTTGTTTAAAATTTGAATAAAGTATAGATGAAAGCAAAATGAAGAAATCTTGAAATGCAACCATTACTATAGTAGGCAAGTAGAAACCAACAATGAAGCATCATCAAAGTAAAATAAAAGTGGGAGTCAAAATATATAGCTAAAACAAGCAACAAAAAATATACAAAACTAGTACTGATTTCCATCTTCCAAGATCAGAATAAAATGAGATCTAATGAAATAATGATGGATGAATCACTGTAGCTACCCAGGAGAACACAAAACCGTCTCCAAACTCCTCCTACTTCATCACAAACTGCAAATGGAATAATTACACAAAATGAACCTCTAAAATTCCCATGCAGATTTTGGCCTATAATACGCAGCCCTCTGCAGCTGATCACATGAGAGAGAGAGAGAGAGAGAGAGAGAGAGAGAGAGAGAGAGAGAGAGAGAGAGAGAGAGAGAGAGAGAGAGAGAGAGAGAGAGAGAGGTGATCAGCAGACATTGTGAATATCTTCCACTGGGAAAGAATCCAAGGAGATTTCCAAAAAGCTGTTCTCCTGTTCTTATTCATGGCGTGTCATGCAAGAGAGAGAGAGAGAGAGAGAGAGAGAGAGAGTTAATTAGTCTTGATCCTTCCAAAAGAAAGGCCTAATAGAAGAAGAAGATGATGATGATGAAGCTTTAGTGTCCAATTTGTGAACATCGGAATCATTTTCAGAGCCTTGTTGCTTAATGTTCCCAAATGGAGGAAGATTTGGCGGCAGCAGCAAATTATTATTCGCATCCAAATTATCCCAAACCGCGCTCCCCGGCCCCCAACCGGCCGGAATAGAGTCGAACCACTCCTCCGCCATGTCGCCCCACACCAATTCCGACGACTGAGAAACGCCATCTGCGCCGCTGGAACTCGCCACATTGCCCTCAAATCGAAACATTCCTGACCCTTCCTCAGCAGGCGGGGGCTCGTCATCCGCAGCCGCCATCGGCGCCGGCGGAGGATCAGGTTCCACGGCGGAGGAGGAAGAATCCGCCTCCACCTCGGCGGCCGCTGACGGCGGCGCTTCTCTGTCTTTACCAATGAAGAGCTCGGGAAAATTGAGCCTCGCATTCTCGCCTCTCAGCTTGAACGCCTCGCGGTCGTAGGCCAAGGCGGCGTCCTCCGCCGTGTCGAAGGTGCCGAGCCAGAGGCGCGTTCGGTTCCGCGGCAGGCGGATTTCCGCCACCCATTTGCCCCAGTGGCGCTGCCGGACGCCGCGGTAGAGCTTCGTGGTCGACAGCGGCTGCACCGGCGGCCTAAACAGAGACCTCCCATTCTGCCCCAATCTGCTCATCATCATCATTCTCCCCCTCGGACTCAAATTCAATGCGTCGCTCCAATACTGCAGCAGTTG
Organism: Perilla frutescens; assembly: GCA_026008535.1. NCBI lineage: Eukaryota > Viridiplantae > Streptophyta > Magnoliopsida > Lamiales > Lamiaceae > Perilla > Perilla frutescens. Next base: position 16,558,115 of record BRKX01000007.1, on the reverse strand, counting down.
CTGCTGCTGCAGCTGCAGCTGCGACGACGCAGCAGGCGCGGCGGCAGAGGCTGCAGCCGCCTCGCCTGCAAAATACGGCGGGAAGACCAGATTCTGGCGCTGATGATCATGATATTGCGGGGCGAATGAGATCATCTGCTGAGGCGGCCGGAACAATGGGCTGGATGAATTTGATCCCATTTGTTGCAGAATCTCCGGCGGCGGAGGATTTTCCAGCGAGAAGGGAAATACGAGACCCGAATACGGCGGCGGAAACGTCATTGGAAGCGAGAGAGGCGGCGATGAAGAAGAAGAGGATGAATTCTGCCGGCGCTCGGGGCTCCGAACTTTCTTGAAAGGCCGGTCTGAAATGGAAGCTTCACTAAAAACAGAGTTCCATTTTTGCCTCTCAATATTTTGATCTTCATCTCTCTCCCAATCCATAGAGCTCTCTTTTCCGCTCATTTTCTTTGATTTTCCTTTTTCCCTAGCTGAATCCATTGCAAATGATCCAAAACAAAGAAATTATTGTTTTACTCTGTTTTCGGCCGCCCGCTCCCGAAAAAGAATATATTCAAGAATTATGGAGGAATAACAAATTTATAATAAAAAAAAAAAAAGAAGAGTTGAAATTGAAAAAACCCAGATGCTAAAACTCACTGGGAAATCATAATTCCAGTCACAAACTGTTTTGGGCCAAGAATATTAAAAGAAGTAACGAGCATTGGAAGAGATTAAGTAGGAGAGAGAGAGCGAGCGGCTTCTGAGAAAACCAAATATGAATGAATGCCAAAATGAGGGTGTTTTTTCTGTTTTTGTTAGTGTCATAAAATTGTGAAGATGAAGATTTAGAGAGAGAGAGAGAGAGAGAGAGAGAGAGATGATTCTGGTTGTGAGGAAGAGATGGAAAGGAGAATGGAAGGGTTTATAAGAGGAGAGAAAAAGATTTTTTTGGCGTGTGAAGAAGAATCGCGGTTGGTCTATTGATTTGGTGTTGGGTCCCACGCGGCTTTCCTTTTTTTTTTTTTATCTTTTTTTTCTTTTTTACTAGTTTAGCTTTTACTCTACCCTTCCTTCATTCCTTTTTATTTTATTTTATTTCATTCTTTTTTATATTGAAGAAAATAGTTTTTATTTGTTTGAGAAAAATAGTTTCTATTATTTGTGAAAATATTGAACAACTCAACTTTTTTGCAAAAATATAACTTTTTGAATAGAGGAACCTGAACATGTTTGAAGACGAGTTGTTTTTTGGATAAAAAGAAGATGTATGGAAGATGTTTTTTTTTGTAAAAAAAATATACACGCCAACATATTTTCCGTTTTAATCTAACATTCTAATGTTAACCCTTTCACTATTGAACTTTTTAGGTTTTCTTAGTTAAATAAAGCAGACTACAAATTCAACTTATGTGTACAACATTTTTTTTATGTAAAAAAAACCCCGCAATCTCTACTAAAGAGTGCACTTTAATTTGAGTAATCGTTGCTCTGGTGTAGAAGGTTATGTCGATTTTGTTTTTTTTACTCACACACAATCTGTGGTGAGGAGATTCGAATCCGTGACCTTTGATCTCCAAACAATCTCACTCCACCACTAAGCTATTTCCACCAGGATGGTTATGTCGATTTTGTTAATTCATCAAATATGAAACTGGGTCGATCTGCAAAAAAAAAAAACCTTAAGTTTCATGGATGAAATTACTCAAATAAAAAAATTATACATTAAATTACATAGCGTATGCAAAGTTTCTATATGTATGTTCGATTAATCCTGAAGAGTAAAAACGTTATGTTTTCTTTAATTTTTTTTAGAATTGGTATATTTGGATTCCTCACAGGCAGCTTCTTTTTTCATGAAGCAATTAAATGAATTCGACAATTGTTACTCTTACCATACTCGACTTTTAAATCTTATAATTAAGTTTCCATTTGCTAAAAGTGAGTTGTAATAAGATATAAATGCTATATATAGGCTCGTTGAAAGAACATCTTATTAAGTGGCGTTTAACTGTTTAAGTACAATATAGATCCTAATTGTCTGATTTTTTAATTTTATTTTTGTTACACAACAGTAAATGATGGGCCAACTCATTAGGATAAGAACATAGGTAAATTTTAAAAGATTTGAGTAACGCAATTATTCGAAAAATTCAAGCACAATATGGTGGGATAAAAAGTAATAATAATAAAAACTCCAATCAACTTTGACGTTACACTAATCGAACACACCGTAACCCAAATTGTGAACAGGAGAATTTCATTCATCGTAAACTACCAAATAAATTCATACGTACTCAACTTCTATCTAAACAAAATTATCTCATAATAAAGTGGGTTCAAAAACGTCGACGTATTTTAGTTGGGACAAATTTGTTTCACTAGAAAACGAACGTGGGCGAGGTGGCACAACATATGCGATAAAGACGAGTTAAAATTAAATACATAAAAATGGTGGAATTAATTTGTTGAGATAAATTGGATCCAACTAGAAATTGTGGCCCTACTTAAATAAAATAAATAAATAAAAACTAGAAATAGTGGACAATCGGACACCACCACCATCTCAGGCCGCGGACGGCGGCACGGCTGCACCAAAATGTACCATTTTTCTTACGAGGTTTTGTTCCGTACGAGGTGCTGGCTAACTCTGATTGGTTCATTTCTTTCTTTGGTATGTTTTGTTTCTATTATTAAAAATCCATTAATTAGTTCATGTACAAGTCAAACACAAACATCTTTGTTTTTTCAACTTATGGAATGGAATCACCGCGTGCAGTAAATATCTCCCTCAATTTTCTTGGACACTCACATCTATATAAATAAATAAATCCTACTAAATTACGAGATTTGTGGTGCGCATGATCTTCTTAATTAATTAGTAATTGATGATGTATGTTCGTAACTTTGTTCTCGTATACATTCTTGTTTGAGAACATGATTAATTAATTCGATGTGATGAGGGATGTTAATTTGGTTCGATCCGAAATAGATCAGGAAAAGGAAGGGTGGTTAGAACGCGAAATTTCTATCTCGATTCTAATATTTAGATCATGGCTCTTTATCTAGAATAGTCTGATTCATGAGCGATGAAATGCTTTTGACAGCCAAATGAATTACGTTTCCAACTTCAATTATTCAATTATTCTAGCTAAGAGTTATGAATGTTGAATGTTAAGGTCAGAAGCATCGGAGTTATGACCTTCAAGTTGTGCTATATATTAGTTTTTTGAGGATCTTCAATATTGAATCAGACCCCTACCTATTTAGGAGTCTCCATCCATCCATGCACAAGCTTCTGCCTACACTACAATAGGGTCTCTTATGTCTATACATTGGCATTCAATATTATTGCAAGAGGCATAACAAGTGACAACCAACTATATACATCATCATATTAGCAATATTCGAATTTGTAATTTTCGTCCACGTATCAACGTAACTAAATTAACATTCAAGAATGTCGATATATAACATTATGTTACTAGCTAATATATATATAGTAGATACAAAGTAAATTATATATGTTTGAAGATTAAATGGCACTGAAATTAAGGATGTCGAGAATTAGAAGCAACGGCTCTTGGAAGTAATGATGGAAATAATGAATTATGGGCCGTTGATTTTGTAACCAAAATTCGGCTTTTCTTAGACATGCTCATGCATAGTAAAAGGACGGCAGCATGAGAAGAAAAAGAACGTGGAATTTGGAAAACACAACAATTTTTCTAGATTGCTTTTATGGACACGTGGCATCATATTCTGGCAGAGTTAGAGTCGAGGTAGTATTCCACTTTTTCAAAATACACACAATTTAATTAGTTTTTTCATCTAATATTTCGTGCAATATTATTCATATGACCATATAAAAACTCTGTGAAGATACTATTTTCGAGCGACCATTTAAAAACTACTTACTCCCTCTCCTAATTATAGTTCCCTTTCAATTTTTACGCATATTAAGAAAATATATTTAATGTACTTGGAAACATAAAATTGTATAATTTTTTCCTACTGTACCATTACTTATTGATTCAAAATAAAATGATGGTATCCCAAAGGATGACCTAGTGGTGGAGTGGTGTTTCTTGAGGTCAAATGTCTCAAGTTTGACCCACCATCAACACCACTAGGTGTGAGCCTGTCACACCTGGCTTGCCAGCCAAGTGTGATTTACCTCCCCCGTGTAGGTTTACAAGCTATTACACAGGGATGGAGTTTACCCAGTGCGCATCACGGTAACGGCTACGGGTTGCCCTCGACATTAAAAAAAATAATGGTTGATTTCAAAGAATGTTAAGTAGGGGTACTTCAAGGGAAATAAAATTTAATGCATATCAAATAATTAAAGAAAGTGGATTACTTTCCCCGTACTATCCATATAAACTGATTAACTTCTTTTACTGTGATTAAGAAAATTATTGAAAGAAAGTGAATTTTCTAATATACACATTTATTTATTTGACAATGAACTAATAAAATTCAATTCAACTCTCGTGAGGAAATTCATTTAAAAATATACCCAAATTTTTTCAACCTTTCACGATAATACCCTCATTTATACATATTGGTAACACAATCCCCATGAATTTCATATTTTATACAGTTCTACCATCCCTCAAATTTTTCATAACTAACTCAACTTCCAAAATCCTACATGATTTTTTCAAAGGTTCCATATGACGACGTCGTTTCAATTTATGTGTAATTATTCCATGTAAGATTCTAGCGGTTTAGTCACCTTACAATCGTTAATAACGTAGTTTGTGAAAAAATAAAATAAAAAAAATATTGGGGTTTGCGTTGAAAAAAGCTGCAAATATTAAGGTATAAATGAGTTATATTTGGATAGTTGATGACGACTTGAGGCTAAATGGTGTAACGTTTACTAAAAATAAAATAAAATAAAAATTAAATCTCTGCTTATTTGTAGCCAAGTTTGATTACTTTGATAAGCACTAAACTGAACTTTGGTTATTATTTTATACTCCCGTACTGCGTTTGAAATTCTAAGCCATCACGGAAGCTTTAAATAAAATAAAAGTTAACTAATAAATTTATAAAGATCAATTCACCAATCACAAATAACCTTCTTAAATGCGAATCAAATTATTAAACAAGACTACTATACTATACATACATTAATAAACTATTATTGACAAATCAAATGACCACTATATATAACTTTATAATATAAAGGATATATCCCCATCCGACAAGACTTTATATATAACATTAATCATTTGTTGTTACACTATTATATCATAAGATCGAATAATATTATCCCATATTACTCATTAATTACATGCACTTCCTTAATTTGCAGAGCCATTATAATATATAGCATGAGCTTGAGCCAATTCTTATTTGATCAGCCAATCGAGACTGTCACCTCGAACGCCCTATATATATTTAAGGGTTAATTGTATTAAAAATGTTGAACTTTAATTTGAACATATTTATAAATTTAACATGAATTTTAAAAGTATTGATTAAGATAATAATTTTTAATTTATGTATTATTCAGTATTCCGCATTTTTTGAAACAAAAAAAAAAGGTTAATTAAACATTAGCGTTCAATGTTTGACACTTTTTTCAACCTTTGTCCCGATATTTAAAAAATAACACATCAGTACCCAACATTTGCATAATTAACACTTTTAGCACTATTGAAATTTCCCACCAGGCCAAATAATGACGTGACTGCCGGAATCAGGCGTGGATTTTTGTCCAATTTTTAATGAATGAAGTGGAAATAATTAATTTCATAACTCTTTTTTCTATTGATGCAAGTGAGAAATTGACGGTCGAGTCACAACGAGTGTACAGAGACGAACAAGTTGTCGGTTGGATGAAAGTGAATTTATTTTACAAAATTTTGGATATATTGAATTACAACCTAAATTAAAAATTAATATCTTAATTATTTATTTTTAAAGTTCATGTCAGATTTGCAGACTGTTCATGACTTAAAAGCCAATTAATCTTGTATATAATTTATTTTCTCCTATATGATAAATAATGTTGCAATAGATAGATGAATGCAGTGAAAACACAAAATATTTGTATACCAAATATCAGAAGACAATGATAAGGTTATGGGAAAAAACAATAGAAGCATTAAAATAAAAACACGTTGGTTTCACTTTCGGTGGAGAAATGGAAAAAATAGAGAGATATTTTGTCCAACAAAAGGGAAAGTCAACCAACATAACTGTGTCTGTGGAAGTCGGTTTGAATCGGCACGTGTCGGTGGTCCACCGGTCACGTCAACTCATCATCACATTCCTAATCTACAGTCTACGCTTTATTTAAATAAATATGATTTTTCGAATGTCAATTCTAAATTGATGGATTGATCTGAATAGACGAGGAAAAAAAGATGGTTATTTCTAATTTGAATTAACTTGAATTGAATAGATTGATAGTGTTAATCCGAAATTAAGTGTATTGACTCGAATAGTCTGAATTTCTATTGTTTATTTTTATATTTTAGTTAAATATTAAATTTTTCATTTTTGATGTAATTTAGATTAATCACTAAAAATATAATCAATGAAACTTAAATGATTTATTTAATTAATTAGTGGTAAATTATGTTATATTTAATGTTATTTTGAAAAGTTTAGGCAACATGAATTGACAAATTTATACTTATTAAAGATTTTTCGTAAACTTTCTGATCTGATGGGCGAACCCGAAAATCGAAGGGTCAGGATTATGGGAAACAATTTTTATCACGAAGAAAATGTAACCCAAATTAGTTCGAACCGAAAAATCCAATAGATCTGATCTGAAATCGAACGTGCAGGCCTGAGATTAGGAACGTGTAGGGATTAACATCCCTACTTCTATGCTATACCAAAAATAAAAATAGATAAATATCTACTTTATTCGGAATAATATAACCCACAAAATGAAGGTTAAATATCGAGCTTTGGAGAATTCATTATAAAATTGCTTGCAATCATTGATTTCATCTTGCTAGCTAGCATATGTTATCCTCTTTACTAACAACTTATTTTATAAGAATATAACCCTTTATTAAAAAAAAAAAGAAGAAGAAGAAGAAGAAGAAGAAGAAAATCAGTTTGAATTTGTATCCCATATTTTTATATTATATATTTATGATGATGTGTGGTGGTCTTCAAAATCTGTAATTTTTTTTTTAACACGAATTCATCAACTCTACCGATTAAATTATTTCAATAAGTGAATTTTTCATTAAATAAAGTTCAATAAACATTATAAGTCGGTCCAACTCTTCTTAAAACGTGATTTTAATTAATATGGTGGAGGCATTATGAGTATAATGGATTGTCAAATCGGACAAATTTTGAAATAAACCTCCTTCTATTAATTGGCCAACTATTTTTTTCTATGATATGAAATATGTCATTTTTTTTTATCTTTTTTGGGTATTTTTCTCGGACTTGCATATATTGCATTAATATTACACATGTATTGGAAAGGCATGATTGATTTCTACTACAAATCAAAATGGAAATTTCCAACAATCGACAAAGTGTGACAAGATTTTTGGACCGAGTCTTGAGTCGAGTTATTGGATGGCCACGTGTCTTTTTGATATTATGTTTTCGATTTTATCGAGGGCGAAAGGATTGTCAATCATGCAATACAAATGGGAACAAATTTCTTGATATTAATGTGTTATTTTGCTGACAAAAGTGGAAGTTCCATTCGCCTAAATAAATTCCCACCAATCAAATTCTTGCATGGGATTGTCACATAGTCTTCACGGAAACTTTATTACTGGGCGTTATCATGAAAATTCTCTAATATATTAATGTACGGTAGAGTTGTCAAAATGATTCGGCTGATTGGGTTAATTTGGAGCCATAGTTTTGGTAGGCTCGATGCATTTTGGACCGGACTTGCACAATCTATTTTTTCACATCGGCTCAATGGGTTCGGTTGGGTTGGATCCGCTCCTAAATTTAGGTATGAGCTTGCGGGAAACAAGAAAAATCACGGTGTTCGACAAGATTCGACTCATAAAAAAGTGGCTTGAAATTTTTTGACCCGAGCTGACCCGATCTAATTTTTTTTTATAGCAGGCAGATGGGATCTAGCAGGGTTGACACATTTGAGGGTTCCATCGTAGGATAGCACCCCCCACCTAAGAGATCGCAACATATTAATAATTCTTTTAAAAAATAAAAAGATGCACTATGTTGATGTATTACGATCTTTACGGTGAGAATTAGTACCTCTACATACCTTATGAAATTATATTGATTGTCACATAGTCGCCCTTTGTTTACTCTATTTATTATTTGTTATACGGTGTATGTAAATTCGATTCAATTTGAGTTCAGAATATCTTATAAAAAATGTCTCAAAACGTCATATTTGTGATTTTTCTTTTTTGGGCACCTGTGGGATTATGTCGAAGGAGTAAATTTTATTGATTTTCCTTTTATTGTCATGCAAAAAAGTCACGATGAAATAATGAACATTATTAAACGGTCAGTAAAGTTTGATGAAACCTCATCATGCGTAGCAGTGAAACATGATAAAAAAAATGAATAAAAAAATTCAAAAACTTTTTAGCCACTTGAGCAAATATGGCTCCTTTTCCCTCTCTGTGTTTCTTGTTTTCTGGTGACACACTTCTTTGCTTCCTGCGGTGTTTCCGTCTCATATTTTATTTCATTAACTAATGCCGATTATATAATTAAACATCGATTAAGAGTTAAGAGAGTGCAGTTAATTCAAGAAAATTATATCGGAATGAGAACATCTGTTCATATAAAATTAATCAAATAAATATGCAGAATGCAATCCAAGAATCCTATTGATCAAATGAACTATACAAGATAGCCCTACCCCAAAAAAAATAAAACAATAAAGACTTCCAAAACTAATGAAAAAATAAATCTAACCTGATTTTGGGTCACTTCTTTTGAAGGTTTGCTCTTTTCAGCTCCATGAACTTCGCCGCCAGCTCATCATAATCCGGGAGCTTCGGATGGATATGGCTGCAGGGAGAGTAAACGTCGTCGGATTGACCTAAAGGAAACGAGTTCGATCTATTAATATTGTCTGTGACGACACTGCCGTCCCTATGCCTTTCACAAGGCATGGTGATCGCCCTCAAGGTAGAAGGCAGAGTCTGTTTTCCCGCCTCCAGATGAGGTGTGGAAAACTGCTCTGCCTCCACAGCCTTGCTTACTTCTCGAGTAGAGAAGTAACAAGGCTGACCTAAACTCCATTTCTTGATAGCACTAAGCTCCCATTTATGATCATTTCTCCACCTTCCCTTCACCAAAACCGCGTTCCTCCCCCTCTGATGATGAGATTTACGCCTAATTTGAGGCGACCCCTCGTCTGATTCACCATAGTATGCTGCAAATTCATTATCAGCTGCATTTAGGTTGTCTTGAATCAGTGATCTGATTCTTGATCTTTTCCTCCTCGACTTCTTTGAGCTCGTTGACAGTGATGAAGTGCGCTCCTCAGCTTTGATGTCGATCCCATGATCTGCTTTCGCGTTGAAGGCTAATTCAAATGATTTGAACATGAACAATCTCTGATCTTGGAGATTCCCATCTTTGATCACAGGTGAAATGAACTCCTCAATATCATCAAGATAGATCACTTCCTCACCCAATCTTGCTGAATTTTCTGATGAAGAATAGATTTCATTGCCAAAGTCGCCTTCTTTTATCAATCCAAAACATGATTCTTTCCTGAATTTCTCATCGTTTATCTCAGGTTTCCAACAATCTGCATTCTGTTTTGACAATCCACACACATAAAAAAAAATACAAGGTTCCACTTCAAATTTCAACAGATTCATGATTTTTTACCTCATTTTCTTGCAACTCGGATTTGTATTCGAGCAATAACGGTTCTGTCTTGATGCAACTTCGAGCAATATCATCCAAGAATTTATACTTGACATCATCAGCCACATTTTTCATGTCGAGATTGTCTATTATCTGCATTAAAAATAGATCAAAAGCCTCGACAGATTAGTACACTGTCGGCTTTCAATATCCAGAGCGCACCCACGAGTAGCTAAAAATAACTAACCTGATTGCTAACATGATTTCCGGGAAGTAATTCGAGTGCATTCGTGACGAGTTTCTTGTTGTAACGCTCTCCGAAGAGTTTTCGAACGGAGAGGAGCTCCGGCAGCTCTCCGAATCTTGCCGATGAGAAAATCAGAGTTGATACTGCTTCATTGATGTCATTGGGGCAGTCCCTGAAATGGAAATCGGAATATCCATTCAGGGATTCTTATATTTCGTTTGGATTGAAGGATTTGGAGTCAAGTTAAATCCACTGATTTAGTTCCAGTTCAATTGAATCAGTTGATTTTAGCCTCATGGAATTGAGGTTTTTTTTTTTGTTGGATTTACAATCTATCTAAAATTTGATCATCTCATAACACAAACACACAAGTAGGTGAGTGAGTGCTTTGCATGTAATATATAACCTTTTCATTTAAAAGTTTCCTAGTAATGATTCTATATTTTAATTAATCAACATACAGATTCATCAATATTGTTAAAAATAAAAATAAAAATTATATATGTTTCTTAGTAGTATTTATTAAATTATGGAAGCAATTACCTACCCTGCCATTTGTGGGACTATTACTTCAACTTGTGAATATTGTACATGTGACGATCTATATAACACTGTTACATAATCGGTGGACACATTACTGTATTCATTACCGTATTATCCCGATAAAATTAATTTGCATTTTCATAGTTATAAAGTGAGAAGAGATACCTGTGCTTGCGGATGTAGGGAAGGTTAATGATTACAAATTCACAGAAATGATACAGCAGATCATACACTTCAACCATATTTTCATCCATCACAACCTGCTCTACCTGAAATAGAAAATAAAAAATCACCAACACGAAAAATTTATGAAAATTGGTAAGATAATATTTCGGATTAATCATATCATATAAAAGCAGCCCAAATTCCTCCAGCAACTAAAAATTGTACACCAAAGGACTAACTTAACAAAATGTTCCAATCTAGTATTTTATTTTGCACGTGCAACTGTTCCGATGAAATAAAACACGAGATTGAAATAGTCATACCCTTTCGAAGGCAGCTTGATCATGGCCATGTTTGAGAAGCTCAGCAACATCTTCTCTCAGCTGCTTCACAATGCAAGACCTCTTGCTTTTCAGCAGTTTCAGGCGGCACTGCACTCTCTTTATCAGTTTCTTGCTGTAACAAAACGAAAAATTACATCATAAATTTAAGACATATAGTATATATTAACTACAATAAAAAAGACTAATTTTGGGAAATACTATATTACCATTTTGAAGCCTTTCTCCATCCAAACAGAATATCAAACATTTTTGGCAGATGAGTTAATTTGGCTATAGTTTGGAAAATGGGCAAGGCATATTCTATTTTTAGCTGCAGAGGAAGAAAAGTGTTTAATTAAATAAATGAAAAAAAATATTAGGAAGAGTGTGGGCGTGATGATTGAAGCTGAATGTGAAGTTGAAGGTGAACTGAACCACCAATGAGAGTTGGGGGATTTTTTTTACAATTTTTTGGGCAGTTATTTTGGGAGGGAAGTGGGTGGGGGTGGAGGAGAGAGAGTGGGTTTGAAAAAGAAATATTGAGATGAGAGAGAAAGGGATTGGGTGCTTCACTACTCCATCGAAACTAACTCCACTACGCAGTAATTGGAGAGTGGATATACTGCTACATATACATTCTCTCTCTAGAATAATATTTAATTTGGTCTCATGTGACATTACAATAGCCAATAGGTGTTATATCGATAATAAGCTAGGACGTTACGAGAAATGAAAATACAATTAAAATCGAACAATGGTAGGGGGTTGAATTGAACAAAGTTTAGTCTTCTTCATCTTCATTAGGTATTTTGCTTTAATTTGTGAAAATATCATCAATATAATAGATTTTTTAAATAGAAGATTTTTTTTTTAAAATAAAATTGGGATAAATATAAAATAAGAGACAGCTAGAGGTTGGGATAAGTTCTTAATAAATTCTGAGTGCGTGGGCTTAATTTTGTTAAAAAACTTGTTTTGATTTAGAGAATTGTTTTCTTTTCTTGTTAAGGTTATAAATTACCTACTACATGTGTTAGTAATTTTGTCCATATGAATTGTAGATTGGATTTATTGCCAAGTCAATTTAATTTATATTTTTTTTTTGTCTACGTTATTTGATAACATTTAAAAAACGTTATTTAATATATATATATATATATATATATATATATATTATCTCTCTCTCTCTCTAGTCTCTCACGAGTCAAGAAACTGCTAACCAAACTCTTCAAACACCCACCACCTCCCACGCCACGCCATTTAGTTATAGTAGGCCAACCAACTACTATAATGCTAGGATAAGTAAATAAAGTGTAATACGAAACTAATTTAATTATAAGAATAATAATAATGAAAATATACAAGCACATAAAATTTCATCAATATAAGGGTTGTTAAGAAGTTCAATAACTAAGTGAAATTTGGCATTCAACCCAATAGAAGTTCATATTTGAGTGGGATGTCTTTTTATCATATAATATATCAATATTATATTTATTTTGGTGAATTAATATACACGTATTAATAATATATTATTTGGTTATCTGTATTAAAATTATGTATAAAATATCAATTCTTAAAATATCATATAATTAGCTACTATATATTGTGCGAATATTCTATAATAAGATTTTAATTAATATATGTAAGATTATTTTAGTTTGAAATTTGGAGGTGTGATATGTAATACCATATGTATCTATCACTTTCTTATACTACACAGTAAACAAGTCATAACGATATTAGTGTGTTTTTTAATACAACTAGATTTCCACTCGTGCGATGCACGCGATTTTTAATATAAGTTTTACATCTTTGTATTTTATAGATAATTATTATTTTAGTTAATAAGTTAATACCATTTTTTATTTGTTCAATTTTTTTTTATATCAGAAAATTATTATTTTGAATTTTTTAAAAAATAAGTTGACAATCGCAAAAATGCACATATACATATTCATATACATACATATTATATTATAATATAATATATTTCAAATAATTTTATAAATAATTAATAAAATACTCCAATAAAAATATTATATTATAAACTATGCAACATTTATTTACATACAATGTTTGTACTTTGTAGTAGCATTTTACACTATCATCATCTTTAATAAAAACTTTCAGGCCAGTACTATTTGTGACTCGTGAAACAATTATATATAACTGACCCTGACTAAAAACTTATGAAATATATACGTGAACGAATATTATAACAATAACTCATGTTTCATTATAAATGTTTTTAAATTTGTATATTTATATAAATTTGTTTGATTTAACTCTTAATAAATTGATAATTATGTTTTATGTAAAATGTATGTAACCAAAATAAGGTTATAAATCTATTTATCTATACATCTATACATATATTAAAGCAAAGCAAAATCGCAGGGGCAAAATTGTAAATTAAAAATATCAGAAAAATCTTTCAATAAATTTATTTTGCTGCTGACATTTTTCAAATACATCCCTGTGGTGCAGTGGTTTTCTACTAAGCTGCTGCCTGGCCGCACTCGTGATCGAGCCTCGTACACCCCCTTATTCTCCATTTTTCTTTATTTTTTTTTATTTTTTTTCTATTGTTACTTTAATTTTTCAAACGGGTCGGTTTGTTTGTGTGATTGTGTCACTAATGGTAATAAATTATTTAATTAAAGTCTCTCATCTCTTTTAAAATTTTTTCTTAATTTTTTTTAAATGGATTGGGTTGTTAGCACGACTTTTGATAAATTCTTTAATTATAGTTTGGTATGTAATGGAATTGAATAGTCATTTGAAAATAACTATTTTTTAAAAAATTAAATGATTGTCATTCAAAACTTCTGCTAATTATACCATAAGTAATATTACAGTATATATAAATAGTTGTCATTAAAACATCCATTGAATATCATAAACTTATTTGATTACACCATCAGTAATATGTTATATTAAATTATTCAATTGCATGAAACGTCTGATATTCATTATAAATTTTAATTTTGTATGTAATGGAGCTAAATAGTCTATAATTATTTTTTTGGAAAAAGCATAGCACACACGAATTTTAGAGTTTTAGGCATGACATAAAGACGACATTTTTTATTGTTGAGAAATTTATTTAATTAACAATGTGAATATTAGCAGAAGACATTTTTTCAATTGTTATTTAGTTCAAATTGCTATTAAATTATTAGTATGTTTAAACAATACTATTTATTTGTTATAATTATTTGAAAAGTAAAGTAAAAATATATATATACGCATATATATTGAACATTATCATTGTTTTATTGCATGCATTAAAAATAGGAAATGCGAGACATGTATATTAAAAGATATATTTTTTAATTAAATTTATCGATTTTTTTTTTCCAACAAATTTTCAATATTTATGTTATCAATATTGTTCTTGAAATATTGTATTTCAACAAATCTTAACAAAAGTTATATGCAGTGGCAGGAGGGTCTCAACTTTTGTGAGTTTATTTCCATGAGAGGACATTCATACTGTAATTTAACAACGAATATTGTATATCCTTTTTCTTTCAGTATAATTTTAATTATATATTCAGTATACTATTATTTATTAAGACTATTGTTTATAAATAAACATGCCAATATGTGAAATTATATCCAACCAAAAAGATTTTCATTGATGTCCAAAAATTAATATATCATGTTTAAGTCCGTCCCTCTATTAAAATTTACACATGTTATAGTAGATAAGAAAATGTGTTGTCATTTAACTATCGCATATAATATGTTGAATTAAGTATTTATATTTCTCCGTATTCTCTATTTTAACAATTAAGTGATTTTATATAACAGTATTATTTCAGTATAATTTTGTGATGGCAAAATTGTAAATAAATAATGCTAGAAAAATATTGCTCATGAGGAAAATTTCGTCTCAAAATATTTCAAATTAGGCTTGTGGTGGAGTGGGTTTCATGTCATACCTTGAAAATTCGTGTATTTAGCTTCATCTTGGTATGGTAATTTAGGTTGTGGCATTATTTTGTAAAACCTGAGATACTGGAGTTAATTGGGTTGATTATTTGGTTATGTAGGTTCGATTTTATTGTTAATTTTGTATGTTGGACAATTAGATTATATTTTTCGGTACAAACTTTAACTATATAACAACTACAACCCACACATGCTCAATTGATTTATTTTACGTCATTTTTTTGTAACGTGCTTAAATTATTATTTACTTCAAGATGATATTAAGTTATTTGTTTGTTTACATAATTATGATAATTATTACTTATATATGTAAAAAATAAATTTTACTTTTTAATCTATTTAAATATTTTTATATGTTAGTTTGACACACTTATAAATGTATCTGTATTGTAGATATATATCTAACCATGCACATTGAATTTTGCTTTTAGTTTATCAATTATTATAAATAAAATTGTACCGTGCATCACGCGAGAGATATACTACTATACTAGTATATATTAAAGCATAAAAATCATTTTAAGAAACAATAATAATACAACTTATATATCTTCATTTTATTTGCATTAAAATATGGTTGATTACAATTTAGTATTCAACGTTGAACGTTTTTATGCCCGTGTTTCAAAATTTCATAATTTACATATTGATATTTTAAAAATCGTAATTCATTTATTAGTTATATTTTTTAGGATGAAATTTGGGCGAGGTTTGGTGAAAATTATGAATTTTGATAATATTGAGAACTTTGTTGATCTTCTGAATTTGAAAAAGTTTGTGGGTGAGAGTAAGTTCCAAAATTTGAAAAATTTTAGGAGTCATGATACTTATTTGAGTGATTTGGATCCATAACTTAAAATGAAAAAGAAATTTGAATTTGAGAATTTAGTGAAATAAGATATGTGAGAAAAAGAAAGTTTAGTTGTTTGAAAAATCACCGATGGGGATACTCTAACAATGTGCCCATCGGTGACACCCGAGTGGGTGTCACCATATAAGACAACATCCATTATTAAAAAAAAAATATCAAAATGTCATCAATTTAGCATTTCGGTCGGCTGGCCGACTTGGAGGGCAGTGTCATGACACTGCACATGTGGCACCCTCTGATTGGGTGCCACTTTATTTATATATATATATATATATTAATAATTTAAAAGTTAAATAATTTATATAATTAAAAAAAATAATATTGATGGTTTTTTTTCTCTATAAAATGGAGCCAATTTTTTTCTCTTTTTATAAACAACTATCCTCTCTTTTTTCTCACATAACTTATTTGATTTGGAAAATTCTCAATCTCACATTTCTTCTTCATCTTAAATTATGGATCCAAATCACCCAAATTATTATCATGATTCCCAAAATTTTTCAAATTTTGGAACTTACTTTCCTCCACAAAATTTTCCAAATTCGGCAAAAATTTGGCACTAGTTGAATATGTTATTTACATCTTATGTACTCGTAATTTAGAATTTCTAGTTTTCTAATTGCAGTTTAATTAATTATGTTTTTTGTTGTTTTAACTCTTGTAATTTTCATTTTGTTGTCAAATAAATTATGAATTTATAATTGTATGAGTTTTTTTTTAATTATGAATTTTAAAAATGTATCTAATAAATTAATTTTGATTTTTTAAATAAAGAAAAAATTATTATTAATAATATTTTATTTAAAAAATAAAATTATAAATATTTTATATAGATTGGAAGAAAGAGAAATTAATATTTTATTTGAGTGTTAGGTTGGATGAGTGTCACTGATGGAGTGCAAATTAAAAAATATTGGAGGTTGTGGATGTGGAGGATAGAGAAATTAATATTTTATTTGAGTGTCAGGTTGGATGAGTGTCACTGATGTGGATAGCCTAAGGAGGTGGGGGTTACCCCACGTCACCCAAAATAAAATATAAAAAAAAAGAAAAAAATTCTAATCCCAAAAATATAGCGGTCGACCGGGCAACAATTTTGACCTCTCCAGGTCTGATTCCAACCATGACATTGGCCAATTGGATGGAGACCTCTGTCTCCATTCTAGTGGCCAATTAATTTTATTTTGATATATAAATAACATTAATATATTTTTATATAATATAATAAAAAATTAAAAAATATATCAAAAATTATATTTTTTCATTCTCTATAAATATAGATCAATTTTATTATATTTCAACCCACTTTAGAATTATTTTTTCTTTCTCTACATAATGCATCTTTTATTTTTCTATGTATCAAAATAATAAATTTCAGTCATTCATAAAATGCACAATTCATGTCATTTGATCTCTACCATTCATTACAAAAGTAATAAATCTCAGTCATTCATCAAAAACACAATTCATGTCAATTTGATCTTCATCATTCATCACAAAAGCAATAAATTTGAGTCATTCGTCAAAAAAACACAATTCATGTCATAAATTCTCATTTTTTTCATTTTTTGAATATTTTCATTTTCTTGTTATAATTATAGTTTTTTATATTCTTTTTATTACAAGTAATATTTTAATTTTAAAATAAAATAAAATAAAATAAAATAATTATATATATTATTGTGGTTGGGTGATCATGCATAAAACATGCAAAATAGGTGTGGTTGGATTGTATAAATATTAATAATGTGGAAAAGAGAGAAATTAATTAAATATTGAAATAGTTGTATGATTAGGGTGGTTGCTGTTATTTATAGTCTTACACAATTCCAAAAGCTCAACTTCCTTTCCATCTTTTCTTTTTCTAAATACATAAATAATTGTTTTAATTTATTTTCTTTTGCGTCTTGATTTTGTGTCGAAGTTTACAATTATAATAAGGCGCAATCACTGAAATAGAAATATAAACAAAAATAACAACACCAACACATGTTCTGTAGACTTTAAAACAGAGACATCAGTCCACTCTAAGATTATTACGTTGAATTATTAAAAAGATATTGAATATTTTATTTACCTATTATAATTTTTTTAGTTTTTTTACCTAACCACCACCATTTGCTGTTTACCCATTATACTTCATTAATTAAGCCTCATTTCGCCTTCAATTTCAATATTACTAAGCTTGTATTAGAGTGTAATAATTTCACTCGTTCTCTCAGATCCCTTTTTTTCTGTTACCTCTTTTATCTCTCCAACTTTATTTTAGAGTAAAATAGAAAAAAATCATAAAATAAATTTAAAAGAAAAGGCAACACATATCTTACTATGATCATACACGGACACGGGCCATAGCTGACCCAATATTTTGCGATTTTTCCATAACCTTTATGAACCCAAGTAAGAAAAGCCCAAAAGAATAATGAAAAATTTCTTACACAGCCCAATAGTTTGAGATCTACAATAAAATTCGTTTCTAATTATAACATATTTATAATGGAGAATTTCAATATACTATAATCTCCAAAATTAAAGAAAATAAAATGTTCAATTAAATGAATTGCATTATCGTAGTGGGTCCTAGTCATTTTTGACTTTTTATTATTTTTCGTAAAAAAGATAAACAAAAGAGATTGAATATGAAATTTGTCATTTATGGCAAAGGATAAATATATTTATGCGTTTGAGCTTTTTAAAATTTGATAAAATGGTGTTTGATAAATTTTAAATAAAAATTTGGCATTGCAACATTCTAGTATTATTTAACATGTTTTAGCGGTTCATATTGATGATCGAATTCCATGTGTGGCTTCAGAGTATTATAACGCATGATTTTCTCAGTAGTAAAATAATTTGTTTTGGTTTAAATAAAAAAAAAAAAAACGTGTTTTTGTTTACCTGTTATTAGTAGGTTGTCCTAATAATTATTCTTAGGAGAAATATCTTTATGGTGCATTGCAACTTTCTTAAAACTAATCTTTTGTATGAGAAGTCAACAAACTCCAATATATAAATAAAACTTTACAAAAGAATATATTGATGAAATACAAAAAAATTAGAAGTATAAAATATTCAAAATAAGAGCTAGAAATTAACTAAAATATGACAGTAATACATATTAATTACATTTTACCATTTGCTCTTCTGACCTTATTCATTTATTCTGTTTGTTATGGACGTCCAGTGCGATTTTTTTTCTTTTTTCTTTTCAAGTAGCTTTTATGCAAACTAACACCCCTCTATCACATTTACCGTTGCCAATATTTTCAAATTTACTAAAGTCAAAACGATTTCATTATATCAATACAAATTAATTACTTTTCCGAATTTGCCAGTCTCTCTCCCTCATTCTTTTTTTATTTTCGTGATGATAGAGAAACATAGAGCCTAAATTAGTTATGTGCGCTAATTTGAAAAGCATCACAAAAATTTGTGTCAAGCTGTACTCATATACTAATTCACTTTGTATATAACACACAATTATATGGATGTATATACTATATGTGGACAAAGCTAAGATCCGAATCCGAGTGTAGAGACCGTTTGACATATTCTTTACTCGTCAAGTAGTCTGACAAGAAGTTACGTAGAATTTATAATATTAGGTCACTACAAAAGGGACTATAGTACTAGTCCTTAGCGACATATATTGCAAATTTCTTTTTGAGTATTTTTTTATACAATATTTAAGTGCGTCAAATATATAAATTCATTAAGGTCGAACAATCTTATTACAGCAATACAGATTAATTATCGTTTTCCGTTAGTTCGTTAGACGTATCGGTTATAGATAGAAGTGTAATGCTAATATTTAACTTTTCAAGTGAGAAAATAATATATATTTGTATAATAAGTTCAGTTCACACATGTTTCAGGCTTATTTTGTTTGACCTAACTCTCATGATAAGAATGTGATTCTCTATTCCTATCCTCATACACATTTTCCCCCATTCCAAAATTGCCATGACTCCAAAATCTCCCTCTTTTGTATATATGTGTACACACACACACGTACACATACATACATACATATATATATATATATACATAAATCTTTTTTTCACTTTAAATACCTAGCCTCTCTTCAACCTTTTTTAATTTCTCTCCCCATTGGATTCTCTCTCTCTCTCTCTCTCTCTCTCTCACACACACACACACACACACACACACGCACACACACGTGCACACACATATTCATTCTTATCTCTATATCTGCAAGAGCGGGGTAAATTCACGAGCTTATAAAAGCACACAAGAGTTTATTGGAAATACAGACAATATTTTTGCTTGCTTCCAAAGTGTTTGGTTCCTTTAAGGAAGTCGTGTAATAGATTTTTTTTGTAGGCGTCTGAGGGTAAGTGCTCCAAAATCTTTCATTTGAATCAATTGTATATTCTTTTTTTTCATTTCTTATTTTTTTCATTGCGGTTTGCATATATGCTTCTTGATTTCTTGCAAAATATACATAACATCATATATATATATATATAATTCATGAGAATGTTGCATTTGTTTATTTTTATTTTTTATTTTTTATTTTTCCATTCCCATTTTACAGGGAATTTGAACATTAATTAATTACATATCTTTCTAAATATTAGTGCCTGTGTATAAATTTTAATGAAAAAAAACTAGTTTGAACAAAAAATAAAATAAAATTTGGCGTGCATGCATGCCTCTTGGTTTCCAAAATTTTGTAATGGGAATCCTAGTGTGTGTGTGTGTGTGTGTGTTTTTTTTTTGAATCAGATCTCTATATTTCATATAAAAATATACATTTTTTTTTTCATATTGGGTCATCTAATTTAATTTGTAAAAACAATGTATTTAATCATTTATTGGCATTAAAACTTGGTAGTGATAAATTTCATCGTATGAGACAATGCAAATGAAGATATTAAGACTCATATCGAAGAAAAAATGAAACTATACCTACTTAAATTCTACGATTAAATATAGGGACAATGACTCAAAATATGCGAATTTTCCTTTCAATTAGTTTCAATTATAAATTTGCATTTTTTTATATGAAAAAATATTATGTGAGACTATTTTACAGGTAAAAATCTTGATCCAAATTCATTTTCAGTGACACATTTCTAATTTTATTTGTTAGTGTTTGATTGTATTTAGATCCGAATCTTGACCTGTCTTACAGATTTTGATTCGTAAGACGGTCTAATGCAAGACTCATCACTGTTTTATGTATATACAATTTTCCCTTCTAATTTTCTTTACCCTTTTTTTGGTCAACAAGTATCTGAATTCATGATGAAAAAGAACACTTTCTTTTTCCCTCTCTTAAATTCATACAAGAAATGTATCTCATGAGTGATATATTATAGGGAAAAATGGGTGATGAGAGAGAAGCTTTGAACGCCAACTATAACGGTGATGAAGAAGTAGAAGTGGAGAGCAACTCCAACAGCGACCACAACTCCAACGTTAACGCCGTTTTGAACCAACAACGTAAGAGAAAACGCTACCACCGTCACACCCCACAACAGATCCAACAAATGGATGCGTATGTTTTTTCCCCCTCTTCTTTTTTTTTTTAGTCGAATTTTCAATTTTGGTTTTTAAATTTTTCAACGTGATTCATAAAAAAAAAATTAGTCTTCGATTTGATGTGTCAGATTTTTTTTATTTTTTTTGTTGAGGTAAACATTTTATTAGTTTTCTCATTCCTTTGTTTGATTGAAAATTTATGAATCCGATGTCTCTAATTAAAAAATGAATGTCTGATTAGAATAATATTTAATTAAACCAAAAATACCTAAAGATTATTATCATTAATTATGTTCAATTTGATTAATTATTTCAGTTTAAAATTTAATTTGCGCTTGGTTTTATCTATTTCAATTTTATGTTACATCTTGGTGTTTATATATCCGCCAATGATATAATATTGAATGTGCGTGGTAATAAAATTAACGTGGAATATAAAATGGAAATATAGTATATAGAAAGTATATACCGACAACAATTTTCTTCCGGGTTGGAATCTAATATAGTATATAGAAAGTATATACAATATATAAAATTAACGTGAAATATAGTAGAAAGTATAATACCGTACCCACGTAACATCTCAATTCCCGGTTGGAATCTTATGTTACAAAGGATATCTCATTGAGATCTATATATTCCAACAAATTTATATTTGTTACGACTATATATTTGTGATGTTATCAAATGCAGAATTAATTGCACATAATTTATAAAAGGATTTCACATTCTTATTTCCATTATTAACTGTAGGTTTTATAAAGAGTGTCCCCATCCAGATGAGAAGCAAAGAAATGAACTCAGTCGTCAACTAGGCATTGAACCAATACAAGTTAAATTTTGGTTCCAAAATAAGCGTACGCAGATGAAGGTATGCTATGAAACCTTTAACGTGTCGTGTTATGTTTCAATCTCGTGTTTTATTATAATTAAAGTGAAGATCGATTCCTTTATTTTGTCGAAAATTTCATTTTACCCTTTTCTTTCTTATGAAAATATAAAGCATAGTTACGTTACGCCTCTATAAAATTTGAACATTTTTTTCAATATAATATATAATATAATTTGTAAACATTGAATCCTTTGTCTAAATTTATTAATTAGATCCCTATACTTTGACATATCTTTATTTGGGTCCCTGAACTTTGATTCGATTTATGCAAATTAAAGACACAACACGAGCACAAAGAGAACAGCCAACTCCGAACTGACAACGAAAGACTCCGAGCTGAGAATTTGAGGTTTCGAGAAGCTCTCAGCAATGCTTCTTGCCCTAATTGTGGTGTTCCAACTCTAAGAGACCCAAATTCTAGTTTAAGACAGGTTAAATACTTACTTTTTTCATCACATTATTGCTATTTATTTCGTCATCAATGCGCGTCACGTGTATTATATTAGTGTAGTGCACTGATAAAATAAACATTAAAATATATTGGTGTTTGTTTGTTTGTTTTTGTGGTTAGTACGTGAACAAGCCCGCAATGGGGTCCACGGAGACTCCCTCTTCTTCGGCCGCCGGAAATCTGTGGCGTTGGACGAATAACGAAGCGCAAAGCGAAGATTATCGGGCGGTGGTGATTGAGCTGGCGACGTCGGCGATGGAGGAGCTGGTGAGAATAGCTCAACTGGGGGAGCCGTTGTGGGTGGCGAGCGTGGATCGCCACACTTTTGTGTTGAATCACGAGGAATATTTTAGGGCTTTTTCAAGGGTTTTTGGGCCTAAAAGTGATGGATTCAAATCTGAGGCGTCGCGTGAATCTGCCGTTGTTCCTTCCACTGCTGCAGATGCTGTTCACTACCTCATGGATGTGGTATGTATAATTGTATTCCATTTCTCCATTACATTTTCATATTTCGTCCAACACTTAAATTCTTGCAAAATCATGACATATTGATATATACATACTATGAAATATCGTAAAATAATCATTATTTGATTTTCATTAATATAATAAACATCGGTATGAAATATTGTGTTTGACTTTTAATTATTGAAAATATAAATATTTTTTTGCTAATATAATAGTGTAATTTAATAAATTTATGCAGGAGGAATGGGCAAATGTGTTTTCTGGAGTAGTTTCACAGGCGACGAACTTGCAAGTCGTTTCCTCTGGACTGGATGGAACGTACAACGAAGTTGTGCAAGTGGTACAAACGATTGAATTGAAGCTATATATATATATATCTATCCCTGATATATTTAATTTGTGTGTATAGTAATGAATTAAATTTGAATTTGATAATTGAAGATGAATGCGGAGTTTCACGTTCCTTCGCCGGTGGTTCCGACTCGCGAAAGCTACTTTGTGCGGCACTGCAGACGGCACATGGATGGCACGTGGGCCGTGGTCGACGTCTCTTTAGACCACTTACATTCTACCCCGTTCAACACGTGCCGGAGAAGGCCATCGGGATGTCTCATTCAAGACATGCCTAATGGTTACTCCAAGGTTTTTAATTTCGATTTATTAATTATTTTTATATATGATCAAACCTATGATTTACTATATGTAATAATAAATGTTATTAGGTGGTATGGGTGGAACATGTTGAACTAGAAGAGGGTGGCGTCCACAGCATATACAAGCCTCTGATCACGGCCGGTCTAGCATTCGGGGCGCGACGATGGCTCGCAATTCTCGATGGACATTGTCGACGTGTCGCCATTGGACTAGTTCCTTCACACGGCGCCAATTATTTAGGTGAGATTTGATTTGATTAATTAATTGTCTAGCTAGTGATATTTAAACATACATAATTAATAGATGATTAATTGTTTTTAAAAAAATGATGTAGTAGGAAGTCAAGAAGGTAAGAGAAGCTTGTTGAAGCTAGCAGAAATAATGGTGACGAGATTTTGCCGGGGAGTAAACTCGTCGATATCAAATACTTGGACAACCATATCCGGGTTCGGAAGCGGCAGCGACAACGTGAAAATCATGACCCGGAAAAATGTGGACGACCCGAGCACGCCGTTAGGGTTCCAGCTCAGCATCGCGACTTCTTTCTGGCTTCCGGTCCCACCCAAGAGGGTTTTTGATTTCCTCCGCGCTAACGACACTCGGAAGGAGGTACCTACTTAACAAATTAAGATATTTCATATTAATTTGGTGCAATATTTGTGCATTGCATGCCTCTAAGCTACAACATTTTACTGCTATTTTTGTGCTCTAATCCCAACTTGTGTGTGTCAATCGTGTACCAAAGCTCAAAAGTATTACCTTTTCTTTTATTTTTTTCTTCAATTTTAATTTCTTTAGATTTGACATAATTTTACAATTTTATTTAGGGTTTATAATTATTTTTTAATATTTAATTTTCATTTTTTAGTTAATATAATTAATTTTTGGGGTTGATTATTCCAAATTTAAGGTATATAATGTTTTAAAATTTCAATTATCAGCAATAAATATTAATTATAATATAATTAATTTTATTTTTACAAAAAATATTATTAAAAATATATAATTTTAATGTTGACACACAAAGTTAATTGGGACTAGATGATCTCTACTCGCATGTGAAATGGACATTATTAATTTTGCACGTACGTGAAATGCGCATCAAACCAAAATTGAAATTGAAATTTAAGAATAGATCAAGCTGTCCCCATGGAAATTGGAATTTATTTGTTTCATAATTATAGTCGTTTAATTTTTTTAAGATAATTCTCTCTATATATACATATACCGTGGCAAAGCAGGGGGTGATGGGGTGCAGCTATTTTCTTTACATAGATATTTATATAATATAGTGCTTAGGGTTATCAGTGAAGAACAGTCCTACCTTACAATTAAAAAAAAAAAAATCCTATTCCTCCCCTATATGTGTGTGAGTGTGTTGCAAAGTTTTAATTATTCCAACTAATTGCAGTGGGACATGCTTTTAAATGGAGATGATGTAGAAGAAATGGTGCACATTGTGAGCGGCAACGATGATGGAAACCGTGTTACAATGTATCAAGTGAAGGTGATCCGCTCTTTCAATCCATTAATAGTTTATCTATGTGAAAATTAATTACCATAATTGTTTATTTTTATTGTTTTTAAACAAAGTAAATTCAAT
Organism: Perilla frutescens; assembly: GCA_026008535.1. Lineage (NCBI taxonomy): Eukaryota > Viridiplantae > Streptophyta > Magnoliopsida > Lamiales > Lamiaceae > Perilla > Perilla frutescens. The sequence continues at coordinate 16,532,638 of BRKX01000007.1, read as the reverse complement.
AGCACAAGCAAATAGAGTCGAGTAAACCATTTACTATAATTATTTCCAAATACTAATAATGTGTGACATACGTATATCAACGTGCTCTAATTAATTTATTTTTGATAGGGAAACGATCCGAGCTTGAATCAAAGGATAATATTGCAAGAGAGTCGCAAAGATCCCACAGCCTCATACGTGGTGTACGCCCCAATCGACGTGGTTTGTGCGAACATGATTTTAGGTGGCGGAGATCCAAGTCACGTACCCTTACTTCCGTCGGGATTCGCCATTCTCCCCGACGGGCCCACTCGTGGCGGCCACGGAAGGGGGATGGCAACTCAAGTTGAGACGGGAGGATCTCTTTTGACTGTGGCTCTTCAGGTTAGTTAAATATTTGAAACTCACTCATATGCATTATTGCTTATACTATAAATCTCTTAACTAAAATTCTCCAATTGTATGAATTATAGGTATTAGTGGATTCTGCACCTGAGACAAATCTATCTCCGGGATCAGTGGCAGTAGCTAACAAAATTATTTGTGACATTATGGATAAAATTAGAGAAGCTCTGATTCCTTGATCATGATTATAAGGTTCAACGTTGTTTCTTATCTTTAAACATTGGCACGAATAGTGTCTCTTTTATCGTCTGTGACAATGTGTGTTGGGCCAAGCCCATTTAAATTACATGTATTTCGGATTTTATTTTTTCATTGGGCCCAATAAGTTAGCCTAATAAGGCCCATTTGAACTTATAGTTAATGCAAAAGGCAGAATAAGGCATATTTGCCTATTTGGACACTTCTCTAATCTACTTGCTAATTTATTATGTCGGATTCAATTTATTTCCTTTTCTAAATGAGAAGGTCTCGTGTGCATTAAGATGTACATAGAGAATTATATATATCGAGATACATACAGTACACATGCTCATTGCATGAAAGATACATCTTAGTCATGTGACTTGTGCTTTTGTTTTGTCAATTGGTCAATCTTTTTATGATGAGTTACTCTATGGTCATTTTTCCTTGCAATGAAAATAACATATACTCCCCCGCCCTAATAAGATAGGTTGATTGAGATTTTTATAAGGATTAAGAAAAAAGATTGGAAATGAAAATTTATGCCCATATTTATTTATTTGACATTGAAGTAATGTTTAACGTAAACATATTAAATAGGGATATACATTAGTAAATTAGCAAAATATATAAAAAATCAGCCTATATATTGGGACATCCTAATATGAGAAAAATAAATCTATCTTATTGGGACGGGAGGAGTAACATCATAGTTCCAAAATGATCTTTTATTAAGGTCCCAATCAATATTGTAGAATTGCATGTCACTACATATATAGTTTAATTTTTCTAATTGGCATGTTGAAGAGGACGGTTACATTTTAGTTACACGATTACAGTATTATATATATATATATATAAGAAGATTAATTTAGAATATATGTAAAATCTCATTGAAATATAAAATACAAACATATGAACAAAAGAATACTTAATTAAGGAGCTAAAATAGAAACTCTATAAAAAGAAAAAGAAATAAGAGAAGGAAAAAAAATATGAATCCAAGAAGAGTCAACTTTTGTTGCTCGTGATTAATTTCATCAACAAAATTTAACTACTCGTGCAGGCGACGCCGCCGGAATGGCCGACCGGGAGTTGCAGGACTTCAACGCGCCGCCGCGCATGAAGGCCAAAACCGAAACCACCGCCGATTTAACTTTGACCACTATTTTCTTCAATTTCCGACTTCTCAACAGCTTCTCTCCGGAGCTAGCATACCCCAACTTGTACGTCTGAAGAAAAATCTGCCTCTTTCTAGCTCTGTCGCGCTTGTAGCTCCAAGAAGTCATCAAATTCTGGCTGCTCCGCCGCGTCGAGAAAATTCTCCAGCCGTGATTGTGGCGGCCGCCGCTTCTTGCTTGATCAGCATCGTAGCTATACTCCTCAGTCATTCTACTGAAACGAACTGTGGGGTTTCTCGAAGTTGCTGCGTTCATGGCTGCTGCAACTACTTTACAATCTTCTAAATTTTAGAAGCTAAGTGTAGAAAAATAGAAAATCTCACTTATTTATATAAATTGGAGAATTTTTTTGACTGTATTTTTTCTAAGTTGGCGGGCGGGAGAAAAACTAGAGAATTTAAGTATTGTAATAAATGATGTGGCACTACTTTGTAGTATTACTTTATTTTGGTCAAAAAAAAGAAACTTCCGAGAAAATGTGACACTGGGACAACTTATTGAAGGCGAAGTTCATGATTTTTTTTCTCTCTAAATTACTGTATTCATATTTATGTTAGTGAAATCATGCATGTGTATAATGATAATATTATAAAACTAATATGACTTGAAATATTATTTTGTGACGTATGATTAAATTCAACGAGGAGGAATATATACCATATAAAGATAAATGTAAAGGCACATATATATATATATATATATATATATATATATATATAGAGAGAGAGAGAGAGAGAGAGAGAGAGTGGCAAACATTTTCATAATTGAATTAGTGATTTATTTAACATTATAGTAGCTTCGGAGGGTGAAATGTAGCTTTACTCTTGTAACAAATGGTAGCACTTTTTTCCTCAATTTTTTTTTTTGTTTTGAAAATAAATAAAAGGTAGAATTTTAATTAGTCTGGTAATTAATTAGAAAAAAATAGACTAAGTTTCCAACAAAATTAAGAAAAAAGGACCAAGTTTCCCCAATTCTTGAAGTACTTTTTCTGATCAGTACTCCTTTAGCTATTGCGGATTTTTTACCCTACTTTAGTCAGTTCAGTTGACAATTTATTATATTTTCAAATTAATATATTTGTTGAAATAAGTTAGTTATTGTGATTAATTAAAATTCTTATAAACTTAAAAAAAATTCTGTGTGTGTGTGTATATATATATGTATATCAAATATAAAGCAACTATAAAAGATTAAATAAATTAGGCCAAAGTCATGAAAATGTTTGTTTAAGACATGTCCCATATAAATTCGATATAATCTAGAAATCGAGGGTTCCTAAAAAATATTGCTTTGTGTCCACAGCTGGCCGGTGTTTGGTTTGTATATACTAATTCCCAGAAGCCTAGCTACTTAATTAAGCTAACTAATTAATTAAATTATTTAATTTCGTCTTAAGAAGCCATATATTTTGACCGTTAGTAGCAATGTTTATCAACTTGGTCAATTTGAATTGACATTAATATTTAATAGAAAATGGAAGGAGATTTTAATTTGCCCGATCGAGTATTAAAAAAATATACAGAACCAAAACTATTTTTATTTCCTTATCAGATGACGAAAAAAACGTGTCAATTAGAAAATATTTCCACAAACGAGGTAATTCGTAGCCACTAAGCCAGATATTATATTGAGTAAGTTTCATTCCTATACATATAATAACATGTAAATACATAAAAAACAAAAATCATATCTGACAGATTCGGCCTAAATGTGTTGGTGATCTTTGAACTTCAAATCTTTCGTCACAAGCTATCCAATCCGAGTTCACACTCGGTAAATCTCACTCATATAAAATAGTCTGCAAATACACAAAAGATATAAATCACACTTGAAAAATCATTTGTGATATGCACGACCTAAAGTTGTTGGTGATATCACTACAAGAAATTACCGGTTTTGAGACGGAAATTTCTGTCTCTAAATTAATAAATTCCGTCACTAGCATTATTTACCGACGGACTAGAGACGGAATAAGTCCGTCTCTAATATTGCGGTCGCTAAATATTTAATGACGTAAAACTATCAGTCGCAAACTTTAGAGACAGACTATTCCGTCGTTATTTCTGGTCGTGTGAAGTGGTCGTCTGATCTTAGAGACGGAAATTTCCGTCTCTAGTCCGTCTCAAACATTAGCGACCGAAGTTTTCCGTCTCTAGATTTTGAGACCGATTCAATGATTAGAGCCGAAAATTTCCGTATCAAGTCCGTCTCTAAGGTTAGAGACTGAACCTCGATTGAAATGGTTGCCGCGAAAATTTCGTCCCAAGTCCGTCTCTAATATTTTTTATATTTTTTTTAATTATATTTCTTTTCTAAAAACCTAAATACCAAAATTAGTGGCTTCAGAATTCCAAAATTAAATCTAAAAAACATAACCCAAATAAAAGTCTAATATTAACTCCATAAAATATATCCAGTACAAAAGTGCAATATTAAATCCAAAATATAAAACTACAACATTACAAAAACTCCAAATATTCGTACCAAATAGAAGAAGTCCGTGTTTAATCTAAATAACAAGCATAACAGACTAACTAGGTGGAAGGGTGCGTCGAGGTAGTGACTGACCGCTCATCTGTCTTGAGAGTAAAGACTTGATCATTGCCATTTATTGCTGTTGTTGTTGTTGCATTTCTTGCATTTGCTGTTCCTGCCGTTGCATCTGTTGCTGTTGTTGTTCCAACAGCAGTTCGAGCCGAAGTACAGCCTCTCTACGTCCCTCCTCTCGTTCTCTTTGCAATTGCTCCCGACACTCTCGTAGTTCAGTCTCGAAGCTTTGTAGACGGTCCTCGAAGTTGCTAATCACATTAGTATTGACTTGTGATGTACTCTGTGAGTCTACACTCGAAGCAGTGTACAAATGTGACCTATTTCCAAGGCCGAAGACACGCCTCTTCTCAGTCCTTCCAAGTACATCAAGATAAATTGATGACATCTCATTGGCATCAGGTGGGATGAGATCCTCTATTCCAGATTTGGTGTTCCAACCTGTATTCCACGATCGATTTAACAAGTTTAATAATAGATATTATAAAAATAAAAATTAATTATAACATAATCAATCTAGTCACATCTATCAACAAAAAATTGAAATTTTAAAAATTATAAATCATATTTTTAAAATAATCAACCATAATAATCATTTATTTGAAAATTAAATACTAAAAAATGATTATAAACCTTAATTGGGTGGGGTGAACCCTGAAAAAATCATAAAATTAAACTAAAATATAATAAATTAAAATTGATGAAAAAAATGAAAGAAAACCTCATAAATTTGATCGTGGAATACGAATTGGAACACCAAGTCTGGAATAGAGGATCCCATCCGGCATCAGGTTCAACACTATTAAGAGATTGGTTCTAACTCATTTCTTCAACCCGTGCACGCACCTCCCTCTGAATTATTTTTAGTTAGAGAATTGAAGTATATAGAAAAATATAGATAGTTATTTTATTTTATATACTTACAGCAATGCGCTTTGATTTTTCTTCCGTATACTCTCCATCTCGACCACTGTGGAGCCGTAAAAAAATATCCCATGTGCTAACTCCATCGTGAGAAACTCCTTTCTGTTTTGCCTTTGCAATGAAACAGCAAAAATTGCAGAATTTGAATCAATAAAATTATAAATATGCTAGAAATATCATAATAAAATACTTACCATTGCAATAAGGTGTTCTTCAGCACACCTCGATCCTCCTTTATGCTTAGAAATCCCCGTTCCAGGCCCATCAGGCTCACTGAGTCTGTTTTTCTTCACCTTGTGTGATTTTTCTTTGAATTCATCAGTGTTCCAGTACTGGATCCAAGCTGGCCACACGCTCGCAGGAATGAAATCGGGCCTTTTGCGAGCACTGTTTACCTTTATCTTATGAATAACATCTTTATATCTCTGAGCAGCCCTCTTACACCATTTATCATATACAACAGACTCCAAGTGAGGCTCCCAAGTAAAGCATTTCTGCACAAAATAGAAATAGTTACCATACTTGCAAGCATGAACCACAAGGAAGCTTAGCTTTCAATACTAAACAAGCCTTATGTCATAAAACACCCAGGACAGACCACTATGTAGTTTGAAAAAGTAAATTAAAGAGAAATATGAGTGGTCCAATTAATTATGTGTGGTGGAGTAGATGCATAAATGTAGCAGAATTGAGATGATATATACACAGAGTTGCAGATTCACACTAAGCAATCTTATGATTCACATATACAGTTTCAATTTCTGAGAGAGAATAAAATTAACTTTTCACACTAAGCAATCTTATGATTCACATATACAGTTTCAATACTATTGCATTATCAAAATGGGAGGAGAAAGTAGATAATTAAGTGTAACAAAATTATATGAGAAACTGATATAATAAAAACATATTTACTGACACATAAAGAATAAACAACTTTTCAAAAATTATGCCCTAAGAATCATGCTTTATGCTTGCACTATCATCTATGTTATCAATTGAATTGTAGTTCCCCTCTTCGGCGTCGTAATGCCCTTAAGAACCTTACAGGAAAAATTAAATATAGAGACACTTACAGGTTGAACACTGAATCCTGAATGAGGGGAGAGTGGGCGACGGCTACCGACTGAGGGAAGAGCGGGGGTGCCGGCAGCGAGCGGGAATCGTCGACAAATCGCTGCCGGAGTCACCGACAGAGGGGGGAGTGAACGGAAGTCTATGACAGAACTAGGGTTTTTTATTTTGGTGAATTGGGGAAATTAAAGAATTGAAACTAAGTTGCCTGGTGTTATATATTATTAACTTAGCGACTCACATGAGTCCGTCTTTAAATTTATATAAAAAAAATAAAAATATTTTGGATTAATTTAGAGACGAATTATTTCCGTCGTTAGCTGAATGATAATTTAGAGACTGATTTTTGGTCTTTAGTCCGTCGTTACTCTAAAAAAATGGCGCCAAAACTTGGCGGAATAATTGGTCTCTAAACCGTCTCTAATTCCGACTCAAAATCTTGACTGCACGGTCCGTCTCTAAATAGTCTCTAGCCTGTCGTTATTAGAGACGGATTTAAGTACGTCTCAAATCCGATAATTTCTTATAGTGTATGAAGTCAGCGTTATGAAAATTATCTATTGCATGGACATGCTTACAAAATATATGAGATCATCTAGTTCCAATTGTGTGTGTCAAGAGTTTCCCAACATGAAGGATGACGTAGTTTTAATAATTTGTATAGTAAAATTAAAATTTACCATATTAAAAAAAATTATAATCAATTTGTATTGCTATGAATTAATATATTTTTTAAAATTATATACCCTAATTTTGGAATAATAAGCCATAATCAATAAATTTTCTAATATGTTCAAGTTTATTTATTTGATAGTGAATTAATGTTGAATGTAAACATATTAAATAGGAGTATATATAATTAATACTCCATCCGTTTCACAATAAGTGTCATTCTAGCACTTTAATTTTATTTAACAAAAAGTGTCATTCTACGCAATCGAGGTAAAATTTTCACATTTTTCTCATATTTGCCCTCATTTAATTCACATAAGGGTGTATAAGGTAATTTGATTATATAATTAATATCTATATTAATATATGAGCATTTACTCAGAATGACACTTATTATATATATATATATATAATAGAACATTCAAAAAAGATAAATAAGCTTATCAAAATGGGAGGGAATGAGTAATTTTTTACACACAAATACTCCTGTACATAAGATGTACATCAGACGGTCAACGCGCATTGACCAAAAAAATCGTGAAAACGAGTGATACTTTTTAGGGATACAACTGATACTTTTTTTTTATTTTGAATGATACTTTTTAGTGTTTCGATTGATACTGATCTTAACAGTTTTTTTCTTTATTTTTTTTCTGGCCAATACTTTTTATTGATACAAATGCCTTTGAAATGATACTTTTCAGTATTATGAATGATACTAATTTTGACGAATTTTTTTATTAAAACATTGACCGGATCAACACGCATTAACCCGATCAACGTGTTGACCGTCTGATGTACAGGAGGCTTGCCTTTTTTACACACATATCGATCTAAATTATCCTTATTAATAGAAATAACCGCATTTTCGGTTCCCGTAAACCAAATTATATTTTTTTTATTAAGGGAAAATAGTAATAAAGCTTTGTATTCAGTTTTTTAGTTTTTTACCATGAAAACTGAACTGAGAACTAAATAATTGATTCAACTACGAGTCATTAATCATTATAGTGTGATCCCATCTATTTTAATGCTTAATATAATTATATATAGTTTATTTTTTATTTTTTGAGGGGAATTATTCTCAGTTTATTGATCATAAAATAAATTTATAATTTGTTAAGTTGTGACACTAGTAGAATTAAAACGAGAATCTTTAATTTTGGCCCAAATATCTAGGCCTATTCTACTGGGCTAGCTACAGAACTTTACTGGACTTATCACATTTAAGTCGGCCCAATATTGACATTTCAAGAGTAATATTTTGTCTCATTTTAATTAATTAACTTCGAACAATGTTGCAGTTGTATCTATAATAAATTAATTAGTTTTATAAGCATCAATGAAAATAAACTTTTTTTTTCCTTTATCTTTTTTTTTTTACCATGCAAAATAATCAATCAAGTGAGGCAAATGAGTAAAATTTGAATAGTTTGTGGATACTATTGACTACATATCCTTGCTTTTCCTCTTATCGTTATTTATTGAATTAATGGTTTAATTGACAAATAATATAATTTTTTTTTTTTAACTCAGACACCCGACCTGTGGTATTGAAGAGATTCGAACCCGTGACCTTTGGTCACAAGCAACCTCATTCCACCATTAGGCCATCTCCACCGGGACAAATAATATAATTTCTTATAAGTACAACGACTATATATCCCTAAATATCCAGTCATAATTGAAGAGCATATTGGTTTTGATTGCATTCAAGAAATTAAACACTTGGAAAGGGCGTACGACTTTGATCTAAAATATTTTCTCATTATTTCATATTGTACTACATGAGAGCACATCACACGTGACACTGCCATTATATGTCTAACTAGCTAGTACTATTACTATACAAATAATTAATTCGAAATAAAAACTTCATATCCCAATAACTTATCCAAATCAAAATTTACTAAATTATATATGTTCATATTATAATTACAGAATTTAACACAACACTTGCACATTTTGTAATTTTCACACAACGTTAAAAATTTACAATTAATATCATAACCTTTAATATTTTTACAATTGTAACATCCATAATATTTATCCGGCAGATCTATCATATATGATCCATTTGTAATCCACGTGTATTGTTATATCCGACTACATAAACGACGTCGTTATGTAAATTCATTATATACATCAAGATTCTCCATCAATTTAATTTCCATAAAACGTTGTTTTATGCCAAAATAATATTAGAGACGTTAGAAAATATTAAAGGTTGTGATATGAATTATAAATTTGTAAACATTGTGCGAAAATTATAAAATGATGCAAGCGTTGTGTCAAATTTTACCATTAACCTTTATATATTCTATTATGTAAATGATCACTCTATACTAATATTCGATATGCACATAATACATACATATATATATACACACATTTATACACATCATCCATGCATGCAGAGAATGATACTTATAAAATGAGCACAAAGCTAATATTTCTCAAACCTCATGACACACACACAACAAATTAATGAATAATAAATTAATAAATAAAAAACATCTGAATTAAGAAATTGTGAGCTAGCCTAGCTACATACATATATAGAACATTAATGGCGTTCACATTAAATCGATCGAGAGCAGAAAAAATCCACATTAAATAAATACTTTAATTTTCTCTCATCTTTACACTTTAAAACCAGTTGCATTGATTGTCAAACACTCAAAAATAGCCTCTCAATTAAATTACACTCACGTAAAAGCGCCACTATGCCTACGCAGTAAATTCTCCATTAATCACCCTTGTTCACAAAAAGCGTGATTCCAAAACGCAACATTCGTTAAAAAATGGCTGTAGCTCTGTGACCAGCCTAGTTCTTTTCATGTGATCTATCACATCTCATACACATTTCTGTGACTTGCTTCAATACTGTTATCTCTCACCCCTCCTATTTATATACTCCATTGATCCTACCTCGATCTCTCATCTCCTTCATCTAGGGTTTCCACCATTTTTCGTCGAAGATCGATCACGAAAGTTATAAGGAGAAGGGCAAGAACCAACAATGCATGAGATGAAGAAGAGATCAACGCTTGTGTTCCTTGTTATGTTGTTGCTTCTAGTTACCATACATGCAAGGCACATTGGCAAATTGCGTCCACGTATGATTTTTTTCAATTTTTTTGATTTTTATTTATCGGGACTTGAATATATGTTGCAATATTATTCGACTTAGATATTATTAAAAGCACGTGATAAAATTTACTTATATATACATGCATGATCATACATCAATGTGTAATATTAAAGAACTTAATTATTATATATAAAATCTTTTTTCTTTGATCAATTGATCAACTGATTATTTTATTTTATTTCTTGAGCAGATCATGGCCATCACCAACCACAATACACTAAAAAGAATTCGATGGTGAAACTCGAATTCTACCGGGTCAGTCCGAACCCGTTGAAGCATAAACGGGCCGATACGCTGCAGGTTGCCGGGTCGAGCTTACCGGATTGTACGCACGCTTGCGGATCTTGTACCCCATGCCGGCTAGTGATGGTCAGCTTCGTTTGTTCATCCATTGAAGAGGCTGAGACTTGCCCTATGGCTTATAAATGCATGTGTCACAATAAGTCGTATCCTGTGCCATAATAAGTTGGATCATTCAAATTTTGTACGAGTTAAGCGTGAAATTAATTTTAACTCTGTAGCGTATATAAGTCGTCTTTTCAATAATTTTGTTATGTAAGTTTATTATTTAAAGGGTGCTCAGATAGTCAAACATGTAGTTGTTGTTTTCCTTCTTTTGAAGTAGACAGGGTCTTTGATCTGTGGAAATTAAAGAGAGTAAAGTAGATCAAGCTATTTCATTTACAAGTTAATTTCTTTTAATAGAAATCTTTGTTTTTTAAGTTGGTTTTCACTTTTCACACACACACAAACACTAGTGTGTTACCCGTGCGTTGCACGGTGAACATTTTAGGTTTTTAAAATTTTAAAATATATATAATTTTGTAACTATGAGTATTATAAATAAATTTGAATGTATATATACATATATTAAATTATTCATAATTTAAATAATTATTTATTACATAAAATTTGATATATTTTCATAAATGGTTAAACAAATAGGTGGATTAAATATTTCACAATCTTAAATATACACAATATTCATCAATATATATAACAACACATACTCTTACTATCAGTACATGTGAAATTACCTATATAAAATCAAGTTTATCAAATAAATAAAAATATGTAAACTGCTATTTTCAATACATTGCTATTATATTTAAAATAGTATAGCACATGAATTGACTTAAAAAAGCAGAGCTCTACACAATAAAGCCCATTCCATCAATAGAGTCATCAACTTTGTTTAACAAAAATAGGTAGAGCCCTAATTATGGCCATTACTATAATAAAAGAAAAAACATATAATTAAAAGTCAAAATCTTATTTCAAGGGTTTCATCAGCATTTCATTTTTGCCCCCTATGCCGCTCCCGTTGCTTTATTGCGAAGTCTCGACCCCCACTTCCAACGCCGGTTATACTGCTATCTTTACTTTTTAATCTCTTTTGTGGCTGATTGTTTTCCATCTTGAAGATTTTTAAATCTGGCCTATTATTCAATGGTACAACCGTACAACCCTCTTTATTTCTTGAAAACGTGTGGTTGACAAATCTATGAGTTTCTCACGAAACTCTAATCAGAACACCGCCGAATCGATCGCACCGGAGGTTGACTACTTGCTTCAGGTATTGTTAACCAAAAACTCAAAAATTGCATTTTTTTTCTTCCCTTTTTTTCGGTTAGTCATGCCATTTTCAACCTTATAATTATAGTTTTAAACCTTTTGAACATAGAATGCTATTTATTTTATAAGTTGAATCTTGTGAACAACACTGCGTGTTTTTTTTATGTAAGATCTGTTATTAAATATTTTTTATGAAATTACATCGGTCAATTTTCTCGTAGGTGCTAAGTTTATATCATTTTCTAATTTATAAATTAAACATATGAATCTATTTTATATTTGAGGGCAACATTACCTGTTTTCGATAATTGATAATTGAAAACTGGTCACAAAAATGGATTTTTATATGATGGATTTTTTACAACTATTTTCATTTATCCTTTTTTTTCGTAATTTTGTATTTCTGTGAGATAACAAGGTTCTCATTTGTATTTCTTTGCCTTAAAAAATATAGTTACTTAAAAACACGAAGAATTAGTACTTACAACTTTGTAATGCCAGAGTTTAAGAAACGTAAGTCACAAAACTCACCAAAATATCAATCTTAAGGAAACTTTCTCTACCCTTTCCCCGATAGAGAGAAATATCTTTTCGGGATATCTATTATACATTTTTTTTGTTATTTTGTAAAATGTGTCATAAATTTATAAATACCTAAGTTTATTTTAAAAATTTATGTTTCTGTATTTTGCTTGAACTGAAATTTTAAAATTGCTCTTTTAAAATATTTAGGTTTTAGAAATAAGGTAGCCTTATGTGCTTGCATGAATACAAACAACCCAATAGTGCCACAAAAATAAAAGGATAATAAAAAAAATCACATATCAACAATAGATAAATATTAATGCAAAACACTATTGTTTTTGTTTCCACTGAAACTATTATAATGCTTTTTTTTGTGTTGTAGTGCTCTAAAATCTTGTTCATACCTGTAACGCCCCAAACTACTCTGTTTGGCCACGTCACTTAACATACAATTTACATACATATTTTGTGTACTTATTTTAATATGAGCGGAAGCTTAGATCAAAATATGATACTATACATAGCACGATGAGGTAAGGCATCATAGTTTACAATATAAATTTTGTCCTATTAAGCATGCAATCATCTAACCTATTGGGCTCATAGGCTTACACAACCCGCCCGTCTAGCACCCTAAATTAACAAACATAATATAGGGATTCATCAATATAATTCGCACATAGAAGGCTCCAAGGTCAAACGACCCGCCTTTAAGTTGTTTGGCATAGTTATCAAATTATATACATCATAACCTACAAAAGATCGGGCTATTCCCATCCCCAATAATCATTGATCATAAAGCAAAAAGAGTGATCAATGTAATAATGATAGTAATGTAAGTATTTTTCAAAAGAAGAGCATGCAAAAGATAAACACAAGCGTGTGGGGTTCTCTTGTGTTCACAACGCTCCTACTCGGGCTCCGACTCCTCAACTTGAAATTCATTGAATGAATGGGGTGAGTATTTAACAACATACTCAGTGGGGAACACTGTAAACAGTTATAGCTAATTGCACAAGTGAAAATATAACATATGGACTTTTCTTTACTTTATGGAGACTAGTCTCAACCCCGTAGGGTCTAAACATCATGATGCCCCCGTTAATGAACATCTTTGGCCCTGTAGGGATGCCCGCAGACATACTACCCCCCAGGGAGGACATTAACAGGTCTATGTTCGATCACAAGGATCTCTGCCCCGAAGGGTCTCTTTGTCGACCCCGAAGGATCTCTTTCATTCACCGGTCCGAAGATCCTTCATATTTATACAATCAAAGCACAACAATAACTATAACATTACACGTGTTCACAGTTTAGAGTTACCCCACCTTAAAAGACGCTTTTGAATCCTTTTAACCTTGAATACTCCTTTGCCGTGCACAAGTTGTCCTCCTCGAGCTCCAACACGTCACCTATCACCTTTTTATTCTCTTTTCAATTTAGATGTCGAGTTATACAAATAAATCATAACTTTGAGTAAACTCATGCTATACTTTACTTTAAGGTCTTCTAACATATCCATATACACAATCATGGATATACAAGCTCATACTACGATTTTGGACTCAAAATATGCATTAAAACTCTTTGAAGCATTTGATCGAACACATCACGGGCACACATTTAAACCACAAGCTCATGACTCATTTTAAATCCTTTAGACCCAACATTTCAAATACAAACACCTTTATCCTAGGGCTCTAACATACATGAAACTCAACCCCATACAACCCACACAACATCTCCAAACGATTATCAACAAAACAAAGGGAAATAAGGGCAAAAATCCAAACCCTAGCAACAATGAACCATAGGAATCCAATATAACTTCACATATAGCTTCAAGGAGATAAATAAACCATATGTTCAAGATATCAAGCAAGGAAATCAAAAAAATCGAGAATCCTCAAATTTGGGTAACAAACCCTAGTTTCCAAAACAACAAGAAATAGGTGTTTAACCCCCGTGAAGGAGAGGTGTAGATGTTACCTTTGTTGATGGATGATGATGGAAGAATCTACTCCACAAAGATGAAGGATTTGTAGAGAGAAATGGAGAGGAGAATCGCCCAAATGAAAAGAAAGTGAGAAGGAAATGAACAAGTGTTGTATTTATAGGTAGAGAATCCCCAGACCCGCGCGACCGCGCAGCCCCCGCGACCGCGGAACCCCTCTCTCGGCCAACGCTCCCCGCGAGCGCGCAGCCCCCGCGGGCGCGCGTCCCTTGCCAGCCCCGCGGGCGCGCAGTCTCCCGTGACCGCGCACGTCCCCGCGAGCGCGCACCTCCCCGCGAGCGCGCGACATGCCAAAAATCATCCCCCTTATTTTAAACGACTCCCGAACTTAAACCACTCCATTTTCCTTTAAATTTCAAGGCACTTTTAATACAACTCAGCGTTAGGGTGTTCAAGGTATGGAAAAATATTAATTTAAATATAAACACACTCGATTATCATCACATAACTCGATAAATTTTAACATTAAATATTAACGTGTATTATACACTTAGTATAATACCACCGTGCTATGACGTATTGGCTCGAGTAAGACAACCTGAAATAAAACAACGGCATAACATACAAACATACTCACATGATTAATATTCAACAATATTAATTCGAAATCATTTACTAAAATTATAATTTATAATTTAGCAAAAAGGGTCGGGGTATCACAATACCCTTTTGATTTATGCAGACCTCATGAGTCATGATCAATGAAGATGGATGTGCCTTGTAGTCTCTGCGAAAGGAACCTTCATCTTTGGAATGAACGATTCACAACTTTTATTTCAAACATGTGCCTGCAAAAATAATACAGAACTGAGTGTACGCCGAATCTGAAAAAGAGAAATACAAAACATAAAAGTAAACTTTCAATACATGTTTTATGCAAAGAGAAAAGAAAAAATGAAGAAGAGAATGATAGGGAGAGTTTTTAACAATTTACAAAATTGAATAATTATAATGAGCTTTGAATCTGCATACCGTGTCTATATATAGCGTTTGGATAGAAATTATGTTCAAAATATTTTATCCATGGTTTTGATATTTGAAAAGGGGCGGGCAAGTTTGGGCGGGCTGTTGAAGTATGCTTTGTATGTGTATTTATACATATATAAATCAATATAAATATATTTGTGTGGATGCATGCATAAAAGATCAAAATCAAAACTGAATAGTCTTAGCCGTAATCAGCTTTGAGAAGAAAAAAGCTGCAAGAGTTGACGGGTAGTTGGTCAATCCTATTGTGAATAGTTGTTGACTTTATTTGGCTAAATGTGCTGCATGGATTGATGATGTTTTTGGGCGGTCATTTTCATGCATTTTGGGGGGAAATTTTTGGGGCAACCATTCAGTTTTAATATATATATATATATATATATATATATATATATATAGTGGCGGAGGGAGCATGGGTTCTGGGGGGTCCATGGAATTTGGTAAAAAGGTAAGGGTATATTAGTAATTTCATAATTTTAATTAAAATAAATAAAAAACATAATTCAGGCTGTATTTTATTAAAAATGTTTGCTCCCAAAATCGTATACTTCCCGCTACACCATCTCTATTCTTAATTCTCAAAGTCCCAAATCAAATACTTCCCGCTACACCATCTCAATTGAACTTATTTGTCGGCGATAGCATCACAGCAAGTTTCTAGTTATCTGGATTCCGGTGATATTTTCTTCCCCTTTTCCTTCCACATTTTATTTTTATTATTTTTGATTTCGAATTTCTGAATTTACTTCAACCCTCTGTAGAAGATCGACGCGAATTCAGAAAATTTGGGGGTTCTTGGAGTCTAGAGACTTGCAGCAAAAATGAAGAAAGTTCAGAGGTAATTAATTTTATTTGGATTTGCTACAGCATATCTGATTAAATTTGGGTTTGGGGTTGCTGCATATTTAGAAATGTTATTTAATTTGGGTTTACCGAATGATTTATGTTATAGTTTATTGTAATTTGTAAATAAAATTGGAGTGGCTTTAGAATTGAGTTTACTATTGCGTTTGTAAATTTATGTAGCATTTATTTGCTTAATTCGAAGTTCTTGCAGTCAGCAAACAAATAATATGGTTATTGATTAACTTTATTTTCATTATTTCTTAGATCAATAGATTGTTTTATGAAGCCAATGTCTTCTACTGTGAAAGTCTCAGCTCGGTCAATTGATAGACCTATGTCTCAAGATTCATTGAAGGAAAAGAATAATGATGTTGATGTAGAAAATCTTCCAAGTGATCCAGGACTACGATCTAATATCATGAGCTATCCTCCAAACTCTATAGAAGAGGTTTGTAGAGCTTACTTGCTAAAAAGGTCCGTGTCAACCATATGAGCATGATTTTCCTCGTAGAATCGATTTGGGTCGGAAACGTAAGTTTGTTTCGTCTTGGTTTGATGAGTTCAAGGATTGGTTGGAGTATAGTGTTGAAAAAGATGCAGCTTTTTGTCTATATTGTTATCTTTTTTCAAGACTCAATGGAAATGGGCAGGACTCTTTTGTATCTGGAAGGTTTTCTTCATGGCGCAAGAAAGATAGATTGAGAGATCACGTTGGAGACCACAATAGTGATCATAATAAGTGCAGAATGGCATGTCAAGACTTGATGAAGCAAGCTCGACACATTGAACAGTCTCTTGAGAAAGCATCGAAACAATCTAAGACTAATTATCGTTGTAGACTAAATGCAAATGTTATTAGTCTTCGCTACCTTGTTATGCAAGGATTAGCATTTCGAGGACACAATGAGTCGGAAGAATCCTTAAATCAAGAAAAGTTTCTCGAACTTTTGAAAGTGCTTGCCACTTGCAATGAAGAGATATCCAATGTTGTGCTGGAAAATGCTCCTGACAACCTTAAGCTCACATAACTTGATATTCAAAAAGACATTATTAATGCAGTTGCGTTTGAGACAACAAAAGCTATCATTTTGGATATTGGAACTGACTTTTTCTCTATATTAGTTGATGAGTGTCGAGATATATCTGTCAAAGAGTAGATGGGGGTTGTTTTACACTATGTAAATAAGCACGGATATGTCATTGAATGTTTTCTTGGCCTGGTTCATGTTAGTGGCACAACTGCAATCTCTCTTGCGAAGGGTATTGATTCTTTATTATCTATACATAGCTTAAGCATTTCAAGTTTGAGGGGTCAAGGGTATGATGGTGCAAGCAACATGAGAGGTGAATTCAATGGACTGAAAAGTTTGATACTCAAGAGAAATCTGAATGCTTATTACGTCCATTGCTTTGCTCATCAGCTTCAACTCACAATTGTTGCTATTGCTAAAAAACATACAAGCATTGGATCTTTTTTTAACATTGTCAACCATTTATGTAATGTTGTTGGTGGCTCGTGCAAGCACAGAGATATGCTATGGGAGAGCCAAAGAGAGAAAATCATTGTCTGCATTACAAATGATGAAGTTAAGACGGAAAGAGGGCTGAACCAAGAAACTGCATTGAAGCGGCCAGGAGATACTCGTTGGAGTTCTCATTATGGTACTCTCATTAACTTGATGCTTTTGTTTTCTTCAGTTGTAGATGTTCTTGAGTATGTTGGGGAGAATGGTAATGACGACTTACAGCGAGCTGAAGCCATTGATTTATTAGACGTTATAAATCATTTTGAGTTTGTCTTTGTGATGCATCTTATGAAGCAATTATTGGGGATCACATACGAACTCTCGCAGGTCTTACATAGGAAGGATCCGGATATTGTTAACGCGATGAAGCTTGTTAATGTATCTAAAATACTTTTACAAGTAATGAGAGATGGCAGTTGGGACACTTTGTTATCTGATTTCAATGTTTTGTAGCACGAATGATATAATTGTGCTAGATATGAAAGATGAATTTATGGCTAAAGAAAGAGGAAGACGCATAACTGAAAAAATGATAAATCTCCATCATTATCGTGTTGAGCTATTTTATTCTGTGATTGACATGCAAGTTGTGGAGTTGAATCAGCGTTTTGATGAGGTCAACACGGAATTACTTTTATGCATGACATGCTTTGATCCGAGAGATTCATTTTCTTCATTTGATATCAAGAAGCTAGTTCATCTTGCAAGGTTTTATCTATCTGACTTCCTTGAAGTGACTTTGTATCATCTTGAAAGTCAACTAGAGAATTTTATTTTTGATGTGCGCATGGTTGAAATGTTCTCTAACATATCAGGAATCGGAGGTCTTGCTTAGAAGATGGTTTCGACAAGAAAACATGAAGTTTTTTCTTTGGTTTATTTGCTGGTGAAGTTGTGTTTGGTTTTACCAGTTGCTACGGCAACAGTAGAGCATGCTTTTTCAGCAATGAAGATCATCAAAAGCTCTCTACGCAATCGTATGGGAGATAGATTATTGAATGATTGTTTAGTTCCATACATCGAGAATGATGTGTTTGTAAATGTCACCAATGAAGCTATTATGCAGTGATTTCAAAGTATGAAGAATAGAAGAGACATGTTATGAGCTGATTGTACTTATCTTTTGTTATCTAAATATTAAATGTTGTTATTTAATTCTACTTTTGTTTTTAGAAATCTGCTTGTGAATTTATATACATATATAGTTATGAATCTTATGATAAGTTGGACCCCCACCCTAAAATGTCTGGCTCCGCCGCTATATATATATATATGTATGTATATATTACCATTTTTTACGATTTTATATGCATTTCTTTTTTGTTTAACTTTCAATTTCAATAAGACTAGTGAAATAATTTTGAATTTGGTAAAGAGTTGGAAATAGATCAACTTTTTAAATAAATATTAATTAATGGCTTTCTTGAAAATGCAAATTAAATAATCAATGTGAAAGATACTCACTCAAAGTTCTCGATAAAATGGATTCTAAATATTAATTCCTTGGTGATTATAAAAAATAGATAGTGAAATTGGCTGCAGATTTGATGAAAAAAAAAACAGAACTTTCATTTACCTCATGTAGAAATCGTTGGTTGAGCATTCAATTTTTATTTTTATTTGGTCTAGTAGAGATTATTATAATTTTGAGTTTATATAGCTAGAGATATATGATATCGTCTTTTCGCTGAATCATTAGTAATAAATCTTTTAAAAATGGTAAAGCATACGTAATATTTTTTAACCATATATATTTAATTTGCATAAGAAAATAATATTTAAAATAAAATCGATGAGTTACAAAATATATAAATAAATCAAGTATAAACAAACTCTAGATTGACTCGTAAATGAGTTTAGAATAACTTAATAAATACATATTAAAAATAATCTTATTTGTTTAATAATTATTCATGGTGTACAATTATATATGTATAAATTATATTGTACGTCATCATAAAATATCACCTAACTGAGCTCTTATATATTATGCCAAAAGAAAATATAAACACCATATTTAAATTTTATATTAATTAGTATAATCTTCGATCAATGACTTGGATCACATATAAGCTTATATGGACTAGCTCAGAAGCTTCATTATGACTTATGAGCCAAATTTTAGACAAATTACCAATAGTTCATAAGCTAACTAACTTAATTAGCTCACTAGCTTGCACCTATATTTGTAGTACACGTTGGTAAAGAAATTGCACTTTTGGTTCCATATAACATCTTATCATTAGAAAATGGTCATAATACTTTCACTTTTGACTCCAAAAAAATCACTGAGAAGTGATCCATAGGACTATATTTTACAATTTTAGTCTCAATATTTTAGCATGCCCATCAAATACTAACGAGAGTCTTGCACATGAGGTACACATGACTATCCAAATCTAAAATTAAACCTTGATTTTGCAGGAACCCTCCCCCCCTAAAAAAACTACATCGCTACTTCAAGAAGAAAAATAGGAAAGACATTCAGCCACGAAAAATGGAAGAATGTTGAAGCTACAACATGAATGCCTTGTTGATATTTACTGCATGCACAACTTTGGATTTTACGGCAGCCTAATATTACTTCTTCCACCATGTAGGACCACTAATACTGGACTAATCTCTTTAGCTATGCAGCTGCCACGTCACTGATGCAAGATTGATGCAACTTACAGCAGAAACCATTGATCCATGTAGATTCATTGATTATGAATAAGAGCCAGTAGATTAGATTTTAGATAGGCTGTATTTGTTTTGTGAGATAAAATGTGAGATAGCTCCATTGTATAAAGAAAAAAGATACAATATTGTATTTTTGATTTTTCTGATTGAAAAAATATACTGAATTTCGATTTATTTTCTACTAAATTTTAAACAATCGTATGCATCCATGATTTAAACATCGATATTCAGCTCAAATCTTCTAAAAATTGATATCTACAAATCAAACCACCGATTAATGGATAGAATTGATTGTTTTATATTCACTATCAAAGCCATGTCAAAACATAATCAAAACGTGATATGGAATTAAATAGTGATCGATGAAGAAGGATACATATTGCAGCTGCAACTGGAATGGATGGACAAAGCGAATGTAGCAACAGATCCATGACAATATACCTGATGCTGTGAATCGTGGGAACTTTCAAGGAGATGATGATCATAGAGTGAATTTCCATGGAGATGATTGAAGGACTATTACTGCTTACAAAGATTAGATTAATGATGCGTTATATGTACATCGCAAAGATCACCCAAGTATGATATTTATTACCGATTTACTTACTGGAAAAAACTTTCATAGTTGGAGTAGATCGATTAAAAGGGGATTGGTGGCAAAGAATAAACTTGATTTCATAAATGGATCTATAACTGAGTTAACTCTGAGTTCAATTGACTACAAACAATGGTTGAGGGTAGACTATCTTGTATTCTCTTGGATAGTTAATTCGATAACAAGGAACTTGGAAGAGGATTCCAACACTTAAAGAATTCTAAGGACTTACGGATGTAGCTAAATAGGAGCCTTGGAAGGACCAATGGTCCTAGAATCTACAAGCTTCGAAGAGATATGGCAACTTATAGTCAAGGAATTTAATCTATGTTACTTTACTATAATAATTTGATGGCTCTTTGGGATAAAGTTCACCTCCCCATTCCTTGTCAGATATGCACATGTGGTGCAGCAGAAACCAACAAGCACAATGAAGAAAGAGAGAAGCTTATGCAATTTTTGATGGGATCGAATGATAGTTATAAGGTTATAGGAAATCAAATCTTGATATTATAACATTTATCTTCTGTCAGTCAGGCATACTCTATGATTCTTCAAGTAGAAGATAATAAAGATGTGTCCTCTCAATATCCAGATGAGAGTGAGCATAATGCTCTATATTCAAATCCTAGAAGTTTTGGAAATAGATATGAATGGTTCAAATGAGGCTTACCAATGAAGAGAATTAGAAACTAAAATGTTCTCACTGTGGAGGCAATGGACATGAGAAATCAGACTGTTTTGAGCTAACTGGCATACCGGATTAGTATAAAAGTTCAAATCTGATAAGGTAAAAAATAGAGCAAATTATATTAAAGAAGATGATCACATTAGTGTGAGAGATGAATTTGCAAGTTCACAGCAGACTGATTCCTTGACAAAGATGAATAAAATTAGTCAGGTTGAGGTAGCAAAATACTTTGGAAGTTACATACAGAAGGAGGGGACTAATGTAAGCTCCACAAACTCTATCAATCATGTTGAACTTAATTAGAAGATGATGAGTAGAAACTAATATATGGACATCATACATAAAACTGAGTGGATCATTGACTCTAGGGCTAGCATTCGCATGGGTTGCAATGCGACACTTATGCATACGCTCATAAAGTTGGAAGAACCACAAAAGATATTTCTTCCAGATGGTTCAAATATTTTGGCAGAATAATTAAGTGAGGTACATTTAAATGATAATATTGTGTTGCACAAGGTTCTTTTTGCTCCCTCTTTTACTCACAACTTGATATCAGTTGGTGAGCTCACAAAGGACATTGATGAGAAGGTTATTTTCTTAACAACACATTTTATTATTCAGAGTCATAAACAAGATCAATATTTGGGAATCGATAAAATGAAAAGGAAACTTTAATGGTGTACAACATGTGTTGGAAGATAGGATTTAATAAAGTGAGTGTGACTCATTTTATCCGATTTTTCATGACCGGGATATTTAATTTTGGAGGAATTAAATACCGTACGATTGTTCTATGTCGTGAGTAGATAATCGTAGTATTTTTATTTGCTCAAATCCGATTTTCGGTGAGTGAGAAATAAATGGTTAAAGTTGGTCACACGATTGGGCATTTATGGTGTGTGGGATAATGTGTTTAAGACACATTAAATAATCCCACATTGATTTCTTAATCAAATTAAGAAGTGTATTTAAGTATATTAACACTTAAGTGGAGTAATCAAGTGCACAAGGATGTGGGCCATGAGCCCACACGCGCGCGCCCGCCCGTGCCCGTGCCCGGTGCCCGGCTCGTCTCGTCCTCGTCCTCGGACTCGGACTTGGATCTTGGCAATTGGACTTTGGGCGTATGTGGGCTTCCGGGGCTTAGCCGTATCAGTTTTACGATACAGAAACAGTTGGGTCATGGAGGGGGTCGGCGGATCGACTATCCGGGTTTATAACGGCTGTGGACCGGGTCGTGGGTGCACATGGTGCATGTCCAGCTTGAAGGGTGTAACTCCCATGAGTTAAGAGCCTTCAAGTGAGTAACTGCCACTGGAGCTGGTGGAGCCTTCAGGTAACTGCCATCTGGAGCTGGTGGAGTTAGTGGGCTGGACAGTAACCGAAAGTAACTCCTGTCGGGAGTCAAAGTCTGCAGCTGCCCTGGACACGTGTTGGGATCTGAGCCGACAAGGGACACCTGTCGGGATCTGCAGAAGGTAACTCCTGGAGGGCTTAATGGCAGAGCTATAACTCCAGGGGGGTTATAATACCAGGTTTGAATGCCCTCAAACCCTAGCTGTCCCCTACAGTGGAGATGTGCCTATAAATAGGACATCCTGCATAGATCCAAAGGCCACATTCTGCATAATCGATCACACTTCATATTGTTGCATATGAATCCTTTCGAGTCAAAGATCCAGTTCTCGATGTTGTCTAGTTCGCCGGAACCTTGCCGGATTTGTGGTGCTACTGCCGGAAGGACGAAGCCGTTTCATCTTTGAAAGACAACCGCCAAACCGTGAGCACTAGCCAAGGCGTATTTTTCTTGCGGAGAGAGGTCCCCTCGACTCGGCTTGCCGGAACCGGAATCTACACATCGGTTCTTTACTTTATTTCAATTCAGTTAAATATTGTAATTGTTTGTTCCTCTACACTTCTACCTTTCTGTACTTCATTTGTAATTCCAGCGAGGTTAAAACGAGACTACAACATGATCCTGTAGAATTAGCTCGCTCCAATGGTTTATCATATGATCTTAGTTTAAATAAATGACATGGGCTTTTAGGACATCCATCTATTGGTTCCATGAAACACTTACCTCATCTAAAGAGACTTAGCCTAGATTCTGGCTTTGATGACTTCAGGGATTGTGAAATATGCTACAGATCCAAATAGCAGAGGCTGCATTTTCCTATTTAGAACAAGAGAAGTCAAAATCATTTTGAACTCATACATGTTGATGTATAAGGACCACACCATGAAGACAACATTGCCAATACTTCCTATATCTTGACTATAGTAGAAGATCATAGCAGGTCCACTTGGACATATCTACTACATAGCAAGAGGTAAGTATTCAAGATCTTGCAGAGTTTTCTCATTATGGTGCAAACACAATTACATACAAAGTCCTTGTTGTGAGAACTAACAATGACACAGAGTTCACAGGTGCTCATACTCAGTGTTTATTTCAGGAGCATGGGATTCTCTATCAGAAGAGTTGTGTATATTTACCTCAACAGAATGGAGTTGTGGAATCGAAGCATAAACATCTTTTGCAAGTTGCACGAGCACTCATGTTTCAAAAAAGATTTCCAAGTAAGTTTTGGCCCTATTCCATAATCCACCTTATTCTGCTATATACAAGTTTGGATGTCTAGGCTATGCTGGAAACACATCACCTTTCATGTCAAAGTTTGATACTAGAAGTCACAAATGTATACTTCTAGGCCATGCGGCTAATCATAACAGTTATATACTTTATAATCTTGATTCTTGTAAAGTCCTTATTTCTAGAGATGTGAAGTTCTTTGCAGATGTCTCTCCCATGCAAACTTCAAATTCTATATTTACTCTGCATTCTCCTTCTTTTGTTGAAGATATAATCTTTTTCATACATCTATCAGTTGGTCACACATTTGTCTTTAAGTCTATTTCTATTTACTCTTCCATTTTCTCTCATCCATATTTTCTTTCTTTGCACTCTCCATCATTTGTTGTCTCTCCTCATATGAGTAAACGACATCATCATGCTCCTGCATATCTGCAGGACTTTGTCTGTTCTTCTCTAGCGCACTCTTCTAATCTTATATATTCTTCCTCATTGTCACCACCTACATTTCTCTATCAGGTTTCTCCTCACTTTTCTCCTACCTACACTGTCTTTCTAGCAAATGTCTAGAGTTTGCAAGAGTCATTTTCTTATTCCAAAACTAGTAAATTTGTCGAATGGACTGAGGCTATGCAAACTGAGCTTGATACCCTTGACCAAAATCAGACTTGGGAATTAACCACCGTACCTCCAGGGAAACACACTACTGCGTCTAAATGGGCTTATAAGGTGAAATTGAATATGGATGGGACCTTTGAAAGATTCAATACTCATCTTGTTTCTAAAGGATACAAACAAAAATATGGAGTAGATTATCATGAATTCTTCTCCCCAATCACCAAGCTTTTGACTGTGAGACTATTCATTGCTAGTGCAACTCATTTTTCATGGATCCTGAAGCAGATCGACCTTAATAACACATTTTTTCATGGTTTTATTTTTTTATGAAATATACATGAGTCCTCCCCAAGGTTATGACAAAGCTCAATCTAATCAGGTTTGTCGCCTCATCAAAAATATATGGTTTGAAACAAGATTTATAGGAATTGAATCATGAACTCAATCGACATACATAACTTAGGACTAAAAAATTACGTCAAAATCATGATATGTTTTTCAACATACAAGATACTTGGAGATATCTTTGGGGTGTTGCCATAACCGGCCAAAATAACATTATCCCCCTAGTTGTGTGCTAGATAGATATAAACCTCCGGGTATGGTTGTAATTTATTATTATTGAATGATTTAAATCCTTGCAACAAATATATTTCTGGAGTTATCAATGAAAAGCACATGACATTTACTCTGGACTTCCACATGGAAAGCACATGACATTTACTATGGACTTCCACTCGAGTTATTTTTTCAAGGAGCAATAGATTTTATTAAGACCTTACCGGATGCATTGGGTTTGAGTCCTGGTCGACTGACCACTGTTGAATGGATGCTTCGAGATTTGGAGATAGTTGTACAATTCAAGTGTGGGATAAAAGTAAGCCACATTCACAGATATATCCTTGTCAATGGAAAAAGATATTATGGTGTGTGGATTGTAGATGAAGTTCGACTTGCTACAGATATGTTTTTCAATATCAAGATACTTGGATATATCTTTGGGGTGTTGCCACAACCGGCCAAAATAACATTATCCTCCCTAGTTGTGTGCTAGACAGATATAAGCCTACGGGTATGGTTGTAATTTATTATTGTTGAATGATTTAAATCCTTGCAACAAATATATTTATGGAGTTATCAATGGAAATCACATGACATTTACTCTGGACTTCCACCTGGAAAGCACATGACATTTACTCTGGACTTCCACCCGGGTTATTTTTTCAAGGAGCAATAGATTTTATTAAGACCTTACCGGATGCATTGGGTTTGAGCTCCGATCGACTGACCACTGCTGAATGGATGCTTCGAGATTTGGAGATGGATGTACAATTCAAGTGTGGGATAAAAGTTAGTCATATTCACTTATATATCCTTGTCAATGAAAAAAGATATTATGGTGTGTGGGTTGTAGATGAAGTTCGACTTGCTACTGATATGTTTTTCAACATACAAAATACTTGGAGATATCTTTGGGGTGTTGCCACGACCTACCAAAATAACATTATCCCTCCCCAGTTGTGTGTTAGACAAATATAAGCCTCTGAGTATGGTTGTAATTTATTATTGTTGAATGATTTAAATCCTTGCAACAAATATATTTTTTAGTTTTCAAGTATTTTTTTCCTCGAGTTTTGAGTTGAGATTCAATAATGTTGTACCTTTTTATTCAAGTTTTGAGTTGATATACAACAATGTTTTCATTTTTGTGCAGTTGATAAAAAAGAAATATTGTATGTCGGGGGGACAATGCATTCAAATTATTCACATGCATGAGGAATTCGTAAGGCTGAGAAGTAGAGAGAAGATGTATGTTTTCTTCATATATTTAGGCAGTTGTAATTTAAACCTTATACATACTAACTTTTTTATTGTATTATTAGTTATATGGACGAACAACCATTATCATTCATGATTCTGGAAAATGAGCAGACATCTATTTTATTTTTATTTATCTTTTTAAGTCGTGAATTCTTTTAAATGATATGTAAACATAGTTATATGCATGACTTTAAAATTAGGTGATATATTAGTTTTATATTAAATGTCACTTAGATGCATGTTTAGTTCAAGTATTATATTTATAATTAAGAACAACCTTTATACCAATTTTATTTATTTTGATATGCATTTTTAAGCTTAATAAGAATTTCAAATTTCAAATTAAATATTAGTGTAACAAATTAAGTATTAAGTGAATGTGTCAATAAAGTAATAAAAATATTTGACTTTTTCTCCCTTATGAAAATGAGCGCTAACCAAAATTAATCCGGTATAATAGACAACATCACATCATTGTATAAATCTAACCCATCACTGTATATTATAAGTTTTAAAAATTTAGCAATAAATATTAATTAGAATTAGTTATAATATAATAAATTTTATTTTTATGAAAAATATTATTAACGCTATACAATTTTGATCTAGGCACACATAACTTAAGACTAAAAGATCACGTCAAAATCGTTCATATGCACCTTCATCAAAGCATATTTATTGATTTTGATTTTCATCAAAAAATTAAATAATAATAATTAGATATCTATTTCGAGAAGGGAAGCATCTCTATTATTTTTTAGGGTACGTGTATTGATTCCTATTTCTATTTTGGAGGAGGGTACGTGTAGTGATTCCTATAAATAGGAGTCTTGCTAGTAGCTCATTTCATCCAAAACGTTCCATTGCATACAAAAGAAAAAAACTACCCCTAAATTCCGAAATGGCCTCCTCTTCCAACAACTAGCTGCCCATGGAGCTTCTCAAACAAAATTTATCCCACTTCGACTATAAAATCCTGATAAAAATGCAGCTTGTTTGCAAGGGATGGAAGTCGGTCATTGAGGAAATGCTTGCAAAGATACCGAAAGATAATTACGTTCTATTCTCCAAATGATATTGAAAGGTATCTGGATCAGTTGTGAGGTACGTGAGCCTAATTCATCTATTTCTGAAGTCGCCGCAGCACTTGAACGGGAGTATGCTGCTACTCCAGTTGCAGCCAACTTTAGAGAGTCAATATCCACTGCTTGCACCTTCAAAAATTAGGTGATAAATATGCATATTTATCATAAATAATATGCATGTCTTTAAAATTAGGTGATATATTGGTTTTATATTAAATGTCACTTAGATGCATGTTTAGTTCAAGTATTATATTTATAATTAAGAACAACCTTTATACCAATTTTATTTATTTTGATATGCATTTTTAAGTTTAATAAGAATTTCAAATTAAATATTAGTGTAACAAATTAAGTATTAAGTGAATTTGTCATTAAAGTAAAAAACATTTGAAATAGTGTGTATATTATGATTTATGGCATTTGACTTTTTCTCCCTCTCATGAAAATGAGCGCTAACCAAAATTAATCCGGTATAATAGACAACATCACATCTATTATGTAAATCTAACCCATCATAACCAGCAATTTAAAACAGTTACACATATAGTTAGAATAATATTTTGATTTATGAGTAATGATACTATCCTTTTGTTTTGTATTTTTATTCCATTATTAACAAGTTTTTTGTTTTTGTTTTGTTTTTTAAGAGTCATGAAAATTTTGCCGTATTGGTAAGATGTAACATTCAAAACATTTCATTTATTCAAGTACTTTCATATACAATGTTAATGCAATTCCACAAATATCACGTGTTGGTCAGGTGATTTCTGCCCGAGATGGAGCATTTGCCGTCGAGCATGAGAAAAAGGCATTTCATCATGTCAAAACAACTGAGGCCTAGAGGATCTCACATTTGTTGGTGGTTGTGGGTCAAATGGCTAAGGATAATGAGGCTTGGTACGAAACAAAATGGGTATAGATGTCTTTCTTACCGTGAATGGTTTGTTACCGGTTAATATTCAAAATATTATAAACCTTATGGTTCTGTAGTATTTATTTATTTCGTTATATCAATGTATAGCGTGCGTGGCTCTGAGAATGATCTTTTTGGATTAGGTGACAATTATGATTAGTGTTTATGATCTTTGTAATTTTGATTTATTTTTGCAAGCTCTAAATATCTACATTTATATTGTATTTTATAATAAATGTTAATTTGAGGGTATGCTCATGTATTATGATTTGTGGCTGAATATAAATATATTCAAGATTTGGGGTGTTGTACTTTTTATTAATTAAATTGGTTAAAGCACACTAATGTATGTTGACCAATGTTAGATAGGATGCTACACTCATAACATTTGTAATCACTAGCTAAGAACAAGTTTATTGTCTAAAATTTTATTAAAAAATCTAAATAATTAATCTTTAGTTTTTTTTTTACATATATATCTTTAATATATAGTATTAGTACGTGTGTAATGTACGAATGTTTATGCTATATCTATACACACACATATATATAGGGAATTGATCAAATATAAACTATTCTCTTATGTGTAAACCATAAATCAATCTCACATCATCCATTCAAAAAATAAACAGCCAAGATTTAGAACAAAACACAGTGGCAATTTTGTAATTTTTTTTGTTAGTTTTTTTGTTGTTGTGGGGTATTTCTATCACATTTTTGAAAAAAAAATTGATGTCATGCTGGCTCAGCATCTCATTGTCACTGTCCAAATTAATTTCTCATGATTTCATAAAAGCAAATTTATTCAATATTTAGGGCTTAAAAGAAACAAAAATATTTATCAAACTAAATGAATTGTATAAAATAAAAGAAAAGGTAGCCCAAATCTAAAAATCCCGAAAATCACATGTAGATAATTCAAGGGACATGAGCCTCATTAAAACCTATATGAAAAACTCAAAATGGAAAAAATCATATGGGAAAAAGAGTACCCATCTAAGAGCATCTCCAATGAGTAGGAATATGTTGAGTGTATTCTTACCATGGAAAAAAATTTGATTGGGAAAATGAGGAATATGTGAGGGGAAGTTTTTGGAGGAAGTATGTCAAGCACCTAGGAATATTAGTTAAAGGAGAGTGGGAGGAGAGGGGAGAGTAGACATTACACATTGCATTTGTTGAGGGGTACTGTGCGTGGAGGCCACTGCACATGCAAAAGTGTAGGATTGCTCAACTAGTGGGTCCCGCACTCGCAAAAGTAATCACCTCACATTTTAATTTATTTTTTCTAGGTGATCTCTTGAATGGAATGGAAAAATAAAATGGGTGTGTTTATTATATTTTAGATAGTATTGTTGGGAAAGAATATGTTTAAAGAAGTTGGTATTTAACTTTTGACGTGGCATTAATGTGGCAACAAAATACCTGAAAATGAGAAAGTATCATTGTAGATGCTCAGAACTCAACCTCCTAATGATAATTGTTTATTAACTAAAGGCTCAGGCTCCTATTTCTCTGCGGTCCTTGTTCATGTTGATGACATACTACTTACTGGCCCCAATATTTCAGCTATCATATTTCTTAAGCAATATCTCCGCATTGCATTCACTATTAAGGATCTTGGATCAGCTCGATATTTCCTTGGTGTTGAAATTACACGGGTTCATACTGGGACTTATCTTAACCAGCGCAAATATGTCCTTGATCTTGTTGAATCTGCGGGGTATCTTGGTTGTAAATTTCCTTCCAGCTATTTCTCTACTGGGGTTCATTTATCTTATGATTCTACTTCACTCTTGTCTAATACAGCTTAATATCGACAACTCATTTACCGATTGTTATATCTCAATCTTACTAGACCAGATCTCTCTTATGTCGTTCAACAACTCAGTTAGTTCACGTTTTCTCCTTGTCAATCTCACTGGGATGATGCTCTGCATGTCTTGCATTATCTAAAATGTTGCTCCTCATCTGGTGTCTTCTTTTCTTCTTCATTTTCATTTAATACTCAAGCTTATTGTGATGTTGATTGGGGTTCATGTCCCGATTCTCGACGCTCCATCACAGGATATTACATTTTTTTAGGCTAATATCTTATATCTTGGGTGGTGTAAGAAGCAACACATAGTTGCTATGTCCACGGCCGAGGCTGAGTGTATATAGAAGCCTTAGTTCCACAGTTTGTGAGCTCTTATGGATCTCTTATTTATTGACTGATTTTCATATTCCTTTCAATCTTTCTTTATCCTTACATTGTGATAATCAAGCGGCTGTCTACATTACTAAAAATCAAATCTTTCATAAACGGACTAAACATTTAGACTTGGACTGCCTCTTTGCTCGTGAACACTTTCACAATGGCTTCTGCTCACCCGTCTATATTTCTTCTCAGTTACAATTTGCCGACCTCTTTACGGAATCCTTACCTGCTGCTCAATTTATTTTCTCCTATACAAGATTCACATTTCTGACTTATATGTCATGCCCCAATTTTCATAATATAAAATAATAAAAATAGTAAAGGGAACCTCACTTTTATTAAAATATGAAATATTTAACATTAATACATCAGAAACTAAATAATAAAAGTTCTTTAATGGACCATCATCAAACGTCACCACACACATCACCCGAATAAATCATCAACCTGAAAAATGTAATAGATTTGGGGTGAGTGCTATTGACTCAGTGATGAATACATTTATCCAAGTTATACAATTATAACAAATTATAATATGAGTAGCAAGTGACTAATATATCAAGACATATACAACTCGCTAGCCAATTAAGTCCACCTTAACCTTAACCTTGACTTGGACTTTTTGACTTTGAAAATATATGAAACAAATTAAGTCCACGTGCACCACCTATCAATAATATTAATTATAATAAATAATTAATATAAATAAAATAATTTAATGCATGAAAGATAGATATTAGATTTTAATAAATAAAATAGATAAATATAAGTAAATAAATATTAATGCATGATCTCTCAACTATTCCTCCAACACAATTTAAAACTATCTAAGCCCATTAAAGAATAAAACTACAAAATACATCTCAAAATTTCCAACAACCTCTCGGCTCGGCTACTACATAAATCAAAAGAAAATGAAATGCTTTCTCTCTCCATATCTCTTTCTCTCTCCTCTCATCTTACCCAACAACATAGAAAACAAGACACAATGTTCTCTCCCCTCCCTTTCTCATTTACGACTATAATAATCCAATAAACATAGACTAAAACTCATGCTCCCATCTTCTTCATTTCTCTCAAACTCACTCTCTTTCTCCAATGCAAGTTCAAAACAGAAGAAAACAAATATATATATATATATATATATATATATATATATATACAGTTCAAAGAAAGAAAGAATGCTCATGCTTTAGAAGATGATTGCTTTTGATATGTTTTAGAATGAAATGAAAGCCTCTTTTTATTGTGAAGATTAGAGCTATGAAAGGTCCATCTTTAATTGTGAAAATAAATTTTTGGAGTGGAAAGGTTGAGGCTTTCATATTAGAAATTAATATGGGAAACTGAAAATATATATTAATGATTTAAACATTTGTAGTAACGGTTGAAAGAGAAATATGATGTTCGTCTTGTGGTTTTTCTCGTGAAGAACTCATTCCTCAATTAAGCTCGTCTTTTGGTAACACGAAATAAAATGTGGGTTTTAAGCTTTGGTCCATTAAAAAAATGCAACACACACACGCGCATATGTATATGATTTTTAGTTATAAATTTATTAATAATAATAATGATGATGATGATGATGATGATGATGATGATGATGATGGGCACTACTTATATGAACATAACAAAACAATAAACCATGCATATAAAAACCATTTAAAAAAAGAAAAGAAAATGTAACAAATTTTATTTAGAAAAATTCGGGTCGCTACATTACATGTGGTGCATCTTGCGGGGGTGTTGAAGCTGCAACATGAATGCATTGTTGATATGTGTTGCATGTGCTGCATGCATGCACTTGCATGCAACTACTTTGGATTTTACAGAAGCCTAATATTACTTCTCCTGCCATGCAGGACCACTTATGCAGGACTAATCTCTTTAGCTATGTAGTTGTCACGTCACTTATCCAAGATTGATGCAGCTTACAGTAGCAACCATTGATCCGTGCAGATTTATAGATTATGAATAAGAGCTGTAGATTAGATTTTAGATTAGCCGTGTTTCTTTTGTGAGATAAAATGTGAGCCAGCTCTATTGTATAAATAAGCAGCACACTATATTGTATTTTTTATTTTTCTGATTGAAGAAATATATTGAATTTTGATTTATTTTCTACTGAATTTTACACAATCGTATGCATGAATCCATGATTTCAACAGAGAACAACCACGAAAAATCTTGAACTCTCTATCAAAAATCATGCGATGATTCGAAGAAAACATTTTATATGCATTTACCACTCCTAGATTACCGTAAGTTTTCATAATTTCATCCTTTAATTTTTATGAAAAAATCATCTTGCTTTTCGTCTTGTATCTATTGTAGTCTTTTTTTTTCTTTGAGGGGCAAGTATTAAGTTTATTAATCAACTTCTTGACCTCATTGTTTAGTGTTCACATTTCATTTCTTTGTTAAAACTCTTATGTGTTTGAGTCAAATATTTTTGAATTAATTTTACTTAATCTAGTTGCTGTTAAATTTTTAAATATTGTATGATTATTAGTTTGTTGTGTGTTGTTTATTAGAATTTGATTTGTTGATGTTGTTTTGTTTGTTAAGTGCATGGGTTTAGTTATTGGTATACAATAAAACTTAAGCATGGGGTGTGATTATTGATGATTCGGATAAAATTTAGTATTCGGAAGGGATAATGAGTGCGTTTGATTTTGTTTATACTCGTAAGTGCACATGGAAGTACCTAGAGGGTTACACATTGATTTATATGTTACACTTCTCGTATTTCGCTATCTAATTTATTTATTTTTCTTTCTTTTTTTCCCGCCAATTCCAATTTAATTTTTATTTTTATAATAATAACTATTAAAATTATAAATTTGATAATGAAATCCGGAAAGTGTAACATGAATTTCAAACTGATTTAGGGTTGAATTTCCATATTTCAATTATAATTTATTAAAATATAAATTTAATACGAAAATATAACAAAAAATCTCTTCAAGTTTGATACACATATATTTTTTGGGTTCTTTTTTAAAAAAATGGTCCATTTTTTTCGTGGTTAACAAAAAAGTACTTACTTTTAAAAAAAAAATGATAATCTGACGGTTGATCAATTTTTCGGTTTGAAAACCCTACATAATTGATTGTATTTTAAGATTTTTTGTATTGTAGAATTTTTTTTACATGCATGGAGAAATAAAAATCTAAAATACAATCTATTACGTAGGATTTTCTGGCCAAAAATGAAAAAAAATGATCAAATGTTAGATTTTCAATTTTTTTGAAAAAATTGGTATTATTTTATTACTTTTGAAAAAACTTGGTTAAAAAAAACAAAATGTAGGTGGACAAATTGTATGTAATTTGTTATAAAATTTAGTAATAAATTATAATAATGCGTACTGTTGATATGTCTTGAATATACCGCTTCGCGGAGACGCCCCCGGCCCAACGGTATGCAGTTTTGGGCTTTAAGCCCAAAATTGATGTTTTATTTCAGTGTTATATATATGGTCTTTGAGATCTGTAATCTGTAACCTAGCCGCATAATAAAATATGTTCTCCTCTCTGCCCGTGGACGTAGCCAAATTGGTGAACCACGTAAATCTGTGTCTACTTTACGTTTTCTGTTTATTTTATGCTCAATAATCCTATTCTGTCACAACACGTACAATACTAATTTAGAAAACTCGATGACATAATTTTTTGTTATTTTAATCTATGATTTGTCTGTGTGTTCGGTATGAATTGGTTGGAGTCATCTCTGGGTTTATTATTAGGAATACTAGTATTACACCCGTGCGATGCACGGTGAGAAGTATACAAACAATTGAATTATAGTTAAATAATTAATAAAAACAATGAGAAAATGTGTAAAGAATATAATTTCATATTCAAGTTCGTTCAGTAAAATTATTTTACAGGCAAACAACTCATATCAAAAAATAAATCTAAGAGCACAACCCTAAAGCACATTTATGAAAAATATTATACATCTTTGTCATCACCTCCGGATAAGCACACATAGGCCAACCTATGGAGAGTTGTCACGATTTGATTATTTCTCAACCATTTCTTTATTTGTAAAGAACACAAAGAACGTATCAAACTCTTTTATGTGTCACGAAAATAACAATACTTTCACGATAAATATAACACGTGATGATGTAACAGTTTGTGTTGTCTACAAATAATTCCAACATTTAAATGGCATTTGATGTGCAATATGTTCATAATTTTCTTCCATAATTTAATTTTAATTGTGAGGATGAGTCAATATTTAATTCATATAAACAAAAAGAATATAGAAATAAACATGCCTAGAATTTAAGAAAGATAAAATCATTTTATTATTTAGGAATTTATTTTGTTTTAAATTAATTGGTATAGATATACACATTTACATGAATTAATGGTCTAAATAATATGTCCCCGAAAAAATGTTCCGAACTAATGCAATATGTATGAAATATATTTCTTGTATTTCTCTTCATTCCTTGTATCATTTTACTCGATTTTATTGAACAAAGTAGATATATATTATATTGAAAGTTATTTTCTTAATTCTTAAAAATCAAACGATGTAAATTACACATCATACAATCAAAATAATAAGTTGTTGATTTAGATTTTTTGGTAGACTCACAAAAATCCGAACAAAAAAAATAATATAACAATTTAGTGATTAATATTGGGATATTTATGTATTTGTAATACGTATAATTAAATACATAAATTGTATGCAAATTTTGCATTATAATTTTTCTAAATTGTGATATAAATGACATTAAAACTTATTGAATCATTCGTGCCCTCTGTTTGTAGAAGTATAATAGTATTTTAAATAGAGTTTGATAGTTTAATATATAATAACTTGCAGAAGTATAATACTTTTAATAGAGTTTGTTATATATAATAATTTGGATAGACAAAAACTTGTATGAGTATAATACTTTTAATAGAGTTTGTTATATATAATAATTTGGATAGACAAAAACTTGTATGAGACGGATCAATACATGTGAGTTAATGATACTTCACCCATAAATAATGATACATGTGAGTTAATGATACTTCACCCATAAATAATGATACTCACATGTGAGTTAATGATACTTCACCCATAAATAATGATCCCCGCATGTGAGTATTGACCTGTCTCATGTATGAGACGGTCTCACCCAAGTCTGCCCCATTTGGATATGTGGTTAATGCGTTTAATAAGCCTTTTTACGATTTGCTTTTCATAGTGAATAGAATTTGTTTCATTAATTGTTTGTAACCAATTAATTGATATTTTTCATAAGAAGCTCGTTTGCTTCCAAATATATTCAAATGATCCACGTACGTAGCAAAGTATTTAAGTTAGATTAAAGATCAAGTTAGATTTCCCACTGCAAAATCGTATTGCATGTCTATACTGAATTAATGGATGACTCACACGTAACAATTTTGCGAATTTCATAACTCTTATGAGACTAATTAACGAACGAAAATGAAATAATCCTAAGGTTATATTTTATCTACCAAAATTCATTAATTTAGAGAATTGTAAGAAGTGAAAACGAAATCTAAGCAAAATCAACATGAATGTATAAAACACATAAATTCGAACCATCCATATATATATATGTGTGTGTGTATGTGTATGTATATGTATAAGGCATAAAAAAGAAGAAGAATGGAGAGTACAGTTTTGTATCAAAAGATATGATATATATAGTTGCTGATTATTGATTATTTTTAAGGTAATCGATTTACCTTCAAAATTGAAAAGTAAATTTGAAGGAAGATGAAATTTAGGTTGATTATTAATTTGGTTGATAATCTTCATATCTTTATAGTTTTATATCTTTATATACATCTTTACGTTGAAATTTGAAAAGTAAAATTGAAGGACCAAATTTACGTTGATTGGGTGTGAATATAGATCAATGACCAAATCAAATTAATTGACACACACACACACACACACACACACATATATCTTTATATATTGATCATCTTCCGGTATTAGCTAAAATGTAATCTTATATTTATGTAAAATATAAATCTGTTTCATCTAAATCTAAAATGATATATGTATATATGATTTATATATGTACATATACTAAATCAAAAAATCCTCATAGAATATTATGCGTACATATTTCATATATTCATCCCTAATATAAATAGATGTGATATATATTAACCATTTAATTATCAATGGATCCCAAATGTTATATATAGATTGAGAATGATCTAGAGAAATATTGACATATTTAAATATGGTAATATACTCATATTCTTGTATCCTTGCAACATAATTGTTAGTTTTATCACTTAATATAGATTATATATTTTATGTAATCAACAACAAATTTTGTTAGGAACGTTAATTTTTCTATAATTAATTGATTATTTATGGAGTTGGGAAAATAATTACTCCTAATTGATTGCATGTTATTTATGGAAATTATTAGATGTATTTTTAAAAAAAAATCTAATATTTTATTTTTATTTTATATTAACTATTTATATATTTGGTAATATACTTAGGGCGGGAAAACTTATTACTTCTATTTTAAGCGACTATCTTACTTTTAGATAATATATAGATAAATATAATTTAATTGATTAAAATATATTTAAAATTTAAAATGAAAATAATTTTTTAAATTTATAATGATAAGATCAATTACTGACCACTAAACTTGAATGCATTTTCAAAAATAAAAATTTAATTGCCAAAATTTAATTCAAATAATTTAATACATGTTTAAATATTAAACTAATAAAATCAAACACTGTACTCATTCTCAAATAAGAGACCAAGAAATGTGTGAGAAATTCATTGTTGGCCATTAAAATTTATAGTATGTGAAAACAAAACAACTCTCTTTAAGATTCGATGTGGGATAGTTATAATTTCCGTATGTGGCAAGTACAAATAGGCGGGAAAATGAGAGTTACTATTTTAAGTATACTTATTTGTCTTTATATATATTAAGATATGGAAAAGTGTATGCAATTTTTTAAATTTTTTATTTTTAACGAGGCTAACACACAGTTGCTAAACGATGGTAATGATTTATCGATCATTGAAGAGAATAACAAGTGCTAAAGATGGGATGAGAAGATGATAAATAGACCAAGATAAATCTTGGTTTTTTGGGTATAAAATCTTTTTTTTTTTTTTGTCTTTAATCATGGTTTAACTTTAACGTAATTAAGAATAATTAGTCATATTTTTTTGCATATATATGCAAAGAAATGAATGGATTTATTTGTAATTTGTCTTGTACGTTTTTGGCTTAGTAGAACGAAATGGATGAAAATTTATTTGTAGACACCTAAAGAAATTTAATTTTCATTTGGAAGGAATATAACTAATCACTTCAAACCGTTTGTACTTAGTAATTAGGAAAACAAATTCGACCGAGCTTTCATTTGATGTTCATGACATCGAATCCAGTATATATAAACAAACGAGTAGTGATTTTCAGCCAGAATATGACTATTCAGAATTTTTTTAATAATTAATCAATTTAATTAATAAAGCACCGATTGCATTGATGCCCTCCATAAAAATTAGGGCTTATTCTCTCTAATTAATTCCCGCTTGTGATGAATAATTGGCGAAAAGATTTCTCAAAAAAACAGCAACATTAATTGGGCGAAATCAAATTAAAAATTAAAATAGCAAGGAGAAAAATGTGAAGAAGTAGATTAAAATTTGAAGAAAAGAGAAGAAGATGAAACTGCGCTGTTGCTATTTCTTCAATTTCTTGTAGTGCTTTTGATAATTAAATACAGTCACTAATTATTGATGAGAGAAGGACAATATAGTAAAAACATAACATTTACTAATTAACTTATTAATATATAAATACAATTTTATTAATTATTAAAAAATTCAATTCTGGCTAGCTAGCATTATTGTAAACAAATCATATAAATAAATGTATCAACCACAACTGAAAAAAAAGAAAAGAAAAAAAAAAAGCTCAGATGCGCCAAATTTGTCCAGAATCGGACTGAGTGAGTAACCCAATACACACAAATAATCGCAGAAATCATCATCATAGCTACGAATATGCACCAGCCGGGAATCGAACCCGGGTCTGTACCGTGGCAGGGTACTATTCTACCACTAGACCACTGGTGCTTATTGATATAAATGCTTTGCAGTATTTTATTTTATCATCGAGCAAAATTACAAAAATCTTTTCTTGCCTTCGCATTTCTTTTCAGCAAAAATGATCCAAAAAATATAATATTATTGCTATGTCAAATAATTATGTACATATATTGAATGAAATAATTAAGTGAATTATTTGGTAAAATATTATAATGGGTAGCATGTTTTATTATACTTTATATATGGATATAATATTTGTAATATTTTTTTAATTATATTGAACATGAAATAGTTAATAATTTAACATTCTAATTAAATGAATAACTAAATCAAACAAAGGTTGATATTTATAAATTCATATAGTCTATTATCTTTTTTTATATAAAATGTAGTCTTCAGTTTACTGGTTATCATATTTTATAGGGTTCATTACACTTTAGTACCTGAACGTAACGTTGGACGTTTCTTTTTATTCCAAAGTTTTAAAAAATTACATATTAACACCTAATGTTTACACAAATTAACACTTATAGAACGAGAGCAATTTTTCGGTTTCGCAAATGTTGTCTTTAGATAGACTCCTGAAATTCTTTCAAACTTAGTTTTTAGCTTATTCTATCTGTACAAATATTGGATGTTGTTGCTGCTATTTACAATTTTCAGCAGTCAGTTAAATATTTGTGAGGTTGTAAACTTGCTCTAGTGCTAAATTTCTGCAATTTTCCAGTATCAATGTGTAAATTTTGAAACTTTGAAACACAAATGTAAAAGCGCTCAACATTTGGTACTAAAATGTAATCAACCATATTTTATTGTAAATAAAACAAAGATTGATATATAATGAAAATATATATGTTGCATTATTATAGTTTCTTAAATTGAAATTTTTATGTTTCAATATATATTTATTAATGTTATTGTGACTACATTTTGTTTTACATATAACATAATTATCAATTTCTTAAGAGTTAAATCCAACAAATCTATATAAATATACACCTTTAAAATGAAATATAAGTTATTATTATAATCTTTGTTCACATATATTTTTCATAAATTTATAGTCACATTTAATTATATGTAATGGTTTCATCAATCACAAGTCGTGTGTTGGTTTGAATGTTTTTTTTTTTTGTAAAAATGATGATAGTGTAACAAATATTACTATAAATGTTGTATACAAATAAGTGTTGTATAATTTTAAATATAATATTTTGATTGTAGTAGTTTATTAATTATTTGAAATATATTATATTATATGTACATATATATATATATATGTAATCGAGCAATTATTTTTTTTATCGATTGTCAACTTAACTATTTTTAGATTCGCAATTATAAATGCCGTATATAAAAAAAGATAACCGGATAAATAAAAAAGGTATTAATTTACTAAATAAATTATTAATTATCTATAAAATACAAAAATATGATACTTATATTAAATATGTGATAATTAAGTATGAAAGCATAAATAAACTCGTACTTCGCACGGAACGAAATCTAGTTACCAATAGTTCATAAATTAACTAACGTAATTAGCTCACTAGCACCTATATTTGCAATACAGGTTGGTCACACTGATTTTTATGTTATACTTTTCATATTTCGCTATCTAATTTAATTATTTATTCTTCTTTCTTTTTTTCCCGCAATTTCAATTTAATTTTTATTTTATAATAATATTTATTAAAATTATAAATTTGATAATGAAACACATAAAGTGTAACATGAAATTCGAACTGATTTAATGTTGAAGTTGTTTATTTGCATGTTACAAATTTTAACACGAAAATATAAAATAAAATCTCTTTTTAAGTAAACATGTTTTCGGAGGTTTATTATCTAAAAATGGTAACAGCTTGAATAAATGATTAAGATTTTAAATTCTGCGATTATAACAAAATAAAAAACTTTTACTTGAGCAAATCCCAAATTATAAAAAAAAAAAAATCCACTTTTTTTTTACGTTTCCTTTTCTTTCTCTCTTCCCAAATTCAGATTTAAAACATAATTTAAAGAAAAGCTACGAATCGGGCGATGTTATTGCAACATGGATTGTTCTCGAAATCTATGTAGCCATCATCACCGTCTCCAATTTTCTCCCTTCATTTTTTCTAATTGATTATTTCCAATTCAGGAAGCCGGGATTCAGCTGGGCTTCCCTCTTTAGACAGAGAAAAAACTTTCACAAAATCAATAATCTTTGATTTAAGTTTTCACATGAGGTAACTCACAGGTACTGCAGTTTCTTCCCTTTTAATTTTTTACGTTAATTGGTTGGTTAGTTGTAAATTGTAATGATTTTGTTGTGCTTATTCTATTTTGTCTGAATTCCGTCATGCAAAGATGGTAACATAATGTGCATGCCTTTCTTTTCCCCTTTTGAAGAGCTTTTTGTTTCACAGAATACATCTCAATGGATGAAACCCATCATTTAATTTTTCATTATAAAGTAAACCCACCAAAAAGTGCCCTTTGATTGCGCTATTAATCTTCCCTGTTGCATGTGACAGCCCAAAAAAAATTAATCTTTTTCCCTTTTTTAACCTTTTAGGGTTACTGCAGTTCTTGAGTTGGTTTGAGGAAGTGGGAATGTAAAATGGTTGTATTTAAGAGAGAGAGTGAGCGAGAGGATTTTGGAATGATGAGGGGTTGAATTAGAGGAGCCAAGCATGGGTTGGTGTAATTATTGGCATAAATTTGCATTGTCAAACTGCTTTTCCTATCCTTTTTGGTCTGAAAGGGTGTGGGAATCTGATCTCCACATTTCTTTCTCTGATGAAATTAAGGCGCAGAAAATGTATCCCTTCTTGTGCCTCTCACCAAAGAGTAAGGTGTTGCATTCACAATTTATTATGCTCGTGTTTGGCTCATGTGAAAATATTGATTTGGCGATTCACAGGAGATAAAAACGGTGAACTTTTATGTCGAAGAACGATAGTAGATTATGGTTTCTCATCTGGGATTGTGAAATGCATTTTTTTCTAGTGTCAAACAATCTTAAGTTAATAAGCAGTAGCTGATGTTTACGAATGACTTCTGTGGCAAACAATCTCAAGACTGTTCTTTTTTTTTTCCCACCCTTTTAACTTATAAGAATCAAGCTGTGTTTTGTTGTTCATGAAATTGTATTGTCGGTGTCTTTATACCTTTTTTCCCCCATTAATATTGATCATACTATGTGGTTCCCTTTTTTGCTTCTTTCACTTTTTTGAAGTTGTTATATGTGAGACCAGAACTTATCATCAGAGTTTTCAGAAACGTAGTTTGCTTGAGCTTGCTGTTTTCAAATACCAGACCTCTATTAAGCTACTCTGTTTGTGCGAGACCAGAACTTATCATCATAGTTTTCAGTAGCTCAGTTGCTTGAGCTTCAATGCTGTTTTCCAATATCAAACGTCTGTTTCAAAGTGTTCTGTCTGCTTCAGTTTCATATTTAGTACTCCTCTCTCTCTCTCTCTCTCTCTCTCTCTCTCTCTCTCTCTGTATGTGTGTGTGTGTGTGTGTCTTGTGCTAGTTTCTTTTTTTTTCCCTCTGATTAGTTTCAATATATAGAATTTAATATTTGAAATAACTGATGGCCACTACAGAACTATGTTATTCTAGGAGGCAAGATTTTACAAATTCAGGTTAACTCCAAATTAGATGTTTTGAACAAGTTGATGTCATCTATTTTCTTCTTAAGGGTATCTATGTGTTCAGGTTGATGAAGATGAACTGTACTGGCACGGAAAGAAACGAGACAAAGAATCAGCATGGTCACATAGTTCTGCTCACGTAATATCACAGTTAGCTCAGTGCTTTAGTGAGTAGAGATTGTTTACTTTTCTTCTTTTAACTTTCTCACTCCCCTAGCCATCTCTTGTTAAAAGCTAAGGAAGATAGGCTCGTATCATATTTATACATATGAATATTGTCTGATTCGATCATAGTTAAAGAATGGTACACTCCCCAGTTTTGTTTCTCTAGTAAAGGTTAAAAAAGAAAGGAAAACGAATACAGTGGGTTTTGTTGAGTTGAGTACTTCCAGTCTTTTAATTGATCAAGGAATCTGTGTCTGGAAGTCTTAAGTTCAGTCAATTTTCTCTATTTTTCTGTATCTTCTTCTTCTTGTATATTAATTTAATGCATGGAGAGGGGAGTAGAGAACGAGTTCATAAATAATTCCTGATCTGGTTATTTTTATTTGTAGCTAATGCTATGGTTGGACCACGAGCATGGGTAGGAGGATTCTTTAACCGAGCCAACAATAGAAGATTTGGAAGTGACAGATTTCTTAACTATACCTTGATTCCTATTCAGGTGATTAGGATGTGCTCTTCATTACGTTTTCATATTGTATACTGTATTTTGAAGGAGAGAGCAGTGCTCCTTATACCCGTATGCTGGCTCCTGTAGTACATGTTCTTTTTAATCTATGGCTGTGGATATTATAATTGTACAATAACAATAGTTTCGCTGTGGTCAGTGATATTGTTTGTACTCTCTTGAGGTAACTCGCATATATATTCTGATTTCTGCCAGGAAGAAAGACTGCAAGGACTTAAAGATCGGCTAGGAGTACCTTATGATGAGGCCCGGATCGAACATCAAGTATGCTTTTTGCACATTTTCCTTTCTTCTCTCGATAAGTGGTCATTGTTGAGACTCCACTAAATTTGTTACAGCATTGACATCAGACTGTGTGAATATGACGCGTGATATGAAATTATGTAATGCTTGTTTTCCTTGTGATGATATGATCTGTATGTAATGATTTCTTTCTTTAAATAGAGGTAGGGAGATCTGAACTGCATAACATTTTTCAACCTTTAACGACTTCATAGTCCGACTCCATTACCAGGAAGCTCTTCAAGCCTTGTGGGATGCTGCCTATCCAAATGTGAAGCTTAAAGGTATGATATCTGAGCAGTGGAAAGATATGGGCTGGCAGGGAGCAAATCCGTCGACTGATTTCAGGTGCAGTTCCATCTCTAGTTTCTCAATGATACTGACATGAGTTGATACAATTTTTACATTATTTAGTATCAAACCATGCATATGTATTTGGTTCGACTTTTCTCACCCCGTCTGAATACTCCCTCATCTTGACCAATTTAGTGAACTCATTATAATTCGTATTGGCTTCAGGGGCTGTGGTTTCCTTTCACTCGAGAACTTGCTCTATTTTGCCCAAAATTACCCGGTAAGTTTGTCAGTGGTGGCTTCCAAGAGCTATTTCTCCGTGTGATAAATTTTTGCAGTTGGGTATAATACCATGTTTTTTCACTAATATGAAACATTTGAAGGCTACTTTTAATAGGTTACTTCTAAAGCAATCTGGAGAGCGTTCTGAATGGGAGTACCCGTTTGCTGTCGCTGGCATTAATGTTTCTTTTATGCTGATTCAGATGCTCGACTTACATTCAGGTGTGTCGTATAAGCACGTTGTAGTTGACTAGAGTTATATACGCAGCATTCTTTATCACAGACCAATTATATGATTTTTCTTCACCTCATCT
The DNA here is from genome assembly GCA_026008535.1 of Perilla frutescens. Taxonomy (NCBI): domain Eukaryota; kingdom Viridiplantae; phylum Streptophyta; class Magnoliopsida; order Lamiales; family Lamiaceae; genus Perilla; species Perilla frutescens. The sequence continues at coordinate 16,488,246 of BRKX01000007.1, read as the reverse complement.
TACAGAAAAACCAAGATGTCTTCCTGGGTTTAATTTTCTCACATTATTAGGAGGTAAAGTAGTATAAAATCTCGAGTTTTGGAACTGTTTTTCTCACATTACTTAATGAGAAGTATTCTTCATTCAACTGCAGAAGACGAAGATGCATTCGACATCCTCTATTGTATAGCTTTCACGATGATGGACGCTCAGTGGCTTGCCATGCATGCTTCATACATGGAGTTCAATGTACTCTCTCTCTCTCTCTCTCTCTCTCTCTCTCTCTCACACACACACACACACACACAAACACACACACACTGACACACACACACATAACAAGATATATGGTTGATTTGTTCAGGAAGTTCTACAAATAACAAGAACACAATTGGAAAGAGAATTGTCATTGGAAGATGTTCGTAGAATACACGATTTGCCAGCTTATAACTTTTTGTTTCATGAGTAACTTAGTCCAAGATTTAGAAGCAGTGGAGTTTTCGCAACGTTGATTCTTCGTCTATTTGCTCTGTTTTACGGCATCAAAGATGTGGTTCGAGTATTTAGAGCTGCACCGGGCGGAGTAATCTACCCGGTGCAGCATCTACCTTCATCTATTACGGGCAAAATCCCACTCGATCGATTGGAGACGAGTCTGATCGTGTGGATGATGTAACATTTGATGTAATATTGTAATTTATTAATTGTAGCATCTATACAAAAATGAGGCTCTAATGTGGAATACATAGCTTCCTATTCTTGTGCAGTAGATAGATGTTACATTGGTCTATACGCACTAATCCATGCACTTTTAAGACTTTTTTGACATTCTCCGACTTAATTTTTAGATGATTACTCTCTCTCTCTCTCTCTCTCTCTCTCTCTCTCTCTCTCTCTCATTTGCAGCATGACATGCGTAGCTGTTGCACGAGTGAGCCACAAAGGCAAAAAAAATAAACTATGATTATACATCCAATATATACAAGTTTTTCTACTAAAAAAGTTTGAGTGGAATCATCACGCAAGGGAGCTATAGGAAATTTATAATGGATAGCAAAGAAAGCATTGAACTCTCTAGATTCTCTAGTGGGAAGTAATAATGATCATGCTCTCTATTTATTTTATTTTTTAAATTTAATTCTAAGTTCGAATAAGATCTATTGGATAACCATGAGATTCACTTTGATTTGTTACTCCTTTTTTATGTATGATAATTTTGGCTCTTATAATATATTTTAGAACACAATTAATATTCTTTTAAGTGGATATATATGCCCCCACGCATCATTTATATTTTCAGATTTTGCTTCAATTTGGCAAATATATAGAAGATGTCTCTATAATACTAAATTGCTTATTTGTTATATATTATTCCTCTAATAGGTAGTCACCAAATAAAAGTATATAAAAATTTGTTACTAATAATGATAATATTATAAGGAGGTTTCTCTAATCATCCTTACTATTGAGTTTCTTACATACTGTAAGATTCATTGATGAAACAAAACATGAGCTTAAAATATTAAAAATAAATAAATAAATAAGATGGTAATGCTCATGCAGCATTGAAGTATCCAATATATATACTAATAAATACAACCAATTCCAAATAGTCCAACCCTTTTTTTTAGTGGATATAGACCAACCTTGTTGACAAATAGTTTGTACGTAAATTCTTATGTATTATTGTATATATGGAAGTTGATTGTTGGTTGTTACACTTGCATCTTGTGATTAATGTAACGTCGTTTTTTCAAAGATAAGCAAGTGAAATAATAAATGTTTTACTTATGTGGACCAAAAATAAAAAAAAAATGAAGTGGATCACTCGATAAAAGTCAAACTAAACCAGGTTTCCAGAGTCATGAAGAAAAAAAAATATCAATTTCAATTCCCAACAACCAACCAAGAGCAGTGAGCAATGGTGATAGATGAGATGTGCTTCAACAAATTATTATGTTCGTCCCATAATTGTTATTTTCCATGGATATATTTTCACACAGATTAAGAAAATATATTTAATATAATTAGAAAAATTAAAATTAGATAATTTTTTTTACTACACCTCTTATATAATGATTCAAAATTAAATGATTATTAATTTTAAAGAATATTAAATAAGAATATATTAAAGGAATGCAAATTAAATACACATCTAATAATAAAGAAAGTAGACTGTAGTTTTAAGATGGACAAAAAAAATTATAATTATGGGACATGGAAAGTGTACAATATAGATTCCTCTTATACGTCCTCGTCATTTATTAAAATAATGCATTTTTTATGGTAGAAAGTTTAATTGTAGTTTTTTATTTTGCTGGAGATCACGAGTGGATCACTCAGAAATAACGTGTTAATGGGATTCGAACTAGGATTTTTCAATGATAGCGAGATCATTATTCCACCGACAAAATCACCCTCGAAGAGGGAAAATTTAAGCTTAAAATTCATAATGTATCATGTGATTCAAGAGAAATTCATAATTATCACGTGTCACGATCCTTAATTATAATTATGAATAGCACCACATGGGATAGCACAGACTTTCCTTAGTTCGATGTGGGAAACAATTTATCAAAATATTTTAGTGAAAGTGAGGATTATAAACTTCCATTATTGAATACAATAAAATAATTGATTATTTATCTATTTATGTTGAGTATTGGATAGAGATATTTCATCCCGTCATTGTCGAATGGGCATGCCATTCCAGCAAAAAAACATAGTACCATTTGGTGGTAAATAAAAAATAAAAATAAAATTCAACAATTATAAATGGATCATCTTTTTTGACTAATTATTATTCGATTAAATCTCTCCTCTAACAATACAATATATCCACGAAGCACCTTCCATTTGCTGTTTTCGTAAATCTCTCTTAATCAAATTTATTGTACATCATTTATACCGTGACATTTATATCTCATACGTAATTTGTAGGCTATTATACTCATAAATAAGAGTAGCGTTTATAAAACTACACTCACAAATAGAAACTATAGATTTTCTCTCTCAAAATTAAAATTAGAAAAAAAAAAACGCAAGGGTAAGCAGCAAATATCTCTAATCATTGATGGACATTTTATTCAAAGTTTCACACCTAGTTTTGGGACTCCTGTCCAAACAGGATTTGCACTTAAATTGTCGCCCCACAAAATATGTCACTTTTTCTTATTTCCATTTCTGCCCCCCTACATCCATTTTATTATGTCCTTTTTTTTTCTAAAGATTGCAGCGGTCGTATATATTGAGTGAATTTTTACTTATGTCTAATAAATTGTAAACTACACGAAAAAAAGAAAATCTATTAGGAAAATTCGGTGTGACTAGTTCGATCTTGAAGGTTGTTTAACGAAATTCAAACTCGAAATCTTATCATTTGATAAGTCATTAATTTACATACTTAAATCTCTATCTACTACAAATATATATATATATATATATATACATACACGTGCGCTTATAGTTTGGACTTTGGAGGCATGAAAAACTAGTCAAATTATTGTCATGAACCCCTTTTTTTCCCTCACATAAATGTAAGAATTTTATTTTTTGGCTTTTATTATAGTTATAATTATAATAATTGGATGGTGTGCAATTATTTAGTCAACCTTCTAAACTTTTACGAATCATAAATTTAAAAAATGTAACAGGAAAATTCATAAGACTACTCAAAGCACTCATTTAAAGGGATAGTTTCCCTTTAATCACCGAAAAATAAAAATTTCAATGATCATACCACTATTTATATATATGGATTAGTTATAATAGGTAGTCCACTTCCCATTTTCACACAGATTAAGAAATTACATTTAATGTGTATTGGAAATATACAATTTACAATAATTATCATATATTGCCCTTATTTTTTACTATATTAATTGCATTCATACTATATTAAATAGGGTTATATTTGTAAAAGAATATTTAAATACAATCCCAATTTAGAATATGACTATAATTTTGGGACATCCCAAAAAGGAATAATGGACTATAATTATGGGACGGAAGGAGTATAATTTTAGTGTTTTTTATTGTATTTTGGTGCTAAAACATTCAGCACTAATATACAATAAGAAAAATATTAAAAATAAAAATAAAAAATAACATCAACATACAGTGAGAAAAACATTAAAATTCCGTTTCGAAATGTTTGTTGTTTTAGCTTTTTTATATAGAATTAACAATTAATTTTATGGACAAATATACACATCCCTCATATATGTCATAAAATCTAATTCATCTATATTTTCCTAAAAAATAACAACATTTTCTCTCTCCATATATTTTTCTCTCTCTATTTTGTTAGAATCAAGAAATCTTGTAGGATTTGAGAGGGTTAAAATTGAGAGAGATGATATCAAATTATAAAAAACAACAAACACTTTGAAACAAAACAAAAAACCTAAAACAACAAACATTTCGAAATGGAGGGAGTAGTAAACAAGCACCGTTCTCATATTCGTACACGAATTACTAGTTCTCATTTGAACCAAATAATATATCACTATATATATATATATATATAAATGGGATGTAGTTGTGTAATAGAGAAATAAAAAATGTGAGAGATTTGTAGGTCCATTACATCTACCTCAAGAGATTAACTTGTCCACCAACAAATGCATCACTTTAAACTTGGCCCGCATGAATTTACTCTAATCTTAAACAAAATTTCAAGGCAAAAACACGTGTTCCTTTTAGTTATTCATTTTTTCTTTTGACAAAAAATATCTTTGAGAAGTGTATTTCTTTGCAGTTTGCAACCAAAAACAATAAATTAACAAGTCCTATCATTCGCGCGTCACACACATATTGGAATGTAATTACAATTATAATGCTTTATTTTATATCCATGCATATATGATATATTTTTATTTTTAATACATCTATACAAGAAATGGGTTTGAGATTTTGCATATATATCCTTCAATTCCAATATCAATTATGGCGTGTTGTTAACAATTGCTTACTTCTCAAAAAAAAAAAAAAATTGCTTAGGTAAAACAAAACCTATATTATGTACTACTAGTTTACTACTATATGAGTCATCTTAGTTTTTTTTTTTTTAAATAAATAAACTTGTTCTTGAACTTGAACCTATATATTAACTAATTTCTTGATTTTTTTTCCATATTTCGGCAAAGATATATTCGGATGCATTATCCTAATAGTATATATTAGTTGATGAATATATTTATTTAAATAACTGCGATGATGTCTCCTGGTCATTCCTGCAGAGTAGGGTTCACATGAGAACCATTCCCCATGTGGGAACTAGGAACTAATCTCAACCATACAATGCTTTAATCTCAATGGTCCAAATTTAAATAAAAAGGTGGTGCCATAATGGTAAATATGAGGAAGTCAAACTTACCCTGGTCAAAGCTGACATCAGCATCCTTACACAAAATTTATTTAAACTTTAAACATTCATAACTTGCTCATTTTTCATTAGATTAACGTAAATTATATATCAAATTAAAGCTCTTTTCGTGCTCTTTCATTTAAGATCCATTGTTCATATGTTTATTCGAAAATATATTTTTTCGTCCATAATAGCGTGATGTTAAACTCAGAATAGCATGATAAAATATTCACGATAACATGAAAGTATACACATAATAGCATGAAAAAATATTCATAACAGCATGAAAAAATATTCATAAAACACATAAATTTTACTCATAATAGCAGTAGTATTGTTCGTTAATAGTAGGACATTAACTGTTCATACTAGCATGTATATATATTCATATTAGCATGTATATATGTTCATAATAGCATGATAGTACTCTCATTTTAGCATAGCGAAATTTATAAGAATAGACAACGGTTTTAAAGTGTTGTCTATATGATTTTCGAAAATTATGCTCAAATATTACAAGTTTGCCACTCCGCCTTTGACCAAAAATTGACTGAATCTTAGCCATCTAAATCAAAGCAATGGATGGATGAGATGAGTTCCTAGTTCTCACATGGTGGTTGGGTTCTCATTTGATCTGTTCTCCATTCCTGCATATATTAATTATATGAATCGCATTTATTTTTAAATTAAAAGCTTTATAACCTTATTAAAATTAAACTTGAGATATTTTTGTAAGTTATTCCCTACAACACAAGTTCGGAAATCAATCGATGAAATCCACCTTGATCATTAAAATTTTGACTTAAATTTTTCAGAAAATGGGAAAAGTATTCTGTAACTTTCACGACAGAAACACAATCTGGTAAGATGTGACACAATGATTCATGTTAGTTAAGTTGATTTCGTAGACGGTATAAAAACAACATGAATATATCTAAACTTTATTTCTTTTTTCTTTCCTAAATACAAACTATATATATATATATACATGACTATAAAAATTAATAGTAACCAATAAACTAATAATCCATACAATAAGTAGATCGATACAATTCAAGATCACATATAAATTTAAAAAAAAAAAAAAAGATCATGTATCGAATTAATATGATTAAATTAATTGAACGCTGATTAATTAATATAAAAAATGAGAAAACTATCCACACGCGCTCGACAAGAGTTTGTCGACAACGAACTAACGGCACATGATGGGCCAACGCTTTTTGGAAACACGCTTTTGCAACTCAACTGAAATATAAGCGCATACAACATGTGATTTGGTCCCCCTATAGTCGGGTTTAGCTCGTGACTCAACATTTTATTTATTTTTTGATTCAATAACATGTGAATTTATATATATATATATATATAGCATTTGATTCAATGATATATATGTATTTTTAATGAATTTTTTGAACGATAAAGTCTCTTCTTTTAAATTTTTAATATTTTTTTCAAGAAAATTGTTTGTTTTGAAAAGGTAACATATCGTGCTTGAGATGGACTATAAGAGTTCATTACATATTTGATATTACTCCTAAATTACTAAAACTCCTACTTATATATATTATCTTCTCAATACACACACACTTAATTATATTCCGGTATATCATTTAATGTAGGTATTCTAAATTTCAATGTCAATCTTCTTCAAATTTAAACTTTCTTTTGGTTCAATTTTGGAAAATATATTGAGTGTATGGAAATTTTTTGCTATATTACACAGCATAAACTCGTGTATTTCATATGGATGAAACTGAATTAATACAAACTCATTTTACCACGTATTCCATCCGTTTCAAATTAATTATAGTTTTAAAATTTTAAAATTTTCATTTATTCGGTGACAGTAATCATAAATGGTTACTGTCTGTCGGAATCTAACCTAAATGACTCATCATATCGTATCTATATTAGACTTGTCATATAACATTTTCATCTCCCAATAGATGAACACCGTAATTTTTTTTATAAAAAGGTTGAAGCGTTGAACTAATCAATTGAAAAGTTTTGTATTGTTATTATTTATCCAAATTAATTTGTTTTCTTGTTATTTAAACGTTAGACTAAGTAATATGTGGTACCCGCATATATATGCAGACATAAATATATGAATGTGAAATGACCATATTAACCCTAGTCGTGTAAGTATAAGAAAAACTGCATTTAAGTGTGAACACGAATGCATCTGCAATAGAAAATGTGGCAATATGTCCAGCCACTGGGCCCCATCTTTCTTATTGTGTCACAGACTTATCCACAACAGTTCTCTTTTTCTTTTTCTTTTTATATTTCCTTTTAAATTTTGCATTTAATTAATACATCACAAGATTTGTTGTACTAATAATTAACAAATTAATTAACAGGGATTAGTGCTAATGTGCTACGAGTCAGCAACAATATGAGTTAAACCACTTCAGCAAAATTATGAATATTTAGGAGAAGTACTTTAAATATTTTATTTATTTAAATTTTTTAAACCTAAATTCACTCTTTATTTGTTGTACATTTATATAGACTACTAACCTGTTAGCAACATCTGAAACAGTCAAATTTATTCCCATGCAATCAGAAGAAACAAAATACAAAACCGGCTGCAGATTGCTCTGGTCACTCAAAATCGGGGGGAGAGAGAGAGAGAGAGAGAGAGAGAGAGAGAGAGAGAGAGAGAGAGGCAAACACAAAGATCTACTGATTTCATGTACAAAAAAACAAGATTCTGAAACTTTACTAATCAAAGAAAATGTGCAAAGCCTGAAAACATCGTTCATCAGCACAACCCCTTGTACAGTACATCGATCGATCGAGTAACAAAACACACCAATATAAACTATCTCAAAGTTAACAGCTCCAAGGACTTCCCTCTCATACACTTGCTTCATAACAAGCTAGCTCTTGCAAATCTCGAAACACGAAGGGCGTCAACGTTAGTCTCACTTGTCCTAAAATATCAACAAAAACGAGCTATATAACCGGATTTCTACAACTCTGAGGTCACTCGATGCACTCATTCTTCCCGGCAAGACTCAACGACGTGCTTGTAGAAGGGCGGCTCCTAATGCACAACCTATCTCTCGTGGGGCTTCAGAGACAACTTTAGGTGTGTTAGTGTGCGTTAGCCATGCCTCATTCCCATGAAGTAGTTGAAGTCGTGGTGTTGGACCCGTAATTGCTTTAGCCATGAGTCGGCCACGCTCAATAGCGACACCATTCTCTCACGGTCCCGACCATTCTTGTCAGATAGCCACACATCTCCTTGCATTTTGTAAGTGGACAAACCAAAGGGAGGGAGGGAGATGCTTTCCCCTTCCTTTCTTTTCCTCTTGAAATTCTCAACTTCGTCTTCTAAGTCCATATCTGTTATGATCCAGGCATTTAAGCGCGTTTCAAGAAAATGGAATGGACTTCTGGAAAGAGACGAGGATAGAGTTCATACCTTGAAAAGACGAAGAAAGGGTGTGGTACGTGAGGAAGCACGTTTGCAAGTCTCTAATGGTTCTACCAGTAGGAATGTGATAGATAGGGTACCTGGATGTCATTCGGGTTGAGAAGGGTTTACTCGAGCAATCCATAATTTATTGATTTCATATGTGAAAATCAATAAAGACATTGATATAATAGTTACACGTAGAGATGCTAACCAGGCAACCGCCATCCAACTAGCTGGTGAAAGATCTACACTTCTTAACGACATTAATCCGGGGTGTCTTTGGGCTAAGCTACTAATCTGAGAAGCAGAGAATCAACAGTTTCAGCAAATGTTCCCACACATATTTACATGTTAATCAAATAAAAACAGAGAACGTCGGGCTTCACATTTGAACAGATAATAAATTCAAGATGGGAAAGCAAGAATATATTCCACACAGCAAGTGATTTACAACACAAAAAGGCCAGAAAATCATGATCATGCGAAAGTAGAATAAAGACGACCTCCTATAATGGACGGGACTATAATTCATAGGGAAACCGGCCAAGAATGTTGGTTCATTTTCAGAAGTCAAAAACATGTACAGGACTTTTTACAATATGCCCTATTATTTGATTCTAACATATCACATTCATATAAGCTGCTTCTCCTTTATTGATTCCTCACCGATATTAGTTACTGTGTGTAGAAGTAACTACCAATTCTAAAGCAAGAAAATATGATAACAATAAGAACATTGAGAGCTCATAACCTTGGTACACAACCGTTAAAGGGTTACCTTGTCCGTGAGAGGGACCCTTCCGTAGGGGGATGATCTTTCAAAGTATTGAAGGTAAAGATTACCCAATCTTTCATTCTGATGCCAGAAGCTATCCTGCTCGCATATCCCTTCTTCTGACGAGCATCCATCCCACCTCGACAACTTTTCACTCTCGCTCTCATCACTAAACGAATCACTAAACGAGTCTCTTGTTTCGCTTACAGAATCACTCTCTTCCCTAAAGCAAATTCATCAAATCAGATAATACATATTCGTATTTTCAGTTTAAGTAAACATCAGAAGTAATGCAACTCAAAATCAATACGAATTCATATCATCTGATCAATTGCAACGCATAACACGCATTAAACCCTCAATCAACAGAATTTTCAAATGAGAAGAAAATCACCAATCTAGTAAACAAAAGATTTCTGGGAATAACAGCATGATAAGGCGAACAAAATCGATGAGAACTCAGTCAAATCCAATTCACAAAACAAAGATGAAGTGCTGATTAACTCTGCAAATGCAATTACCTCAAACAGTTAACAGATGAACTGCTAGTGAAAATCTGGATAGCAGAGAGATAAGGCACGAAATACTGAATTAGATTTTGATCATCGTCGGAAACAATCGGAATTCCGGCACCATAAGCACTCCATTCATCAAAGGTATTCCAAAGATCAGCAAGAACAAAATAGTCAACTTTTTCCCTTTCCCATGGATGCCATAGCCTATTAAGCTTCCTTGTCTCACTCTATTACGCCACCAGGAAAAAAAAGGTAATACCAAAACAAATAAATTAAAAAATCCCATCAATCAATAGATAAAGGAAAATCATAAGAACTAAAAAATTGAATTATATATATAGATAAAGATACACATAATATAAGCAAATAACATCATAGGAAAATGATGAAAGCTTCAAACAATTTAACATGATATATGTGGAGTCAGAGAAAAGAAAACGTGCAACTGATCGAAGATTATAATTTCGGGAAAGGGAAAAAAGAAACCTTGGACAAGAACTGAGATGGGACCACGGGGGTTGTGCAATCCAAGAAGCTTTCAAGGTTTGTCTGCATTGAAACCTTGTCAAAGATCAACATGATTTCCTTCAACACGCCGAGATAGATAGAGAGAGAAAGAGAGAGAATCAGACCAAATTCTCTCTCCTAGCTCTTTTTGAAAACAGAGAAAGTTGCAGAAAAGAGGAGGGAGAAAAACAGAGGAAGGAAAAACAAAAGGATTTTACGAGGAGAGGAAGGGAGAAATTGACGGGATTTTCTTTCTCTTTCTATATGTGCGTGAGAGAGAGAGAGAGAGAGAGAGAGAGGAGAGAGAGAAGGTAAAAATTTGTCTAAGAAACAAAGATTACTACCCTTTGACGTTTGGACAAACCATTGGCAAAACACCGCAAGTCTTTATCAATTCCACTTTTGTTTTTTCCCCTCACAAATTCAATCTATCAACAAGATTTCTGATCACCGGAAAAACCGGACTCCGATCAGATTTCAGCTAAAACCCAAAAATTTTCAATCTTTCTCTAACCAAAGCCCGGATTTTTTTCTTCGATAAAATTTTCGCCCATCAATTTAGTGGACACGAAAAAGCCACACACACAAACCCAAAATTCTATTCAAGATCAAAAACAGCTCACATTTATATAACATTCATTTTCAATTTTTCCCGGAAGAAAATGACATGCACCTTGTTTCCGAAATTCCAAGATAACCCCCGCAAATTACGCTATTTGTGTGTGAAAGCAAACGGGAAAAAACTTGGAAGAGAAGAAGTTCTAATAAAAACTACCCAAAAACGTTTGATTCACGCGAACACAACCGAAAGGGCTGGCGTTTTCTGAGCATAAAAACTGGTTCTTTTCTCTCTTTCTATACTCGCAATCAACTCAAATCCATGGGTTTTTTTTTTCTTTTTCCTTTTCTTTTTTCTTTTCTGATAAAAAAGGGAATCAGCTTTTCTTTAAAAAGCGAAACCGAACTGATGTAATTGTGCTGCGTCTCTATATCAAGTTATCAACTTCGAAACCAGAATTTTGGTCACCACTGTTAAAGCAGGTGCCCGAATGCGTGTGCGATCGGTGCCAGTGCTGTGAGAGAGAGAGAGAGAGAGAGAGAGAGAGACAGAGACAGAGGCTTGAGAATTATGAACGCTAAAACAGAAGTTTGAGATTTTCTTTTTCTTCTCATTTATGGCATTATCTGTCAATCTTTTCTCCACTGAAAGATACGTCTATTTAATTCTTGGATTTATGTTTCTAATATTGCTTTAAATTTTTATTCAATTTATATCATTAGGGAAGTTCCAACTAATTCTATTTAATTTTGTGTTAATTAAGTGAATTTTTTTTTTTTTTTTATACTCACACGAGATTCGAACTCCTGATCTTTTAGCTGATATTTTTAACTCGAGCTATTTAACACATCCATTAACACAACAACGGGTAATAGTTAAAAAAAAAAAAAAAAAAGCTAAAATTTTCTAATCCAACCTAAATCACTGAATTGGTCTACGGTGTTTTTGTTTTGGGTCAAAGAGAACTACTACGGTCTGTTTGGTTTAGGTAAAATTTTGGTTTACTAAGTAAAATTTTAAAATCAACCAAGAGGTTATCATTTTTTTAAATGTATACGACTGGTATTATGATTGTGCAAATATGTTATTAATTGAAAATGTTTTTTGTTATTATTTATTCGGATTAGTACACGCGCGACATTTCATTTGTATGGATTAATGGTTACATAAATATTTATTTCGTAGAGAATCTCGCGCAAAATCATTTCACGTGTTAAAATCTTTAAAACGGGTTAAAATCTAAATTCAAATATAACCGAATACTATCAAAATTATAAATATGCTATTGAATATGAATTTGAATCCAAATATTGATTCATATTATGAATTTTGATACATGCGATGACGATTTCTGACAAGTTTTTATTATTATTATTATTATTATTATTATTATTATTATTATTATTATTATTATAAGGTTCGTTTCATCCGTAATTTTCATCCAAAGAATAGGAAAAACACTTTTCCAAGAGTTAGACCAAACAAGACTAGGTATTCTCTTTTTTTTGAATGTATTAAAAAATGACTTGGTATTTTCTATTATTCAAGTTGGGTATAAATAATATTTAATACGGTACAAATTGTGAATTGTAGACCATTCAACTATGGGAATTTGATTATCACCATTTACAAATTACAATTATGCATATCTATTATTTAGGATCTCAAATTAATGGCATATAATTTTTACATTCCAACGATAAATTGTGAGCATTTATTTGACTCTATCCAATTGCAACAAAATAAAATTAACCGAATTGGTCGGTGCGTTTTTATGACGAATGATGTATGCATATACAGGTTTGTATTTTGGGTCGAACGAAATTAGTAGGGATTATTTATTTTTTAAAATTCTTAAAGCACTATTTCGTACTTTTAAAGTTTTGACGATAGTTAAAAGGGTGTTGCTAATTTGCTATATACGCTACTAAATTTTTAATATGCACCATTAATGAATTTAATTAAAAAATAAATAGTTATTAGTTATTAATTTACTAAAATATCCTACTCTCAAATTAAAGAGCTGAAATCAGTTTTTAAAAAACGATGCCAACGCCCCCTTCTTCTTCTTCACCAATCTCCATTGGATTCGCCTACAAACCCACCCTTAGCCCCCATTCTTATTTCTTCCACACAATTTCTTCATGCTCTAACATTTCTAATTGAGCACCTTCAGTCCGCTATGTCAAAACTTTTTTCTTTTTTTTTTTTGAACGTACTGTGCATAATCCAAATATATTTTTCAAAAAAAATGATGAGGTTCAAAATTGTTTTTTCAAGTACCATAGTGTGATTTTGAAAAATTATTTTCGAAATTCTTAGTCTACTTCAAAAAGTTTTATTTCTAACAAAGTTTTTCAAACGGGAATGAATGCATGATTCATTGTGAATGGAGGATGAAAAATCAAGGAAGGAGAAAAGTCGGCTGACGGGTGAATTGAGAAAATTAAAGGATGAAAGAATTGAGGAAATGGCAGCGGCAGCAGCGGAGGAAAGGAAGACCGGTCGTTGCAGCATTGGGTTCTCTGATCTCTTTTTATTAAATTGATTTAAATTGAATTTTTTAAGTAGAGGGTAAAAATGAAAAAAATGTGTGGTGTATAAAGTAAAAAATATTGAAAAAAATGATAGTGGTGGTGTATGTAGTAAATATGGTATATGTTGAAAATTTAGTAGTGTATATTGCTACATCCTGGACAAATTATATGCATTTGGCTTAAAATCATATTTTAAAGAGTAGAATATGTGGAAATCTCTTGCGATATAAAACTGTTGCGTGAAATCATTTGGTGTTGAAAGAAGTACATCGAATATATTTTTGGATGACAAGGGTAATTCGTAGCCTCTATCAATGTGTGTACTTAATAAATCTCACACTTGTGTAATAGTATACAAAATAAACAATTACATTGAACATATATATATATATATACACTCCTCAAGAATTGGAACATTTTTTCCTTTTCTTTTTTTCTATTTTCCAAGTCGGGCAAATGACGATAGCTATAGTTGTGGAAAAAAAATGATTGACCAAAAACCCTATTACATTTATAAGAAATTCTTAATCAATTGGTATGCATAAATGCTAATAGATTAGATCGAGTAGCACGAAATTATTTACCTTTTAGATTTTAAGACGAACTGTTCAGTGTATTGGGAGTTTATGCATGTCAGATTTTCTTTGTCAACAAATTAATATCCAACTTGGCATGATTTTCCAATACATTTGACTATTTCCCAAGTAATGCAGTTTACTGCTTCGGGAAGGAAGAAGAAAAAAAAGGAAAAACATATTCAATCACTCATTTAATTAACTTTAGGTATGTTAAATAGTAAATATTTTTATAATTTTTTTTAGGAAAGTTAGGCATCAACTGACTACCCCCTCCCGTTTTTATAATTGTCATTTTAAAATTATCCACAAACAAAAATCCACATAATTTATTAAGATGTAAATTATTGTGATAAACATACTCCTCTCTCCCCAAACCATATCAAATCCTATTAAAATATATATTTTCCTAAAATATAAAGACTTTCTATTTACATATGCATAAAATTGAGAGGGAGAGAGTGTGTGTACGTGTGTGTGTGTGTGAGAGAGAGAGAGAGTATGATAAAAGATAAATATGTTTAAACAATTTTTTTTTAAATGACAGACAATTAAAAAAATCGGAGGGAGTATTAATTATGTTATATATACTAGTTTAGTGAAGTTTGGAATTTACAATAATTTAATATAATATTGTATTAATTTTTTAAGAGCATCTCCATTAACAACATTTTGGTATCTGTTTTAGTGGGGATGACCTAGTGGTGGAGTGAGGTTTTTTGGAGACCAAAGGTCACGAGTTAGAATATTCTCAATACCACAGGTCGGGTGTGTGAGTAAAAAAAAAATATTTTGGTCTCTAACTACTCACACCAAATATCACACTGAAATCATTTATCAATTTACAGATACAAAATATTTTTAAAAATATTTCATTCATAGGTGCACCAAATTTCATTAGGGTGAAATGATGTGAAAACTGTACAAAAAATGAGTTTTAATGCAACAATGTATTTGTAAATCCTATGTGATGGATCATACTTAAAAATAAAAAATAGTTGTTTATTACTCAACTATCGTTCTCAACCGTTAAATGAAATCATTATTTCAAATACACAGGATTACAACCCGTTTCAAATTAAATGAGAGCCCATGGGATCGTACTTATACATGGCTATTAAAAATGATACCAAATATACCTCAAAAGAAAATTTGATACCAAATATAGGAATGTGATTGTATAATTGATTTTGATGTTTCAAAACAGAATATTAGAATTAAGAGTGAATATTTGGAACCAACGGAGCCTTTTCCTCTTTGTACTATTATTCCATTATGGCAAAACTCACCAAAACACACTAAATTTGTTGTTGATTTTATATCATTTCACTTCAACGGTGCACCATTTTTTTTTATTATTATTCAAAATAATTATTAAATATGCATGATGTCTTATTAGTATATACTTTAATTATAAATTATGTATTGATTAATAATTTTTAAAATTATTAATAACATAAAAATTGGTTTATAATTTAATTTTAATAGTTTTGTAAATTTTCTAAATAAATAAATTATTTCAATAATAATTTCTTAAAAACACAATCAAATGATTAATTAAGTTATAAAGAAAAATAGAACTCCTTTTTTTTAATGTGAGTTGGAGTTGAAAAAGTTTTTAGTGCTAAATTAAATTACACTATTTTTGTGTATAAAACCACACGAAAATGGTGCAACCCGAGTTGCCTTTAAAGTTTAACCATTGATAGTCTGATTCGTTGTGTTTTTTCCCCTTTTCTACTTTCATTATTCTATCGAAAACTCCACAACATTTAAATCGAAAAACTATAAATTTTAGTGTAAACAAGAAAAATGTATGGCCCTAAAAAAAATGTATGGAAAATTGAAATTAACTGAATGTAGAAAGTCTTGCATTCTAATTAGCTGTGGACACCAAATTAGCATTATTTCAATATGCATGTTTGCAGGGGCAATTCTAATGATTTGGTGACCTGAGTCGAGATGAAAAATGAGGTCTCTATTTTTTATTTTATAATTTAATAAATAAATTTAACAACATACATTATATGCAAAATATTTATATCATGGTTAAAATATAACTTGCCTAACAGTTATTCAATAATTCTTTTCTCAATTGACAACATAACTAGTCCATTCAACCTTTCTTGTGACACAGTTGATCGGAGGAATTTTTTTATGATCTTCAACTTTGAGAAACTTCTTTCTGCACTTATTACTATAACTGATATAGTCAACAAAATTTTGTAAACAATGTAAGCATTTGAGAAACATCTATCCATTTTCTTCAAATAATCAACCATATTAACTGCATATTTTATTTCTCTTGGCAAATAATATTTAAAGAATACCAAGTCATGCTTCATTTAATGCTTTTATGTTTAATATTTTTATGTTGTTTTAACTTTCAATATAGATAGATTTATAATTAAATAATAAAAAATATATTTTGAGTTTAAATAACAAATAATTAAATAATAAATAAAATTGGGGCCTTTGTTTAATGTTCTTTGTTGTTAATATTTTTATGTTGTTTTAACTGTCAATATAGATAGATTTTTAGAATTAAATAATAAATAATTATACTTTTGAGTTTAAATAACAAAGAATTAACAAATAAAAAAATTGGGGTTTGATTAGATTGCGAGGAGCTGTTGAAATAACAAAAAGAAAAAACAATTGGATTTTGCAGCGCAATACCACTAGGCTAACTTCATTACATATTCATTAATACCGATATATGTATTTATATAATAATTTTAAAAAATTGGGGCCCCTAATTTTTTTCGTATTTTTCGGGGTCTGAGGCGACCGACTCACTTGCCTCATGCAAGTAGCGGCCCTGTATGTTTGATGAGTATCAATCTCAATACATCCATACTATTGTAGAAATTTCGATTTCTCATACTATTAGAAATGTCATTTTAATATCCCAAACTATTGAAAAAACTAATCAAAAGGTGATCAATTAATCAATTTATAAAATTTAATCCCAAAATAATTATTCCGTCAACAAATTCAACAAAAAAATATGGCATGCCATTTTTCAAGTGCCATCAAAATAGCTTTGATGTTAGTTTTATTTAATTTTTTAGTAATTCGGACATTAAAAATGTCATTTTGAATTGCATATGATAGAATTGCAATTTTGGTAATGGCTCGTTTGCTAGAAAGTGGATAATTGGATAAGGTTTGATATGTTTGAGCGTCTTCTTTATTATCTTCTTTTCTTTCTTCCTTCAGATAAATCGAAAATTCCAGAGCATATCTTCCCACGGTTAAGGTACAAAAGATACTTCAAATATTTTTCTATTGAATCTTATCTCCTTGGGGCGTGGGCATAAGGGCCTATAAAGATATCAATATTATGTTCACTTTAATGTATTAAAATATTTGCAACATTTATATACGAGGCAAAAACTATTTTAGCCACTTTAACTTTAAAACATATTTATTTTAGTCAGTAGCTTTTAAACATATTTATTTTAGCCACTTTGGACGAAAATAACCTTGTACGCGCAAGGGTTGCGCACTGGACACTGCGCGCAACACGCAGGGGTAAAATAGTCATTATGGCTAAAATAAGTATGTTTAAAAATTAGTGGCTAAATTAATTTTTTTTAAGTTTGACCGGCTAGTTTTATATATTTTCACTTTATATATTATTAATATATTGTTTGGTTGACCATATTAAAATTCTCCATGATTTTACAATTCCTAAAATATTTAGTTACCATATATTGTGTAAATGTTTTAAAATAAGATTTTAATTAATATTTAGTCTATGATTTTTAATAATTATATTTGGTATTACATGCCACACTTCTATGGTGTGATGTATAATCAAATATACATGTTTAGCAGATATAAAAGTCCTTTCATAATCAAATGCTTTGTTTTTGTTAGGAAACATAATATTAGGTTGACATGGGTATCTATCACCTGTTATACTACCTATTAAATAATCACTAGCATGTAGCTTAGTTGGTATTCCTCCTTTTTATAAAGATGAGAGTTCAGAGTACAAATCTCAATTCTTCATCCCCAACTCACATATATATGTGTGTGCGCGCGCGCGCGCGTATGCGCGGGGGTGCTGGGCTTATCAAACTAGCCCTAATAGTACATTGTAGATTCGGAAATCTACAATTAATTGATTCAGTCCGGAGTAACGGTCAATCTGTGAAATAAAATCAAAAAATATCGTAAGAGCCAAAGATCGTCCGGGGGTGATTATCGTTAGGCCTCCGACACTCAAGTCAATAAAAGAAGAAAAGTAAAAAGAGATAAAATATGAAATAATTGAATAATTAAAGAGCTTAATAATAGTATACTTTAGCCAGAACGTGGCTAGAAATTAGGGGAAACGTCGTTCAATCCTAGAAGAACGTAAGAAAGATGCCCGGATGCTGAATCGCCGGTGTGGAATTAACTCAGAAAACAGTAAATTCAATGTTCTTAGGATATGATATAGAACTTGTAGGTATATCAGCGTAATCGTAAAATAAGGAGGGGGTCTTTTTTAATAGGTGGAGGTAGCAACTAGGATTCACGCGGATTGCGGAGAGGGTTGAAAAACATGCGGACTCCTCTGAACCTGTCAACCCTTCCAGATAAGACGGAATTCCAACGTTAATTCAAATTTAAAATTGAACTGTTATCTATTGAAAAACTGGTTGAACGACAACGTTCAACCCTCTTGGACCAGCGTAATGAGTTGACGAAAAATGATAACAACACGTGCTAAAGCCAATTCACAAAAAGTAATTAAAAAACCATCTCCTAACTTACCATGTCAACTTTACTTTATTTGTACAACCATCAGTCATAATTAGAAATTTGAGATCGAGATGTTATTTATGGAACTATTCCTATATATGTTAAGATGATACCAAACTTATTTTCAGAAGAAAAGGAAAAA
Source organism: Perilla frutescens (assembly GCA_026008535.1). NCBI lineage: Eukaryota > Viridiplantae > Streptophyta > Magnoliopsida > Lamiales > Lamiaceae > Perilla > Perilla frutescens. Next base: position 16,469,101 of record BRKX01000007.1, on the reverse strand, counting down.
TATCTATGAATAAAGCTTTGTATTACCGGAGCATTGAGATGACATTCCTTCAAAACAAAATAGAATAGAGTTAAAACTTAAAAGTATCACAAGCGTACGAATACAAACATATATACATAGATGAAACGTATAATAGAATTGAAAATTTGCATATTACACGTGTGTGTATATAAATGGGGCACATTTGTGTGAGACCGTCTAACGGATTTCTTACATTAGACGGATCTTCAACCCGGATCCGAATTGAATAAAATATATAATTAAAAAATAAAATTACTCGGGTATTACTGGATATAAAGTAAAGTATCACTATGTATGAAGTATCACTAACTGCGAAGTGAAGTATCATATTATACTCCACTTCTGAGTTAATGATACTTCATCTCATAATTAATGACACTTCATATGACAGTTAATGATACTTCACCAGATATATATCTAATGATACTTTACTTAATAGTTAATGATTTTTTTGCCAAATTTATATCTAATGATAATTCACTTCATAGTTAATAATTTTTTGTGTGAGTTTGGATCTTATTTGATCCGTCTAACGCAAGAGATCCGTTACATGATCTCATACAAGTTTTTGTGTGTGTGTATGTGTGTATTGAGAGAGAGAGATAACGCAATATTATTTTCTATTTTAGAGTTGGAAAAGTAATATATGCATATTCAAGCATGGAATATTAATGTTATTAATCAACACACTTTCATATTAATATATTTATAGTTACAACAAATTAACAATTCATGGTATTATCACAAAAAAAAAAAGTTGTGCAAAATTCTGAATTAAAGAAAAAAGGTCAAAATATGTGGTTTCGAGAATTACAATTATCCATTTAAAAAAAAATGTAAAACTTAAAAAAAGGTTGAATTTTGCCTAAAAGAATATTCGAGAAGGAGAAGAATATTTCCTTGCCCCGAAAGAGTAATATTCCATGTGGCCCCCTCGTTAAACCCTCTGAATATGAATATGTAAAGAAAAAGAATAATTTTACCATTATAATAATTAGTAGAATCGGATATATTCTATCCAATTTTTTCTATTTTTTTTTCAAAATTTTCTAATTTTGTATGTGCTGACAAAAAGAATATAAAAAGTAATAAAATGAAAAAAGAATGGCATTCAACTATTTTCAGACGCTCAAATTCACGTTCCATTATCTATGTCGATTTTTTTTTTTTGGATGAGTAGAAATATGTAGTTGACAATTTAATTACAAGCTTATCCATTCTATCAATTGGGTTAATTATCGACTAAATCATTATTGCATCAATATTGTTATTGACACGTGTTTGTTGAGCAATATTTATTTCTATATGCGAAATATTCTTTTACTTTTTTTTTTTTTTACAATTGAAGTCTTCTAGTGTAGCCTTCAAAAACATATGAAGAAATTGTATATCAATAATCTATCAAGTGCAGTATTTTATTGAGTTAAAAGACTCATATTGTATCCCTTTGTGGATGGCCTAGTGGTGTAGTGGTATTATCTTAAGGACAAAGGTCAGGGGCGGAGTTTATCCAGTGCGGAGTTTGGTAGCGGCTGCGGGTTACCCTCGAAAAAAAAAAAAAAAAAAAAACTCATTGTTCCTTGGAATGGCTAGTGAGTGGTGGAGTAGTGTAAGCTTTTGAGACCTAATATTTTAAATTTGAATCTTATCAATATCATTAGTTGTGAGTCTGTCACACCGAACTTTAAGCATTTCTCTTTTACAATTTTAAGTAGAGATCCCCTCCGCTTGGATATCCACATAAGGAAAAGATTATAAAAAATCATAACATGTTATTTGTAGGGGAATTGGGCTTTTGTTTACTATAATTTGGTATCGTGTATTTTAATTTAAATATATTCAAAATTGGGCCGATCTCGTTATCATATATATTCAACTTGTTCGTATATTTGTGTCCACCATCCTAGTGCATCAATGAGAATATTCATAAGCATGACCAAATTAATATATCGACCAATAATGTGACATAACTACACAAGTTGTCATGAAAACGAACCACTCCCATTTGAGAACTTTTCGAAGTTCAACTTGTTAAAAAGTTGTTTGCGACTCGATTTGGATAATATTTGATTTTTTTTAGAGTGGACCTTTTAATAGACTCGTGAACTTTGCTCATAAAAAAATATGGAATTATAGTTGTTTGGGTTTTATATAATTTTTATGTACTTTGACTTATAATAATAAGATTGTATTGAACTAGGCAGTATAATATAAAATTTGATATGTTGACCATGATTATTTGATCATATGAGATATTAATATTACATTTGATTGGATATATTATATTATAATACTAGCGACTTACATGTTTTATATATATATATGTAAGTTTTTTTTATATATATGTATAATTAGGATAACATGCAGTCTCTACATGGGTGCACGCCGAAAAATTATATGCTACCCCCAGGGTATTACCCAAATGTCACAATAGGTGTTTTGTAGTGTCACAATAGGTCTATTGTGACACTTTGAAGTGTCACAATAGATCTATTGTGACACTTCGGGTAGTACCCAGGGGTAGCGTATAATTTGCCGTGCACACCAGGTAAATTACACTCCTATTTTGCAAATCCAGGGGTGACAGACAACACACAAGTCCATCCCTAAGGGAACACACACACACACACACACACACATATATATATATGTAACACAAATTTCGAGTATTTAAATTAATAAACACCGAAAAATCGTACAAAGAAAATATTTTGGATTGAAATTATAATTTGTGGTTCGATTCTCTATCTAAATCTTCTGATTCTTCTCTTCAAAAATTGTTCATCGTCGTTCTTCAAGATCTTCAAGTTGTTCTTGCTTTTCGATCTTCAGGAACCTGATGCTTGGAGGTTTATAACGTCAATTCGAAGGATTTTCATCTTGATTCTGAATCAAACGTCATTTTTGGGACGATTTGTTGAAGAACGCTTTGAATCTTCGAGTTGTTCTTGAGGATTTGAGGTTGATAACGCCGATTGGAGAGCCGAGCACCTTGGATCCGGATCGAACGTCGAGTTTGGGATGATTTCTGGGGAAGAACGCGAAGAACGCCTTGAATCTCCAACTTGAATGCCTTGAAGATTGAAGAGAGCTTTCTCCGACGAATCCTTCTCCAAACTTGAGCTCTTGAACTTGTTCCCATTTCCCTTAGCCAAACCCTCTATTTATAGGCAAATGAGGGTGCATTTAGGGCTTAGGTGGCGACGTCTCATTGGTCCATTTGTTAGGGCTTATGTGGCATAATTTTATTGGTGCCTTGTACCCTTTATAATTCTCTACAACAACATGGCCATTTCTTGTGTGAGCTCGTTTATGTGTCGTATTTCCATTGGTCGAGATTTTTCCACATATTGAATACCAATTTATTTATTTAATTTAGGAATTAAAATTCCTAAAATATAAATAAATGATACAATTTGGATATTTCAATTGTTTAATTTCCACGTGTCACCATTTGATTGGTGATAGAAATTTAATTGCTTATGATATATATATATTGATTATTTATAGTTTGGTTGGATGTATTGAAAATTTTCATAAAATTACAACTCTTAAAATGTCCTGTAATTGATTTTTTTTTTTACTTACACACCCGACCTGTAGTACTGGAGAGATTCGAACTCGTGACCTTTAATCTCCAAGCAACCTCACTCCACCACTAGCCTATCAAATGTCCTGTAATTGGTTACCATATATTGTTGGAGTGTTAAGAAAAATAGGGTTTTGATTAATGTGGTGAGGAGTAGTTTAGTCTAATATTTTTAATAATTATTTTTAGGATAATCAATCATAAATGGTTAGTAGATGTTGGACTTTTACCTTTTCAAAACTTGTGATTTTGCAAGCAAATAAAATATTAGGATGTCATAGGTATTAAAGATCTCTGGCAAATACTTCGATAAATATATTATACTTTCAAAAATGAAAAATACTCATGTTTGTAATTTATATGTATAAAAGTGGTTTTAAATTGGTTACACAGTTAAACGTGTGGATTTTGAATAAATTCAGTTAGACCCCAAAAAAATAAAAAATAAATAGCACAATCCAAATATGATGGGCTTTGGACCTATGAAGGATTTGTAAATTGGGCTTAAATTGTCCAAAGCAAATCTGAAATCGGCCCAAACTAGTTATATCTCAATCAACTTGGTGCTTACAATTTCTCCCAAAATTTATAGATTTGTTTCTCAATTTATATTTTTATTATAGATTTATTTGGTTTCATGCACATGTTTATTTATTTTTTAAAGTGTCAACAGCTTGGCCAAACTAATTCAAATTAAGCTAAATAGCTGTAATTCCTAAGAAATTGAGAAAGCCAATATATAATATACTACATCCGTTTCATAATGTTTGTTGTTTTATGATTTTAATCTAGAATTAACAATTAAGTTTTTAAACTAAAATTTCCTTCTTTCTTGAAGGGTTAAACTTGGTAGAAAGGGTGTGAAAATATCTAAAACAACAAACATTTTGATACAAAATAAAATTTCTAAAACAACAATCAAAACGAAATAAAGGGAGTATGATATATATGATAATGGTATGATAAATTCAAATCAATATCACTATATTTTAAAATATAAATATGCAATTTTGTTGAGAATAAAGTCTCCTCAACAGCTAAGAATTGAACGTGAAATTGATTGAAGTTTGGAAATTGGAAGTCTGTACTTTCTATTTTTGTGGTGGAATTGGAGTCAACCTTTTCGAAAGGCTCTTTAATATTAGGCGACACCTCATGTGGACTTTTTTTTTTTTTTTTTTACTTTTAGAGAAAAATATTTTTTTATTAATAATACATAATAAATTAAAGAAAGTATAATTTTGTTGATAACACCAATAATTACAAGTATATTAAATCGGAGATGAAAATTAAAAGAAAAAAAGAAAAGAAAAAACCGGAGATGAAAGTTTCGAACGTGTATGCCCATTTATCTATTATATCTTTTTATCAATCCTTATCACAAGCACAAATTTTTATTTTTTTGTTGAATTAAATATTAAATAGTGATTAAAAATATTTTAATTTTTTAATTATACTTTTCCGCCTCATAAAAGTATTCATTTTTTTCTCATTCACACATAGTTATAGTTCTTTTTTCTTATTAAACGTGCATTAAATTATATTTTCCCTAAATGTATCATCATCCATTCATCCTCAATGTTTTTTTTTTCTCGTTTCGCATGCACTCTTTATTTTTATTTCTTATTATTATAAATTACAAATACCTTTTTTTTGTGAACACGATTTAGTTTATTTATTAGAAAAAGACAAAACAAATTAAATTATATCCCCATTAATATGATTAAAAAAAAATGAGACATAATATAGGGCGCAATAAAAATCGAATCTAAAACATGACAATCCAAAGAAAAATCATTGTTGCAACTTTGAAGTTATTATGTGTCGAGATACCATTGAGGAATCAAGTCTGAGCTGTTAACGTCCCTAACTTTGGGCCTTTTGCATTTAGCAACATATCACATCAAACAATGATACGTACGTGATTATCTAAATATTATTAATTAAATGAATATTAAGATTAAAATATGATAGAATGGCCATATAAGATTGTGGAATCTAGTTTTGAAGCCAAGAACAAGAACTCGATTAAATCAAAGGGTCGGAATTGGCAACATTAATAAGCCAATCCGGGAAATTAGACAACCAAAAATTTAAAGAATAAAGAAACGAAGCATGTCTAGTAAGAGATTGAGCAACTTTATTAGCACTACGATACATATGCGTAAAATTCACAATAAATTTGTTTTGCACGTAGTTAAAAGTTACTCGAGGCTCACCATCAAGCATATTATCATGATCATTGGATCCACAATAAGATGAATAGTAAGGAGAGAATCGGAGAAAATTCGAACAAAATTAATATCGTTCTCGATGCAGAAAATAATATTATGTAGGATTGCCATAAGTTCACCTCCCAAAGCCGACTGAGAGGATTTTAGAGGTCGATGTTAAAAAAATATGAAGCAACTATAATTAAGCAAGCCATGACTGAGACGAATTGTGTTATTGTATTGATAAGTGTATTTCACTATATTTACAATAGAGAAGTCATAACAATTTATAATACAAGAGAAAACTATATAAGGAAAAGATATAACACTATCTACACAAATATACGGAATGTAATAATATCCTAAAACTTGAGGACCAAACCAACGCATCTATGGTATGATTTACGTAGGATCGGGATCCTTGTCGTGCTCATGATCTTGACATGATTGACTTGTGGTCTCTATGATCTTCCTAACATCCCCTTTCAAACCGTGCGAAGGAGTAGGAAAGATGTGTAACATGTTCCGGAACCTTGCAAAGGTTGGACCTGTCGTTGGTTTAGTGAAACCATCTGCAACTTGGGCATGAGAAGACAGGTGTTGGACTCGAATCCGGTGCTTGATAACTTGTTCACGAACAAAATGAAAATCAACCTCCGCATGCTTGATCCGAGAATGATACACAAGATTGGAGGCTAAGGCAATGGTACTGAGATTATCAACCCAAATAATAGCAGGTTGTATAGGAAGAAGTTTCATTTCAATAAGAAGATCCTGCAGCCATAAGACTTCGCAAGCTGCCTGAGTAAGACTTCGAAACTCTGCCTCAGTGTTTGATCGAGATACTGTAGATTTTTTCTTCCCGCTCCATGAGATTAAATTATTTCCAAGAAAAATACAAACTCCGGAGGTGCTCTTGCGGTCATCGATATCTAAAGCCCAATCTGAATCGGCATAGGCTGTAATGTTTAAATGAGGTGAGTTTGTAAATGTGAGACCATGATCAAGAGTCCCTGCAAGATAGCGCAAAATGCGCTTAACAGCCTTCCAATGATGATCAAGTGGCATCTGCATATATTGGCTTACGCGATTAACGCTATATGCAATGTCGGGACGACTAAGAGTAGCATATTGGAGTGCTCCCACAATGCTGCGATAAAGTGTAACATCAGGCATGGGCTGCCCAGAGAACTTAGACAGTGGCGGCGATGTGACCATGGGGTTGGCTAAGCCCTTGGCATCAGACATATTAACCCGATCAAGGATCTGAAGGATATAGGATTTTTGATTGAGAGAAAATCCAGTTTCTGTCTTAGTGATATTGATGCCAAGAAACTGATGTAAATTCCTTAAATCCTTCAAAGAAAAGTGTCCACGAAGTTGAACAAGAACATGTTCGATGTCAGAAGGATTATCACCTGTTAACACAATATCATCAACATAAGTGATTAGAATTAAGAAGAAAAAAACTGTCCGCCGATAAAAGATGCAATAATCTGCCTTAGACTGAACAAATCCCAAAGTCTTTGACATTTCACTAAGCTTGAGATTCCATGCCCGAGAAGCTTGTTTTAAGCTATAAATAGCCTTGTCAAGTTTACAAACCAAACCACGACCTTGGTGAATTTCAAACCCCGGTGTTTGAACCATAAAGATGTCTTCTTTCAACTCGCCGTTGAGAAAGGCATTATCAACATCTAACTGTCGAATCATCCAAGAGCGTGACAACGCAAGTGTAAGAATAACTCGCACAGTGATGGGCTTCACCACTGGGCTGAAAGTGTCTAGATAATTAAGGCCAAAAGTTTGAGTGAACCCCCGAGCCACCAAGCGAGCCTTATGACGAGCAATGGTGCCATCTGCATGCCTTTTTATTTTAAAACCCCATTTACAGCTCACAGCTTCTTTGTTAGGAGGAAGATGGCAAAGTGTCCACGTCTTATTGCACATGAGAGCAGCGAATTCTTGCTCTATAGCATCTTTCTAAGCAGGTATTTTGAGAGCCTGTTGAAAGCATGAAGGCTCAAAATTTTTAGACAAAGTTGTCGAGATAAAAACCATGGGCTTGAAAATGCCAGCTTTGGCACGCGTGGTCATAGGATGATTATTTTGTACTTTATGACCATTAGCTGCAGTATCACCTGAAATAGACTGAGAGAGATCATTAGTAAGTGACACTGGTGAATTTTCAGACATTGAAGACTCTATTGTCATAGACTTGTCCAAATCTGAGGAAAATTGAGGTAATGAAGAGTTTAGAGTGGAAAGAACACTTTTAGGAGGACTGTTTGGAAAAGAATATGAAGGGTGTGAGGTGAGAGGCAATGGGGGATCAAGTGTAGTGAGAGTAGGAACAACACTTAATGGAATAGGCAAGGGAGAAGTAACTTCACAAGAGAAGGTGGTTTGTTTGTAGAAGGCTGACCCAACCTGCTGATAAGGAAAAAATCTTTCATCAAAATGAATGTGCCGAGTGATAATTCTTTTTCCCAAAGCAAGTAATACCTTATACCCTTTGTATGACATGCTATAGCCCAAAAAGACTGCAGGCTCACTCTTAAAATCCAATTTGTTATCATTGGAAGGTCGAAGCAAAAGGGTAACATAGACACCCGAAAGCCTTGAGGGTAGAGAAATATGAATGCTGTTTATTTAAAACTTCGAATGGTGTCTGATATTTTAGCACTTAACTAGGAGTTTGGTTGATAACATATGCTGCAGAAAGAAATGCTTCATCCCAATATTCATTTGGAACATGAGAATGGGCTAGCATTGAGAGTCCTACTTAAACAATTTGTAGGTGTTTTCTTTCAGCTAAGCCATTTTGTTCCAGAGTGTATGGACAAGAAATACGATGTAAGATTCCATTTTCCATAAACAACTTAGAAAGATGTTTATACTCTGTCCCCCCGTCACTTTGAACAATCTTAATCCTTTTATCAAAAAGATTTTCAACTAGAGCTTTGAATTGCACGAAAGCTACTACAGCTTCAGATTTCTTTTTTAATAAATAAACCCAAGTATGACGAGAGGCATGGTCGATAAATGAGATGTAATACCAAAAACCATTATTTTATTGAAAATGAGTAGGTCCCCAAAGATCCGTATGAATAAGTTCAAGGGGTTGATAAGTTTTAACACTATCAGGAAATGAAAATTTATGACATTTAGCCTTTAAGAAAGGAGCACACGAAAACTTGTCATTACAATTGACAAAATGAATATTTCTATCAACCAAGGCTTTTCTGACAATATTAAAAGAAGCATGACCAAAACGAAGGTGCCACAAAGTGAGATTACTCTTATTAGCTAAACTAGTAGAATGAGCAGCAGAATGAGAGATCTTGGGCTGAAAAGTTCTTGAGGGCGAGAGCAATATAGAGCTTGGACTGGTGAGAGTAAAACTGTAGAGACCCCTATCAACCTTCCCTTTGAGGAGTGTGGCCCCGGTAGCTTGATCCTTTACCAAACAAAATGAGGGGTGAAACTCAAAGAAAACAGAATTTTCTCGTGCAAATTGAGAAACACTAAGCATATTTTTATTAATTTGAGAGACATAAAGGAGAGATTTAAGAACAAAGACATGATTAGATTGATCTGAAATAGGTTTTACAATAGAATCACCAATATGAGAAATTTTCAAACTTGTACCGTTACCAATTTGCACTTTATTTTCTCCCTGATATGCTCCTGCTCCATTGAGATTTGCAAGATCATATGTAACATGATTGCTTGCACCTGAGTCAGGATACCAGTTAACTTTTAGAATGGCCATCGGCTTGACTCCCTCTCATATGAGCCACGTGAGCAGACGGTCCTTCATTTGAAGTACCACTAAACTGATCTGCATTGTGAAAGTTCCTCTGATGATTGCCATTTTGATTTATATGTTTATTTGCTGGACTATAACTCAGGTTGGGACGCTCATAACACTTGTCAGCAGTATGCCCAATTATATGGCAAATCTGACATCACAGCTTCCAATTACCTCCAAATCTGCCTCCTCTACCTCATCCATTATTGGTCCGAAAGCTACCTGGGCCCCTGCCACGGCCATTATTCGGTCGAAAATTATCTTGTGTTCGGTCACGACTTTGTTGCGTCTGTGTAGCCATGTTAACAGAGGGAGACATGGCTTCAAGACCAATTTTCTCCATTGTCTCAAGTCTATTTTCAAAGACTAACAAGAGTTCATGAACCTCCATGAGAGACAGCGGTTCTACCCTTGAAGTTAGAGAAATCATGATTGGATTATATTCGGGCCCCAATCCAAATATAATATGCAATATTTGATTATCTTCGCTTACCTTCTCCCCAATTATATGACAAATCTGACATCACAGCTTCCAATTACCTCCAAATCTGCCTCCTCTACCTCATCCATTATTGGTCCGAAAGCTACCTGGGCCCCTGCTACGACCATTATTCGGTCGAAAATTATCCTGTGTTCGGTCACGACTTTGTTGCGTCTGTGTAGCCATGTTAACAGAGGGAGACATGGCTTCAAGACCAATTTTCTCCATTGTCTCAAGTCTATTTTCAAAGACTAACAAGAGTTCATGAACCTCCATGAGAGACAACGGTTCTACCCTTGAAGTTAGAGAAATCATGACTGGATTATATTCGGGCCCCAATCCAAATATAATATGCAATATTTGATTATCTTCGCTTACCTTCTCCCCAACGGCACCAAGAGTGTCGCAACAAATCTTGATTCTGTTTAGATGATCCCTCATCGTAGAATTTTCCTTCCTTAGAGTTTGCAACTCAAACTTCAGTTGCATCAGTCTCGCTCGAGACTGACCAGTGTAATTACTCTCGAGTACTTCCCATATTTCTCGACTGCTCGACAAACTAATGACACCAACCAACATGTTCTCGTTTATCGACGAGAGAAACTAAGAGATAATTAATTGATCCTGTCTCTTCTAGTTCAAGTATAAAGGATTCTCAACCACTCAATCCTTAGATTTGTCCGTCATGTGTTGCTCTGGCGGTGCTTGTTTTTCAGCTAAAAATTTCTCAAGGCCGAAGCCCTCTATTGTGGCCATGATCTGTTGTTTCCACAATAGAAAATTGGAGTCATTTAGCTTGGTAGAAATCAACTGCGCTGGTAAGGTAATAACCAGTGTAAACAAGCTTTCGGGAGTCTGCGCACTTGATATCCCAGAAAGTGGTGTATTCTCCATTGATGAAAAATAACCACGCACAAAGAAAAGAGAAAAAAAAAATAGAAGTGAATTGAAACAAAACTGAACTGAACCAGAGACAGGACTAAGCCTGCTCTGATACCATGTTAAAAAAATATGAAGCAACTATAATTAAGCAAGCCATGACTGAGACGAATTATGTTATTGTATTGATAAGTGTATTTCACTATATTTACAATAGAGAAGCCATAACAATTTATAATACAAGAGAAAACTATATAGGGAAAATATATAACACTATCTACACAAATATACGGAATGTAATAGTATCCCAAAACTTGAGGACCAAACCAACGCAACTATGGTATGATTTACGTAGGATCGGGATCCTTGTCGTGTTCATGATCTTGACGTGATTGACTTGTGGTCTCCGTGATCTTCCTAACAGTCGAGCAGCCACAATAATGATTTGTCCAAAAGAATTTCTAACAACTCCAGTACCATATCTTCTATTCTTCTGGAGATTGGATTGAAGGCTGCGTCGACGCATGAAGAAAACTCGGATCAAGAGGCTTCCAAATTTTCACACCAACGAGGCTCTTAAGCAAATAAATATCTTCAAGCGTGTCCTTGTTTTTTCAAATTTTAAATATCGCCTTATAAATTTTATTTTAACCTTTGTTTTTTTAGGTCAAATATATACTTATATTCTAAACTTTTATCCGTTTTGAAAAAATATATCGATCTATAAAAATATCCAAAATTCCCTATTTTTGGAAATACCGGGTTCATTTTTTGTTGGGAGATTGTTGATAAATTAAGCCTGAATCCAACATTTAAAATAACGTTAAAATTCATATTTCACAATGAGATTATATATGATTTTCCACGATATTTTGCACGCTAGATTCTGATTTGCCCTATCCATAATTCAATACTTAAAAATTGAATCATACAATATTTTTGTAAAAATATGAAAAGTTTGAATATTCTTTTGACATTTTTTTTAGGTTCAGCTAATTTTTGTAAAATAGACGAAAATTCATAATATAAGTATGCATTTGGCCTTCTTTTGATTAAGATGTTGGACGTACACTTAATTTTGCAATTTTATATGGCGATTAATTATAAATTATAAATATGACAGCTTAATACATGCATGTCATCAAAATATATAAAGCAAATATTTAGTAAGTTTCACCCGATACTAACTAATGTAACATTTTCTTGAAAAATTAAATTTTTGATTGAATTTCTTAAATTAACATTATATCTTTTCAACTGTTGGCAGTCGCGTGCTTTTCCTCTTTGGTGATGATTTGCCTCCGCCGTTTGAATCTCAGCCGCAGCCGACGGCGCGTGCTTACCACTTCTCCTTGCGGGAGCATTAACTACGTAGATGTGCACTTTTGTTTTGACCCACACTAACCGCATACAATATGATATTTTTTTTTATCCAACTTTTATTTAAATAATTTTTTATTTTTAGTTTAACGCAGTAAATAGATAATAATATCACAACATTATATTATTTAAAATATTATATTAGGAATCCAAATGTTTACGGAAGGATTTGACACAAACGTTGGAGCATTAAAAAAGTTTCAATCATATTTTTTTATTAAGTCTAAATAATTTCAAAGATACCTCGTTGTAATAGTGGAAGACAACTCCACAAATATGTCATTTTGTGTATTAATTAAAATCTTGTATTTATAATTTATCCATCGCTTATACACCCTCGTTCCAAAAATCTAAGTTTTCTTCCCTTTTTACCCATATTAAGAAAATGCATTTAATGTATTTAAAAAAGTAAAATTGATTAAAATTTTCGGGTTAAAATTTCTTGTTATACTTTTTTGTGTTTCACTTCGTGTTACATTATTAAATTTATAATTTTAATAATATTTATTAAAAAATAAATATAATATAAATAATTGTACTGAACATTTATCAACAAAAAAAATTGAATCGAAAAATTATTTAACATAATTTTGAAAAAATCAATCATATTAATGAATTATTAATTGAAAATAAAAATTTAAATATTAAAAAATAATTATAAATCCTAATTGGGTGGAGTGAACCCTAAAAACAATCATAAATTTAAACTAAATCACAAAAAAATAAAATTATAGGAAAAATAAAAAAAACTCGCAATTTAAAAATGTAACACATAATGTAACATAGAGAGTGTAACAGAAAGTGAAATTTTTCCTACTATGTCCTTACATATTGATTCAAATGTTAATTTCAAAGAACATTAAATAGAGGTATATTAAGAAAAATGAAAATTGAATACAAATATATAAAAAAGTGAACTATAATTTTAGAACGGACAATGTAAGAATTAGAGACTACAATTATGGCACGGAGGGAGTAACTATTGTAGATCCCAAAATTTACAAAAAAATTGTTCGGATCTAGGCTTCAGTAATCTACAAAACAAAGATAGTAAAGCGTAAAATTGTGGGACTATCGGAAAGTTGATGATCGAGCGAACTCCGACGCTCGAGTCAGAGCCGATTAAAATATGGTAAACTCTAAAGGAAAGAATAATAAGGTACAATGTTGTATAAATCCATAAAGAATTCCAAATTTGGGAGGGAGGTCGAAATGTGAAATTTAGGCTTTGAGATACCCAACGATATGACCCCACCCCGATTATGAATGAATCGATTTTCATTTTGACATAGGCCAACTTTTAGGGTTTTGAATTAGTCAAATGCTCTGACAGCTACGCTTAATTAAACCCTAGTTTTTATTCGATTTGTAGACCTCCTTTGGGAGGTCGGAACATCCGAATCCTCGATATCTCTAGCTACTCAATCTTTCTGAATTTTTTTGAACTTTAATAGAAAAGGGCCTCTACAACTATATCTGAATTTCCAGTAATATTTATTTCGTAAATGAAAATATGTATACCGAATTGTATTCCATACTATTCACAATTTGAATTCAATGCTTAGCATTTGGTTAGAAGTATCAACTTCCAACAAGGTGATCATTTTTTTTCCAAAAAGTTGTTTTCATTGAATGCTTAATTACCTATTCTAATATATTTTTAATCTCAGTGAAAAATTCATTTAGCCTACATAAAAATAAATATTGTGATATCATATCATTATAAAAAAATACAAACTTTATAATATTGAGTAATAATTTATCCTCACTAAAAGAAAGAGTATAACTTACCTCTAAAAAATTGGAATATAGAATTTGAACGTATTAATGATGGAATATATTTAAATTAATTGGGTATTGAATTGGAGTGGATTGAATGAAAGGAGACGCGCATGAAGAAGAGCGTGAGCCACTTTATAGAAAAACAATGGAAAAGTTGGAAAAAGCAGAGAAAAGAAGATATGTCCATGTCCACCATCATTTTAGCCGGGCACTTTGCTCTTTCAAACCACCATATTATCCCTTAATACACACACACACACACACACAACTCTCTCTCTCTCTGGTGCCAACTCATTCCTCTCTCTCTTTCTCTCTCACTCATACACACACTTTTCATGCAATTGCAATTAATGCACCATCTTCAACCCCCCAACAACAATCTTTCTGCTCCACTGCTTTCTTTCTCCTCTTGCTGATTTAAAGAAAACTGCTGGAGTCACATTTCTACATGCAGAAAACTGAAGCTCGAATCTGCCCAGTTGCAGCAAGGTAAACTTCACATGTTTCTCTCTCTAAATGCTCATGTCTCTGCTGGGTATCGACTATCGAGACTGTTGCTAAAGATTCCATCTTTTTGTTCGATTTGCAGAGTTCTCAAACTTTCACTTCTTCCAATTTTGTTTCTTTTTTTCTCCTCCGTGAAGGGTTCTTTGAAATTTATCTTCTTTTTCTTGCTTGAGACTCTTTTTCTCACTTTTTTCTTTCTTTCTCGGTATAGGGTTGATTGATCTGCTGTTAGCTTTTTCTTCTTGGATTTGAATTTAGTAGGATTCTGTTTTTTGACTATTTCGCCGATTTTTTTTTAAACTCCCTTTTCTGCTTTATCCTTTTGTATTTTATCCCATTAGTCAAGAGAACAAAATTTCAAACTTTGAACAAATGCATCTTTCTTCATTCCCTTCTTTCCCCTTTTCTTTATTTTTCGTTTAGTATCAGTAAAGCAAATACAATGTATTATCTTTTCTTATAGCACCGTCAGCCTATTGTCTCAGGAATTCGAAAATAGATCTTGTGCGTGTTTATAAATGTGTTTACTTTCTGTATCTTATCTTCTTTTAGATCTATGGCTGTCAATAAAATTCTCCAATTTTAGATGGTCTGCAGTAAAGCATTAGTTTTTTGATTAGAGACGTTAATTCGTTAATTAGTCAACTTAGGTTGTTGATTGAATGGAGTTTGTGATGGCAAGAAATGCATAGAAAATTGAAATGGTCAACTAATATGGATTTGCTTAAAGGTTTATCTTGTTTTATGCTTGTGTTTTGTGGTGGGAAATGTGACAACAATTTCAAGATTACCATATGCTTCTGTCATCAATTTTATATTGGATGGTTGGGTTGTAAATTGTAATACATATAGCATGAAATCTTTCAACGCTGTTTAAAATAATGAGAGATTCCTGTCAAAGGACAAACAGTTAAGACAGCCTTGTGATAGTTTTATATTCACATTTCACATGCTAAATTTTTAAAACTTAGTGTTGTTGATTTTGGAGTTTACTTTCTTGCAGCTATTGCATTTTATTTTTTACTTTACATTGAAATGCTAAATACACAAACTCCATTGATTAATGTCTGCTCTACTCTTTTTAGCTGGCTTGCTTATCGCTTCACGTCTTCATCAGAGAATTTGACATTTGACTGAGAGAAAAAGAAACCTGGTTTCTATATTTAGTCTTAAGGTTGGCTGGTCTGCTGTTTTAGAATCTTTTGACTTCCAACTGTCTTTAGTTTGGTCAAGTATTATCTGATCTGTGAATATCGATTAAGATTTTTATGCCAAGAAGAAGGAAGTTGTTCTTTGATTTAATCCAGATGGTTTGTTTCTGGGGATGAGATAATGGGGGGTTGTGTCTCGATTAGTAGTCAAAGTACTTGTAGTAACAGGAGTAATGAAGAGAGAATATCCCCATCATGTTTGTGGGTAGATATGTTTCGGCGCAAGAGAAGTAGGAGAACATTTTCTGACCATGTTACTACCTTGCAACATCTTTCCTCGGTTCCTAATCGGATAATCACCAACGGAAGGAGCAGCAGCTCTTGCATATTCACTCAGCAGGGCCGGAAAGGCATAAACCAGGATGCCATGATTGTGTGGGAAGTAAGTCCCTTATTTCTGTTCAGATCGTCTTTGTCTTATTTAGAAGCTAATATTCTTTGATATCTTGTGACTGTGCAGGATTTTATGGCAGAAGATGTTACCTTCTGTGGTGTCTTTGATGGTCATGGTCCCCATGGACATCTGGTGGCTCGTAAAGTTAGGGATACATTGCCACTAAAACTCTCCTCTTTTATGGACTCATTTGAATCGAAGAAGAATGGGTCAAGTGCAAATTGCTGCAATGGAAATGTGAAATCAGATGTAGTAGATCCTGTGAAGGATACGCCTGTCGAGGAGAGAGTGGAATCATCATGGAGAGAAGCTTTCCTTAAAGCTTACAAGGCCATGGACAAAGAATTGAGGTCCCATCCAAATTTAGATTGCTTCTGCAGTGGTAGCACTGCTGTGACTGTTATAAAACAGGTATCTGTAAAAGCTTTGTCAACGTTGACATGATATTTAAAAAAGATTTTCACTTGTATTTCCACTAAGCTTCCTTCCAATTTTCGAAGGGTCAAAATCTTTTCATTGGCAATATTGGTGATTCAAGAGCTATAATGGGATCTAAAGATAGCAATGATTCAATGGTGGCAGTCCAATTGACAGTTGATCTAAAGCCTGATCTGCCAAGTATGTTCTTGTTCGCTTTTCCTTTATTTTATTTTTTGTTCTACTTATATGTTTTTGAGCATTTGTTTTAGTTATACTTATTATAGTTGCTATTATCTGAAATAGGGGAGGCAGAAAGGATAAAACGGTGTAAGGGTCGGGTTTTTGCTTTACAAGATGAGCCTGAAGTGCAAAGAGTTTGGCTGCCATTTGATGATGCCCCAGGTTTAGCAATGGCTCGAGCATTTGGGGATTTTTGCTTGAAGGAATATGGAGTGATCTCCATTCCTGACTTCTCTCATCGGACTCTTAGTGACCGAGATAAATTTGTTGTTCTTGCTTCGGATGGGGTATGTCTACCATTCTCAGCTATGATTTATGGGTTGATTTCATATTCATTTATCCCATCCTTAATAATATTCATATACATGAATTTGTCTATGTAAAGATGTTTATGATTATTCAGCTCTCTCCTTTTAATCCATCTGAGAATTGCTGAATTAGAGTACATTCCTTAGCATTAGCTTATCTATATTAATTTTTTTCTACAAGATACACATTAGTCCATTACATAATTTAAAGATAAAAATGAAGTTTAAATATCGAGATTGTAATTTGATTTAGAATTGTTCCATTACCTACTGTGAAGATTATAAAGAAAGCATGTAGTGCAACGCATGATAGAGAGTCGAGCAATTGTACCATCACGTGTAGATAAAATGAAACGTCTAAGAAAAGTTTGTGGTGATACAGGGCATGGTTTCTGCAGAAAATAAATGAAGCAGCAAGTACTGCATTAATTTCAAAACACAACTTGCTTGTTTAGCACATGCAAGTTGTGAGAAATAAATGAGCAGCCATGCCTATGCAAACGCCTTTATGCCCTAGGTTGAGTTTGCTGCAATAGAATAAAATGGATAGCGGTGAAGCCCCTCGTGTTCCCCGAGGCTTTTTTTTTTTGAACCAGTGAAATTGATTAGAGACGAGAACCAAATTCATCGTTTCATATTTTACTCGTATATTGATGAATAGCATGCCATGCAGATCGATTGGCTCTGCTAGCAACTGCTTTTACAAGACAAATAAAAAGTTGATTCCAGACCTTGTTTCCTGTGGATTTGTTGACATAAGAAAAGCTCTTCATCAGTAGTTTCACTTGTAAATCGTCTTTTCTTGAGATTATCGTGACAAGTGACAACTAAAAACACACCTTAATGCTGGGTGACAATGGCTTCTTTCCTGCTTTTGATAGTTTGTATGAATGTGCTTTGGTAATAGTAGGTAAAACTGCCATAGCTGGCAAGAATTCTCGAGCTCGTTTCTTCTATTTGATTGCTCGTAGTTGAATTTTCTTTCCAATGTTGTTGTCAAAATGTTCTCAGGAAATGCTGAATGCAAATGCATCAAATTAAAGGGGAGCCATCGCAAATACTTCTGTTTAGTAACTCTCTTCTCCGGTGCAGGTATGGGACGTCCTAAGCAATGAGGAAGTGGTCGAGACAGTATCCTCGGCCCCAACAAGGTCATCAGCTGCTCGGATCCTGGTTGACTTAGCTGCTCGTGAATGGAAAGCCAAGTATCCAACCTCAAAGATGGACGACTGCGCTGTAGTCTGCTTATTCCTGGACAGGAAGATGGACTCCGAGTCTGATTACGAGGAGCAAGGCTTCTCTTCTGCTACTCTCCAAAGCAACCATTCTGGCAATGCTGTGGAATCAGACGACGGCCAGCATTCCGAGCCTTGTCTCCAGCGGAACTTCACTGTCAGATCGTCAGAGGAGAACGAGCACTACTGCAGGGTGCCGGTTGAGGTAGGCGACGGAGAAAATGGCGGCGGCGGTGAGGATCAGAACTGGTCAGGTTTGGAAGGTGTGACAAGAGTGAACTCTCTTGTTCAGCTTCCCAGATTCTCTGAAGAAAGGCCAAGGCCTTAATTGTCCTTGTTGTAACATTACTATCACATGTCTGAATATTCCAAGGAAAATGTGTTTTTTTTTGTTTTTTTTGTCTCTTAGATTTGATCAAATTTTATTTATGATTCTTGCATATATTTTGGCCCATTTTGTTCATTTTGCTTTGCAGATTGCTGTGAGCTTGAATGTTTTGAGTTTCTTTTTTCATGATAATTTCTCTAGCTGATGATTCCAGCCACTCAAAAAGCATCCACACATTTTGATAACTTCTGTCTCATTATGATAGGCCACCACAATTTTTCATATTGATTAAGAGATTGTTGAAATTGTAAATTGTTTATTCATTTTTTTCCTTTCCATTTTTACCCTTGCAATTAAGTAATTAATTGCTTCTTTGTTTACCGTTCGAAGACAAGGCAAACTTTTGAGCAGGGGTAGTACTGTGCAAGAATCGACCGGACCGGGAAAACCGAATCGAACCGACCAAAAATTGTGCCATTTGGTCGGTTCAGTCCCAGATGTAATGGACCGAAAATATTGTCTGATTGGTCCGGTCCTAGGAAAAAGTGAAAATGGACGGACCAACCAAATACATATATTATATTATTAATAATTTTATATATATATATATATTATATATGTATATTATTAAGAGAAGGTATTCCCTGCAATTCCTAAATCAGACTAAATGAGATGGCGCGTGGCTCCACGTGCCCGGTCCACGAGCGCCCACGCGCCCGTCTTTTAATTTTTTTTCTGGTCATTTTTTTCTTTTTTTTTTTCATTTTTCTGGTAGTGTTTTTTATGTTTTTTTTGTCTTTTTTTATCAATTTTTTTTGTTCCCCAAAAATATATACCCTGAAAAAAATTAGTAAACCCTAAAATTAAAATAAATTGATTTAATTTGTTTGAAATAAGTATTAAATAGAATTACTAAACTCTAAAAAACACAAAATAAACTCCTAAGAACACCCCCAAAAAATCCTAAAAAACACAAAATAAACCCCTAAAAAATCCAAAATAAACCCTTAAAAACACCCCCAAAAAACCCTAAAAAACACAAAATAAACCCCTAAAAACACCAAAAAAAAAAAAACCCTAAAAACACTCCCCAAAAAAACTAAAAAAACCCCTAAAAAACCATGAACCCTAAAAAAAATTACAAAAAAACCATGAACCCCCAAAAAAACCTTAACTACTAAGGTCTAAACATTAATTCGAATGGAAAAAATCACAATTTGAACTAAATAAACTAGTATAAAATAACTAGCAGACCCTTTACTTTTTAATGATATAGATGATACTTTTCGAATTTTTGGTGATACTTTTTAATGAGAATGTTGATACTGATTTTACCGTTTTTTTCTACTTTTTTACGGGTTGACCCGGTCAATGCGTGTTGACCCGGGTCAAAGCGCGGGTTTGACCACGTTGATCGGGTCAAATCGCGATATATATATATATATATATATATAGGGGTGGGTTAAAATGAGAACCATACCCCTGTGTAGGAACTAGGAACCATTCACAACCATAGATCTTGAAATTTGAATGGACAAGATTGATTTCGAATTTTAGGGGCTAAATTGCAAAATGATAATTTTGTACCTAAATTTAAAACATAATAAGGGTATTATGGAGAAATTATATCAACGTGTATCTAGGAAGTGGGAACGATTTCATCCAAAACAGTTTTCATTAATTAATAGCAAATCTAAAACCCTAGAGAAGATATCCGAAAAATTCCACCCCACCGCGTCTTCAACCTCGCCGCCGCCGACTTCACTATCTCACCGCCGTCTCCCACCGCTCATCGCCTGCACAGACGCTGCCACGTCCAAACGCCCCTGTCGACTGCACAGACGCCGGCCGCAGCGTCACCTTCGACTGTCGATTCGAAGACCCCAGCCCAGACGCCGCACCCACGTCGCTTAACGCCGCCCGGATGCCGTAAGTCGCCACGCGCAGACCCCAGACGCTGCCGGTCGACTGCACAGACGCCGGCCGCAGCGTCACCTTCGCCTATCGATTCGAAGACCTCAGCCCAGATGTCGCCCCACGCTGCCGGACGCCGCCCGGATGTCGTACGCCGCCACACCTCCACCCTAGACGCCGCCGGTCGACTGCACATACACTTCGCCACCGGAAAAATGATGAAGACCGCGAAGGCCGTACGAACAGGTAATTATCCCGTCATTTTTGAAATTTTGTTGATGTAATTAGATTTGATGTATTTAGCAAATTATTTGTATATTATTAGCAATAGTTAATGTTTTTGGATGTTGTTAGATCTGATTTGATTTGCCAATTAGTAAATTTAATTGATATAATTAGCAAATTACATGGATATACTTAGCAAATTTCATCGCAATTTAGAATTGTCTCTTCCATTTGTTAGTGGGGAATACCGTATTTATGATTGTGTTGTGGTCAGAATGATTGATTTACGACTTTACGTGTCCCCTGTTGGGTTTTACTGAATAAACCTGGTGCTGTTCATTTGTATATTATTTAGCAATTTGTTTGTATATTGTTTAGCAAATAATTAAAGTTTGATTAGCAAGTTAGTAATGTATGTTTAGCAGATTAACTTGGTAGGTTGTGGTTTTTTGAATATTAGTTAGTTATCTCAAATTGGGGTTGTTTATATCATATTTATATTTAATTTATAGCAAATGTTGAGTATATGATTAGCAAATTGAGAGAGTGGATGATTATATAGGTGAAAGAGAAATTGTTTTAGCAGATTAGTTTAGTAATATATAATTAGAAAAAAATTAAGGATTTTGATTATTGTGTAATCGTTTTATACGTTGGTCTTTGTTTGATTGGATTTGACATTTTTAGCAAATTAGTAAGGTTTGATTAGCAAATTATTAAGGTTTGATTAGCAAATGTTGCAACCGTTAAAATTTGCTACTAGGATTCGTGTTTTATTAAATCGATCATTTGTTTATATCAAGTTAGTGATACAAGATTAGCAACGTAGTTATATGTTTTTGTATTGTATAATGATTTTGTTAATAGTAAATAAACCTTAAATATATAGCAAAATTACATTGATTTATATCAAATTAGTAAGATATAATTATCATTTATGAGTATCATGTATTGTATCATTATGATCAACCTTTGATTGTCATTTATAAGTAACAACGAGAAAGAGGATCGTGCTAAGAAGGCAAGGTCGGACGGTGGGGCAAAATGTGTTTAAATGATAGTTTGGACTGTTATAAATTTCTTATTTATAGCATATTTATAGCATATTTATATTTAATTTATAGCAAATGTTGAGTATATGATTAGCAAATTGGGGTTGTTTACATCATATTTATATTTAATTTATAGCAAATGTTGAGTATATGATTAGCAAATTGAGAGGGTGGATGATTATAGATGTGAAGAGAAATCATTTTAGCAGATTAGTTAAGTAGTACATAATTAGAAAAAATTAAGGATTTTGTTTATTGTGTAATCGTTTTATTCGTTGGTTTGGTTTGATTGGATTTGACATTTTTAGCCAATTAGTAAGGTTTGATTAGAAAATTATTAATATATGTTTAGCAAATGTTGCTACCGTTAAAATTTGCTACAATGATTCGTGTTTTATTAAATTGATCATTTGTTTATAGCAAGTTAGTGATACAAGATTAACAAATTTGTGATATGTTTTTGTATTGTATAATGGTTTTTTTTAAAAAAAAATGTTATTTCATAAAAAAAAAATCATTTTTTTCACATAAAAAATATTACCGATTTGCTATTAACAAATATATAATGTGCTAATTACAATTAAAAAAGTTGCTAAACGTTGTACACACGTGTTACTAACAGATTCTGCCCATATTCCCTACACCTACAAAGATACATTAATGGATAACGCAGTACTTGTATCTTGCATAATCAGACGATAACCGGCGTGATAATAATATAAGATGGAGTAAGAACTTGTGAAAAAAAAAATACGTTCTTATTTTACACACAACAATTCATGCCATTTTTTTTCTTAATAATTTGAAAACTTCGACAACCAAATACGAAAAGCATATATCGTCTATCATAAATATGAAATGCTCATTCTCTACAAACATCTCACTATCATGCAAAGCACATTGAAACCATTTAAAAAAAAGAGACCATCCTATCATCAAAAAAACAAATCATATTTTCACATAAAATATTACCGATATGCTATTAACAAATCTATAATTTGCTAATTACGCATAAAAAATTTACTAAACGTCAGACATAGGCGACCCTACCAGATTCCACCCATATCCCTACGCATACAAAGATACATTAACGGATAACACAATACCTGTATCTTGCATAATCAGACGATAACTGGCGTGATTATAATATACAATTGAGTAAGAACTTGTGAAAAAAATGCATTCTTATTTTGCACACAACAATTAGTGTCATTTTAACTATTTTTTTTAATAATTTGAAAACTTCCACAACCAAATACGAAAAAAGCATCTATCATCTATAATAAATATGAAATGTCCATTCTCTGCAAACATCTCACTATCATGCAAAGCACATTGAAACCATTTATAAAAAAAATGAATTTTCACATAAAAACATTATCGATTTGCTATTAACAAATCTATAATTTGCTAATTCCGCATACAAAATTTGTTATATGTCATATATACGCGTCCCTACCAGATTCCACCTATATCCCTACGCATACAAAGATACATTAACGGATAACACAATACCTGTATCTTACATAATCAGACGATAACTGGAGTGATTATAATATACAATGGAGTAAGAACTTGTGAAAAAAATACATTCTTATTTTACACACAACAATTCATGCCATTTTAACTATTTTTTTTAAATAACTTGAAAACTTCCACAACCAAATACGAGAAAACATCTATCATTTATAATAAATATGAAATGCCCATTCTCTGCAAACATCTCACTATCATGTCACATTGAAACCATTTAAAAAAAATCGAATTTTCACATAAAAATATTACCGATTTGCTATTAACAAATCTATGATTTGCTAATTCAGTATAAAAATTTTGCTAAACGTCAAACATACGCGTCCCTACCAGATTCCACCAATATCTCTACACCATTAATGGAGAACATAATACCCGTATCTTCCATAATCAGACGAAAACTGAAGTGAGACCGATGAAATCCGACAAATATAACTTGTCTATAATCTACAACGACTCCTTCAACCGTAAGAGACCCAAGCAATAAGAATGTTGAACAGATGTGTGATGAATTAAAACATGAAGCATCGATAGATACAACTCTGTAAAAAAAAGATTTGTAAAAATCTTCTAAAATTAAAAAAAAAACACGTCCAAAATTTTTAAAAAAAATCGTTCCCATATAATCCCACTATATATGGAATAGATATATTTACTGCAGATAATTGATATGCAATACAATGACATATATACCCTTAACTTAATATAATTCTTAAGATATTGCATTTTTGACCCCATTTTTTTGAGATTGATCTGAGCCTTAGAAAATCATTGATCCAACGCTTCATATTAGTTCCTAGTTCCTACACAGGGCATTGGTTCTCATTTGATCTCTATACTATATATATATATATATATATATATAGGGGTGGGTTAAAATGAGAACCATACCCCCATGTAGGAACTAAGAACCATTTACATCCATAGATCTCTACTAATTTAATGGACCAGATTGATTTTAGATTTTATGGATCAAATTGCAAAATTGTAACTTTTTACCAAAATTTCATGCTCCATAAGGGTATTAATGTCAAACCCAAAATCTCCATATTAATAGCAAAAATTGGGTTGTTGATAAATGAAAGAAAACCCTACAAAAAACACTACCAGCCGCCTCCTCCATCAGCCGCCCTCCTCATCGCCGCCTCCGCCGTTCGACCTCCTCCACGTCTTCGAACGCCCCGCCTATGCCCTAGTCCAGGTCGCCGCCTCCGCCCTCCTCCACGTCGCCGAACGCCCCGTCTCCGCCCTCGTCCAAGTCGCCGTCTCCGCCCTCCACCCTCCTTCTCGTCGCCGCCTCCGCCCTCCTCCACATCGCCGAACGCCCGCCTCCGCCCTTGTCCAGATCGCCGCCTCTGCCCTCCGCCCTCTTCCTCGTCGCCGAACGCCAAAGCTCCAAGTCGCCGACTGCCTCCACGTCGCAAAAACCGCTACCACCGCAGCCGAGAACAATGAAGGGCACAAAGGCCTCATGAACATGTATTTTTTTACTATTTAATATAATATTTAGATGTTTTGAATCTGATTTATTCTTATTTTTGCGTGGACATTTCGATTTTTTTAGCGTTATTTGCCTTAAATTATCGATCTTGATGTGAATGTTTTATTAATTTTCCAGAATATTTTGATGTATTTTGGTTTGATGTCTATAGCAAATCAGTACGACACGGTTAGCAAATTTTATGGCTAGTGATGTTGATTTTATTTGATTTGATGTATTTAGCAAATTATAAAGATATAATTAGCAAATTAGTTAGACATTATTAACAGATTAATAAGCTATGTTTCTGTTTTATGGGTGGTTTTTGTCTATAGCAAATTAATATTAAGTACATAGCAAATTTGTAAGATATGATTATCATTTTTTATGGGTTTTGGTTTTTGATTATTCGATCTATTTATTGGTTTTTATTTTATCTGGTTTCATGTATTTAGCAAAATTATAAAGATATAATTAGCAAATTAGTTGGATGTTAATAGCAAATTAGTAAGATATGTTTTTGTTTTATGGGTGTTTTTTGTTTATAGAAAATTAACATTTAGTATTTAACAAATATACATTGGCTTATACCAAATGATTTAGATGTGATTAGAAAAAGTTATGCGTATTGATTTTTGCTTAATCGTTCTATTTATATGTTTTATTTGATATGATTTGATGTATTTAGCAAATTATGAAGGTATAATTAGCAAATCAGTTAGATATTATCAACAGATTAGTAAGATAAATTTTATAATTTTTTGGGTATTTTTTGTTTATAGCAAATTAACATTTAGTATATAGCAAATTTACATTTGTTTATAGCAAATTAGTAAGATATGATTATCATTTTTTATGGGTATTGGTTTTTGCTTAATCGATCTATTTATTGATTTTGATTTTATTTGATTTGATGTATTTAGAAAATTAATAAGAAATGATTAGCAAATTAGTTAGCCATTATTAACATATTAGTAAGATATGTTTTTGTTTTATGGGTGGTTTTTATTTATAGCAAATTGACATTTGTTTATATCAAATTTGTAAGATGTGATTATCATTTTTTTATGGGTTTTATTTTTTGATTATTCGATCTATTTATTGATTTTGATTTTATCTGATTTGATGTATTTAGCACATTAGAAAGATATAATTAGCAAATTAGTTAGATGTTAATAGTAGATTAGTAATATATGTTTTTGTTTTATGGGTGTTTTTTGTTTATAGCAAATTAACATTTAGTATTTAGCTAATTTACATTTGGTTTATAGCAAATGAATTAGATATGATTAGAGAAAGCTGTGCGTATTGGTTTTCGATTAATCATTCCATTTATATGTTGTTATTTGATATGGTTTGATGTATTTAGCAAATTAGTTAGATATTATTAACATATTAGTAAGATAAATTTTACGATTTTTTTAGGTGGTTTTTGTTTATAGCAAATTAACATTTAGTATATAGCAAATTTACATTTGTTTATAGTAAATGAGTTACGGATGATTATAAAAGTGTTATGGCTGGGTATTGAGTTTTCCTTAATCGTTCTATATATTGGTTTTTATTTGATATGGTTTTGCATATAATGTTGATAATGTTGTGTATTTTTTCCTGTATTATAATGCAGAAGCAAAATTGAAGCAACTGGAACGAGAGGATATGAAGGGAAGACGATTAGCATATTATGTATTGGTAGCAAATTATTCATTTATTTTTAGCATATTATGGTTCGAATTATAGCAGAACATTAATGTTTTAATAGAACAATTTTATTCTTTTATATATAGTTGTTATGTTTTGATAACAAACTAATGATCCATGACGATGAAGTTATTACTGATCGATGATCGATGGTGATAAACAACAATGAATTAGGAATGAGTAAGTCTTTGCTTTGTTTAACCAATTATTACTAAAATAATATCAAATTCTCCAATTTGTCTTAGCAAATTATTATTAATTTTCAATCAAATAATTTCATAAGGTGTACCAAATCATTCAATCGAATTATTATCGGTTTAAACTAAAATATTTTGGTAGTCATATTATATTATTTAGTTAGTGATAGACGATTATAATAATATTATTTAGTAATATTATAGCCAATTATTATAATATATATAGCAAACTAGCGTACACGTGATATTTTGAGAAAACTATAATAATCTGACCGAATAAAAACTGCTAATCCATGTACAAATATTTGCTAATAGCATATAAATTATTTGCTAATAATAAGAAAACATAACTTCCAAGTAATAACACCATCAGGAGACCTTTTTTTTTTTTTTTTTTTTTTTTTCAGATCCAAGACTAATATCAAAACCACCTACTTCACCATAAACTCTATAAAAGATAATCGCCTCTTCGAGATTTTTAAATTGCTAACCAACAAAGGACTTCAATGATTGATTACATTATGGTATGTAACTTCCAAAAGAACCTAAATGTGAATCAACATCAATTCCTGCTATTTAAAAATAATTTTATTTCGTAAAAAAAAAAATCACATTTTCACATAAAAATATTACCGATTTGCTATTAACACAGCTATAATGTGCTAATTACCCTTAAACAATTTGCTAAAAGTAGTACATACGCGTCCCTAACAGATTCTGCCCATATTCCTACACTTATAAAGATACATTAATGGATAACATAATACCTGTATCTTGCATAATCAGACGATAACCGGTGTGATGATAATATACGATGGAGTAAGAACTTGTGAAAAAAAAAATACATTCTTATTTTGCACACAACAATTTATGCCATTTTAACTATTTTTTTCTTAATAACTTGAAAACGTCGACAACCAAATACGAAAAACATCTATCGTCTATAATAAATATGAAATGCTCATTATTTGCGAACATTTCACTATCATGTAAAGCACATTGAAACCATTTAAAAAAAAACAAGAGACCATCCTATCATCAAAAAAAAAATCATATTTTCACATAAAAATATTACCGATTTGCTATTAATACATCTATAATGTGCTAATTACACATAACAAATTTGCTAAAAATCGTATATACGCGTCCCTAACAGATTCCGCTCATATCCGTACACCTATAAAGATATATTAATGGATAACATAATACTTGTACATTCCATAATCAGAAGATAACCGACGTGATGATAATACACGATGGAGTAGGAACTTGTGAAAAAAAAATACATTCTTATTTTGCACACAACAATTCATGCCATTTTAGCTATTTTTTTTAATAACTTGAAAACGTCGACAACCAAATACGAAAAGTATCTATCGTCTATAATAAATATGAAATGCTCCTTATCTACGAACATTTCACTATCATGTAAAGTACATTGAAACCATTTAAAAAAAAAACAAGAGACCATCCTATCATCAAAAAAATAAATCATATTTTCACATAAAAATATTACCGATTTGCTATTAATACATCTATAATGTGTTAATTACACATAATAAATTTACTAAAAATCGTATATACGCGTCCCTAATAGATTCCGCTCATATCCGTACACCTACAAAGATACATTAATGGATAACATAATACATGTATCTTCCATAATCAGAAGATAACCGACGTGATGATAATACACGATGGAGTGAGAACCTGTGAAAAAAAATACATTCTTATTTTGCACACAACAATTCATGCCATTTTAACTATTTTTTTTAATAACTTGAAAACTTCCACAACCAAATACGAATAACATCTATCGTCTATAATAAATATGAAATGTCAATTCTCTGCAAACATCTCACTATCATGCAAAGCACATTGAAACCATTTAAAAAAAATCGAATTTTCACATAAAAATATTACCGATTTGCTATTAACAAATCTATAATTTGCTAATTACGCATAAAAAATTTGCTAAACGTCAGACATACGCGTCCCTACCAGATTCCACCAATATCTCTACACCATTAATGGGGAACATAATACCTGTATCTTCCATAATCCGACGAAAATTGGAGTGATGATAATATACAATGGAATAAGAACTTCTGAAAAATGACTCCTCCAGATGAACAAACAGACCGACGAAATCTGACAAAGTGGACACCGATAAAAAAATATGAAACAGACCGATGAAATCCGAAAAAGTTAACTTGTCTATAATCTAAAAATGATTTCTTCAACCGTAAGAGACTCAAGCAATAAGAATGTTGAACAGGTGTGTGATGAATTAAAATATGAAACATCGATAGATACAACTCTGTAAAAAAAAGAGTTGTAAAAATCATCCAAATTAAAAAAAAAATGTTCCATATAAATCTCACTATATATGGAACATATATATTTACTGCAGATTTTTAATATGTATTACAATGACATACTACCTCCGTTTCATAATGTTTGTTGTTTTGTTTTTTTTATCTGGAATTAAGAATTAATTTCGTGGACAAATATACCCATCCCTTATATATGCCATAAAATCTAATTCATCTATATTTTCCTAAAAAATAACAATATTTTCTCTCTCCACATATTTTTCTCTCTTCATATATTATAGGTAAGTTAGAATAAAAAAATCTTGTAGGATTTGAGAGGGTTAAAATTGGGAGAGAGGATGTCAAATTATATAAAACAACAAACATTTTGAAACTAAAAAAAAAACCTTAAACAACAAACATTATGAAACGGAGGTAGTATATACTCTTGACTTAATATAATTCTTTAAATATTGCATTTTTGACCCCATTTTTTTTAGATTAATCTGAGCCTTAGAAAATCATTGATCCAACGCTCCATATTAGTTCCTAGTTCCTACACAAGACATTGGTTCTCATTTGATCTCTATACTATATATATATATATATATATATATATATATATAGGGGGAGGTTAAAGTGTATACCACCCCCCTATGTAGGAAATAGGAACAAAAATAAAACCATAGATCCATCCAAAATAGACGGTCCAGATTGAATCAATATTTTAGGGATTAAATAGCAATTTTTTTGCAATTCTTAATTATTGCTGGTTGAAAGAGGGTAAAAGGGGCATGAAAAATATTCCGCAAATTCAGCGATTCTACATATCGAAACCACCCAAATCTATGAGATTTCTCTAGATTTCGAATTAATTTCATTTGGGAGGCAAAAAAAACTAGGGTTTTCACGAAACCTAGGGGCGACATTATTTTCCCATCAACATACGAACGAGATCGGAGACGGGCGGCGACACTGACAGCAACGTGAGAAGCCCAGATTTTTCTTCTACTTTGTTTTTGTTTATATAACTTTAAATGTGGTTTATTTGCTAAAAGTTGAAATTTATAGATTTGGTGTTGGATTTTCTTTAGCAGCCACAAATCTAGGGTTAGTTTTAGCAATCTGTAGTTAGGCGTAATTTTTCTCCAAAGCAAGAAATCCTAGATTGCAATCGTGGTGGTAGTGATCGAACTTTTGACAGTAAACGAGGATCTCGGGCAGACGTTCAACGAAAAGAAGCCCAGTTTTTAGTTCGAGATTTTTTCGTTTCTATCAGTTTTAGTTGATTTAATTGCTAAAAGTTGGTTTTTTATGTATTTCGATTCTAGTTGATTTTTTTTCTATTGGTTTTTACAGAGTAAATGACGCAAATTGTTGCTTTTGGTTCTTCTATGCTTTTACTGTATTTTTGTTTGGGTTTGCCGATAAATGATTAAACTGGTTTTCTACTGATTTTTACAGAGTATGAATGTTGGTTGGGTTTTTTTTGTTTTTTAATTAATCTGGTGGACATTAGCAAGTTAATGTGTTATATTAGCAAATATTATTGCAACAGATAGCAATTGTTATAAAGTGGATTTGTTTTATTAGGAAATATTGATGCATGCGATATCATTCTTTTTTGTGTTTGATATTAGTAAATTTATGAATGTTTTTAGCAAATAGATTGGAATATGGTAGCAAATTTCCTTGTTTACAAAGTTATTAATCTGGTCAATATGAGCAAATTAATTTGTTATATAGCAAATTATGTTGAAACTGAAAACATTTGTCGTTTGTTTGAATACATATGTAAAACAATCTGCTCTTGATTAGCAAGTTTGTGAATGTTATTAGGAAATAAATCTGAATAAGTAAGCAGATTTCGTTTGTTTTCTCTTTGTTGATTTCTGGAAGGTTTTATTTGAAATGGATGGAATATTTTAATTGAAATGGATGGAATTTGTCATTGGTTTCAGTTGTGGATTAAATGTTTGTTTATTTCGATTGCAACTTTGTAGTAACTAGATATTTAGGAACCAGTTAGCAAATACATAGTTGATTATAGAAAATGTAAATGAATATGCTAGCATTTTTGAATGACGCGATTAGTAGCAGATTCATATTTGTGTCTGGCAAAAAGTAGTTTAATGGTATCAATTCTTTGGTTTTTTTTTCTGTGTGGCTCTTGGTAGGTTTGTGGAATGTATTTTTTCTTACCTTGAATTTTCTATTGGTGGTGAACTCCTGTTTATTTATTGTTATAGAAACCAAAAGTATAATGTTTGCAAATTTATTGGATTCCGTTAGCAAATAAAAGATTTGTTGTTAGCAAATATTCAGCCGTTTTTTAGCAAAAAATGTTTATTTCAGTTTATCATATTTTATTGGTTTAGATATTAGTTAATTTGTTAATTTATGTTTCCTTTTGTTGGATGTTTGTTTATTTAGGTGGGAGCCCTCAAGGTGATCACGGCTTGAGGAGCAAGCAACGGAAAGATGTAACAGGTATAATTTTTTTTTGAAAATGACATTCTAATTTTGTATGTTACTTTTAGCGATTATGTATGTTTGTATAGACAAATATGTGAATCTGATATCAATTTAGTGTATATTATTAGCTAGATATTTATGAACGAGTTAGCAAATACATAGTTGATTATAGCAAATGTAAATGAATATGTTAGCATTTCTGAATTACGCGATTAGTGGCAGATTCATATTTGTGTCCAACAAATACATAGTTAGTTATAACAAATGTAAATGGATATGTTAGCAAATAATGATTCGTTGTTAGCAAATATTTAGGCGCATGATAGCAAATATATAATTTTATATAAGGTGGATAGAGTATATATAATTGTTCAGGTTATTACCTTCATATTATATTGAAAATTCAATAAAAAAAATTATTTTATTTGAAATGGATGTAATTTGTCATTGGTTTCAATTGTGGATTGAATGTTTATTTATTTCATTTGCAAATTTGCAGTAACTAGATATTTATGAACCAGTTTGCAAATACATAGTTAATTATAGTAAATGTAAATGAATATGCTAGTAATTCTAAATCACGCGATTAGTAGCAGATTCATATTTGTGTCTGGCAAAAAATAGTTTAATGGTATCAATTCTTTGTTTTTTTTTTCCGCTTGGCTCTTGGTAGGTTTGTGGAAGGTGTTTTTTCTTACCTTGA
Source organism: Perilla frutescens (assembly GCA_026008535.1). Taxonomy (NCBI): domain Eukaryota; kingdom Viridiplantae; phylum Streptophyta; class Magnoliopsida; order Lamiales; family Lamiaceae; genus Perilla; species Perilla frutescens. Next base: position 16,436,704 of record BRKX01000007.1, on the reverse strand, counting down.
ATTTTTTGTCGGTGGTGAACTCCTGTTTATTTATTGTTATAGAAACCAAATGTATAATGTTTGCAAATTTATTGGATTGTGTTAGCAAATAAAAGATTTTCTATTAGCAAATATTCAGCCGCCTGTTAGCAAAAAATGTTTATTTCAGGTTATCATATTTTGTTGGTTTGGATATTAGTTAATTAGTTAATTTATGTTTCCTTTTGTTGTATGGTTGTTTATTTAGGTGGGAGCCATCAAGGTGATCACGGCTTGAGAAGCAAGCAACGGAAAAAGTATTGATAGATGTGATAGCAGTGCATTATTTTTTTGTTTTTCTGTGTGGGATGCTAATAGTTTGTTATATAATTGATACAATTTGAATATGAATGTATAATGGCATAGGATTTGGTGTATATTAGCACAATTATTTGTTGTAATAGCATATCTGTATGAAATGTGTTAGCATTTGGTATTTCTTTGATTTAATTTTGCAAATTATCTGGCATTTGAATACATTTAGCAAAGTTTCTGGTATTTATACGGTAGATTTTTTTTTGGCATTTTTACAATTGATTTGAGGCTGTATTAGCAAATGTAACTGTTATATTAGGAAATATCCTTGAACCTGATAGCAATTGATTTAGTAGTATACTTGTATATGCTTGACGATTGTTTTGTTATAAATTTGAAGCTAAATGTGTAATGTCATGTGACTTGGACTGTATTAACAAATTTATTTGTTGTTGTAGCATATCTATATGAAAGTGTTAGCAAATCCCAGTTGTTGTTTTTTCCCATGCATTATAACAATTCATTTGTGGGCACTATTAGCAAATTTGGTTTGTATAGTAGCAAGTATTATTGCACATGATAGCATTCGATATATGTTTGAATAAATTTACCAAAAAGTGTGCGAAAGTGTATCAATTTTATGAATGAGTCTTCTATTATGTATCATGCATAATTTTTGCAAGCTAACTTATGTTTTGCATAATGTGGGTAAACTATGCGCAACTTTTATACATGGATCGTGTGGTTATCGAGTACAGAAGGGTGTCATGTGATATCCCCGCAATCAAACAGTGGAAGAAAAACATGCTTTTGCGAAGGCAGGCTATCAAGATTTGTGAAGGAGGTTTCGGACAGGGATGTGTATTTGCTAATAGTTTGTTATATAATTGATACAATTTGAATATGAATGTATAATGAGTTAGCAACAAATATTCACATTGTTAGCAAATTATATTGAGTTAACAGCATTTACTTCTCCTGTCTTTTTTATGCCAAATATTGTACCACATATTAAGTAATATTTTTTGTAATTTTTATTTTACGTTATATAATTGGGGGAAAATATATTTACAATAGAAGTATGTTATATTAATTTATGATAAATTAAATGCACTCACAAACATCATTGTAATACATATAAAATGACAAAACGTTCATTGATTCCAATGAACGTTGATCAATTTAACCGTGGAAACTATCTGGGTTAGCAACAAATATTCACATTGTTAGCAAATTATATTGTGTTAACATCATTTACTTCTCCTGTCTTTTTTGATGCCAAATATTGTACCACATATTAAGTAATATTTTTTGTAATTTTTATTTTACGTTATATAATTGGGGGAAAATGTATTTACAATAGAAGTATGTTGTATTAATTTATGATAAATTAAATGCACTCACGAACATCATTGCAATACATATAAAATGACAAAATGTTCATTGATTCCAATGAACGTCGATCAATTTAACCGTAGAAACTATCTGGGTTAGCAACAAATATTCACATTGTTAGCAAGTTATATTGTGTTAACAGCATTTACTTCTCCTGTCTTTTTTGATGCCAAATATTGTACCACATATTAAGTAATATTTTTTGTAATTTTTATTTTACGTTATATAATTGGGGGAAAATGTATTTACAATAGAAGTATGTTGTATTAATTTATGATAAATTAAATGCACTCACGAACATCATTGCAATACATATAAAATGACAAAACGTTCATTGATTTCAATGAACGTCGATCAATTTAACCGTGGAAACTATCTGGGTTAGCAACAAATATTCACATTGTTAGCAAATTATATTGTGTTAACAGCATTTAGTCCTGTCTTTTTTAATGCCAAATATTATACCACATATTAAGTAATATTTTTTGTAAACCAACTAATTGAAATCTGCCCATAATCGAAAAAACCGTCCATATTAAAAACCAACAATAAACCAACATGATTATTGATGTGAATAAACCGTCCCATTAATTGAAAGCCGCCCATAATTGAAAATAAAGGGATTATGGTAAATTTCTAAAATCGTGGGACTAGATATGGACATAAAATGTCAATTACAACTATAACCCTTCACCAATTAAGTTAATTAAAAATTGCAAATTAATCCTCCCTACTAAGAACGAATCTTGATCCTCAAAAAAATCAAATCCTATGGCTAATATTCATTCCTATTTCCCACACAGGGTTTGTGTTCCTATTTGAACTATGATCTATATATATATATATATATATATATATATATATAGGGTTGGGTTCCAGAAGGAACCATACCCCATGTGAGAACCGAAAACCAATCTTAGTCACCATTTCGCCTATTTGGACGGCCAAGATATGTTCCAAAATTAAAAAAAAATGCGGTGGCGTAATTGTAATAACGTCCAACTTCGCTGCCCCTGAATCTTAGTAAGGGTAAAATCGGAAATTTCAATGTATATGTGATTCACGCGTGTATTTTTCAATTTAGGGTTTTAACATTTTCATTCCGTATTTTAGCACTGTCGTGACTTATTTTAGCACTAACATGACTTATTTTAAAAAAGTTCAGCTTTATATTTGAAAATATATATCAGCAAGAAAATTATAATTTTAAAAAAGAACAAAACAATATTTATATAGAAATTATAATATTATTGAATTATTAAGATATAATCTAAAGTCAAATATCTCATATCCAAATAATATACAACATATATTATATATAGGACAGTTTGCATTCAATTATGCAAGTAGAAATGACTACAAAATGTCAGAAATGCATCGCTTTACTTCCTCTCATTACGTACAAAGACGTCTTTTTAGGTTATAATTAATACATAAATATATTTGTTATATATTTACACACACCCATTTATTTCATAAGTATAATTATTTGATTTTGTAGGTTAATTCGGGGAGTCATATATCACTAATTAATGTTTAGATTTGAGCATGAAACATTGAACCCCACGTATATTTCAGTTAATTAATTTTGGCATTTCACGTAGATTAGGATTTATATTAGAAAATGAGTTATTCTTTTAAATCCCTATATTACTTTTATTTAATCAAGTTTGAGATTTTTCATAATATAATATATACTATATTAATATATAATCGTGAGTTGTGATGCTAAAATACAAATTGCGTACATATTTGAGATTGGAGGGAATACAATCTTTAAATTAAAATTCTTCTTTCTACATTTTGATATATATTTTCAAATATAAAACTGATAGTGAAAAATTCAAAATAACAGCTTCGTCAACCTAAGTGCTAAAATAATTCACAGTAGTGCTAAAATAGGTTACAACAATGCTAAAATAGATCACAGTAGTGCTAAAGTACATGGCAATGCTAAAACAGTTCACAGTAGTGCTAAAATAGGTTACAACAATGTTAAAATAGATCACAATAGTGCTAAAGTACATGTTAACAAAATTATCATACAAAAATAACACAAAAGAAATAATTCACAAAAGAGATGGCTACACGAAAGAAGAGACACAATAGTGGTTGTTCAATTGTGTAAGTTGTGCATTTTGATCATTGACATTTCGTTGAAATATGTATTGCTGTAGTTATTGGGTTGAATAATTATGAAAATTGCAATCAATAGTTGTGCATAATATGCATGAAGTTAGAGTTGGAGACTACTAAATTGAACTCCCAATAAATGGTAAAACACATATGCTGTGTGTCTCTGCATGAAATTTAGACTTTCAACAGAATCTTCATTAGGAAAACGAGGAAGTCGCCTTGGTGAATTAGAAGAAAATCTTGGTCCTAATAGAGAACGTGTGAACGTGTTATACTGTTACCATAAATTATACTTAATAATGTCATTGTCTATTTGTTGGGAGAGCCTATATAATATTACATCAATTTGCAGTTGCAGTTGGCTTTTTTTTTTTATAAACTCATGACATCATATCAATAAGTAGTTTTCTGAATTGATTCTGGTATCACTGTCGACGCATACCTTTAGTTTCAAAACTTGTTTACATTAGACAAGTAGTAACCGATTAATCAGTAGCTTTGCAAAAACGTATAGATTGGGCTCACCGTTTTCCTGAAAATCGGATTTTGATTTTCTTTAGCTCCGCCACAACTTCTCTCATGTTAATCCTATCTTGAGGTGATTCAGCGCAACAATTTAAAGCCAACTCCAATATCAATGATACGCATTGCATATTCTTCTCCAACTTTCTCTCATCAAGATTCATCATTAAATTGGCATCAATAATATCATATGGTGACTCTGGAAGCAGTCTTTCAACCCATCTCTTCAAGCTCAAATCTCTGGCAAACAGATCATCACTAGGCTTCTTCCTCGTAAAAGTCTCCATCAAAATAACAGCTTAATCAGCTTCTTCAATCTAAGTGCTAAAATAGTTCACAGTAGTGCTAAAATAGGTTACAACAGTGCTAAAATAGAACACAGTAGTGCTAAAGTACATAGCAGTGCTAAAAATAGTTCACAATAGTGCTAAAATAGGTTACAACAGTGCTAAAATAGATCACAGTAGTGCTAAAATACATGTTAACAAAATTATCATACAAAAGTAACATAAAAGAAATAATTCACTATCTAATCTACCTATAGGTGATGGTGGCATGAACAATAAGTGCTACCTTAATTTTGAGCAGGAGCTTCAACCATTGCTGTACCAAAATTACCAATTTGCTCAGTCTTGGATGCAAAACGCACCCCTGCCAACAACCTTGATGAAATTGCACAAATTAAGATGAACATATTTAAACTTGTAAGATTCACTCCATCTTGATAACAAAGCAAAAAAGATCGGTGAGTGCCCGCCATTATCTAAAAGCTTTGAGAAGTAGATAGAAAAGAAGGTCACAGAGAAAGCCGTCGGTCTGAGAAAATCCGTCGTGGATTTTCAGGTGAAGAAGCCGCGGAAAGATCGGGAGAATTTCAGCTGGAGCTCCTCCGATTCGAGTGGCGGCGGCGGCGCTGCCTCCGCTGGCTTTTTCTCCTCGTCGAAGGCGGAGTCATTTCGTTGAATGATTTTATTCTGAACCGGAGAATTGAAATTGGAGGTTTGCTGAGTTGTAGAGAGAGATGTTGGAATAGCTAAATACAGAAATAACCCCAGTTCATTAAAAAGTTGATAATATTACGAGATTGTCACCGCGTTTTTTTTAATCTGGGAACAGATCTTGGCCGTCGAAATAAGCGAGATATGTGGCTGAAATTTGTTCTCAGTTCTCACAGGGAAGTGTGGTTCTCACATGATCCCATCTCTCTCTCTCTCTCTCTCTCTATATATATATATATATATATATATATATATAAAATATAGTCCAGGCTTAAAGGAAAATTTTTGAAAAAAAAAAACAATTTGGTCGGACTGACCGCATTGACCAAAAAATTCAGTCGATCCTATAACTCATTTTGGTCGGTCCGGTCCAAATAAAAGAAATAATCAATCTAGTTGGTCCTTGTCGGTTTGGCCTTAGACCGGACCGACCGTTTGCAGAGTCCTAGCTAAGAGAGTGTTTACTCTTCCTTATTATTTGTGTTTTTTTTTTCTTTTACAGGAGGAGATCAATATGTTTCCTTGAAGGGCCAAGGAACAATCATTTTTGTCATTTGAGGGCTTGAGGCTTGAACTATTGTTTTAATAAACTTTAATCTTAGTACATTTTAAATATAATTAAGATTCCATCATAACCTGATGAGAATTAAAAGTTATATAAATATGAACAAAATACTCATTTGGCTCAAACTAACAAAATAAAAGTCTCAATATAACCAATAAATATTATTTCAAGGGTCAAAAGCATATATATTTTTTCCCTTTGTGTCGGTATTTCCTTATCCAATCCAATTGAACCCGGGAAATGCCGTGATGAGATCCTTTTGTAACATTTTTTTGTGTTGCATTCTTTCTTCTATATTCAATTTTTATTTTTATTTTTTTCATTTTTTTTTGTGCTTTAGTTTAGTTATATTTGTTTATTAGGGCCCATCTAACCCAATTAAGGTGTATTATAATTTTTTATTTTTTTTATTTTTAATTATAAATTAATTCTTTGAAAAATGAAATATTAAAAAATTATATTAAACACTGACTAAGTAGGATGGACTATATATAACAAGTGTAAAATTAAACTAAAGCACAAAAAATTGAAATTGAAGAAAAAAAACTAAAAAAATCGAGTGTGCAAAAGAGAGCGACACAAAAGGCGCAATAGACAATTTCGTGTGGACAATGCCATCTGTTTAAAAATCAAATTTTGTCTTCTATTTCAAGACAGTCACATATATTTTAAAATTTCCATAACTAGCCCCTAAAAAAAGAGTAGAGATCCTCTAGTCCCACTTGTGTGTGCCAACCGTGTGCCACCATTAAAATTATATATTGTTAATAATGTTTTTTATAAAAATAAAATTTGTTTTATCATAACTAATCATAATTAATATTTATTGCAAAAAAAATTAAAATTTTTAAAAAATATATACCCTAAGTTTGGAATAATCAACCCCAAAAATCAATTATATTAACTAAAAAATGAAAATTAAATATTAAAAAATAATTATAAACTCTAATTGGGTGGAATAAACCTTAAATAATAATGTAAAATTATACTAAATCAAAAGAAATTAAAATTGAAGAAAAAAATAAAAGAAAAAGTAATAATTTTGAGGTGTGGCACACGATTGACACACACAAGTTAGGACTAGAGGATCTCATGTGCTAAAGACAACTAAAATGTTTCCAAATGCAGTGATGACAATTGAATAATTAGAATTGAGCCTAAACAATTATTTTGCAGGTCTAAATGTAGCTAGTTTAACCTACTAATCACCCCAATTGCAGACAAACACCAACCTCATTGATAGACCCTGATCCATAGGATTAAACACCCCCCCCCCCCCCCACCGTTGATATTCAAGAATTAAATTATTTAATATGGCAGCAGAGATTGGTGAAAGACTAAAAATTGAGTTATTACCAGAAAACAATTGTTGTAGTAGAGTAGCAAGAAGTGTTCCTATCATGGCTGCCAAACTCAGTTGGCTGTTCAATGAAACCTAGTGTGATAATAATAAGATTATAGCATCTTCTTTAACAATTTTAGAATATTAAAAACAGTGTATCTTGTCCTTAATCTTGGGGGTTAGACAATCAATTTCAATAATTTCACCAAAATAATGGAACGATATCGACTAATCCATCTACACTCGTACGGCTTACCCAACAACTTATGCTAATTTACGAGGTTATGCATGCTACATTGAATGTATACATCGAGTGTAGTATCTATCGTTCATCTACAAACACCACACGATGCACTCATGAATGTGTATATGTATGTATGTATTCATTAGCCGCTCATTCTTGGTTTGTGAAGGGCTCTCAAATCTCATCATGTGCTTCAATTTTCTTAAATGATCAACCACTTTGTTTCGGCGCCCTATACTGCATGAAAACAACGTTTTTACGTATATATATACAATACATACTTATCTTCCGTTTATACACATTAATTATGCATGCAGATAAACATTCTATGCACGGTCAATCATTTCCTTTAATCACCGCCAAAATTGTCTTAAAATCATCTATAAAACCCCCTCAATATCCAACTTCCATCATCACCAACCAAACCTTCATTTTCTTGAAACAGTTTCTCTCATTTCCTTTCCTGGCTTTCCACATTCTGAGACAATGGCTTCCACTCTCCAAGCTTCCTTCTTCTTCTTCTTCCTCGTCTCGTCTCTAGCCCTGGAGGCAGTTGCAGGGCGAGACATCCCGACAGACACCAAGATGCAGCCCGAGATGTCCTTTGATGGCACGGTCTGGGTTCCAGGCTTTGGCCGTTACATGCTCCCCAGGAAAGGTACCAAGTCCCTAGACTACAATCCCATCACCGGATCTCCAGGAGGAAACGGTGTCTCCATCCCCGGACTTGATGGCTCAGCAGGCTACCACAACTATATCCCCGGTGGAGACGACACCAACTTGCCTAACCCTGGTGTAGAGGTTCCCAACCCGAGCGGCGGAGGGATTCCTACACCATCCAGCCCCTGAGCTTGCTCACCTTTACCACTTCTTCTTTAGCAAAATGAGTGAGAATGGAGGGAATCTCTGCTTTCTTTTCAATCTTTTAGATGGCTAGCAAGCATATCATGTTTAAGTCTTCAATGTTGTAGCTGTACCATGTTTGCAGTCAATAAAAAGTGTGTGCGTGTGTGTTTTTCTCTATCTCTAGTCATATGTTTCGATAGCGAGTTTCATAGAGCAGAACACCAAGAATGAGCAGCAAAAACCTTATTCTTTCAGAAACTTTACTAACCTGGAATAAGAAGCACCAAACTCTTGACAAAAAGTTCAACCATAGACAAATTGCAATGAAATTGCAAGAACTTATGAGCAAGAATTAGTTCTATAAAAAGATAAATCGTACTGAGAAATTTTCTTCAAATGAGCAAAATGGATGAATCTAGAGATAATTGAGGGTTGAATGCATGATCTTCTAGTGTAACCAAAAAGAACTATTGTCATTCCACAACGTGTTACCAACGAAATACAATAAAATGTACTTCTTACAGTTTCTTCCAATGTAAAATCGAGAGTCTGATGATGGACATAAAATCAGTATCAAGTTATTCATCAGACACAGCAAATGAAAAACTTCCAGCACTGTCATTAGCCGATGGATTCATGCTACCCAAAATGATGAAAATAAAATCAGTATTAGACACAACACTTGTACATGTAACGAAAATGAAAAACTTAAAGCACTATCATCAGCCGATGGATTCATTCTACCCAAAATATAGGTAGCAAGACCACCAACGGTGGAGTTCCCTTCAAGCTTCTCATTGTCAAAATTCTATAAATCACTTCTTGACAACTGGGACCGGGATAAAATGCATCATGTGATTAATTATCCTGTGAAAAGGATAGCAATGAAACGTGAAAACAGTTTAGTGGAGCTAGTTTTAGCAGTAAACTATACTAACAACAATCAGCTCAGCTTTTGAAATAGAAGATTACAGTTTGTCTGTCTCATGAATATATGCTAACTTGACAGGTAAAAAAAGAAAAAAAAAATCAAATTCTTTCAATTCTGTGTGTTCTTAAAAGTTCTTTATATATGTTCGAATTAAATTACAAGCTACTTGTCTGCTTTCATCTCGTATGGTGAATAAGGGGACGGAGGAGAGCCAGACGGTAAGTACATTGTGCAATTCAAAGAACAATCAGAATTGATCTTCCACATTGAACTCATCTAAGTATCTAACTGTACTACAAATATAGTAAGCCACCAACCTCACCGCAACACTAAATTGACAATCTTTTTGGGAAAATCTCGTTCAAAGTTTACTTCAGAGGCGCGTAGAACCTCAAAATTCCAGCTCAAATAAACAACCAACAACAATCAAGTCAATCATGAATGCTTCAACCAAGGCAAACTCTATCAAATAGGTTACAAAAGGAGTTTGAAATCCATTAGGACACAACCTTAGTTGGTAGCTCAAACAAAAATAGAATAGGCTTCTGAATCTCTAACAATAAGTAAACCCAAACACAAAACAACTCCTCAAATAACCAAAATTATTATTGGTTTCTTGATAAACTCCACCCTCTACCAAAAAGATTCATTTTTTTTATAATTTTTTTCAAGAATACACGACTTCCAATTTTTATTCATACAATGCCCATGATTCTATTTGCTACTGCAGTCCAAATTCAAATAACAACTCCTACATATATGAAACACTCAGAATCAAAATCGCAATAAAAAACATAAGATTAGGACGAGAAAAAAGACAATGGGACACCAAAAAGTTACCTTTTTGAATCAAAATCCGACCATTTTAAGCACGATGAAGCAGAGGAAGAGGAAGAAAATGGCCAAGAAAAGGTAGTCTACGAAAACGAAAAACGATGTGGATCCGTGGTTTCTTTTGGCGGCTGCTTTCTTCTTCGTTTGATGCTGCAATGTCGGGTCTTGCTCATCAAGTTTCGCCATTGATGTAATAGAAAAGCAGATCTCTATTCCTATTTACCAAATTTGCGGCCTTGTTTTTTGGTGGTCGTTTGTTTTCTACTTTGCGCTTTGATGTCTGTCGTCGATCTGTTTCAGCAATTGGTGAATTATGAATTAATTAATTACTACACTAATTTATTCTTGGATTACTAATTTGTGTTACTGGAATATTTATAATTTTACCCTGTCAAATCTATAATGTAGATCTTTCCCTTGATATTCTCTTTCCTATTACATAAATAAATAAAATATTAATTTCATGATTTTTTTTAACATTTTTGTCCTCTAGTTTCAATTATAAATACTTAAACATGATTATATTTTATGAGCATTACTGCATTAGTTTGGTGGTTTGGCATTGTTAAGTTTGATTAGAAAAGTTTAACTATATGATTTTTAGAGTCCTTGATAGAAAATATTATTCGATATGATTTGAATTTATTATATCTCAATAACGATTTTTCCATCAATATGTTATTATTTGTAAGGTTATTTCATTAGTCATAAAAGTGAATTTGAAAAATCGTCCAATAAAATTAGCTCAAATAAGTACTAATGTGATCCGTGCACATTATGTTATTATTTCCCTTTTTAAACTTTTCATTGAAAAATTCTACACTGATATATTTTTATCTATCATTAATATTTCCAGAACTTCTTCTTAAATTAACAATATATATATATATTGATAAATCGATTTACAATAATAAAAGAAAACAAGAAATAATTAATAAAAAGAAAAAAGAAAATTCCAATTACGTTTATTTCGACTCTAAAAACGTGCAATTACTATACTTATGTTACTAGAAAGTCATAGAAATAAGATATAATTCAAAACCAAGTAGAAACCATAATATTCCAAATAACTAATCCAATCATTAACCACCACAAAAGAAAAGGGCAAACAAAAATGTAATATAAATAAGCAAAGAAATCTTCTTTTCACTCTTATTACATTATCATTTCAAACCAACGATCACAAATGGCGGCTACTGCTATCAAGAATTTCATCTCTCCATCTTCACAGTTGAAACAAACTAAGAATCATTTCGGCCTCTCAAATTCTCCACCTTATCAACTCTCCGCCCCTTCCAAGCCTTTCTCAAACCCCAATATTGCGGCAAGAAATCGGCCCTTTTGCCCCATAAACGCTGTCACGGAGGAGACAGAAATTGCTGAGGAAGGCGGCGATCAAGACGATGAAAAGGATTCAATTTCAAAAAAAATGGAGGAAATCAATAATTTTGCTTCTTCTGAGAGATTACTTAACGCTGCTATTGTTCTTGGTGCTGGCACTCTTGCCATCACCAGATTGCTCACTATCGATCACGATTATTGGCATGTGAGTCTTTTAATTACGTTTTTTTTTTTGTCTTTTTTTTTTGCTTATGATGTTCAGCGAAAAAATGTATCCTTAGTGAATTTCAGCAGTAAATTCTTGTAGGTTTTAAGTTTTATGTGGTTGAAATGGCTATTTTTGAAAATCTGTTGGTGATTATGACTGTTGTGTTGAATGCTTGCTGATTACAATCATGAGCTGAAAATTGGAACCAAGTTTTTCTTTTTTTTCTTTTTTATTTTGGTGACATTAGTTTATACATCCCTGCAAAATTCTGTTAAAATTTGTTTGCTTTGTGGTTTCAATTTGCAGGGATGGACCCTCTATGAGGTGTTGAGATATGCACCGGAGCACAACTGGATTGCATATGAAGAAGCTCTCAAAACACATCCCGTGTTATCGAAAATGGCGATTAGTGGGATTGTTTACTCTCTGGGAGATTGGATTGCTCAAGTAAGCATTTTTTTGTTGTTGTTGATTTATGCTTAGGAGAGATTATGTGCCATGGTTAAATGATCATTTTGTGCTTCCAAATATTTCAGTGTTATGAGGGGAAGCCACTGTTTGAGTTTGATCGGACACGTATGCTTAGATCCGGCCTCGTTGGATTCACACTCCATGGATCGCTTTCACATTACTATTACCAATTCTGTGAGGTGATGTTTGTGGCTCAAGTGTCTTGAACTTGAAATCGAACTTAACTTTGACATTTTGTGTTTTTGTGGAGTGCTGAAGTTGCTTGTTTCGACAGGCTCTATTTCCTTTCAAGGATTGGTGGGTGGTCCCTGCCAAAGTTGCATTTGACCAAACCGTGTGGTCGGCTGTGTGGAACAGCATCTACTACATGGTTTTGGGATTATTGCGCAATGAATCACCAGAAAATATTTTGACCGAGTTAAAAGCAACATTTTGGCCTCTGCTGACTGTAAGAATTCTAATTCAACTTCTTGTTTAATCCCTTTTTCTTGTTTAGTAGACTTATAGTTGAATTGTGTAGCCCAAATATCATTAGATGTTGTGATTATTGGGGAAAAGAAACACTTTTTTTTGGCTAGTCCTTGTACATTAGTTAGAATTCCATATCATATAGTTCTTCAATTGCATGTTGCTAATTTCACTGTTATATGATGAGCAAACTATATCCTGCAATATCTTTTCTTGCATTGCTACGAGCACAATTCTCTTGTACACATATCCATCTAGTCGTCTATTCTGGGCGTGGAGTAGTGATTTAACTAACCATTTTTGTTATGTTTGAGACAGGCTGGTTGGAAGCTCTGGCCTTTTGCTCATTTAATTACATACGGAGTGGTTCCAGTCGAGCAAAGGCTTTTGTGGGTGGATTGTGTGGAGCTAATATGGGTTACTATACTCTCAACGTAAGTATCATCTGCATTTAAATTTTGCTTCCCTTCCCTTGTTAGTTGATCATGCTCCGACATTACACATTGTGATCTTCATTCAACCACCTCTATTTAACGATAATTGTGTGATATTTCAAGTTTAGACTGTCTCAACGCCCTCATTTTCTTTGTGTAACATTTCACCCACAGAATCAGTAGCCATTGTAAATATCTAGATGATTTCATTATGAGTTCTCGATATGGATAAGAGAGAATTGTGATGCTTTAGATAATTAGCTTGTTACTGAGGCTGAGAGTTGTATATGGTTCCATCTTCATTAGTTATGCTAAAGAATTCGGATTTTTGTCTATTTCAGTTACTCGAACGAGAAATCAGAAGAGCGGATATCTGAGGCATCCGAAGCCAATCCTGGCAACAAGGTAAACTTCGACACATGTTAGCAACTAATATTAGCGCACGCGTGCACACACACAAGTGTTGCTTTTTTTTTTTACGTGATCTATCTTCAGAATCGGCTCGATCATAGAACCTTAGAAACACTGTATAATGGCAAGCTTATTATGATTTATTTGGTTCCTTGGCAGGAGTAACTGCTTCAGTAATGATAGCTGGAGCTCAATTTTCAGACCTATTTGCTACATTTGAGAAAGCCAAGGATCCGACAGTCTCCACTGTCAGACGGTCTGACTAGCTATATAGGTATATAACACATCTTCGTATAGATCGAGAATCTTTGCAGTCTCGTAGATGCTACACCGTGGACAAGTTCTTGATGTTTCGTTCCCGGGTATTATCTCGTAGAGCTGGAAATGTTGTGCTATAACAAATTACAGTTCATATTATTATACTTGTACGGTTGTGTATATAGAAAAGAACACTATTTTTGTAGTGTTTTTTTTTTCCTGAAATCCTTATAAGAAACTGGCGTGAGAATTCATATTAATAACCGGGTTTGTATTATGTAAGTCGTTTGTGTAGCAATTTTTTTTTTGAGTGTGTGTATGTAGCAAGTTTAGTAATTTACAAAAATGGTAACTTATTTCGTAGTAGTCACATTGTTGCCATTCCCGTTCCACTTGGTCTTCCATAATTATATTTTATTTTTAATTTTTTTGAAAAAAAATTTAATATATTCTAATTGGGATGGATGAATCATGAACCCTAAATAAAAAAATTAAATAAAATAAAATTATAATAAATTAAAAAAATATTAAAAAAAAACCAAAGGCTTGGAATCTGGTGTGCATTTTTCCTGCAGACTGCAATCAGTTGCATTAAATTGAAATTTAATATCTTTTTTTTTAGATTAAATCAAAGTTTATTATCGATCTCAACATCTTAAGGTTGGAAGAACATTAATTAAAATTTAATAGTTCTTCTTCATTTTATTTTCAGCCTACAGCGTCCAACTTATATATCAAACATAAGTCATTAACATAAATTAAAATAAAATCAAGATTTTTTTTTACATAACATATAAACTTATTTATATATGAAATTGTTTTACATATAAAAAATCGTAAATTCAAATTCAACACTATTTCTTCTTCATTTTATTTTCAACCTACAGTGTCCTACTTATATCTCAAACTTAAGTCATCAAGATAAATATTTTAAAAGAGATTCAAGTTTTTTTTTTTTTTTTTGACATAATATATAAAATCATATTTTTATTTTTAAAAAATAAAAAAAAAATTAGGTCCCACCGAGACTTGAACTCGGGTTACTGGATTCAGAGTCCAATGTCCTGACCACTAGACCATGGGACCTTTTTGTTTATTTTAGCACCTTTTTTTTTATTTCTATACAAAATATTCACTCTTCAACAACAACAATATATACGAATGCAGTGTTGATTCAACTGTCTGTTAAGCCACTGCCGTTCATGGCGGCGCAGATGAGAAAAGCCCTCTCTCAACCCTACTCCACCGCCATTGCTGCCGTCTTCAAAACCTCTAGACCCTCAATTCCATCTCGGAATCCAAATTCCGTAAAATTTGCATCTTCATTCACACCTCTTCCGCCGCCGGAATGGGTGCAACCCTTCACCGACCTCTCCGATGTCATCTACGCCGACGCAAAATCCGACCGCCAAACCTCCCCGTGGGTCCCAAAAGTCCAGCAATTTTTACAAAACAGCAACAATTTCGAGCAAGATTTAACCGCCTTTTGTGATAAGTTCCTAATCAGACTGCCGCCCACTTTCGTTGCGTATATTCTCAAGGATACGGATCGAGCCGAAACCGCATTTCGGTTCTTCAAATGGGCTGGCAAGCAAAAAGGGTACGCTCATAATCTTGAATGCTTCGTTTATATGATTGAGATTTTGTGTTTGGAGAGTGATTTTGATGGGGTTAAGTCGGTTTTCAATGAGATGAAGAGTAAGGGGTTTTTGATGAATTCAGCTGCGGCGAATTCGCTTATTAGAAGCTTTGGCAATGGAGGAATGGTGGAGGAGTTGTTGTGGGTGTGGAAAAGAATGAAGGATACTCAGATTGAACCTTCATTGTATACTTACAATTTCTTGATGAATGGCCTTGTGAATTGTATGTATATTGAGTCTGCTGAGCGAGTTTTGGAGGTGATGGAGAAGGGGAAGGTTAAGCCCGGCGTCGTCACGTATAATACGATGATCAAAGGTTATTGCAAGTCAGGGAATGTTAGGAAGGCCATTGAGAAGTTTCAAGTTATGGAGGTGAAGAATGTGGATCCTGATAAGATCACTTTCTTGACCCTGATGCAGGCTTGTTATACAGAGGGGGATCACGATTTTTGTTTGAGGCTTTACAACGAAATGCAGGACAAAGGGCTGGAGATTCCTCCCCACGCGTATAGTTTAGTGATCGGTGGCCTTTGCAGGGAGGGGAAATCGATGGAGGGATCTGTCGTGTTTGAGAATATGGTTGCTAAGGGCTGTCAGCCAAATGTGGCGATTTATACTGCTTTGATTGATGTGTACGCGAAAAATAGGAACTTGGATATGGCTATGGGGTTGTTTGAGAGGATGCAGAGTGAAGGTTTTGTGCCTGATGAGGTTACCTACGGTGTTATTGTGAACAGTTTGTGCAAGAGTGGGAGATTGGAGGAGGCGATGCAATGGTTTGAGTATTGTAAACGGAACAATGTGGCCATCAACGCTGTGTTGTATTCGAGCCTCATTGATGGTCTTGGAAAGGAGGGGAGACTGGAAGAGGCTGAGAAGCTCTTTGAAGAGATGGTGGTGAAGGGTTGCCCTCGGGACTCTTATTGCTATAACGTACTCATTGATGCATTGGCTAAACGAGGGAAGATGGATGAAGCATTGTCGTTTTTCAAGAAAATGGAAGATGAAGGTTGTGATCAGACTGTGTATACATTCACTATATTGATCAATGGCTTGTTTAAAGAACACAGGAATGAAGAGGCTTTGGAAATGTGGGATCTGATGATTGAAAAAGGGATCACTCCTACAGCTGCTTCGTTCAGGGTGCTTTCGACGGGGCTCTGTCTTTCGGGCAAGGTTGCAAGAGCTTGTAAAATCTTGGATGAGTTAGCGCCAATGGGGATTGTGTTGGACACAGCTTTTGAAGATATGATAAACGTGCTGTGCAAGGCTGGTCGTGTAGTAGAGGCTTGCAAGCTGGCTGATGGGGTTATTGATCGCGGTCGAGAAATTCCTGGAAGAGTTCGTACGGTCATGATCAATGCGTTGAGGAAGGCAGGTAACGCTGATTTGGCTATAAAATTGATGCATAGTAAGATTGGTATAGGATATGATAGATTTCGCAGTGTTAAGAAACGAGTTAAGTTTCGAAATCTGGTTGATAGATGATGAATTATGTGATTTGTGGTTTGAATGCACTCCATTGCTTAGTTGAAGTCATAATGCTGAGCTTCTGGTTCAGTTTGATCAAGTGAGGTTAGTCTGCAACTGGAAACGTTGCTTTCGAAGATATTGAGATCAGTTGAACGCGCATATATTGATGATGTCATTGTGGGTGAACTTATAGAAGACTGAAAAATATGAGGAAGAATCAAATCCCAACTGGCATTTTATTTTAGGTAAAAGCAAGAAATCTCAAGAAAGAAAGAATCTGGATATTCATGTTGTTGGAGAAGACATTACATTACAGTTGAACAAGGTAAATTCCAGGTTTGAAGAGAAGAATCTGGAGATTCATGTTGAAAGCTCTTTAAAATAATTTATAAGCTATTCTAATAAAATTTTAATGTATTTTTCCTTTATTGAGCAGTCACACAACACATGCACAGTATACTTTAAACAAAACTGCTGTGTATATTACATCCAGAAATCATATAAAGTGAAACAGTAGTTTCCATTTTAAGCTAACTTACTGGGTTCTTTAAGAAACGAAGCAAACGACATCGTATGTGAAGCTTCAAAGACGCAGACTGATAGATCTTGAAGCAACAAGCAGTTCTTGAGCTTGGTTACCGCTGCTTGACTGTGTTCTGGACTTCCCCCTGCTGGCCTCAGAATTTACCTATCCCCGTTTTCCGTCCATTATTACTGAAGCCGACTGCATAATCAGAAGCAGTAGCCTTTTCTCTTTAAGACTGCTTCATCCAGAATCCTCTCTTGTGCCATACATTACAAATATGACTTCCTGTTGATCAATGAAGCTTGTAAGTTCGTTTTAATCCACATGAGAGAGAGAGAGAGAGAGAGAGTAAATTCAAAGAAATCTCTTAGTAATAGGAAAGAAAATCAAACTTACAGCTTAATTTCTGCTCAACAAAGCTGATCTAGCTCATCACCTCATAAGCAGCTGGCACATCATGCAACGGGTGCCCCTTTTGATTTCTTTCTATAATCCTCCTTGCAAGAGAAACTTGCTTACCAACAGCAAAAATAAAGGCTTTTCCTGAACCTCCAGCACCTCGGGCTGTTCGTCCAACACGACGTACATATTCACTTGGATCCCGTGGAAAATCAAAGAGTATTACATGATCCACGCCAGCAAAGTCAATTCCTCGAGATGCTCTGTAAAATATGCAGGAGTCATCTTCTAGCATTCTCATCAAAACAAAATTAAGTTACAAAGGAGCAAGTAAATATAGAATTAACTTCCATACAGTCAAAGTGAAAGTATAATAAAAGTTCAGGACCAACCAAGGAATAACAGAAAGTACTTCCATACCTATCTGTGCAGACCAAGAATAAGGACATATTCTTGGATGGGTTGCGACGAAATTCTTCTATATTTGCAAGCCTTGATTCTTGGTCTAAAGCAGCATGGAAGGGTAAAACTTTTGCATACATTTCTTTACGATCAAAGCGTTTTAATGCATTTTCAACTTTCCTACACGTCTCGATCTGCATATAGCAAACAAAAAAAAAACTTTTTCAGTATAAAATTCAAAGAGGAAGTACCGCAGAAAGTTTATATAATTGCTGCCCATGAGATCTTTAGTCTACCTTGTTGCAGAACACAATTGTCTTTGTCACTGGACTTCCTTGAGCTAGTTGGAGAAGAGCATTTTTCTTGTTGAGAAAAGCTGTATCAGGACTTTTTTCAGTATTTTCATCTCCACTGCAGTCTATGAGGATCTAAACACAAAATCTAATCAGAAAGTAGTAAAATATGCTGATGTATTTCAAAAACTGGAGAAAATTCTAGTTTCTGTAGCAGGTTACATCTTAAAATGATAAAACTCACTTCTATATAATAAATAGATCTGGAGTCTACTAGATATATCATGGCATAGATATGTCGGAGCAAAGCATAAAATCATGAATAAAGACTCTAGAGGACACAAACTTTATAGAAAGCCTACTATAAAGATTTGTCAATTCTTAGTTTTTTTAGCAAAAAGAAGTCATAAATAGAGAGCCTCTTTTGCAGCTAACTATATATACCTTTTAGAAGCAGCTGGAATGAACTCATATTGTCAATTAATATGGCATGAGTCGTGACTGGGAACAAAGACAGTTTCAGATTGGTTTCTTGTCCAAAGGGAAGAGCAAAGCTCAAATTGACTCAACCAAAGAGTTAAACAGCAACCAAGCATTCATATGATTTTACCTGACAAACTAGCAAATGTAAAGAAGAGCAAGAAGATGAGATACTCAACCTTCTTTGAAGAGGACCATCTAAAAAACCATGGTCCTAATCTAGTCAGAATTGCAAGTAGGATCATTTATAACTGAACAAACATCAATATTTTGTTCTTTATTTTCTTTCTCAAGTTTTCAGAATCAGTCACTGATTGTTCTATTTATGATCCTTTGCCTTGCTTACTCTTTTCGAAGATTCCTCTCAAAGAAAAGAGATGGTTTTAAGAAAACTACTCTACAATTTCTTGTTCTCACACTTATTAACCACATATAACATAAAAGGAAGTTTAAATATTTGGATACCTCCTCCAATCTGGAGCTTGTGCGATGAACACCAGGACCCATTATAACCTCACAATCTGGGAAAACCTCAACTAGTTTGTTGTATATTTCTACTGGTAAGGTGGCAGTTACAAATAGATACTGGGCTGTGACAGGTGCCAAGTTGACTAACGTTTGTAATGCAAGCTCAAAATCTTCATCATTGTAGAGTATATCTACCTCATCCAGTATGGCACTGAAGCACAAAAATAGAATAATTATTTAGCTAGAGTATTCCTTTCCTGCTGGGGGGAGGGGGAATTAATAAGAAACAAACTCGCCAAACTCTAATTCCACTTATGTATTCTTAGGTTCACATATATTCCACAAAGGCTCAGGTAATGCAACATTCACAATCAACCATCAAATGGGCTCAATATAACAATTAGAAGACTTGAACCTTTTAATATCTGACAATTGCAGGTGGCCCTCCTTCACTAGAAACATGAATCGACCAGGAGTAGCAATCAGAACATCTATTCCCTGTTTAAGATTATCCAATTGTGTTTTCTGCCGGAAACCACCGGTGGCAACCATAGATCGGAAAGGGACACCAACTTTTGAGAGTGAACGACACACATTCAAAACCTGATAATGTACATTTATTTATAAAAAATGCAATAAAACATTCTGATTCGCCAGGATCAAAACCAACTAAGGAGCTATGTATAATTGTTTGGAAGAACAAAAGCACCCCATAGCAGTAAGAAATGTAAATCTTCCAGTGTAATATTAAAGGAAGTAAACGGAGCAGAAAGAATCAAGCACAAAAGGTTTGCATGCTCTTAACAAATTATCATACCTGAGAAGCCAATTCAGCAGTAGGGACCAGAACTACAACTCGGGGATTTTGTGACTTTTGTTTGCTAAGTCCTTCAATTTCTTCTTGTCTAAGACGCTGCACCAGTGGTATCAGATATGACAAAGTTTTACCGGATCCACTCTGATCAGATATTATACAACTCTTCCCACCTATGACTGATACAAATGCCATTGCCTGCAATATCATTACATCATATAATAAGGAAATATGGAAACAAAAATGCAGAACAGTGAACAGTGAACAGTGAAAATGAGAACATATAATTGTATTCGTGTAAAATACATTATCTGAAATCATTTGTCCTGTTTCATTACAAGTCAAATGATATTTTCAATGGACAGAAGAGTGTAAACCAGGTCAAGCATCTTTTAGCAGGCATTTTAGGCTCCAAAGTTAGTCTAAACAATGTTTCTAAGATTCATATACATCAACCAGACTACAAGGGCACTGCAAGGCGCAAGCATAAGTGAAAAAGGAACTACATATTAGATAACAGCAAAAGAGCCTGTGTGGATAAGCAAGGATGGAAGCAATTTAGAAAGGGAACTGGAAAGGGGGAAGTAGGGATTGTTTATTTAATTTCTGAGTAGAACAAGCAGAATGATGGCAAATTCTGACTGGCATTATTAGAAAGACATAAATCATGGACGTGAATAATGTCAAACGGAAACATCAAGCACTAACGGGCCAAACAGATGTAATATCTAGTAGTATTACCATTAGTCAACCAGGAAACAGCGAAACTAAATTTCCATATCCAGTTCAAGAATGAGAAGCTCAATCTGGATGTCATAGTCAGTAATATTAGAGAATGAATGTTTAACATTTAGCAGACCTGGATATGTGACGGGTGCACATACTGCAACTTCCTTAAAGACTCAACAATGTAGTCACTACAGCCCAACTCCTTGAATGACTTTCTACTAAAAAAATCATTATTGGCCTTTATCTTCAGCCCTTTCTTTGAGACATCATATGCCTTATATCCATAGCCGTCAGCTTGTTCTACATTACCCCATCTTTTCGAGGATGTAGCAGAAAATTCTGATGGAGGTCCAGCAGATTTAACACTAGAGCGGAATGCTTCTGAAGTATCTTTCTGATCATCCAAAGACTCCTGCTCATCCAATAGATCAAAATCATCATATGATTCGTCTGGGGTACGGGATGGAGAACTTTCTGCTTTTTGTTGATAATCTTCAAAGCCACTGCCTTGTTTCTTTTTCCTGTAACTCTCTTTAACTAGCTCTTTCACTCTCTGCACTTTTAGCCTTCCGAAACTCCTGCTCGGGGACCCAACACCACCTGCAGACCCAAATTACAAATGTGAATAACAACCAAAGTTTAACATTTGGAAACACACAGTTAGCACATTGGAAGAACTCATACAGCATGAAATTATGCCAATTCTCAAAGCCTGAGTGCTGTCTATCATAATCAAACCTAATTCCATCACTCCATCCCAATAATTCTTTTTTCATTCATATAAAAAAAACATCAAATACAAATTGCATATTTCAGTGTAAAATTTCCACTTTCCGGGCTCGCAGATAAGACTGTGATATAACGTCACCTGGACTAAGGAAATATGTTTAAAATGTCAATTTAATTAGCTGCTTTTCACAATAAAATGTATCGACAGTATCATAATCACCTGAAACATGATGAACCCTAAGTCCAATGCAGATTTTCGTCATAAATTTAGTAAATTTAACGGCTACAAAATCATGCACAGCTTCGACTACTAAGCGAGTGGAGTTAACGGTAAACCTTTCTGAGGGGAGATTTTTGGAGCAGCCTCGCAGACGAGTCGCGGCCGGCGGCGACCGGAAAATATGGAAAGTGAAGAATTGAAGACGGCTACATTCGTCATCGTAAAACCCAGAGAAAGAGAGAGAGAGAGAGAGAGAGAGAGAGAGAGAAGATAATTCAGAAAGATGGATAAAAGCTTTTTGCTATATTAAAAAAATTATTGTAATATGTCATATTTTGTATTTGTATTCAAAATTAATCCTAATTTGAATCATTTCTTAATCTTATAAAAATTAAGAAATTTCTTTTAAGAGTTTTAAGTGTTAACTGATTTTAATTATGAATGCAAAAAAAAAAAGACATAATACAACATTTAATACAAAGAAATTAGTATTAACTATTTAAACAAGGGTGGAGATTAATGGGAGACGAAAGCTCATTGTTGGCATAAATTAGCCCCAAGTAATTACAAATGTAGTAATGTAATGTAATGAATATCGTCGATTAATGTACTTTTTAATATAGTTCACCAAGTATAGCATTACAAGATCTGAAATTATAATAAGATGGTCCAATTAACATTGGAAAGATCGTATACTGTTTAATATTTGATCAAATTAGATTGAAATAACAAGTTAGATTCGACTAAATGTGTTCACCCTTTGCAAAATAAAGCTAATTCGAAATTGCTTGATTGGGCTTTAATTCAATTTGGTTCACGAGGATGAGGTGCTTATTTTGCATTAGTGAAGATATTTCGAGAGAGTTGTGTAATAGTATAAGTTAATGTCCGTCCAATATTTTCTATCATATTTGATTATGGGTAATTTTATACACAACTTTCATTTTTTACTTCATAGCCCCTAAAATTAATTAATTTTTTAGACCTTTATACCCTCCAATTAATTTCAAATAGTATAGGCCCACCATCGTTCTTTGGCTTGCCTGAAGTGTTCCTATTTCAGGCCTATTTCTATCTAGAATGTCCGATTCTATGAAACTAAAAAAGTATTAAACTTTGAACTTATCATTCTTCAATTAACAAAAAATGGTTCTTTAGAAGACGAAGAATTCCATCCAAGTATCCAACAACTTGATTAGTTGATTTCACACAATTAATTTTATAGACATAATCATCAATTCTATACTCTTGAAGTACATAAAAATTATCAACAAATGTGATAGTCTATTAAGCCAAAAAGACTGTTGCAGCCTTCTTCACCGTGTATGTTTAATTTTAAGTTTGGAGGAAAAGAGAGCATAAAATTATTAGATTTGGGAAGGAAAGTTTTAGGAAACCATCCATGATTCAAATATATATATATATATATATATATATATATATATTTCTCTAATGATCCACTTCTGACGATCATAGTTTATAAATCAAAATTTATGTTTGTAGAAAACCATTTGAGCATGTAAATACCTTCTACGGTTTCTGAGTAGACATAAACTTTGTCGCTTTGATGTTTCTACAAAAAATAAATAACTTCATATTTCTACACATAAATAAATAATATTTGAGAGGAATGTCCGGTTAGGACTATAGATTTGGGTGTTTTATATTTTTTAGGGTTTATTTTTTTGGGTGGGTGGGTGGAGGGTTTGAAGGCAAACTTGTCTCAAAAATATATTTTATATTTAATTAATATTGGGGTCTATGAAAAGAGAAAAAAGGAATTGCGCATAGAATTACCCATTTGCTAATAGCATTAGTCTTGGGCTATAAGTTCCAATTCTTACAATGAGGGCCTATATATTTGAGTCAAATAGTAACAGAACACCTTTTCCTTAACAACATTAAAAGTCAAATCTCAGTTAGTTAAGAAACATTATTTCCTACATAAAAAAAGAAAGAAATAAGCAATCCCTCCCACACTACTAAATCACACCTTCATACATCTATCTATACATATATGTGTGGAAAAGTTGAGATGTGTGACAAAATCAGAAAACCATCTGGAACTTAATTATATATGTATTTCATCATCCAAAATTTGATCTAGAGAAAGAAGATGATTGATGATGGAGGTTGATGATTCCAAATATTATTGCTCTAAAAAAATATTTACAACGTTTCTCCTCCATATTTTTGAAGAAATTGGAGATACCAAATTATGAGGTTGAGCCCCTTAATTCTCATTTGGAGGCTTTCCCATACTTGAATTTTCTTGCTCCATGGAAATAATGCAAGCAAGTCTTTGATATACCTACATTGATATAAGAAAACCATATGCTATTATGTCCAAGACAAATATGTGTAATTAGCTACACAAATAATGCATAACAAGAGAATATATAAACTTACTTGGAGGTTGAAACATATCTTGAGGTGACAGGAGGTGTGAGTCCGGTGGCAATGACAACATTGTAGTTGGTGGGCTAGGAGCTAGGTTGAAATGATACATGAAGAACCAGAAGAGTCTAAAGAGGCCCGTCTGTGCATCAAAGAAGTACAAGGGTCTTAACTAGTTCATTAATGAACTTGTATGGTTATTGCTGACATACAATTGTAGTAGAAAGATAGGACAAACAAGTAACACAATTTTAGCAATACATATGTATATATAGAAGAGTTAAACAATAATTTTATATTATACAATATGCTAGCTCGATTTACCTATATAATTTAAGTATTATTTATTTCTTTAATTCTTAAATTTAATAAATAACATTTATAGTTTTTTGAAGCAATAATTTAACTCCTTATTTTAATGATGAAAATATATGTAGAATTAATAATTATTGCTAACCAATTTTATACTTTTGTTTACAAAATCATATTACTCGTGTCAGGACAATCTATAATTTGATAATTTTCAACCAATTTGTACTATTGTGCACAAA
The DNA here is from genome assembly GCA_026008535.1 of Perilla frutescens. Classification (NCBI taxonomy): domain Eukaryota; kingdom Viridiplantae; phylum Streptophyta; class Magnoliopsida; order Lamiales; family Lamiaceae; genus Perilla; species Perilla frutescens. Next base: position 16,411,906 of record BRKX01000007.1, on the reverse strand, counting down.
ATCATTTTGTTGAAATACAGTCATATAATTAAATGATAAGATTACTTTTATTTTATTGTGAATATTAAATAAGTATGACTAATAGGAAATAGATTGATTAACATATATATGTTTTATTACAAATTGAATACAATAAATGAATCCATCACCCATCCAATACAAAAAAAATTGTAAAAAATAACACTTGGTTACAATACAACGTATTTTCAATAGTCAGTGTCGATAATCTCTCTCTACGACATTCTTGACAACTATAATTGTGTTATTATTAATCCTTCAACACACCTTTCATCCTATGAAAAATATTTTTTATACTACACCAAAAAATTTAAAGAAAAATAATTCACACCTCCGTACGTATTTGTTTTGCGGAAAATATTTTTTAATAAAAAAATTCATATGATAACCTAAAGGAAAGGTGAAAAAAAAAATCATCATATGAAGCAAGTATTTTTATCCACCCTCAATGAAAACTTAAATTTGGAAAAATTTGAATTAAAAGGGTGTGCCTAATAGATTGTTAATTGATTGCTTGAATCTGGATTTTCTAAATATTTTATTATAATCTATTACTATTTACGAACAAGGATTATTTTAGATGATTTGAGATAATTAATTTGGCATTATTAATTGATGATTTTCAACAAAATCATTAAATAAATTATTTACTTATGAGATTCACGTATGAGCATGAAGAATATTGTTTGTGATGTGTAAGAAACATCTTTTACTTTATAATTTTGGGCAAAGATAAATGGAATATAATAATTTTCTAATTTGAAATATTAAAATAATATTCAAAGATAACTAAAAGTAAAGTACAAATTGCCTATAACTTATAAAGCAATATATGATTAGAATACAATAAAATGGATTATACAAACTTTTGCGCGCGTGTGTGTATATATTAAGATTGTGTATAAATTTAAGTAAAAACATTGTATATAAATTAGTCTTAAATTGATTAATTGATTAATTAATTAATTGAATTTTGGGGGAAAACCACAATAACTAACTTACAGCAGCTTTAAAAATATATACTTTGCGATAAATAAATATATAATAATTAATTAATGTGAACCGTGATTTAATAATCGTGTAGTATATATAGGTCATTATTGTAATGTAAATTTAGTCAAATAAATCACAATAAATATATTTTGTGGATCATATTCAAGATTTGGCCAACCAAATAAGTTAGAGTTCAAATTACAAAAAATAAAAAATTGAAACATAAAAAAAGATTAAAATGCAAATCAATTAATTTGGTTACGTTGATGGCCTTGTCAGCCATGGTGTAGTCTTTTCCTCTTATTAAGTTTGCCAAAAGACACCGATGAAGTTTTTTAGTCAGTGTCATTGAACATAAAATATTAATGCAGAAAGTCACAAAATCATAATTATTAGTTTGGTTAAACCTTTTTTTGTGTGACTATTTGGAGGTTCATTGTAGAAATCTAGCAAGGGATGAGCTTTGAAACAAATGCTACAACTTAGTTCTATAATCCAAAATGAATTTTGCAAAATCAAGAGCGATATATATTTGTGATTATATGGTGGTTTCAATTTTTAATACTACCTCCGTTTCATAATGTTTGTTGTTTAAGGTTTTTTTTTTTTTAGTTTCAAAATGTTTGTTGTTTTATATAATTTGACATCCTCTCTCCCAATTTTAACCATCTCAAATCCTACAAGATTTTTTTATTCTAACTTACCTATAATATATGAAGAGAGAAAAATATATGGAGAGAGAAAATATTGTTATTTTTTAGGAAAATATAGATGAATTAGATTTTATGGCATATATAAGGGATGAGTATATTTGTCCACGAAATTAATTCTTAATTTCAGATAAAAAAAACAAAACAACAAACATTATGGAACGGAGGTAGTAATTAAGAATTTGATTGTTGACCGTGTATGTTTCCAAACTTTTAATGGCAATAAGCAAATTTGAGGAAAAAATTAACGACAATAATCATAGGCGTGATTTTTGTTGTGGCTTTAATTGTAGGAATAGATTGAGCCATGTAATGGTTGGGTATCTTTAAATAGTAGTTTTTAAGATAATAATAGTTGAATAATTTGTTCAATAACAATATAAGTATACATTTACTAAATTATTATATTATTATACATGCATAGATATAGATTTAGATTTGAGGTCAGTTATTTTTTCAGCCTATTTCGTAATTAATTAATCCATTAAAATCGGACAAAAAATAAGAGAAGAGCCGAAATAAATTATGGCGAAAATTCAAATAGAGAAAAATAGAAAATTCCCACTCATTTTCAAATATCCCGGAAATGTGGCGATGAGTGATGGATGAATCAAAATTGTGGCATTATAGGCTTGGTCATTTGGATTTCTAAAGTCTCAAACTACTCCACGACAAGAATATGATCCATGGTCTTCCAAAAATTTAAGAAGTGCAACAAGTTTACGAAAGATGTGTACAAGGCAAGCACCATCGATAACCATTTCCAAAAGGAGTCGATTGGAGAGCAAAACAACATCTCGAGCTTTGTACACACCGATGTGTGTGGTCCGATGTCGACAATTTTTCAAAGTGGAAATAGATACTTTATTTTTTTTCATTGATGATTATACTTACATGACTTGAGTTTATTTCTTAAGGAAAAAATCTGAGGTGTTTGGAGTGTTCCAAAAATTCAAGTGCCTAGTGGAGAATTAAAGTGGCCGAACGATTAAAGTTCTTCAAAGTGATAATGGAAAGGCATATACTTTGAAATAATTCACAAAATTTTTTGAAGATAAAGGCATTGGAAGATAACTTATGGTTAGATATACACCACAACAAAATGGTGTATCCGAAAGAAAAAATCAAACGGTGATGGAAATGGAGAAATCAATGTTGCATGCCAAAGGAATTCCTAAAGAATTTTGGGCCGAGGCCGTGTATAGCACGGTTTACTTAATGAACCGATGTCCAACAAAGGTCATGATGGATAGAAGTTCTCATGAAGCTTAAAATGGTAGAAAGCCATCAATGAAACATTTGAGAATTTTTGGATCGATTTGCTATGCCCAAATTCCAAAAGAAAAGAGATAAAAACTTGATGAAACAAGTGTGAAATGCATACTTCTTGGCTATAGCAATATGTTCAAAGGACATAGGCTTTACAACTTGAAGATGAAGAAAGTGATCACAAGCCGAGATGTGATCTTTGATGAAAATACAAGTTGGAATTGGAAAACAAAGAAAGTCAAGCATGATGCATCATTTCTTGATGGGCACAAACAAGTTCCAATAAATGAAGAAGAAGAAAATGACAATGAAGGTGCAGATTTCCCAGGTAACCCGAGTAGTTCAAGTTCAAGTTCTTGTTCGGGAGCAAGTTCATCTTCATTGGCATCAAATTCGAATCGAAAAATGAAAAGTTTGGAAGATGTGTATGCAAGATGCAATTTTTGCATGATTAAACCTGAAAATTTTAAAGAGGCAATAAAAGAAGAAGCATGGAGAAAAGCTATACAAGAAAAAATTGAAGTTATCAAGAAAAACAAAACTTGAGAGTTAGTCGAAAGGCCGGAAAATAAAGAAATTGTTGGAGTGAAATAGGTCTACGAAGTTAAAGTCAATGAAGATGGATCCTTCCAAATAAACAAAACAAGAGTTATGGCAAAGGGATAGACACAACAACTCAGAGTTGATTACGATGAAACTTTTTCACCGGTTTCAAGTCTCGACACAATTCAGATGTAGAGACGCCTATCATAAACCAGACCAGCGGTTCCTAACTACCGGTTAACTAGTTTTCTACCGATTAGCTAGAGAAGCCTATCATAAACCGGACCAGCGGTTCCTAACTACCGGTTTCAAGTCTCGACACAATTCAGATATAGAGACGCCTATCATAAACCGGACCAGCGATTCCTAACTACCGATTAGCTAGAGACGTATTTCATAAACCAGACCAGCGGTTCATATTCATCGGTTTCAAGTCTTGACACAATTCAGATGTAGAGACACCTATCATAAACCGGACCATCGGTTCCTAACTACCGGTTAGCTAGAGACGCCTATCATAAATCGGACCAGTGGTTCCTATTCACCGGTTTCAAGTCTCGACACAATTCAGATATAGAGACGTCTATCATAAACAGGACCAGTGGTTCCTAACTACCGGTTAGCTAGTTTTTGGCAGTTTGCAAACCATCGGGACAATTGTCACCGGAAAAAATGCGGTCCGGTTCCGGTTAGAGGTTCCCGAATTTCACAAACCGGTAGTTACAAACAGTCGGTTTTCCGGTAAATTGCCGATTTTATTTTTTGAACATTCAATACACATGTATGGTTGTATGTATTAAAGCATCTCCAATGGTGTGGAATATGTTGAGTTGGCACACAACATATTCCACACCTCAAGGTATTTAGCATTGTGGGTGATGAGAGGAAGCTTGTTCAAATAAATTGGAGAAGCTCCAGTATTTCCTAGGAATTTTGGGTGAATGTGGGCCCCATTTCTGCCAAGCTCCCCACTCGCCTCAATCTCTTCCTTAAATATATATATTTTTTGTTTCTTTTAAGTTTTAATTGAAATGAGGGGGATTGATGTATTTGTTTTTTTTTTTTTTGCTTTGGTACATTTATTCTTTTTTTTTCCAATGTGGGTTATATATATATATATATGTACTGTATACACTTAATATTTTTTCCTTTTCGTACAATCCATTCTTTACTCTTTTTTTCACTCATTTTTTTTTCATCTGTATATTTTATTATTATTTCTTAATTTGAAGTTGTTTTGTGTGTTTAACTTTTTATTATTTAATTGTTAACGTGTTTTGTGCTTAATATATTTTTTTTATTTTTTGTTAAATTATTACTTTATGAAATCAAATTATATATATATACAATCATAAAATAAATGAGTAGATATATAAAATATGAAATGATTTAATAGTGAGACCCATGAATAATTACTTTTGAGGTAGTATTGTTGGGGAGGAATATGTTTAGAGGAAGTAGGTATTTAACTTTTGAGGTGGCACTGATGTGGCGATAAAATACCTGAAAATGGAGAAGCATCACTGGAGATGCTCTTAAGAATCCCCAAAAAATATGAATTTCCTAAAAACCGCCATTGTTCCATATTAAAGTAGTGAAGTCGATAACTCACTCGGAAAAACCGCTATTGTTCCATTTTAAAGCAATGAAGTCGATAACTTCACACGTAAAAACCATGGATGGAGAGGTCAATGAACAATCCTCTTGGAGTTTATCGTAAATCCTGAATTGTAGAACGGAGCTAAACTTTCTTTTCTTTCTGTATTTTTGTAGCTTTCAATTTTGATTTATAGTAGTTGCTTGAGCTTTAACTATGGAGCTCGTAGATTTTACCACGATTGATTTCAGTTTCAAGTTGAATTGATTCATTCATTTATTTGTTTGTATATCAGTATTTCATCTTACATTATAGAATTACGCTGAATTTTTTTGATTTTTTTCAGGATATAGAGCGCAGAAGGCTAAGCGGTGAATCGTTTTACTCTTTTTTTTTGCATGTCTGAATTTGCCTTTTCTTGCCTTATTTATGCTTATAGTTTGACAATTGCAGAGCCTGAGCTTAACTACGAGGAATATGGTCGTAAATGGAAAGTGTTCAATTCTTTTATTTTTCAATGAAATTTAACATTTCGTATAATATAATCTTAAATGGATATAGGAATATTATAATAATATGATTGTATCTGTATGCAGGGACAACATATCTGAGGAATTAAATCTTGAAAGGAAAGTGTTCAATTCTTTTATTTTTCAATGAAATTTAACATTCCGTATAATTTAATCTTATATAGATATATGGCAGATTATACTAATATGATTGTATCTGTATGCAACGACAACATATCCAATGTGACAGTTCAATTGCCAACGGAAGGTAAAATTGATCGTGATAAGATCATTACATCAGCAAACATAAGTTGTATCTGATTTTGATTTTGTTTATGGAGTTAAGGGATAGAAAATTATGATTATGTTTGAGCTACAAAATATAGTTCCAGCTAGCAGCATATCCCCTGCCTTTGTTAACCATATTCATGTCATTTTACAAGTCAAGCATCACAAAATCATGGGTTAAATTTGTTTTTTTTTCTTTTACTCTAAGCGTGGAAAATAACAAGTTGTTGAAATAAACTAGAATAAACTCAAACAATCACAAATCCACTAAAAAGGGGTAACAAATGAAAGGGAAAAATCCTAGGGTAATATTCATCAATACAAACGATGGGTTTCAAGATTATAAAGCAAATTAATTCCGCTCAAGATTAATTTCAAAAATAATCCTAGACTCTCTCGAGTTTCTAAGATTTAATTGAACAAAAGGGAATTCTCCTATCTCTAGGACTAAACTCCAATTTCCTCAAATTCAAGCACAATTAATCAACCGAAAATCCAACTAGGCATAAATTCTCATTAAATACCTAATAGGTCCCATAAATCAACTTCTAATGCTAATTAGTTTTTCTCAAAACATAATCAACATAAAGTCCAACTCAAGAAGGCCAACCCTAGTTAGATAAACTCAAACCATTGACTCATGAAAAATACAAAGAGAGAGAATTAACATGCTTTTTCATCCATTCACCCAACCATTTAATGTCAAATCATATTACCCTAGGACTACAAAATTTAGCTAGACATGCTTAAGAATAAAATAACACAAAAGTAGACAAAGAAGACAATCATAATCATAGATAAGAGTAAACCCGAAAAGGAATGAAACAATCTTCAACTTCACTTTTTCTTCCAAAATCTTCACAATCTTCAAGCTTGTATTACAAAATTTTCTCTCCAAGTCTCTATTCTATTTTGGGGGCTAGGAAATTGAATTGTTGCCCTAGTTTAAACAAAGGTGGGTATTTATACCCCCACAAATCCGCACAATAAAAATAAAATGAAAATGAAATAAAAAATGCCAAAAATCAGAACGGAACAGGGGGGGCGCGACACGGGCTCGGTCGCGCCCCGGTCGGGCCGCGCCAGGGGGCGCGACTGAGCTGGTCACGCCGGACCATCAGGGCTCGGGCCGCACCGGGCGCCGTGCTTTCAAGGCCTTTACATGGACGTCCGTTCGCGCCCTCTCTGAACCCGCGCCGGGCCTGGCTCGGGTCGCGCCGGGTGGCGCGACCGAGCTGGTCGCGCCTCCTTGGCCTGAGTTGGGCCGTGCCATTTGTCGTGCTTTCGAGGCCTCTGCATGGACGCACACTCGCGCCGCTCCTGCACCCGGGTCGCACCGACTGTCTTCCTTTGAGCCCCGACCCGATCGATTTTGCCCTGAAATTGCACGACAGTGTTTAAAAACACTTATTATAAAATAAAACGGAAAAGAGCATTAGAACGTTACAAATATATGAAAAGATCAATAAAATGAATATATTATGCTCGGAAATACGGGAGAAAATCCCGTTTGTCACATGATTATTACTGGGGATGATAATGAAGAAATTGACAGTCTGAAGATCAACCTTTTCCAAGAGTTCGAAATGAAAGATCTAGGGAATCTGAAGTATTTTCTAGGAGTTGAGGTATTGAGATCCAAAGATGGCATATTTCTACAGCAGAGAAAATACACTTCATATCTTCAGGCTGAGACTGGCTTACTCAATTGTAAACCGGCAAGTACTCCAATCATTATGAATCATGGATTGCAGATTGTAGATGGAGTTGAATCAGTGGAACGGGGCAAATATCAGCGTTTAGTAGGGAGATTAATTTACTTATCTCATACTCGACCTGACATTGTATATGCCGTTAGTGTTGTAAGTCAGTTCATACATCAACCGCAGAAGGAACATATGGAGGCTGCATTGAGAATTGTTCAGTATCTAAAGGGCACCGTCGGATATGGAGTTCTACTCAAGAAGCATGGACATTTGGAGATCCATGGCTATACTGATGCCGATTGGGCAATAAGCTTAATGGATATAAAATCTACCGGGGGATATTTTACCTTTGTGGGAGGAAATCTAGTCACGTGTAGGAGTAAGAAATAAAAGGTGGTTGCTCTATCTAGTGCTGAAGCTGAGTTTTATGGGATCAAGAGTAGACTTACTAAAGTACTGTGGCTACAAAAGTTGTTGACAGAGATTGGTTTTCCTCCAACACAGATATGTCGACTGTTTTGTGATAATAAAGCAGCGATTAGTATATCCGAGAATCCAGTTCAGCATGATAGAAACAAGCATGTAGAAGTGGATGTCATTTCATCAAAGAGAAGATTGAGGGTGGTATTGTGGAGTTACCATTTGTCCGATCAGAGAATCAATTAGAAGATATCTTGACTAAAGCAGTAAACGCCACAAATTTCACTGAAGTTCTCGGCAAGTTAAATATCAGTGATCCCGTTACTAAATTTGAGGGGAAGTGTTAGAAGTGCTAGAAAGAAATAAACATCAATTAGGAACTAATTGATTCAACTAAAATAGATTTATTTCTTTCCTTGTAAGCATACAAAATCTCTCAATAAGAGATGGTGTAAACGTGTTTTTTCACATACAATAAATAAGAATCAATTTCTATCTTCTTATCTTTTCTCTCTAATGGAATCTATACCATTCAACGCCAATATCGAGGCTTGTTGCAGCATCATATCAATGTTATATCGATGCTCAAATCAATGGCTGGCTAAGAATAGACACAAGACGATCGCAATCACCATTCATTAACCTAAATTTCGAATTCTTGATTTAATCAATCATGTTGTTTTGTTCTCAAAGGCACCACAATCACCATTCATCAACCTGGATTTTGAATTCTTGATTTTATCGATCATGCTTAACTCAAAAGGCCACGCCATCTGTCTGCATATACAATTTTATATAAGTTTTTATCTCTCGAGGAAGTAAAGTATTGTTGGATTCATCATCTTGCGAATAAGACAACACACTATGTTGCCCACTACAACTTGCAGTCCACAACTCTTATTTTTAGCTAATATCCAAACCAGCACAATATGATAAACTGAGTTAAACATTTTTAGCTAACAGGCGACTGAATATTTGCTAACAACAAATCTTTTATTTGCTAACGCAATCCAATAAATTTGCAAACATTACACTTTTGGTTTATATAACAATAAATAAACAGGAGTTCACCACCAATAGAAAATTCAAGGTAAGAAAAAATACCTTCCACAAACCTACCAAGAGTCAAACGGAAAAAAAAAAAAACCAAAGAATTGAAACCATTAAACTATTTTTTTGCCAAGACACAAATATGAATCTACTACTAATCGCGTCATGCAGTGCTAACATATTCATTTTTATTTGCTATAATCAGCTATGTATTTGCTAACTGGTTCATAAATATCTAGCTAATAATGTACACTAAATTGATATCAGATTCACATAACTGCTTATACAAACATACATAACCGCTAACAGTAACATACAAAATTAGAATGTCATTCTTAAAAAACATACATCATATCTAGCCTTCTAAAATCAACCAATTGAAATATAATATTTTATGCTGAAATTATTCACTATATATACTGAAAAGAATATTATTTGCTAATTAACATATTTTCATAATAAAAGTACTAACATACAGTTCACTAAACATATTTGTTAACGGAAATGCTAACATATGCTATTCCGTCATAATTATTTGCTAATAATCATAATTTGTACTATTTAATTCTACCAATTGCAAATGGCCAATATCTCTGAACCGTTGAAGGATCAGTCGAACAATAAAAGCAGCCCAAATCATAAACAGAGAAATAATTTAAACTGGTGATTTAATAGAATGAAAATCAATCTTTATTCAAAATAGGCAAATAAAATTATTATGGTCATCCCTCTAAATATTGACTGACATAGTACGATTCGGTTACTAAACTTGAGGGTGAGTGTTAGAAGTGCTGGAAGGAAATAAACATCAATTAGGATCTAATTGATTCAACCAAAAATAGATTTATTTCTTTCCTTGTAAGCATACAAAATCTCTCAATAAGAGAGGGTGTAAACATGTTTTTTCACATACAAGAAATAAGAATCAATTTCTATCTTCTTATCTTTTCTCTCTAATGGAATCTATACCATTCAACACCAACATCGAGGCTTTGTTGCAGCATCATATCAGCCATTAATGTTATATCGCTGCTCAAATCAATGGTTGGCTAAGAATAGACACAAGACGATCGCAATCACCATTCATTAACCTGAATTTCGAATTCTTGATTTAATCAATCATGTTGTTTTGTTCTCAATAGCACCGCAATCACCATTCATCAACCTGGATGTTGAATTCTTGATTTTATCGATCATGCTTAACTCAGAAGGCCACGCCATCTGTCTGCATACACAATTTTATATAAGTTTTCATTTCTCGAGAAAGTAAAGTATTGTTGGACTCATCGTCTTGCGAATAAGACAACACACTCTGTTGCCCGCTACAGCTTGCAGTCCACAACTCTTATTTTTACTCTTACATCGGTAATTTTCCAAGTAGTATTGTGATAGCCATTCTTATGTCCGAACGATCTGATTTATATTAATTAATGGTGATTTTTTGCTAAAAAAATTATACTATAAAGTAAATGATGTATAGATAGTATGAATCTCTAAATCAAAGTGTATAAATCATTCACATAGAAGAAACCAAGCTATAGTTTCACAAAGTAACAGTACAATACAAACATAAAATAAATAAATAAAAACTACAACACACAAAATTATTCGGGTGTATTAAAGCTTTGGACAATAAACTATTATTCAAAAAGAAAATTAAGGATAACAAAACTAAGACAAAATATTTCACATATTCTAACAATTGACATGTAATATAGTAGCAAATCCTATATATAATTATATATCATTTCATTTTGTAGTTTTTTCTTACCACAACTCCCTATTTTCCATGTTGAACTAATATACGTATATAAGACCCCTTTTATACATGTAGACTTTTTTTTTTCTTATTTCTTTAACTTGTTGCCATAGTATTCAAATTTCATAACCTATATTTATACGTCCCATTCCCAAATACATTTATTTCCAAATGTATATGTTATCAATTATAATGAAAAACGAGGTAAAATACTAATTATAACCCGCCCTTCAACTTCATATATATATATATATATATAGGTCATATCATATCTTAATTAGGTTAGAAATTTTATATTTGAGATGGACAATTAATTAATTAATCTTGTTTCAAGACGCAACAATGTCCACATAACTCCTTCTCTCCTTCTTCCTCGATGGGTTCCATGCTCCGCCACGCGCCACCCTCGGCTGCGGTGTCGAAAACATGAACTACCGACCTCAGCAGCGAACCCTCCCCCGGCATCCTATACCCAGCGAGAAAGTACAGCTGGTTTCCGATGGGAGCCATGGTGAGGTACGATCTTCCCTCCGCCGCCGTGGACGTCGGCGACATGCAGTCGAAACTGGAGCCGTAAACCACGTTCCAGATGTTTTGTATCTCGTCGTAGGCCTCGATATGGCCCTTCCATGATTGAAGACAGTCGCCGGAGCTGAAAAGCTTGCCATTCACCGCCACGATTTGCCGTGGCGGCACGTCAAGATCCCACATTCGGGCCACGTAAATCCACTTGTTCCTCTCTGCATCGTAAACTTCTGCAGAGCTCCGGGCCGTCTGATCGTACGGGCCGTAATTCTCGCCGCCGACAAACCCTCCGACGACGTGGATTTTCCCTTTCCATGTCACGCCGACGCACTTGTACCTGCCAAATAAATCAATAATCATTTGATCTTTTTTTTAGAGAGGAATTAATTGATCGTTTTACATGTATATGGAGTTTCATGAATTTAATGTATATGCGAAAGATATATAGACTAGGTGATGAAAATTCATACGAAAATGTCGATTGGATGTGGTGTTGCATTTTGTATTCCACACTTGATTTTACACTCAATTTTTTCAATTTATTATGTTTTGGTTTAATTTTAGACTTATTATTTATGGTTCATCATATCTAATAAGGATTTAATATAATTTTTTAGTGTTTAATTTTTCAAATAATCAATTAATAACTAAAAATTGAAAATTATATATAAAAATATATATAATGTATTCTAATCGAATATGACGAATCCTAAATAATAAGTGTAAAATGAAACTAAAGCATAAGAAATTGAAATTGAAGAAAAAAAATTAAAAAATAAACTAAAATAATCAAGTGTGCAATAGGAAATGAAACACCAAGCATGCAATAGAGGATTCCAGCGGATGAAAATTATCAATCTACAATTTATTACTATAAAAATAATGTATTTTTTAATTATTTTAAGATTAATTTTGTATCCTTTATTTTTTGTGATTCAACACATCACAATTCACACACGACATATTTTGGTCAAATTGAAACTCTACTTTAATTAATTATTATTTATTATGCTCAAAAATATTGAACATGTAACATAATTAAATATATAAATAAAAAAATTAAATACTCATAAATCAATGTAATTCAGCTGGGAAACAATCAGATAAGCTAAAGTATGTAACTATTTTATATTAAGAAAATTTAAAAGTTTGACTATCTGTTAAATATTAATTAATTTAATTTTAATAAAAGCATATATAATTAATATATATACCTCATTCTGCTCATTTTAGCCAGAGATCTCCATTGATCTAAAGCCGGATCATAAACCTCCGACGACGAGATTCCCCTTGCCCGGCCCAAGGAGCTCTGGCCGCCGGCGACGTAGATTTTTCCGTCACAGACAGTGCAAGCAAAGCTGAATCTAGCCTCAGACATCGGCTTGCACATTTCCCATGCATCTGCTTCGACGTCGTATCGACGGACCCATGCAACGACTCTCGGTCTGATCTCCTGATCTTGGGAGGCAGCGGCGGAGGGGGAGGAGGAGCCGTGCTCCGCCGGATTAATGCAGACACGGCCGCCCAAGACGTAGATATGTGGGCCGACAGCCACCATGGCGAAGTCTTTCAAAACTAGGTTTTCGCCGCATGCCGGAATGGACGTAACTCGATACCACGAGTTTGCTTGTGGTGTGTAACAATCGATGAATGTCGAGGCATTGTTGGAATTGGAGTTTCTGTCGCAAAATGGCACGTAAATTCGGTGGTTGTTCGTGGCCAAGTTCGCGTCCGGAACTCCAGATAGTGAACCCATTTCCGGCGGCGGCGGAGGTTATCGGCCGGTTTTGGGAGTGGAGTTGGGAGAAGTTTATAGGGATGGTGGGAGTGAGTTTATATAGAAGAAGAGGACGGAAAGAACTATGTTTTGTATGTATAGGTATTTGAGATTTGAGAATATAGTATGACATGAACAAGGCCGGTGTATATATATCTAATTATTATTTATAGTTAAATTCTATGATTTTTCTTGTTGTGGAGATTGGTAATTAATTTTTTTGATGATTTCGTGGAGGTGACATGAAATTTATCGACGGAGTACAAAAAAATTGACATAGATATTGGATACACATATTGAGTCATGTCCGAATATATAACGTGTGGGGGAAATATCAACATATGCTAAGCATGGTAAATTTAAATTCTAAAACTAACATATCTCTCTAATACCACTTGAGATCCTCTAATTCCAATTTGTGTATGTCAACCGTGTACCAAATATCAAAATTATTACCTTTTCTTTTATTTTTTTCTTCAATTTTAATTTCTCTTAGTTTAGTATAATTTTACATTATTATTTAGAGTTTATTCCACCTAATTAGGGTTTATAATTATTTTTTTTAATATTCAATTTTTATTTTTTAGTTAAAATAATTTATTTTTGGGGTTGATTATTCCAAACTTAGGATATATAATTTTTTAAAATTTTAATTTTTAACCATAAATATTAATTATGATTAGTTATAATATAATAAATTTTATTTTTATAAAAAAAATTTATTAACAATATATAATTTTAATGTGGGCACATAAAGTTGGGACTAGTGGATCTCTACTCTTCTAAGACTAACATTAATAACATTGATCAAGATAACAAAACAAACAAACAAAAAAACAACAACGAACACGTGATGTTGTATTTAATTAGGGGTATCCCTAATAGGCTAATAGAGCATTGGTTAATGTAATAAATAATGATACTACAAAATCCTTTATAAAAATGAAAGTGAACAAATATTTTCATATCTTGAAATATAATAATTACGTTGGGACTAGAATTTCATAGATACGAATATTATTTTACGAGCACATATACACGCTATATTTACGAGCTAAGAATACATATAAAAATTTGGGCCAATTTCTAAAGTTATCGGCCCGGCCCCAAATGGATCCAGCCCGACCAACTATGTTTTTCTAGCATAATGCTGTAAAATTACGAGTCAATCTAAATTGCTCGAATTATTTTTTTGTGGTAGAAACAAATACAAATTAAAGCACTTGTAAACAAATTTAAAAGAATAGTAATTTTAGGTTTGCAACTACTTAAACAAGTGGCTAATTTTGAAGGTTTCTTCCTTATTTAAACTACTTTGATTGGTCTTGTTGTAACATACCACAAGAATTGAATTCTCAATTTATTATATTGAATGACAACATAAATATATAAATGACATATATTGATAAGTAAAACAAGAGATGCAATATGAAAATATAACAGAAATATCGAATGGACCATCTTCATGCAAAGGCTTAGTTCAGATGAATTTTTATATTGATCTATATATGAATATGCAGGGTGACGTGGCCCATTTTTCCTGTGCTATTGAAAAATACATATGAGTATATACGTTTTGAAAGAGGAATCGTATCAAATTGAAGCCCAGATTTGGAAGAAAAAAAAAAGAATTAAAAAATTTCAATATGTGCACGGTAACAAAGTTGCTCAGGTGTAAAGTAATTGGAGTATTGTTTTTTAAATGGGTGAAAGAATTGGATTAATGCGTCATTCACCGGTTGTACTTTGCCAAAAAAAAAAAAAAATCGCACATCTACCTATTTATACATATATTAATTGATTATTTTGCAATCCATATGTCCTTTCAACTTTACATATTTATGTAGTTTAATTATTTTTTTATAATTTTTCTTCTTTATCTTTTAAAAAATTAAAAGAAAATGCATGTCATCAATGCTTCATCTGAATTGGTTAATTTGCAATTCATTAGTCCTTTCAACTTTACGTACTTATTTTGTTTAACTCTGGGGCAATAAATTAAAGTAAGCAATATAATTAATTTATGATCGAAAAATAACGAGTTCGAATCTAATGCATTTTGCATTAGATTAGCTTCAAAATTCACAAATAATGGTTGCGTGTGGCTAAAAAATTTGAAATGGAAAAATTATAATCGACGATAAATATCTAACATGGACTTCACATATTGTTGGAAACAACAAACTAAATACATACTTCACATGTCATGTCAAGATTATTAATCATTTGACCGAGACACAATCTTAATCATTCCATGTACATACCTTCTTAAAATTATTGCATTATTTGAAAATGAAGATTCATAAATTCAAATGGCCCTATAAATACACCTAGAAAATAATGGGTACAAATGAGAAATGATGGTGAATATATATGTGTGATCCTTTTTAAACGTTTCTCGTGTGTCTTCTATTATAGCAAAAATATTCATTTCACATGCTAAGACAGAGGATTATCGGTCATAAATAATTAGATCATTGATGAAATTGACATGTCTTTGTTTTTTTACTAATTTAATTGTACGCATCATCATATTAATAATATCAATCATGCATAAAAAATCCAGTACCAATCGATATCACCAATCTATTATAATTATCAACAATCTAAATTTATTATTTAAAAAAAAAAGGTAAATGCCTATATGGACTCCTGATCCAAATTAAAAACCTCTCAATTACAAATAGAATAATAATAATATACATTAGAAGGATATGTCATATCGCAATAAGCAACTCTGGTGCCGACTGCCCTCTTATTAGGAAGTTTTAGATGAAATATTGCTCTTCGTGAAAAATATAATCTAAGTTGACTAATCAACATAAAGTTTTATCCTGTAATATTTTTTTAATGCCAAGTTTTTATTTTATTTTTTTTAAATCCAAACCAAAGATCACATTAAATTAATAATAATGTGAACAAGAAATATTAAAAAGGTCATCAACAAAAGAAAGGAGCTTGACCCAATAATGAAGGCTGTTAAAACTAAATTTTAGGATATTTTTTTTTTGAGAAAAAAATTTTTAGGATGTTGAAAATCTAAGTTTTGGATAATCTCTCTCCCCCCCCCCCCCCCCCTAAAAAAGTGATTTATATAGGAGTAGTTGGTTAATATATATTATTTGCGCCCTATTTTTTTTATTAACTTTGAGATGGGTCCTTGCATTTTTATTATTCATAAAAATTCATTAATTGTCTTTTCATTTGCACCCAAATGATCCATACCTCAAGGACCAAATTTTAATACAAGTAGAATCGTAAGAAGTTAGTTTTCAAATAAAAGTGCAAAAGACAAATCTTAATGCATGTAAAAGCATACAGACTCAACTTTTACAATTAAAATGTTAGGACTCAAGTATAAAAAGTTAAAAATGCAAGGACCAAAATATGCATTTCTCCAAAATCACAAGCCTTGATTTTTAATTTCCTGGAAATTATAAATTAAAGGATGTCGTCTGTAGTGCGCAGCACCACCTTGGTCTGCGTTAGCAGAGCTGCATCCCGAGCTCGCTCTCTCTCTCTCTCTCTCTCTCTCTCTCTCTCTCCTTCTGTTGTCTCTATGTCTGTTTCTCTCTCAATTTTGTCAATTTAGTAGAGAAAAATTAGCATAATAAACTCCTCGAAATTTGAAGCTCAGTCACCACCATTTTCTTGACTCCTCCATTTTCCCTCTCTGCTTGTCTTTGAAATCCAAATGCATTTATGCACTAAATGTTAATTATTTTCATTGACCAACGCAAGCTATCAGAATCCCACCACCCAAATCAAAACTGGGTCTTTTTCTGTTTTTTGTCTTCTAGCAGAGAAGCAGAAACTCAAATGCCCGTTTCCTCATCATTAAACTGATACAAAACCAGAAACCCATCAATAAAAACCACATCTTGCAAATGTGGTTCGTGTGTTTTTTCTGATTTTCTCTCGGCTGGTGATGAGAGAGAGAGAAAGGGTCTGGAGAGATATATTCCTGCGGTACTACAATGGGGAGGGGCGGCAGTGGTGTGAGTTTTGGTGAAGCAACAGCATCGGCGCCGAGGGTGCCGCCGGTGGCCGTGAGCGGCGGCGGCGTCGTGGAAAGAGAGGATCAGTGGAGAAGCTTTGACAACTCTGTGAGTGCTGTGTCGTTTGGGTTCGTCGCCACCGCTATTCTCATATCCATGTTTCTTGTAATGGCTATTTTCGAGAGGTTTCTCCGGCCTAGATCGTCGGACGCCGCCTCTGTCGGCGCCGGCGACGCCCCGGATGGTGGTGGAGCAAATATGAGAAAACTAGACTATCCTTCTCCCAAGGTACACCCTTTTCATCCTTTGTTCATGGAAAAATATTTATGGAATTATGTGTTTTATTAGTATGATTTAGATATCTTGATTCTAAGATTATCAAGTAACTACATTTATCAACTTTTGTTACTATAATGTACCACAATTAGTCAATTCTGAGTAAATCCGTTTACGTGTAAATCAGTCTGTAGTGAGTGGTGACAGTTATTTGCTTCTTTTTTTTTTTTTTTTTCTCACAAGTGATTATTGCTCAACATGATCAAGTTGGACTTAAAATTGTATATTATTCTTAATAGTGACTTTTACTATGAAAAGTTCAAAATGTATAGTTTATTCTCGAGTAATTATGTGGTTTAGTGTGTACATTGGTAGAGTTAGAAAGATTTAACCGTTAAATAAGGGATTTTGTTTGTGAAGCTCAAAACAACTGTTAGACAAGGTTGTTACAATCAGGGGCCCTTTTATTCTCCTTTATTATAAAAGCCATCTAAATCGCCTTCAATTGGACTCTTCATGTTGGCTTGTCCAATGATGTGCAAATTAAGTTATATCAGCCTTTATTTAAAAAAATATTTTATATTTAGGTCTTTTTAGAGTTATGGAGTTTCAACTTTACAGGTATTAATCCAAGCATATTGTCAGGACTTTTGAAGTTAATTATCACACCCACCGCATTAATCCTATCTTGAAGAAATTCTTCAAAATGCTGAATGATCACAAATGATGGTTTTCTTTCTATGAAAGAACATTATTATCTCCAAAATTTTGAATTTATTAAAACATATATACCATGTTGAGCAACAAAATATATCTTCAAACACAATAGTGAGATGACTTGTTATTCTCATGTGTTGCTTTTTTTTGTTGTGATAAACAATTGGTGCTGCACTACTATGCCATTTTCTTAAGAATGTAATCACTTTTCCTTTTATGAGTCGACGAGCATCATCATCTAAAGTAGATGCATAACTTAATCTGTAGCCATCTTGCATTTTAAAATTTGCATTATACACATCATAATCTTGTCAATCTTGGTGTAAAGTTTTGATTGATATATTTCTTGATTTTTTTATTTATTTTTTTGCGATTATTGTGAAACCCTCTGTAACACCAGCAGGAGATCGACATTAGTACATATGATATATGCTTTTCATGGTTTTTGCCTTTGTGATCATGGGACCCTTCCTTGTCACTACCATGTGATTCTGTCCATGACTTCTTCATAGCTTAAACAATCAGATTGTTGACCTTTAAATCTTGCACTCGTAGCTTAAACAATCATATTGTTAACCTTTAAATCTTGCATATTCGCTCAAATCGATCTGGAAACTGTTTATCTTGAAACCAGACGTGAGAGGAGATGAAATGATCTTAACTTTTTTATACTAATAGAGAGTAGTTTGATCATGTAGCTCTTCCCATTGTTACAACCTCATAACTTAGAAACATGGGAAAGGAAAGATTGGGATCAGCAACTATCTTCCGGGTATAGTGGAAAGTGACAATCCGACAAAGAGAAACGAAAAAACTTAGGCTTGTAAAATACTATGTTAGTTGTTGTGTCTTTCATGTTGAACAAGTTGTGAATGATACGACGTTGTATGGACCCTTCGTGTTGGAGGTTTGGTTATATGCATTATACGTGCATTGATCGATCTTCACGCTTCAATGTCTGCTTGATTGCATCGTGCGGCAAATTACTTACATTGATCGGCTAGCTAGCTCCATTTTTGCTGCATTGAGCCTTCAAATTTATACAGAAGTTTGAAGTTGATTGTGGTCTTGAAACTTAATTTTATCCTTGTCAAATTGTAGGCTTTTAAGTTTTAACCATCTATAGACTATACATTTGCTTCTTGTTTTTCATTATATCCATTTATTGTTGAGAGTTCAAATGGAATAATAACTGCAGACATATATACAGATACCACTAGTTTAAACAATGCTTGTGAATCTGCAGATGACTGTTTATCCAAAGGGAGTATCGGTGTTGATGCCAGGTGAAAGGATGCCTACTTTCATTGCTCATCCGGCACCGTGCCCTCCCGAACGTGTCTCCCCCACCTATACTTCGTCGTAGAGTGATTCAAAGTCCTGGCTCGGGCATGAAAACCTACTCGATCATGATGGAGAAGTAGAGGAAGCCGGTGATGACGAAGTGTTTAATGATTTTGAACGTTCTTGTTTTTTTGTATATATTTGTTTCGAGCTTAATTAAATCATCCTTGGAATGGAGTATTTTAGCATGTTACGAACTTGATTATGCATGCACCGAGCGCATGAGATCCTCTATTCTTATCGTATCTGAAATTATATTATCATATAATGTGAAATATAAATGAGGAGTAAGATAAGAAGCAAATAATTAGACAGACCTTTTTAATTTTTTTGTGGATATATTCTCGTTTTGGTTAGTCAACTAAGTGAAATCAAATGTTGTCAATTACACAAAAATAGATCGGATCTTCACTCTCTGATAATATTGTTTCATTTCATCCTTACAAATTTTATCATCATAAAATAAACTACGTACGAAATTTAAATGTAAAGAATACGAGGATTTCATGTGAATAAACTGTTATTGCAGTCATATGTTTGTTGTTAATTCCGACATGTAGTTATGAAGTTTGTGATTTGGTCCAAAATTAAATTAAGTTTTTATGGAATGCAACATAAAGAAGTAGATTCCAAGGGTTTTGTCCTACAAAACACAAATCTCTAGAGATAACAAATCTCAAGAAACTTTACTCTTTAATCAAAATTTAATTTAATTGCACACACACAACATACGACTATACGAGTGTAATTTCTTTCAGTCAACATTTTTTGTCTTCTTTACCCTTTTATTCGGTCTAAAGGGCCCAAAAGCAATTGGGCTTGGACATCTCTTTCCTAATTATAATTTTTAAAACATTTGATTTTCTATTTCTAACCATCTTTAAAATTTTAAAAAAAATGCCAATCAAAATTAGAAGCTATTACGTCCATAATATATTGTTTGAAAAAAAACAAGATGTAAATCATAAGATCAATCACATCATAGTTCCATGCTTGGAAATTGAATCAAAAGTCGTGCAGACTTGCTAGTTGCTATTGAAGTGGGACGAATAAAATGGTCATGATTTCAAATTTCATTAATCAAATTCGTTCTTGCATAATATTCGGACATTTATATAGAAACAAAATTATGTTATTTACTCTTTAATCTTTATCCTCCATCACCCAAAAAAATAAGATTGTATGGACATGTTTATATATAATCTCTCCATCAATCCCTTTCCTTGAATGTTAAATAAATTTACAAAAAACAAGAGACCAAATTTTAGTGAGTGTTTACAAACAAGCACATGGAAAACGGCGACGTTTCAACCAACAAAATTAGAGGCAAAAAATCCCTCACAAAAAAATAAAGCATTCTAATGAAACAACAGGATTCTCGAGGGACTCAACTTCGTCCGCTGCTACGACGTCGTTACGAGGCTCTACAGCCGCCGGAGTCTTCTGATCACTCTCATTCCGCGGCGGCGCCACCTCCTCCCGTCTCACTGGCGACCTCGATTTTCGTCCAGAACCCTCCACAGGATCCTTCCTCTTCGCATTCCCATTTTCCTCCGCCCCATTACGCGGCTGCGCCGCCACTGGCCTCCCGCGAACCGGCCTCAATGGCGCCACCTGACCCCTCTTCTCCGGCGTCGGAGCCGCCGTCCTCCTAGCCACCACCCTATCCCCCATCCCTCTTCCTCCGCCGTGCGCTCTCCGTTTCCTCGGCGGAGGCCTCTGATCGACCACGCCGTCGTCGACGTCGGCGCTCTTCTCCAGCGCCGCCGTAGTCGACAAACTCTCGCTGTAACTGCACATTTCCGATATTTCAGAAACCTCGGACACAATATCTCCGTCATCTTTTCTGGGCGCATCTGGATGCCCGTTAATCACCGTCGCCGGTCGGACTTCCGCCTTCCATCCTTGATTTCCCGGCGACATTGCTCTGATCTTATCATCACCCTTGGCAACAACGGGCGTCTCCAGCAGCACTTCTTTAACAGTTTCTACCTCAATAATTCCGGGCGGAGACGTTGGCGGCTCTCCGTCGATGGAACGGCGGTGCTCCGCTTCAGTATTGCGATCTCCGGCGCTGAGACAGCAGCCCATTTCACTTAGAGAGAGAAAGTTTGAGAATAGCTACAACGAAAAGCAGCCAAATGGGAGTTGAGGAGAGAGATGAGTGAGAAGAAACTAGAGAGAGGTGATTTGGACTTGGGAGGGAATGAAGGGAGCAGTGGTGACTGATTAGTGATGAGAGAGAAAGAGAGAGAGAGAGAGAGAGAGAGAGAGTGCGCGCTAAAAAGTAGAGAGAGAGTGTTCCCGCGTGCTTCGGCTCTAATTTTTCGCTCTTTAACTTTTTGATAAATTTGCATGTTCTATAATCTTTATGTAGCCCACATAGCTCAATCATTGAAATACACACATTCATATACATGGTATCTAGATCAATGTTTTTAGTGTATGTTTTGTGTTATCTCGTATTTGTAAATTATGATATCGTAATAATGTGGTGAATAATGGATCTATAAGTTATGATAAATAATGTTGCATTATTAGTATATACTTATAGGTATATTTCTTAATAAGATTGGAGAATGGATTTCTAATATTATGATTAGTCATAGTTGCTTAATTAGCTATATATATTTCATGTTTTGTTTGAAACAAAACGACGTACGTAATTGTACAATAATTGATATCTAAGATTGTGATTAGTGAAAGTTGCTTAATTAGTTAGATATTTGTCTTGATGATGAGATCGACACAACATGATATATTTAATTGTACAATAACTCGATGTGCAGGAATATAGAGTTACAAGTGGTAATCGAATAAATGATTTAACCTCAATAAACGGTTCATTAATTGTAATACTTTTTAAGAACTTGAGATTCTTACTTACCTTTTATGTTCAAAAAATAATTTCTGTTAGTTATAATAGATGAGCCTTTAATACGAGTGTTGTATTAAAATAATTAATTTTGCACTTATAAAATTAAAAATATGTATATATATATAAGAATACATATTAAGTGAATATAGATTTCCAATAGAAAAAAATTTGGCAAGATTGCAACTCAATCAACAAATTCAAGTATCAATTATTAAATGAATTACAAACCCAAATCCCAAATCAAAACACTAAGCCAATGGGAAAAAAAAAAAGAAAAAAAGAAAGAGGAAAAGATGCAATGTCTAACAACCGGTCGTTTTTTTTTCTTCTAATTTCTTTATATCAAGAGAAATAGAATGTCAAAGAAAAAATGGGTGATGAATCATAATGGGAAGTATTGCTCTACAAAATTGTTATCTGACGTCCCAATTTTTATAAAATAAAATAATAACAATAATAATGAAAAGACATCACTTTTTATTAAAATATAAACTATTTGACATTAATACAGCGGACGATAAATACTAGAAGTTCTTTAAAATCTATCATCACGCGTCATCATACACATCACACGAGTAAATCATCAATCTAATAATTTTGGGATGAGTGTTATTGACTCCATGTTAACCGCATTTATTCAAGTTATACATTTATAACAAAATATAATATGGGTAGCCCGCGACTAATATATCGGGACATATATATGCAGCACGTCGGTCAATAATAATTATTGTAACTTGTAGGTTAATAATTGTGAATATTCATAAAAGCATAACATGAATAAATATAATATGAATGTCACATGGATTCACCACTTTAACCTTTACTTAAACTTTTGACCTCACTTGACTGAAAAAGAGCTTAGATCCATGCACGTTGTCTAACTCCAAATATAATATAATAATTATAACAACTTTAAAATAATTTGCATGAATATTATGAGTTAATAAAACTAATTTAAACCTTTAAAACAATATAATTTGGACATTCAATCCCAACTTCGGATTTTATTTTTTTCTAGCCAAGCTACCCCCAACAAATATAATATTCTCTCATCTCTCTCATTCATATAACCAGGGGCGATGGAAGGGGGTCTGGTGCCCCCCTCCCCCCAACAATTTTTTTTTAAAAAAATAAGGTTATTTAGCTAAATTTTAATTTTGTTCCCCTAATTTTTTTTATTTAAGTTTTTTATTGTTAAGCTTGATATATTTTAAAAAATATATATGATGTTAGTTATATATAATTGAGTTTGGGAAATTGGGCCTCACTCAAATGTATAAAATAAATGTTGGAACAAAATTAAATACACACAAATTAAAACAAACTAAACAAATTCTCTCCAATCAAGACAAATTAAACAAATTAGGGTTGAATTAGCAATTCCACTTTTATGAATTAGATTACATATTTATTAAATTGATATCAATTTTAATTTAATAATGACACATGATTGAATTATATTATTTTATTTGAAATTATTGATCTATGTTATTCATGTAATTTATTTTATAAATTATATATTGTGAAGTTATCATTTTATTAATTCACCACCTGAATTATAATTTATATTTCAAATGATTAGTATGAATGAATTATTATTATTATTCCAAATTTATTGTTGGCCCATAACCAATTAAATTTCAATTAACGGATTAGTTTATATTAGAAAAGAATTCAATTCAAATTTTATTTATTCATGTTATTATTTTCAGTTATTTATTTTAATGAAAAAGACATTCTTTTTTATTTAATTTGGGGAAGGGAAAGAAAGACGAAGGTGTAGGCTAATCCTAAAATGACATTGTTTCAATAGAAAAACAATAAACAAATGAAAATAACGTCATTTCACAAACACACCTATGACAAAAAGTAATTAAATGCATAATTATCCACAATTGTCTCATTTTTAATATTATTTCTTAGCGGCACGAATAAATAGAAAGTACGAACAATTGTGTTTCGCCCCTCCCAAAGAAATTTTTCTGAATCCGCGGCTGCACATGAGCATCTCACAAATCACACCAAATCAACATTTCAATCAATCAATCAATCTCTCTCTCACACAAACACACACAATCTAGAAGCTTGCCTTTTAAATTTTTCACTCCCTTCACAACAGCTGCAGTTTGGCACCACCAAGAACAGCTGCCGTCGGTACAACCGTATGGTGCTAGCCGCCACCTCCTTCCTCCATTATACTAAAATTAGCAATGGATTAGCTACTTAATAATTTCACAGTTAAAATTAATTGTGATTTTTTTTAATTTTTATTATTTTTATTTTTCAATCACTACTTAATTACGAATTTCAAATGATTTTTTTTAATTTTTAATTTTTATTTATTTTATTTTTTTCGAATTTATTTGATTTTTAAAAAAAATTTAAATATATTTTTTATTTTTTTTATTTCAATTACTAATTAATTCCAAATTTGAAATTAATCTTTTTTTTATTATAAATTTTTTATTTATTTTACATTTTAGAAATTATTTTTAATTTTTTAACATTTTATATTATTTTTTAATTTTTCAATTACTATTAATTACGAATTTGAAAGTAATTTTTTAATATTTTTATTTATTTTACTTTTCCAGATTTATTTTATATACTTTTTTTTTAATATTTTGTATTATTTTTAAAATATTTTATAGCCTTTTTTGTTTTTAAATTACTAATTAATGGTTTTTATAATTTTTTGTTTTAATAATTTTTATCACTTTAATTTTATTTTTATAAAATATTAAATAAATGATATAATATAATTATATTTTATAATAAACATATAATATTAAAAAATATAATAGATATTTAAATAAATGAAGAATACTAGTTTTCGTGTGTAATATATATATATATATATATATATATATATATATTGAGAAAAATATACTTACACCATTAAAGTCTATACTATATTCTTAAAATGTCAATATTTTATACATTCAATGATACATGTATAAAAATAATATATAACACACAATGAAAGATAAATAAAATGCACACATATAGTTGATCTTTAAAGTTAGCGACGGAAATTCTATCGTTAAAATGGCTAACGACGAGATTTTTTAAACGACGGGTTAGATCCGTCGTTAAAATTGTTTAACGATTAATTTTTTATGTTTAGGTACATAATTTTCCGTCGCTAAAACGTATTTTTTTTGTAGTTTTAGATTGGTGGATCTCCATTCATTGGAGCACCATCAGATCCAAACCTTTCTTAGAGCTTCATATATTAAGCATGTATCCCTGTTTGGAGATTTTAGATTTGTGACGAAGGAAAACATTGTATGGGTGGTTTTCTTGAGTAAATGGGTGAAAGTGAGTGTTTTTATCTTGTTCCAGTCGCCAAATGCATATAACGTGAGTTTGGGAATTTTTTGTGCATAGATATAAAATAGATAACTGAATACATCGTGTTTCTTCGGTGGTTAAATCACTTAAATCTGAATGAATATATGATAATTTTTTTATGAATCGGATAAATCCGATTAAGAAATGAACTACAAATACAAAATTACATAATTAACCTATTTAATTATTTGGCGCCAATATTTGAAAGAGAGCAAAAACATTGCGCATTTTTATATTTTTCCTCATATTTTACAATCATGTTTCTATTTTGTCCTTATTTTTTCAATTTTAATTTCTTTTACTTTAGTTTAATTTGATAATCAAGAATTAGAATTAATTCTACCAACTATGGCATATAATTATTGTTTTAATTAAATGTTTTATTGATAAATATCTATTAGAGTTAATTATGATATAATTGAATTATTATTTTTATAATAACTATTATAAAATCATAAATTTAATAGTGTAATATTGAGTGAAACACAAAATGATAAAACGTAAAATTCTAACCTCACAATTCTGTGGAGATCTAATTGAATCTGATCTGGATCAACAGATAACTAGATCCCCTTCGATCTTAGTGAAAGTCTATAATCACTTAATTTGAAATGAAAGTAAACTAAAAAAAATTGGTATATAGAAATATATATATATATATATATATATATATATAAAAATAAACTTTTTATATCCAGATTGAAATCAGAGAGGCTTTACCTAAAAAAAAAGGACAAAAAAAAACCTTATTATATCCAGATTGAAAACACAGGGGAATAATATGAAATTTGTCCTACTTCATATTGCTCCCCCGTATTTTCCCGAAACATAAAAAAACCCTCTGTTGAATAAATAGTCAAACCCCCCCCCCCCCCCCTCTATTATGTATAATTCATAAAAAAGTCCCTTTTTGAGAAAGTACATTACATTTTGTTAAAAAAGAGTGTATGATTCTTATTTTTACAATTTTTACTATAAATAAATATATTTCACATCATTTGAAAATTTTAATATTTATTTATACTACTACTTTTTAGCTATTTTGATAATTTCTTATGTTAAGTATATTTTTTTTACATATAAATATATTTTATATTATTCAAAAATTATAGTAATTGGTCAAACTACTATTTTAAAAAATTAATAATATTTTAAAAACAATACAAAAATTAAAAAACAAAAATCATATTCTCTTTTTTAGCAAATGTAATTCACTTTCTCAAAAAAGAACTATTTCGATGAATTATACATAACAGAGAGAATTTTTAGACTATTTATTTAACACATGATTTTTTTATTTTTTTTTTCAGAAAAAACGCAGGGGAGTAATATGAAATTTGCCCCACTTAATATAATCTTATTCTCTAGTGAACACATCCAACAAACAAGCTCCTCCAATCCAACAATACTAAAAGAAGAGCTTTATCATTTGAATATGAATATCATTTATAGTTAATGAGATCACAATTATTCTTGCAGAATCGTCAATCGTGCCTTGCATCACAAGGAGAAATGATGGGGGTTCAGCCAGAATGCAAATTTACATAAAAAAATTAAAAAAAATGGATATACAACTACAACGTACAAGCCTTTAAACATCCCATTTGAAGAAGCGAAAAGGTTGCAAAACCTCTCCTGGTTCCAGAGTTGAAAAGGAGTTAAAAGAAGCGGGTGAAGCCATGAAAGTCTCCCCAACGAAAATGGTTTCAAAATCTTGAAACTAAGCCTCAAGTGTTTTCAAGAAGTGAGGAGTATGAGCATCAATGGTCATCACAGAGGTTTGGCTCTATATAGGAGATGCTGCTCGATCTGATTCTATCATGGATTTGATGTAGAATTCGCCTGCCTTGTATGAGGACCTGACCATGGGGCCAGATGCCACGTATCGAAATCCCTGTCACAGCCCACAAACAACGATATATCATCATAATGCAGGAGTACATGGTTTCTAGAAGCTAGTGGTTCAATCTAAAATCAGTAAAATCTCCGACTGCTATAAATTTGAATTCTTAAATTCGTCTACTGCTAGTGTAGGATACTAAATCAGAGAAGGCTCAGAGAAACAATCTGTTTCAAGTCATTGAATAAAGTCAAAACTGGTATCCATCAGGACATTGTGCATATGAATAGAAGGATGCCTAGGATGAGCATATAAGGAAACATAGAAAGGCAAGGATGAACAAGAATGTTAACGTCCTAATTAACTCTACTCCATCACAACCCATTATCTAATACACATACTGAAGGTGAACTTGTAACGTTTCTTAGGGCGGAAGTTGATCAAATAAAAGGGGATTGTTACACGACAATAGAAGAACTGTAGCAATTTGATGTATCCTGTTAACATTCATGTCATCATAAGAAAATATGCCATTTCAGATGAAAAAAGAGAAGAGCAGCAACAAACCATTTCCATGCCGAGAAGTCGATACTTCTCAAAAGCTTCAGGCGTTATATACTCAGATACTGGCATGTGTCGCTTTGATGGTCTCATGTACTGACCAAATGTCATGACATCAACACCAGCTGCCCTCACTTTCTCCATAGTTTTCACTATTTGGTCTGGTGTTTCTCCACACCCTAACATTATTGAAGTTTTGGTGAGTGTTCCTGGCGGGGCATAATCTTTTGCCTTCACCAGAACATCCAGAGATTGCTTAAAGTTAGCGCGGTGATCACGAACTGCACTCTGGAGCTCCTCCACAGTTTCAATGTTGTGTGCAAAAACATCTAATCCAGATTTGGCAACTTTCTCTACACAGTCAGTGTCTCCTCGAAAATCAGGAACTGCAATTTGAGAATAATACAATCAACAAGAAAAAAGTGCAATCTAAATGTTTTTGATACACTCATCTCCATAATTAATCATCATGGTTCACTGTGGTAACTCTGTATGAAAATTTAAATCTTACCCAATGCTTCAATAAGCATAGTTGGCTTCAAAATCTTCAACTTTTGCACTGTCTCTGCAAAATGGCCACTTCCTTGATCAGGTAAATCATCTCGATCAACACTAGTGATCACCACATACTCCAAACCCCATGACGCAATCGCCTCAGCTACATTTGTGGGCTCATTAGGGTCAGGAGGAGGTGGAGTGCGTGATGTCTTTACATTGCAAAATCTGAAATATGAGCAAACCAATAATAAGAACACTCGAATCTTTTGCACTACAAACTAGGAATGCTCTTATGCCATTACCCAATAAAGCTTATATTTTTTGTTCATTAAAAAAAATCAATGAATTATCATATATAGTAACTCAAGAATCAACTCACTGATCAAACTATCTAAGAGAGATTCTTGTCAGACATTGATTCATAACTGAACAGACATACATCTCACTGAGTTGCATTCATTGATTTATTCAAAATGTTTGTCTATATAGATTACCAAATCAAATCCCACTACAAGAAAACCTTTGAAAGCTAAACCTTGCAAGTTGCAACTATGCAATCTGTAACAAACCCTAACCCAAATTCACAGGCTGGCAGCATTGGTATCTCGCACACAAAAATCAAAACTAGAAGCAGTCAACACCAAACAAATAATTTCCTCAGTTCACTTCGAAAAATCATCCATCAATAATTCAATATTCCATAACAGAACAAACCGAAATGCAATGAGATAAGAACCAAAAACCCAATTTAAATTCATTAATCACCTGCAGCCACGAGTGCAAGTATCACCGAGGATCATAATCGTGGCAGTTGCAGTTCCCGTTTCGCCTCCAGACCAACACTCCCCCAAATTAGGGCACTTCGCCTCCTCACAAACAGTGTGCAATTTCAATTCCCTCAATTTCTTCTTAATATGCGTGTACTTCTCCCCGCCGGGGATCGACTCCTTCATCCATTTAGGCTTCGGCAAAGGCTTCTTCTTCGTGCCCACCTCCACCGAATAACTGTGGTCGGATTGAAGCTTGATGAACTCGCCCAGAGACGGCGATTCATCGGCGAGCCTGCGACGCAGGCCGTCGAGGGTAGGTGGGTAGTTCTGGAAATCGGAGTGCGGAGGAGATGACGGCGTCGTAGTTGTGGAGAAAAAATGGGTAAATCGAGAAACCGTGAAGAAGGTGGATTTGGATTTGAGGACTCGAGTAGCGATTGAATTCATCCTCTCTCTCTCTCTCTCTCTCTCTCTCTCTCTCGTTCTCTTGTTTGGGTGGTTGAATTTGGAATTTGGAGGAAGACGACGGGTTGCGAAGCCTGGGAATTGGGATAGGAGTGTTTTTTCTTTTCTTTTTTATATTTAGATTTTCATTTCTTTATTTATTTTTTATATTTGTAATCTACTCACAGCTTTCAAATTAGTCCCACTTTGTGTGACATAAATCGATTCAGGAAATTCTATGATCGCTATTCTCTCTCTCTCTCTCTCTCTCTCTCTCTCTCTCTCTCTTAATGTCGCTTTTCTTTTCTTTTTTTCTTCTTTTTTTTTTTTATAACTTATACAACCGAATGAACCGATCAATGGCTTATAAATTATGAACTTGAATTTTATTTTAATGTTGAAAGTAGCACTCAAACTCAAAGTATTTTAAGTTTTTAATTATGGGCCTAGTGATATACCGTAGGAGAGAGAAAAGGTATATTTTAACCGAGTATCCAAATTTAAATTTTGATTTCATATTATGAAATTTAATTAAAATATGAGCCCATATTATGAAAATTTGAGATTATATTATCAAAAATTTAAAGAATGGGCTTTGGGATATATATCTATACATATATTAAGGCAAAATTGTAAGGAGAAAAATGTAAATAAAAATACAGAAAAAATTATGATAATAAAAATTTTAGTGCCAAAACTTTGTAGTTATATGTCTGTGGCGGAGTGGTTGTTATATGTGTGGATTCGTTTTAAATTCTCTGATTGTGTTCGATCTTGGCTAAGCCAAGCCCATAATTTTTTTCCTTTTCCTTTGCTCTTTCATTTCTGTTTTTTTCCCATAATTTTTTCTTTTATTTTTTTCCCTTTTGCCCTTTAGTCTTCCATTTATCTTTTTTCTTTTCGTCTTCAATTTTTCTCGGTAATTGAAAAAAAAATCAAATTTCTGTATGATTTTTTTTCTTTTCGTCTTTGGTTTTCAAAATTTATTTTTCTCTTTCGTCTTCCATTTTGCCCTTTTCTTTTCATGTTCAATTTTTCTTTTTCTCCTTTGCCATTCTTTTGTCATCAATTACGGGCTGCTGGTAACTGGAAAAAAAAAAACTATTCATATTTCCATATCACTAATGATTTTGTAGGTATCAATTGGTGGTAAATGAAAAGTCTTTTACCCATACTTAAAATATGTTTCTCCATGGCTTTAAATTTCAATTAAAATACCTCTGTTTCTTCTCGGTTTCCTTGATATGGGAAATTCTACCATACATCTGCGACCTCTGTTTTGGAAGAACTTTATTCCATCTTATTCCTACAGAATCCTCTGTAGATGGATTTTAGGTGTATTTATTATGTGATCATGAATATTATCATGATAGCATTTGTTTTTGTGATGGTTAATTGCCCATATATATTTGTGTCACCACAGCCAGCTTGATGAGTTGGCGGTGGAGAATGCTGAAGGGGGAAAGTGCCATGGTTATGCTTGTGAGTTCAATTGTTGCTTTGACTCCCCATTGATATTTTTCGTAATTGTTGTGTTTCACGATCATTAATATTGCTTAAGAAATTTATTTTGATGATTAAAGGATGTTGTAAACATATATTTTAGTATTTTTGATCATTTTCACTTTTGTTGATGCATCAAAAAAAGTGGGTACCCATGTTTTTGAATGTTATGCATCTATGTTGCATATTTGGTTTTTTAGCTAATGACTAATGAGAGAGACGAAATACAAAATATTGATGTTGATCTCATAAATTAACTCTGAAAAGTCTAATTGTGGTAAAAACCTTTCTAAATCTCATGAAATTGTGTGTGTGTGTGTGTGTGTTGGAAATAGTATATAAATTAGGTTCAAACATATTTTACAATTTTTTATGTGTTTGAATCTTTGAGGAAATAAGAACATTACAAGAATCGAATGCTTATAATGTTTAATATTCTTGCATCATTCTTAAAATTCATGAATTTTTTTTTGAATGTTATACAATTCAAATTCCTAAAACCACTGTATATGTGTTTATAAATATACTTTGAAAAATTAGAAATGTATAATGTTGTATATATAAAGTGTCATTTGATAAAATTATAGTTATTACTATTACAACAAATATATCAACTACCCTTAAGCTTTAAACTTATCGTTTTTTTGTTTTTTTTTTATTAAAGTTTTATTTTTTATGTTTAATGAATCTAACGAATTGCCCACTTCATTTCGTGATTTCGTTCAATATTATAACTTTATTTAGTTCCAAAAAAAAATGCCCCAACAAGAAAACATTTTTAGTAATCATTTTATATATGTGTGAATTTGTAGTGAAATTATTCATGCTTATTCATTACCATAAATTTACAATGTGTTTAATGATTTATTTAAAAATATATATTTAGTATGGGTAAAATATTATTTTTTCATTCGAAATCAATGATTCACCATTTTTCCAAACATATATAAAAGCAAAACCATGAAGGATAAATTAAACCTATGTGATCATCTCAAAAAATTTAATCAGTCCACTTTTTACTTTCTAATGTGATTTTATTCATTTTTATAAAGTGATTATGATTTATAAAAATAGCACTGAATAAAATATATAAATTCAATTCTAGATAGTTAAATCATACGTATATTATCGTAATTTATTTCTAATTATTATATATTAGTAATTAGTAATAGCACATCAATATATTATCCCCAGTATTTATAAATACATTATTTTATTTATCAACTAAATATTCATATACTACCTCCGTTTCATAATGTTTGTTGTTTAAGGTTTTTTTTTTAGTTTTAAAATGTTTGTTGTTTTATATAATTTGACATTCTCTCTCCCAATTTTAACCCTCTCAAATCCTACAAGATTTTTTTATTCTAACTTACCTATAATATATGAAGAGAGAAAATATTGTTATTTTTTAGGAAAATATAAATGAATTAGATTTTATGGCATATATAAGAGATGGGTATATTTGTTCACAAAATTAATTCTTAATTCCAGATAAAAAAAACAAAACAACAAACATTATGAAACGGAGGTAGTATCATTCTATCTTACTTTGTAACTTTTCATAAAAATATTAAATATGTCTTCAAACAAAACAGAAAACTTGATATATAGAAGTTGTATATATACATAATTCTTATGTATTTATAACCAGTATTCCTAGCATAATATGATATTATATAATATTAACTATTTTTAATCATTAAACGCATAAATAATTTCCGTACATCCAGCCCAGGAAAATTTATAACCCTTTATATGGCCCGTTACAATGAATATAACTAGCCCAGCCCACATTCCTTAACCCTAAATGAAATAATAGCTTATCCTTCTTCTCTCTCCTCCATCTAGATCTTCCATTTTTCTACTTTTCGACTTCTCTTCTTCACGGAGTTTACAGTCGCCACTCAAATTTCGGAGTTCGCACTTGAAAAAGCTTAAAAATCGCAACTGCTACGCTCCGACGAGAACCTGCCGTGTCGGATTTTTTTTGGCCGGATCTGGTGCGTGTCCGTGTCGACACGGGTGTGGCGCCCAAATCGGAGAGTCCGAGTATCACAGGTTAAAAGTCTATTCAGTTTCTATTTTTGTTATAGTTTATGAGAAAATTCCGATACAATTATTATTTTCACCATTTTTGCATTTGTCTGATTCATGTTGTGATATTGACTAGGCGAAGAATGTTTTTTGATGAATTTCTCTGTTGAGGGAGACCACTATTTTTCGAGTTGAATTTCTATAAGGTACTTCACTGCCCTTGGTTTGATGTCTTAGCTTTTGAAAGTGATAGGATGCACGCAATACTAATGATTTATGTATATCAGCTGCAAGATGAGAAGCCATCCAACAGCAGAAGAGCAGTCGCGTGGAAGTGAAAATGAGCAAGAAGCAAAGCATGTAGCAATTGGGTGGGTAGAGAAAATTGAGGAGCAATATCGGAAAACGAGAGAGCATGCTGAAACTTACCCCTATGTGTGGGCTTCTTATATTCTTGTATACGGAACTCTGGGCGCATGGCTTACCTACCGGTGGAGAACCCTACGCAAGACCGAAGACAGAATTCGAGCTCTTCAAGAGCAACTCCGCAAAAAATATGAAGATACGTCTACCTCTGCTGATGTTGCAGGGAGATCGGTAAAATATGGTTCACCAAAACCCAACCCACCATCTGCTCATAAAGATGACGAATAGCTGAAAGATTAATAATATTTTTCAAGATACTTATGTTTTGCAGTTGTGATTCGGAGAAAGAAAGGCGTGCAAATTCCTCAATTTCTCAATCTCTGTCAAGTTAAATTCAAAATCAGAGTATTTGCTTTTGGCTCCATCTTAACACTTTACCATAGCTTCCAGAATAATCTGGACAAGCAACAGAAAAAAAAATTGTGCTTAGGTTCCAAACACTATTAACTTGACATATTTCTTCATCAATATATTATATATTACTAGTTTTACACCCACACGTTGTGTGGCATGGCGAAATATGAAATAGCATTATTTAGTCCTAATTGATATCTCATTTCATGCCTCATGAGTCCTAATTAATGTCTCACTTCATGTGTCATGAGCGTTTAATTTTTTTGTAATAATGTTCAAAATATTTTGCTATCGTTGATTAGTTGCTGTTGTTTTACTTATAAGTAACTTCACATTTTAAACATGCATGTATATATCTACATTAATAAAATTGACGAACTTAAACAAACTAACAAATGAAAAATAATATAAACATGATCACAGCACTTTATATCAAAATAGAAAAAAATTTATATCAGATAGCATGTCTTCAATTTTATTGCTGCCGTTTTATTTGTAAAATCGTAGCTAATCTACTCAAAATTTGGAATATATTAAATATACAGGCTTCTAAAATTCTTTATTTGGTTTTATATATGTTCATACTTGATAGCATACAAAACGCTCATGCTTCAAAATCTGTTGGGTTTGCAGATTAATATTGCTAATATAATTCATCTGTTTATTTTTCTCTTGCAGATATGAAGGTCCAAATTGCTTATACGTCTTCTATGTGTAAAAAATGAAAAGCTTAACACATAATAAGCATAAAATATGAACTCCTACACGATATTACATTAAACATTAAATTCCAACCAAAATAATGATCCCAAAATTGAATATCCTACCATAAAATCCAAAACAATCTGCTCTGTCCTTATTTGGATATGGATGGAAGATATTATGCATCTTATTTGTAATTTCATGGGATGAAGAAAGAAAGAGTGAAGAACGATGAGAAATGGGAGATTATCTGAGTATCATGAAAAATATTTCAAATGGTTCAATATGTCAAAATTTGTAAATTTTACATAAGAAGAAGCTCGGAAATTCCATAGGAAAAATAATTTAAATGCATTTATGATTATTTTGACGTTTTCCTTTTTGTTACTGATGCTGAAAACATTGTACGCACGACCAAACAAACCCGGCGTGGAGCTTGGATTTATTTCTTATAAATTATGTTGTTTCTGAAAAAATATGCACAAATAATCAACACAAATAGATGACCCAAAAATGTAGTTTGGTCATTTATAGTAGCATTGTATGTAATAGTGATCAATAGGTATTATATATTGAAATATATAAAAAAAAACTGAAGTTGAAGAAAGAAAACACACCTAACAGGCTAATACTACTCATTCCGTTGTGAGAACTAAAACATATTTATAGTTAGCTAAAAATATTTTGGCTCCAGTGACTAATTTTTGAATTTGAATAAATAAATGAACATTTTGGCTACGCGCTCATAACTTTGATTAGCAAAAACTTTTCAGAATTGATTAAAAAATTAGTTGTTGCGTGAGAACCATTGATGTGATGTTTTTGAATATTATTCATACTACTTCATTTTTATATATAGTATAGAAGTATAGATATTATTTTGAATCTTCTATGTTGGACAACTCCTATCTGAGCCTATGCCCTTTCGATTCTAGCTAGCTAGTGATTATAAATCAATATTGCTACATTTAACAACATAAATTCACGATTGACTAATGTAATAGAGAAATATAATTAAACCAGATCAAAACTTGACAAAGTAATTTGTTAAATTTTGTGTGGTTCCAGTAGACCTTGCCAATTCAACCATTTTTCATTTTTGTGTTTATTTACATCAAGAAAATAATCATAAAAAATATATAGTATGTATATTATATAAGTTTAGGGATTTGATGTACCATAAAAAAATCCAATGAATAGAAGACAAAATATAAATGTATTTATTCAAAACTTGTTCGTTGCATTAACCTCGTTACCTAATATAAAATTGCCTTAAATTAAATATTAATGTTCGCTCACCACAACTCAATCAATTGACGTCTCCACCATATTTTTAAAAAATCCTTGAATTATCAAATATTATGAACTAGTTTACAGTTCTTATAATCTCGTATGTTTAATTTTGTTGGGATACTTTGAAGAATCATCGTCATGAATTGAAGGGGAAGGGAGGAGTCTCGATGTATGATGTATTAGGGTTGTTATGTTATGTTTGGATTGAATTTTCTATTTTGAGCTTATTTCTTAAATATGGTCTAGTAGGGTTTCAGGTTTATATAAATCTAACATTTTGTAACACCTACTTTATTTAATATACAACATAAGTTTAAAATCTAAAATGAACATTTATTACATAAAATAAATTCAAAATAAATTAAATCATCTTTAATTACGTTTGATCACTTAACACCGTCTCGCATCATCTGAGATAATACCTGAAAAGATAAATACTTTATGGCGTGAGTATTACTAACTCAGTGAGAAGTGTCCAATTATCCAAATAATATACTTTAAACAAAATAATACATGAATAATAAAGGTGTTAGTTCGTAGACCAAACCACGCAGCTTGTAAAATCTGCGTATAACCCAAAGACTTTTGTTATGCTGTCACATCGCATACATTTAATAAAACATATAGTGAGGATAACATATAGATTTCAATGTAAAAGAAACCCATCTTAATATTAACTTTGAAATTAATTGATTAAGACACTGCACCCATTATCTTGAATTAATCAAATGATCAACATGATATGTGTTGATGCGTGTGACAAAACTTTTAACTTTATAATAACGTGATTCAATGCCTAATCATAATTTTATTAAACTTATTCCTATTAACACTAACGTGCGTACATGAAATATACGTATATACATATATCTTAAGACAAAGACTTGTGTTAGACCGTCTAACGGGTCATAAACCGTTAGACGGATATTAAGATCCGACCCGGATCCGGGTCACAATGAAGTGTCACCAGATATGAAGCTAAGTATCACCAATCATAAACGGAAGTGTCACATACTATGAACTGAAGTGTCACCGGATATGAAGCAGCATAAGTCATAATAAATTTTAATATTTTTTTAGTAATATCTTTAACTATTATGTGAAGTCCTATCAATTGTAACATGAAGTATCACTAACATAACAAGCATGTACAACGAACTATCACGTTGAATTATTAAAGCAAATAATAATGAAGTGTCACCGAATATGAAGCTAGGTATCACCAATCATGAACTGAAGTGTCACATATTATGAACTGAAAGTGTCACCAGATATGAAATATTTTTTAGTAATATCTTTAACTATTGTGTGAAGCCCAGTGTCACGAGAGATAAAGCTAAGTATCACCAATCATAAACTGAAGTGTCACATACTATAAACTGAAGTGTCACCAGATATGAAGCTGGGAAAACGGGTCGGGTTATGACCCGTCTAACGAAAACGACCCGTTAGACCGTCTCACAGGAGACCACCCCATATCTTAAAGGACAAAGGGCGAAAAAAAAACATCCGAATTATATATTCAATCTCACCTAGATATATAAATTATTTTTTGGTCCAAAATCTGAATAGACATATAAATTATTTAAAAAATACAATTGACCTCCTTAACTATTCAAAATATATCAGATTCACATTTTTCGTTTATATCGTTAGTTTTTTTTCCATTAAATGAAATGCATATAAATTATTTGTCCTAATTATGATTGATTTAGATGGTGATATCATGTTATGTGGTATGGTTAGAAAAACATTGTCATGGGCTTTCTAATCATACCCTTAATTTGTCAATCGAGTGTCAAACGATAGAATAATTATATGGAGAAATAATTATATGGAGAAATATCGATGACAAGGGTTTGTATTACGAAGTAGATTTTAAATTTCGATACCGATTTGACATTGAAACTTGAAATTAAAAGAGGGGTTTGAAACTACATAGTTGTTTCAATTTGTCCGATCGACATTCATAGGTGATAGAATTGAGCTTGATACATTTTAATTGATGGAAAAAACTAACAGTGTTAAAGCTAAGTGCCGGTTTGTTCTTTTCTGAATAGTTGACGGGCCGATTGTACGTTTTAAATAATTTAGGTGTGTATTTGGACCAAAAAATGTTCGTATCATCGTATGTCTAGGTTGGATTGGACATATAGTTTGAGTGTTTTTTTTTTTAGTCATTTGTCCTATGTTGAAACGATTAAATTGTAATATCAAAATATTGGATTATTTTTGTTAAAACATCCAATTAAACATTGAGAATTAAATTATAATGATTAAAACGTTCAAATATTGAGAATTAAATTAAAATTTACTTATTGCATCCCCAAATCTTTTTTTTTTAACAAAATGCCCACTTATCAAATTAATTTCAAGTATTGAGAATTAAGTTAAAATTCACTTATTTCATCCCCAAGTGTTTTTTTTTTAAACAAAATTTCCACTTATCAAATCAATTAATCTTGAAAATTTCCACAATCATTCCACTATTCTTTCATCTCAAAGTTTATAACATTAAAGCAGGGCGGATCCACGGGCCCAACCGCCTTTTTTTTTTTGTATAGCCTTTTTTCCGTGGGCAGGTTTTGACCTCTCATCGAGAATTTTAATTTTTATTATATATACGAAATGCGGTGTAGTTCGACCTTTTAAATATTTAGGAGGTGATTGGTATGATAGAATGAAATTAGATATGAATGGAATGAATTTAGGAATGAAATGAGGGTCTAAATGGAATGACGATTCTTATGATTGGTATATTTACAGAATAGAGAACGTAATGAAATATTAATTTTTTTATCTTACATAATGAATATTTTATATAATTTCAAATCTTCTTATAATTAAATAAAGTGTATGTAGTAGCTAATAAATATCAACGCATGTCTTAATTTATTTTTTATATTTCTAAACGCCATTTTTCTTTTTTAGTATATGATTTTTTCTAATTTTTTTAGCAAATTATAATTTATTTATTTTATTGAAAAAATTAATTCTAAAATATTTAATTTATCAATATACAATAATTTGCATAAGTTAATAAAAATATTTTTACTTCATAGAAAAATACTTTAACATTTCAATTTTTCATTTGAATATATTAAATTATATCAAATACATAAATATTATATATTGTATTATAACATATTTTTATGCTATATTTATTTCGGCATCGCTTTCATTTTTCTTCAACAAAATTATAAAATCTATCAAAAATTTATTTTAACACATATTTTTAAATTATATTTGAAAATAAATAAATAGTATAAAAATAATTAACAAATAATAATAATAATAATAATAAATTATTTAATTTAATTTTTTATTTATTTTTCTAAATATGATAAAATAATATTATAAGATATGATTATGTATCAATATACCATATATTAATTTTTTTGGTTATTGAGAATAGCTAAACACATGGGGTAGATGAAATGATTATTCCCATTCATTTGGAAATACAGATTCTATCGGGAATAGTGATTCTCAATTTTAAACGATACTAATTGTCGAAATGAAAATGAATATGAGAATGATCATTCCATTTCATTCCGTCATACCAATCACGTCCTTACGTGATTCATTAATGCGTGTTTGCATGAAAGAGAATTTAAATTGGACAAATAATTGGAGCCCATTGGAAAAGGGAAGCTCGCATGTGGTGTCCAGGCCCATAATGTATAAATAATCATATCATGGTAGAAATACATCCATACTTTTAAAATATACACTTGATAAATAACAAATCCCAAAAAAACCAAATGACAAAAATTAAGAAAAAAAAGTTAGTCTATTACAAATATTTAGTGAACTATTCACATGGGTTTACTTTGAAGCTAAGAAACAGACAAAACACAGTATCACAAGCAATTCATATTTTATGCTTGCGTGGAGTGTTCACACTCGGCAATTTTTTACCAGTAAAGTTAGGGAACGATTATTTGCACTATAAAAAATATTCTATGCACCATAAAATAAATTAATTAAAATTTAATTATTTATATAATTATTTGAATATCATAATTATATAAAAAATAAAAATAATTGATAAATAAATATAAAAAATTAAAATAAAAAAAAAACTTCCCTTCCTGTTGCCATTCTTGCCGTTCATTTCCGCCAGAACTGGATTGAAACTACTCCAAAAAGACCGCTGGAATCTGCCTCGAAAACACCGCCGAATTTAGCAATCTCATATTGCATATTCCAACCACCACCAATTTAGAGTACACGATCAATTCAAGAAGAATTTATCTCCATTGATTATGCTCAAATTCAAAGTGCACAAACCGCTATTCCCCAGCCTGCCTTCCTTCCCTCCCCCTCCTTCTTCCCACCCTGCTTTCTTTCTCTCTCCAGTTTTTCATCACAAATTATTCAAAAATTACAGTTCGAATACAATTTAGAATATTCGAAAATACACTTGCGAAGTAATAGAAGGTTGTTCAAAATTTTAATTTTTGAATGATGTTGTATGTAATTTTGATGTCGTTTGGAAATGAACTTTCGAACATTTTGAATTTGTTTGAAAATTATTTTCCGAACTATATATATAACAATTAAAATTTACAATTCGAACAAAAAAAAACCATTTTGTCAAGAGATTTCTTAATCCAGTTTTACCTTCCTCCAATTCAAGTGAGCGAGGTTGGAATCAGGTAGAGTAGTTATCGTCAAGTCTGTCTAGGTGGTGGTGATTGACGGTACCGAAAAAGAAGGTGGAGAAGATTGAAGAGAACGCGGGCGCCACTGGATAAGAAAAACATATCATTTTCTCCCTTCCTTATTTTTGTTACTTTTTTCATTAAGTATAAAATTAATTTGGAGTGAATGATATTAAAGTAATAATGTGTGGTGCATAGAATAAAATATTAAAAATAAAAATTATAGTGTAAATAGCATCTCCCATAAAATTATCAAGTACCAAGAAAAAAATCTAAAAAAAAAACTTATCATTTAAATACATATAACTATGAATCGTTCCCATTAGTGAGACGAAAATGTGGAAAAAAACAAAACCCTTATCATTTAAATGATTATAATTATGAATCATTCTTGTGTAAGACGGGCGCGTGTCGCCGTGTGCACCCATATATATATATATATATATATATATATATATATATATAGGATATGGTTCAAATAGGGATAAGTGTTGATGTGAAAAATAGGGACTATTTTTAGTCATTAGATCTATCAAATCCTACAGTTTAGATTTAATCCATGTGGCATTTAATTAGATTATGAATTATATTAATAAGTGTATACTAGACATTTTGTAAATTAAATCCCACAAATCACGTTTCTTCCATATCAAAACAAATCTTCTTCTATCTTATTCAATCGATTTTTTTTTCCATCAGTTTCTTTCTTTCTTCTTCTTCTTCTTCTTCTTCTTCTTCTTCCACCTCATAGATTGACGATGGCGACAAAGCGGCACTCACACGATTTGTATAGACGGTTTTGTTGGAAAATAGGATTTAATAAATTGAGTTTTGACTCATTTTATCC
The DNA here is from genome assembly GCA_026008535.1 of Perilla frutescens. Lineage (NCBI taxonomy): Eukaryota > Viridiplantae > Streptophyta > Magnoliopsida > Lamiales > Lamiaceae > Perilla > Perilla frutescens. The sequence continues at coordinate 16,370,230 of BRKX01000007.1, read as the reverse complement.
GATTTTTCGTGACCGGGATATTTAATTTTGGAGGAATTAAATACCATACGACTGTTCTATGTTGTGAGTAGATAATCGTAGTATTTTTATTTGCTCAAATCCGATTTTCGGTGAGTGAGAAATAAATGGTTGAAGTTGGTCACATGATTGGGCATTTATGGTGTGTGGGATAATGTGTTTAAGACACATTAAATAATCCCACATTGATTTCTTAATCAAGTTAAGAAGTGTACTTAAGTGTATTAACACTTAAGTGAAGTAATAAAGTGCACAAGGATGTGGGCCATGAGCCCACACGCGCACACACGCGCGCGCCCGTGCCAGAAGCCCTAGCCCATGCCCGTGCGTGTCTCGTCTCGTCCCGTCCTCAGACTTGGATCTTGGCAATTGGACTTTGGGTGGACTTTGGGCGTACGTGGGCTTCCGGGGCTTAGCCGTACCAGTTTTACGGTACAGTTTGAGGGCATTCAAACCAGGCGTTGTAACCCCCTGGAGTCAAAGTCTGCAGCTGACTTGGACACGTGTTGGGATCCGAGCCGACATACGAGTTCCTTCGAGTCATAGCTTCCAGTTCTCGACATTACCTAGTTCGCCGGAGCCTTGCTGGACCTGTGGTGCTACTGCCAGAAGGACGAAGCCATTTCATCTTTAAGAGACACCCGCCAAACCGTGAGCACTAGCGGGGGCGTATTTGTCTTGCGGAGAGAGGACTTCTCGACTCGGCTTGCCGGAATCTGCACATCGGTTCTATTTGCTTTGTTTAAATTCAGTTTATATTGTAATTGTTATTCTTCTGCTCCTTCTACCTTCTTGTACTTCAGTTGTAATTCCAGTGAAGTGTAACACAGCAACAGGCTTCTTCTTCTCCTCCTTCTTCTTCCAACTCATAGATCGATGATGACGACGATGCGGTACTCACACGGTGATTCTAGCGACAACGGTGGTTGTTGTGCGACACTCACATGGCGACTCTGGGCTACATTCACGGCGACATTCATGCTGATATTCATGGTGACATTCACGGCGATTGTGAATTTTTATTTGATGGATTTTTTGTGTTTCCGGTTTAGTGACAATGGAAGATTTAGGTTTTTGATCGTTTGTCATTTTTTGTTGTTCGTTATGTATGCAATCTGGATGAATATTATATTTTATTTTATACGTTTCAAATTGTTGGTTAGAATGTTCATGATTATGTACTTTTACGTATACAGTTTATGTTGTTGTTGTTGTTATTTAGCATATATATGTTCTTTATGAAGCATCACAAGTTTTTGCTTTAAAATATTGTATGTTGAAGGATTCAATGTTATTGTTTGTGTAGCATGTTCGTCTATTGTAGGAAGCATTAACAGTACATTTACATAGCATTGATTATTTGGCTTTTTTTTTTCCAGAGCTGATTCAATCCAGTCAAGGTGTTTTTTTCCATTGTTCCATTTTTTGCTTAGTTTTGTTTTTAGTTTACTTATATCCGTGTTGTTTTGTATGGTACAATTGGGGTATCTTAATTTTTTTCGTTACATTATTTATGTTATAGTAGAATTTTTTTACAAGGTAGGATTCGTAGTATGAAGCATTTAATTTATGAATATATAGCATTAACTGAATCATTCACATAATACAATGCAAATGAGTATGCTTACGAAGCACCAACCATCAAATATGAAACTCTTAATTTAATTTATGAAGCATTAAAAAGTAATGTTTGAAGCACTGTCTTTATATCATTCTTATTTTAACATAGACATTAAACCATATAAATCATTATCATAAAAGTAAAAAAAAACTTGCATCTGAGCAATTCAAAATATGATACTATCCAAAATCGACCGAATCCAAAATAAAAAACTACTAACATTCATCATAAATAAACTGCAATCCGTACTTGCATAATAAGACCTAAACATTGTCCTTCAAAACATCACTAAAAAAGACCTAAACATTTTTGTTGGAGCGGGGGTTCTCCCAAAGATGCTTTGGAGCCTTCTCAATGAGAAGAATAAGCTGCATCATTGTGTCTGCCATTAGCTTTGATTTTGCTAAGAATTGTGTAGCAAACTGCTGCATTTCATCCGCTTCAACGTCATTGCTTGAAGCATGTCCTCTTCTACCTTCATCATCGGAGAACGGTGCATTCTCCTCACCAGTCTTTTGGAATTGTGGACACAACCGTCCACCTCCAAACCCACCTACTGCCATTTCTTGCTTCTCACGTTTTCGAATTAAGTGGAAGGTCCAACCTTTCACTGTTGGGAACGACCTGTCAACAAGTCTCTTACCGTGCGATATCACTCGATCTATATACATTGTCTGTGCATGGATTTTTGGAATAAAAAATTTAACACGTTAATAAGGATCCAACCATTGCCCTATAAAGCACCAAATTTATACATGAGTAGCGTCAAAATGGGACACATAGGATACAAGTAGCAAACAATCTTGACAATGCAAAGTACCAAACACAACTTTCAGAAGCATCAACTTTTCAACGCAATTTGTAACTAGACTATGCAGTAATTCATATGCAATGGAATTCAACATTTCTTGTTTCAATCTGAACCATATTCAGCATATTCATCAACTTTACCAAATAACGCATGGATAGCTTAAACGTTTATCAATAGCATCAACCTATACCTAATATCGCATAAATTCAATGTAAACATTATTCTTCTTTGATGGAACCAGTGACTCGTCTTCCACATGCGATTCAACTGTAATAAATTCAATGTAAACATTAAATGCTAATAATAATATGCTACTTATAACTTACTGCAATGCTTCTTATAACTTACTGAAAATCTACTTATTTTATGATAAATAGCTTTCGTACCTTTTTTTTGTAGTGATGAAATTTTTGGTGATTAGCACTGACTGCAATTCTTCTTATGACTTACTGTAATGCTACTTAAAACTTAATGCAATGCTACTTATATTAAGACATGCAACATCAACATCTTATATGCTACTTATGACAATATGCTACTTATAACTTAATTAAATGCTTCTTATAACTTACTGCAATGCTACTTAATTTATGATAGATAGCATCTATACCTCTTCTTTTGTCGTGTTTAAAATCGATTTAACCCAAATAGTAGATAATTAATCAGCAGCATCAATCGACTGATTCAAACCACAATCCCCAAATTCTTTAAATTGATTTACTTAAAAAGGCGATATCATTCATACTTTCTGTCATTTTTCAAAAATTTCCACCAAATTCATTATAAAATTCAATTTCACCCAAATAATACGTACCCGATTTCTTTCGCCCCATTTTGCTTCCGCCTACTCGGACGTCCACACCGTCGCTGGAGCATGCAATTTCAGCCGGAATCATCGACAGTATTGAGGATTTTCACCGTCTCTGGGTTTATTCTCTTGCGGTGGTTCAAACTGAACCAAATACTCGGACGTCCGCGCCGTCTCTGGAGCCTGCAATTTCCGCCGGAATCGTCGCCGGAATCGTCAACTCTATTGAGGATTTTCGCCGTCTCATCTCTGGAATTACTCTCGTGCGACGGTTTTCATAATCTGGGGTTTCAATTTCGTTCGATAAACTCTCTAGCAGTTAAATTGTTACCGATTTTATGGGATTTTGAGATCACGATACCATATGAAATTATAGGTTGATTTTACATAAATACCCTTCATGTTTAGTTAATAATTAAAAAAATCCTTAATATCAATTAAAATCCCCCACATCTCAGCCGTTGATCTATTAAAATAGTAGGGACTAGATTTGTCCCTAATTTTCACACCACAACTTATCCTTAGAATAACCAACCCCTATATATATATATATATATAAAATTTATTTTTTGGATTAATATACCATTTCCTTCTATATCAAATAAAATCTTATTATTTTATATTTTTCTAAAAAGTTAGTAAAATTTTCTCTCTCCATATATTTGTATGGTTAAACGTAGGAGAAAATGTGTAAAAATATCTAAAACAACAAACATTTTGACATAAAAATAAAACTCCAAAACAACAAATATTATGAAACGGAGGGAGTATATATCTTAAAATGAAATTATTGAATCTTAAAATTAAATCATCAGTAACTCGTATTAGCATTAGGTGCGTGCACCGTGCTCGACGGTTAATTTTTTCGAATTAAATATAAATTCAAACTAAGATAAAATAAAGAATTTTTAAAAAATAAAAATAAAGAGCAGAAAAATAGTTATTACTGGTACGTGAGCGACACACGCTAATATTTTTTAAGGTGATTTGACCTATCTAACAATTTATAACCCATAAAACGATTTAATACGAATTTTTGTTTACACTATCAAATAAGCATTGAGGTGTACGGACTAAAAAAAAAAAAATCATCCGACGAAATAGAGTGTGACAAAATAAAAAAAATCGCAAGTTCATAAAAGGGCTCCACTATATCCCACCAAACACCGTCACACGTTAAGTAATTGGCCTAAAAGGGAATTTGATTGGTTAACGTAGTTAGGATTAGGGATTGATGCACCATACTTATTCATACAAATAAATGTTCCATCATCTTAATTAAGGGTGAATTAAGCTTCTTTCATATATTCCACCTAAATACATAAACTCGATTAATTCCTTCGAATGGGTACTCCTTTTTCTTTTTTGTCATCATTTCTTCTCAAACTCCTCATATTTTAAATAAATTAGCAAAAAAAGAAGTCATAAAAATAACAATTTTTTTGAGCGATTTTATAATTTAGAAATGACTTTTAAAACTTTACAAAAATAGTCTAACATTTTGATTTGTAGTAAATTAATCTTCGTACCCTCAAGTTTTTTCCGACCATCAGAATTATGATGTGGTGGTATTTTTTTTTCCACGTGTACTTATTAAATCAAATTTGGGGTATCAAATATGAGATTTTTATCGTGCTACATTAGTTTTACAGTCACTTTTTTTTAGGGTATTTATTTTACTACAAATCAAAAATATTAGTTCTTATTGCAACATTTTTTTTGGCAATTAATCCTTAATTGTATTCCTTTCTCAAAATCAAGCGAATGACGAGCGTCATAAATGTTTTATGGAATTGAAATATAATATATGGAATGCTATATTGGTGGATGCATGAATCAAATAATGAGCGGTTAATTGTTCCATTTTTTTTAAAACAAATTGTTCCATTTTATAAAAACTAGTATCTCTCCCGTGCGATGCACGGAAGGCCATTTACACATTTTAAGTTAGCATAAATTAAATATGCATGCAACTATCTTTAAAAAACAAATAAAGAAAAAGATATAGCAGACATATTCCTCTAAAAATAGTATTAATCAAAACATAACAAAAATGCTAGTACTCTATTTCTTGTCTACAATCTTTGCCTTTCTTGACTTTCGGGTAGACGAAAACTCATCCTTATTGATTGGTCATTTGACAAACTACTTTTGATCACTCAAAACTTCTCAAAAATGACAATCGTCACAAATTATATGAGATTTGGAGATGGGGGAGATGTATTTATATATATACTTTTTGTTGAATAAATAAAGAGATTTCCATATATGCTACTTTCAATCATGTCTTTCCTTGGAATGGATGAACTTAATTATTGGACTTGCATAGTTATTAGAGCATTAATTAAGATATATATACACACATATATATGTATTATGTATATAATATGGCAATAATATTACAATAATATTATGATTTTGACTTCATTAGGACTTTGGAGCATAAATCAGGACATTGCCTTATTACTTGACGTAATCATTATGATTAAAACGATAATTTTAACAAAATATATATACTGAATGTTAGTTATTGAACTTAATTATGTCTCTAAAAAAATGATTATGGAAGTTAATTGATAGTATATCTATTATACAACATATATATATATAATGATATAATGTTGATTGGAGTTGATTGAGATTAATTTAATATATTAAGTAACATTAACTCATATATTAACCGCATGTAATTGAATATTAAAATAATTATAAGGTATCTTTATGGAATATAAAAATTATGTAATTAGTTATAGAAATATGTAACTTGCACGATAATATTAATATTTAAATAAATGTCTTTAAATGCTATAAACATAACGTCGTCTCTGCAACTAAATTAGCACTTGATCATAAAAAACTATCTAATAAATTATAACAATATATATTGACTAAAATACCCTTACAATGAGCGGGAAAAAAGAAGTGTGTTATAATATATATATATATATATATATATATAGATGAGACTTTGTTTAACATTCGAGTAACGGGAAACCACTATATATATAGGGAATGAATCAAATGAGACCACTTTCCTCGTGTGAGAACTGAGACCTCATCTTACACCATCCAATTTAATAATCTAAATAGTTGAGATTTAAGATGGTAATTTCGTAAATAATAGGGCAAAAAAAAGGAAGAAGTGCTATTTTCGTCCAAACCCATTAAAAATGATAATGTCAGCAATTAAAAAAAAATCTTAAAAACTTTAAACAACCATAACTTGCTCGTTTTTAATCCTATGCACACAAAAAATATATCAAATTAAAGCTCTCTTTGTGCTCTTTTATTTATGATGTCGAAAGACTATATTTAGATGAAAAAATATGAACGAAAAATAAAAAAGATAATTTTTTACGCGTGCCTAGGTTGTAAATGCTTTCGTTAGCATATAATAATTATTCATCAACATTATGATAACATATGATAACGTATGCTAACGAAGCATTTGTCATATGCTAACATAATATATTCGCCGTGCTAACAAAAAATTATCATAATACCAGCGTAGTACAAATTTATTAGGGTTTATTCAATCTCAATTATGGTTTATTTCATCTCAATTATGGTTTATTCTATCTAATTATGATTAATTTTTTTTTGAATTTAATTTTTCATTTATAGTTCCTAATTGATTATTATGGTTTATCCCATCCAATTATGGTTTATAACTTATGTTGACAGAGTATTGTCATATGCTAACATAGTGTATTCACAGTGCTGACGAAGTAAAGCCATAATGCTAACATAGTACAAATATATTATTATTATGATTTGTTCCAACTCCAGTCAATGTTTATTTCATCTAATTAAGTTTATTTCATCCAATTATGATTTTTTCCATTTAATTAGGGTTTATTAAATCAAATTAGGTTTATAATTAATTTTTAGAACATATTTTTGGCTAACAATATTTGAAAACTTTAATTAGCATAACTATAATGCTTCGTTAGCATGATGATAATACTTCGTTAGCATGACGATCTGTTATCAAATCCTTTGCGATTTTTATAAGAATTATCAAATTACGTTAATACCCCGTGCGAAAAACTTTTCAAATATTACAGAACTGCCACCACCTTTTTCATTAAATCTAGGCCTTTGATTTTTCATGGATAAGTAGTGTTAGATGTAGTCTCATTTCTCACACTAGGGAGTATTTTTATATAACCCATCCCCTATATATATATATATATATATATAATTAGCTATTCTCTCATGCAATGCACGGTTATTAAATACTTAGCTTGTTTTTTTGTTGTTATAGTGTATTTTATAGTAATTTATCATACGTAGTAATTAGTAGAAATTGAGAAATGTGGAGGAAAATTAAAAAAATTTCATCATTTAGCCATTAAAAAATATTTCATATTATATATTATATTTTTTTATTGCACTAAAGGAAATTGAAACAAAAGCCTTCAAATAGATTCCTCCACCTAATGTACACTAAAAGTCCAAACCCACAAAACTTAATAAAAATACAAATCTTCAATTCCTTTTGACACGCGCTAAATCGCTCGCTTACTAATACTTGAATATATAAAATGTTGTTCCGTGCTAACAAAATCATGTCCATGAAGGCTTCAAAGAAAATTAAAATTTAAAACTAATGTACATTTTACATTCATTTAAAAGTGCTTGCTTCATTTATGATTAGCAAACCCAAATAAATCACTCAACCTACTAAACAACCAAACATAAAAAAAAAGGAAAAGAAAAAAAACTGATAAAAATCTTCAAAATTGCAACTTTAAAATATCAAAACATAAATCAATGTCAATCATTTACATATATATAAAAATATTATATCTTCATATACTCTCATGGCATAAATGTGTACACATCTATTTCAATAATTATTTACAAATAAAATCGGTAATTGAGTCTCTTCCATCTTTCCGGCAATCGAAAAACACATGGCATCCGCCAATAGACCCATCCATGACTTCTGTCTCTAAAAAACACCCTTTGCAAAAAATCTATTGCAACGAACCCTTAGCGCTTGTGAAAATTTGTAGCATAAAAATCACAAAATTAGGAGCTTCATAATTTAATTATTTTTCAAAACTAAAGAACAGTAAGCATCATAGCTAGGTAAATTGTAAAATTCAGAATGCCTCTATATAGAGAGAGAGGTAGAGAGTGTAATATTTTTGTAAAATTTAAATTCTAAAAGATGAAATTTCAATTCAATAGTCTGAAATTTAGGCCATAGTCTTAACTCATATATAAGTTAATTATGAATGATTGATGACAAGTTGATTTACAACATACACATATCAATATATTAATTATGAAGAATAGAATATAGATTGATGTATTTGATATATATATCTATATATATATTTGTATAGAAGATTTAATTAGTCATGGTGTGTTGTCAGTAAATAATAGTAAATTAGTTTACAATGTACATATTATATTATTAATTAAGGTACATAAAAATAGATCGATAGATTAATATATATTGAGAAACTTAATTTAAATTAAGCAACATAAACTAAATTAGTTACTTAATTAACAAATATATTCCACAAATTGTGTTAAGTAAGATTTAATTTGGTAATCATGCAATTTATTATGTATTAATTGGCGGTAAATAATGATTATGAATTGATTTTAATATGCATCAATAAATATAAGATTACGACATAAAATTAGTATAATATAGATTGACTGATATGCCCTTGCAAATGGAATGAAAAAATACGGTGGAGAGTGTGTTATAATATACATATATATATATGTGCATATATATATATTTAAGTAAAACATATATTTTAGTTTAATTACTATTCACGTAATAGAATAATTCCCCACAACCAAGAATCTATTTCCCATCCATTTCCTATCCAATTATATTATAAATTAATGCACACAAATTAAATAGGAGAAATAAATCATATCTGTAAGGATTATTTACACTCAAACCTATCGTTATTACAAGAGATTACAGTTGGAGATTGGAATAACTGAAAATCTAATCTAGAATCTGAAGGCAGCAATAGCTTAAAACTCAAATACTAGATCTTCACGATGACACAAACCTCAAATCACCAGCGACCGTATCTGGGTTGCTCCACTTCACACGGCCCTCACTTACACAGAGCAAGATGCTCTACTCATAAAGAAGAAAAGGATGAGAAGGAAGAAGAAGAGTCACAAAGGCAAAGACAATAACCGTCTCAAATCTTTTCTCTCTCTCTCTGAACTGAAAACCCTAACCGCTCACACACTAGGAATGAGAATTGTAAGTAAATAGATGAGATGTTTCAGATAAATAGGTCGGTAAGTAGGGTTCTGGGAATAGGTCATCCTCAGATGGGCCGAGCAATAAGAGGCCCAATGCTGAATAATAGAAACCCACTGAAATGAGCCACATCCTAACAATATCAAACTAATTTTATGCGAGGATCTCAATTTAAAAAATATTAATAGAATTTAAATTGACAAAATTTCATTCGAAGTTTAACTCAACCACGAGAGAGAAATCTTAAATATGTGTATATACTCATTAATTATTCAATTAGTTGGTGATTGTGATGTCCCATCTAAATTGAATTTGTCTTGTAATAGATTGGCTTGTTAGAGTTTGAAGGACAAAGGGGAAGTGGGGGGCCTCCTACACAACGCATTCAATAGGATAAAGACAGCATTTTAATTATTATTATTTTTTTGGAGAAAAATGTAAACATCATTTTAGTTAGTTAGACTAGGTTCTATTTATTCCAATGGGTCATAGCTAGTACGTTGTAAATTTAATTTTAACATCTAAGTTTTGAAATGGAGTAAAATCGACAATGAATTTTAGTTCGAATTTGGAGATGATAATGATTCAAACATGCAATAAATTCATCTTATTTATATTTATGATGGGTTCAGACTTCAGAGCTGGTCAAATAAGTAATGTAGATGGTTCACGGGTCTAACTTCGATCTAACATGTTTAAAACATGTTTTTCAATTTACATGTGTCTATATTTATTTATTTTAACTAGGTCCTAATATATATGTATATATGCCATTGAATAATCTTTTATTTTAAGTAGTTTGTTATGTCAGAAATCGGAAAAGTAGTTGTGACTTGGAGATGAATCTCACTGCCCTAAAAATGATTTTCGGCAGCCCGTGGTGTAAAGTGTTCAGTCGGAATCGCCTCCAAGGTTAACATAGCATCCAAGGATTGAGTACACTCTCAAAACTTGAACTGGAGTTCACACGAACAAATGCTCAGAGTGAAAAGGGAAGAAGCCGTCTGTGTTACTATATCTTTAGAGGTAGAAAACCAAAAAATAAATAGAGAAAATGAAACGAAGAGCCCTCTCACCCGAACATGCACCACTTTATCCGCAACGGTTAGAAAAAACAGTCAAGAATTAACTAGAGCAAGAGGAAAAAATAAACATTGGGATAAAAAGAAAGGTCCAAATCCACAACTAGCCCGTTTCCCCCAACTCGCGTGACGACTTGACCGGACTGACAACGCACGCGGAGGCTTCGCCTTGACAGGCCCATCATAAAAGTTCACTTCTAAGTCAATTGACCCACTTGAAGGAGAGAGCTAAAAACAAATAAACAACTCCAAATTGCATTAAACAATCGATGTGGGACAAGAACAAGACTAAAGATCAAAGGCAAAGTTGCTCTCCATTTCCAACATAGTTAACTTCTTTAAAAAAATGTTCACGTTCAAGAATATAATTGGCTGCTTTCGACATGATATTAATCTTGAATTTTTAAACCAAGTTTACCCTAATTAAATTGGATTTGTTAGCATCTCTATTTATGAAAACTCTGACATTCATGGAGAAATTGAATTTGATTAATTCCATATTTTATTTTTGAAGCAATGAAACGATTCACTTTTGATGCGACAACGGGTAATTCATCAATAAATTATTTCATTTACATAAAAATGTATTTCCCATGATCTCATGATGAGTGATTATCATTTGGACTAATTATCAATCAACCAACATACTAATGTTAACCAACATATTAATATGAGCTAGTGTATATAGATTACATCTTAATAAAATATGATATTCAAATATATTTTATAAAAGTCAATATCCTAAGGTCTAAATAATAAATTTTACAGCCAAGAAAAGGACAATATATGTATAAAAATTGTGCAGTATTAATTCCAATTTGTCACATGCAATGGGCCTACAAAGAATCAATTCCATTAGGAAACTTTCTTCTATGTCTCTCCCTCTTTTTTAGATTGATTTTTCCTATGCTGTCCCCAATATTCCTCATTTCATCCAACCTATGTAAGTTTCTCAATATTCAATTTTAGTTATAGATGTTTTTTTAAAAAGAAATACTAAATTAGTATAATATATGAAATATTACTATACACTGTACTTTTTTAAGATTATGAAATTTAATATCCAACACATGAACAACTTAATGGGAAATAAAATAAAAAAAAGAAAAGAAAAGAAAAGATGAGAATGCTGCAAAAAGCTTGCATGGAAATAACTTTTGGACCTACAAATCCTCAACCTTTTGTCTTTTAGGACCATATTCGGGAATAAGTTAACGTTGGTGTATATATTTAAATGTTAGATTATATTATAAAATGAAAATAATAAGCATTAAAAATAAATTATAATCATGTAGCAACTTAACAGATAGTACCCCTATTTATATTTCATTTTATCAGTATTACATATAATTGATGTGTTAGTTCACATCTCAATCAATTATTCACAAAATTAAAGAGTACGATTGGTTATCAAATTGTAATAAATAACTTAGATATTAGATTAAATGTCATTATTGAAAATCAACACGATGTACAAGATGGTCCCAAAACTCCTGAGTCAATAAAAAAAGAAATAGACTACAGTTTATCGGCTGATTTATTTGACTAAAAAATGGCCGGATTTGGATTTTGTCCACTTATATTAGATTTTTTTATTTTTTGTTTTCTAAAATTTGCTGACCGTTGTTAAATGAGTTAATTATCTTAAAAGTCATGAGCTTTGAGCTTAGTTGCAAATTTAATACGAATTTTAAATGTAGGCAATTAAAACACTAACTTTGAATTTATGTGTTATTTAACATCCCTAAATTTTTATAAAACAAATTGACCTCCAATCCAACATACAATTTGCTCGTCTTTTTGAACCCGTCATGACTCGACCACCAATTTTGAAAATGATGTCAAAGTGACCACAATTATTAATTGGATTGAAGATCAATTTGTTTTATAAAAATTTGGGGGATGTTGAATAACGCGCAAATTCAAAGTTGGGGTTTTAATTGCCCACTTTTAAAGTTCATGTTAAATTTGCAACTAAACTCAAAGTTCGTAATTTTTAAGGCAACTAACCCTTGTTAAATTGCAACATAATCAACTATACCACATATACTTCAAATTTAAATAGAAACATATTATCGAAAGAGACGGATTGGACAAGTGTATAATCGATATCTTTATAGACATTGGTTGATCGATCTGGTTTATTTAATAGTAATTTTAAATAATTTATTTTATCAATTTATGAAAGAGAGGTTCCAAATTTTTTCCAATCTCCTTCAACTAAGACGACAGCTAAATCCCATGTTAATTTATAAATATATCTTCATGCCTTTTGAAAAAAAAAAGTTCAAAAAAATTAACTATCTTTTGAAAAGAACCCTTTTAATCTTGAAAGAGAGAATCAATATCAGTGATGCTCCTTTTTGCTATCCAAACTGCCGTAGTGGCAGTCTCTTTAATTGGGGAATAATTTATTTAGTTATAATTAATTAACTTGAATCATAAAATGACCAAAGTCACTGTTGCATCTAGGGGTTCGGATCCATTTATTAGGCCCAAATCGTTTGTAGAGATGGGGAAGATTCAATGGTGCCACTAAAACTCAAATTTTAATTTAAAAATATTTGTAAAATGTTTTTTAAATAATTTTTGGAAATACTATATCTTATACTCTTTCAGTAGATGTTAATTATATTGGGTCTCGTTTTATTTTTCACCTCCTGCTATGTTAACGACAGTGCTGATTTTTTACACGATATCGTTAAAAGAAACACCAATGCCGTTTACATAGCAGAAGACGAAATATTCGGGACCAACATAGTTAACAATTACTAATATCGCCATTAATGTTCCAAAAATAAAATAAAATTAGGGCACCATCGAATATAACGAACTTTTGTACTGTGTGTTGTGATCAAAGAAATAACGAACTTTTTTCTACCATGAATATAGGCTGAACGATATTTCAGTCCACTTTCTTTATATCACTTGGTGTCCTACTGAGAATTTGATTAGCTTTCTTTCATTTTAACTTCCTTCGATTTAGTTTAATTTTACAATTATTATTTATGGTATATTCCACCCCATTAGAGTTTATAATTATTTTTTTATCATTTAATTTTTATTTTTAATTAATATAATTGATTATTTAATAATTAATAATTCACGCTTGAATCGATTTAATTTTGTTTGAATTCGATTTATTCTAACTAAATAATAATTAAACCAGTTTGAAATGCATTTTAAACATGGTAAAAGCTAGAATCAAAATATAGTTTGAAACAGTGTAGATAAATTTTTTATCGGAAAAAATGGTGCAGGAAATGTCTGGTAAGTTCCTGACAACACAGACCATAGTTTAATATTACTAAAATAAAATACTATCTAAACCAATTAAATCTTTTTAATTACTTATAGCATAATTTAAGATTTAACCAGTCGACAGAATACAAAATCAATTTGGTCACGAACGGCTTACATATATAACTTTTTGTAAAAAATATTAGAATAAAAAAATCAGTGTATATCCAGACCACAGTTTATAAAAACCGCTAATTAATTGTCGGATTATAATCTAGTTTATTAAATTTAGAAAAATTAATCCGATACTACTTCAAAAATTATATCGGTTGAATACCTTTGACGCAATCAAATTTATAATATATTTAGTAGTTTTGGGTTGGAGGTTAAGTAAAATAAATGCTAGATAACTTAACTTAAAAATAAATTAGTAAATTTTAAACTCGTAAATTTTATTCATAAGACCCTTTACTTCACTAATTCGAAGTTATTATGACTAATTTAGAAGAAAATCTAACTACTTTATAATAGTACGATTATTGCAATCATTTACTCCTATCTTGAAAGATGTCACGCAATTTAATATGAACTTGTTTAAAAATAAATATTCGCACGCTGTTGAATTAATTCGAACACGTTCGATGTCAGCAATTTGAAGGTCAAATAATGCACATTTAAATAAGCATACGTATTAAATTAGATGCGATTTGTAATAAAGAAAATGCAGTATTTACAAAACAAGAAAAGAATACATTCACGACAAATAGAATAAATATATGCATAAAAGTTAGGAATTCGAAATTTCCATCAAATAAAATATAAAATAAAACTTATAGTTTAATTTAATAATAATAAAAAAGCCGCACTCACAGAAAATCACAGCATATGGGTCTTTGCGTAGGCTTTAGGCAGGGGGATAACTATTTCCTATATGAAATCCCCTTTTTACCCTCGAATCCCTAATTATAACAGTGGCGGCTATTTTCTACTAATTGTTGCCCAAATTTCAATAACCTTAGACTCACGCGCCGCGATACGGCGTGAGTCCACTCTCCTTTCAAGTAGCCGTTATTAATGGATAACGACACAAGCTTAGCCCGTCACCGGTCAGTGTAATAAAAACTGCACTCCACGCGTTTGAAAATCGCGCGTGATGCTCGAATTTTATTACATCTGCTCCAAAGGCGATAGCTATACACGACTTCCACTCACACTCACTCTCACTTCACATTTTTGCTGCTGCGGCTACTTTTTCTAGAGAGAGAGAGAGAAAGTGAAGAGTTTCATACGCTTCTCTCTCATCAACTTTTATACATTTTAGCTTTTTTCCCCCACATTTCCAGCTAAGTGTAAAGGTCTGGACTTTCCCTTCTCTCTCTTGATTTGCTCTCGCCCAATTCCTTCTCTTTCTTTTTGGTGACAAACAAGCTTCATAGAATTCTTGAATTACTGGTACTCCGATTTTCATTAATGCCCACATGCAGTAAAACCTTAAATACTTTTTTCCTGGTTGTATTAATTTACCATCTTGGCTTAACCACCATCAAAATGATTGCTTTTCTTGGGAGTCAATTCGGTCATGAGTGATATTTCCATTCTAGGATGCCATCATTTTCCCATGATTCCTGTTGATGTTGGGTATCTGCTTAAGCATAATTATATTTTAATACTTAATTTACTAGAAAACTGTGGAAGTTGCTTGCTCTTTTCCAACAGATTTCGATCGCTTTCGAATTCTTGGGCATTTTCTGTTTAGTTTCGTGGATATTGTTGGTTTCTGGGAGCCACATTATTTTGCTCAATTTTCTGTTTAAGAGATCAATCTGGCTCTGGGCTTCATAGTTTTGCAATTGGGTTTTTGCAGATTGGAAGGTGTTTTATGTATTGGTTATGCAGAGTAAATATTTTGAGAAAGAGTAGATTGAAGAAAAGGGTGGTGTTTTGGATCAATGGTTGGGAACAGATCTGTCGTGAATTGTTACCATTTGGAGATCGTGGTAGGATTTGTTCTGATTTTCGCGATCGGAATTTCCCAGGGATACACCAATCCTAACGACGGTGAGTTGAAAATTGAAATCAAAGCTTTCTATGTTTATCCAATGCTCTGTTTGCTGAAAATTGTTAGAAGATGAGGGAATTTATTGTTTTGCTGTGTTGCATTTGGTAGTAGAACTGAATGTATGATGATTGTCTGTCTAGTTTCTATAAATTAGCAGAGGAAATTGCTTTCGATTGCTGGAAGTTTTTGTGGGAAGTGTTTTTAGGGGTACTTATTTATTCTGTTCCTTTTTGGTTACTAAAATATTTAGTTAGATTTTGTTTTGACAAGCGATGTTGCTTAAACGTGCATTTTCTTGAGTTTGGATGAATAAGCTGTTGCATTAACTTGTTGACTTATTTTATTGAGAGATGTTTAATGTGTTTGTAATCTAATGCTTCCTATGTGCATCTGTTGTGTGGATTTCTGATGATATGTCTAACGGTTGTTCTTACTACATATTGACTTATGGATTTATTGGACCAGTTGCTGCTATCAATAGCTTATATGTTGCACTGGGATCACCGCCTCTCCCGGGATGGGTTGCCAGTGGCGGAGACCCTTGTGGTAGTAGCATACCTTGGCAAGGTGTCGGCTGTGACGACTCATCCTCCATAAGTACAATGTAAGGATTTTTTATTTAAATTGAATGATCACATGTGTGAAATTGAACTAGATTCTTACATCACCGTACTTGTAGAACACTGACTGGGGCTAATTTGGGTGGAGAATTGGGTGATAGCCTTGGAGGATTTTCTTCTCTCAAATCGATGTAAGTTTCACATTGTCCAGTAGATTGCACAATACATGATTAGCTTGTCCCAATCAAATAGAATTTATATCTTGTCTCCTTCGACTTTCGAGATAGCATTGACTCTATGTTATGGGCTTATGGCAGAACACTGAGCAACAACCTCATTGGAGGCAGCATTCCATCCGAATTACCTCCTACATTGGTTACCATGTATGCTTCACTCTTTTTAAATCTGAATTAAATGAAAAAACGGAATCATTTTACTTAATTTACCATAGCTTGGCTTGTACATTTTATTCAAGAAGCATAATTAACTGAATCATGATACTCTTTCTTTACCCTTGGCAGTTTTCTTTCAGATAATAAGCTGACAGGTAGTATACCGAGTTCTTTGTCGTCCCTGACTCAATTATCAGCTATGTATGTATTTCTATCTGCTACTTTGTTTTATAATTATCTTGTATATATTTATTTCAGTTTTGCTTAACTGCTGGCTATTTATTTCAGGTCCCTTAACAACAATCAATTAAGCGGAGAACTTCCTGATGCATTTGACAGCCTTCCAGTATTGGTTAATTTGTATGGATCCAAGGCTCAGTCATATTTATCGCCACGGTTATAGTATCGTGTTGTCAATAGCTCATAAATTCATTCATCTTTTGTGCAGAGATTTGTCCAGTAACAATTTGGACGGGGAGTTGCCACCTTCAATGAGAAATTTATCATCTCTGGCTACCCTGTAAGTTTCCTCTATTTAACGCGTGTTATTCTGTTATCAGTAGAAAGGCAACTAATATTTTCATTGGCAGTCATTTGCAGAGTAATCAGCTCACTGGAACTCTTGATGTTTTACAAGATCTTCCTCTTATAAGAGATTTGTACTCTCCTTAGCCATATCATTTGATGCTAATTCATATTTTCATCGATTTCAGCCTTCTGATTTATGTTCCGTCTCTCTATCACAGAAATGTACAGAACAATTTATTTTCTGGACCTATACCTCCGAAGCTGTTGAACCTACCCATTTTCAGGTAGGTCTAAAATTTTCGAGTTTCGTTTAGGTCCTTATCTTTAGGTAATAGAGTATGTATGGTATGCATTGTTCCTTTCGACTTTTGTTAAGGTTTATGATGAGGTCATGTGGTATGGTTTTTCTTATTTCAGCGATGGCAAAATTATGAAGATCATAGTTGCATGTTAAAGTAGTGGTAACAAATGGGTGCTGCAAGCTTGCTAACCTTTTCTAGAAACTAATATGGAATTTTACTATTACGTTCTTACCTCTGAATCAATTTCTATGGCAGGTTATATATAGGCCTAGAAACTGTAGATTTTGTCTTTCTACTTTTAGGCAGCAAGGCATACCATATCTAACCAAAATTTCTTAGTAGGCTATTCACTGAACATTGATTTTTTAATTATTTTATTTTTGATAATTTTTTACTATATACTTAATTGCTTATGCTTGCTAGTTTTTCTTTTTGACATGCAGGGGTGATGGGAATCCATTCAACAACAGTACTGCTCCTTTACCTCCACCGACAGCCCCAGGGGCACCACCAGGGGCACCGCTACCAGCATCGCCATTTTTCCCAGGACCAGGTTCTGAGCAAAAGCCACCACCTACATCCGGACGACGACCAACGAAGCAGGCTGATGCACCGTCTACAGGAGCAGATTCAAACTCTGGAAGTTCCAAAAAATCTCCAAATACAAAGAGAATTGTATGGATATCCATTGCAGCAGTACTCTCATTTATAATATTGCTATTAGCAGTCCTGCTTTTCATGCCAAGATGCCTGAGGGAAAGAAGAGAAACACACAGAAGCCGAAAGAGGCATGAAATAGCTCCATACTCGGGCGCCAGGGAAAATCCTAGAGATGGTGGTTCCTTGGTCCTACCAAGCCAAGATGTAGAGAAAGGTATCTTAAAGTCTTCATGATTTCTCAGATTTCTCTCGTACCTTTGAGGGCCCCGATTCTTGATGATGGATGTATTTTTTATGATAAACAGCTCTCCCAGTTGCTGCTGTGAGGACAAAGGAAGAAAATCCGCAAAGAGCAGCTCTCCCAGTTGCTCCTGTGAGGACAAAGGAAGAAAATCCGCAAAGAGTAGTTGGTTCGATACCAAAACCACGAAATGAAGATGAGGCAAAAAAGAAACCAAGTGTTGAAGCGCCTAGGAGGAATCCTTATGATATAGACTTGAGCAGATTCGATATAGACTTGATGATGCCGCCGCCGCCACCGCCGCCACCTCCACCTCCACCACCACCTCCTCCTCCACCTCCATCAGAGAAGGTCATTGTGAATCCGATTATAGGACCTGGACCAACTGAAACCAGGCCTGCGACTCGGCTTTTTCCTACAACGTCTGTGAGGGCTTACTCAATAGCAGTTCTTCAGCAGTACACCAATAGCTTTTCACCAGAAAATCTTGTTGGGAGTGGAACCCTAGGAAATGTGTACAGGGCAGAACTACCTGATGGAAGGGTAGGATTTCAAATGACTTATTTAGTCTGGACCCATTGATAAATATATTTTACTGCCGTCCTCTTAATGATAATCTTAACCGTCATCATTGTTCTTTTGAAAAACATTTTAAGCTGATACTTCAAATTCAGAAAATAATAGTGGATATGGTTCTCAACCCTCCTTTCACTTGCTATATCATATAAACTTTTGCCTCATCCTTCATAGTATGCGCGAAAACATCCCGGAAAATGGGCTGTTGATCCTTCATGTGCACTTATCTATGTCATATAAAGTTTTGCCTTATCCTTCATAGAATGTGCGAATACATCCGGGAAATGGGCTGTTGATCCTTCATATGCTCAATAAGCATATTTCTATGTCATTTAGAAGATAACTGACTGTAATGAAAGAATTTCTGACTTTTAGTTTTCTTTTGTGCTTTTGTAGTTGCTTGCAGTAAAGAAACTGGACAGAAGAGTGGCAAACCAACTGAAGGATGAGCATTTTATTGAGCTGGTTAACAGTCTTGATGTGATCCGGCACGCTAATGTGGTTGAGCTCATGGGTTACTGTTCTGAGCATGGACAGAGGCTACTCATCTATGAGTACTGTGCTAGTGGAACACTGCAGGATGCTCTGCACTCTGATGATGAATTTAAGAGTAAACTCTCATGGAATATCCGCATCAGGATGGCACTTGGAGCTGCTAGAGCATTAGAGTAAGTTATATAAATGATTTTGTTGCTCACCTCATTTTTGTTTTTATTTTAATGGAAAAAATGTGAACTCAAATACCTATATGCATTAAAGGCATCACATACATTTCTTATGTTGTTTTAAGATTCCTCCTTGGTTGTCCATTACTGCAGCTTGAATTATAGAGTTCTTATGATTCTTAAAAAAAAAATTACTTATCTGATAACTGACCGTGAGAACTGTGTTTGTAGGTATCTGCATGAGGCCTGTGAACCACCCATAATTCACAGGAATTTCAAGTCAGCTAATGTGCTCCTGGATGATGAACTTGCTGTCCTCGTCTCTGATTGTGGTTTGGCTTCGTTAATTTTGTCAGGAGCTGTAAGCCAGGTAATGATAATTATTGGTATTTGGTGCTTGACAATCTAATGGAAAATCAGAATTGAGTGTTTAATCGGACTGCATTAGCAAGTGACAATAAATGAAGATATCTTAAATATGGCTGCGGATCATTCTTTAGTGAGTAGATCTTCTCGCAAGTTGTAAATGCAATTTTTCAGCTATACATGATGAAATGCTGATTTTGACCAAGCCTCTCTTTTGTGTCTCAATCATTTGTCAAACGATGACTTACTGTTGAGCAGAATGAGTTAACCTAACAAATTTCTTCAATATATATTCAAATTGACTAAAAAAGTTGACTGCAAAAATATTGGACCCAATTTTATGCTGCTCTCCTTGTGGAATCTAATAACTTTTTGCTATTGAATTTCAGTATGCATCATTAGTTGCTATACTTGTCATAATCCCCGTCATGTATCAATGTGATAGAATTTCTAGATTAGCATACTAATAATTATTCTCTTTATTGCTCAGTTGTCAGGCCAGCTTCTCACAACCTACGGCTATGGTGCCCCCGAGTTTGAGTCAGGGGTATATACTACAAAGAGTGACGTTTACAGTTTTGGAGTGGTGATGTTAGAACTCTTAACCGGAAGAATGTCATATGACAGGTAATATTTTAGGACATAAAACTTAATTTTTGGTGTCTGCCTGCTGCTTCTTATTCGTCATATAATGTTCAGGACACGGGCTCGAGGAGAACAGTTCCTTGTTAGGTGGGCAGTTCCTCAGCTTCATGACATTGATGCCTTGTCGAATATGGTTGATCCTGCTCTGGATGGAAGATATCCCGTGAAGTCACTGTCACACTTCGCTGACATTATTTCCCGTTGTGTTCTGGTAAGTTGATGTCACTTTTTCTCGTCCAATGGATTTGATAACCACATTTCGTCGAAGGTTCACTTATTTTTCTAGCCATTTTGATAACCACATTTCGTCGCCTCAAGGTCGAACTATATATCATCAGCAGATTACTAAATCAGTAGAGCATTTTTGCAAATTATGTTTCAAAATTTTCGTTTTACCCCGGTATTGCATCTACTTTTTTTTTTTGCTATGCTAGCTACTAGCAATTGCTACTATGGATATGTTCTGGATAGCTTTACCTAGAAGGTGTTGATGGGATTTGAACTCGTTAACTTTTTTTGTTACATTCATCGACTCTTACCAACTACACCATCTGAAGATGGCGGATGGTTGTCTATTTAGCAACTTAATTGTTCGCCTAACTACCGTGAAGCTTTCGTGCACATAAAATGCATGAGCAAAAGCTGCGATATGTTACGCTTAGATGTTGCCTACATAACACGTCTTCCCCTTTGCAGGCGGATCCGGAATTCAGGCCATTGATGTCTGAAGTGGTGCAGGACCTCATGCAGCTCATTAGGAGGGAATCTCCACACAGATCAGAAGAGGACTAACTTAGAACATACACCTCACCTGCCCTACAAAACTAGGAGCAAGGATCATGGATCCATCACCGGATAACGGCTTAAAGGAACAACGAGCTCCCTCGACTACGACTGATGCTTTCCCTCGCACTGCCACGTCCCGTCATCATCACCTCCACCGAGGAAGTCGTTGTGTGCAAAGAAGTGTGCTCATATACTGCAAGAAGGTCCCTTTTGAGATCCGACTGTCATGATTCTTGTCCTGTGCAATCTTGACTGAAATTGGTCGAGGAATGCTAACCTAATTATTGGATCATCATTATTCATTCTTAGTTTTGAGATTTGTATAAGGTTTATGTTTTTTCGATCGATAATTCTTTTGTACTGCTATGATTGTTTTCTGCACAGTTTCAACATTTTTGTTCTTGCACTTGGCACTGTTTCAAGATTTTGTGGATTTGTGCTGTCTTAAACAAATTCTTTCTGAATGCCTTGAAGATGCGTGGCAATATTATCACATATTCACATACCAGGTTCTACAGTTGACATTTTGTTGACACGTAACCAAAATAAGGGGCTAGTATTTAGGCTTATTGTGTTTGTGGTTGTTATTGTGGCAATGCAATAGAAACATGAAATTTCATGTCGTGTTATACGCTTTACTAATATCATTAATACTAAAAATTCAAAATTTAATGTTTTTATAATTAAAGTTTGTTTAATTTTCTAGTTTAGAGTCGTTATCGTGTCTATACAAATATTTTTTGTGCTCATCTTGTGTGGACACGAAATTTTCGTGTTCGTGTTGAGTCTTAGTTGTATTCATGTCGAGTCTTTGTCGTGTTCATGTCGTTATTTTTAGAAGATATTTAATTATATGTATTTTTATTTATTGGGGTATTTTTGTCTTTTCCCCTTTTTATCTTGGATTGTTTTTGCTTAGGAACACACTTTTGGTGCTCATCTTTTTGTAAGCTTCTTTTATACTTCTCAAGATATAGAACTCTTCTTTTCTTCAATGACTTGTTCTATGATTTACCTCTCCTTAGTTTAACATGGTTAGGGCTGTAATCCCGGTAGGGATGGTCTAGTGGTGGAGTAAGGTTGCTTGGAGACCAAATGTCACGGGTTCGAATCTCCTCAATACCACAGGTCGGATGTGTGAGTAAAAAAAACCATGAATAGGGCTGTAAATGAATAGAGCCGCTCGCGAGCTATTCGAAGTTCAGCTAAAAAAATGTTCGTTTGAAGTTCGTTCATTTTTTTAACAAACCGAGCTCGAACCTCGATTTGAATTCGATAAAACTATCGAGTCGAGCTCGAACATATTAGTATTCGGCTCGACCAACTCGCGAATATGTTCGAGCTCGAGCTTTCACGAACATGTTCATGAATATTATAAATATTTCAAACTGGTAAATTAAATAAGCTATTTTTTTCGAGCTCGAGCTCGAATATGTAAAGTAAACGATTTTTTTTTCGAGTGAGATTAGGCTTATTTAGTAAAATTTCAAACATTTTACGAACCGAATTTGAACATAATAAATATTTATCGAGCCGAGTTTCAACAAGAGAAAAAAGCTCAAATTGAGCTCGAGCCGAGCTTGAACAAGAGAAAAAAGTGTGAATCGAGCTCGAGTATCACAGTGTTCGGCTCGATTTGGTTCGTTTACAACCCTAAACTTGGTATTAGATCAAGGTTTAATCTCTTGCTTGTTACCTGTATATCGGGGATCTAACTTTTTGGGTTACTGTTCACGATGCTGCCGACGAATTTGATTGCTTCTTGACTGACTAGATTTGTTGGTAACACCTCTTTGATTTTCTCAAGCCCTATTTTGGTTGAAAATCAAGCCCTATTTTGGTTGATTTAATTTGTTTTCCGTCCTTGCTTGTTGGTTGTTCTGTCTTGAATTTATTTTGCTCGTATTTGTTATTGTTGGGTTTTTTTACTATGGCTAATGAAATGGATGATTCATTATAATCTATTAATGTGTTTTTGAATGAGAATAATTATTCATATTGGAATTATGTGATGGAGAATTTTTTAAGGGGGTAAGACGATGTGGGTATATGTGTGTGGAAGCAAATAATGAGAAATATGTTGAGCAGATTGATGTTTTGGAGGTTAATGATTTAAAGATTATTAGCTGGATTAACAACTCAGTGGAGAAGACGATAAATATGCAGTTGGCAAAATATGATATTGCGAAAAAAGTCTGGGACTATTTGGAACGTTTGTATACTCAGTTAAATTTTGCCAAATAATATCAATTAGAGATGGATATTCTGCCTCTTGACCAGAAAGAAATGAGCATTCAAGAATTTTACTCTTCTATGACAAATCTTTGGGATCAGCTGGCTTTTACGAAGTCTGCAGAGCTTAGAGCCTTTGCTCCATATGTTTATCGATGAGAAGAACAACGTCTGGTTCAATTTATAATGGCACTTTGTGAACCTTTGCATGAGAATATTTTGCACGTAACCCTCTTCCATCCGTTGATTGTGGTTAGTGAACTTCTTGTTGAGGAAATTCGACACAAGTCCGAGTATATGAAGGGACTTTTTCCACCTCCAACTCAAAGTGTTTTGGTTGTTCATTCTCGTCCACAAGCTAAGCGTCATAACAAGAGCTCAAAGCTAACTGTGTCGAATCAATGCAACTTCTTCCACCAAACAGGTCATTGGAAGACTCAATGCCCATAACTTTTGGACAAATCAACTTCTCATCCACCATTATATACTCAATCTCAAAATCAATCTCACCCACGTTCGCCTAGGTAATCTTATTTGCCTAACATTGCTGCTGTTGTCCCTTCAGCAAACCAATTATCTTCTGGAGGCTCATCGTCTTCTTTCCTTATGATAGATACTTTCCTTGAGCAGTTCCATAAGTTCTCCCACCAACAACCTCATGTTATGTTTGCTACCACAAGTTTGTCGACTCCGAGTTCCACAGGTATACCTTCTTCTGCTTGGCTTTTGGATTCCAGAGCTTCACACCACATGTCTCCTACTGCTGAATCTTTTGTCTCTAAATGCCTTCTAATTCTATGTCTATCATGACTGCTGATGGCACCCATATACCATTATCAGGTGTTGGATTTGTAGTGTTTTTCCGTGTTTTCCTTTGAAGTGTTTATCACATTTCTCAACCTGCATTAAATTTAGTGTTTGTTGGTCAACTCTGTCATTCTGGATATCTTGTCACTTTCTCTTCTACTTCTTGTCATGTGCAGGATCCACACTACAAGAGACGGATTGGGATAGACTATGGGCAGGGAGGACTGTATATCATGGATGAACTCCAAGAACCTAAAGTTGCAGTTTCTAGTGTTGATTTATCTGTTTTTCGTTTGACTCCATCTTTTTTCTTTGACTTTTATAACACTCTCGTCTTGGTCATGTTTTTCTTTCTCGTTTGATTTTTAGTTTCCACTAGATCTTTAGGAAAACTAAAAAGTCATGATATTTCCAGGTGGTTATAAGCTTGCTAAAAGCATGCCAGTTTTTACTTTCCTCTTTGACTTGATTCATTCTGAATTTCTGATGTTTGGGGGTCTTCTCCTCTAACCACGAAGGGAGGGTCTCACTATTATGTTTCATTTATTGATGATCATACTCGTTATTATTAGGTTTATTTCATGAAACATTGTTTTGATATTTTGGACATTTATAGTGTATTTCTTGCTCTTGTGAAAACTCAATTGTCTGCTATTATCAAGTGTTTTAGATGTGATTTGAGAGGGGAATATACCTCTAATAGTTTTCGTGAGCTTCTTGCCAATGATGACACTATCCAACATACCTCTTGAATTGACACTCCTGAACAAAATGATGTCGATGAAAAAAATCATAGATACATTATGGAAACTGCTCGTTCACTTCTCTTGTTTGCCTTTGTTCCTAGTGAATTTTGAGGGGAAGCTATCCTCACAAATGTTTACTTAATTAACTTAATTCCTTCTTCTCCTACTACTGGTAAATCTTCTTTTAAAAATCTTCTATGTTATGGTCCTGATTATGCTTCTTTGAAAGTTTTTTGTTCTACTTGTTTTGTTCTACGTTCATATGTCGAATGCAACAAGTTATCATCTCGTTCTGCCTTATGTGTTTTCTTAGGTTATGGGGATGGACAAAAGGGGTATCGCTGTTTTGACCTTGTCACTCATAAACTCTATGTATCTTGTCATGTTTTCTTCCTTAAGCACATCCTCTTCTTCTCTATCCATTCTATTTCTCATAATGTGTCCCACGTTGACCTCATTCATATTAACCTCATTCACATTGATCCTTTTACTAGTGACATCTAAAGCTGATGTCGCAAGTATTGATCATGATATTCATGATGATCGTACATGTTCCTTTACTCCTGTCGCTCTCTCTTTACCCTTGAGATTGTGGATCATGTTTCTCATCGTTCTACACGTGTTCATAAGTCTACTTAATTGCCTAATTTTTCTTAGTCCTCCTACTCTCATGCTTCCACTTCTTTTCTATATTCTATTCACAAAATTTCTGAGCTTAATTCCTACAAAGAAGCAACTCTTAATCCTTTGTGGCAGCAGGCTATGACTGATGAGCTTGATGCATTGTCCCATATTGATACTTGTGATTTGGTATCTTTTCTATGAGGTAAACATGCTATTGGTTCACGTTGGGTTTACAAGATTAAGACCAAATCTGATGGCTCGATTGAACGATACAAAGCCAGATTGGTAGCCAAAGATTTTTCACAACAACATGGCTTACATTATGAAGAAACATTTTCTCACGTTACTAAGATGACCACTGATGAAGACTCAAATTCGTGTTTTTCCTTTATCTTTTTACACCATTTATAAGTGTTTAGTATAGAGTCTAGTCTAGTTTTGGGGGTAAAGCTGATTGCAGGAGGCTGAGGGCACAAAACCACCACAATAGGCACAGACAGGTGCTATTTATGCTGAGGGCACAAAGGACTGATTTGCCTGCTGAGGACCCAGTCAAAGTTGTTGCGAGAATTGCGCAACAGAATCGCAGGCCAACTCCTATATGTACGTGGAGGTGATGTGGCGGTCAGTTCCGAGTCTTGGGGAGGTCTAAACATGTTGGGAAGGAAGTGGGGACATCAGAAAACTGCTGGAGACGCTAGGGTTTGTTGCCACCACTCCTAAAATCAAGGAAGAACATGGAGCATGAAGATGAGGAAGTGGAGGAGTGCAAGAACCCCTGCGTGGGTGAAATCTGGGCTGCTTGAAGCCTTAATTTATTGGCTATAAATACTTTTATCTGTTTTCATATCAGGGCGGCGCGGACACATACTTTTTTTGCACCTCAAGATACAATTTACTGTTTTCGTATTTAGTTTAGTTTCTGGATATTCTGTCTGCCTGAAGCTGGCGGTTTGCCCGCAGAAAGGTAGTTCAGTTGTTTTGTTGGCAAAACTGGGGTTGGGCCCAGAAGTTAATCGAATTATTTCCTTTCCAAGTAAGATGTCTTTTATCATTTCTTTTACTTTCGTTTCTATGTTTAGTGGCTAAGTCTCCACTGTTCAAGTCAAGGTAATGGTCCAAGGGTAGAATATGTGCATGAGGTAATCGAACTTTAACGCCTTAAGGGTTCACAATCTTAACTTGTTTTTCACTTAGACATAGGTAAATGGTGGTTGGAGATGAAAGCGCGCATTTCTGATTAACTGGTACTAGTGTTAGTTACGTGGGAGTGTATAGGTGACCCATGCCTCGATACCCACATAGTAACAAGTCCGGGGGTGACAGCCTTGGTAGTTAAGATTGAGTAGTATATGCAGACACAAGACCGTGTCAAACCTACTAGAATTGGGTCGCTTTTGCCCTCAAAGCTGCTATGCTTGCAAAACCTTTGTGTGATTCTCTCCTTAGGTTTCTGTATAGTTAGGTCCCTAGGTGCCGATCATATCATCTAGACGATAAACTGTAAGAAGTGATTGGGGAGTGGCCGATCGTATCCATTTCCTATAACCGGTTAACCCTCAAAGTGACAATTACCCATATTTGGCCATAGGGATTCGATTTTTGATCTTTCTGCTAGTGTGGGCACAACGGGTAGTAGCGGTAATTACATGTGTTTTACCCGGGATTGCGCATACCTACCGAATGACTTGATGCTTTGACTTGAACACTTTTATTACTGATATTTTCTCTTGTGATTTCCTTTTCAGCATTTAGTTAGTTTAAGTTTATTAGCAAGGTTTTTAGAGTGACACTGAAGACCCAAACCAAAACTAAGAAAAGACAGAAGGTTATGAACACTCATCGTGGGATCGACATCCGTCTTCACCAGCTATACTAGCCGTTGAGGGTAGATTAAGCATTTGTGGACCATTTGCCCGCAAGTGTATTTTTGCACACTAAAACGACGGTGTGCCAAAAATTGGCGCTGTTGCCGAGGAGTGTAAGCGCACTTTTTTGTCTATTTACTGTTTTACCTTAGTATATGCTTCGTTCTAACCGCGCAGGAGATTTACTCTACGATCCGGATATAGAGAGGTCAGCGAGGGCAAGAAGGGCACAAGCTAGGGCATTTTTGAAAAGACTGCAGGAGGATAATCAAACTGAAGGATCCAGTGACGATTTGACCTCAGGCAGAGAAAGTCAGGTAAGCAACGAACAAGCTGAGACAAGCAGCGTCAATCCACTCTATTCCGAAGAAGAGATGGAGTACGATCAGATATCAAACCACGAGGAAGAAGAACAACAAAGACCACCACCGCACACCCTTACTTTGAGGCAGCTGAGTTTCCCTCAAACCATGAACATGCGTCCCACGGGCATCGTTTTGCCCACAACTACTGGTAACTGGGAGCTGAGAGCAAACTTCATCTCGATTTTGCCCAAATTCCATGACCATTCAGGGAAGGATCCACAACGACATCTACAAGATTTTGAGATGGCATGTGAGACGCAACGCACACGAGCTAATGGAACAGGCAAATACATTCGCTTGGTTTCTTTTCCTTTCACCTTGCAGGATGGAGCTCGAGAATGGTTATACACTATTCCTGCCAGGAGTGTAACCAACTGGAGTCAACTCCAGCAAAAGTTTCTGGAGAAGTACTTCCCCACATCAAGAATGCAAAACATGAGGAAGAAGATCTCAACCGCAAAGGCTGGTCCCCATGAGAGCTTTTACGACTACTGGGAGCGTTTCAAGCAATTGCTCTCGAAATGCCCACATCACCAGATTCCAGATCATGACCTGGTGAACTACTTTGTCTCGGGGCTGAGAAGCGAGGATCGAGCCCTACTGAATGCAGCATGCGGAGGATCTATCCTAAATAAGAGGGCAGCTGAAGCTCTAATACTTATTGGAGAAATGGCCGAGGAGAACAGAGACGATTCATATGAAAGAACAAGTGTTGCCGCTGCGAGCTAAACTATCTCTATGCCTGAAACTGATGGCCGAATCGAACAACTCTGCAACAAGATGGAGAAGATGATCACCATGTTTTCCGCTAATACCTTGCGAATTTGTGGGGTATGTGAATTGATGGGGCACCACTCTGACCAGTGTCCACAATTGAAGGAGAAGGAAGAAACGGTTAACGCTATGGATGAAGGGCACAGAAGGAGGCACAATCATTTTGCGCCCAACTACAGTCAGAGGCAGACAACACCATACTATCCTACGCCCGCAGCAAGACCGTCTTTATCAGACATGGTTCACAAGATTGTGAATGAAACGGTGGAGGTACAAAAGAAATCAGAAGCCTTCGAGCAGGAGACAAGGAATGGATTGAGCTATTTGGGAGGACAAATATCCCAAATTAGTAATGCAATCGCAAGGATGTAGAAAGCTAAAGGAATTCTGCCCTCACAGACAGAACCACCAAAAAAGGCTGGGGTAAATGCAATAACACTGAAGAGTGGAAGGCAACTGCCTGCACCATATCCAGAGACTGCAGAGGATGATGCCCGCAGGGATGATGAGCCCACAAAGGAGGCAGTAGAGTTGTAGGTAAATGACGAATCAGAAGCAGTTGTGCCCAAACCCATCCTGAAGAGTAATATTTCAAAAGAAATCGAGGTACCTTTACCATTTCCAGGGAGGATGAAGCGGAACAAGAAAGAAGCAGAGGATAGGGATCTAATGCACATCTTCAAGAAAGTGGAAATCAATGTTCCCCTACTGGACGCAATCAGGCAGGTGCCCCGATATGCCCGTTTCCTGAAGGACTTATGTACAAAGAAAGTGAGATTCACAGAGGAGGCACAAATGGTTGTAAATAAAAATGTGTCAGCATTATTGCAGAAGAAGCTGCCTGAAAAGTATGGAGACCCAGGGATGTTCTTTATTCCCTGTGAAATTGGAGGACTTCCAGTTGAGAGAGCTATGCTGGACTTAGGGGCATCGATCAATGTTATGCCCCTAAGCATTTTTGAAGAGCTGACCTTAGGACCGCTCAAGGATATAAGGACCATTATTCAATTGGCCGACCGTTCCAATGTTTACCCCGAGGGAGTGCTTGAAGATGTCCTAATCAAAGTGGAGAGTCTGATTTTCCTAGCAAACTTCTATGTGCTGGATATGGGCAAAACCAATCCAAAGGCTGCCTGTATACTTTTGGGCAGACTATTCATGAAGACGGCACATACGAAGATTGATGTTGATAAGGGCACATTGACGTGCGAGTTCGATGGAGACAGAGTTACCTTCAACATCATGGAGGCAATGAAGTACCCCAATGACACTGAGGGTGTACATATGATCGACGTTTTTGAGCCTATGATCCAAGAAGAAATGCCAAGGCTGCTGACAAAGGATCCACTTGAGTGGGTACTTCAGAACAGTAAGATCGATTGGGATGCTGAAGAGGAACGAGATAAACAAATCAAAGAAGCAATTTTGCAATTGTATCACATCGAAGCCGGTTTTTCAAGGGATAAACTTCTGCCTTTGCCCACAACAAGGCAGGGTGATAAACTGGTGCGGTCTATCATTAAGCTACCCAAGCTGGAGTTGAAGGAGTTGCCCGATCACCTCAAATATGCCTACTTGGGTGAAGAAGAGAATTTGCCAATTATAATCAGCTCGTCGTTGACCATGAAGCAGGAAGTCAAGTTGATAGGACTATTGAAGATGCACAAAGAAGTAATTGGATGGACCTTGGCCGACATCAAGGGCATAAGTTCCACCATTTGCATGCATCGGATCCAGTTGGAAGAAGGGGCAAAACCAGTACAAGATCCCCAAAGGAAGCTAAATCCCTTGATGAAAGAAGCTGTGTTAAAGGAGATTCTAAAGCTGCTCGATATGGGCATTATCTTCCCTATGCCCGACAGTGAGTGGGTGAGTCCTATTCACGTTGTGCCTAAAAAGTCTGGAATCCAGGTTGTGGAGAATGAAAACAAGGAACTTATTCAGATGAGACTGCAGACCGGATGGAGAGTTTGCATTGACTACCGCAAGTTGAATGCAGTCACAAAGAAGGATCATTTTCCTTTGCCTTTCATCGATCAAATGTTGGAGAGGCTTGCGGGAAAATCATACTTCTGTTTTCTGGATGGGTATTCTGGTTATATGCAAATCGTGGTGGCCCAAGACGATCAAGGTAAAACGACATTCACTTGTCCCTTTGGCACATTTGCCTACAGAAGGATGCCTTTTGGCCTTTGCAACGCTCCAGGCACATTCCAACGGTGCATGATGAGTATATTTTCTGATATGCTTGAGACTTGTATTGAGATCTTTATGGACGATTTCACGGTTTATGGAGATAACTTTGATCAATGCCTTGATCATTTGAGCAAGGTACTTAGCCGCTGTGTGGAAAAAGACTTGGTGTTGAATTATGAGAAGTGTCACTTTATGGTGAGAGAAGGAATCGTGCTGGGACATGTAGTATCCGAGCGAGGAATTGAGGTGGACAGGGCAAAAGTGGAGATCATTGCCAAATTGCCCTATCCCATCAATGTTAAGCAGATTCGGGCATTTCTAGGCCATGCGGGTTTCTATCGTCGATTCATTAAGGACTTTGCAAAGATTGCTCAACCACTCACAAACCTACTACAACTGGAGGTAAAATTTGACTTTGATGATGACTGCAAGAAAACTTTTCATACATTGCAGAATATGTTAGTGTCTTCCCCTATTATCCAATCTCCGGATTGGGGAATGCCATTTGAGGTGATGTGTGATGCCAGTGGATTTGCCGTGGGAGCAGTTTTGGGCCAGAAAAGAGGCAAAGAGAGCTATCTTATCTATTATGCCTCCAAGACATTAAATGTCGCGCAACGCAACTATACCACCACGGAGAAGGAGCTGTTAGCAGTAGTGTTTGCTTTTGAGAAGTTCCGTTCCTATCTGCTGGGGGCACAAGTGATTGTTTACACGGATCACGCAGCTCTGAAGTACCTACTGTCTAAAAAGGAGTCAAAGCCGAGACTCATAAGGTGGATATTGCTCCTACAAGAGTTCGATGTGCAGATCAAAGACAAGACTGGGG
Organism: Perilla frutescens; assembly: GCA_026008535.1. Taxonomy (NCBI): domain Eukaryota; kingdom Viridiplantae; phylum Streptophyta; class Magnoliopsida; order Lamiales; family Lamiaceae; genus Perilla; species Perilla frutescens. The sequence continues at coordinate 16,338,176 of BRKX01000007.1, read as the reverse complement.
CAGAAAACCTGGTTGTAGACCATCTCAGCCGTCTGATGGTTGAGAGCAAAGAAGAAATCACTGAGAATTTTCCAGATGAGCACTTGTATGAGGTTGCGGGCAAAACAGCAAAGGAGCCATGGTTTGCCGACATAGTGAACTACCTGGTCGCAAAGCAGTTTCCAGTTGGTTTGAGTGACTATCAAAAGAATAAGATGAAGCGTGAGTGCAAGTTCTATCTCTGGGAAACACCAACTCTTTGGAAAATTGGAACTGATCAAGTCATAAGAAGGTGCGTAAGTGATGATGAGGTCTTAAACATCTTGAAGTTCTGCCATAACAATGCATGTGGAGGCCATTTTGGCCCACGTAGAACAACAAGGAAGGTATTAGACGGAGGATTTTACTGGCCTACATTATTCAGGGATGCTTATATATTTGTGAAGAAGTGCAAGAATTGCCAGATGACTGGGAATATTTCTATTCGGGAGACCATGCCACAAACACCTATCATGCCCGTGGAAGTCTTCGACATATGGGGCATAGATTTCATGGGACCATTTCCCAAGTCAGGTAATAATCTCTACATTATCCTGGCTGTAGATTATGTGTCCAAGTGGGTGGAGGCAAAGGCCACTCCAACGAACGATTCAAATACAGTGGTGAAGTTCCTGAAGGCAAATGTGTTTTGTCGCTTCGGAATGCCCAAAGTCCTGATCAGTGATCAAGGGACTCATTTCTGCAACTTAGTCATAAAGAAGATGATGGTAAAGTATGGGGTCACGCACAAGGTTACTACTGCATATCACCCCCAGGCAAATGGACAAGCAGAAGTCTCAAACAGGGAGATCAAAAATATTCTGGAGAAAGTCGTTGGACCAAGGCGCAAAGACTGGAGCAATCACTTGGAAGATGCTCTGTGGGCATATCGCATAGCCTACAAGACACCTATTGGGATGTCTCCTTATAGGCTGGTTTTTGGAAAGTATTGCAATTTGCCCGTAGGAATGGAGCATAAAGCATTTTGGGCAATCAAGAAGTTGAATTTCAATAATGAATGCGCTGGAATTGAGAGGAAGCTGCAGATCCAAGAATTGGAAGAATTGAGGTCCGAGGCCTATGATAATGCTGTGATGTATAAGGAAAGGACCAAGAGATACCACGATGCACTTGTAAGGGGCAAACAGTTGCTCTGTGGGCAAAAGGTACTCGTGTTTAACTCAAAGCTCAAATTACATGCGGGCAAATTAAAGTCAAAATGGATGGGCCCCTATCTTGTGCAACATCAACACCCAAGTGGAGCAATCGATCTGGTAAACCCAAAAGATGGGTGCGAATTTCGAGTCAATGGCCAGAGGGTGAAACCATATTTCGAGCAAGAGAAGGAAACTTGGGCAGAAACCCAAGTTTTGAGCAGTCCTGAGTACTACTGAAGGCACAACACGGTCGAGCTAAAGACCTTAAACAAAGGCGCTGGACGGGAGGCAACCCGGTTTGTTTACTCGCTTTAATTTCAATTAGGTTTGTTATTTTATTTGTAAATTAACGCTGCAGGAAGGCAAAGACTGGAAACGTATCACTGTGGGCAAAGTAATGTGCAAGGCACAACAAGGTTTAAGTGTGTGGGTGGGTACTGTGGCAGATTTGACTGATTAGACATGAACAGTAGCTGCAGAGACGGTTGGTTTTCCCCATGCAGTATCGATAATGGTTGAAAATTGAGGCCGAAAAAAAGGGGAGTGAGGGAGAAATGATATATTCAGATAATTATTTCAAATTATAAACATATTTCCCTCCCCAATTCAAAATCCCCCAAATCTCTCAAAATTAGGCACAACCGTTCCCTAAATTCTCGGCCATGATCTCTCTGCACAAACCCACCACCCTCACAACACCCCACATCCCCAGAAGCATTCAAATACCCCCCACTCTCTATTTCTCACAAATCGAGCAAAGCAAACCTTACCTCCTAAATTCCCCAACCCCTTGACAAGAGAAAGGCCCCCAAGGCACAAGAAGGATCACCCAGGGCACAAGAAGGACTGAACAGGGCACAGAGCAGTGCAGATTCAAAGAAGCTTGAAAGAGTTGAGAAAGCCCTGCAGAGCATTTGTGTTCATCTCGGGTTAGACTACCCCCCCTCTCCTTAAATCATGTTTTATCCCCAGTAGTTTAGGATTTGTTTGTTTTTATTTTTGTTTGTGTGTTTAGTGTCTATTTTCATTTTTGTATATTTGCGTCTGTATATATAGAGTCTGTTTTGGGCATATCTAACCCACATTACTGCTTGTGCCCGCAAGGGTACTTTGCACAGCAAGTGTGTGGGAGGGATATGCCTAGGTCGTTGTGTTTGTATGTTTTTATTTTGTGTGTGCATGTTGAGTCTACAACATATGAGTCATAGATTGACATTGGGCATATATGGACATAAATTTATTGTTAGGCAGATGGAATTAATCAATCGCATGTGAAAGCAATATATAACTACCTAGTGAGCTTTGAGCCCAAATTAACATTTGCGACTTCTTTCCGTGTGTTTAAATTCCACCACCCCATTTGATGCTTACTTGCTTGTGCCCTGTCAAACTTGATTTCATGCATGCTTAGATGATTAAGGCATTTTCTTTCGTCGTTATTTGGCCATATTATTCACTGAAAAATGCTTTCCATTGCTGCCATTATTTGAGCCTGCTTAATTGTTCATGACCTACGTTCTGAAAATCTCTCTGTAAAGAGTATCTTATGACTGGGAATGAAACCTTTATGCTCATATTGGTAGCATGTTTAAGCCAAATAGTGACAGGATGCCAGAAATGGGCACAAAGAAAGAAAATAAATAATAAAAAAAATAAAAATAAAATAAAAATAAAAATAAAAAGTGTTTGAATTTTTATTTTCCCAGGTTGTTATGTGGGCACAAAGCTGCCAGTGCTGATTTTGCCCGAATATTATTGAAGGTAGCCAGTTCCTAAATATTCCCAACCTTGATCCGCATGCCCCATTACATCCCTCACAAGACCTTTTGATATGCATGCATGCGAATTACGTAAATTGTTTATACATGGTGTTTGCAAGTTTGTTGATGATGATTTGGTGGAATTGTTGAGAGTAAACACTTAACCTAAACACTCGAGAAAAAGGCGAGCTGAGTGTACACTACAATAGTAGCCTGAGTTTGATTGATTCGATTTGCCTGCATCATTATGTTCAACTGTTATGCCCTTTATCAACTTATGATTCGTATGCTGTATTATCTTGTTTTTGAGTCATTTGAGTCTTCTGTTTTTTGTTGTTTTGAGTTAAAGTTACATTCATACTTGAGGACAAGTATAGTCCACGTGTGTGGGTGTGATGAAGACTCAAATTCGTGTTTTTCCTTTATCTTTTTACACCCTTTATAAGTGTTTAGTATAGAGTCTAGTCTAGTTTTGGGGGTAAAGCTGATTGCAGGAGGCTGAGGGCACAAAACCACCACAATAGGCACAGACATGTGCTATTTATGCTGAGGGCACAAAGGACTGATTTGCCTGCTGAGGACCCAGTCAAAGTTGTTGCGAGAATTGCACAACAGAATCGCGGGCCAGCTCCTATATGTACGTGGAGGTGATGTGGCGGTCAGTTCCGAGTCTTGGGGAGGTCTAAACACGTTGGGAAGGAAGTGGGGACATCAAAAAACTGCTGGAGACGCTAGGGTTTGTTGCTACCACTCCTAAAATCAAGGAAGAACATGGAGCATGAAGATGAGGAAGTGGAGGAGTGCAAGAACCCCTGCGTGGGTGAAATCTGGGCTGCTTGAAGCCTTAATTTATTGGCTATAAATACTTTTATCTGTTTTCATATCAGGGCGGCGCGGACACATACTTTTTTTGCACCTTAAGATACAATTTACTGTTTTCGTATTTAGTTTAGTTTTTGGATATTCTGTCTGCCTGAAGCTGGCGGTTTGCCCGCAGAAAGGTAGTTCAGTTGTTTTGTTGGCAAAACTGGGGTTGGGCCCAGGAGTTAATCGAATTATTTCCTTTCCAAGTAAGATGTCTTTTATCATTTCTTTTACTTTCGTTTCTATGTTTAGTGGCTAAGTCTCCACTGTTCAAGTTAAGGTAATGGTCCAAGGGTAGAATATGTGCATGAGGTAATCGAATTTTAACGCCTTAAGGGTTCACAATCTTAACTTGTTTTTCACTTAGACATAGGTAAATGGTGGTTGGAGATGAAAGCGCGCATTTCTGATTAACTGGTACTAGTGTTAGTTACGTGGGAGTGTATAGGTGACCCATGCCTCGATACCCACATAGTAACAAGTCCGGGGGTGACAGCCTTGGTAGTTAAGATTGAGTAGTATATGCAGGCACAAGACCGTGTCAAACCTACTAGAATCGGGTTGCTTTTGCCCTCAAAGCTGCTATGCTTGCAAAACCGTTGTGTGATTCTCTCCTTAGGTTCCTGTATAGTTAGATCCCTAGGTACCGATCGTATCATCTAGACGATAAACTGTAAGAAGTGATTGGGGAGTGGCCGATCGTATCCATTTCCTATAACCGGTTGACCCTCAAAGTGATAATTACCCATATTTGGCCATAGGGATTCGATTTTTGATCTTTCTGCTAGTGTGGGCACAACGGGTAGTAGCAGTAATTACATGTGTTTTACCCGGGATTGCGCATACCTACCGAATGACTTGATGCTTTGACTTGAACACTTTTATTACTGATATTTTCTCTTGTGATTTCCTTTTCAGCATTTAGTTAGTTTAAGTTTATTAGCAAGGTTTTTAGAGTGACACTGAAGACCCAAACCAAAACTAAGAAAAGACAGAAGGTTATGAACACTCCTCGTGGGATCGACATCCGTCTTCACCAGCTATACTAGCCGTTGAGGGTAGATTAAGCATTTGTGGACCATTTGCCCGCAAGTGTATTTTTGCACACTAAAACGACGGTGTGCCAACCACCATTCGTGAACTTATTGCAGTTGCATCGGTTCATCAGTGGCATATCATTCAGATGGATGTCAAGAATGCCTTCTTGAATGAGGATCTTATTGATAAGGTTTACATGACACATCTTCTAGGAGTGCCCCACAAGGCTGGACATGTTTGCAAGCTTAAAAAGTATTTATATAGTCTTAGACAACCATTTCGTGCTTGGTATGAAAAATTCTTAATTGTTCTTACCTTTCTTGGTTTTCATTTAAGTGATCATGATTTTGCTCTTTTTATCAAGTACTCATCTTCTGACACCATTCTCTTATCTTTATATGTTGATGATATGATTATTACCAACAATGACATAGATGGAATTTCTCTCTTGAAATCAGATTTCGCCTATCATTTTGAAATAAAGGACTTAGGTCCTTTGCGTTACTTTTTGGGTATTGAAGTTTTTTGGTCTCCTAAAGACTATCTATGTTCTCAGTCTAAGTATGTCACATATATTCTTAAACGTGTTCATCTCACTGACACACGAACAATTGACACTTTTCTTGAAGCCAATGTTAGGTATTCTTCCTTAGATGGCACACCTTTGACATACCCTACTTTGTGTCACATTATTGTTGGCAGTTTGGTTTATCTCGTTATCAGTCATCCTGACATTGCCTATGTAGTTCATATTGTTAGTTAGTTCGTCTCTTCTCCCACTACGATTCATTGGGCTACTGTTCTCCGGATTCTTCGATATTTTCAAAACTCATCTTTCATAGCCTTCTCTTTCCTTCAACCTCGAGCTTTCTCTGATGTTGATTGGGTCAGAGATCCCGTTGATCACAAATCTACTAATGATCTGTGTTTTTCTTGGTGATTCTCTCATTTTTTGGAAGAGTAAGAAACAACAGGCTATATCTGACTCTTCTACAGAAGCAGAGTATCGGCTATGTCTTCTACTGCCATTGAGATCATATGGTTACGATGGTTACTTGCTGATCTCATTCCTATATATTGTGATAATAAGAGTGCTATCCAGATTGTCCACAACTCTGTTTTTCACGAACCTACCAAGCATATTGAGATTGATTGTCACCTCACACGTCACCATCTATAGCATGACACTCTTAGCTTTCCCTTCATCACAGATTGCTGATTTGTTCACCAAGTCTTTTCCGCTTTCGCATTTTCATTTTCTGGTTGGCAAACTCTCGATGCTTCTTGTTGCGACATCTTGAGTTTGAGGAAGGATGTTATGAGATATTTAGTTATATGTATTTTTATTTATTGTGGTACTTTTATATTTTCCCATTTACCCTATTTTTCTCTTTTTTTAATCTTGGATTGTCTTTGCTTAGGAACACACTTTTGGTGCGATCATCTTTTTATAAGTTTCTTGTATACTTCTCAAGATATAGAAACCTTCTTCTCTTCAGTAGCTCGTTCTATGATTTACGTCTCCTTAGTTTAACATCATGTCTACACAATTATACAATTTGACAATCCTATCCGGTTCTATGAGGGGAATTGAAGCTTTAAATTTTAGGTGCAATTTTTACCTGCATATCAATCATATTTTTCGTGTATATTTACAAGTTACAATTATTAAATAACATATCTGGAAGTTCAATATGCAACAAATAATTATGAAATATATTTCATCCGGATACATCCAAACCATCACTCTTGTGTAAAAATGGCATGTTTTCAATTCGAAATTCAAGATCAAAATAAGATATATGAAGATAATTAAACGAAGAAATTGCAGCTTATCTCAGAAAAAAGAAGAAGGGAACTGCAACTATAAAAGAGGAAAGAAATGCAGCCCAACATTAATAATTTTAGCACCCCTTTATTGTATTATTTGAAACATATTGAGCAACAAGCCTACAAGTACAGTAAGACCTCTATACAATAATATTATTGGGACCAGAGAAAAATATTACTATAGGGAGGTTATTCTTATATAGAGTTTACATATAAAAATTATTTTTTAAAAAAATTAATATATATTATGCAACACTCGGAAATGTCCCTTCATATTTTAAAACACATGAATTTAAAAGGTATATAAGTGCTTTAACTGAATAAGACATCATTCTATGAATTAGGCAAGAAGCGCAAAGTGATAATTCAGAGGATGATAGTGTAAAAAAAAAAAAAAAGTCTCATGTCAAGAAGCTTCAAGATAAATAGTTCTAGATATTTTATATAGATATTTAAATATATATATTTAAAATTTAATGTCATTTTATTACTATATAGAGGTAAATTTCTTAAGAATGGTCCTTAAAAATATTGGAATATTACAATGTAGAGGTTATTCTTATTTATAACTGGTCCCGAATTGAGACCATCATTTTTTATCACTATAAGAAGGTTATTCTTATATAGAGTATTCTTATATGGAGGTTTTACTGTATAAGCTTGATTTGAAAAAGTCATTCGATAACTCAATCCGACAAGTTGAAGAATTAAAAATTAAATACATAAATAATAAAAATTCAACAAATTATAAAATCTAGAAATTTCCATGCTGTCACATGTAGGCACGACGCATTGAAAGATTCCAATATATTGCAAAAATCCCTATCTACACGCTCTCTCCATGCAATAATTTTCTCTAAAACTAAATGAATATGGATAATAAAAAATCTTCGTCAAAACTATAAATTTCCCGGCATAAACACAGCTCGGAATTTCTTCAACAAACTCGACTTGAAAACCCTGATTTGGAATCACCATTTTTGTATACATTTTTCAGATCTGCGTGCATTCGCAAAATTCTTGCTTATATATTTATATATAGATAGATAGACAGCGATAGAGAGAGATAGAGAGGTTGTTGTCATGGCTGGTCGTCGCGATTCTAACCCGTTTGATGATGAAGAAGTGAATCCTTTTGCGGTAATTCTCATTTGTCTGAATGCTGTTGCTTTTTCATGCGTTTTGTTATTTGTATCTATAACCGCAAATTTATGGAATTTGCTTTTGATTGCGGTAAAACGAGATTGGAAACATGCAAAATGTCGATGATTGTTTACCGCTCAAAATATGAGATCTTTTTTTTCTGTATTTGGAATTTGATTGTGTCGTAATTTATTGCAAGTGTGATGCTTTCCTGAAACAGTTGGTATGGTGAGGGTGAACTGTGAATAATTGCGTTTTTTGGTGTTTATTTCATATTTTTTTGCAGTTTGCGTGCTATAGTCTGTCGATGCAGTCATATCTAAAGTCTCAATTTCTTGCATTAAATTCTTAAAATGTGCTCGAATTTTTAAGAATTTGATGTTTTAGCTATAAAAGTTTCATCCTTTCACAGCTATTGTTCGATGATCCTGTGAAATGTTGCTTAGGATATTTAGCGTTGATGCTCCAGGTTACATAATAGTCCATATAATGCTGGATTGTGGATGAAGAAATGTAGATTCTCTTTCTTTAAGAAGCATATGGTGAATAACATTGCCAGAATGAAAGTTGATTCCATGAATCTCATCCATTAATGTTAGATAACTTGGTTGTTCAGATATTTAATTTTTCCTACTTTCCACTTCTAAATTTTAAGAATATTCTGTTTCCTTTCTTTCTTTCTTTCTTTCTTTCTTTCTTTCTTTCTTTCTTTTTCTTATGGGTGAGCTTCTGGTTATAGGACCAAGGTCATGAGAGGGGTCAATCAAATTATGGTGGTGGGGGTGCATTTTTCATGCCAGTAAGCTCTCTTTTTGGAACTTGTTATCTATATCTTTAGACTATCTAAACTCTGACGTTGTTGGACACTTCTTGCTTTCTCTGTTTCTTCCTGATTACTGCTCATGAGTTGGAATGGTAGTAGTTCAGAAAAAAACTTCATTTTTGGGGTGTGTGTTAAGGAATGAGATGAAGTTTCTCATTTTCCATTTATAAAAAAAGTTGCATGGTTTGTTCTTACCACACTTCATGCACTGTGGAAGTTTCATGCTTCGAAGCAACATTCCCCCCTCTCGCCCCATGTGAAACCAGGCAGGCATGCATTAGCTTATAATTTATGCTGTTTATTGCTGGTTACTGCATTTCTGTTATCTTTTTCTAATGTAAAATTTTCTTACTGAGATTATCAGAACCCTGGAAATGTTCCCTCTGCAAACTCAAAGCTTGCACCTCTTCCTCATGAACCTGCTGACTATGATCGTGGGGCTACAGTTGATATTCCTCTTAATAGTTCCATGGTATATCAATAACTTTGATATCTGTTATAAACAAAGAGTTTATGAGGAGGCGATGATGAAGGCTTTCAATCTTTTTGTTACTTTCTTTTTCCCCCCAAACCGTCTATAGGATTTGAAAAAGAGAGAAAAGGAACTTCAAGATAAAGAGGCTGAGCTGAAGAGGAAGGAACAGGTGATTTCTACTAACCTTGCTGTTTCCCCTCAGTTTAGTTCAAGAAGATATTTCAGGTGCCTACAGTTTTCAGTTAAAACCTTTCTTGTTAAATTATTGTTTCAGGTACATCTTTGACGGCATTCATTACACTTTAGTTTTGCAGAGAATACTGTTTCTAGATTTCTTGTGCCTTTTAGTATTTTTGAAATATCTTTACCTGCATACTTTCTCCTTATTCACCATTTTTTACCTGCATATATATATAAAGGATTGTCAAGCCCTTTTCAATATTTTGTTTTTCTCTGTTTGTCTGCTGCAGTGGCTTAGATTTACATTTTCTGCTGAATGTCAATGATTGCATTCTTGTGATGTCAGACATATTTTTCTCATGTTAACCAACTTATATTTGGTGTGCTTTGTAGGAGCTGAAAAGAAGGGAAGATGCTATTTCACGAGGTGACTTTCCGGTCCTTTAGTGTGATCTATACCTTATCATCATTCTTATGCGAAAGTTGATTGTATTCTTCTGTTTATTTTCAGCTGGAATTGTGATTGAGGAAAAGAACTGGCCGCCATTTTTCCCTATTATTCATCATGACATTGGAAATGAAATCCCAATTCACCTACAGAGGTTGCAATATGTTGCATTCACAACATTGTTGGGTATGACAAATTTAAGCTTCCTTCAATATATATCATTAGCGGGTATCAGTATAAGGTGGTTCCATATATTAATTTATTGAGCCATGACTTGACACTATGAGTGAGTTGCAGGTATTATAGCATGCCTTTTATGGAATTGTATAGCTGTTACCGTAGCTTGGGCCAATGGGGAAGGTTGGTGAAGAATTGTATTTTACTGCCTTCTCGAGGTTTTATTGATCTTTTAAAGAAGTTTAATGGATCTCAGACTTTTCCCTCATGTAGGTCCAACTATTTGGTTTCTCGCTGTCATCTACTTCATATCTGGTGTCCCAGGAGCCTATGTGCTATGGTATCGTCCTCTTTATCGTGCAATGAGGTACCTAAATTTCTTCCCTCGCCATTCATTTCTGTTATTAGTAGCACTGAATTGGTCCTAATTTTCTTGTTGAGAATAAATTCCTGACGTGTTTAGTAAGGTACATCCTAACACTATTGGACTACTCTTTGATTTATAAACTTGGAACCATAGGTTTCCAAATCTAGTTTATTGAGAAATGCATACTTGTTGGCATCATAACTAGTGTGGTCTAATTGCATATCTTTTCCCTCCTTATTACCAGTCTCATTTCCTTGGCTGAACGAACTAACATATGCAAACTTGTTATTTTTTTGTTATTGTTTTTGCATATTGCACATTCTTCTTTGTGCATTCCTTTCAATTCCTGCAGCTTTAGCATTATTAAAAATACTTTTCATTTTCCAGGACAGACAGTGCTCTGAAATTTGGATGGTTCTTCTTGTCCTATGCTGTAAGCTTATTATAACTTCCTTCCAATCTTCCTCAATGTTTAAGGTGTTTGCGAATATGTTTCCATCACTCTGTTTGTGCAGTTCCACATTGCCTTCTGCATCTTCGCCTGTGTTGCTCCTCCATTGATTTTTAAAGGGAAATCTTTGACGTACGTTTTCTTCTTTATTTTCTTCCTTGACCAGGTTTCTTCTACAATTTCCATTACTTTTGGTTTGAACCGCTAATAACAGGACTATAAAATGAAAAATGCGCAAAAGGAAAAAGAACATGAATCTATCAGTGAACTTCTTAAGAAATGTGATAAGATTTGATCTAATCCTTGACATTTTTGTTGTATCGCGAACTGATGTTTGTCCAATTTGTTTTGTTGGCAGTGGCATCTTGCCTGCAGTTGACCTTTTAACTGGAAATGCTCTGGTTGGGGTAAGGCTATTAAAAGTAATGCTGTACCTGACAATTTTGTTAGTTTTCTTGGACATGACTAATACCGTTGGCTCTGCCTTTATGAACAAACTGCAAGTCTGCACCCCAGTAAAAAAGAAAAAAAAAATTTGGAGTAATTTTTTACGTTACAATGCCTTCAAGATGTGTGACACCATCAAACTACGATTGCTATGAATATAACGCTGCTTTTGCTCTAACATAAAATATGTTATAAAATGCAGTTTCTTTACATGAAGAAAATGTTAATTTAGGCATCTCCCCTGCAGATATTTTACCTCATTGGATTTGCACTCTTTTGCATAGAATCACTGATGAGCGTATGGGTGATTCAGGTCAGATATTTGCTAATACGTTTCGTTTCATACTCTCGATGCTTGGCTTTGTCTGAAAACGTGTTGAAATCATGTGCAGCAAGTTTACATGTACTTCAGAGGAACTGGAAAGGCTGCAGAAATGAGGAAGGAGGCAATGATGGCTGCATTATAACATGACAATCCACGTTTAAAATTCTTTGATTCGTTGGTTTTTCTTTTCTTACAACCATTAAGAAGCATTCTCTTATCTAATGACTGCAATCAACAGATCTTGGTTTTTGATATGGAGAGGAAGCTTTTCCCTTGCAGTTTTGGCATCTTTTTTTTGTTCTTGCTGTTACTTTTGTCAATCTAGTTTCGAATAGATTATGCTAATTGACAAGTTTTTTCTCTTTTCGGATTAGAAAAGGTAGAATGAAAATTATGTATATGTGCTTTATTTAGTAGTGTGGACTGTGGAGAAATATGTGGCCGCTATTTAGGTATCTCTGCTGTTCTGGAAGTTCATGAACTTTCATCAGCAGGGTTGGTAAATTATTGAATTTATTAGTTGAGTTCAAATCCTATAATTGTTATATTTTCTTATTGATACATGTCTGAAACTACAGTTTCTTTGTAAGTATATTATATGTACACAAAATTGTGTATAAATAAATTTCCTTAATTAACTTATTAATTAAACATTATTACCAATAATAATTTTAAAGGGGTAAACGTGTCCACTAATATGCTTCCGAAAAAAACTAGCTTTCTCCTTGTTTTTAGGAATTTTATTGCAACCCCATCATTTATGGGTAAATTTTTTAGGATTTTTTTAGTTATATTTTTTTTTAAATGACAAGAAGATCCTCACGGAAAATTTAATAACTGTGCAACTTCCCATTTTTAGACGTCTGGCTGGTCTGAAAATTAGGGTTTGGGTCTTTGGGGTTTATGATTGTATTATTAGGATGTAAATGCCGAAATGGGAAAGGGGATGATATTTTAGGAATTTAAAGGGGTTATATAAGTAAATTCCTAAATTTAAAACCCCTTCCTTCCTTTTTTTTTTTTCCGATTTAAAATCCTTCAATTTCAGTAAAATCTCAAGTCTCAACTGAAAAAGCGAAAAAAAAAACTGAAAAAGCGAAAAGAAAAAGGGAAAATGAAATAAAAATCGAACATCTTTTTTTATTTCCTTGTAATTGTTTCCCAAGAACTATTTATCATTTCTAAGTCGAAAAATACAACTGAAAAATGATGTTGCGAAGCTGTGGTGGTTCTTTGACAGAGCTCAGATTTTCAGCACAAGCTTCCATCTCATCTTCTTCATCACGTAAGCTTCACACCCTTTGTTCCCCTTCGAATTCGAGGCTGTTTTTGGGGTTTAATTCACACAAAAATCCCATTAATGATTTTCTCGAAAACCCAAAAGTTCCACACGCCCAGAAGAAAATTCACGGTAAAGATGGGGTTTTGTTAGAGTTTAAGCTTCAGTGTCGTTCCAAGAACGTAGCCTTACCCAATAAGAGCGTGAATAAGGGGAAAAAGAAGAAATACGGCGGCGTTTTGCCGCAGATTTTGCGGGCGTTGGAGGGCGGGATAGATGTTGAGGGCATTCTTGAATCTTACTGTGGGAAGCTTAATCCCAGAGAGCAGACAGTGATTCTTAAAGAACAGAGTAGGTGGGATAAGGTTGTTAGGGTTTTTGAGTGGTTTAAGTCACAGAAAGATTATATTCCAAATGTCATACATTACAATGTTGTGCTTCGTGCATTGGGTAGGGCTCAGAAATGGGATGAGTTGAGGCTTTGTTGGATTGAGATGGCGAAAAAGGGAGTCGTGGCCACAAATAACACGTATGGAATGCTTGTGGATGTGTACGGGAAGGCAGGGCTGGTGAAGGAGGCTCTTTTGTGGATTAAACATATGAAGTTGCGGGGGGTTTTCCCGGATGAGGTCACGATGTCTACTGTCATTAAGGTGTTGAAGGATGCACAGGAATATGATAGCGCTGATAGGTTCTATAAGGATTGGTGTGTTGGAAAAGTTGAATTGGATGATCTTGATTTGGATAGCATGGGTGATCAACAAGCTATTAGTTTGAAACAGTTTCTGTTGACTGAGCTTTTCCGGACTGGGGGGAGGTCACAGTCTTCATCGGGTTTTGTGGGCGTGGAGAGCTCGGTGAATAAACCACGGCTCACTACTACCTATAATACGCTTATAGATTTGTATGGAAAGGCAGGTCGCTTGAAGGATGCTGCGAATGTCTTCTCTGATATGCTGAAGGCTGGCGTGGCATTAGATGCTTTTACATTTAACACCATGATCTTCATCTGTGGTAGTCAGGGTCATTTGTCCGAGGCTGAGGCTTTGCTCAATACAATGGAGGAAAGAGGTGTTTCTCCTGATACAAAGACTTACAACATATTTCTTTCGCTATACGCTGATATGGGGAACATAGATGCAGTCCTTCAGTGCTTTAGGAAGATTAGGAAGGTTGGTCTTTTTCCTGATGATGTAACACATAGAGCTATCATTAAAATACTGAGTGAACGAAATATGGTTGATGAGGTCGAAGCTGTTATTCAAGAAATGGAGAAATTCGATAAATGTATTGGTGGAAGCTCTTTACCAGTACTTACTAAGATGTATGTTACTGCAGGATTGCATGAGCGGGCGAAGTCCCTGATTGAGAAGTTTCAATCAACCGGTGCCTTCTCATCGAAGACTTATGCTGCTATCATAGATGTTTATGCAGAGAATGGACTTTGGGATGAAGCCGAGGCTTTGTTTTGTGCTAACAGGGATGGCTCTGGACAGAAGGATGTTTTGGAGTATAATGTAATGATTAAAGCTTATGGTAAGGCTCAAATGTATGACAAAGCCGTTTCACTTTTCAGGGGTATGAGAAATCAAGGTACCTGGCCAGACGAGTGCACGTACAACTCACTTATCCAAATGCTTGCTGGAGGTGATTTAGTAGATAAAGCAAGAGAGTTCCTGACCGAAATGCTGGATGGAGGACTTAAACCTTCATGCTCAACTTTCTCTGCTGTTATTGCTAGTTTTGCAGAGAATAAGAGTTTCTCTGATGCAGTTGATGTCTTGCAAGAAATGATACTGTTAGATGTAAAACCAAATGAAATCGTTTATGGATCGTTGATTGATGCGTTTGCTGAGGATGGGAAATTTGAGGAAGCAAACCAGTATTTCCAGGCCATGGAAGATTCTGGAATTGCAGCTAATCAAGTAATCTTGACTTCCATGATCAAGGCTTATGGTAAAATCGGATCTGTGGAAGGGGCGAATAGAATGTACGAGAAGATGAAGATGTTCGAGGGGGGCCCTGATATCGTGGCATCTAATAGTATGCTTAATCTATATGCTGAAGTGGGAATGCTCTCTGAAGCAGAAGTGATATACGATCATCTGAGAGAGAGAAACTTGGCTGATGGGGTTACTTTCGCGACCATGATGCTTGTTTATAAGAACATGGGAATGCTCGATTCAGCCATTGAAGTTGCAGAACAGATGAAAGAGTCCGGCTTAGTGAGAGATTGCGTTACATACAACAAAGTTATCGCATGCTATGCCACAAACGGGCAGCTGGTTGAGTGTGGTAAACTTCTGCACGAAATGGTGGTGATTCAGAAGCTCGTGCCTGATCGCGGGACCTTCAAAGTCCTATTCACAATCTTGAAGAAGGGAGGCATTCCAGCTGAAGCAGTGCAGGAGCTTCAATCTTCTTACAATGAAGGGAAACCCTTTGCCAAGCAAGCTGTGATAACCTCTGTTTTCTCTGTCGTAGGTTTGCATGCATACGCCCTCGAATCTTGTGGATTCTTTAGCAAGGAAGAAGTAGGGTTCAATGCTTTTGCTTACAATGCTGCTATCCGTGCATACGTGGCTTATGGGAAGATAGACGAGGCGTTGAAGATGTTCATGCGAATGCAGGATGAGGGGGTTGAACCAGATCTTGTTACTTTAGTCAATCTCGTGAATTGTTATGGAAAAGCTGGCATGATCGAAGGGGTGAAGCGCATACACAGCAAGTTGAAATACGGAGAAATCGCACCAAGTGAGTCGTTGTTTGAGGCAGTGATCGATGCTTACAAGAATGCAAACCGGCCCGACCTTGCTGATATGGTCAGGCAAGATATGAAATTTGCTTCAGACGACGTACAGCAGTTTACAGATTCTGAAATTGAAGATCTTGATGAAACAGATATACCTCTAGCTCAACAGTATACAGATTCTGAAACTGAAGATTTTCAATGAAACGTGAAAAACTCACATTATTGATTTAGGTTGTCTTTCTGTAGCATTATGTACAGAATGTTGTATATTCACCAGAGAAGTACATTTGTTGTAATATTTTTGACAACATTTATTCGAAAATTACTGTTCAAGTATCTGAATAAAAATATGAATGTTATCATATAATGATGAAGGTCATGCATTTCCGACTGCTGCAATCTGTAAATGACACATTCTGCACCTGAATAGCGATTGCACCATCTTTGCACGTGATATCTGTGGAGCAAGTGTGATTTTTTGTCGAGACAACGCGGTTCTTCTCCGAATAGTTCCACTCCAGGAAAGTGTTGCTTAACCCTCCAGGCAAGCTCGCCTGGTTCAGCCCATTCTCTTCCATGGCTCTGAGGCATGGAACACGACACGTTTGGAGCCCGTGTATGTCGTTATATCATCCATAACTCTGGCAGAACAAGTTGATACACATTATACATTAATATTTCATATCTTAGAACTTGTTAAAATGATATAAATACAACACCTTAAATGTGCAGTGTTGCTAACATTGAAATTTGAAAGGATGATTGACAATTACCAAGATGTATGTAGCAGCAAAGAAGGCACATCTATTGCATTGCCTCCATCATACATCATCCACTACTATTTGTACCTTTCCCCAATTTGATTTTCCCAACTCTCAAAGATTTCTGTTATCACCAGAAATAAAAAGCAAATATTAAGAAAAAATAATAAAAAAGAAAAGCAACTCCATGAAAGCAATAAGAACAATAAATTTAGAAAATTGCTTCCTCTCCATTCTTACATCTCTAGGGGAATATCTGCAAAATTCACACAAAGGGAAGGATTTAAGCTGCTTTTATCAATCCAGCTCAATCCTGGCAATTTGTTGACCCCTCTGTTCTTCATCTGGTTCCAAATTTCATGAGAGTCTTTCCACCGGCCGACTGTCTTGTACACATTAGCTAAATGCACATAACTCAAGTGATAATCAGGTTTCAATTCTATCATTTTCTTAGCAACGCGTTCTGCAATGGTAGGATTGGTTGTGGTAACACAACCACCAAGCAGAGCAGACCAAAGTGAGGGATTACTTTCGAATTCTGAATTCACAATCAAATCTTCGGCTTCTTCTATCTTGCCAGCACGACCTAATAGATCAACCATACAACTGTAGTGCTCGATTCTAGCTTTTATCTCATAGTCATTGCACATTGAGATGAAGTAGTTCTGCCCCTCATCAACCAAACCACTATGGCTACAAGCAAAGAGAACTTCAATAAAACTTATGTAGTCAGGTTTAACTCCCTCTCTAATCATCTGATCAAAAATCCTAATAGCTT
The DNA here is from genome assembly GCA_026008535.1 of Perilla frutescens. Lineage (NCBI taxonomy): Eukaryota > Viridiplantae > Streptophyta > Magnoliopsida > Lamiales > Lamiaceae > Perilla > Perilla frutescens. Next base: position 16,321,103 of record BRKX01000007.1, on the reverse strand, counting down.
CTCCGCCTCTTCCGTTCTGAGCAAATCCACCAATCATCGAGTTCCAAGTAATCAGATTTTTCGCAGGCATCTTCAAGAAAATCCTGTAAGCGAAATCAACACGGCCACATTTGGCGTATAAATCAACCAAAGCTGATTCCACCACCACATCTCTCCAACTACCTCTCTTCAAGTATTGGCAGTGTACTTCCATCCCAAGCTTCTCAGCAGCCAAACCAGAACAGGCACGAAGAACAGTCCCAAAACTATAAAGGTCCTTCTCCATACTTCTAAACAACTCTACAACAACTTCAAATTCACCCTTCCTACAATACCCTCCAAGCAAAGCAGTCCAAGAAACTGAATTCTTCCTTGGCATTCCATCGAATACACGACGTGACTCCTCTAATATCCCACACTTGGCATACATATCAATTAAACTACTACCAACAAATACATCAGCAGAAAACCCCCCTGTCACGACCAGAGCATGAACTTCCTTACCCTGCTTCAACCTCTCTAAATTTCCTAATGCCGCCAGAGCACTCCCGAAAGTAAAGCAATCTGGCAAAAATCCAAACTTTCTTCCCATTCTATGGAACATCACCAGAGCATCCAGATACAAATCGCACCTCGTAAGCGCAGAAACTATCGATGTACAGCAAACGGAATCCGGTTCAAGCATTTCATCGAACAGCTGACGGCAGTCACTCGGTTCACTACTCCTCCCGTACATATCAATCAAAGCAGCCACAATCACCTCATTACACTCAAATCCACATCTCACAACAGCCCCATGTAAGCATTTCCCCAATCTGAACCCACCAATCTCAGAACACGCCTTGATCAATGCAGACAAAGTAAAAGAATTCGGCTCAATCCCAACATCCAACATCTGGAGATACAATTCAATGGCGTTCCGCGATCTTCCCACGCGAATGTACCCAGATATCATCGAGCTCCAAGAAACAACATCCTTATAGCGCAATCCGTCGAAAAATTTCCGAGTGTCGTTAAAATTTGAGCCCAGTTTGAAGTAGAGGGCCAAGAGGCTGTTGCCCACGAAGCGGTCGGTTTCGAGGCCGGACTTGATGAGGTGGCAGTGGAGCTGAAGGCCGGCAGTGAAGTGAGCCGATCGCGTGCAGGAATGCACGACGGTGGCGTATAATATTGGCTTCGAAACGACATTTTGTAGGTGGGTTGAGGAGTTTATGGAGCCGAGGAGTTTGATGGCGTCGGAGAGAGAACCTGATTTGCAGAGGTGGATGAGTTGGGACGGTGTAGGGAGGTACTGTGTGTTGTGTGTGTGAGCGAGAGATGCGCAATGGCGTTTGAAGAAGGGATTCATCACAGGAGAGAGAGAGAGAGAGAGAGAGAGCTGCCGGGGTGTGTGGAATTCAAAGAAAACAAGAATTTCCCTCAAAAAAAAAAAAAAAAAAAAGAAAAAAAGAAAAAAAAGAAAAAAGAAATAAGAAGTGAAGAGAAGAGAAGGTGAAACACACCGGATCACCTGTTGTATTTCCTATTACATTTCTTGTTCCAAGCTTTCATTTTAAAAAAAAAAATTATTTTTTTAATTTTTAATTTATTATGATTTTATTTAATTTAAATTTTTTATTTAGGGTTCATCCATCCCCAATTAAGGTACGTATATTAATATTTTTTAAAAAAAATTAAAAATAAAATCTAATTATGCAACACCAAATGGAATATGAATTATAACAGAGGATCTGATCCGAAGATGAAAGGCGATGCACTGATGCCGTTAACATTTATTTAGATTACATTTTGATATTTACACATTTTGAATTTTTTTCAAAAGTAGCACATATTTTTAAAATTAATAAAATAATACTCATTTTTAAAGAGATAAATTTTTAAATAGTCATTATTATTTAGTAAATAGTGTAAATAGTGACTTTTTAAAAAATTATTATTTCTAGCCATTATCATAAAAAAAGTACTATAATATCCTTAGTCCCATATTTATTATTAAGAATTATTATTTATGTATATCTATATATTTATATATCAATACTATTAGGAAAAGGGAGTTTCTAAATGCACAACTAAATTTACTCTTTGCACCACTAAAAAATTAAATAAAAAAAAAATGAATATGAAATGACTTACTTATCCTTTTATTACTTGTTTGCATTGTTATTATTACTCAATGCACCATAAAATAAAATAAAAATAAAATCAATTAAAAATGTGTGTGTACTGTAGTCTCTGAATATCTATAATCTATACCACTCCCCTATACTCCGCTATCATCTCCCATTTTTTATTCTCATGACTTTCTTTCTTTGCAAGAATTTTCACAAACACTTGATAGCCATGGTTGTAGAGATCTGCATCAAGGCCGCTATTGGCACCCCCGACACTCTTGGAGACTGTAAATTTGAGATCTTGCCAATTGTAACTACCGAACCTAAGCATAAGCAAATATGATCACGGAAAAAAAAAGACATTGCCCATTATCGTTGATCCATCTACAAACTAAAAAAAAAACGCATCAATGGAGAATATATTGTTGTAACAGATGAAAATTGAGATCTTCAAACCCAAGGAATTATGAAATACAGAAACATTTAAAGTAAAGTAGAGATCTCCTCGATCATCTAGCCTCCAAGTCGGTAATGGTAAGTGCGTTATTTTCTGAATTAATAGTTGTTCGAGACTTACAGTCCGAACACTCTTCACAGTGTTCGGAAAACCAAGTTCGAACATATTGATAATGTTCGGACTTTAAAGATCGAACATGCCGTGGGTAAAAAAGATGGCCGACAACTCTTTTGCAGAGAGATGTTTTGGCTGTGATTGGGAGATAAATGGAGAATTAGGGGCAGAAAGAGATGGATGAGTTGGGGGAGTTTATCTGGGGGGAAGCCGGCACCAAGCGATTGGAAGAGATGAAGAAGGAGCAAGGGTGTTTGGCACAGAGGGGGAAGAGGAGTTTGAGGTCTGCGATGCCGGCGGGGGTCACGGGATATGGCAGAAGGATCGGAGGAGAATGGAGGACATTTAGAGAGCAGCAGATTTCCGGCGATGGGACCCAACGACGCCGGGACAGATGAAGAAGAAGGCAGAGCTTTTTTTTTCTGACTTTAAGTTTTTTTTTAAGTAAAAAATATATTTTAGATGAAAGGACATTATTGTCAATATTGGTGGTGCAAAGAGTAAAAATAGTGGTGCATTGAGTAAGAGTGGTGCAAAGAGTAAATTCTGTGGTGCAAATAGAAACACCCTTAGGAAAAATATCTGATTTTCTCTGTCTTCACTCTGCAAACGCGGTTCTCGCCTCTCACATTTTTCAATCTTTGTTTCATCAATTGAAACAAAACTACCAAGATCATCAAACTATGATTTCTGAAGATTATCACAAATCTTATTCTCTCTAATCCCCTTTTCAGAAATAAATTATCTATTGCAATATCAAAAATTAGAGATTCTTTGCAAATTTGGGATTTTTTTGAAGTTTTATTGTCATCGCGCGTGTTGTTTTTTTTTGCGGCAATAAGGTATATGATATTTATAGATCTGCACTCTTTTTATCGATCTAGATATTTGAGTTTTTTGAATCTTTCTTTGGAATTGGTGGAAAAAAATTGAATGTTCTTTTGGTGCACGAATATATTTCTTTCGGTACACGAGTATTGGAGTTGATTCGTGCAATAATTTATTTGTGAACTCGTGCAATATCTCATTTTTTTTATTATTGCACGAGGTCACGGATTAGCAAACTAATGCACTCGTGTATTTATGCATTTTTTAACTAGTGCACGAGTAGAAGAATAGGCATACTCATGTAGTCGTGTCTCAGTTTAATGATAAACTGCTGCACGTGTACACGAATGACCCTAATCGTGTTTTCATGTATGAGTTATTTTTGAACTGCCACATTGAACTAATCGTATACTCGTGTATTAAACCATTATTGAACTAATGCACAAGAACACGACTTAGACTACTCGTATCGTTGCACTCATGTACTCGTATATTCATTATGAAGATGAGATTATTTGAAATCATCGTCCATGATTGTTCAGCAATGAGAGCGTTTGAATCTTGACAAAGACGACGGTTGGATTTTGTAAATTTTCATCTTCAGCAACAATAATGACAACAAAAACTTGACAGTTGGGACTTTTGAAACTTAGACATAAAACAACAGTGAAAGATAGATTTTTTTAGAGTGCGAAAGATATACTCTGAAATTATCGGTCATAATTTTTTTTGTTAATATATTAGGGTGTTTCTATTTTAGGAAATAATTAATGCTAAAAAATTATTTATATTATTACTAAGATATTGATGTATATTCATATCCTAAAAGGCTAGAAACATTATATTTTTAAAAAGTGGCTATTTACATTATTTATTAAGTAATAATGACTAATTTCTAATATTAACACTTTTTTAAAAAAGTTTGCAAATCTAATATTTTATCAATTTCTGGCCCGAAAACACTATATAATTGATTATATTTTAATATTTCTATTGCTCCAACGACGTAAAAAAACCCACAATAAAGAAATCGTAAAATACAATCCATACGATTTTCGGATCGTAAAATTTATCAAATGTTATATTTGTATTTTTTTTTTGAAAAAGTGTACTTTTTTGTTAATTTTGAAAAGGTAGGTTACTTTTGAAAAAGAGCAAAAATATATGTATCTAAGTGTAATTTTCTTTAACATTTAACACTCTTAATTAAAAAAAAAATCTTATTCACATTATTAATTATTTGTGTCAATATGGCAAACTAGCCAGTAAAAAAAAATAAAAACTTATTTTAGCCATTTTTTAAAAAATATTATTAGTTTTTTAACTTTAATATAATACTCTTCATTTAAATAATTTATCTAAAAAAAGAAAAAATAATATTATTGTGCGCACGTGCAGGCTGCTGACGCACGCGCACCTGCACACTAAGGCTCGCGTGTAGGTGCCAGCGCGCGGGTGCATCAGCAGCCGCTACCGTGGTGCGCACTGGGTAAACCCCGCCCCTGTGTAATAGCCTCACTAAGGCTCGCGTGTAGGTGCCAGCGCGCGGGTGCATCAGCAGCCGCTACCGTGGTGCGCACTGGGTAAACCCCGCCCCTGTGTAATAGCCTGCAAACCTACATAGGGGAGGTAAACCACACTTGGCAAGCCATGTGTGACAGGCTCACACCTAGTGGTGTTGGTGGTGGGTCGAACTTGAGACCTTTGGCCTCAAGAAACACCACTCTACCACTAGGCCATCCCCAAGGGGACACAGATCTTTTTTTTTTAATCATTTAAATAATGGGGGAAGAGTATTTTTTTTCAAAGTGGCTAAAATATACTCCCTCCGTTTCATTATGATTATTCTTATAACTTTTTTATTTTGTTTCAAAATATTTGTTGTTTTATATATTTTCACACTCTTTCTCCTAATTTTAACCCTAATCCAAATGCTACTTTAGGAAAATATAAGTGAATAAAATTTTATGTCATATATGAAGGATGAGTATATTATGCCATAAAATTAATTGTTAATTCTAGATAAAAAAACTAAAACAACAATGAAAACGGGGGAAATATATGTTTAAAAATAGGTGGTTAAAATAAGTTTTTTAAAGTTTTATGGGGCAAAAAAAAACTTGACTGTTATTAATTTACAATTTTTTTTATATTTTGTCAGATACATGTACATTTTTTTTGGTTTTAGTAGAGTCAGATTCATGTACAATTTTTTTGGTTTAATTTTATTGGTGATTGTATTCGTGTATTTGAAACCATCAATCAAATCTTCATGTTGCATGGGTAAGAATGTAAGATATTTATTAACAATTTCTTACCGAGTCTCATCAAGTGACGGACTTGAATTTATAAGGATCCATAATCGTCCTATTGCAGGGTCGTCGTTGTAATTAAGACAATCCATGCTGTATATATATTTCTGCATACGTATCCGTTAATTATGAGCATCGAAAGAAGATGATCAAGAGATAATTCAAATGCAATGACTATCAGCGTATATAAGTAATGAAAAAGAGACCACAAATCTCATGGTATATCATTTTTATCATTATCATAGTAAATATTCAAGGCATAAAAAATAAAAAATGCTATTGCAATCTTCTTCAATTCGTATCCTCTCAGTAGTAGATTCATATGGAAACTAATATAGTATATTAGATTTTATATTATAAATAAATATTATATATTATATTACACAATTACCTTAAATTAAAATTGCAATAGATGATATAATAGGTATATAAACTAAATTTTGTAAAACATAACACTTTTATTATAGTAGTAGATAGTAGATTTTAAGAAGATGCTACAATGAGAAAAAAGATGGCTAGCTATGTATAGAATCACCAAAAAAAAAAAAAAAAAATGTATGGGGACCCGAGACATTATATTGTTATGCCAATTTAAAACGCAAAAAAGAAGAATAAGAATTACTAATATTGCAACTCAAAAAACCAAAAAAAAAAAAACTCTTTTATCTCATTACTTGGGAGGAATACAAACGTAGAGGTAGAATACGATTTACTCATCGTCCCGTAGCGATCTTAGACGAGGGCAGACGTCGTCTCCACATTGCCGGTGCAACAAGACTATCAACATACACAAAGTCTTTGTCGAAGAAGAAGCCGGTGATCTCTTGTAGTACTGCAGTTTTTTTGTTAAGTTTATACACAGATATTTTGGTATCCTCCCAACCATCAATAACTCTAGCTATAATCTCACCGTTCTCAGAAAAATACAAAGGCCAGGGATCATGAAAAGGGGAGCCAGAAATTGAATTGAAGCCAAACTTTTTAGTCCATGATTTGGCAACACCATATTCCTCCATCACCCAAATATCAAACCATATACCCTCTCTAAGTCCCAAACACAACATTCCCCTCAAAACACTCACCTCCTCCACAACTGCATCCCGATTAATCAGAGAATAGTTTGGTTGCGCCACCTCTCCAAACTTCTCAGTCGATAAATCGAAAGAAATAATATTGATGGCAGCTTGAGAAGACGACATCCAATGAAGCTTTCCACTCACAAACACACCACGTTTACTTCCTACATCTATATCCGTAGAGAAATTTTTAATATTTTTCCATGAATCACTTCTCAGAGAATACAACTCAGCGCGGTAATGGGGGTGGTGCATGGCGTCTGCCCTTGGAATTTTCAAGATTTTGTAGTCATCCCCAACAGGATCATACCCTAATCCAAAAACAAAGTCATTGGGCCTTTTTCGCATGAATGAGGGTGTAGGGAGTTTCATGTGCTTTCTCATCGAAGGGTTCCATAAAAGCAGTGATTTGCCAGCACGAGCTAACCAAAATTCGTCGGAGAAGGCCAACGCCGTGAGATTTGGGTGGTTTCCAAATGGGCAGACGAAATCGGTCTCGTCCGCAGATGGATGATTATTTGATGATATGGAAGAGAGAAGACGGGTGGAACAACCCTCGAAAACACTTTCGCCCAAGACAATCCTTTCACGGCTGGCGGCAGCACGGCTGCGGAATCTTTTGATGAACCCAGATTCAAAAATCATTGAATTCCATGATTTTGAAACGGAGGAGAAACGGAGCAGTGATTTTAACGGGAGATTGAATAGTATTTCTTCCACGATCTCCACCGGGATGTAGGGGTTGTTTGTGTTTCTCTTTTGTGGCTGCGCGTCCATTGTGGTATGCATGGTAAGATACGTGAAATTATATGAGTATTGAATTGAAAGATGGAAATTTTTCTACACACGATCTCTATTTCTTCTCTTTCGATGTATATATAATCTTGTAAATCTAATATTACTACAAGTCTTGCATGATGTGGCGTAGTACTTATATAAGGATGAGAAGTTATATAAGGATATATTCGAGATCTAGTTTGAATCCTAATTGTCACCGCCCTTCCAAAAATAAGTCTTCAAAATCAAATTACTAAAGGGAGTTCTATCGATTAACTGAAAAATAAAATTGTATTTTGATATTTTCATATTTATATTAATTAAATTTTCATTAAACTTTTAATTTGTTAAATATATTTTAAATTTAAGAAATAATTTTTTAAATTTTACCTCAGCCTTGATTAGACGATTTATAACGTGATGGCTATAATATGTTCTGCACCGCGCGTACCTAAATTTCACAATTTTCGTTATGTGGTAATGGGGAATGAATGCAAAAATAAAGTTAGAGATGTACGTTTCAATCATGAATGAATACAAGATAAGGTGCAATTTACAAGCTGCAGTTTTTTTTTTTTTTAGATACATGAGTTCATCCTTTTGTAGCCTTCACTTCACCTAGTGCAACATAAAAACCAGATGAGGATGCCTTGAACAACAAAATACATTAAACACCTATGTTTACAAATGCACCACAATGCATTCCCTTTCATGGAATTGATTCAACATAACAGAAAAAGATGCAATATAGGTTAAGAACTAAATGAACACTAGATTTACCTTGCTGCATCAAGTAGACTTCTAGCTATATTTTTCCTCCTGTTAGAAGGGGAAACCCAGCAAGGAGGAGAAAAATGAGTATTTGATAGTTGGGGTAAAGAAAAAGATAAATGAATAAAAGCAATCATGATTCTTTACATGTATGAAATAGAAAATCTGACTGACCAACTTCCAAGAATACTTTCTCTTCTTATTTAGAACTTTGCCGCTCTTGCCTTGCTCCAATTTGATCGATTTTCCCTCAAGATTGATCCATGTGAAGTTAAGCAAATAAATTAAAACATTGATCCATATTTTGTTGGCAATAATGGCCAGCACTAAACATCTGCCGTCTAAAAGCTCAGAAGAAAAACTACTTAACTCAAAAGAACCTAAAACAGAGAATATATATACTAAAATGAAAAAGATTGACTTAATCAGAAGCAAAAACCTTGTACGAATCTTCCATGAACTTCTTCTTACCCTTCAACGAATAAACACCGACCCAGAATCAGATTTGGAAGTCCCAAACATTGAATAATTAATTAGTCCCAAACAGCAGAGTAATTAATTAGTTAATTAATCCATTAATTAACAATGGAGAGCAGAGAGGAGGCAGAGGAGAACATAGAGATCATGAATGAAGAGAGCCTTCTCGCCGAGGTCGCCTTCAAGGACTCCTCCTCCGTCGTCATCAAAATCCGGCGGAAGTTGCCGGACTTCCTCCACTCCGTCAAGCTCAAATACGTCAAACTAGGCTACGGCTACTCCTGCAATCCCGCCGCCGTCTTCCTCCTCCTCGCCGTCGTGCCTCTCTTCCTTGCCACCGCCACCCAGCTCACCACCCTCGCCTTCAGCCTCTTCTCGGATATATGGATGACGAGACCTATTTTCCCGGCGGCATCACCACTGACCCACCCAATCTCTCCATGAAAGAGGCCCGCCTCGAGGCGGAGGCGGTGATGTTCGGCGCCCTCGACTCCCTCTTCAGCCAGACCGGCGTCCGCCCTAATGAGATCGGAATCCTCATCATCAACTGCAGCCTCTTCAACCCCACCCCCTCCCTCTCCTCCATGATCGTCAACCATTACAAGCTCAGAACCGACATCAAGAGCTTCAACCTCGGCGGAATGGGTTGCAGCGCCGGCCTTATCTCCATCGACCTCGTGAAGCATCTCCTGCAGGCGAACTCCATCCCCAACACCTACGACGTCGTCGTCAGCACCGAGAATTGGGTGGGGATTTGGGATTTTCCTTCAGATTTTGGGTGTGACTTATGAAATTAGGGATTCGGTTGTGTTAGTTCAGAATCCCGACTGAAAAGAGGCGCACGTGAGTCACGTGAGACCGCCTCCGTTAATTCGTTTAACTGGCGTTAAATCTCTAAGGATCAAAATTGATATTATCAAACCTATGGGACTAAAAGTGAGCGATTTTTTTGAAAAAGGACCAAAATCAACACTGATGGGACCAAAAGGGGAGCAAAGCGCGTCATATGGGACCAAAAGTGAAATTTTCTCGCATTTGAGGGTTTGAACCTCCACCCGTGAATGTATATTCTATTATATGTTTTGGTGTAAATACATGCTTGAACGGTCTTCAATTCATTAGATTCAACTCCTTCACACTAAATGTCAGCAGACAGTCTCTGAGCGCCTCCACCACTTTCACAAGTGAACGGAACGCATAAAATTCGCCATGCATCTGCATACAACATATGTACATATAATCAATCAATATGATATATATATATATAGGGGTTGGATCAAAAATACACATTTTTCTGGTGTAGGAACTAGGAACCCATCTTATACCGTCCACCTGGATGATCTAAAGGCTGAGATTAAATGTCCAAGTCAAGGCAAAAAAGAAGGAGGCGGGGGTATAATTGTCCAATCTCAATAAAAAAGCTGATGTCATCACTTTTTTTAAAAAAAATCCTAACAACTTTGAACGACCATAACTCACTCTTTTCAAATCGGATCAACGCAAATAATATACCAAATTAAAGATCTTTTCACGCTCTTTAATTCAAGATCAGTCATGAATATGTTTGTTCAAATAAATATAGACGAAAAATACAAAATATAAATTTTTACTTCATGTCCAGCGCGAAAATACTTTCGTTAGCTTTTAAATAATGGTTCGTCAGCATTATGATAAGTTGATTACGTATGCTGACGAAGCATTTGTTATATGCTAACATATTGCATTTATTGTGCTAATGAATGATCATCATAATGTTAACGTACTACGCATACTTATATTATTATGATTTATTACATTTCAATTATGACTTATAATTATTTTTTATGATTTAATTTTTATATTTTAGTTACTAATTGAATATTATATATTATTTATTTCATCAAATTAGAATATATTAGTTAGAGTTCTTCATCTATTTATGGTTTATAACTTATGCTAACGATGAATTGTCATATGCTAACATAATTTATTCGCAATGCTGATAAAATATTATCATTATGCTAATGTTTTATATTTATATTGTTATTATGATTTATTCCATCCAATTGGGGTTTATAATTAATTTTTAGAATTTAATTCTATTTTTAGATCATTGAAGTTTATTATATCTGAATTATGGTTTATTTCATCCTATTAGAATTTATAATTACACTTTAGAATTTAATTTTTCGTTAACAATATGAGAAAAATTTTCATTAGCATAAATATAACGATTTGTTAGCATGATGATAATACTTCGTTAGCATGACGATATGTTATCAAATATCCTCCGCGATTTTTATAAGAATTACCAAATTACGTTAATACCCCCGCGCGAATTTTTTTCCAAATATTACAGGATTGCCACCACTCCTTTTAATCAAATCCGGACCATGGATCTTTATTGATTGTATGGTGTGAGATGGGTTCCTAGTTCCTACACTAGGTAGGGTTTGCATTGTAACCCTCCCCTATATATATATATATATATATATATATATATATAGGGGTGGGTTAAAGTGTGTGGAATGTTGGCCCAATTTGCTCTTTATTTTTCTGGCCCATCTGTTTGTCCCTTCATTGTTTTCTCTTTAAGCCCAACAGGCCCTAAACCCTGAAACCCTAACCCGACCCGCGGTATCCCTTTTATTTTCTAACCTAACCCTAAATTTCCTTATTTACTTCCTAACCTATCTACTTATGCTGCGCCGTTTCCCTTTCACCATGAGCCTCACTGTAATCCCTAACCTAATCATCTTCTCCGACCTATCTCTGCTCGGTCACTTGTGTCTTTGGCCGGAATCCTGTCTGCGGATTCCTGTTTGGCCTGTGAGTTGTGATGGCAGGGTAGTTTGTGAGGTGAACCCCACCCGTGAGAGCTTCGAGCCTATCATCTCACCATCCCCTCTTGGCCTGGGTCTGGCCTGTCGCCGGAGTTGCTATTGCCGTCGTCCCTGGGAGAATCTGAGCCCACCAGTGCCTCTGAGCACTTTTTCCTCTCAAATCTCTCTCTATTTTACATATATCTATATTCTGGTTGCTTCAGTGTGGGTGTATCTCTTTTATCTACTCGATCTAACTCCTGTCTCTGCCTGTTCTTTACAGATACACACTTGACCTAGCAAGCCTATGAAGAAGAAGCCCTAGATCTTCAAGATCTAGCGTCTGAGGCTGTGTCCCTGAACAAGAAAACGAAGCCCTAAGTCCTGAGCTGCTTGAGCAGCTAGTGCGGTAGACCGCCGAGGCCGGAAACCAAGCGGTGAATCCCTATCACTTTGGTTGCTAACAATCGTATTTTTTTGTGTGTTCTTACTTTGAGTGTTTTCTTGCTTTGTACTTTTGAGGTGGATTCTAGATTTTTGATGTTTTTTTTTACCGTTCGAAAATATATGAATATGTGTGTGCGTACTAGGGTTTATGTTTTGGGTTTTCTGTTTTAGATTCGCACGTGTTAGCAAAAATTGTAGGTACAATTAATTTCGACTAAACACTGATAGCAAATCATGTGTATATTTTAGCAAATATGAAGGAGTCTGATAGCAATTATTTGTTCTTTGATTTTAGCAAATTTGTGTTTACTAGTTGAATTTGAAACACAAAAATCTGGGGGGGGGGGGCCAATTTTTGGCTATTGATTTTTTTTGTACTTTTTCAAATATGAAATTGCTCATTTGTGTATTTTATTGAGTTTTCTGTTTTTGATTCTCACGTATTAGGAAAACCTTATGTGAGTAGTTGCAATTCTTTGAATCTAAAGACGGATAGCAAATCATGGGTATGATAGCAAATATGAATGAATCTGATAGCAATCCTTTGTTATTTGTTTTTAGCAGATTGTGTTTAATATTTGTATTTGAAACACAAAATTAAGGGGGAGAAAGTGCAACAAAGTAATGTTAATAAAATTTTGGCTATTGGTTGTTTTTTATCTGTTTCAAATATGAAGTTGATGAGTTGTGTATTTTCTTGAGTTTTCTGTTTTTAATGCTCACGTGTTAGGAAAATGTTAGGTTCATAGTTGCAATTATTTTCATCTGAATACGGATAGCAAATCATGTGAACATTATTAGCAAATATGAAGGATTCTGATAGCAATTGCAGCAAAGTGACGTTAATAAGATTTTGGCTATTGATTGTTTGTGGTCTGTTTCAAATATGAAATTGCTCATTTGTGTATTTTATTGGATTTTCTGTTTTTGATTCTTACGTTTTAACAAACTGTTAGATTCCTAGTTGCAATTATTTTCATATACATACGGATAGCAAATCATGTGAACATTATTAGCAAATATATGTAGGTGTCTGTTAGCAATTCTCTGTTATCTGTTTTTAGCAATTGTGTTTAATATTTGAATTTAAATCACGAAATCTAGGGGGAGAAAGTGCAGCAAACTAATGTTAATTAAATTTTGGCTATTGATTGTTTTTGGTCTGTTTGGAATATGAACTTCATCATGTGTATTTTCTTAGTTGTTATGTTTTTTTAAATTTTCACGGTTTAGCAAAATGTTAGATTTCTAGTTGCAATTATTTTCATATACATACGGATAACAAATCATTTGTACATTAATAGCAAGTATGTAGGATTCTGTTAGCCATTTCTGTTATTTATTTTTAGCAAATTTGTGTTTAATATGTGAATTTAAATCACAAAATGCAGGGTGGTAAAGTGCAGCAAAATAATGTTAATTAAATTTGGCTACTGATTATTTTTGGTCTGTTTGAAATATGAAATCCATCATCATTTGTGTATTTTCTTGGGTGTTCTGTTTTTTATTCTAACGTTCTAGCAAAATGTTAGATTCCTAGTTGCAATTATTTTCATATACATACGGATAGCAAATCATTTGTATATTAGTAGCAAATATGTAGTATTCAGTTCGCAATTTTCTGTTATTTGTTTTTAGCAAATTTGTGTTTAATATGTGAATTTAAATCACAAAATGCAAGGTGGTAAAGTGCAGCAAAATAATGTTAATTAAATTTGTCTGTTGATTTTTTTTGTCTATTTGAAATATGATATCCATCATTTGTGTATTTTCTTGGGTGTTCTGTTTTTTATTCTAACGTTCTAGCAAAATGTTAGATTCCTAGTTGCAATTATTTTCATATACATACGGATAGCAAATCATGTGGACATTATTAGCAAATATGTAGGAGTCTGTTAGCAATTCTCTGTTCTCTATTTTTAGTAAATTTGTGTTTAATATTTGAATTTAAATCACGAAATGCAGGGGGAAAGTGCATCAAAGAGCAAACAACGGAAATATGTCAAAGGTATTTAATGATTTTTAGAAATCATTATTTAATTTAACATGTATGATTAAGTGCGTAGCTTTACAGATTAACATTGAATTAGTAGATTTGAACCATCGACGATTGCAGCGGCGATTCTCTCTCATTCTAAAAAAATGACAAACCCAGAAGGCGATTCATCCATTGCAGCAACGATTCTCTCTCATTGTAAAAAGATACGACAAACCCAGAAGGTGATTCAACCATTACAGCGAGGATTTAACTTGCTACTCGTAGTTAAAAAATTTACTTCACATATATGTTTAACTATCAAATAGCAAATGATTTTTATTTGGAGTATCGAATTTTTGTGTATATGTTAGCAAATTGTTTTACTGTAACTAGCAAACATATGTATGTAGTAAACATTAGTATAACAGTTAATTTTAACATCTATATCAGTTGATATGATCAACGATTTTTTGTGTGGTTGTTAGCAAATTGTTTATCTGTAATTAGCAAACATATGTTGTAAATAGCAAATATATACGTACGAACCCATTGTTAGCAAATATATCCGATAATGTTAGCAAATCGGCTACAGTAATACATACAATTCATATAATTGTGTTTTATTTTCTTTTATATGTTAGCAAATTGTTTAATTGAAACTAGCAAATATACATGTGTAGTAAACATCTGTATAGCAGTTAATTTTAACATTTGTATCAGTTGATATTATTTTTGTTTAAAATAGTAGTTAATTATTAGGAGTAGGGAATTTTTGTGTGTTTGCTAGCGAATTGTTTACCTGTAACTAGCAAACTTATGTACTGTAAATAGCAAAATGTTTTGTAAATGATTTTATTAGGACTAGCGGAGTTTTGTGTATATGTTAGCAAATTGTTTAACTATAACTAATAAATATATGTATGTATAGTAACATATATTTTGCTTGTTCGTGATACCAATATATTTATAGCTTACAGTTTCCGTTATTCATGATATGTGAATATTATTCAACCCAAATTTGCTGAAATAATTATAGCATAATCATGACAGTATGCCTCATGTATTACATACATAATGTTTGACAAATAATAACAACATATTTGTATACTATTTAAAATGAAAATAAAATTAAAGTAAACAACCTTAATCATATTAAGAAATCAAACACATTGTTCAAAAATTAAAACATCCATAATAATAAAAATGAACACCCTATTTGGGAAATGGACAATTCCAAGGATCGTGGTGTGTTTTTTGTTCACAATTGTTGCACGTTCTCAAATGCTTATTTAATACTATGAGGGTCTTCTCTATCCGATATTTGAGATGATTACCACTATCTTTAATTTTAACTGGCATTAGTGGATTGACAACTACTGCATCTGGTCGGGTGGATCCATAAATAACCTGAACAACTTGCTCTTTATCAGATAATTACAGGAACTTTGTGCATCATCGGAAACCAACACAACTTTTAGTTCATTAATCCCTCTCAACAATGCCATCCTCAAGACTTTTGAACTTTTATCCAACAGCTAATTTCAAAGATTTGTCACATACTCTGGTATATGATCTTCAACCACGCCATTTGCTACAAACAAATTAGTGTGTTCAGTATTAGCAAATCACGTTTCCTGTGTTAGCGAATATTAAGATGGATAATAGCAAAAGTTTCCATTTTGTTAGCAAGGTTATCTAATGACATAAAATTCATAAACACGTGATTACACACAATTTCTTTCATGTCTTTTTTACCTTTGTATTTTTCTATTTCCATTAATGTACTGATTTATCCTATAACACGTCACATACAAAATAGAAAATCACATTCTATCGCAATATACACTAACACCAAGTATAAAATGAAATCATAATCACAACAACAATAGATACATTAATGTTATGAATTAGCAAATCATGTTTCCTGTGTTAGCAAATATTAAGATGCATGATAGAAAAAAGTCTCTATTTTATTAGTAAGGTTATCTAAATGATATAAAATTCATAAACATACGATTACACATAATTTCTTTCATTTTTTTTTATCTTTTCCTATTCGATTAGTGTGGTCATTATCCTATACTAAATCAAATAGAAAACATTAACAACACGTATAAAATGAAATCAAAATCACAATAGCATCAGATACATTACTGTTCTTAATGAGCAAATCATGTTTCCTGTGTTAGCGAATATGCAGATGGATGATAGCAAACGTCCTCAGTTTGTTAGCAGAACATGTATATGGACAATTTATTTCATGTCATCTTCACCTTTATATTTTCCTATTTTGATGAATATACCGCATTTTCCTACAACACGTCACATAGAAAACAGACAATCAAATTCTACCACTAATTGTACAATACAACCAACAACCACACATGTTATGAATAAAATTATGGCAAAACAACTAATGTTAATACATCCACTACACTGTGAGACAATAATAAATAATCATAGAATACCTGAATTTCCCATGGAGATTGCAACTTTGTATAGATTTCAAAAAAAGATGAATAATAAACTGAAAAATCATTTCCAAAAATGAGAAAAACGTGATCGAAAATGGCAGAACTCAATGGATCTCAACTTCCCATGAAGCGGTTTCGGCAAAAAAATTGTGATGCATACAGAAAAAATGAAAATGTGATGGCTTGAAGTAAAAGAAAAAAACGCTGGATTGATTATGTTTGTGGGAAAAAAAGGAAATAAAATCCAATATTTCATGAAGATTAGAATTCCCATTAAACGTGGGATTTGATATATGGAAAGAATTAAATTACTACTATAACCCTATCTAATTTTATTTATCAACTAATTGCATTCTAACCCCTATCTATCATCAATTAATCTTGACCATTAAAATAATTTGATTATATGGCTTTGATTTGTTCCTATTTCCTACGTGGGAATAGTGTTCCTATTTGAACTCTCCTCTATATATATATATATATATATATATATATATATAGGGAAAGGATCAAATAGGAACCAAATCCCCCGTGAGAACCTAGGAACCAAACATATTAGCAAATTATTAGTCACATATTAGCAGTGTGTATAATTTCTAACATCTTAGCAATATGTTGCTAATATTATGATCTCGTCAAGTTAGCAATATGAGTTTACCTCATGTTAGCAACATAATCTCTTGATGTTAGCAATATAAATCTCTCATGTTAGATTGGTTCCTAGGTTCTCACGGGGGGATTGGTTTCTATTTGAACCCACCCCTATATATATATATATATAATAGATAGGGATAGACACACACACAAGTGTACCGGACAATTACCTTAGCCCGATCATTGATTTTTTCAACAACATATCCGCCTAGTTCAATATAATATTCATATTCGGACTCTTCCATACTTGATCGGGATACCGGGTAGACAGTTGATTCCGGGGCGGTGATTGTGAATATTATATATATAATTCTAACATATTAATGAGATCGAGATCGATCGAACCAGCGAGCAAACAATTGAAAATAAAAGATTAATCCACATCCTAACCACCAGATGAATCATCAAGAAATTAATCACATATATTATAAATCATGGAGAATGAGCCAAAAATTAATATTGGTAAATATATATTCATAGCAAATTGGGAAACATGCATATAGGTAGGTAGATTAAAAGAATCGAGATTAATTAACCCTAGGAATTGGAATCGCAAAGATGGAATGAATACCCTGGGGTCTCGAATTTGTTTGAGAAACGTCATATAGTCGGCGTAAGGTAATTGGGTGTGAAAAGGGTATAAGGAAGGATCAATTTCGAAATCCCTAGTGTTAAGGTAGCCACCCATGAAAAAATATTCCGGCGATTCCTCAATTGGTTTCCACTGTGGTGGCCATTCTTCACGCGACATCGACAATGCCGCACTCAAACTGTCAGGGGCCGGTATTTCCACGAATTCTGTCGACATCCGATGTGCTTATTTTTCTACTTCCAGAGGGGGGGGCCGCTCAATATAATGCGCTCTCTCTCTCTCTCTCTCTCTCTCTCTGTGTGTTGAAACCCTAAACTTCTTCTGCTTTTACACATGAAGTCTACCTTTCAAGAAAATCCCCAATCCTAATGTGGCAGATAGGCAAGAATTTCCCATGTATAACATCTAGTTTTATTTTATTTTGAAATTAGAAAATCTTGTTAGGAATGGTTCCACATCAGTGCTTGTCTACATTGCCTTTAATTTTATACTCGATGTGTAAAAGTATTCCGATAACATTGACGAAAACACTTCGCATAGTAATCTTATCCTTTCCTAGTTTTAAGGATTAATTCCTTTTGAATTAATCTGAATAAATTGTCTATCTTATTTTAATATATCCACGAAATTTGAATTTAAAATAGTGGATATAGGTGGTTAAGATAGCGGATTAACTTGTTTTGAAATATTAAAGAGATCCCTACTATTTAGGAATTGTGTTATCTCCTTCTTCTCTTCTCTAACAAATTTTATCTCAGTGGTGGATTGCTAGAGTGGTTGAGTGTAGTGAAGGAGGACGTGGGTTCACACTTCAGTCATAATGAAGAGCGAGGAAGATCAAGGTATGACGGTTATCTCAACCCACGACCAATGAGAAAACATGGGAAGAAACCGAACCAATTGGAGAAGCCTATAAGGAGCGGACTTCACAATTGGAGAAGGTATTCAAGCATGAGTGCGAGAAAATCCAGAGCTTGAATCTCAGTTTTAACTTCGAAATTTACTATGATTGATTCTTCACCAAATCCATTGTTTAGACCAACCAATATATGTTCATTGGTTGTGTGTGTAGATTAGGTGAGAGAATTGAGAGCGTAAAATTCGAAGTTGTTTATTTCTTTAACAATCTATTGTTAGATAGTTTGTTTTGAATTCGTTCATAGTTATAATCTAGAATATGATTCTTGTAATCTATGCCGTATTGTCAAGGAAGTTAACCTAGACAACATCGACATTGTATTTTTAACACTAGTAAAAGTGGAATTTCGCCCTGAAGCAATCACACACCGAAGGTGTGTGATTGAAAATTAATTGTTATGCAAATTATCTCTTAAATTTTCACTGCATGTTGAAGGCATAGTAGAAGGGTTAATTGCCTTAAAATACACCAATTTTGGGGTGTTTTTGATTTTTTACATGAGTTAAAAAATATAATTTTAGCCCTTATTTGATTTTTCACATGATTGTCAAATTCGTACAAGTTAAATCTGACGTGGCAGCCGGAGACTGCCACGTGTACATCTACGTGGACACCAACTTTCCTTAAAATACATGAACTTTGGGTTGATTTTAATTTTTCACACGAATTAAAAAAGACCAATTTTAGATTTTTTTTTTACTTTTTTTTGTAATGTGGCAAACGTGATATAAATATTTCACTTTATATTTTTCAAAATTAATTATCAAACAAGAAATAAATTTTGAAGGACTCTCCTGTGAGACGGTCTAACCGGTCATGACCGTTAGACGGATCTCAAATTGGATCCGGGTCAAATAAAAATATAAAATCAGAAATTAAAAAGAAAAAATAGCGAAATCACTCTCTCTCTCTCTCACTCGATCTATATCTCTCTTCTCTATCATGTGATGTATTTTCTCTCTCTTCTCTATCATGCTCTCGCGCACGTAGATCTGCTCCTCTTATGCTATTTGGAGTTCTATCAATCTACTGCGTTTCTCCACCGTGAATTCATAGGTGTGGCGACCACCGCACCGCCTTGTCAAAGTGTCTTTGCGGTGGCTAGTTTTCATATTTCCCTCAATTAAGTTTTGTGTCGTGACAAGTTTTGATTTGTTGGTGGAGATTGTCTTGCAAGCATATCGGAGGTGAAAATATCGCGGAAATTATACGGCGCACGAGTGTTAATTATGAATTTTCAGATAAATTATTGGATATGGGTGATTGTTTTAGGAAGAAGCTTTGTTGAGTAGAATCATCAGTGTTTTGTTTGTTGTGTGCTAATTCTTTAAGAATAATTTGGGTGTTAGCTATTAATTTGGTTGTTGTGTAATATTGATTTGGAGATTGATTGATAAATAAATTGATGGATAGCAAGACAGCAAGTTGTTGATGATGTTTGAAAAATAAGAAATTGTTCTTCTTCTGAATATTGTCGCTGAAATGGATTTTGATTCATCAAAAGTTGTATCATGTTACCTTCCAAGAGTTTGCTAATATGTCTAAGTCAATTTTGAAGTATAAATTTGTGATACTTTTATTTGTAATCAGTGTTATTTTCTTTTGTAATTAGTGATACTTTCACTACTAGAAAAAGGTTAATAGACAACGGGTATTCCCCGTTGTCTATAGAGAAATCGACTGTTGTTATTAAGGGTGTTGTCTATCAGCGTGGGCTGATAGACAACGGTCAATACCCGTTGTCTGTGTATTAATAGACAACGGTTATATTGACCGTTGTTAAATCCAGACAACACATTAAAAAAAAGACAACGATTGTCATTAAAAACCGTTCTCTATCATTTAATAGACAACGTGTTTTTATGACAACCGTTGTCTTTTTTAATGTAGACAACGGGTTTTGTGAAAACCCGTTGTCTGTATTCAATTGGACAATGGGCGGGGTTTTTTCAGACCGTTGTAAAAATTTTGCATCAGACAACGGTTTTCTTTGACCGTTGTCTTTTTTATTTTTTTTTCCAGCACTTTTTTTTTTCAAATTGAACCTGCTTATTTACAAAATTTTCTAAAATAATAAATAATTATAACCAAAAAATAATTCATTACATAATAACCATAATGTATACAAACTAAATAATACATGTAAGTTCTCCAAAATAACATGATTAAATATGAAATAAACTAATATTAATATTTTGCATTCAACATTGTCATAAGTTCATAAGTTCAAGTAGCTAGTAAAAAAAAAAGAAGTTCGACTTTTCTAGCCTTCTGCTCCTTTCCTTGCCTCACTTATAAGAATGGACACTTCATCATCATCTCAACTAAAAATAAACAATTGTCTAATTAAGTATCAATTCCATTAATGCATGTCATATAAATTTAAAAGAAGCAAAGTTAAGATTAATTAATTATTCAAACTTACAATGTCAATCTGTATAATCTTGGACACACTTAGCCCACTCTACACGAAATAAATGCTAGAAAGGGGCGAAACTATTGGAAGTCCATTAGGGGCAAGAAGATCCATTAAAAAGTTTATTTTAAGAAATGACAATTGGTTGCTAGTGTCTTTCGTAAGTACACTAAACTAATCATGGTTTTGAACCAAAAGATTTAGGAAAACAGTTTCAACTTTCAAGACACAAACTAAGAGCAGAATATGATTTTTATAAGGAGAAGCTAGTTAACATTTACTAAGTTCCAGTATCGAATTGCAGAAACTAGTCGTATCAGCAGCACTCCATAAGCAATCCAGTCAAAAAGAGGTAAATAAATCAAACACCTTCACTCTACTATCTGCCCATGCCAACTAACATATGCAGGACAGTAATAACAATCAAAATATGGAACACACCACAAGATCTGAACCAAAAAAGGATGACAGAGTATAGAATTAAAGCCAAAATAACAACAAAGGAGATGATTCCAATTTAGGTTGAGTAGACACACACACACACACGTGTTTTTTTAACAACAAAGGAGACGATTCCAGTTTAGGGTTAGTGAAAGTCAAGGCAATTGGGCAAGAACATACATAATCCTAATTTAGGTTGAGTAGACACACACACACGTAGACATAAATATTTAGTCACATTATCACATTATAACCACAAATAGTTTCAACACTTTCAATATTAGGACCAGAACAGGGGATGAGAGTTTATCAGAGAAGAGTGATTTTAGGAAAAATGGTGCCGAAACTAATTAATAATCAACTCACTCCAAAAAATGCAGAAATCGTCAATAATGGAACAAAGGCACCTTTTTTAGTCAATTTTCGTTATGAACTCCTTGTAATCTTTGCCTTTTATTTCAGGATCGCAATATTGGTAGGCACCTCATGGCTTCTGGGCAAGAATTGATAAGCCCTAGACCTTCAGGCATCGGCTTTGTGCTTTTGCACAATTGATTTTAGTTAAGAGCCCGAAACCCTAGCCGTCGCCGCCCCTTTTGCAACGATGGACAAGGGCGACTTCTGGGATGTGGTGTTTGAGTGCAGCTAGGTACCCTCCATCTCTTGCAACGTTGTAAAAATCGCGGAGGTAGACAACGGCTATTGAGCGACCGTTGTCTATTTCTTGAAAGACAATGGTTTTAGTAACCGTTGTAAGAAAAAAAATTAAAAAAGAATTAAAAAGTGCGGCGATAGACAACGGTTTGTAACTAGCCGTTGTCTATTATGATAAAGACAACGGTTTTGTAAAAATCCATTGTCTTTGACGTGTTGTCTATCAGCGTTTTTGTAGTAGTGTATATTTTGCAATCAATAATATTTTTCTCTATGATAATGAAATAAATTTTTTTACTCAAGAATAAGTTTTTATTGTATTCATAGACGTGATTCTCAATTTGAGATTATGTTTTAAAATGACATTTTTCTTTCTGATTAGTGATACTTTCTTTTGTAATTAGTGATATTTTTTTCCATAGTAATGAGACTCCACTCCATAGGTGATGATACTTCACCCCATAAATAATGATACTCACATGTGAGTTAATGATACTTCACCAATAAATAATGGTACTTGAGTTAATGATACTCCACTCATAATTAATGTCATTTATCTATTCTGGATTTGATAATTAATGTTTAATCATCAATAATATCATATTATACCCCACTTTTGAGTTAATGATATTTCATTCATAATTAATGATACTTCACAGACAGTTAATGATACTCACCAGATATATATCTAACGATACTTCACTTAATAGTTAATGATATTTTGCCAAATTTATATATAATATCTAATGATACTTCATTTAATAGTTAATGATATTTCGCCAAATTTATATCTAATGATACTTTGTTTCATAGTTAATGATGCTTCACTTCACAGTTAGTTGTACTCATACATAGTGATACTTTACTTTATACCTAGTGATACTCCAGTGGTTGCGCGTAGGGGCGCGGGTAAGACACGCGCCTGCCCGCGAAAATGGGCTTGGGGGCAGGTTTTAGGCGGGTTTGGGATGGATTTGGGTTTTATTTGACCTGTCTAACGTAAGCGACCCGTTAGACGGTCTCATACAAGTTTTTATCATAAATTTTAATCAACATCATTTGATAGTTGTGATCTTTTTATCTTATGTAATTCATTTAATATGCACAAAAATCATACTATGACTTTAGGGTGTGTGTGATATGTTATGTTTGAAAAAATTGGAGCCGTTACATATTTATATTATTAATAGATTAAAGAATAATAAACTAGATGAATTAAGAATTTGTTCAACAATTAATATAACTGGAAATGTTCAATCATAAAATTATTTGAGATTATCTAATATATAAAGTTATATCAAAAGATGTTATTAAACATATATACAAATTTATATGTATTTTCTACATGATCAATTTATTTGTTAACTTAATTGATTGATTGTGTAATATTATTCATCAATATATACGATACGTCATAGATCATTATTCATGACTTGATGATTGTTGTATTCGAAATTCAATTATTTATACCATCACACTAGCTTAAGTCATATTTTTATAATTTTTCTTCAAATGGAGAACTAAAAATTAAAGGTCTGATAGTTATTTTATTTAATTTTTTCGAACCTAAATTTTATATATTGCATGAACTAAGAAAATTCACAATATGTCACAATGTCTACTACAACAACTATATAGTAATAATTGATGAATTTTCTGTATTACATAAAAAAGCAAAAAAAATTGATATTTTTTAATTCATGTGAAAGAACAAAATCAGTCCAAAGTTTGTGTATTTTAAAGCAATTTGATATTCATGTAGATGTACATGTGACATCTCCGGCTGCCACATCAGATTCAATTGGCCGGAATTCAAAAATCATGTGAAAAACCAAACAAGAGCTAAGTCCATGCATGTTATTAAAACTACATTTTTTAGAACATGTGAAAAACAAAAAAACGCCCTAAAGTTTATTTATTTTAAGGCAATTTACTCCATGGTGGAAACACTAACTTTAACATTAAATTTGACTTTTGCACTTATTCAATTTTTCAGTGTATTGGGCAACGAATTCTAACAAATCTCACCATTCATATAAGTGGAAGTCTGGAAGATTCATTCAAAATTATTAAATGCATTCATGTTTGTCAACTTTTCTACTATCTTCCTACTTCATATAGGTTGGGCTGCCCTACTTATTGGGTTTGTACTTGTACATCTTGCCCGGTTTCCTCAATGCCTTCTTCTCTTAGGAGCACAAACCTTGTTTCGCAAAAAAAATGAGTATTAATGTCACCATTTACATCTTCTATTAGATTTTAGTTAGGGTTGTAGGGCTCTCTTGAATTAGGGTCGTAAGTAAAAAAATTAAGTTATGTTGATTTTTAAAAACTTGACCCTAGAATAATACTTAAGCTTGACAATCCGTGTTGTCATTGTTTCTTATATCAACATGATAACGACACAATATGGTAAAGTTAAACACGAACATAAACATGATAATAATGTTATGCCACGCCATGAACACAATTCATTATATAATTCATTAAACATATATAAAGAAAGAAAAATTGGAATAACAAATTACTACAAAAAATGGTCTTTAGAGACAATATTACTAGCGATGACAAATGCCATCACTTATAATAGACTTTAAGTAACGACATGTTTCTAATTACTACATGTCATCTCTAATAATATTTTTGTGATGACATTGTCATCACTTAATTTTTTTTTTTGCGATGATGTCGTCGCAAATAGAGTGTCCCTAAAAGTTAATTCCAAATAAATTAATAAGTATTTTAAGTGACAACAATTTCGTTACAAAAATATGTCATTAGAAATGACATGTAGTAATTAGAGACGACATATCCTTACTTAAGTATGTTATACGCCGTCGCTAATAATATTTTCACTAAAGACCATTTTTTGTAGTGAATATATAGTTTTTGTGTGACATGTTATCATGTTCTTATTGGGATGACAAGTTATTGTGTAACCTGTTAATTTTTTTATTGTATTTAGCAGGTTGATACGAAACATGACTTGACATGATATGATCACGGGCAGATCCAAGGGGGGACTGGGGGAGCTCCCCAGCCGGAAAATGATAAGAAAATAGATGAGCTGGTGGAGGTCTTTGGTGGCACTAGCCCGGCGCCAGTCCCCCCTAGTAGCACCCGCAGGAAAACAAAGAAGAGGGCGTATCCAGTTCCAACGCTTTAATTTGGCATGTACCCAGAATCGATGTTCTGTGATTAAGTGCGGCGAGGTTGGAGGAAGATATATGAAAAATGAATGGGATTCTTAACCTTGTTTTCTTTGGCGAACATGGTTTCCTTCTGTTAGCATGGGAAAAGGCGAAAATGGTGGAGTTAGAAAGTATTTTTTTTATAGTAAAGTATTTTTTCAAAATAGTCCCCCAAGTTCTCAATTTCTTAATTTCTTTTCTTTCTCCTAATTTTTAATAATACTAATTAACATTAATGAACTCTTAAATTTTAAGAATTTTTATCAATAATATATGACATTCATAAATCATAATAATTGAAAACTCCTAATTTTTCACTTTCATTATAATCAATAAAATTCATAATTTAATATTTAAGAAACCATCTCAAATGATAAGATGCCTTGTTCGAAGATGAAGATCAACAAAGAAAGAGACGAGTTCTATTCAAGGAAGGATTCTAAACTAGGTGTTGTCCGATTTAAACAAGGAAAGTTTCCTTGTTGAGTTTGATCCAAATTAGGACAATCTGATTACCTTGTTTAGGTTATGACTTGTGTTTATAAATAGCCTGAGAATCAGACTAGTTAGAGTGCACAGAGATTTACGAATGCACAAGGGCTAAAGAGTCTAAAAAACTTCAAGTTTGAAGCATATAATATTCGGGTAGACTAGGTTTGATCCTCGTGATCATTGTGTGTCTAGTCTATGTTTGAAATTCTTTCATACACACTTTTAAATGAGTCTAATGAGAGATTTCCTATGGGAACTAGAGGGAGTCTAGGTTGTAAGGGGATCTTACAATTCAGTCTATTGAAAGAGGTTGTAGTGTGTAGGAAAGGGATCGAGTGACGGGAGGTCATCTTGTAATAGCCTTTGTAATCTTGCAATCGAATAGTGGATTGTTTCTCACGAACTTGTGAAGTTCCCCTAATGTAGATCAGGTGATCGAACATGGTTATCAATCTCGTGCCATTTACTTGCTTTCAATTTATCTTTCTGACCTTACATGTTCATTATAATGTATGTGCACATGATCATGAACATGACTACACAGTTTATGTAACTACAGTGTTCTTTTTTCTTAGGAGAGTAGTGCAGATTACAGGAGGTTAAAAAATAAAGCATTAAAATAATAATAATAAACAAAAGATGTATTACTAATGACAATCGAATGAAAAAACTAATCACATGTGTTAATAAAAATAATTAAGTATTTAATAAAAAAAATATGAATATTTTATTGGAATGGAAACTTGAACCTGCATTGCCGAAAAAGAAAGTAAGCAGCAAGGTTTGGAAACCAACGGACCACAAGCGCTAGGGGTGAGAATTCGGTTTATTTGGTCGATTTTTACTCAAAATTTGATCGAACCGAAAAAAATTGAATTTGCAATGGGTGTGACCGAATCGAATCGAAGAAAGGTACTCCAAACTGAAGTAACCGACCAAATTCAGTTCTTCCGATTTTATTTTTGTTTGTTTCAATTTTTTCCACCTCTATTGCTAGAGTTAATTCTGAGATGAAAAGTACTTTTGGTACCCTACGCATTGTATCAGCTAAAATTAGGGATGCCAATTTAGCCCGAAAACGATGGGTTGACCCGAATAGACCGAGAAAAATATAGGGTTAGGGTCAAAAAATTCCATCCAAAAAAAAAAATTAACCGACGGGCTGGACCGGTCGGGCTGGCGGGCCAAACAGGCTGGACCTGGCAACTTCCGTTATTTTGGTCATAACTTTTTCTAGAAAAATTCGATTCACAAACGGTTTGAGGCATCGTAAAGTTAACTCAATTATCTTTCCATACATATGTTATGAATTTATAGATTCCAAGAATGCTAAGAGTTATGAATTTTTAAAGTTATAACTAATAGTTCAATGATGTAATTTTTCATTAAATGTTATATTTTCATTTATGACATACATTATTTCATTTTTCATTGATACAAGGACTATAAGTGATTAGTATGATGTATAAAATATATTATAATATTTGATAATTTATTATTGGAGTTTGATAATACATGTTGTTTATTCGTTTGTTTCTTTTTGAATGTTAAGACTTTTCACTTTAATTTGTTTTATTATTTTATTTTATTTTGTTTTGTTTTTGTTGAGAAAATTATCTTTCACTCGTTATCCATCTATTATTATATATTATTAAAGTTTTAAAGTATTAAAATTAAATTATTTATCATGTTCTCAATAATTTAATTGTATATACATTCTAATGTTATCATTTGTTTAATATATGAGAAATTATACAAAGATATACGCAATTTGAAGCATCAAATGTCTTAAAATAGAAAAATAATGTAATTCCAATATTTGTATCGATGATTGAGCATGATTATTGTGATGTAATTTGAAATTATTATTTTTGAAAAAATAAAGTAAGGTTGAACATTATTATTATGAAACATACTTAATTTTGGTTTTTTCTTGATTAATCGAATGTTCTTAGTGTGTAATGTTAATTATATTAGTTTTACCCTTTTTATTTTCTCATATCTTTTTTTACTATCTAGCTATTATTTATCACGTTTTAAATTATTTAATTGTGTAATATTATAATGTTGTTATTTTTTTAATAACTTAGGAAGACTTTAAAAATGAAATATGAATATGAAGTTGAAGAAGCTTCAAATATGATTGTTGAAATAGAAGAATATTGTATTTCAAATTATATCGAAGATTGAGCTGTAATTAGATTTATTTATGATGTAGTTGAAATTGTTATTTTTGAAAGAACAAATTATGATTGAAGATAATTGTTATTTATCATTTCATGTATTGTTGATTTCTTTATTTGATGCACTTTGATATTAATGAAATTTTATATTCATCATATTTTTTTCATTTTATGTAATTTTTCATGTATTTATTTATTTCAAGAATAAGAGATGGTGATCATTTTTTAGAATTATCAAGATATAATTTATACATGTTGAAAAAAATTCGTCAACATGTCGGCCCGACGGGCTAGCTCGAAAACCGAGGGGTTAGGGTTAGGGCTAAGAATTTTCAACCCGAAATTTTTTTTAACCGAATAGGCCCGAACCGAATTAGCTCGAAACCGAATAGGGTTGGCCCGATTGACATCCCTAGCTAAAATGATATCTTAACAATACTTTTTAAAATCATTTTAGTCATAATTACCTGGAATAGCATGTTTATAGGTCAGTTGGGTCATTTTTATAACTTTTTAAAGTTGAAGGACCAAAACTAAAATTAAAAATATTATATAATTTTAATTTGTTCAAAAAATTATACAAATTAATTTAATTTAAAAATTATATATTTTTTTGGTCCTAACAATATTTCTTTAAACCATTTTGGTACTAATTACCTAGAATAACAGGTTTATAGGTCAGTTGGGTCATTTTTATAATTTTTTAAAGTTGAAGGACCAAAAAATAAAATTATAAATATTATATAATTTTAATTTTTTCAAAAAATTATACAATTTAATTTATTTTAAAAAGTCATATAATTTTTTTAGAATATTATAATTTTTTAGAATATTATAATTTTAATGTTTTAAAAAAAATTATACATTAATTTTTTAGAAAAATTATAATTTTAAATTTTCTAAAAATTATATAATTTTAAATAATCATAGTATATAGTCATCGTCCCTAAAATATATCATGATTATACTCACTGTTATGGGTACAAATTGTATTTTTTTTTAACAATGGACGATAAACATAAATCCAAAATCGATAAAACTATTGAAATTATTGAAAAAAATTAGAGTAAATCACTCACATTGTTCGTGCCCATGGAAGATTTCTATAAAAAAATTCTAAATATTAATGAACTTTTGTATGTTAGATAAGGTAGGGACGGTAGGGTTTAGAAGGGGGTAATATTTTCTTATTTTTTATTTTTGGCTGAATTAAGTGCAGATTTGACTTGGATGTTAGAGGTATAAATTTTATTTTATTTTATTTTTTTTCGTTTGTATTATATATTTTGTTTTCATTTCTTTTTTTTTTGGTTATTTTTTATTTTATTTAACAGGAGTAATATTAAAGTAATTTCATAAATAATGAATTTTAAATTAATTTAATGTGTAGGGAGAACAGAACAAGATAATTTAATTTAATTAAAATTTTTTATTTATGATCCATCATTTATCGATTAGGGTATATTTTAAAACAAAAGTAGTCATGCCGCACGTGTTGGGCAATCAGATCTGGTCCGCAAAGTTATAGTTAAATGTATATAAGCAGCAGGAGTTGAGGGTTTCTACGTTACTGTACTTTTGGGAGTAGAAAAATGAGCAAATCGAAGATGCCGATAGAATTCGTGGAAGTAGCGGCCCCTGACAGTTTGACCGCGGCGTTGTCGATGTCGCGTGAAGAATGGCCACCACAGTGGAAAACAATTGAGGAATCGCCGGAATCGTCTATCATTGGTGGCTACCTTCAGACTATGGATTTCGAAACTGATGCTTCCTTATACCCTTCTTACGCCAAATTACCTTACGCCGACTATATGAAGTTCCTCAAACAAATTCGAGAGAGCAGGGTATTCATTCCATCTTTGCGATTTCATTCATAGGGTTAATTAATCTCGATTCTTTTAATCTACCTACCTATATGCATGTTTCCCAATTTGCTATGAATATATACATTTACCAATATTATTTTTTGGTTCATCTCCATGATTTATATATGTGATTAATTTCTTGATGATTGATCTGGTGGTTAGGATGTGGATTAATCTTTTATTTTCAATTGTTTGCTCGCTGGTTCGATCGATCTCACTAATGTGTTAGAATTATATATATAATTTGGTGGAGTTGTAGGGATATGATATCACATTCACCGCCCCGGGATCTACTATGCACCCGGTACCCCGATCAAGTATGGAAGATGCCCAATATGATTATTTTATTCAACTATGCGGATATATTGTTGAAAAAATCAATGATCGGGCTAAGGTAATTGTCCAGTACACTTGTGTGTAATTCGTATACCTGTGTATCATATTGATTGATTATATGTACATATGTTGTATGCAGATACATGGCGAATTTTATGCCTTCCATTCACTTGTGAAAGTGGTGGAGGCCCTCAGAGACTGTCTGCTGACATTTAATGTGAAGGAAATTCAATCCAATGAATTGAAGACCGTTCAAGCATTTATTTACACCGAAACATATAATAGAATATACATTCACGGCTGGAGGTTCAAACCCTCAAATGCAGACCCCCCGATGGAGGAGAATAGTAAGAAGAATCCTATGTTGAGTACTAATATGTTATTTTTAAAATTTCAGGATAAAAATATAAAATAGAACATTGGACATTATTGTGTGATTAACCCTTCTTGTTTCAATATTTTTTCAAGCCCAAGACCAAGACGAAGCCAAGGCCATGCATAAAATCATTCTACAGCGTTTGCAAGAGAAAGAGAGAGCGCTTTATATTGAGCAGCCCTCCTTTTGGAGTGGAATGAGCAAATCGGAGATGCCGATAGAATTCGTGGAAGTAGCGGACCCTGACAGTTTGACCGGGGCGTTGTCGATGTCGTGTGAAGAATGGCCACCACAGTGGAAACCAATTAATGAATCGCCGGAAAGTTTTTTCCTGGGTTGCTACCTTAAGACTAAGGATTTCGAAATTGATCCTTCCTTGTACCCTTTTCACGATGAATTACCTTACGCCGACTATATGACGTTCCTCAAACAAATTCGAGAGACCAGGGTATTCATTCCATCTTTGCGATTTCATTCCTAGGGTTAATTAATCTCGATTCTTTTAATCTACCTACCTATATGCATGTTTCCCAATTTGCTATGAATATATACATTTACCAATATTATTTTTTGGTTCATCTCCATGATTTATATGTGATCAATTTCTTGATGATTGATCTTGTGGTTAGGATGTGGATTAATCTTTTATTTTCAATTGTTTGCTCGCTGGTTCGATCGATCTCATTAATGTGTTAGAATTATATATATGTGTGATAATATATAATTTGGTGGAGTTGTAGGGATATGATATCACAATCACCGCCCCGGGATCTGATATCCACCCGTTACCCGTATCAAGTATGGCAGATGCCAAATATGATTATTTTATTCAACTATGCGGATATATTGCTGAAAAAATCAATGATCGGGCTGAGGTAATTGTCCAGTACACTTGTGTGTGATTCGTATACCTGTGTATCATATTGATTGATTATATGTACATATGTTGTATGCAGATACATGGCGAATCCTATGCCTTCTATTCACTTGTGAAAGTGGTGGCGCTGAATGAGCCGGAGGACCTCAGTGACTGTCTGCTGACATTTATTGTGAAGGAAGTTCAATCCAATGAATTGAAGACGGTTCAAGCATTTGTTTACACCGAAACATATAATAGAATATACATTCACGGCTGGAGGTTCAAACCCTCAAATGCAGACCACCCGACTGAGAATAGAAAGAAGAATCCGAAGAAGAGACTGAAAGCATCCACTTCATCCGCTTGAGAAGTTATCTGCTCGCTCTAGTATATATATGCTATCTACCCTAGTATATTTTATTTGGCATGTTAATTCAAAGACTACTCGTTTTATCTATTAGCTAAGGCATGTGTGTTTAGTATGTGTTATTTGGCATGTTTATTCACAGACTACTTGTTTTATCTGCTAGCTAATGCATTATGCATGTTTATATGTTTACGTACTAGATTAGCATAATGTCTCTTCTCATCTCTTGTTGGTGCTTTATTTCATTCTATGCCTTTGATGAGTTTTCTTTAAATCTAATTTTCATTATTCACGAAACATATAATAGAATATACATTTACGGGTGGAGGTTTAAACCCTCAAATGCAGATCATCACCCTCCTCCAACCCCTCAATAGTATATGTTATATGGCATGTTTATTCACAGACTATCTACTTGTTTTACCTACTTGCTAATGCATTGTGTGTTTAGTGTATGTTATTTTTTATTTATGGTTCATACTTTTAAAACAAATTAAACTAGTTACGTTATGGCACACTAAATGTAAGACTGGTTGAGCAAGGAGATCTAATCCGCAAAGTTATAGTTAATGTATATAAGCAGAAGAAGTTGAGGGTTTCTATATACTTTGCATCTCTTGTTGGTGCTATATTTCATTCTATGTTTTGATGGGTTTTCTTTTAATATAACTAGTTGCCTCTATTAATTAATCTCGTACCACATCTTTCATTTTGTTATTTCCTCATCAGTTATCTTATTTGTTAAAGATTATTATTATTAAGAAAATTGTGCAAATAGTCTTGACTATTCTGCCAAGAGCAACGGAAAAGTCCATATGATTCTGCCGAGAGCAACGCGCGGGAGGATCGATATGATTATGATTCATTTTTAAAAGTCAAAACGGCTTGTAAAATACTCATGGCGGAATAGTCGAGTATGCTATTTGCACTTTTTTCTTTATTATTAAATTTGGATTCATAAATTTTCAACCAAAAATATGAAAATTGATTTTTTTTTTTAGTTGCACATCATTTGATCAACCCGCCGGCAAAAAAAATCGTCAAAAATATGTGATACTTTTTAGAAATACATGTGATACTTTTTAGCGTTACGGTTAATATTGATTTTAAATGTTTTTTTTTTGTTTTTTTTTTCGACCGATACTTTTAAAGAATATAGGTGATATCATAGGCAGATCCAAGGGGGGCACTTGCCTCCCCCTCCCCTATTTTTTTTTTTCCCTGTATATAGCATCCGCAAGTTTGGATGAGATGGCTGCTGCTTCTGTGTAAGTTGCTAGGTTGGGATTGAAGATTGGAGAAGAAGGGCCTGAGGAGAGAGAAAATGCAAAGGTTGATATATTGTCGGCCCTTAGAATTAAATATAAATAATCTCTATATAATTCTTAATTGCCCTTGAAATAACTAGAAACTTTAGGATTAATTTGTAGTGTGTTACTTAATCAATCAATAAATAAAATATATCTAATAATCTAATATTTATCTTAAGAATAAATAAATTTAAAAGTTTATGACCTTCAAAACTGATTTATTAATTCTAGGGACTTAAATAGCCAATCAAAAATTTAGTACAAAAACCATTAGTATAAAAATTAAGGAACTATAAAAGTTAATATGAGAACTTGAGGGACTATTTTGAAAAAGTACTTTACTATAAAAAAAATTGAAAAATCTTTCTCTTTCTTACTCTACCATTTTCGCCTTTTCCCACACTAACAGAAGCAAACCATGTTCACCAAAGAAAACCAGGTTATGAATCCCATTCATTTTTCATATATCTTCCTCTAACCTCGCCGCACTTAATCACAGAACACCGATTCTAGGTACATGCCAAAGCGTTGGAACTGGATACGCCATCTTCTTTGTTTTCCCGCGGTTGTTGCTAGGGGGGGACTGGCACCGGGCTACTGCCACCAAAGACCTCCACCAGCTCATCTATTTTCCGATTATTTTCCGGCTAGGGAGGGCTGGAACCCCCCCATTCCCCCCTTGGATCTGCCCCTGATTATATCATGTCATGTCGTGTATCGTATCAACCTACTAAATACGATAAAAATTTAATAGGTTACACAATAACCTGCCATCCTGATAAGAACATGATAACATGTCACACAAAAACTATATATTCACTACAAAAAATGGTCTTTAGTGAAAATATTATTAGCGACGGCGTATAACATACTTAAGTAACGATATGTCATCTCTAATTACTACATGTCATTTCTAATGACATATTTTTGTAATGACATTGTTATCACTTAAAATACTTATTAATTTATTTGGAATTAACTTTTAGGGACGCTCTCTTTGTGACGACATCATCGCAAAAAATATTTTTAAGTGATGACAATGTCATCAAAAAAATATTATTAGAGATGACATGTAGTAATTAGAGACAAGTCGTTACTTAAAGTCTATTATAAGTGACGGCATTTGTCGTCGCTAGTAATATTGTCTCTAAAGACCATTTTTTGTAGTAATTTGTTATTCCAATTTTTCTTTATTTATATATTGTAATGAATTATACAATGAATTGTGTTCATGGCGTGGCATAAAATTATTATCATATTCATGTTCGTGTTTAATTTTATCATGTTGTGTCGTTATTGTGTCGATATAAAACACAATGACAACACGGATTGCCAAGCTTAAGTATTATTCTCGGGTCAAGTTTTTAAAATTCAACACAAGTTAATTTTTTTACTTACGACCCTAATTCAAGAGAGCCCTAGCTACTACCCTACCTAAAATCTAATAGAAGAGGTAAATGGTGACATTACTCTTTTGTTTTGTTTTTTGCGAAACAAGATTTGTGCTCCTGAGAGAAGAAGGCCTTAAGGAAACCGGGCAAGATGTACAAGTACAAATCCAATAAGAAATGAAGTAGGAAGATAGTAGAAAAGTTGACAAACATGAATGCATTTAATAATTCTGAATGCATCTTCCAGACTTCCACTTATATAAATAGTGAGATTTTCTAATTTCGAAATAAAATTTTAAAATTAGACTAGATGTTATACATGGGAAATTCTTGCCTATCTGCCACATTAGGATTCGAGATTTTCTTGAAATTTATAATCGAGGGATTCCAGAAAATCAATGAGTTTAAGGAAGGATCGCCTGCATTAGGAGGTTCGATCACTATCTCGATTGGCTCTGATAAGGAAGAAGGAAGAAGTGCTTTTAAAATAATCAAGGTACGTTGATGAATAACCTTTCACGGCGGTGGAGGTCGGTGCGGTTTTATGTTTTCTTGAATTGAGAGTGAGAAATCAAGGAATTCCATGACTTTGAAACTGAGGAGAAGCGGACAGGGATTCTACGGGGAGATTCAACAATATCTCATCAATAATTTCCGGTGGAACATGGCGGTTGTTAACTAATCAATCCCGTTGTCTTGAGTTGCTCCATGATCACCTAATTCAGCCTATTTATGGGCTTTCTAAGTCGGTTAAGCATAGCATTTAAATATTACAAAATGTAATGTGCTAAGGTCGGTTAATCTATATACTCATATAAAAATTGACTTATTTTATAATTTTGAGTTTATCTATTATAACCATATTCTTTATTTTATTTAACGGTAGTAATGTAATTTTGAATTTTTCTATTGTTATAACATATCTTTAATATATTATATTATATTACAACTCTAACTCTATACCTAACTTTATTTTACGATTCTATTAAAAATATTTAATAGTTTAAGTTCTGCGATTTAATAAAATTTGACAGCATGATTTTGATTTTTATTTTCCTTTTAATTTAAATGTAGGGTAAATTATAATTTAATTCCGAACGTTTGAAGGTTTAAATAAAAATAACCTAACGTTTTAATAATTACAATTTAATTCCCAACGTTTGGATATTTTAACAAAAATAACACAACCTTTAATATTAACAATTTAATTCCCAACGTTTGAACATTTTAACAGAAATAACCCAATAATTTAAGCGAAAAAATTATTTTGGTCAATTTCAATCACATTAATTTACTCTCAAGTGGGCTAGAGACTCATATAACGGACTAACATTTTTACCGAAAAAATGACCAAAATGGTTTTTTCGCCTAAATTATCAGGTCATTTCTGTTAAAATGTTCAAACGTTGGGAATTAAATTGTTAATATTAAATGTTGGGTTATTTCTGTTTGAATATTCAAACATTGAAAATTAAATTGTAATTATTAAAACGTTGGGTTATTTTTGTTAAGTCTTCAAATGTTGGGAATTAAATTGTAATTTGCCCTTAAATTTATATGTTTTTTTTTTAATTATTAATCTTTCTTTTTCTTTTTGCTCATATATATGTTGTAATTGAATTTTTTTTAATGTAGAATGTGGAGAATTTGAAGTCTACATAGGATACCAAACGTGATAAGAGATCAAATATATGGTACCAAAATGATCATTTTCCCAAAAATAAATATGGTTTGCAAGGCAGCTTCCTAAGCTATTCAAGTCATAAAGATCTTAATCCAACTCAACTTGTCATTGTCACGCTTTGCAAGGTAGCTTCCTAAGCTATTCAATTTACCAAAAATAAGAAATCGATAAATTAATAATTTGCTAACTTTTTTAATATAAAATATTGCATATTCTTAATAAATTAAGTCATTCATTTATCGATTTCTTATTTTTGGTAAATTGTTCTATTTAGAAAGCAGTCTTGCAAAGCATAACAACGATGTGTTGAGTTGAATTAAGAGCTTTGTTAATAGTCGGTGGTAGAATCATTTTTTTTTTCAGATCGGGAGTTGCATTGTTGTGTGACAGAATATTCGACTCCTTTCATGTGTTCATGCATGCTTGTGCAACATAAAGAGAACAATAAGATGTTTCGAGCCTTAGAATTGATTAAATGTTATTTGTAAATTTTTTGAAAAAATGGGTACTATTTTGTTAATTTTGAAAGAGTGCATGTGTCATTTTTGAAAAAGTGCACAAAATGTATGAATCAAATTAAAGTGTAATTTATCCTTATATTCCTAACTAATCTATGAAAATAATATAATATTATTACTATTCTAATTAATTTATATCGAATTTTTACGGTATTTGACAAATTATAAGATCGGCGTACATAAAAAAATATTGTACATTATTGCTTTTATGCTTAAAGATGTGACAGACTCTTTACATAGTTTTTCAATCTAGATTCAAAGATGACCAAAGCAAATAACAATGAACATAATTGGAAGATCATATTTTTTTTAACAATTTATTCAAGTGAAACAACTACAATTGTAGTCTAATACCGAATTCATAATTTATGATTTAAATGAAAAAATATTATATAATTTATTAATATAAAACCAAAGACAAATTAAATTTTATTTGATATAATTATAAAAACATAGAGATTAATATTCAAATATAAAGACTGGTGTAAAGATAATTATTTAGATATTATTTAGAGGATAATATTTTAAACTTTCATTTTATGCTTACAAGTAAATTTATGATATATATAGCATGTAAATCAAGAATATATATATATATATATATATATATATATAGGGGTTGGTTATTCTAAGGATAAGTTGTGGTGTGAAAATTAGGGACAAATCTTGTCCCTACAATTTTATTAGATCAACGGCTGAGATTTGAGATATTTTAATTGATAATAATGCTTTTTTAATTATTATTTAATCAAGAAGGGTATTTATGTAAAATAAAACTATAATTCCATATGGTATCATGCATCGTGATCTCAGAATCCCATAAAATCGGGAAGAAGTAAACTGCTAGATAATTTAGCCCACGAAATCGATTTCTCTACAAAGCAAAACCGCCACGAAATTGATTTCTCTACAAAGCAAAACCGCCGCCCTCCAAAAATCTGGAACCCTAGATTATCGACTGCGAAATCCCCAATAGAGGCGACGATTCCGGCAACGGTGGCTGACTGCGGGCTGAAATTTTAAGAAGCCGGCAGCAATTGTAGGCTCCATAGACGGCGCGGACGTCTGAGGAGGCGGAAGAAAAATGGGGTGAAATAAAACGGGTAAGTATTATTGGGTTAAATCGAATTGTGGGATGAAATTGGTGAAAAAATTTGAAAAAGGAGAGAACTTGTAAATGGTTTCGCCATTTTGAGGAAATCAATTTAACGAATTTGGGGATTTTTGTTTGAATGGATCGGTTGATGTTGTGATAAGTCCATTTATTTCGTGTTTTTATGGGCATTTTATCCTCTATAAATGTCCTTTTTAGTGTGTTTTGAGTCGAAAAGAACCAGGTTGCGGTCAAAGGGCATTCCAAGAGTCGAGTCTGGCGGAAGGGGCATTTTATGCCCAGTTATTCACGTATATCTCACACATATGTTCATTAGAGGCACAGGGGACTTCTTCAGTATCCATCCCACATTCGGTCGGTGAAGTGGGCATATCAGATACGGATGGAGCTGACAGATGATGCCGTGCCCACAGTACTCGCACAGACTCGACCACAGGGCAGAATGGGCATTTCCGTGAAACTCGGGATTCAGTTGAAAGGAGAACTGGTGGAAGGAGAGCTACATATCCGCAGGAGAGTTGGAGCTAAGCTGGACTCCTGGAAGGTGTTGCAACAAAAGGATAAGCTCAAGACGAGGAGATAAGCTCAATCTGAGGAGATAAGAGCAATCCCTAAAAAATAGGGATTTGTTGAAGATGAAGCTTATCCAGTCAAAGCTAGCGAGGGCACACCGTTCCGGATTTTCAGCAGAAGACCCCCACCTGTGGGGGAAACTCTACTCGGAAATGTAATTATTTAAACAAGTTTAGTTTCTGGAAAAAGAAGCTTTTAGACACTCTGAAACATTTTTACAGTTTACATTTCTGCATTTTAATTTCCGTACGCTGCTTAGGCAGCCAAACAATCCGAAAGGTCTTAAACCTTCGGGACTTAGGTTATGTTCATGTTCATCGACGTTGGAGTTGAGTTTTTGCTTAATTAATTCAGTAAGTTCTTGTTTATTTTTATGTCTTTAAATTCTGCAGTTTTAATTATGTCTAGCCTTCTCGGCTAGATCTTTAATTCTGGCGTTTGAATGATGAAATTGGATTAAGCATAAATCTGGACTCGTGAGGCCAAAATGGGCATAGTAATGCATGATTAGTTTCCGTTAATTCTTGTGCCTTGTTCCACGTGAGTGTGTGTCTGAAGTGCCCAATGTGGCTGATCACTCGTTAGGTAAAGAGGGCACACCACTATTAATTGAATTGGCGAATCGTGACTGTGTGTCGGTTCATATAGTAATAAGGGAATTAATGGGGTGTTGTGGGCACAAGAGGAATCAGTTGAACACAACAGATCTGGGTCCGTCTAGGGCACACTGCTGCTTGTTTGCTTACATATCTTAGAGGAATCGGGAGGTGGGTAACTGGTTAGGGGTTTAATCGAAGAGGAATCACTTTTAAACCTAAAATGAAAGGATGGATGAGGAGACGCAGAGAGGAATCCGGTCACCATAACTAGATGACCTATCATGTATGAAAATCGGTGTGCCCATGATCGAGTTGTTTTATGTTTAAATCAAGTTCTAATTCAAATGCCAGAACCTTTTGTTATTTGATATCTTCTTTAGTTTATTTCGCAGATTTAAATTCAGTATAGTGACAACACCAAAACCCCCTTTGTGATTGGTTACTTGAAGATAGAATCGCAACAGCTCTCTATGGGATCGACCCGTACTCATTGGCTAGCTACGCTCGCTGTGGGCACATGAGTTTACAAATATATTTTTGAGCGCGAAACGACCGCGCGTCAAAATTGGCGCCGTTGCCGGGGAGCTGGTTTCTAGTGATTTTATCTTCCACAATTGGTGAGCCTGGAAGTTGATGCCCAGGGGCTCTTCAGAGGAGACTCTATTGTACGATCCGGAGATAGAGAAGACTTCGAGGAAAAACAGGGCAGCAGTGAAGAGGGCACGCCAAGCAGCAAATAGACCTCGTGAGCCCACACCACCACCAGAAGATCAAGAAGATCAAGGAGACGAAGGGCACGAGGAGGAAAGACAGTTTGAGAACGGCCACAACATCAACATGGCCGTAAATGGAAATGCCGCGAATGGTAATGCGGATGATAATAGGACTTTAAGGCAGTTGGTTTTCCCGACCAACATGAATCTGCGCCCAATGGGCATTACACTCCCAGCTGTGACTCAGAACTGGGATATTCACGCAAACTTTATCCAGATCTTACCGAAGTTCCACGGAATGCCTGGAGAGGATCCACAAAGGCATTTGCAAGATTTTGAGATGGTTTGCCAAACTCAACCATCCGACCATGGACGAGAAGAGTATGTGCGGTTGGTCTCGTTCCCTTTTACTCTCCAAGATGGGGCACGAGACTGGCTGTACACACTACCCACTGGCGCTGTGACCACATGGAGACAACTTCAACAGAAATTTTTGGAAAAATATTTCCCAGCATCCAGAGTGCAAGAGATGAGAAGAAGAATAGGGAGCCTGAAGATGGGAACTAACGAAAGTTTCTATGACTATTGGGGAAGATTCCAGGCGATGCTGGCGAAATGCCCACAACACCAGATTACTGAACACGATTTAATTCAGTATTTCGTCGGAGGATTGAGACCACATGAGAGGACGATCGTGAATGCCTCATGTGGAGGATCCATTTTGAACAAACAGCCTGTTGAAGCATTCAGAATTCTTACAGAGATGGCTGAAGACAACCGAGACTTCGGTGGAGAGGGCATTCGGGTTGTAAGTAAAACAGAAAGGGCACCGGACCAGGACAGCAGGATTGATAGATTGTGCGACAAGATCGAAAAAATCTTGTCCGGTGCAAGCATGGCAAGGAAGCCCAGACCTTGTGGGGTATGTAAAAGCATATCTCATTTCACGGATGAATGCCCTACTCTACAAGATGAAATGGAAGAAGTGAACGTTGTTGGTGGCCAGAATGGGCATTCCAGAAGATATGATACCCATTCCCAGACTTATAATCCTGGCTGGAGAGACCATGAAAATTTTAGATGGAGAAGACCAGAGGATGGGCATCTTGCACGCCCATTGCCACCACCAGAGGAGAAAAGGAAGCCAAGTAGGCTGGAAGATCTTGTGTTTGCTATGGCTGAGGAGAACGAGAAGTTTAAGCAAGAGACTCGAGCTGGTCTCTCGCACATGAGCAAGCAAATCAATCAGCTAGCTCAAGCCATGCACAAGATGGAGGAGAAAAATGGGAAGCTGCCTTCCCAGGTCGAGAATCCAAGAGAACAAGTGAATGCAGTAGCATTGAGGAGTGGAAAAGAGCTCCCGGAGATGGTCATGCCAAGGGAAGAGAAGGACGATGTGCCCTTGGAGGAAGAAGTGGAAGAAATTCCCACAGAAGACAAGGCACAAGAAGCTGAGCAGACTGATGCTGTGCCCATCCCGGAAGAGAAGCAGCCTGCCAAAGTGCCCATTCCAGAAAGACGGAAACCTCCCTTCCCAGGGAGATTGGCACAAAATAGGAAAGAAGAGGAAACCAGGGAGATGCTAAAAGTATTCAGCAAGGTGGAGATCAACATTCCACTGATCGAGGCAATCAAACAAGTGCCACGGTATGCCCGGTTTCTAAAAGAACTCTGCACCAGAAAGGTGCGCTTCAATGACGATGCAAGGTTCCTAGTTGGGGAGAATGTATCGGCTGTAATATAGAGGAAGTTACCCAAAAAGTGTGATGATCCAGGGATGTTCATGATTCCTTGCATCATAGGGAACAAGAAAGTTGAAAAGGCCATGCTGGATTTGGGAGCATCAATCAATGTAATGCCCCTGTCGGTGTTCAAGGAATTGAAGATTGGACCTTTGAAGGAGACCCGTGTGGTCATTCAGTTAGCTGACCGATCTAATGTGTATCCAGAAGGCCTCATTGAAGATGTATTGGTTAAGGTGGACGAGCTTATTTTCCCAGCAGATTTTTATGTGCTTGATATGGGCACAGCGACTTCAAAATCTTCAGTTTTGTTGCTGGGAAGGCCTTTCATGAAGACAGCTCGAACCAAAATTGATGTGGACAAGGGCACACTGACGTGTGAATTTGATGGGGAGAAGGTGACGTTCAACATTTTTGAAGCCATGAAGCACCCCCCGGATACAGAAAATTGTAATTTTGTTAACACATTTTCTTCCCCGAACCGTTCTACTTTATCCATGGTGAGCAACAGAGAACCACTGGAGTGGGCATTGTGGGATGGACTGAATGACTAGGATGCCCTGGACGAAGATGATGACATAAGGGATGGAATTATGATGCTGTATTCATTAGAAGAAATGCCACACGGATGTGTGGACTATGGTGTGCCCATTCGGAGAAATGATGACAAGCTGATGCCTTCTATTATCAAAGCGCCCACGCTGGAGTTGAAGGCATTACCAAGGCATTTGAAGTATGCCTACTTGGGAGATAATGAGACACTCCCTGTAATCATAAGTGCGGGGTTGAATCAAGCTGATGAGGATCGCCTTTTGAGATTGTTGAGGCTGTACAAAGAGGCACTCGGATGGACTTTGGCAGATATAAAGGGCATTAGCCCAGCGGTTTGCATGCACAAAATATTGTTGGAAGATGATGCAAAACCTGTTCGTGATCCACAAAGAAAGCTAAATCCGGTAATGAAGGATGTAGTGCTAAAAGAAATAATTAAACTTCTGGACCAAGACATTATATACCCAATTTCAGACAGCAAGTGGGTCAGTCCAATCCATGTTGTGCCCAAGAAGTCGGGCATTCAAGTTGTGAAAAATGAGAAAGGAGAGCTTGTGCCCACACGACTGCAAACTGGCTGGAGAGTTTGCATCGACTACCGGAAGCTGAACACGGTCACGCGGAAGGATCATTTCCCACTTCCGTTCATTGACCAGATGCTGGAAAGACTCGCAGGAAACAAGTTCTTTTGTTTCTTGGACGGATATTCTGGATACATGCAGATTGCAGTAAGTCAAGAGGACCAGGAGAAAACAACATTCACGTGCCCATTCGGCACATTTACCTATCGCAGAATGCCCTTTGGCCTCTGCAATGCTCCTGGCACGTTTCAGCGATGTATGATGAGCATATTCTCTGATTTGCTCGAGAACTGCATTGAAGTATTCATGGATGACTTCACAGTGTATGGGAGCTGCTTTGATCGATGTTTAGATAATCTGGAAAAGGTGTTGCAGCGGTGTGTGGACAAATGCCTGGTGCTGAATTATGAAAAATGTCATTTCATGGTCAGAGAGGGCATTGTACTGGGACATGTGATTTCTGAGAGGGGCATTGAGGTTGATAAAGCCAAAGTGGACATAATTGAGAAATTGCCATATCCCACTTCGGTAAAACAAGTGAGAGAATTCTTGGGGCACGCTGGTTTCTACAGGAGGTTCATAAAGGATTTTGCAAAAATTGCCCAGCCTATTACTCACTTATTACAGCAAGATGTTCCTTTTGAATTCGATGAAGAGTGTAAGAAGGCATTCAATTTTCTGAAGAAGCAACTGGTCACGGCACCAGTCATTCAACCACCAGATTGGGGAATGCCCTTTGAGATTATGTGTGACGCCAGTGGCTATGCTATGGGCGCTGTACTGGGTCAGAAGAGAGGAAAAGAAAGCCATGTAATTTACTATGCCTCCAAAACTCTGAATGGGGCACAGTGTAATTACACCACTGCTGAAAAGGAGCTATTGGCAGTAGTGTTTGCATTTGAGAAGTTTCGATCTTATCTCTTGGGAGCAAAGAGCATTGTCTATACAGATCATGGTGCACTGAGGCACTTGATGG
The DNA here is from genome assembly GCA_026008535.1 of Perilla frutescens. Taxonomy (NCBI): domain Eukaryota; kingdom Viridiplantae; phylum Streptophyta; class Magnoliopsida; order Lamiales; family Lamiaceae; genus Perilla; species Perilla frutescens. The sequence goes on along the minus strand of BRKX01000007.1, from coordinate 16,277,403 downwards.
CCAAGAAGGAGACGAAACCAAGACTAATTAGGTGGATCCTGCTTTTACAAGAGTTTGATGTCGAGATAAAAGATAAGAGTGGGGCACAGAACTTGGTAGCTGATCATCTGAGCCGGGTGCTGAATGAGAAAGGCGACGAAATGCCCATTGCCGATCATTTTCCTGATGAGCATTTATATTCAGCAAGGGGCACACTAGCACCCTGGTATGCAGACATAGTGAACTACCTCGAGTCTGGAGAAATGCCTATTGGGTACTCAAGGTACCAGAAAAATAAACTAAGGTATGAGAGCAGGTTCTATGCATGGGATTGCCCCACTCTATGGAGGAGATGCGCTGATCAAATCATTAGAAGATGTGTCCCTGATGAGGAGATAAATGAAATTCTTAAGCATTGTCACAGTTATGCTTGCGGAGGGCATTTCGGACCAAACCGAACAGCAAGGAGAATTTTGGATTGTGGGTTCTTTTGGCCCACAATATTCAAGGATGCCCATAACATCTGCAGAAAGTGTGATCAGTGCCAGAGAGTAGGGAACATCACAAGAAGAAATGAAATGCCCATGACACCAATCATGCCAGTGGAGATTTTCGATATTTGGGGAATGGATTTTATGGGACCCTTTCCAAATTCAAGGGGGAACCAATACATTATCCTGGCAGTTGATTATGTGTCCAAATGGGTAGAAGCAAAGGCTACTCCTACCAATGATGCAAGAGTAGTAGCCGCATTTCTGAAATCCCACATTTTCAGTCGGTTTGGTGTGCCCAGGTCCATCATCAGTGATCAAGGGACCCATTTTTGCAACCAAACGCTGGAAAGATTGTTGAAAAAGTATGGGGTTCACCATAGGATAACCACACCTTACCATCCTCAAGGAAATGGCCAAGCTGAAGTCTCAAATCGAGAAATTAAAGCCATTCTGGGAAAGGTTGTGGCTCCGAACCGAAAAGATTGGAGTGTTCATCTGGAAGATGCCCTGTGGGCATACCGAACTGCATTCAAGACTCCAATTGGGATGTTCCCATACAGGATGTTATTTGGGAAGTGTTGCCATCTGCCAGTCGAGTTGGAACACAAAGCATGATGGGCACTTCAAAAGCTGAATATGGATCCTGACGCCGCTGGGCATTTCAGGAAATTTCAAATTCAAGAGCTGGAAGAGATGAGAATGGAGGCCTATGATAATTCAGTGCTGTACAAGGAAAAAATGAAAAGGCTCCATGATCAAGTAATTCGGAGAAAGAAATTCATCCCAGGACAGAAGGTACTTTTGTACCACTCAAGGTTCAAGCTTATGGGAGGAGGACTGAGGACCAAGTGGGTTGGTCCATTTGAAGTATATGCAGAATGCCCAAATGGGGCAATTGAGCTGATAAATCTCGATACTGGAGGGCGCTTCAAAGTGAATGGCCACCGTGTGAAAGCTTACCTGGGGCATTTTGATAAAGATGTCACAGTGATTTGGCTCATGGAGCCCACTTACGCCTGATCTGGGGTGATGTCGTGCCCACGACAATAACTGGGGCGCTACTGGGAGGCAACCCAGGTGTTTTCTTGTCTTAATCCGTTTTTATTTATTTTTAATAAGTTTTCCAGTTAATTAAACTAGTTTAGGGAGCAATTTTACGTCTGTTTTGGATAAGCATGGTGTTTGCAGGTTTAGATAAGGAGAGAGAAAGATGAAGATAAAATAAATCCCTTAAAAATAGGGATTCTGAAGTGAGGCACTCTGGAGAGATAGAGTTTGTTCCGATTTTTCAGGGGATAAGGCTTATCCATTAGCACGGGGCATACTGATCCGAGAGACTCCTAAGGAATTTGAAGAGTCACAAGTCAAATCATGAATAGTAATCCCTTAATATAAAAGTCTTACCCCACAAAATCTCTACTATCACTTTCACTCGCCTTCTACAAAAATTCAGATACTTCTCTTTCGATTTTTTCTGAAACCCTAATTTCTGAAAACCTTCCAAAATCCAACAATGGCGAAGACGAGAGGTAAGAAGGTCGCTCCAAAAGCTGGACCTAAGGCACGCCTGGACTTCGAGACCCCCGCTGTCTCTGAAGAGCCCTCTCCAACGAAAGTCGTGAAGAAACCCTCTGCGAAACCTAAGGGAAAAGCTGCGTCTGAAGCAGCCGCTTCGAGTAAACTTCCCAAGGAGACCCCACCGGAACAGGAGCCTACACCTGAAGTCGAGGCGACAGAAGAGAGCTCCGCTACTCCAACTCCAACGGAGCAGCAAGATGATGAGGCGACTGCAGATGGCATGCAGGAGGAAGAAGCAACTGAAGAGCCTGCGCCAAAGCTTAAAAAAGGGACTGAAAAGAAGAAGGCTAAGAAGCCCGTTAAGGTTCCGACTCCTGTGCCGTCGGTGGAGATCGAAGATTTGGAAGATGAAGAAGAAGGAGAGGAAGTAGAAGGGAGAGTAGAAGATGAAGGAGACAAAGATAGTGAGTTAGACAAATATCTGACTGAGATTGAAGACATTGAGGCTGAGCCCCAACCGGAGAAGGTACCCTTGTTTGAAGAGGAGGAAGAGGCGCCCGCTGACATCAAGAAGCGGGCACTGGAGAAAGCAAAGGGAAAAAGAAAAGTTGGAGAGCCCGTCCCAGAGCCAACCGAGCCAGAAGCATCCCAGCAAGGGGATACTGACGAAGAAAAGGAGCAGCAGGAGCCCAGTGTGCCCTCCCAAATGCAAGCAGGCTCTGAAGAGCCCTCGGAGGACTCCTCACCTAAGCGAAGGGTGGGGAAATCTGTTGGAATGAAAGCCAGAGCGAAGCTGGCTGGAGAGGCCTCTTCGCAGAAGAGGAAAGCTGAAGAGGGCATTTCAGCCCCTGTGCCTAAAAGAGGCAGAGGGGTGGGGAGCCCCACACCGAGTAAGCCCAGCAGCGGCCCGCCACCAGTCAGGGGCATCATCAACTCAAAAGGAGTCCACCGTGAGACGCTTGCAGCTCTTGGTATAGAGCAGGAGGTAAGGGATTTATTTTCTGCAATTGGTTGGGAATGCTTCTTAGATATGGAGTGTGTTATTTTTCCGTCGTTGTCTCGTGATTTTGTCCAGAATTTAAAAATTAAAGCTGTGAACAAGCCTGCTACTTCCACTAGGGTTTTAACTTTTAAACTAATGGGTAGGAATTATTCTGTGTCTGCTGATGACTTGAATATGTTACTGGGCATCGTGACATACTTGGACCTCCAGGAGGAGGAGTATGTCGATGCCGTGACTGTAGTGCCCGACTCTGCAGAAGGAGTCGACGCAAAATGGATAGATATTGGGGATGGATCTGTTTTTCAAAGCGGATCCACAAAAGGATATTGCTTAAATAATGATGCTTTGAGATTCTGCCATAGGGTGTTGGCCTACAATTTTTTCGGCCGTAAGGATAGCTCTAATTCAATAACCAATCAGGAGCTATTTATTTTATGGTGCATGGTTCATAAAATTAAAATCATCTTTGGTTCTGTGGCCATTGCACATTTTCGGGAAATTAAAACACACCCTAGGCATCGTATCTCTTGTGCCCAATTGATCACCCAGATTGCGGTTAGATATAGGCTCCTTGATTTGCAAGATACTGATTTGACCCCCCTTCCCCGTGAGTATTTTGATCTTAACTGCCTGAGGAGAATGCAAGATGTGGTTGACGATGAGGATGGAAAGCCTGCTTTCTTTGTGCCGGGGGCAGACCCTTCGAGCATGCTTTTAGCTATTGCAGGTACATCGAAGAAACCACCAGCAGGGAAGGCACCGCAGAGGGAGCACCCAGTCGCAGTGATCACAAGGCGACTTGAGTTGATAGAGAATGCCCAGTTCCAAACCAATGAAAAGCTGACCCGAATCGAAGCAGCCCTGAAGGCCTATTTCAAGCATGTTGGGTTCTCCTACCCAACACCTGCAACCGATTGACCTGGTTCTTTCTGTCCTTTAGATTAGGTTTTGTTTTGTTTTGTTTTTGTTGTTCTTTTATTTTCTTTGTTTTTGTTGTTTGAGTCTGTGTCCACACTTTGCAAGTTGCAAAGTGTGTAGGTGGGTAGTTGAGTCAAAGCATGCTATTCTGTGAGTCTGTGTGGGCATTTCACGTAATGATCCAACTTTAATTGCTTTACAGAAAAATCAGCATGCCCAATTAAGATAGGGATGACGAACGAGTTTTAGCATGCCCTGTGAGACTTGAGCCTATATGCTGTATGCTTCAGTTTACAGTTTTCTTTCATTCATGAGTGTGAATAATTCTGTGCTTATGATGTTCTAGAATTTGCCTCTGTTCTGTGTTTAATTCTAGGAATTATTGATGCATATGTAAATGAGATAGGCCATGTTTTGCTGAGCCACTGAAATAAAATAACTCCCACCAAAGACATAGCCCTTGCAGCCCCTTTGAGCCTATAAAATGCCCTGGTAAATTTTGTTCTGGGATGGTTATACTTAACCAGGGCATTATAAAACCTGAAAAGAAAATGGGGCAGGAGAGCTGTTTCTGGGAAGGCATAAATATGAAAGGGCCAGGAAAGAGATTGGGGAAGAATAAAATAAAAAAGAAAAAGAAAAAAAGAAAAAGTGATTAGAAAAAGAAAAAAAAGTCTGAATAAAACTCCCCCGAGTCTTAAGTGCTCAGAATGCCCAATATAGAAAATTTCAGTGCCTGAACAGGGCACAGGAGGGTAGTGAATAGAAAGGAGCTGGGGAGGGGTCGGTACAATCAATAAAAACCCCTCCCACTTAAAATGCCCAACTGTAACCTAAAAAGCCCTATTGATACTAATGCATCATGGTTTCTAGAGAATGAACAGCAGAACTTTGGCAAACTTATGGGACGAATTTGTATAGAATTACAGCCGAAATGAGAGTATACACTGAGTGAAGAGAGTCTGTGAGGAACACCAAGCTAAAACTCATTTTTGACCTATTTTAGGTATGCTGAAACTTTGCATTTTTGTTGGATTATTTCTGATGTGCCCACACTGAGTAATAGTTTGCATGCTTGTGTCTTGAGTCTGTTTCTTTTCTCCTTTCTTTTCTTTTATTTTTCTGGATGCGTTGCACCCCATGCTTGAGGACAATCATGCTTAAAGTGTGTGGGTGTGATAAGTCCATTTATTTCGTGTTTTTATGGGCATTTTATCATCTATAAATGTCCTTTTTAGTGTGTTTTGAGTCGAAAAGAACCAGGTTGCGGTCAAAGGGCATTCCAAGAGTCGAGTCTGGCGGAAGGGGCATTTTATGCTCAGTTATTCACGTATATCTCACACATATGTTCAATAGAGGCACAGGGGACTTCTTCAGTATCCATCCCACATTCGGTCGGTGAAGTGGGCATATCAGATACGGATGGAGCTGACAGATGATGTCGTGCCCACAGTACTCGCACAGACTCGACCACAGGGCAGAATGGGCATTCCCGTGAAACTCGGGATTCAGTTGAAAGGAGAACTGGTGGAAGGAGAGCTACATATCCGCAGGAGAGTTGGAGCTAAGCTGGACTCCTGGAAGGTGTTGCAACAAAAGGATAAGCTCAAGACGAGGAGATAAGCTCAATCTGAGGAGATAAGAGCAATCCCTAAAAAATAGGGATTTGTTGAAGATGAAGCTTATCCAGTCAAAGCTAGCGAGGGCACACCGTTCCGGATTTTCAGCAGAAGACCCCCGCCTGTGGGGGAAACTCTACTCGGAAATGTAATTATTTAAACAAGTTTAGTTTCTGGAAAAAGAAGCTTTTAGACACTCTGAAACATTTTTACAGTTTACATTTCTGCATTTTAATTTCCGTACGCTGCTTAGGCAGCCAAACAATCCGAAAGGTCTTAAACCTTCAGGACTTAGGTTATGTTCATGTTCATCGACGTTGGAGTCGAGTTTTTACTTAATTAATTCAGTAAGTTCTTGTTTATTTTTATGTCTTTAAATTCTGCAGTTTTAATTATGTCTAGCCTTCTCGGCTAGATCTTTAATTCTGGCGTTTGAATGATGAAATTGGATTAAGCATAAATCTGGACTCGTGAGGCCAAAATGGGCATAGTAATGCATGATTAGTTTCCGTTAATTCTTGTGCCTTGTTCCACGTGAGTGTGTGTCTGAAGTGCCCAATGTGGCTGATCACTCGTTAGGTAAAGAGGGCACACCACTATTAATTGAATTGGCGAATCGTGACTGTGTGTCGGTTCATATAGTAATAAGGGAATTAATGGGGTGTTGTGGGCACAAGAGGAATCAGTTGAACACAACAGATCTGGGTCCGTCTAGGGCACACTGCTGCTTGTTTGCTTACATCTCTTAGAGGAATCGGGAGGTGGGTAACTGGTTAGGGGTTTAATCGAAGAGGAATCACTTTTAAACCTAAAATGAAAGGATGGATGAGGAGACGCAGAGAGGAATCCGGTCACCATAACTAGATGACCTATCATGTATGAAAATCGGTGTGCCCATGATCGAGTTGTTTTATGTTTAAATCAAGTTCTAATTCAAATGCCAGAACCTTTTATTATTTGATATCTTCTTTAGTTTATTTCGCAGATTTAAATTCAGTATAGTGACAACACCAAAACCCCCCTTGTGATTGGTTACTTGAAGATAGAATCGCAACAGCTCTCTGTGGGATCGACCCGTACTCATTGGCTAGCTACGCTCGCTGTGGGCACATGAGTTTACAAATATATTTTTGAGCGCGAAACGACCGCGCGTCAATGTTGCTGATTGTTAATCTATTAATTTTCTATTTTCGGTTGAAAATTTGAACATTAAAGGATAATTGTGAATGCATATTTAGTGATTTTCTGTTTTAATAGATTCGTGGGTTTTTCTATGAAGTCCAATAATGATGTGAAAATTGTGTTTTATATGTGTTTTTATTGGGGATTAATGTGTGGTAGGTTTATTTTGGCGTGATAAAACATCCAATATGTTTGTAAAGTGTCATGCATTTCGTTAATGGGAGTCGTATAAGTAGTTACAGTAGAAGCTTGAAATATTACAAAATGAATGGGTTGTTGATTATGTTCAATTGTACATGTGATTGTGCACACATGCTCAGACACTAATTTTAAATATGTTTCTATGTTTTGCTCTCAATGTGAAATTTGAATGCTACCGAAGACATATGTTTACGCTAGTTATAAATATTTTTGTATGTTTTATTATGAATTTGAAGTTTGAATGCTACGTAAGAAATGTTTTCGACTTTCAGGCACTTCAAAGGTTGTGGGGAACGACTTTGATTCCAAGGAGGAGATGCATGAGCATAATCAAAATGATGACACAACAGAGCACACGAAGGAAAATAGGTCTAAATTTAAACACGACAAAAGAAGAGGTATTGATGCTATCTAGCATATTATAAGTAGCATTGCATCAAGTTATAAGAAGCATTGTAGTAAGTTATAAGTAGCATATTATAAGTAGCATTGCATTAAGTTATAAGAAGCATTGCAGTAAGTTATAAGTAGCATATTATAAGTAGCATTGCATTTAGTTATAAGAAACATTGCAGTAACTTATAAGTAGCATTTAATGTTTACATTTAATTTAATACAGCTGAATCGCATGTGGAAGATGAGGCCATGGTTCCATCAAAGAAGAAGAAAAGAGGTAAAGCTTTAGTGCATGCTATTTATGACTACATCTAGTACTTTTTTAAAGTAAGTTCATGATGCTTTTAATTCTTTCCTAACACTGTTAAGGATGTTGCTGCAGCATCAAGAGAGTCCATCCTCGAAATTTCAGATGATGATATCTCAATACCCGAGGAGGGAGATGGCTCAGGTGTACCCACGTATCCAAAGCTAAGCAGCCGAGCATGTCCAAAACTGATTTTCCAAGCAAACGAGAAGTACACAATAGGCCAACGCAAAGTCATTAAGGACATGGGATTCTAGCATATCTTGCATATGAAAGTGGAGAAAGTCCCTACACATCTAGCGGATGGGTTGAAAGTGAAGTCCACAATAGTAAAATCATACTTGACGAGACTAGACATGACTTGGAGGGATACCGAAAATAAAAATGATTGTGGTGTGTATGTTGTGCGGCAGATTGACGTCCATGGGTCAATCCAAGTGCATTTCATTATGTGTTTATGATGTGCAAGCACATGAATTCCTCAGATTCACGGATTTGAGTATGAGTTTGATAATGACTCGCATCGCACTTGTTAATGCTTTGTATTTATATTGATAATGCTTTATATAATGTATGCTACTAATACATACTTTTGGTATCATTTTGCATTTTAGAAACTAATCCTTAGTTGATGCTTGTTATTGACCAGTTAAATGCTTCATATGAGAAACTGTATTGCTTCGAAACTAACATGAGTCTCCCATCTAATAACATTCTAAATTTCGATGAATAGTATATTTAAATGCTTTCTATAACGTGAATTAATACTGGACACTTGACAAAACAATCAAATGCAACATTAATACTAAGCATTCGATAAATCAATCAAAATGAAACGTGAGTTGACAAGTACACAAACAACCGAAACTTATGAATATCTGTGCTATTAAGTGTTTAAGTTGGTAAAAATAACGTGTGAGTTATTGCTTTGAATTAGGCTTGTTGATGCTACCTATGCATACCTCTGGCGCTTTTACCCGATTAAATTTGATATACTACTCATGTACATCTTTAATGTTATTTAAGCATATCTGTTATGCTATATATGTATATCATCGATGCTACTTATGATTGTCTGCAATGCTGTAAATGATTAGTTCATGTTACAGTGAGAGAGATGTAAATACAGTGCTTCGTTCAATTCAGAATAATGCTTCGTAAGTAACATAAATATATTCATATACCGTGGTTGGTGCTTCGTAAACATATTCATTTGCATAGGATTATGTGAATGCTACAGTTAGTGCTACGTATTCATCCAATAAATGCTTCGTAATATCAACCAACCTAAATCAAAGAATTGTAATGTACCACAAATAATGTACCCAAAGAAAAAAATAGAATACCCTAACTGTACCATACAAAACATCACAAGAAAAACTATGTAAAATAGAAACAAAACTAAACACAAAATGAAACATTGATAAAAAAAAACTAAACATAAATCATTTTTTGCATGGACAATTCCTAGCATCATGGTGGCATTTTTTACCGCAAGCATTGAAATAATGTAACGAAAAAAATTGGAATACCCCAACTGTACCATACAAAAGAGCACGAAAAAATATAAGTAAACTAAAAACAAAACTAAGCAAAACATGGAACAAGAAAAAAAAACATCTTGACTAGAGTAAATCAGCCCTGGAAAAAAACCCGCAAAATAATCAATGCTATATAAACGTACTGTTAATGCTTCCTACAATAGACAAACATGCTACACTAATACAAAATACTGCCTAGAATCGCCATAGTCGAGCCGCTGCCCAGAATCGTCATGTGAGTGCCGCACAACAACCTCCTTCGCCGCTAGAATCGTTGTGTGAGTGACTCATCATCGCCATCATCGATCTCTGAGTTGGAAGAAGAAGAAGGAGAAGAAGAATGAGAAGGAGAAGAAACCGTCTGTACAAATCGTGTGAGTGCCGCGTCGTGGCCATCGTTGATCTATGAGTTGGAAGAAGAAGAAGAAAAAGAAGAAGAAGAAGAAGAAGAAGAGGAAGAAGAAGAAGAAGAAGAAACCGTAAACTAAACATTTTTTTCAGATTCATAAAAAAAACCGTACAAATCAATGGAGATATTAACTTGCCACAATTAAAATCGTTTAATTAGGGAAGTTAAGATTTGCACAGATATAGGACTCTACAGGATTTTTATTAATTTACATTATTAACCTTATCACTTAATTTAAATGAAAAAAATCGAAAAAAAAACTACTTAAAATAAATAATCTTATCCGTCCATTTGATCAGATCCAATGGATGAAAATCGTCCCTACTTTTCACACCAAGTGGTTGTCCCTATTTGATTCATATCCTCTATATATATATATATATATATATATATATATATATATATATATATATATTTGTGGTACATTTTACACAATAGTGACAACCAATAGATATTAATTAATAAATTAATGATGAGAACAACAATATATCTAAGTAATAACGTATTTGTTGATATTAACTTAATTTGGATCATAAGCATAGAAGTTCATATAGTTTAGGATATATTTAAAGATTACTAATCTGAATGAGATTTATAAAATTGATGCATTTTTATCACTGCAATTCAGAAAAAAATGGCAATATATATATATATATATATATATATATATATATATATATAATGGGTGTACCTTTTATATAACTTGAATATATAGGAGCCTAAGATATAAAAAAATGAATATATCTCTAAATTTTATTATTTTCAATAACTAATATTAGCAAGAACACATTAAGTACAGATACAAATTAAATTTCTGTGATTATTTACCCCCTCTCTAATCACTAATATAATCTGTTTGGGACAAATAATTTATACGCTACATTTACGAAATTCACCATAATCTTAAAAAAAATATTATTTTTACTTTATACAACCACATTTTTTCTCCATTTTTAACCAATTTTTTTTAAAAAAATAAATTTAACCAATTAAAAGAAAAGAAAAGCAAAAACATATATATTGAAATATTGACTGTGTAGAAAGACAAAATAGATTTGTGTTCACATACATGATAATTATATAAGAAAAAAAAAAAAGATCTTTGCTTTTTTTTAGAATATTTTAACGATCCTTGGGTTGGACAAATTATCCAAAGAGGATTGTTTAAAACTCACAAAATCTTTAGTATTTCTAATAATATTAAATATTAATTACAAACTTGGCTTCTTGAGCGCGCCCAAACGGTGAGGACATCTATCTATTAAACAGGAGATATTTGTAATTTGAGACCCACGGTACTCCCATTCTCCTTAACTAAAAATATAATAATAATAATAATAATAATAATAATAATAATAATAATAATAATAAATTTTGATAGAATATTTGCAAGAAGTAGGCATATATATATATATATAGTATCAAAATAGATCATCAAAAATAAAATCATTCTACAGTTAGTTTAAATTTGCAATTTGTACTTTTTTTTTGTTGATCTAACATTTTTGTTATCATAATTTAGTATGTAATAGATATACTGCATTTATTGTAGAGTATTTCATTAGATATAACTACATATAAATACAAAACAAATGAAATAATTAAATACAAAATAAATGAAGAGTGTCTTTTACAGTTAAATACTTTAGTTATTCTATTTTTCTACACTTATAATTAATCAAATATAAAATAATTCATAAATTGATCATCATTGAATTTAAGAAATGATTGAAAATAATAAACATTATGATAAAAATAAAATAAAATGTAAAATAAACTTATAAAAATTTATTTGTTAAAAGTTCAAGTAATAGATATACTGCATTTATTGTAGAGTATTTCATTTGACACAACTACATACACATACTGATTCAATTAAATTCTAAATATTTATTATACATTTTTGGAAAATAAATACAAAACAATTCATAAATTGTTCATCATTTAACTTAAGAAATTATTAAAATAATAAACATTATGATAAAAATAAAATAAAATGAAAAATACACTTATTAAGATTTATTTATTAAAAGCTCAATAATTTTTACACTCGTGATTAAAAATAAAATATATTATTTAAAATCATTAAATCAAGATGATCACCTAGTCAATTTTCTAAATTTGTATCAATTCAAATGCTTTCCTTTTTATATGAAAATTTACGTTCTAATTCACATATGATGAATTGAATTTGTATTTAAAAAGAAATACATACAATATTCAACATAAAATTTAATACTAATATACATTGTAATTTTAATTTCATCTTTTAAAACAATTGATTTGACATATTATAATATTTTTTAATAAAATCACATAAATTACATGCAACACACAACTATTGATTCTAAAATTGTCCAGCTACTTGATTTTCTAATTAGCTAGATCTTTCTAGATCTCATTGTTTCCAGTTAGGTAAAGCAAGTACATATATAGGATCATCGTTAATCCAAATAATATATTTTTTAATAAAAATATAAATATAGCAAACATGAAAGGAAAAAAAAAAGTTAAGTCTCTCTAAACTGAAAAGAAAAAAAAAGCAAATAATATTCTTTTATGATAATCATCTTTCAATGATAGCAAGGTTTCTGATACAAAATAATATTAATCTGAAATCTGCAGCAAGAAAATAAAGCATAATTCATAGGTTACAGAATACAGGGTTGTTATTTAATTATTATAGCTTTAAAAAACAGAATTGGCAAGCTAGGACCCATCATCCTTCATCATCTGTAACGTCACAATCTAACATAACTCCAGGACCCATCATCTCTCATTGTGCAGAAATAAACATTGGGAACACGAGCAAGCCTCCAGTTGTCCCCTTGGCTTCTTCGCTCTTCAACTACTCTTTCTTTAAATTCATTCGGCATCTCGTTCAAAATGAGATATTGAAGATTGGTGGTCAGGTGCTCGATACCTTGTGGCAGCTCCATGAGCAACTTGCAATCATAGATTTCCAGTTCTTCAAGAGAGGGCAGGGAGCCCTTCTCCACTATCACCCATTTCATCCCTCTCATTTCCATTAATGTCAGTTCCTTGAGCTTCTGAAATCCATGAGATTTGAATTTCAATCCTTCGACATTGGCATCACGAATGAGTAGGCGAGTCAGGTTGGGTAAATCCTGAAGGTAAATTAGAGGATCCTCCCTCAATTTGCTCCACCGTAGGTGAAAAGTGGTAAGACCGTGCAGAGATGGAATCCACCGGGGTACTTTCTCTAGGCGCCCACATAGATGAAGCAGTCTTAGAAATGGCAAACCTATGGAAGACAGAGAATAGTCTAGGTCCAGCTTTTCACCTTCTTCAACGGAGTCAATTCTCAATGACCGAAGGCTGGTTAGCTTGGCAATGGAAGAGCAAAGCTCCTTTCCATCTTCACTTCTTAGCTTCGCAATGCTCAATCTCCTGAGTTGTGTTAGCTTCCCTACTTCTCTCACAATCTTAATGTTGCCAACTTCATCTGCATCTACACAACATAGTTTTTGTAGAGACTGCAAATGACTTCCTATGTCATATGGAGCACTAAAACTCTGTATAGTGCCAAACGTAGCCTTGTGTAATCCACCTGGATTGTACTTGTACACTAAGAGATGTCGAAGCTTTTGGAGATTTAGGATTTCTACAGGCAGTTCGGTGACGCTGGTATTTTTGAGATCTAGTGTTTCCAGATTCCGGAGATCTTTTATCCATTTCGGAATCACCTTCACCGACGTGTTTCTCAAGCACAGATGCTTGAGGTGATATAATTTGAAAACTCCATCTGGGATTATTTCAATAGGGGCTCCTCTCAACTCCAGCACCTTCAGAAGTCTGCTTCTATTAACCAACTCTTTGATCATGTCCAACTCTATATCTCCATTGGATGACAACAGCAACAGAGCACGGAGATGCTCAAAATTGTTTGTTTCAACAGAGAAGCTACCAGAATTCTGAATTGCAATGCGTCTGATCTTTTTAGGCCATTGATCATTATCCTCACCGTTATATACAGTTACAATATTATGTTCTCTTGATTTTGAAGTAATATAATCTCGCAGCAGGTCATGAATACGGAATTCCCTCACTCTTCCATCAATATGTTTTTGTGCCACTTGAATTAAACTTCTACTGCAAAGCTCATTCAGGTACTTCTCTGCTACTTCTTCCAAACTTTTATGTCGCTCTGACTGCACAAACCCTTCGGCTATCCACAATCGTGAGATTTTCTCCTTCTCCAGCAAGCTACCTTCTGGAAAGATGCTCAAGTACAAAAAACAATACTTGAGATAGTATGGCAAGTCATTGTAACTCAGAGAGAATAACCTTGATAATCTCACAAGTTCACCGTCTTCTAACTCGTGGCTAAGGCTCCGATTGAACAGTTCCCATTCTTCTGTTCTGTTTTTCTTTGTAGCTAAGAGACCACCGATGACAACAATTGCAAGGGGCAAACCTTCACATCTTTTTAAGATATTTTGAGCAAATTCACCCAAGTAAGGGGGGCATGATGAGTTTCTTGGAAATGCCTTTCTAAAAAATAGCTCCTCAGATTCTTTTTTTGATAATGGCTTCAAATTATACACATGATTCGTCTCACTGCAAGCAACATCGCCTATTTTGTTGTCACGTGTTGTGATGATAAGGCAACCATGGGCACCTTTTCTTGGAAGTGCTAATTTGATAGCTTTCCATGTGTCGAGCTTCCAAACATCATCGAGTACAATTATGTACTTTCTTTCCTTGAGGAACTCCTTGATGAAATTTCTCATATCATCAATGTTCATATCTTGGAGTCCTTGAGGTGGTGATTCCTTGATCTCCTCAGTGAGTTTCTTAATAAGATTCACCAAGAGAAGTTTGACATCCTCTTTGTAGTCAGAAACCACCATCCAAACATGTCGACCAAAATAACTCTTGACCCATACATCATCATACACCTTTTTAGCCAGTGTGGTTTTACCCAATCCGCCTATTCCCACCACTGAAATGACTTCGAGTCCACTATTTTTGGACCGAATCCACCCAATAAGTTGTTTCTTTGGTTTTTCAATCCCTACGACTTCATCGTCCTCCAAGAACAAAGCATCACCTCGACCGTCATACACTTCATGAGCTTCCGGAACTGTAGAGCTCGAGCTTTGATCCATATTGGAATTCATGTTTTTGTATTTCTGCTGACATTCGACAACATGTTCCAATCTGTATTTTATAGTTTTGATTTCAGAATCAATATGGTGTCGAGCTTTCCAATTCTTAATTAAAGAGCCAACTTTATTTAGGCAGCCACTCAATCCATCTCTGCTGCGATGTCGTTGAAATCGGAGCATGTATTGGTCAAGAACATCTTCAAAATCAAAGGAGATTTCTCGGAGCTGACCAACCCATTCTTTGAGGTTTTTATCACTTTCTTCTTTGGAGTCAGCAACTCTGAGGAATTCCCTTATCTGCAACAATTCATCATTTATGGACTGGACTTCAAGCTTGAGTCCTCCCAATAGCTTTCGCTCATCGCGTAGCAACACAGAAAGCTGCTCCAGAAGAAATGATACTGCAGCCTCCGCCATCCTCACTGCTTCAATTCCAACCAAACAAATGAAATCTCCACGTAATAATCAAGCAAATCTATCATATCTGCAGATCCATTCCGTTACTTTTATAACACTGCTGACTTTAAATTAATTTAATACAAGGTTTTCTATTCTGTTTCAAAAATAGAAAGAAACATAAAATGCTTATTTGACCGTTGCTCCAGAAAGTTAAAGTTCAGATGTTTGGACCGATATTTTCTAAAATAATTCAGGTGTGGAATTTCGATGCGTACCTTGAACTGTGTTTCAATGAAGAATACAAAGAGCAGATTAGTTTTCTCAAAGAGATCTGCAGACAATTTTAGTTAGTTAGTGATATTTCAGGAAGTTTACCTTAATCAAAAAGTTTAGATGTGAAGAAGCAGAGACTTCTAATCGAGAAAAAAAAAAGGATGTTAAGGAAGCAGACATAATAAATCAATCTTCCAAACAGATTGCTATACACAATATTGTGTGTGTTATGATAAAAAGAAGAATTAACATACCAACAGCACTAACGATGTACCATTTCGTAAGATCTCAAGCCTAAAATAAAAAAAAAATCAAGAAAGGGTAGTTAAGATTAATTACCTTGGTATAGTGAATGGTCTACAACGTTGAGATCAAACTGATGAAAACCTTGAACAAAAAAAAACCCACAGATTTAAGAGTAGTATATATGTGAGCATGCCTATAACAACACAATAAACAAGAGAAAAACTTACATTAGCACCAAAACCGATCTATGATTCAGATCTAATTAACTGATAAATTTCGAAACAAGGCCACAATGGATTGAACTGTGAAGAGCAGTGCAGTGCGATAGCTAAATAATAGCCACACACATTGCTCGAGGGACCTTCTCTTTCTATCAAAAGTCTCCGTGGACTCCAAAGTCCGGACGAGCAATTATTGAAAGACTATTTGTTTGTTTTTATTTCCAACATTAATTTTCAGTTTTCAGCATTTTTAGTTTGATTTATGAGGTGTATTGATTTTTGAAAAAATGTAATGATTTTATTATGATGAATGATTTAATGTTTAGAGTTATAGGTTTAGAAAATGGAAATATGATTGTTTGATTATATTTTTGAATTTAAATTTGTGGTTGTGATGAAAAGATAAATATTTATGTGGTTATAATGAATTGATGAATATTTAAATAATGGGTCCCACTATAATGATAAGGGATGTCAATCGGGCTAACCCGTTTCGGTTTCGGTCCTATTCGGTTCGGGCCTATTCGGTTAAAATTTTCTTCGGGCTCAAAATCTTCGGCCCTAACCCTAACCCTTCGGTTTTCGGGCTAGCCTGTCGGGCCAACATATTTATGATTTTTTTTCCACGTGTATAAATTATATCTTGATAATTTTCCTAAATAATAATTATCTCTTATTCTTGAAATAAATTAATGCGTGAAAAATAAGATAAAATGAAAAGAACATGACAAATACAAAATTTAATTAAGATCAAACTATATCAAATGAAAGAAAACAAAAATAAATGACATGAAAATGACAATAATGTTCAATCATAATTTATTCTTCCAAAAATAATCATTTTAAACTACACCACAAATCTATTTATAGCTTAATCTTCCATCTAATTTGAAGTACAATCTTCTTCTACTTTAACAATATTTGAAGCCCTTTCAACTTCATGTTTAATTCCATCTTCAAAATATTTATAATTTATTAAAAGAAATAATAATATTATAATATTATAAATTAAATAAATTAAAACATGATAAATTATAATAACTAGTTAGTCTAAAGAAATATAGCCTTAATGATATATATATATATATATATGATTGAATAGATTATATAGGATTGAAAAAAGTGAAAACTGAAATTGAAAATGAGTAAAACAAACGTGTTTTCGATGTTTTGAATAGTAAAAGTGGGAAATTTCCATTTGGAAATATAAACAAACAAGCCCTAAGGCTTTGTTTGGTTACATTTTCAAACAAGAATTTCCATATTTTACTGTTCAATTAACTGAAATTATGTTTGGTAGCTTAATTTTCAACCGACAACTTTTTTTTTTTTACTTTTCATTCCTATGCCTATTGCCTACACATTGCAAACCAGCTAGGATCTAAATATACTATAAGTTTACTAGTTTGAATTTGACAGCTTTTAATATATTCTTAAAATAATTTGTACAACAATTTATGATATTTTAGTGCTTATTGAGGTAGTTTGCATGAATTAGGAGTAAAACTAGAGCAATTAATTATTATTAATTAGAAGCAGAGATCGGTAGGCATTATATTACTTGTTACTAGAACTTATGTAATGTGTGATTTACTGACAGTCCATTGTTTATCTTATCTATGTTGTGTTCAATTTTTTTTTTTAATTAAGAAAATAATGTGTGTATTAATTAGATGATAACATAAATTTTGTGTAATTAGAACAAACAAAAATAAATAAATATTAGGAACTAAATGAAAATTCATGTTAAAAGGGCTTGGACCATTTCAAATGAGATGATTTTATAAATAAAAATATTATATAAATTTTGTAAAATCCACATTATAATTATAAGTGTTTAATGATATGTGTAGTTGTAGTCTCGTAATATTTTTCATTAATTGTAAGAGTTTGATGATATATGTAGTTTCATAAGTGTTGTAGTCTCATAATATTATATTTAAAAAAATATTAAAAAATAAATTAAAAAATTACAAATGTTAAAAGAAATCATTTTAAATTCTTCACTGTGTAGTAATTTGAAAATGAAAAAAATAAAAAAACTAGAACAAACAAAATTAAATCTAACGGCGGAAAAATTATTTTGCTACGATAAAAAAAATAAAAATTAATAAAATAAATGTTTAATGGTTGATTTTTCTGTCTCTAACTTAGCTACAAAAATTTCATTGTTATTATGTTGTTAATATAAAAAAAATAAAATTAAAAAAAAATTCGATGTTTAACAACAGATTTTTCCATTTCTATGTTAGAGATGGAAAAATCATTCATTAAACTGTCGTTAAACATTTTATTCTTAATCCTTCTTATCGAAGAATATAATCTGTCACTAAGTCCATCGTTAAATCACATTTTTCTTGTAGTGCATAATGATGGACTATAATTTTATAGAATTAATAACGCACAAACGGAAAAGAAAAAGGAACTCTAAAATTAACATCGTTGATTATAAAATACTTACTTAATCTTTTCAGGGGAAATTAAGATTTGATATTAATTACATTTTGACCTTTTTAAAAAAAAATATTGATCCATTTTTTTAAAATTAACAAAATAGTGTTCATTTTTTCAATTTGTTTACAAACCTATCAATTTGGTCAATGTTAAAGACCCAAAAATTATACGTAATTGTAATTGATTATATTTTAAGATTTATTGATTGGATGAATTACTTTTACGTGGTTCGGAAAATATAAATATTAAAATATAATCAATTACAAATGATTTTTGTGCTGGAAAAAATTGATTGATTAAATGTTAAATATACAATTTTTTGAAAAAATAGTACTATTTTTTAAATTTTGAAAAAGTGAATTATATTTGGAAAAAAAAAACAAAATGTAAGTAATAGAATGTAATTTACCCATCCTTTTATCCAAAATAATTTAAGAATGGTCTGACAACAGAAACATACCTTAAAGTATGTTTCAGAGTGAAACAGAGAGAGCAAATTCATGAATCTTTTTTTTTTTCCGATCATGATACCCGAGTACAAAGATTTGAAGAAAATAATTCATGAATCATCTCTAATAACAAAGAAATAACAGAGTCATGCCTTAAACTACGTGTAGATGTGGAGAATCAGACATAGTTAATCAATCTTCTCAAGAAAAGAGATAGCTACACAATATTCTTTACTACGATGTCTATGTTTTGATAACAGATTGAATATGAAGTAATTGCACAAATAACAATTTACTAAACAAAAGTATATGATCTTAAGCCTAAAACAACAAAATTATAAAAAAGGGTTAGGAATTAATTACCTTGGTATGATGAAAGATGTATGATGTCCAGGTCAAATCAATAACCTTGCCAAAACAGAAAGAAAAAAATCAGAGATTGAAGACCGGTAGATGAGCATGCATGGCCAGCTAGCTTTAACAAGAGATAAATAAGAGAGATTTACATGGGCGCAATCACTGATCTATGATTCAGATAGAACTTCATAAACTTTGCGAGAACACCACAGATTTATGACTAGTGCAATAATACAAGTCTTCAAAATTTTGGTTCAAAGTCTTTGTTTATTCCCTTTTTCCTCAACTTGATTTCACGTGGAAAAATTAAAAAAATGGCAATGTCAGAACATAACGACGTTATCGGAGTGATGATTAAGGAATAATTTGACAAATAATATTTTGAATTAGTTTACAGCTATACAATACAGATATATTAGTAATTTATAAACTATTCGATTGTCCTATTACTCCTATACTAGTATTTCCCGCGTGCGATGCACGTGAATTATATTTTTTAAAATTTGTAATACTCCCTCAGTTTCAGAATGATCAATGTTTTAACCTTTTAATTTTATTATAAAATATAACTTCATAGGAAGATATGGTATATTTGTCATATTTTTTTAATTTTTAATTTTTCCTATAAACCCTAAAACATCAATCTTTTTGAAATTGAGAAAGTATTCATGTAATACAATATGAAAATAATGATTGTATGATGGACACTATATAACAAAAATATGGATGCTTGGATAGAAGACTTTGCCAAATAAATATAAAAACTAAAAGATACAAATTCTTGCATAATAATTTGTCTTTGATATTCATTCTTCATTGGATTAAGATTGTAGTTTCCCATTATTGTCCTCAATTCACGAAAACATCTTAATTTGAAATGTGTTATAAATTAATTGTTTGATGTACAAAGTATATCATTGATAAAAATAAAGGGAAGGATTAAATAAAATGAGATGATAAAATCATGATGCATTAGTAAGAAGATAAATAAAATAAGTTTTCAATATTGGAATAAACAACAATAAAAAAAAATACAATTTCCTATAGACAATAATAATAATTGCCGCTATGTTTTTAAATATATTAAACATAAATAAACATTTATCTTGAACTATATTATATATTTAATTTAAAATCATAATTTGATGTAAATAATTAAAAATATGTCTATAAATATAAATGCATAAATATAAGAATACATAATAATAAAAACAACTTCAGATAAATTTATACTTTTATAAGATTTCTCAAAAAAATGGAAAGAGGAATAACCACTACTCCTTTAATCAATATAGACGATTTCATGTAATTTTGGAATGGTCTAATAGTGAAAGGTGTATGTTGAGACTAAAGGTCTCAAGTTTAAATGTCATCAACAACGCTAGGTGTTCGTCTGTCGTCATATTTAGTTTCCCAAAAGTGTGATTTGTCTTCCTCCGTGTGATTTACCCATTACGCATCACGATAGCCGATGCGAATTACCCTAGTCATCTAAAAAATATGTGTGTGTGTGTGTGTGTGTGTGTCAAAACATATTGTTTCTTATATTTTTATAAAAATATATAAAAGAGAAAGCAAAAAATAATCAACTCAAAAGAACAATGATCAACTAAAACACTCAAATATAAACTCTATATAGATGAACAAAACTATAATGAACAAAATAGTAGACAAAAAAAAATATATAAAAAATAAACCACCCTATTACGAAAAAAAGTAATATATTGGATAACAATACATAATTGAAAAAGCGGATTCATCATACTCAGTTGTTATCCATAAACCAAAAGTGTGATTTGTCTTCCTCCGTGTGATTTACCCATTACGCATCACGATAGCCAATGCGAATTACCCTAGTCATCTAAAAAATATGTGTGTGTGTGTGTGTGTGTGTGTCAAAACATATTGTTTCTTATATTTTTATAAAAATATATAAAAGAGAAAGCAAAAAATAATCAACTCAAAAGAACAATGATCAACTAAAACACTCAAATATAAACTCTATATAGATGAACAAAACTATAATGAACAAAATAGTAGACAAAAAAATATATATAAAAAATAAACCACCCTATTACAAAAAAAAGTAATATATTGGATAACAATACATAATTGAAAAAGCGGATTCATCATACTCAGTTGTTATCCATAAACCACTCCATCACGGAAACATATTCATAACTGTAAATTTCACATTTATATTAAAAAATTAGTTCGTATTATTGAACCAAGTGCAAATGTGTAGCCATCAACTTCTCTCCGTAGGATGATGATCTTTGTCATTTGATAAGTCAAAACAATGGAACCATGTCATTTTTCCTTCAAAATATAAACTTAATTATTTTCTTTCAAAATCAATCCTGCTAACTGAATCACACAAATATCATATATCTAGAGAGAGAGAATATATATATATATATATATATATATATATAATTTTGATATACCAACGTATAAATTAAAAAAAAAAACAATTTCAATAAACTAAAAAAACACTAAAAAATTATGAAACACATATGAGGTACTTTTTTTAATCGTGAAACAACATCTCTAGTATTGAATTTGATTACTTGTGCGTATAACACACACATATTTGCATGCCATATGCATCTTCAATTCCCAATTGGTGGTGGAAGAGATTTGAAAGAAAATTATGTTTACAACTCACGAATTTATCTTGATTTGAACTTTGGAGGTGAGAGGTGTATTTATATACTACTTGTAATTAGATGTAAATTTATGATAAAAATTGGGTAATTGATAATTGATAACATTTATGAGAAATTGAAATTAGGTTTTCAATGACTTCAATTTACGTGTCATACTTTTGGATGTTTTCATGCAAAATTTCCACTTTTGAAAGAAAGTTGTCATACCTATTTTAGGCACAATTATTGGTCAAAATATCAATTAGACAATTATCATAAAATGTCATTCAGTGATTACTATATATACTGTAATTAGACATAATTATGGCATATTTAACTAATTAAGGATATGACATAATTTTGGGGCACTTAGATGATTTTTGGGCATAATTTATGCCTTATGAAATAACGTGAAGATTTAATGAGATATGTTAATGTTTTGTTGTCTCTGTTTTAGAAAATAAGAGAATTAATTTTTGTATAATTTAATTTATTTATGTTTATAAAAGAAGAGAAGATTTATATGAGAAAGTAAATATAAAAATAAAAAATAGAAGAAAAGGAAGAACAATATTCAATAGCTTTATGTTCGATTTTAAATTTTTTAATGGAAAACTGAAAAATGTCCTAGTTCAATTTTTTCATAAATTTAAATATATACATGATAATTATATGGTGGCAGTAAAATAATTTAAAATTTATTATGCTTATACATATATATATATATTTAATTATATAGATATTGATAAGTTTACAAATAATTAATAAAATTAAATATCATACACAATTAAATTAATATGTATAAAGTAAACTTACTAAAAGTGGAAGGTACATTTTGGCGGGAAAATGGTTCGGTTGCTATTAGTAGGACCATTCCGCTTTTATATATATAAAGATTTCAATTGATTTTCATTTTTAAAAAAAAATCAATTCATTATTAAGTTGTTTGGTTGTGTGGGGTTGTATGTTAATTAATAAATATAGCTATATTACCAATATACCCTTTAAATTAAACTATATTATTGGCAGTGGCAGATTGGAGGGGGTCCCAAATTTAACGATGGAATGTTTATGTGGTTAACTTATAACAACGGAATATTCCATAGTTAAATTATTTCACGACTAATATTGGGAAACTATTCAATGATGGAATGTTTCGGTCGTTAACTTATAACAACGGAATATTATGTCATGAAATAATTATCACGAATGAATCGGACGATATTTTTAATAATAGAATATTCCGTCATTACGTCCGTCTTTATAAGTTAACGATGAAAATGGTGTTACTCCCGTCACCGACAATAACTAAACGACGGAACTATATATTTCGTCATTAATCTGCCATTAGTTACATTTAATAATGGAAAACGGTGATTTAACGAAGGAAATAATTAGTTAAAGGAATGATGAAAGGAAAACACAAAACATTCTTTGTCCTACTATAACATCCACGTATCAATGATTGCATGGCTTCTGGTAAAAGTAATATTAATCTGAAATCTGCACGCGGCAAGAAAATAAATCAGAATTCATATGTTAAAGAATACACCAGTTGCTATTTATAGCTTTAAAAAACAGAAGTGGTAAGGTTTCTTTATCGCAATGCAACGAACCTCCAGGACCTATTGTCTCTCATAGTGCCGAAAGTAACACAGGCAACACCAGCAAGACTCCAGTTGTCCCCTTGGCTTCTTTTCTCTTCAACTACTCTTTTCTTAAATTCTTCAAACCAAGAGTTTGAAGATTGGTCAAGTGCTCGATACCTTGTGGCAGCTCCATGAGCAACTTGCAATCATACATTCTCCATTCTTCAAGAGAGGGCACGGAGCCCTTCTCCAATTTCACCCATTTCATCAATCTCAATACAAGAAATTGAATTTTTAGCCACACAAAAATCTGCCACACACAAAATGTGTGGCTATTTAGTCACACATAATTAGAAAATGTGTGGTTAAATAAATCAAACAACTTTCTTTACATAATGGACATTTAATAAGCGCGAGAAAAACTTTTTAATCACACATGCATTTAAAAAAAAAACGATTACATTTATATTCGATCGAATGAAATTCAATATTTTTTTTTGTCGCTTATGTGGAAAATTAGAGAAGGCATTAACTACACATAATTAATTATGCATATATGTGATTAGTGACATTTTTTTCGATTCCCTGATTATTTAGTTTTGCGCAATTTGGTTAAGATTTTTTTTTTTTTTTTTTTTGGCTTACATGGTTCATTATTTGAGATTCGATGGAATCTTCTATTTCAAATTTGGCATTTCAATCCGTGTTTCACGATCAAATTTATAAAGTTTTCTTCCATTTTTTTCATCAATTTTAATTTATTATGTTTTGATTTAACTTTATGATTGTTTTTATGGTTCACCACACCCAATTAGAGTTTATAATTATTTTTTAGTAATTAATTTTCAAAGAAATGATTATTATCGTTGATTATTTTAAAATTATGATTTATAATTTTTAAAAATTCAATCTTTTGTTGATAGGTGTGACTAGATCGATTATGTTATAATTAATTTTTATTTTTATAATATCTATTATTAAACTTGTGAATTCGATCGTGGAATAGGAATTGAAACACCAAATCTATAATAAAATATCTCATCGCATTTGAGATAAGCTCACAAGGTTTATTACACCATTTAATTAGCAACACATAACAATAAATGATATATATGTTTAGTGAAATATTTTGCTCCCGCATTATATATTGATGACATGGAACCATATTTTTTTCGAGTTAGGGGAATGTGAGTCTCAATATCTTTTAGAATTGAGTTAGTTTTTTACACATATATAAAAGCGGTGCACTTGCATGCAGTAGCGATTATTTCCGCCTATTTCAGGCGGCCATCCGCCTATTTCAGGTGGCCACGTGGCACATGGTACTTTTTATTGTAGTTGGAATGATGATAGTATTAATCTTCGGTGCTACTACAACTCATGATAGGAAGGTCCACTCAAAGTAAATATACAGATTCCATTTCAATGCAGCTTCAAGGGATTAGGTTAACGAAAGACCTCTGCTAGTTAGGGATTCAACAGTAATAGTTAGGCGATCAACAGCAAGATCAGGAGAGTCCGCCAAAACCGTTATCTATGGCTCCCGCCTAACCACAACCGCCAGGTGTAGACACCAGTCCAAAACAGACGATGGGTGCGAGGTCCTATGCAAGCCGGAAGAATGAATTTCCAATCAATACATGCAGCAGTAGGTCCCGATCAAGCCGGATATCGCATCACCGAAAGAAGAAGGGGATATTCTACCTCTCAGCCGGGCATGGATCTCTCCACGTTGGCTTCAATGTTAGCTCTACGGATCGATCCAAATAGACCAGTTGGCGGTAGTAGCAATTTTCGTAAGTAAGCAATAGAACCTGCTGCTATTTGCTTCTCATTCTCGTTATTAACACATTCTAAAATAAAGTCGCTTTCGAGAAAGAAAAAAGAAGGAATCAAGGTGATATGCGAGGTATTCGCTCTGGTACTCCTAGCTCCGGGTTCTTTCGTTCATTCTTCTTTTTCTCGTACCAACTATTGCACAAAAATTCCAAGTTTCATCATAGGAGAAGAAGTGTGATTGACCTTTCGGTTCTCCTCGTGCGTGCTTAATTGGTTTCTAAATGATCGATGAACTAGGCTTTAGTCCTACCATTAGAGATAGATTTGATGGGCGGTCTTTCTATTTCTAAACCACCCGCTAGGATGGGCGAGGTCATTCCTAAGCGGATAACCAGATTTACGAGTTCTAAACCAACATCGCAGGCGGCCAGACATGATCTTTTGCAATGATGGATCTTCCTCAAACCCCGAAATCATGGCCTAAACCGGTGAATCGAAGTTTCTCGTGATATATTACAAGGCCTGAAAAGCCAAAAGTTTTTCTTTTTCAGTAGAGATCTGTAATTGCAGCTAATGCCCATTCCTGGGGGAATGAGATATGGGGCTTCCGCTTCTGCTGCTAATGAATGAGCTACTGAGCTAATGAGTTCCTGTAGATAAGGACTTTGTGGTCCGGATTGCCCGTACTTGTTCCTCTTCCTCTCCGTCGAGGTCAAAACCCTTTCTTCATTTGCGTTTAAGGCAAGCCCTTTCACTTCACCCACGAATGAAATTAGCAGTCTTAATGGTGTTCACCTTCATCCCCAGGGAAAGGGGGGAATAATGTGCTACTTTTGTAGCGGTTCTCGCCGCAGCTCTTCTTGTTCTTCTTTACGACTAGAGCTAGCGCGGATAGTCTTAGCTTCCTCTTCCTTCCGGCCGGCTTAGATCGATAAAGATAGCTCCTCTCCTTCTTCTTCGACATGCTGAATCTTCGATTAAAAGCTAGCCTACTGCACGATTTCTATACGCATTTAGGTACGATACTGCTCATACTTCATATGAGATTTCCTACCTATGAAACTCAATGAACAAGTGAAGAAGGAGGCTCCAAAGGGAAGGGCAAAGCAATAAAAAAGACGGGGTTTTTAGAAATTCATTCGTGTCGAGTTACTAATGGAAATGGACTCTGTCTCTCAGCAGGGACTACCTATCGTTGCCACTTGCAGTTTACCGACCTAACCGATGGTCGTAGGGTTTACTAAGAGTTTCTCTGATTACATACGAAATTATCAACTCTAACTTCCCCCTTTGGCTAGAGAGTGATGCACCTAAGTGTATCACGAGCGACATAGAGTAGTTGCTTCTTGCCAGTGGTAGTAGTGGTAAGAGGTGGTAGTTAAGGGGTGGTAGTTAAGAGGTGGTAGTGGTAAGACTCCTGTAGCTAAAGGCCTATCCGGAGGTGGTAGTAATTCCCCTTGTTGGTTTCTTTTAACAAACAGACATGTAACCTCTTCTCTCTTCAACAGTTAGCGAGTGAGTGACCTACTAGTTGTAGGTCACGAACGACATAGAGTAGCTTACTCTTACTCTTGTTGTTGTTGTTGTTGTAGCTAGTGTAGCTCCCCCCCTTCCGTACTACAAAAGGGGAGGAAGGGGGGAGCGGCTACTAGAGTCTATTGTATCTTGTATGCACGAGTCTTAATCGACCCGACCATTTCGAAGGAATGGAATAAGGGTCTACCTTCTATGCTGCTACTGAGCTACCCGCTCCTACCATTCCTAAGTCACCGAAGGAATGGAAGTAAGGAGCGTCCTTCTTGTAGCTATGAGTTCTGAGCTATGAGCTAAATGCCCCTGCTATTTCTGAGGCATCTAAGGAAATAGAGTCAGGGGCTTCCTATCCTACTCTTCCTACTGTAGCTATGAGCTCCCAGCTCCTACCATGAGGAACGAATGGAATAAGGAGCTACCTTATATGCAGCTACTGAGCTACGAGCAGCCTATTCCTGAATCCTATGAGGGAATAGAGTAGCTGCTCTACTACACTACTACTCATAGATGCTAGGTATATATGGACCACTTTACCAATCAGCTCATCGGTCAGATGACAACGAGGGCTTCCTCTGCTTTTCCTCCTAATCTTAGGTAGAGCAGCCGAAATGCAAGATTTATCTCTAACTTCGGCTAAACTACCTTCCCAGGACCAGTGTGGATTCTTCGTCAGCATGGATATAGGACACCTCTAACGAGGCTTTCTCTATATCCGCTAGAGACACTGGCATCGGGTTTTAATTCACACCTGCCTCTAGCAATCAGAGCCGTCTTGTCTCTCAGCAGGGACTACCTATCGTTGCCACTTGCAGTTTACCCGACCTAACCGATGGTCGTAAGGTTTACTAAGAGTTTCTCTGATTACATAAGAAATTACCAACTCTAACTTCCCCCTTTGGCTAGAGAGTGATGCACCTAAGTGTATCACGAGCGACATAGAGTAGTTGCTTCTTGCCAGTGGTAGTAGTGGTAAGAGATGAAAGCGCTATGTCTCCGGGCCGGGGGAAGGAATTGAATTAATAAAAAGAAGATGATTCTAGTCCTCCTGCCCTTATTTGACTCACAACCTTCTTCCTATTCCTTATAAAATTCAAGAATCCTTAACGCAAATCCTAAGGGCAATTCCCTAGAAGAGGGATACCTCAAGCCATACTTTCTATCTGATTGGAGATCCTTGTTATTTGAATCACAACCTGACTGATGTGAAAAATCTATAAATCTGTCTCGGGAATTCAATAAATCTTCTTCCGGGAAAGAGTTTACCACGGAGCGTTATTGTCTTTTATTGTGTAAGAGCCAGTTTATCTTTCGATGGCGTAGGCTAATTCCGAGCCATATCATATATGTGATCAGTGTAGGGGTAACATTAAGAGTAGTAGTCCCCAGTGGTTTTCTAGTCCAAGCCCTCAAGTCTAATAGGAACACGGGCAAAGGCAAGACAATGTTTCTCCCGTCTCTCATAAGCCAAAGATAGGAAAGAGTAACATAGATAAGGAGTCTCTTTTTAGCCAGGTTTCATTCGATTCAATTAAGAACATCACAGCTGATATGACAAGACCGGTTATTCACACAGCAACAACAACGCATTCAACAGCAGTTCAGGTTGATACCTTTCTTTATCGTACTTGATACTTTTCTGCTTATCACATGGTACCTTTTATTTTACCGAACTCGTGTTTTGCTTTCCTTTTCAAATTCTTGGAATGATGATTGTTTTAGATTAATCTCAACACATACAATATAAAAACTGAAAAAAAAAATCAGAATTTGAACTAAATAAACTTATATAAAATAACTAGCAGACCCCTTACTTTTTAATGATACAGATGGTACTTTTCGAATGTTTTGTGATACTTTTTAATAGGAAGGTTGGTACTCACTTTGGACAGTTTTTTTTATGGGTTGACCCAGTCAAAGCGGGTTGACCCGCGTTGACCGGGTCAAAGCGCGGGTTGACCCGCGTTGATTGGGTCAAAAGCGGGTTTGACTGACCCATCTCATATAGTGTTATTTGTATCATGATGCATGCAAGTGTTTGCCTATATAAAATCTTATTTTTATTTATTTGAACGTGTTTAATTTGCTCCATACCCGCCTCCACGACTATTTTGATGCAGTCTTGTTTTATGTATAAGAATCAGTTGAACTTTTATGCAAAAAAAAAAAATAATTAAAACAAGAGGTGGACTTGCGTGCAACAACGGTTATTTCCGCCTATTTCAGGCGGCCACGTGGCCCCACGCGGGCGTGCCACGTGGCACATGGTACTTTTTATTGTAGTTGGAATGATGATAGTATTAATCTCATACCTTTCTTTATCGTACTTGATACTTTTCTGCTTACCACATGGTACTTTTTATTTTACCGAACTCCTGTTTTATTTTCCTTTGCAAATTCTTGGAATGATGATTGTTTTAGATTAATCTCAACACATACAATATAAAAACTGAAAAAAAAAAATCAGAATTTGAACTAAATAAACTTATATAAAATAACTAGCAGACCCCTTACTTTTTAATGATACATATGATACTTTTCGAATGTTTTGTGATACTTTTTAATAGGAAGGTTGGTACTCACTTTGGACAGTTTTTTTTTATGGGTTGACCCAGTCAAAGAGGGTTGACCCGCGCTGACCGGGTCAAAGCGCGGATTGACCCGCGTTGATTGGGTCAAAAGCGTGTTTGACTGACCCGTCTCATATAGTGTTATTTGCATCATGATGCATGCAAGTGTTTGCCTTAAAACAAATAATAAGTGAAGATATTAATCGTGATAATGGCTTCATTTGGATGCACCAATCAATTTGATCAATTTTTATACGAGGTTACGTTGTTTGGTTGAAATACAACTTATAATTGATAATGTACTATTTAATTATTACATAACTCGTCTCGAGTATACAAAAAAAAATATCTTTATAAGTAAAGAAAGAAGTAAACAACCAACTAGTGAATCGGTACGTATTTCATGTTACGTTGTACTTGTTTGTATTTCACTATTAAATATATGATTTTAATAACATTTATTATTAAATGAAAATTAGTTATAACTTAAATAACCGCAATCGATATTGATCAATAAATTTTTTTTATAAAGTTACGATTATGAAATAATCAATTATAATAATAAATTATTAATTAAAAACTCAAAATTAAAAAAATATTCATAGATTCTAATTGGGTGTGATGAAACTAAGTGACGAAGGTAAAAATAAATTTAAAATGAAAAATTAAAATGAAAAAATATACACAGGTAAATAATAATTTGAAAGTATAAGGAAAATATAATATTGTCTAGCCAACTACCTGATCCCCTTTTCTTGGGACTGAGATTTTTTTTTTAAACAAAATAATATATGATAATGATTTTAAATGAGTACAGCGAAATCCTGATCAATCTCCCCCATATATATAAGCAATAATATTATTTTATTAATTTAAGATTCCAATAACTGTAGTTAGCTATCAAAAGATAAAAAATATAAATATATATAAATTTTATATTTGGATGATTGAAATTATCCATCTAAATCTCCAAACATCGTATTTTTTTTATTTTTTTATTATTTTTCAATAAAACTTTATTCCTTAATTATCTATTTAATTATTAATTATATTCATTAATAAACTAAAAGGAATCAAAATATGTGAGTCTTGGAGTCTAAGAGTGATAGTTTCAATTATACGATTCTTTATTATAGTTTTCATATTTCAAATTTCGAATTGATAGCGAATATATTTTTGGGTCCTAAATTGATTAAATCTCTAAAAAAATTGCTTTATTATTTAGGAGACAAAATATGATAACATAAATAACCACGCGAAATTACACTTAATTGGATAATGTTGAGAATGGATAATTGACCATCACCATTCTGATATTATTCATTCAGCTATTTTTTCTCATATCTGATACACATTATTTTAATTTTATGAATTATAGTGTTATATCCATATTATAATTTATGGAAATTAAGAAAAAAATTATTGTTAAAATAGAGAATATGTCAAAAAATAATAATAATAATAATAATAAAGGATATTTGAGATATATGGAGAGAATATGATGCATGTATAGCCAATAGTTGTCAAATATTGGATAGAAGTGATTTTTTTTTCTTGTCATATAAGACCTATATATAATTAGTTTACGCAAAAACAACCCTATAATGTTTAGTTTTTAATTAATTTTGAATATTTTATATTAGCACTTATAATTATTTTATATTTTATTTTAATTAATAGTTTTGTAGGTTTGAATTAAAATTTTGGTTCATTATAAGTATATTTTTCATATTTATGTTTTGAATATTTGTTTTCTCTATTTTTATCAGTTTATTTCACCTATATAAATAAATGTTTACTGTAACCTTAGATTAAGTAGGAAATGGGAACAATATAATTGTTATAATTATTTAATTTACTTTTCCTTATTTTTGTGTCATTGAGGTAATTTTTGTTTTATTTATATGAAAACCTCAAAATTATCACACGAACTTTATAAGGGGGGATCCCATTATTATTTTAATGTTAAACATATTTTTTAAAAATTATTTGTATGGTCTGAATACAATTTTTTTTTTAATTTTTTTTATTCGTTTCACTATTTTATAAAATTCTCCAATTAGCTAGTAACTAATGTAATATCCAATAAAAATACAATATTATAGAAAAAGAAAAAAGAAAAAAGAAAATAACAAAATGCAACCGGGAAGAGTCAAAAGTGAAAAGAAAACTGTGCGGGATGTCAAATACCAAAATGTAATCGGAAAAATTGAAAAGTGAAAAAGAAAACAGCGCGGGAGCGGAAACCACGACAAGCGCCCTATGTGATAGACACTACTGACATCTCTACATCTATCCTCAAACAACCGTTCATAAGCTCATTCCTTCTTTCTTTGTTTTTCTTTGTTTCCTTGTGTTTTTGGTGCTAAATAATCGACATCCCTTGTAAAAAAATATCTTCAATTATCATAGATTTTTGTTTCCCATTGAAGGTGAAATTGATTTTCGTTTTTGATGCATATGAATTTCAATATGCCCTGCTCTTGATTAGGTTGTTAATAAAGCTCTGGATTTTTTTTTGGGAATACTCATATTATGGCTTGGAGGACACGAATTATTGTTTGCAGTTATGACTTGAATTTTAGAGTTTTCTGGGTTGCATATCAGAATTCTCACGGAGTTTAGAACTTGTAGATTTCAATCATCTTGTTGAAAATTGATTTTTTTGAATGATACTTATTGTCTGCTTGTGTTGTAGAGAAAAGGGTCAACATCATAGTTGAGAAGGTGGTGACGGCGCAGGAGGAGAAGAATGGTGGAGGCACCTGCCCTACAGCCAACCCATCACGCCTCGTTTTCTCTTAGTGAATCTGATGAAAAGCTCAATCTTTGTTGAAGAAAACTTCCGACAAAAAGGGTATTCCTTTTCTTCTTACTATGTTTACATAGAGAGAAAGACGGATAGATGAACTTTTTTCTATTATTTTTTACTCTTCTATTGAATTCTTTTGGTTTTGTGGGTTTGAAACGGTGAATTTTGTCTTGCAAATTGTATTAATTCCTTGAGCTTAGCCATTTTCGACATCCCTTGTCTTCGTGCTCTGTTATTTCACACAAAATTTGTCATTTTGTTGCAAGTTTAATTTTATGTAGTTATGTACAATTTACATCATTAAACCAATGGATTTGCAGTAAGTGGACGAGTATTTGGATATGATATAAGGCCTATCATGGAGGCTAATGTGATAGCTTGATATTCAACTATGGGAAGTTTTGGTAATTCAAATTAAAAGCTTTAGTTGCAGAACTTTTATATGCTTTGAGTAATGAGAAAGTCGCGCATTGCTCATAATTATGCTTTTGCTTATATTGATTGCTTTATTTATTTTTGGTCAGATAGTAAACTTGAGGTGCATTCTCTATATACTACTATACCCAGATGGTTCCATCATTTGCAAATTTTTGGATGAGTGCAAATAGTTGCATAGTGGGGTAAGTTTATCAAATTCTATTTCATTTATAATTATATTTTTTCTTGATTCAAGGAATGTCCAACTATGTTATATGTAAATATATTACCAATATTCTAAAAAAATTCTAATTTAATTATTATGAATGAGGATTAGATAATTAAGTAGTAAGAGGAGTTATGATGCAGTTTTTAAAGGGGTCCATCGGTGAGGTGAGGAATGATGAGGAGAAAGTGAAGTCATACTGCCTTTCTCTCGTTGACAAGGTAAATTAAATCAAAGTTTGGCTTAATTTTGTGTACTGACAATAAAAATTAATCATGTTATGTGTTTCTCTGTTTTGCAGTATTTCTCCGCTAAACTTAGATGATGTGAAATGTTGTGAGAGAAGATAGATTATGGAGAGATGGAGTGAAGCTTTGGATGACTTTTATGTTACCTAATTTTATTATTAGTGATCAATGTATGATGTAATATGATTTCATTTGGAATAATAAAATTTTTGTGCTTTGTATAGTAAATTCTCTATTTATGATTTTGATAGTCTTCCATTTATATATATATATATATATGCATGTATAATTTCCGTATCATAATTTAAAATGAAAATATTAATACCCACACTAATACATATTTTAAATCTACAAATAACATTTATTTTAATATTATTAATTATAAAAAATATGCCGACATATAAGCTATAATTTATACCCACACAAAAAATGTCACATGCCAAGTGTCATGTCGAATGACATGGCACCACATCATCATTGCACATGTGGCAAACATGTTTAGGCATATAATTTATACTTTTAGTGACACTAGTGAAGATTATGTGTGTTGCACATGTTGTCTATTATTTAGTACTATAAAATCTATAAAAAAATAATTTTATTGAATATGTAATCCAAACATATTATAATTATAAAATAATCAATGAAAGCAAGTAAATAGAGTAAGAAAAGACCAAAAAGAGAAGATTTTTTTAATGATGATGTAATAAGCTACATGCTAGGTTTCATTTATCTTTTAAAAAATATTTGTAAGTATGCATTAGGGCTGGTCCTAACATTTCGGGCACTTATATATATATATATATAATACAAGCATTTTGAAATTTTTTTCGATATCGTTTTCATTCTAAATTTTTAAAAAGTGTAATGAATACTTATAAAAATATAAGAAAGTATACAAGTATCGAATAATTATCAAAATCATTTAGACCCTCGAGCTTTTGAGAAGCAAAATTATCCATAAGTTCATCATAATCATTTTTTTCCTAATATCTAATTTTTGAAAAAGAATAATAAGAATAAGAATAATAAAAAAATTGATATGTTGATTAGTTTTTTTTTATTAAATAAAATCAAAATACTTCGATTTAGTTCTTTGTTGATTTAATTAAATTTTGACTTATCTGATAAAATATGAGATAAAAAGGCAGTATATAAATAAACTTTATAATTTTAAATATGATACAAAATATTTTGTTGTTGTTGGCCGATATTTTATTGATGATATTCGAAGTATGAAAATTGTTAGACTTGGATAGTAATGGCTCGAAAAATAGATAGAGTGATCATACATATATTTTTTTATTAGGTCTTGTATTAAATATTTAAAAAATTCTTTTTTAAAAAATATAGTATTATAACAAAAATAAAAATTGGGGACCCCAACAAAATGGGGGCCCAGGGGTGGCTCACCTAGCCACCCCTCAGGGTCGGCTCTGGTATGCATGTACAATAATGTGGTTGTTTTTAAATATACTAACTATTTGGACACTCACATTGAAAGTTGTATTTATTTATAGTTTTATTAATTTAAAAAATAAGATAAATTAAAGTTCGAAAGTTGCCTTTTATTTATAGTTATATACTTATATTACTTTAAAAACTAAAGATAAAGTAAAACACACAATATTATATACGGGAAAATGTTCATTTTAATCCTATAACTATTTATCTAGGAGTTTGGTCGGTGTATCTTTTCAATCCAAATTGATGCTACAACTATTTCAAAAAGCTCAATTCGATTCCTACGTTGCTCTTTTACGAAGGAACGTTAACAACTTAAGACACACTTTTCTCACATACTTAGATTATTTCACACATTAACACACTTTTACACACATATAGATTGAACGCGAAATTTCCACTATTTTCACAAAGAAAATAAAACACATTTTCCTGCAACATTCTAGTTATCAAATTTCTAATATTTTTTGAAAATATTCCAAACATTCCCAAAGCATCAAAATGGAATTTTTCATATTATATACTGCAAAAAGTTATTGCATTTAAATTTCCGTACAAGAATAGGGTCATCCTAAAATTTGTTAAATATAAGAATATTAAATAGGCACACGAGTGAATTATATATTACATACTGTCATTGGCTTCTTATTTTTCCTTGTTTATTACAATTAAAAAAGAATGAACTAAAATCAATCTAGATTAATTAAGAATTAATTGAAATCAAATTATTAATTTAGAGATTGATGGTTGGCCGAATTTGGTTCAGATTATTAATAAATATTATTATTAGATACATAATTTTTTTGGGTTAATTGCCTTAAAATACATAAATTTTGAGGTGTTTTCGGTATTTCACATGTTTTAAAAAAATGTAGTTTTAATAACATAAATTTAGCACTTGTTTGATTTTTCACATATTTTCAAATTCCAGTCAACTAAAACTAACGTGGTTTGTCACCTATTTTTAAAGTATTTATTAATGTTTATTTTACATCACTTGACCTTGTACAAAATTATTATTCTGCAAGAAAAAACAATTTTTAAACAGAAAAATATACAATATATAATGAATAAACAACATCCATGATATACCACAATAAGGAAAAATATCAATGCAAGATTAATTTTTAAGGAAAATCATAACTGAGTATAAAATGCAAAGTAAAATTTAAATAATAAGACATATTTTACTAACCTGGTAGAAATTTGCAAAATATTTTTGTGAACATTTGTAATCAATGAATAGCTGGATTGATTCAATGATCACATATTAGTAATAAAATAATCACGTACTCCATCAACGATCACGATTTCGAGGCACTTTCGTAGAAATTTGTATAGCGTCCATGAAGAAATTAAAGATCAGTTTTAAAAGGCTTTTGTTCGACAGGGAGGCTTTAATTAAGCTGAGATCAAAATTTACCATATCAAATCGTCTCTTAGACATTTGGTGTTGTAATTCCTATTGCACACTCTATTTTTTTTTTTCAATTTTATTTCTTTGATGTCAATTTATTATATTTTAATTTAATTTTACACTTATTAATTAGGGTTCATCTTACCCAATTAGAGTTTAATATAATTTTTTAGTATTTAATTTTTCAAATAATCAAGTAATAACTAAAAATTGAAAATTAAATACTAAAAAATTATAATACATTCTAATTGGGTAGGATGAATCCTAAATAATAAGTATAAAATTAAACTAAAGCATGAGAAATTAAAATCGAAGAAAAAAATTGAAACTTTTTTTTAAGATTTCCTACCTTATAAAATTCATATACATGAATACACACGTACATCTCTTCTAAGTATGAAAAAAATCATTAGTTTTCCTACTTGATAAAATTAATATACATGGATACACATCTTCAAAGTAAGGGAAGCCAAAAAAGAAATAAAATAATCATTGGTTTAATTTGCTTTTTTTTTCAATATTCTAGGTTTTTTTTATAAGAATTGGCGAATATGTAGCCACATTTAATTATTTTTTAAAATTATAATATAATAGAATAGAATTCTTTGTTTTGCCGGAGTTTGTTTAATAAATTTTGTCTATGACTGTTGAATAATTTTTTCTATCGTTTGTTCAATTGTACGGTTAGTGTGTATTATTATATATATGGAAATTAATATGGTATAATATCATACTAAAATAAATATATTATAATATATTATATTATATCATATCATATCACATTACATTAATACCCTTAAATTAAAGTTATAATTTGGACATAATAGGTAGATCAAATTTTGTAAAACAAGGCTCTTTTTATATAGTAGTAGATAGTAGATATATATGTGTAGGTAATACTCTATTAATTATCTACACATATATATATGTGTGGATAAAAATATTTTTCTACAGAAATATAGCGACACATACTAACATTTATATTATATGTGGGTAAATAGTTTCACTCACACATGAACATATTTTTAGCCACATTTATATGTGTGGCTAAAAGTTCAAATTTTTGTAGTTAATTCATATAATTGCAATTCCTTGAGCTTTTGAAATCCATGAGATTTGAAACTTAATCCTTCTACATAGGTGTCTTGAATGATTAGGCGAGTCAGATTGGGTAAATCTTGAAGGTAAATTAGTAGATCCTCCCTCAATTTGCTCCACCGTAGGTGTAAAGTGGCAAAGCTATGCAAAGATGGTATCCACTGAGGTACTTTTTCTAGGCGCCCACAAAGAGAGTGTATTCTTAGAAACGGCAAACCCTTGGAAGATAGAGAATAATCTAGATCCAGCTTTTCAACTTCTTCAATCGAGGCAATTCTCAATGACCGAAGGTTGGTTAGCTTGGCAATGGAAGAGCAAAACTCTTTTCCATCTTCACTTCTCAGCTTTACAATGCTTAATCTCTTGAGCTGTGTTAGCTTCTCTACTTCTCTCACAATTTTAATGTCGCCAACTTCATCTGCATCTATACAACAAAGTTTTTGAAGAGACCGCAAATGACTTCCTATTGTTAAGATGCTCTTTATACTCTATATCTCACGCATACATGCATGCATGGTTTTCTTATAGACAAGCAGAGAGCACGAGCCAATCTCATTACTTATAATGTATATAATGCATACTTCATTGCTGCAGTGCCAACTAAAGAGGAAGCCATCACCTGTCCACGTGTCGCGCTACTGTGCATCCTGGAGCTAGGACCACAGCTGCAGATTATCAACTAGCAGATCTGTAGTAGTATAGCTTAGCCGTGGATCGATAGTTGCTTTACCTCCATGCAACTTGCTTGTATAAATAATGTTCTCTTCTCATTTGTATCAGTTTAGAGTGTGAAAACTGAAGATTGATAAAATCTGAAATAAATTTTTCTTTCCGTTTGATATGAATTTGTTATCTTTTCCTCAAATTTAACATGGTATTGACAAGTCCAAATTCTCTCGTGTTTTTATGTCTTTTTCTCGTTCTTTTTATCCTTTATTTTTTATGTTTTTTGAGTCGGAAAGAGCCAGAATGAGCACAAGGGGCAGCAGGAGGCAGGAAAATCACTTTTGGAGGGCACAATGGTGCCAATGATACCAAGATGGGCAACAAATTCTCAGAAGAAAGCTCTCTCTCGAGCATGGCGGAAATCGCCCACTATTTCAGCAAAAGCTGAAGGAGAAGTTTGTGATCGTGCCCACAACAATCCCAGAGTGATTGAGAGGAGAAGGAGAGGAGATTGGGCACAAGGGAAACTAATGCCAGCTACAACAGGAACAATACACCCTAGCCGCCAAAGGAAAGAGGAGTCACGGAAGGCAAGTTGACGCTTCCAGAAGGATGCTCGGTTCTACAAGGAAAGTTGTTATGTCGGCGCTACTAGGGCACGACGAGTACAAAATCTGCGATTCAGAAACTTCTAAATAAGGGAAGAATCTGCCAGTTATGGAAAGCTTTGGGCATGGTGACTGCGAATTGAGCTGAAGATCCCTGGCCTGTCGGGGAGTTTACCTTATGTCTTTGTACTCCTATATAAGTAGATCTCATGGCAGCAAACAAAGAGTTAAAAAAACAACTCTTACGTACCATAGCACCAAACAATTTTATTTAGTTTTATTTTACTTTTCTACAATAGGTCTCGGGCCTTATGCCCGCAGGCACTTAGGATTTTATTGTTTATGTTCTTCAATCCAGCGTTGGAGTTGGATTCTATTTTGCAATTAATATAAGTAAGTTTTTCGTTTATATTATGTTTTGTTTTTTTTCTTTTATTTATTATTATTGTTCTAAGTCTAGCATGAGCGGCTAGACTCGTTATTCCGGATTGAACAAGGATAAGAACTTAATGAACACATAAGAATCGTGAGGCTTATGGGCATAAACTGTGTAAATCTGGTTCCGTCGTGTAATCATTTTCTTTGTTGCATTATATAGTGTGCTAAGCTAGTTAATTGTGGCTGATCACTCGTTAATTAGAATTGTGTTCACTATCTCTATAAATGGTTAATGAATCGTAGCTGTGTGTTGGTCATAAAGGGATGGGATACATCACGGGTACTGAGGGCATAAGAGAGATCTTTGTCTAGATAAATCTGGGTCTGTCTAGATCATAATGCTGCTTTGTTGTTTACAATCATATGAGAGATCGGGGTTGGGAAACAAGTTAGGGTTTAGGGGACGAGAGATCACCTCTAAGCTAAACAGAATGGATAGATTGGGTATGTTGAGAGAGATCCGGTACCTTTAACCAGATAATTAGATTTGCATAAGTAATTAGCGTGCCCATGATCGGTCCAGTGTTTGTTAATTTCAAAATCTAAGTTCTAATCCGGAATACATTTACTATTAATATTTTTCTTGTTTTGTTTTGTTTTGTTTTGTTATTTTAGTTTACAGTCTTTAAATACAAGTACGGAGACCACAACAATCCTCAAACCTTTTGGAAAAGTGACACTGGAAGATAGAATTCGCAACTCCTCGTGGGATCGACCCCTTACTCACATAAGCTTGCTATGCCTTGCTGTGGGCATAAGGATAACTCAAATAATGACCGCGCATCAGAATTGGTACCGTTGCCGGGGAGCTGGTTCTTGAAATTCTATTTTCCAAACTTGTTAGCCTTGCCGGTGGATGCCCAATACCTTCACAGGAGATTGCTCGTACGATCCAGAACCTGAGAAGACTCTGAAGAGGAGGAGAGCAAAAGCACAGAGGGCACAACAAGCAGAGAGACTTGCTCGTGAAAGAGAACTAGAGCAAGAAAGAGCTCAAGAAGAACAACTAAGGATAGTCATGATGGCTGAAGAAGAAGGAAGAACGTTGAGGCAGTTAGTCTTTCCGACTAACATGAATTTACGTCCCATGGGCATAATACTCCCAACGAACATCGGAAACTGGGAGTTGAAGGTAAGTTTCATCCAGATCTTGCCCAAATACCATGGGATGACTGGAGAAGACCCTCAGAGGCATATTCAAGATTTCGAGATGGTGTGTCAAACTCAACCTACGGATGGGGGAAAGGAACAATATGTGCGGCTTGTCTCATTCTCGTTCACTCTTTATGACGGGGCACGAGACTAGTTATACACCCTGCCAACCGGCAGTATAACCATATGGGCACAAA
The DNA here is from genome assembly GCA_026008535.1 of Perilla frutescens. NCBI lineage: Eukaryota > Viridiplantae > Streptophyta > Magnoliopsida > Lamiales > Lamiaceae > Perilla > Perilla frutescens. The sequence goes on along the minus strand of BRKX01000007.1, from coordinate 16,237,446 downwards.
TGCAGTAAAAATTCCTGGAGAAATATTTTCCAGCATCCCGAGTCAAGGAGATGAGGCGAAGAATTGGAAGTCTGAAGATGGACATAAATGAAAGCTTCTACGACTACTGGTGTCGATTCTAGAGCATATTGATAAAATTCCCACAACACCATATCACAGATCACGATCTGATCCAATACTTTGTGTCTGGGTTGAGACCACATGACAAGGTCATTGTCAATGCCTCGTGTGGAGGATCTATCCTGAACAAGCTACCAACTGAAGCCTTCAAAATTTTGGTAGAAATGGCTGATGAAAATAGAGATGAGAGTGCCGAGGGCACAAGGACAGTTCCAGATGCTGGGAAATCAACACACCTTGAGGTCAAGATGGAAAGAATTTTGGACCAGATGGAGAAAGTAATGAACCATACTGGGGCACCAAAGAAAAGAGTGTGTGGAGTATGCAAGAGCGTGGCCAATTTCACTGATGAATGCCCAACACTGCAGGATGAGGACATTGCTGAAGTTAACTCTCTCGCTGGGCGTAACAACAACAAATGATATGATCCCTACTCTCAAACATATAATCCTAGATGGAGGGATCACGAGAATTTTAGATGGAAGATGAATGATGTCCACCAACCAGATTTTTCACCACCACCGCCGAGGGCACGCGAAGAACCTGATAAGTCCATTTATTTCGTGTTTTTATGGGCATTTTGTTCATTATAAATGTCCTTTTTAGTCTGTTTTGAGTCGAAAAGAACCAGGTTGCGGTCAAAGGGCATTTCAGAAGGCGAGTCTGGCGAAAAGGGCATTTTATGCCAAATTATTCATGTTTATCTCATCGTCATAAACCGTATTCAGAGGCACTGGGGACTTTTTCAGCATTCATCATACATTCGGGAAGCAGAATGGGCATATCAGAAAGGGATGAAGCTGACCAGATGATGCCGTGCCCACATTGCTCGTGCAGACTCAACCATAGGCCAGAATGACCACATGCGTGAATTTCAGGATTCTGTTAGAAGTTAGAGGCGTAAAGAGTGGCTGCATATCTGAATAAGAGTTGGTGATAAGATGGACTCCTAAGAGGCGTGGCAACTAAGAGATATATGAGATAAGGACTGCTGGAGGCTTGGAGATGAAGTGATAAAGCCAATCCCTAAAAAATAGGGATTTGGTCAACAAACTGGATAAGGCTTATCCAGACAGATCAGGACGGGGCACGCCGGATCCGGAAGCCAGTGAAGACCCCAGTTTGTTGGGGGAAACTCAAACTCGAAAATGTAACTATTTAAGCTAGTTTTATTTTCTGGAAATGGAGCTTTAGGAAGTCAGAAACATTACTACAATTTTACTTTTCTGCATTTCATTTTCGTACACTGCTTAGGCAGCTACAAACAATCCAATAGGCCTTAAGCCATTGGAACTTAGGATTATGTTTATGTTTCTCATCGTTGGAGTTGAGATTTTTGCCTAATAAATTCGTAAGTTTTCTTTATAATTATGTCTTTAATTTCTGCTATTTTAACTATGTCTAGCCTACTTGGCTAGATCTTTATTTCTGGTGTTTGAACAATGAAAATGGTTTAAGTACAAATCTGGACTCATGAGCCCGAAATGGGCATAGTAATGCATGATAGGTTTCTGTCGATTCTTGAACCTGTTCCACGTGAGTGTGTGTCTGAAATGCCCAATGTGGCTTATCACTCGTTAGACATAGAGGGCACACCACTATTAATTGAATTGGCAAATCGTGACTGTGTGTTGATTCATATAGTAATAAGGGAATCGATGGGTTGTTGTGGGCACAAGAAGAATCAGTTGAACACAACAGATCTGGGTCCATCTAGAGGCACACTGCTGCTTGTTTGCTTATATCTCTTAGAGGAATTGGGAGGTGGGTAACTGGTTAGGGGTTTAATCGAAGAGGAATCGCTTTTAAATCTAAAATGAAAGGATGGATGAGGAGACGCAGAGAGGAATCCGGTCTCCATAACTGGGTGACTTAACATGTATGAAAATCGGTATGCCCATGATCGAGTTGTTTTATACTTAAACCAAATTCTAGTTCAAATGTCAGAACTTTTATTATTTGATATTTCCTTTTAGTGTTATTTTGCAGATTTACTTTTAGTACAGTGACAACACAAAACCCCCCTTTTTGATTGGTGACTCGAAGGTGGAATCACATCAGCTCTCTGTGGGATCGATCCGTACTCACAAGCTAGCTACGCTCGCTGTGGGCACAGGAGCATTACAAATTTATTTTGAGTGCGAAACGACCGCGCGTCAAAATTGGCGCTGTTGTCGGGGAGCTGATTTCCAGTGATTTTACTTTCCAAGCTTGTGTGCCTGGAAGTTGATCCCCAGGACTTCTTCAGGAGAAAATCTATTGTACGATCCGGAGATAGAGAAAACTTTGAGGAAGAACAGAGCAGCAGCGAAGAGGGCACGCCGAGCTGCAAATAGACCTCGTGAGCCCATACCACCACCAAAAGATCGAGAAGAAGCAGGGCACGAGGAGGAAGAACAATTTGAGAATGGCCACGCTGATAATATGGCCGCCGAAGGAAGAACTTTGAGACAGTTAGTCTTTTTGACTAACATGAATCTTCGCCCAATGGGCATTACGATCCCAGCAGTCACGCAGACATGGGATCTGCAAGCAAGCTTCATCCAAATCTTGCCTAAATTTTATAGGATGACTGGAGAGGACCCTAAAAGGTATTTGCAAGATTTCGAGATGGTTTGCCAAACTCAACCATCAGATCATGGAAGGAAAGAATATGTTCGACTGGTCTCGTTCCCTTTCACTCTTCAGGATGGGGCACGGGACTGGATGTACACTCTGCCGACTAGTAGTGTGACCACATGGGGGGGACTTCAACAAAATTTTTTGGAGAAGTATTTTCCAGCTTCCAGAGTGCAAGAGATGAGAAGAAAGATCGGAAGTCTGAAAATGGGCACGAACGAGAGTTTCTATGATTACTGGGACCATTTCCAGAATATTTTGGCGAAATGCCCACAGCACCAGATAACTGATCATGATCTGATCCAACACTTTGTTGGAGGTTTGAGGCCACATGAGAGGACGATTGTTAATGCATCTTGTGGAGGGTCTATATTGAACAAGAGACCAACTGAAGCCTTTAGAATTCTGACCGAGATGGCTGAAGACAACCGAGATTTTGGTGGAGAGGGCACAAGAAGCGTAAATGCGTTTGGGAAATCATCCAGTGATGATTGCATAATTGAAAAGCTATGTGAACGAATTGGAAAGGCTGTTATAGTAGCAATCACAGGAAAAAATCCCAGACCATGTGGGGTGTGTAAAAGTGTGCTTCATTTTACCGCCGAATGCCCAATGCAGGAGAAGATACAAGAAGTTAATGTTGTGGAAGGGCACAACAACTATCAGTAGAGATATGATCCTCACTCTGAAGCATACAATTCAGGTTGGCAAAACCATGATGACTTCAGATGGAGAAGGCCTAAAGATGCTCCACCCATGCGACCTCCACCACCAGAAGAAAAAATGAGACCGAGGTTGGAAGATTTAGTCCAAGCCTTGGCAGAAGAAAACATGAAGGCTGCGCAAGAGAATGAAAAATTTAAGCAAGAGACAAGAGCGGACATTGCAAATATGAGCAAACAAATTGCTCAATTAACCCAAACGGTTCATAGATTGGAAATAAAAATTGGTAAACTTCCATCCCAAATGGAGAACCCTCATGAACAAGTTATTGTTGTGACCTTAAAGAGTGGGAAGGATTTACCGGAAGTGGTCTGCTCAGCTAAAATGAAAAATGATGTGCCCACAAGAAGAGAACAATCATCGGAGAATGGCGCACAAGAAGTCAGTCAGCCTACTCTGGAGCCCATTCGAGAAAAACAGAAAATTGCAAGAAAACCTCCTTTTCCAGGTAGATTGGCACAAAATAAGAAGGAAAAAGAGATGAGTGAGATGCTGAAAGTCTTACGCAAAGTGGAAATCAACATTCCACTACTTGAAGCCATTAAACAAGTTCCGTGGTATGCCCATTTTCTGAAAAAGTTGTGCACCAGAAAGATACGGTTTAAGGATGACGCTAAGTTCCTTGTGGGAGAGAATGTGTCGGCCGTAATTCAGAAGAAGATGCCAAAGAAGTGTGATGATCCAGGCATGTTCACAATACCGTGCATCATTGGAGAAAAAAAAGGTCGAAAAGGCCATGCTGGATCTGGGGGCATCAATAAACGTCATGCCCCTGTCAATTTTTAATGAATTGAAGTTGTGTAACAACCCGAATTTTTAGAATATGATTAAGTAATTTCTAATTTTAATTAGGAAATATTAAAAGGAATTTTGAGCATAATTAAGATGTTTTGGTTCTAAGCCGCGATTTTAGGATTTATTTTTCGTAAGATCGTCTTTTTGAGAATTTTGATCCAAGCTCAATTATAGCCAATTTTGGTCACGTTTGAAAGGTGTTGACCCAAGGAGCAAGCCGGTGCTTTCGGATTTTGAATCAGAAGTCGTTTGAGTTCCCGATGATTTAAAACGCGTTTAAAGAAGATATGAATAGTGTTTTTCCGTAGGAGCGCGTTCGTTAGAAATTTGCGAAATCTTGTGTGTTGACCCGAGCTTTGTTCTTTCAAGCCTATCTTATAGGAAATTTCTCAAGGAATCTATTGGCGTTCCCGGATTTTCATTCTGAGGTCAATCGAGCGCTCGGGAATTTTATTTGTCCCTTGTGTGGAATAGTAACTTTATTTTTGAAAAGAGGATCTTTTCACGTTTTCCTTCAAGATGACTCATTCTTTATCCCGAGTCAAGTTAGTTCAATAGTACTCAAGCCAACAAACCTCCCGGTATTTTCGGATTTCGTGTCTGAGGTCATTTGGACCTTGATATTGAATAAAGCGCCTTTTAACCGAACCCGATATTTTAAAAGCAGTGTTGTTGCACTGAAGAAGCTTCTCGGAGAAGCTTGGATTTCCCTATAAATAGAGGAGCCCCCCTTCATTCTCATTTTCTCATTTCTCACTTCTTTCACCTCCATTTCTAAAGTCGAGCGAGGAGCGCTCTTCGTGAGCGCACCTCCGAGACGAGTAGTTTTTGTTCGGCGAGTCGAGCGCGGAGGAGCGGAGGAGGAGTTTCCGTCGCCGGAAATCGCCCAGATGGCGCGGTCGCGGAGGTTCCCGCGGTCGCGGGAGCTCCCGCGGTCGCGGGGATGCCCTCTCGGCGCGGAGATGCGCGAGCGCGGGGATTCTGCAAGCGCGGGGTTCCGCGGGCGCGGGGTCCGCGCGGGCGCGGGGCTGCGGCGGCAGTTCTGGCACGTTTTCATGCGGAGGCCATAACTTTCGCCTCGGTTGGAGTTACGAGGCCCATGAGTACTCAAATCGAAGCTCTTTCGATGATCTACGAGGTAGGAGTGTCCGATCGTCTGGAATCTCGATCGTTCGAATCGGATTTTCCGTCCCCTTTTGTGGTAATTTCGGGTGCCTTAATCTTTTAAATTCTCGTGTTTTAAGTTATAGTTAAGGGTCAAGGGCTTAGATATCGCTTAGATGTCTTATTAGGAGCTCGAATAAGGATTAAATTCATTGATCGACTTTCATAAAGATGAGGTGAACCCCGAGGAGGCCCGAGGAAGGATTTTCGGCTCGTTGCTTCGTCTACGCGCTTGTTATCAAAATGCTCATCATCGAGGTGGGTGGTTCTAAACCAATTATAAGGTTTGAGCTATTAAGCTCTAGAAGCATGTTAAGGCAAGGGAAATATCCAATTAAAATATTTTATGCTCTGCCTGTTTAGTCTCTGTACAAGGAAAAGAAAGGAATAAAGGAATTTATATGCATGATATTGTTAAATTGTTATTTGAGTTGGATAGGGTTAAGGAAGTTAGTATAAGTTAAGTGAGCTCTCAAGTATGTTTAGATATGCTAGAATTGTTTATATACAATTTATGCTAGCATGAGGTGTTTAGAATTGCTTTATTTGCAATCGATGTTTATCCGCGTTCATTTCCTCGTATTTGAATGTTTATGCTTTGTTAAAGCTCGTATAGTTAAGGATTAAGGATTGCCTTGTTAGTGTAGCATTAAATCCCTTGTAGGCCGAGATCATGCTCAATTAAGAATTAGCCTTAGACGATTGCTCTAGGCTTGGTATTGCGAGCTAAGTCAAGTAAGTAATGAAGGTTAATGTTGAGGTTAAGGTTAAGAAAGGAGGAATTTAAAGAAAGATATAGTTTCTGTTGTTAGCAGGTTATCGAGCTCAAAGAACAGTTTATTTACATTATCATGCCGTGACCTTCGTGTCACTAATGTTGAACATTTGAAAGTGAATGGAGTCACTGCTAGGTAATCCCCTCGCATACTCAGAGGATACTTGAGGTAATCCCTCTCTCATCCTAAGGCAAAAAGGGTGCAGTAGACAGCAGGTTTGAGCCAGGAAAGGCGCCAGAAAAGGAAGTAAAAGGTTTTGCGGGTATGGAGAGGGCTTTTGCGTTTTGCTCTCCATATGCCGCCAGTTATTAATTGGATATTCCAAAGTTTATTAAAGAGTTTTCTCATAAAACCCCACTGAGTACATTAGTGCTCACCCCCTCTTTTTCAAATGTTTTCAGGTTAAGATGCTGAGGCCGGTGATGTGTTGCTGGTGGGGTTGTCTGAGTTGTCTGAGGTTTCAAGTTTGTTGCTCTGTATGGTTACATGTTTTCTTCCGCTAAGTTTCTGCTAAGTACTCTGATGTTAGTATTTAGTCTTGATATGTGTAACTAGATTCTTGATAGTAGCATGTTTTAAATGCTATGAATCGTAGTTATCAATAAAGTCTTTGAAGCATGTTCTTTGATATATCAGTTGTTCCTTTAATGATTCCGAGTTATTTGAATAGTCATATCTATTGAGCATTCTGGTATCTATTCATCTTCAGTTGACTTGTGAATAAGTCTTTCATGCTTGTTATTATTGTTGGCCTCCGAAAAGGCTTTTCCTTTCAAACATGATTCTGTTCGTTCAAGTTAAGTTTTGAGTTAGTTTCTTGTTTGGTCCTATGAATGGGACATTATGATTTATTTGACTCTGACCTTTTTATGGGTCTTAGCCATTGTGGCTTTTGAGGAAGTCTTGTTTAGTTATAGAGTCAGATTTCTATCTGTTTGTCTTTGGATTCTGTTTAAATTTCGGTTGGCTTATGATTTGGCATTCCTTTGACTCGATTGAATCATTTGATCCCTTTGATTCATTAAAGATGATAGTCCTTCCAAGTCATGAAGTTAAGTTGCCTAAGTTTGTGAGGCGCTAACTTAGTTTAATTCTAAAAATACCCCTCTAGATTTTCGATTGATCTACCTATTTTCTTCGGCTTTTACGCCCAACAACCCCCATCCCCATCAAAATGACCGCCTAAGGGACCGGGCTGTTACAGATGGTATCAGAGCAGGCTTGCAACTCTGCAGACCTGTCTCTTCTTAAAGTAATTGATTGAGTTCTATGTGAGTATTGAATTGTTCTAAGGTATTAATCAGCAACCCCCAGCTCATCATCACCCTCCCATCTTCAACAAAGTTAAGGTATGATTGAGTTAATGTATTTTGATTATATTTGGTATAACTTTGAAAGTACAGGATAAAGGAGAAAAGTTCTGAGCAAAGACAAGGTTAGTCGATTTTGAAAATCAAGCATTATTTCTTTTGAAATAAAATTTTTGGTTATACCTAAGTTTAAGATGGAACTTATTGAACTAAGTTCAAGATTAGTGTTTTAAAGAGTTTTGAGTTATTAAGGACTCGAGTAAGCAGTAGATCTTTTCAGAATGTTATTTTCTGCAAATACTCAAACTATTTCGGTTACTCTAGACCGTTAAAATTTTTGAGTAGAGTTATAAAGTTTGAAAGTCGATTTGAAAATCTTCTTTATGATAAAAGCTCGTCTACTGCCCATAAGAAAAGAATTTGAGGATGAGTTAAGGATGAATGAGGCATAGAGAATATAGTTAGAACATAGACTATAGCGAGCTTGAATTAAGGAGAATTCTAGAATTCCCTTTAGGTTCTCTTATGAACCTAGATTGAGTAAGTTCCTTCTCAAGGAGCTAGAGTTAAGAAGAAGCGGTTCGAAAGAACATTTATAGAGCGCTCATAAGAAGGATAAATGATTTCACAATTTTAGTAGAATCAAGAAGAAGGTCATGAAGTTTAGTTTCGAGCGATAAGCAAGAAGATGAGCAGTCAAGTTAAAGGCGAATTATCAGAATGGCGCAGCGGAAACGTGGTGGGCCCATAACCCACAGTACATTCAAGGTCATGTCGCGTTCGATGCCCAAAAGTTATCGCTTGTTTCAAGCCGATTAATGAAGATGAAGATTGTCGTCGCGACCATAGCCAAGAGAGTTTGAAGATATATTGGTGTTCTACCAAGCTTCCAAGAGACGTTGAAGTCAAGTTATATTGAGTCCAGAAGGATCCATAGATTAAGTCACCTTGTCGTATCTCTTTCGATAGATAGGAAGTAATTCCCGGGATATCGCTTTCCCGGCCAAGCGAAGCCATTTGAAGTCCAACCGACTTGTGCTATTTTGTAGCAACCTCGCCAAGAAGAAGGTACGTGATGCTCAAGAAACAAAAGACCCGAAGAAGAAGATGCATGTCGATCAAGAAAGAAGTTAAGAACCCAAAGAAGATCGTTAAGAAGATAGACTTAGTGTTCGATAGATTGAGAGTTTCAGTTTGATGGAAGTTTTTGTTGAGTCTATTCATTCATTCTCGTGTCAATAGAATTGATTTGTTCATTCTCTTTTGGAATCGATTTATTCTCTTGTGAATTGAATCAATTGCCCTTCAATAGCTTTGTATCAATTGAAATTCTCCATTTATACCATTTGAAATTCTTTGATTATATCCGCTTGGATAATTTACAATCCTTTTGATGGTACTTCTTTGATCATCAAGAATCAGTAATAGCATTTCCTTGATAGGCTATGTTGATGCCTGTGAGAGAATATTGAAGCACGGTTTTCAGTTGCTAACCATTGATTTCTTCCATATCTTTGTTATGTACAAGAATCCTTCAAGTTTATAAGTCCTCTGAAAAGGCAATATTTTTAACGTATATAACCTAGTGTTATATTCTTTCCAGCTTTTAAGCTTGTTAAAGAAGTATTGATTAAGATAAAGTCCTCACTCAGAGGCGTTCGTTTAATTTGCTCCCATTCATAGAACTCGAGTGTGGATCTTGGAATAAAGCAGAGAGTTATAGTAGTATTCTTTTTAGTCAAGGTTGGAGGAAAAAGAGATAGTATTTCCTAGTAAGAAGTAGAATCCAAGTAAGTGCCAGATAGTATTCTCTAAGTTTAGGACGCACGTTTTCGAGAAGATTTCTCAGCTCGTTGCATTTGGAGGCGATCTAAGGAATGACGGCAGGTAAGTTCTGAGCATGCAGTTAAAGTCTAGACGTGCGATCATTACACGTACAAACTATGGTGACCGCCAGCAGGAGCCATGAAGCCAGACGACTGCTTCAAGAAAAAGAGATGACTGCGATGAGGAAATTTAGATTTAAGTTGCGTCAAGAATTTAAGTTTGGAGCGCATCACGAAGTACGCCCCAAGAAGATGAAGAAGTCAAACCTCAAGAAATTAAAGATGAAGATAATGCGAGTTTTCAACGTGATAGAATGTGCAAGCAACAATCAAAGGAGGTGCTCAATTAATTCAAGTTTACCATCTAGTTCGAATTCGTTAAAGTTTCTCAAAGCTGCGTGAAGTAAAATTAGAAGCAAAAGCAAAGCCAAGCGAAACAAAAGAATGATGAACTTGTTGAGACCGCACGGCTCGTGCGCGAGGAGCAAGCTTGGCGAAGTTTTATTTTATTTATTTCGTTGATCGAATAGTTTCTAGAAGTCCGCTCGAATGCAAGATCATAAGGAGTTCGTGTGAAGCGATGTTTCGAGAGAGATTTCATTAGGAAGAAAAGGTAGAAGATGCTCAGGCTTTGAAGAAGAAAAGATAACGATTATAGAAGTGTTAGTCCTGCGTGAGGACTATTTTATAAAGGAAGGCTTCAGGCTATTCTTAGCCCTATAGTAAAGGTTTCAAACCTACGTTGTTTCAGTAAGGCCTTAAGTTCTTGAAAGGTAATCCAGATCTCTGTTGAGATGAAGTAAATTTCGGGACGAAATTTTTTTTAAGGGGTGTAGGATGTAACAACCCGAATTTTCAGAATATGATTAAGTAATTTCTAATTTTAATTAGGAAATATTAAAAGGAATTTTGAGCATAATTAAGATATTTCGGTTCTAAGCCGCGATTTTAGGATTTATTTTTCGTAAGATCGTCTTTTTGAGAATTTTGATCCGAGCTCAATTATAGCCAATTTTGGTCACGTTTGAAAGGTGTTGACCCAAGGAGCATGCCGGTGCTTTCGGATTTTGAATCAGAAGTCGTTTGAGTTCCCGATGATTTAAAACGCGTTTAAAGAAGATATGAATAGTGTTTTTCCGTAGGAGCGCGTTCGTTAGAAATTTGCGAAATCTTGTGTGTTGACCCGAGCTTTGTTCTTTCAAGCCTATCTTATAGGAAATTTCTCAAGGAATCCGTTGGCGTTCCCGGATTTTCATTCTGAGGTCAATCGAGCGCTCGGATATTTTATTTGTCCCTTGTGTGGAATAGTAACTTTATTTTTGAAAAGAGGATCTTTTCTCGTTTTCCTTCAAGATGACTCATTCTTTATCCCGAGTCAAGTTGGTTCAATAGTACTCAAGCCAACGAACCTCCCGGTATTTTCGGATTTCGTGTCTGAGGTCATTTGGACCTCGATATTGAATAAAGCGCCTTTTAACCGAACCCGATATTTTAAAAGCAGTGTTGTTGCACTGAAGAAGCTTCTCGGAGAAGCTTGGATTTCCCCTATAAATAGAGGAGCCCCCCTTCATTCCCATTTGCTCATTTCTCACTTCTGTCACCTCCATTTCTAAAGTCGAGCGAGGAGCGCTCTTCGTGAGCGCACCTCCGAGACGAGTAGTTTTTGTTCGGCGAGTCGAGCGCGGAGGAGCGGAGTAGGAGTTTCCGTCGCCGGAAATCACCCAGATGGCGCGGTTGCGGAGGTTCCCGCAGTTGCGGGGGCTCCTGCGGTCGCGGGGATGCCCTCTCGGCGCGGAGATGCGCGAGCGCGGGGATTCCGCGGGCGCGGGGTTCCGCGGGCGCGGGGCTGCGGCGGCAGTTCCGGCACGTTTTCGTGCGGAGGCCATAACTTTCGCCACGATTGGAGTTACGAGGCCCATGAGTACTCAAATCGAAGCTCTTTCGATGATCTACGAGGTAGTAGTGTCCGATCGTCTGGAATCTCGATCGTTCGAATCGTATTTTCCGTCCCCTTTTGTGGTAATTTCGGGTGCCTTAATCTTTTAAATTCGCGTGTTTTAAGTTATAGTTAAGGGTCAAGGTTTTAGATATCGTTTCGATGTCTTATTAGGAGCTCGAATAAGTATTCAATTCATTGATCGACTTTCATAAAGATGAGGTGAACCCCGAGGAGGCCCGAGGAAGGATTTTCGGCTCGTTGCTTCGTCTACGCGCTTGTTATCAAAATGCTCATCATCGAGATGGGTGGTTCTAAACCAAGTATAAGGTTTGAGCTATTAAGCTCTAGAAGCATATTAAGGCAAGGGAAATATCCAATTAAAATATTTTATGCTCTGCCTGTTTAGTCTCTGTACAAGGAAAAGAAAGGAATAAAGGAATTTATATGCATGATATTGTTAAATTGTTATTTGAGTTGGATAGGGTTAAGGAAGTTAGTATAAGTTAAGTGAGCTCTCAAGTATGTTTAGATATGCTAGAATTGTTTATATACAATTTATGCTAGCATGAGGTGTTTAGAATTGCTTTATTTGCAATCGATGTTTATCCGCGTTCATTTCCTCGTATTTGAATGTTTATGCTTTGTTAAAGCTCGTATAGTTAAGGATTAAGGATTGCCTTGTTAGTGTAGCGTTAAATCCCTTGTAGGCCGAGATCATGCTCAATTAAGAATTAGCCTTAGAAGATTGCTCTAGGCTTGGTATTGCGAGCTAAGTCAAGTAAGTAATGAAGGTTAAGGTTGAGGTTAAGGTTAAGAAAGGAGGAATTTAAGGAAAGATATAGTTTCTGTTGTTATCAGGTTATCGAGCTCAAAGAACAGTTTATTTGCATTATCATGTCGTGACCTTCGTGTCACTAATGTTGAACATTTGAAAGTGAATGGAGTCACTGCTAGGTAATCCCCTCGCATACTCAGAGGATACTTGAGGTAATCCCTCTCTCATCCTAAGGCAAAAAGGGTGCAGTAGACAGCAGGTTTGAGCCAGGAAAGGCGCCAGAAAAGGAAGTAAAAGGTTTTGCGGGTATGGAGAGGGCTTTTGCGTTTTGCTCTCCATATGCCGCCAGTTATTAATTGGATATTCCAAAGTTTATTAAAGAGTTTTCTCATAAAACCCCACTGAGTACATTAGTGCTCACCCCCTCTTTTTCAAATGTTTTCAGGTTAAGATGCTGAGGCCGGTGATGTATTGCTGGTGGGGTTGTCTGAGTTGTCTGAGGTTTCAAGTTTGTTGCTCTGTATGGTTACATGTTTTCTTCCGCTAAGTTTCTGCTAAGTACTCTGATGTTAGTATTTAGTCTTGATATGTGTAACTAGATTCTTGATAGTAGCATGTTTTAAATGCTATGAATCGTAGTTATCAATAAAGTCTTTGAAGCATGTTCTTTGATATATCAGTTGTTCCTTTAATGATTTCGAGTTATTTGAATAGTCATACCTATTGAGCATTCTGGTATCTATTCATCTTCAGTTGACTTGTGAATAAGTCTTTCATTCTTGTTATTATTGTTGGCCTCCGAAAAGGCTTTTCCTTTCAAACATGATTCTGTTCGTTCAAGTTAAGTTTTGAGTTAGTTTCTTGTTTGGTCCTATGAATGGGACAGTATGATTTATTTGACTCTGACCTTTTTATGGGTCTTAGCCATTGTGGCTTTTGAGGAAGTCTTGTTTAGTTATAGAGTCAGATTCCTATCTGTTTGTCTTTGGATTCTGTTTAAATTTCGGTTGGCCTATGATTTGGCATTCCTTTGACTCGATTGAATCCTTTGATCTCTTTGATTCATTAAATATGATAGTCCTTCCAAGTCATGAAGTTAAGTTGCCTAAGTTTGTGAGGCGCTAACTTAGTTTAATTCTAAAAATACCCCTCTAGATTTCCGATTGATCTACCTATTTTCTTCGGTTTTTACGCCCAACAACCCCATCCCCATCAAAATGACCGCCTAAGGGACCGGGCTGTTACAGATGGTATCAGAGCAGGCTTGCAACTCTGCAGACCTGTCTCTTCTTAAAGTAATTGATTGAGTTCTATGTGAGTATTGAATTGTTCTAAGGTATTAATCAGCAACCCCCAGCTCATCATCACCCTCGCATCTTCAACAAAGTTAAGGTATGATTGAGTTAACGTATTTTGATTATATTTGGTATAACTTTGAAAGTACAGGATAAAGGAGAAAAGTTCTGAGCAAAGACAAGGTTAGTCGATTTTAAAAATCAAGCATTATTTCTTTTGAAATAAAATTTTTTGTTATACCTAAGTTTAAGATGGAAATTATTGAACTAAGTTCAAGATTAATGTTTTAAAGAGTTTTGAGTTATTAAGGACTCGAGTAAGCAGTAGATCTTTTCAGAATGTTATTTTCTACAAATACTCAAACTATTTCGGTTACTCTAGACCGTTAAAATTTTTGAGTAGAGTTATAAAGTTTGAAAGTCAATTTGAAAATCTTCTTTATGATAAAAGCTCGTCTACTGCCCATAAGAAAAGAATTTGAGGATGAGTTAAGGATGAATGAGGCATAGAGAATATAGTTAGAACATAGACTATAGCGAGCTTGAATTAAGGAGAATTCTAGAATTCCCTTTAGGTTCTCTTATGAACCTAGATTGAGTAAGTTCCTTCTCAAGGAGCTAGAGTTAAGAAGAAGCGGTTCGAAAGAACATTTATAGAGCGCTCATAAGAAGGATAAATGATTTCACAATTTTAGTAGAATCAAGAAGAAGGTCATGAAGTTTAGTTTCGAGCGATAAGCAAGAAGATGAGCAGTCAAGTTAAAGGCGAATTATCAGAATGGCGCAGCGGAAACGTGGTGGGCCCATAACCCACAGTACATTCAAGGTCATGTCGCGTTCGATGCCCAAAAGTTATCGCTTGTTTCAAGCCGATTAATGAAGATGAAGATTGTCGTCGCGACCATAGCCAAGAGAGTTTGAAGATATATTGGTGTTCTACCAAGCTTCCAAGAGACGTTGAAGTCAAGTTATATTGAGTCCAGAAGGATCCATAGATTAAGTCACCTTGTCGTATCTCTTTCGATAGATAGGAAGTAATTCCCGGGATATCGCTTTCCCGGCCAAGCGAAGCCATTTGAAGTCCAACCGACTTGTGCTATTTTGTAGCAACCTCGCCAAGAAGAAGGTACGTGATGCTCAAGAAACAAAAGACCCGAAGAAGAAGATGCATGTCGATCAAGAAAGAAGTTAAGAACCCAAAGAAGATCGTTAAGAAGATAGACTTAGTGTTGGATAGATTGAGAGTTTCAGTTTGATGGAAGTTTTTGTTGAGTCTATTCATTCATTCTCGTGTCAATAGAATTGATTTGTTCATTCTCTTTTGGAATCGATTTATTCTCTTGTGAATTGAATCAATTGCCCTTCAATAGCTTTGTATCAATTGAAATTCTCCATTTATACCATTTGAAATTCTTTGATTATATCCGCTTGGATAATTTACAATCCTTTTGATGGTACTTCTTTGATCATCAAGAATCAGTAATAGCATTTCCTTGATAGACTATGTTGATGCCTGTGAGAGAATATTGAAGCACGGTTTTCAGTTGCTAACCATTGATTTCTTCCATATCTTTGTTATGTACAAGAATCCTTCAAGTTTATAAGTCCTCTGAAAAGGCAATGTTTTTAACGTATATAACCGAGTGTTATATTCTTTCCAGCTTTTAAGCTTGTTAAAGAAGTATTGATTAAGATAAAGTCCTCACTCAGAGGTGTTCGTTTAATTTGCTCCCATTCATAGAACTCGAGTGTGGATCTTGGAATAAAGCAGAGAGTTATAGTAGTATTCTTTTTAGTCAAGGTTGGAGGAAAAAGAGATAGTATTTCCTAGTAAGAAGTAGAATCCAAGTAAGTGTCAGATAGTATTCTTTAAGTTTAGGACGCACGTTTTCGAGAAGATTTCTCAGCTCGTTGCGTTTGGAGGCGATCTAAGGAATGACGGCAGGTAAGTTCCGAGCATGCAGTTAAAGTCCAGACGTGCGATCATTACACGTACAAACTATGGTGACCGCCAGCAGGAGCCATGAAGCCAGACGACTGCTTCAAGAAAAAGAGATGACTGCGACGAGGAAATTTAGATTTAAGTTGCGTCAAGAATTTAAGTTTGGAGCGCATCACGAAGTAGTTTTATTTTATTTATTTCGTTGATCGAATAGTTTCTAGAAGTCCGCTCGAATGCAAGATCATAAGGAGTTTGTGTGAAGCGATGTTTCGAGAGAGATTTCATTAGGAAGAAAAGGTAGAAGATGCTCAGGCTTTGAAGAAGAAAAGATAACGATTATAGAAGTGTTAGTCCTGCGTGAGCACTATTTTATAAAGGAAGGCTTCAGGCTATTCTTAGCCCTATAGTAAAGGTTTCAAACCTACGTTGTTTCAGAAAGGCCTTAAGTTCTTGAAAGGTAATCCAGATCTCTGTTGAGATGAAGTAAATTTCGGGACGAAATTTTTTTTAAGGGGTGTAGGATGTAACAACCCGAATTTTTAGAATATGATTAAGTAATTCCTAATTTTAATTAGGAAATATTAAAAGGAATTTTGAGCATAATTAAGATGTTTCGGTTCTAAGCCGCGATTTTAGGATTTATTTTTCGCAAGATCGTCTTTTTGAGAATTTTGATTTGAGCTCAATTATAGCCAATTTTGGTCACGTTTGAAAGGTGTTGACCCAAGGAGCATGCCGGTGCTTTCGGATTTTGAATCAGAAGTCGTTTGAGTTCCCAATGATTTAAAACGCGTTTAAAGAAGATATGAATAGTGTTTTTCCGTAGGAGCGCGTTCGTTAGAAATTTGTGAAATCTTGTGTGTTGACCCGAGCTTTGTTCTTTCAAGCCTATCTTATAGGAAATTTCTCAAGGAATCCGTTGGCGTTCCCGAATTTTCATTCTGAGGTCAATCGAGCGATCGGGAATTTTATTTGTCCCTTGTGTGGAATAGTAACTTTATTTTTGAAAAGAGGATTTTTTCTCGTTTTCCTTCAAGATGACTCATTCTTTATCCCGAGTTAAGTTGGTTCAATAGTACTCAAGCCAACGAACCTCCCGGTATTTTCGGATTTCGTGTCTGAGGTCATTTGGACCTCGATATTGAATAAAGCGCCTTTTAACCGAACCCGATATTTTAAAAGCAGTGTTGTTGCACTGAAGAAGCTTCTCGGAGAAGCTTGGATTTCCCCTATAAATAGAGGAGCCCCCCTTCATTCCCATTTGCTCATTTCTCACTTCTTTCACCTCCATTTCTAAAGTCGAGCGAGGAGTGCTCTTCGTGAGCGCACCTCCGAGACGAGTAGTTTTTGTTCGGCGAGTCGAGGACGGAGGAGCGGAGTAGGACTTTCCGTCGCCGGAAATCGCCCAGATGGCACGGTTGCGGAGGTTCTCGCGGTTGCGGGGGCTCCCGCGGTTGCGGGGATGCCCTCTCGGCGCGGAGATGTGCGAGCGCGGGGATTCCGCGGGCGCGGGGTCCGCGCGAGCGCGGGGCTGCGGCGGCAGTTCCGGCACGTTTTCGTGCGGAGGCCATAACTTTCGCCTCGGTTGGAGTTACGAGGCCAATGAGTACTCAAATCGAAGCTCTTTCGATGATCTACGAGGTAGCAGTGTCCGATCGTCTGGAATCTCGATCGTTCGAATCGGATTTTCCATCCCCTTTTGTGGTAATTTCGGGTGCCTTAATCTTTTAAATTCTCGTGTTTTAAGTTATAGTTAAGGGTCAAGGGTTTAGATATCATTTAAATGTCTTATTAGAAGCTTGAATAAGGATTCAATTCATTGATCGACTTTCATAAAGATGAGGTGAACCCCGAGGAGGCCCGAGGAAGGATTTTCGGCTCGTTGCTTCGTCTACGCGCTTGTTATCAAAATGCTCATCATCGAGGTGGGTGGTTCTAAACCAAGTATAAGGTTTGAGCTATTAAGCTCTAGAAGCATGTTAAGGCAAGGGAAATATCCAATTAAAATATTTTATGCTCTGCCTGTTTAGTCTCTGTACAAGGTAAAGAAAGGAATAAAGGAATTTATATGCATGATATTGTTAAATTGTTATTTGAGTTGGATAGGGTTAAGGAAGTTAGTATAAGTTAAGTGAGCTCTCAAGTATGTTTAGATATGCTAGAATTGTTTATATACAATTTATGCTAGCATGAGGTGTTTAGAATTGCTTTATTTGCAATCGATGTTTATCCGTGTTCATTTCCTCGTATTTGAATATTTATGCTTTGTTAAAGCTCGTATAGTTAAGGATTAAGGATTGCCTTGTTAGTGTAGCGTTAAATCCCTTGTAGGCCGAGATCATGCTCAATTAAGAATTAGCCTTAGACGATTGCTCTAGGCTTGGTATTGCGAGCTAAGTCAAGTAAGTAATGAAGGTTAAGGTTGAGGTTAAGGTTAAGAAAGGAGGAATTTAAGGAAAGATATAGTTTCTGTTGTTAGCAGGTTATCGAGCTCAAAGAACAGTTTATTTGCATTATCATGCCGTGACCTTCATGTCACTAATGTTGAACATTTGAAAGTGAATGGAGTCACTGCTAGGTAATCCCCTCGCATACTCAGAGGATACTTGAGGTAATCCCTCTCTCATCCTAAGGCAAAAAGGGTGCAGTAGACAGCAGGTTTGAGCCAGGAAAGGTGCCAGAAAAGGAAGTAAAAGGTTTTGCGGGTATGGAGAGGGCTTTTGCGTTTTGCTCTCCATATGCCGCCAGTTATTAATTGGATATTCGAAAGTTTATTAAAGAGTTTTCTCATAAAACCCCACTGAGTACATTAGTGCTCACCCCCTCTTTTTTAAATGTTTTCAGGTTGAGATGCTGAGGCCGGTGATGTGTTGCTGGTGGGGTTGTCTGAGTTGTCTGAGGTTTCAAGTTTGTTGCTCTGTATGGTTACATGTTTTCTTCCGCTAAGTTTCTGCTAAGTACTCTGATGTTAGTATTTAGTCTTGATATGTGTAACTAGATTCTTGATAGTAGCATGTTTTAAATGATATGAATCGTAGTTATCAATAAAGTCTTTGAAGCATGTTCTTTGATATATCAGTTGTTCCTTTAATGATTCCGAGTTATTTGAATAGTCATACCTATTGAGCATTCTGGTATCTATTCATCTTCAGTTGACTTGTGAATAAGTCTTTCATGGTTGTTATTATTGTTGGCCTCCGAAAAGGCTTTTCCTTTCAAACATGATTCTGTTCGTTCAAGTTAAGTTTTGAGTTAGTATCTTGTTTGGTCCTATGAATGGGACAGTATGATTTATTTGACTCTGACCTTTTTATGGGTCTTAGCCATTGTGGCTTTTGAGGAAGTCTTGTTTAGTTATAGAGTCAGATTCCTATATGTTTGTCTTTGGATTCTGTTTAAATTTCGGTTGGCCTATGATTTGGCATTCCTTTGACTCGATTGAATCCTTTGATCCCTTTGATTCGTTAAAGATGATAGTCCTTCCAAGTCATGAAGTTAAGTTGCCTAAGTTTGTGAGGCGCTAACTTAGTTTAATTCTAAAAATACCCCCCTGGATTTCCGATTGATCTACCTATTTTCTTCGGCTTTTACGCCCAACAACCCCGTCCCCATCAAAATGACCGCCTAAGGGACCGGGCTGTTACAAGTTGGGACCTCTGCAACCAACTCGTGTGGTCATTCAGTTGGCAGACAGGTCGAATGTGTATCCAGAGGGGCTGATCGAAGATATCCTAGTTAAGGTGGACAAGATGATATTCTCAATGGATTTCTATGTGCTTGATATGGGCACAACAACGAGCTCATCAATTCTTTTGCTGGGGAGACCTTTTATGAAAACAGCTCGCACACAAATTGATGTCGACAAGGGCACACTGACGTGCGAATTTGATGGAGAAAAGGTTACATTCAACATTTTCGAAGCCATGAAGCACCCACCTGATACGGAAAATTTGAATTTTGTGGATCTCTTTGATGCACCATCCCAGCCTACTCTCTCAATGATGAGCAATCGAGAACCTCTAGAAAGGGCATTACAGGAAGGACTGACTGATCAAAATGCCCTTGATGAAGATGATAACATTCAAGATGCAGTTAAGATGCTTCATTCACTTAAGGAGATGCCACCAGGAGAAGTGGATTAGAATGTGCCCACAAGAAGTGATAGTGACAGAATGTTGCCTTCTATTATGCCAACACCGAAGTTGGAACACAAGCCACCATGGGGCATTCAGAAGCTTAATGGAGAAGAAGTTGGGCACAACAAAAAGCTCCAAGAATCAGAAGAAACGGACATGGAAGTCTATGATGATGATATACTCTATAAGGAAAGAATGAAAAGACTCCATGATCAGGTGATTAAATGGAAAATGTTCACTCCGGGACAACAAGTATTGCTTTATCATTCAAGATTCAAGATCATGGGAGGAAGTTCGAAGATAAAATGGGTCGGGCCATTTGAAGTGCATGCTGAATTTCCTAATGAGCTAGTAGAAGTGAAAAATCTGAAAACAGGAAGGCATTTCAAGATAAATGGGCACAGACTGAAACCTTACCTGGGGCACACCGACTCTGAAGAAAGAGTAGTATGGCTCGCGGAGCCCAGTAATATCTGAACAAAGGAGTGTCATGCCCATGACAGTAACTAGGGCGCTACTGGGAGGCAACCTAGGTTTTATTTATTTTGTTTGTTTGTTTTTTTTTAATTTATTTAAATAAAATTTCCAGTTAATTAAACTAGTTTAGGAGTAATTTTACGCTTGTTTTGGATAAGATATGTGTTTGCAGGTTAAGATAAGTCGAGAGAAAGAAAGAAATAAAGAGAATCCTTTGGAAGTAGGGATTTGAATCAGGGCACTCTGAAGGGATGAGGAATCTGCCAACTGGAAGGGCACAACAAAGTGACAATGCGATTGCTGTGATCACATGGAAGCTAAGTGCAATAAAAAATACCTTATTCCAGTTTGATACCAGTTTAGTACGCATGGAGGCAGACCTGAAGGCCTATTTCAAACAGGTTGGGTTCTCTTACCCAACGCCCGCAACCGACTAATCCTGGTTCTTTCTGTCTTTAGATTAGGTTTTTATTTTGGTGTTTGTGTGTCGCCCCTGTTTCACCCACTTTGCCTAATGCAAAGTGTGTGGGTGGGGGCATTTCAGTTTGTTGTTTTGTTTTCTTGTTGAGTCTGTTTAAACACTTTGCCTCATGCAAAGTGTGTTGGTGGTCAGTGTCTCTGTTAAGCATGCTTTCTGTGAGTTCGTGTGGCCATTGCCTTTGATATATTCGAATTAATTGCTTTTTCAAAATCAGCATGCCCACAGTACGATATGGATAATGAAAGAGTTTAGCATGCCCTAGGAAGATTTGAGCCTAATGCTGTATGCCTACTTCACAGCTTTCTTTTCTTCATGTGTGAACATTCTGTGCTTAGGAGTTCTAGAACTTGCCATTGTTCTGCTTAAGGATCTTGAAATTGTTGATGCATATGTAGATGATATAGGCCATCTTTTGCTGAGCCACCATGATATAAATTGACCCACCAACAACACAGCTTTGCAGCCCTTTTGAGCCTATGAAATGCCCTGGCAGATTTTTTTGTTTGGGATGATAATATATAGCCAGGGCATAACAAAAGCCTGAAAAATAGAAAAAAGTGAGAGGCAGATTGTTGGGGGATATATGTGAAAAAGCCAGAAAAGGTTAGGGGGAATAAAAAAAAAAGAAAAAAATATATGATAAAAAGAAAAAAAGAGAGAATAAATTCCCCCTAGTCTTAAGTGTTCAGAATGCCCAGATAAAGAAATATTTATTATCCGAGCAGGGCACAGAAGGGTAATCGATTAAATGGAAAATGGGGGATGTGTACAGAAATAAAGCCCCACCTTACATGAAATGCCCATTATAGCCTAAAAATCCCTATTGATAATTATGCATCTATGGTTACTCAAGATTGACAGCAGAACTTTATCAAGCTTATGGGACGAATAGGTACAGAATGCATTGAATTGAGTGTATACACTAAGCCTAAATACTGAGTGAAGAGAGTTTGTGAGGATTACCAAGCTAAACTCATTTTTGATCCATCTTTGGTGTGCTGAAACTTTGCAATTTTGTTGGACAATTAAAGTTGATGTGCCCACACTGATTAACAGTATGCATGCTTATTTTTTGTGAGTCTGTTTCTTTTCTCTTCCTTTTCGTTTGTTTTTCTGGATGCGTTGCACCCCATGCTTGAGGACAATCATGCTTAAAGTGTGTGGGTGTGATAAGTCCATTTATTTCGTGTTTTATGGGCATTTTGTTCGTTATAAATGTCCTTTTTAGTCTGTTTTGAGTCGAAAAGAACCAGGTTGCGGTCAAAGGGCATTTCAGAAGGCGAGTCTGGCGAAAAGGGCATTTTATGCCAAATTATTCATGTTTATCTCATCGCCATAAACCGTATTCAGAGGCACTGGGGACTTCTTCAGCATTCATCATACATTCGGGAAGCAGAATGGGCATATCAGAAAGGGATGAAGCTGACCAGATGATGACGTGCCCACATTGCTCGCGCAGACTCAACCACAGGCCAGAATGGGCACATGCATGAATTTCGGGATTCTGTTGGAAGTTAGAGGCGTAAAAAATGGCTGCATATCTGAATAAGAGTTGGTGATAAGATGGACTCCTAAGAGGCGTGGCAACTAAGAGATATATGAGATAAGGACTGCTGGAGGCTTGGAGATGAAGTGATAAAGCCAATCCCTAAAAAATAAGGATTTGGTCAACAAACTGGATAAGGCTTATCCAGACAGATCAGGACGGGGCACGCCGGATCCGGAAGCCAGTGAAGACCCCAGTTTGTTGGGGAAACTCAAACTCGAAAATGTAACTATTTAAGCTAGTTTTATTGTCTGGAAATGGAGCTTTAGGAAGTCAGAAACATTGCTACAATTTTACTTTTCTGCATTTCATTTTCGTACGCTGCTTAGGCAGCTACAAACAATCCAATAGGCATTAAGCCATTGGAACTTAGGATTATGTTTATGTTTCTCATCGTTGGAGTTGAGATTTTTGCCTAATAAATTCGTAAGTTTTCTTTATAATTATGTCTTTAATTTCTGCTATTTTAACTATGTCTAGCCTGCTTGGCTAGATCTTTATTTCTGGTGTTTGAATAATGAAAATGGTTTAAGTACAAATCTGGACTCGTGAGGCCGAAATGGGCATAGTAATGCATGATAGGTTTCTGTCAATTCTTGAACCTGTTCCACGTGAGTGTGTGTCTAAAATGCCCAATATGGCTGATCACTCGTTAGACATAGAGGGCACACCACTATTAATTGAATTGACGAATCGTGAATGTGTGTTGATTCATATAGTAATAAGGGAATCGATGGGTTGTTGTGGGCACAAGAGGAATCAGTTGAACACAACAGATCTGGGTCTGTCTAGAGGCACACTGCTGCTTGTTTGCTTACATCTCTTAGAGGAATCGGGAGGTGGGTAAATGGTTAGGGGTTTAATCGAAGAGGAATCGCTTTTAAATCTAAAATGAAAGGATGGATGAGGAGACGCAGAGAGGAATCCGGTCTCCATAACTGGGTGACTTAACATGTATGAAAATTGGTGTGCCCATGATCGAGTTATTTTATACTTAAACCAAATTCTAGTTCAAATGCCAGAACTTTTATTATTTGATATTTCATTTTAGTGTTATTTTGCAGATTTACTTTTAGTACAGTGACAACACAAAACCCCCCTTTTTGATTGGTAACTCGAAGGTGGAATCACATCAGCTCTCTGTGGGATCGACCCGTACTCACAAGCTAGCTACGCTCGCTGTGGGCACAGAAGCATTATAAATTTATTTTGAGCGCGAAACGACCGCGCGTCAAACCCAACCTGGCCGAACTAGTCCATGCCCTGGCTAAGGAAAATGTGAAGTCACATCAAGAGAATGAAAGGTTCAAACAAGAAACAAGGGCCGGTCTGCAACATGTGAGTAAGAAATTTCCCAACTAGCTCAAGACTTTGCCCAACTGAAAGAAAGAAACAGACAATTACTATCTCAAGTAGTAAATCCTCGAGAGTAAGTAAACACTGTGACCACAAGGAATGAAGAGACAGTAATGAAAGCTGAACAGAAAGGAGACACTAAAGGCATAACGAAAGAAGAAGAGCAGACATGGGAAGAGGTTACTGAGCCCACAAGGCAAGAAACAAAGAAGAAGCCTCCATTTTCTGAATGTCTTGCCCACGATAGAAAAGAAGAGGAGATGAAGGAACTTCTCAAGGTTTTTTGAAAAGTGGAAATCAATATTCCACTACTAGATGCAATAAGACAAGTTCCTCGTTATGCCCGTTTCCTGAAAGAGCTATGTACCAAGAAGGTACGATTTGAAGATGATGCGAGATTTTTCATGGGAGAAAATGTCTCTGCAGTGCTACAGAAGATGCTAAAGAAGTGTGAAGATCCTGGCATGTTTGCCATACCATGCATAATTGGGAGCAAGAAGATTGAAAAGGCGATGCTTGATCTCGGTGTATCTATAAACATCATGCCCATGACGATTTATGAAGAGTTGAATTTGGGACCGCTCAAGGAAACAAGTGTGATCATCCAGTTGGCAGATAGATAAAATATCTACTCCAAAGGTTTAATAGAAGATGTCTTAGTGAAATTGGGGGAATTAATTTTCCCAGCAGATTTCTATGTCTTGGACATGGGCAACTGTAATATCCCAAAAATTTTAGTATTAAAATAATAGCCTATGATTATCTTAAGGGTAAGCTTAAAAAAAATAGACCCTTTAAAAAAAATTTATATTAGGTAAAGTGTGTCGTTGGATGGTTAGCGATACCTGAAAAAAAATTCTTATATTTTTATTTCGAGACTCCAGTGTAGTTTAAAACCTAACAAAAAGAAATTATTATCCATTATTATCACTTCGGGTATTAAAAGATCATGTGTTTAGAATATATATATCCAAATCCTAATAATTATCTAAATAAATATAATTTTATTTAATGATTATCCTATAATATATTATTATAACTAAAATCTTATCCAATTATATTATATTTAATTGAATGTTTATCTAGATTGAATATTATTATATAATTTATCATTTTATTAGATGATAGCTAACTTAGTCACTAAGTAAATTACCGTGTGAGTGGCACATGGTTCTTGAGTGGCATTAATTGCAAGGAGATATACACTACTATAAGTTAATAAAAAAAATATATAATAAGATGAATGTCATAGCTAACAAATGAATTGAATTAAGAGTAGAGTGCCACGTAGTCATATCTAGATGGAATGATATTATATGATCTATCCTAGTTATTAGATAATAGCTAACAAATTAATTGAATTAATAATAGAGTGCTACGTAGAACCACAAGCTAATTTTGATGCTGATCACTAGTATATTTCGGCGGTGATATATTCCTATATATATACATATATAGACAAAAGCTAATAGGGAAAGAGCAAACTAAAATTCAAACGAAAAGGAAATCAAAGAACAGGTTAATTGCACTTTTATTTCGAATAATTTCAAATATTAGAACCAAAGTAGTTCTTATGGTTTGCTTGTTATAATTAGGAAATCTAACAAGATATACACATCATATTTATGCAATTTCATTGAAACAAATAGGAACGAAATCTTTTGGGAGAAAATATGCAAATCCACTTCACATAATTGATTTAATTAAATCAGGTTGTAAAAATTGTAGATTTTTAACTTAGCACTTACCGCATGTGATTAATTAATGTTTCAAGTATTTATATTATTCTTTTGTTATAAAAAATGATAGGAAGTGATACTAGCCTTTTTAATTATATACTTCTGATTTAAAGATAGGTGTTATAATTGCTAATATTTGAATGGGAGGGTTAAAACTAATCACAATTATGATATAGGTAGCTATCGTGATTTCTAAGAATTATTAGATTAATTAAATGAAATCAATTTCAAACCAATAATATGTAATGAATTAAATTTTATACTTTTAAATTAAATATTATTTAAAATGTGCAAACAAGTTAATAGTAGAGGTAAGAATCATAATATTAAATTTATATATGCTGAGCATTAATTGTATAATATTCCTAAGCTAGGATTATAGTGTATGATTTTGAGGATGGTCAAACTGTACGTAATAAAATACAAATGTTTAATAGAAACTCAAATTAAAAAGGGAGCCTAAAAAGTTTAATAGTGGTCATTTAGTTAAACTAAATCAAAGCTGGTTGTTGTAGGCTCAGAAGAGATAGCAAAATCCGGGCAGAACCAACCCAGAGTTTAAAAGCCTTTCTGTGGGATAAATCTTTTATCCAGGTGGGTTTTTAATATATAAAAATATATTTCGGGTTATTAAGCCCTGATATTTATAAAATGAATGTGATTGAATATCCAACTCATAACTGTATTTAATGTGCTCTCCTGACTCATGTAAGTCTTACTACTGTGTTTGGTGACGAAACTACAATGGTTCATGATATCACGCCCCAAGCAAACAAGGCAGTGTCCAACCTTAAGCAGTCAGGTTGTGTACATGAACCGACTCACCGTAAGCGTTATAGGGGAGAGTAGCGTGCAATGATGGAACTAAAATGATTTAGTATACATGAAATTCACAAATTTTCTGTTTTAAAAGCTTTCCATGATATGCTTGAAATATGATTGGATATTCTATTTTATATAGTGATTGTGAAGGTTTTTCTCAAAAGTACCCACTGAGTGCATCAGTACTCACGCCCAAAATCTTTTCAAATATTTTTAGGATGAGCTGCGGGATGGTGGACGGCTGTGCTAAGGCTGAGGGGTTATCTTTTGTTGTATATATATATATATATATATATATATGTTTCTTTATGTATGGTGTTTAACTGAGAACATGTTTCTTTTTTAGTTTGAATAAATACACTATGTTCTTTTCCGCTTACTCTGACTATTATTATGGAGTGTTCGGTTCACCAAATTCTATTTACTTTCTACTCCTGACAGGCAAAAGCCTAGCTTAATATTGCTTTCTCACGATAGATGTAAGTCTAGCATCTCTTTACATTATGTATTTTGACATACATCATCCTAGTCTTTTTCATGCCTAACCTATTAACTGTTATTATTTACATTGATGTTTTCCTTGATGGATTCATTCCAAGAGTCATGGTATCTGGTTTGAGTCATTTTAGACGCTTTGAAAGCATGGATAGATTCAGTTATAGAGGTTATGCTGCCCAAATTTTTGGGGCACTAACCCTAGTTCTTTGATTGCTTCTGTTCAACAACCCCTTCCCCCTTTCCCCAAGTAGCACACCAGTCCCCTGCCCTTCTTCCGGGATTGGGGCGTTACAGTAACACGACACAGTCTACTTCCGTTCTACTGTTAGGGAGGCCTTTCATGAAAACTGCTCGTACCAAGATCAATGTCGATGAGGGCACACTGACATGTGAGTTCAATGGCCAGATATTCGTGTTCAATATCTATGAAGCTATGCAATACCCACGAGATCCGGAGTTAGTCCATTTTGTGAACCATTGCTATGCCCAATCTCAAGCCATTCGAGGACGCATGAACAACAAAGAACCCCTGGTTTGGGCATTGCAAACTGGGTTGACTGACTACGATGCCCTTGATAAAGATGAGGACACCAGAGACGCCATCATGATGTTGTACTCTCTGGAGGAATTACTGCATGGAGTGGTGGACTTAAATTTGCCCACAATGACTCAGACAGACATGATGCTTCTATCGGTGCAGAGGGCACCAAAGCTAGAATTGAAGAATCTCCCTGACCACTTAAAATATGCCTATCAACATGGGGTTGCCACTGATCCTACCAAGGTGGAATGCATGATCAACTGACATGCTCCCAAGACCATTAAAAAGTTAAGGGGTTTCCTGGGGCTCATAGGATACTATAGGAAGTTTGTTAGAGGTTATGAAATCATCAATAAACCCCTAACTAACCTCCTAAGAAAAGACAGTTTCCATTGGGGAGAAGAGGCAGAGAAGGCTTTCCAGAAACTCAAAGTGGCTATGACCACTACTCCTGTGTTAGCACTACCCAATTTTAGCAAACCATTTGTCCTGGAAACTGATGCTAGTGGGACAGGAATTGGGGTTGTCCTCATGCAAGAGAGGAGGCCTATAGCTTATATGAGCAAGGTTCTTTGTCCTAAGAATCAAGTTCTCTCTATCTATCAAAAGGAGTTCCTAGCTGTGTTGATGGCTGTGCAAAAATGAAGGGTCTACCTACAGGGACATAAATTTATTATCAAGACAGACCAGCAAGCACTAAAGTACTTGCTAGACCAGAAGGTGATGAACTCCTTGCAACAAAAATGGGTCACCAAGTTATTGGGTTTCACTTATGAAATCCAGCACAAGAAAGGGGTTAAGAATAAGGTAGCTGATGCCTTATCTAGAAGGGACATTTCTGATCCAAAGTGCACTGCTCTCACAACTACAATACCCCTATGGATGGAAAAGATAATTCATAGTTACCATCAGGACCCCTATTTCTCTAAGATTCTGAGTACCAAATTGGTGGATGATGCTGCCTACCCTGATTTCCAAGTCACATATGGGTTGTTCAGATACAAGGGTAGATTAGGAGTGGGAAATTCTAAGGAACTCAAATCCTATATTCTAACTGCTCTACATGATTCTTCTAATGGGGGACATTCAGGCATTACTGGTACTTATATGAGGCTCAAGAGTGTATTCTACTAGCCCAATATGAAGTCAGATGTGTTACAATGGGTACAACAGTGTGATGTTTGTCAAAGGAACAAGTCAGATCATGGACTCTACCCAGGCCTCCTTCAACCTCTATCTATTGCTAAGCAATGTTGGACCCACATTTCTATGGATTTTGTGGAAGGTCTCCCAAAATCTGAAGGGAAGGATGTTATTCTTGTGATAGTGGACAGGTTCACTAAATTTGGGCACTTCCTAGCTCTATCTCACCCCTATTCAGCTGAGACTGTGGCAAAGGTATTCCTTGACAACATTTATAAGCTATATGGTTCTCTAGTCAGCATAGTCACAGACAGAGACTCCAAATTCATCAGCTCTTTTTGGAAGGAGTTGTTCAAGCTTATAGGGGTCAAGATAGATATGGCCTCTGCCTACCATCCTCAATCAGATGGCCAAATAGAGCGTTTAAACAAATGTCTAGAGAGCTATATTAGATGTATGGTGAGTACCACTCCTAAGTAGTGGCTAAAGTGGCTTTCCCTGGCTGAGTATTGGTACAATACCAATTACCACAGCAACCTTAAGTGCACCCCTTATCAAGCCCTGTATGGGGTTGCCCCACCTATACTCTCTGTGTCTTCATATGTGAACTCTCCTAATTCAATTGTGGCTGATTTCATGCAACAAAGGCAACAGATGATACAGAATCTCCGCCACAACCTCCTTCAAGCCCAAAATCAGATGAAGTGGTATGCGGATCGGAAACGGCAAGACAGGAACTTTGAAGTCGGGGATCGAGTTTATCTCAAACTCCAACCCTTCCGCCAAAGTTCAGTCACCATATGACGCAATCTCAAGCTGTCCTCTAAGTTCTATGGTCCTTTTACAATTTTGGAAAAGATCAGCCAAGTGGCCTACCGGCTGGATCTGTCCCCTACGGTGAAATTCCATCCGATTTTTCACGTATCATTACTCAAAAAGTGTATTAGCAAGTAGTGCTCACCTTCTCAAGAGCTACCCACTGCTACAGATGATGGGGAGATCCCAGTTACACCATTGCAGTCCCTCTCGCATCGGCTACTTCTCAGGTGGGGTCTGAAGGTTCCTCAAACTCTGGTCTTCTGGAATAACTCGGACCCAACACACGCCACTTGGGAGGGTGATTCATTCCTCCGTAAGCAGTTCTGCTCCTTCTATTCTCAAGATCGAGAATCTACTCAACATGAGAGTATTGTCATGGCTATGGGGTCAACGGTGGTAGCTGAAAAAGATATGGTTCGAGTTTGGAGGAGATTGAGGGTAAAAATCAAGTCTTGGGCAAATTAGGGCTCGATGAAGGGATTCAATTGCTGAAAAAGGACTCGGGTCGGGTTGGAGCAGCAATTGTGGATTCGATGGAGTTGGGCTGTGGCATCTGGGCCATGAATAGTGGCTGAAGAGATCATTTAATTAAAATCCCATTAAGTAGTTATATTATGTTTTATAATATGTCTTTATTTTGATCTAAGTTGCTTTTAGGGTTATGTTGTGGGACCGTGTAAACAAATGGATATTTATATCCTGCTTTTGGTTATGAAAGAGTAAGAAGAAAGTTATCTCAACCCTCCATCTTCTTCTTCTATATTCTCTCATTTCTTATACAACAATCTATCATATTCAGTTAAAATTATTCATAGACATAATTCTATTATCAAATTACAATCATAATCACAACAACCCAGGTAGTAATCGCTACAGACGGCGATTTGGATACTTTACAGCTTGGATACACACGCACTGAGGTTAATAACAGCCGAGCACTTGCAAATGATGCATTATACCTTAATCCAAGTGAAAATCCTGGCATGAATCTCATAGTGGATTTATTTAACGGTTCTAATTTTCATCACTGGATTAGATCGATTAGGAAAGATCTAATATCCAGAAATAAATTGAGTTTTGTTGATGGCACTTTGAGGAAACCTCTAATAGGATCAGTTGACTACATGCAATGGTTAAGAGTAGATTATCTTGTCTACAATTGGATTTGCAACTCTATGATAAAAGAGATGTCTAGGAGCTTCCAAAATCTGGACACCTCAAGGGAACTTTGGGAAGAGCTCCATAGGATATTTGGGAAGAAAAATGGCCCCAGAATATATAAACCTAGAAGAGATATGGCTACATTTGCTCAGCATACTCAATCAGTGATGATATACTTTAATAATCTGAATAATTTGTGGGATAAATTATCACTATTGAAAACTTCTAGGCCTTGTACCTGTGATGCATTAGAGGATAGCAACAAAGAAATTGAGGAAGAACATATGATGGGATTCTTAATAGGTTTGAATGACAGTTTTGAAGCAATAAGACATCAGATTTTGATTTTAGTTCCTTTGCCTAGTGTAAGCCAGGCATATGCCATGGTCTTACAGGTGGAGGAGCAAATGAATGTTTCTACTCATTTTGCTGATCCAACATAACAGAATGCTATGTATTCTAATCCTAGATCTGGTTTCAAAGAGGAGTTTTATAAAAGGAGATTAACTAGAGAAGAAAAGGCCAAGCTCAAGTGTGAGCATTGTGGAGGAAATGGGCATATCAAGGCAGACTGCTTTGAGTTAGTTGAAGTACCAGACTGGTACAGAAAGTTTAAAGCTGAGAAAGGACAAGGAAGAGCACACTATGCCCTTGATCAAGGTTTGCAAGGGAATTTAGAACAGGAATCTCCAAGAATGGGAGCAAGAACAGATTCTGAGATGGAGCATAATGTGAGTAAACTTGTTCAGTCAGAGATTGCCAAGCATATGGTTGCATACTTTAAGCAAGGGATAGGGACAGAAGCTGGATTAAATACAACAAACTTAGCAGAGGCTGACTTGGGCAAGTTATCTATAGACTACACAGGGCATTATGCTTTTGGAGTTGGGATAGGCCTTTAAGAAAGTGATTAGATTATTGATTCAGGGGCCAGCAGCCATATGTGCTGCCACATTGGCATGTTATCAAATCTAAGATGATTAAAAGATCCCATTCAGATATTTTTACCTAATGGAAGTACAATTTGGGTGTTTTTAATTGGGACAACAAGGTTGAATAAGGATCTACATCTGCAGAATGTTTTGTTTGCTCCTATCTTTACACAAAATATGTTATTAATGGGGCAATTAACTAAGGATACAAATGGTACAGTGCAATTTGTTGCCTCTCATTGTCTCATAAAGCTAAGAACAGGAAAAGATCATGTTTTAGGAATTTGCAAGATGAAGGGATCCCTCTATATTTTTCCTTCTGATTCACAGTTGAAAGCATCAGCTAATAGTGTGCAAGATTACTCTGATTTAAAGGATCTCCACTGTAGACTATGACATCCCTCAATTAGTACTATGAAACATCTAACATGGTCAAACAAACGTTTTAGAAGTGAAGATTATGTTGAATTGGAGAGCTGCAAGATCTGCTTTGAGGCCAAACAACAAAGGGATCATTTCCCTACTCTGAATAGGCGCAGTAGTTGCTTATTTGCTCTTTTACATATGGATGTATGGGGTCCTTGCAAGGATTTATCTATTTCAGATACCCCATATTTCTTGACTATAGTTGAAGATCATTCAAGAACTACTTGGACATTTCGGTTCAAAGCCAAATCCCAGGTATGGCTTATAGTTAGAAGATTTATCCTCATGGTTAAGAACAAATTCAAATCTAATATTCAGACTATAAGAACTGACAATGGTGGAGAGTTTGTCAATGCACAACTGGGAGCTTTACTCACAGATCATGGAATCTCACATCAGAGATCTTGTCCCTACACACCACAGCAAAATGGTGTTATAGAGAGGAAACATAAGCATCTGCTTCAGGTAGCTAAAGCTGTAATGTTTCAGAATAGGTTGCCTTCATCTTTCTGGTGTTATTCTATTCTTCATGCAACTTAGCTAATCAACAGGTTTCCCTCTGCTATTCTAGGTTGGCAATCTCCCTATAAATTGCTATTTGGACAAGAACCAGACATGAAGGAGTTATATCCTTTTGGTTGTCTTGCTTATAAAGCAAACACACTTCCTACTAAATCCAAATTTGACAAGCGTGGTACAGAATGCTTATTCGTAGGCATAGCACCTCACCAAAAAGGTTTTCTGTTATATGATATACAAGCTAAACATGTTACTATAGGAAGAGATGTTTTCTTCTTTCCTTCTAATTTCCCTCTTCACCAAGATACTATCTCCTCTCTTCCTTTGCATTCTTTTTCTTCTGATCCTTTTTCTTCTTATACTTCTGAAACTCATATTAACATTCCTTTACCAAATCCTTCAATCACAGACATCTCTATTCCTCCAGATGTTATCTCTATTAATTCTCCCCTATCAGTTGCTCCTGATACTTCCACCCAATCTTCTCTCATAACTGATCTCATTGATATTCCTAAATCACAGAACCTCAGAAGGAGGACATGAATTTGCAAACCTCCTGCTTATCTCAGTGACTATGTGTGTTCTTCTTCTCACAAAATAACTGCTCATCTTCATACCTTTTCTTTCCATGTTACTACTTCTCTTTCTCTATCCTATACTGCTTTCTTGACTCATGTTGACACATTGAAGGAGCCTCAATCTTATAAAGAAGCCTCTCAATGCCCAGAGTGGGTACAAGCTATGCAAAAAGAGTTGACTGCACTAGAGGAGAACCACACTTGGGATCTGGCAAGCATGCCATAGGTTGCAAATGGGTCTATAAGATCAAGCTTACCTCATATGGCCAGGTATTTATGTTTGAAAATGTTGTTTAGCCAAGTGGTGAACATATGCTTAAATTAATCTTAGATCTTAGGTTCAATACCCCCAACTCTCATTTTTACATCCTCTTCATTTTCTGCATTAAATGATCTGCCTTAATTAATAATTAATGTACATCAATTTTCAAAATTAGCTTTTAGCCTAGTGGTTAAGCCTTGTGTTAACCCACTAGAGGTTAAGGGTTCAAATCTCTTTAACTTCATTTTTAGTTTTACATCTCTAATCCTTTTTACATTATTCTTTTCTTTCCATATTTTATAATTCGAAATTTTATTATGTAATTACACTATAACTTCAGATTATTCTATGATTCCTATATCATCATTTTCTTCTACTAAATCTCTGAACCTAAAGCCTTATACCTTATAATTTTATTTAGTTAGGCCATAGTTAGTATTTAACCTTGTTATGTTACTAAGACTTAGCCTCTGTGTGTAGGACCGAACCCGGAACATTAGGACTTAGGGGACTCTTAGAAGAATGGTTAAAGCTTCAGCTATTATAGCTATCCAGATGGGCTATACTATCTTTGCAAATTGTATCTTTCGAGTTATTAAGCTATGTTTTGTTAAAATTGTATACGTGACTATCTGTGTTAAATATTTACATGCTACTGTATGTTGTTGGAGTCTCATAAACCAACGCTGTGTCAATGTGAGTAGCTACAGTATGCATGCATTTTCGTTATGCCCTACTCCTTGTCAGTGAGACTAAAATGAAACACTCATTGGTTACACTCATTGGGTATACTTTGGCCATACTCAACTTTATGCGTTGGTGATGTAGTACGGGTTGCGGGTAGTGACTGGTTATACTCTTAAGCGCTTTATGATAAAATGTTTTGGTGAACTTAGATTGCTTTCAGCATTAAAACCTCCTAAGTTTTACTACCTGCATGGACACGGATAGATTACTTTTAGAAAATGATTTGCATAACTTAATTTGTGGAAACTTGCCCATTGAGTGCATTAGTACTCAGTCCAAATCTTTTCAAACATTTTCAGGTCAGTAGGCTGCAGCGTGGAGATGATGAGGCTGCGATGGGCTATTGTAATTTACATATTTTCCAGTTATCTCTGTTTGTTATTATTCTGTTGTGAAATAAGCTTCCGCACTTATGATATTCTTTTACTAAATACTAAGAACTCTGATGTTGGTTTATGGATAAGTATAATTTATTATAAAGCATGTTTGGTTGTTCTGAGTCTTCTATTGAGGTTTCATTACTTAAATTACCAATTTCTTTCCCACTTCTTAATTCTAACCCCCGCGTGGCGTCCATTTTCACGGTCTTTCAGGACCGGGATGCTACAGTTTGCTAAAGAAATCTCTTTATGGATTGAAACAAAGCTCAAGGTAGTGGTATAAAAAGTTTGATGATCATATGAGCAAAAGTAGTTTCCAAAGGTCCAAATATGATAGTTGTGTGTACATTAAGAAGGTTGATCAGATTACTGTTGCTTATTTGTTACTGTATGTAGATGACATGCTCATAGCAAGTCACAAGATTTCTGAGATTGAGCTGTTGAAACATGATCTTCAGACCAGTTTTGAGATGAAGGATCTGGGGGATGCCAAAAGAATACTAGGCATAGATATTCAAAGAAATAGAGAAAGAGGAGAGCTTTGGCTTGTGCAACATGATTATATTCAGAAAGTTCTAAATAAGTTTAACATGCATTAGTGCAAGGAAGTGTCGGTTCCCTTAGCTCAAAAGATCAAACTATCTACTGATCAATGTCTAAAGACAATTGAGGAAAGAAAATAGATGAATGATATACCTTATGCCAATGTAGTTGGAAGCATAATTTACACAATGGTCTGTACTAGGCCAAACATTTCACATGCTGTCAGTATGGTTAGCAGATTCATGGCAGACCCTGGGAAGACTCACTGGAGTGCACTAAAGTGGATTCTGAGATACTTAAAGGGGACTACAAGTCATGGAATCTTGTTCAAAAGAATAAATGGTTTTAAAGGGAATCCTTTGGCAGGTTTTGTGGATTCTGATTATGCTGCAAATGTTAATAATATGAAGTCTCAGTCTGGGTA
Source organism: Perilla frutescens (assembly GCA_026008535.1). NCBI lineage: Eukaryota > Viridiplantae > Streptophyta > Magnoliopsida > Lamiales > Lamiaceae > Perilla > Perilla frutescens. The sequence goes on along the minus strand of BRKX01000007.1, from coordinate 16,202,632 downwards.
CATTTTCACTCTCTATGGGACTGCAGTTAGTTGGAGATCTTTTCTGCAGTCTGTAGTGGCCTTGTCAACTACTGCGACATAATACATGGCTATGACAGAGGCAGTAAAAGAAAACGTCTGGTTAAAGGGGATGATTGGTGATTTTGGAGTGGTCCAAGAATTTGTTGAGATAAGTTGTGATAGCTAAACTGCTTTACACCTTGCCAAACATCAAGTATTCCATGAGAGATCGAAGCACATAGACGTGAGACACCATTTTGTCAGAGATATGGTAAACAATGGTATTGTGAAGATGATCAAGGTATCCACAGAAGACAATGCTGTTGATATGCTCACCAAGGCACTACCTGCAACTAAGTTCAGGTATTGCTTGAAGTTGGTGAGTTTGCTCTCGCATTAAGAGAGTGATATGCCCTGTGATGGGGCTGTTTTAGGGGAAGGTAGGAGTTTGGAAATTCATTGAGGATTTTGCAGTCAAGGTGGAGATTGTTAGCTAGTTGTGACTACATAATCCGAGTCAGTAGCTAAGTCAGCAGCTATGTGATCAATTCAGTTGGAGAGGAGGTTAAAATCAGTTAAGATATGGACAGTTATTTCAGCTTGCATGAAATCTGCATGGCCGTTGATCGAGCAATTGATTCCTATCCAAACCGATGGTGCTGATCAGTTTAGTAGCTGTTATAAATGATGTTTTTAGATTCATTTTTGTATCTTAACATACTTGTAACTGCTGGGGAAGTGTGAGAGAGATATTAGTTTCTTGATAGAAGGATAGATAGCCATAAGCTTGATTTTGTGAGTTGGGAATCAAGAAAGGGTTTCTAATCTTGTTGTTGTACTTCCTTGATCAATAATATTTGCTGCCAACCCTCTGTGGATCACTACAACAAAAACACCTTTTAGCGACGACAAAATGTTGTCGCTAAAAATAAAAAAAAATTTACAAAAGTATTTTTAGTGATGACAAGTCATTGTAAGTAAGTCGTCGCTTAAAACCCGCCCCAAATAATTTAATTGTGATGACAAAAGTTGTCGCTTTTGCTTTTGTAATAACTTGTCGTCCTAAAAAGTTTTGACACAAATAATTCCCACTTAGTAGAATAACATTAGTTTTTGTGACCATATGTCGTCACAAAAGAAAGATTCATAGACAATGGTATCAATTTTAATAAAAATAGACAATGGTTGTTTTCAGAACCATTGTCTATGTTGTCATAGACAACAGTTTTGTGGCAATTGGTTGTCCTTTGATCACTATACAACGGTTCTTAAAAAATATGTTGTCTTTTCATTTAGACAACGGGTTTTGGCTGGACTGTTGTCGGTTTGTGTCGATATTAGACAACGGTTTACTATGACCATTGTGGCTTTTCAATTAATTTTGATTTTATTTTTTTATTACAACATTACTGTTCAACCTGCTTACTGAAAAATTCCCCAAAAATCATTTCTTAATTAGTTAAACAATGAATAATTAAAACTCAACAATAATTCATTTCATACTTAACTAAAAAGTAACAGAAGCTCATATAACTCACATCCAATGTAAGCATCATTTCATTTAAATGGAATTCAGCCAAAGCTAATACATTCACAAAAAAGAAACATTCTTCAACAACATGATTGAATTGTTACTGGGCATCTTAGGAACAAATCATGCAAGTGAACTCACAAGAAGATATCTTGTGATAACTGGAAGGCTATCTCTACAGAAGCTCATTTGTCGATGTCTTCATATGTATTTTCTTCGGTAAGATATCTCCCTGCTTTCATATAGCAGCAAGGGACTTATTCTTGGATAATTGAACCACATAACAGAAAATCACAATGTGAAAGAAACCATAAATGATAAATGTGTAGATACTGCATTAAGGTAAAAAAGAATAGTAGAAAAGGGAAAATGAAGAGGGGGAGTACCACAAATGACATGGCTCAGGTCATATAACCTTTTAAATACCTATGAATGGTTATTTGAACAATTAGATGTAGTTTCTTGTATTCCATTGTGTTGTTTAAGTTAAACCCAAATTTGTAAGGTTTCTCGTGTGAACAATTTGTAAGGAAAAAATATGAACAATTTGATAAGTTCCTTGATCAGCAGTCTTAAAGACCTTATGCATAAACGACTAAGCAGCAGATAGGATTAAAACAAACGAATAGAAATTTATATTCTAAGACCATAACTGACATTTGCATTCGCCATGCAATAGAAACTTGAATTGTATAATAACATCTTATTAAGTTATGATAGAATGAACAGAGTAATATAAAGGTATAGATGCAACTGACAACTAATTTAACTACAATTCGTCATCAAGCTTCTTGCATATAACAAAACAACCTAGGAATTCAAAAAATTACTATCAGATTTACTAAAAAGACTTGAGGTCTATATTTTAGTGTCATCAATGCACACCTTTCCTTTCCGATCAAGCATAAAAGAAAGTAACTCTATTTAAGTCCCATAATTCAACAACTATTCGCCAGAAAGTCATAGTATTGTCCCTTCTAGTTCTCATTCATATAATTATAAATGCTTCATTTTTTTCATTCTTATAAATCTTTTAAATTAGACTTTGCTAAAAGCAATTCATGCAACTACAACATGCTGCGAAGCCAAATGATACACTGAAACTATTCACAAAAGCAAGAGTCCAAATATAAAATGGAAATGAGTACATTCTCAATATTTTTGTCTAGATGTAGAAAACTTCTTTCACTATTGTGATCATCTAAACTATAATTTTTTTCTCCCTTATCAGCAGATGTCCTCTCATCATCCTTCACTTCTGAGTTGACACCTTTACCATTCACAGAAAATATTAGAAGAACTAGTATCCCCCACAAGGTTATTTACTTTGCCATTATTTTGTTATTTGAAGTCCATTAGTTGTTGTTGCCTCAACTTTCCTTTTCTCTTCCCCGATCTCTTTGTTTGTTTTCATGATGCTTGCTCCTTTAGTAATTTAAACCTGGAAATTTTGAACAAAATAAGAAAATGTGAAGTGAATAAAACAAGTTGGGGATTAAATAAATTGTCATATGTTTAACCTTTCACCCGGATGAAGCTTTTCTAGTGACAGTTTATCTTCTTTCTTAACTACGTTATTGACTGGTGGTGCTTTGGAGATGGATTTCAGAATTCGGGTTGACTCTTTTTCTATACTGTTGCCAATCGTTTGCTTGAGATGAATTTTCGCAGCACCTAATTTCTGCAACCATACCCAAAGAGGCCTTCCGTTAACAATCCCTTAATTTCAAAGTTAGAAGCCCAATTATAACTAAAAGCTTTAGCATAACATATTGAATAAAAGTTTTGGCAAAAAATATTAAATGAAAGCCATATTAATTCTTTAAAACAAACAAAAGAGGAACCGAAGAGGCAACATACGATGTTGGGGGCATAGTTTACCTCGTCGACTACATTAGAAAGAGCTCTATAAAGCCCAATCCATATTGGTATAGTGTCAAGTGCAGGAAGACATCCTGAATCAAATAGAAATAGAGGTGAGACTCGTGACTTTAACTATAGATTACTTAATGTTGAATGTTGAGTAGCTTAATTAACAGCGGATGAAGATTTTGAAATGTTGCACATTGTCAAAAATGGCTAATAAAATGAATGGATAACTGATCCATGAAACAAAAGAGTCCAGTCCAATCACCTCATTGAGTTCATCAAGTTTTTTCTTTCTCAAGCATAGCATAAAGCAAGCTGGATCTGTAAATTCATTTCAGCATCTTTTTGCTCCATTTCACTTTTTTTTTCTCTGAAAAAAGAGACATAAGGCTCTCAAGATCCTTAACCGGCGCTTCACACCCTAGTCAATACATCATATTAAAGTCATAATTTAACTGAAGATATGCAAGAATAGGATAAATAATAAAAGTCTGAAAAAAAACAAGATTTCCCATACTTAGATGGACAATCAAGATGGTAACAATAGGGAATATGAGTTGATATCAGAACACTAGAACATAATACTAACTGTAACAATCTAAGTTTTCCAGAATTATTAAAAGCTTTCTGGAAAAAGAAGTACTGAATTTCAACTATTTCAAACAATTTGCATTTTTGACTAGGGGTTTTGAACAGCACCATAAAGATATTTCTTGTGTCAATTTAGGGAAGCAAGAATAACTACCAATATATACATTTATTCAGTAACTGGACTCTTTTCAGATAGGATATGGGATGTCAATATAACATGATAGGACATCTAGATGATTGAAAAGTGATAATTATAGTTTTAACAGGAGATTCTGTGTGCTTCTATCAACAAGAAGATACTATCACACTGGTAAACAACATTACTATTAGAAATAGATCTTATCAGCAAATAACTGACCCGTTTAGGTGCATGTCGAAGTTGTTCCAAAGGAGTAGCAGTTTTAGCTATTTGATGAGCAGAAGTCTTCATCAATAACTACAAAACTAAGTGCACCACATCATTAGCTCAATTCAGGTTGAGACACTCCACACTGTAAGACCAGGGAAAGAGTAACTAATCTCATATAACAAGTACATTCAACTTTTGAGATAAGAAAAAGAAATATTAAGTGCTAGGAATTTATTGTTTCAAGACTTATCTAAGAACTTAATCTCACTCATTAATTTTAAATTGAGGTCGTCATTTCAAAATCTTTCATGAATTAACATGTCATGACCAGAATTCATTCCAATATTTGATTCACAAATATTCCCAACAACCAATAAGTGGTATCACCTATTCTAGAGAACAGATAATAGGCACATAATCCTATTAAAATACAGAAATTGATAACACATTATAGAATATCTCTAGCAATGCTCATGCGTAACAGAGAAACATCTATTCTATCCAAAATCAAAAAATTGTGCCATCTTAAATAACAACTTACATAATTCATTTGTCAAGATCTCCTCATTGAATCATAAAATCCTTGATAACACGGTGGAATGATGAACCTCTATAACCAAATTCCTTCTTCTCTGTTCGAAACATTCATGGAATTTCAATCCTTATATTACATATAGGGAAAACGACTAAAAAACTCAAATTCTAGCACACAATTTCGAAGAAAATTTTCCTTTAGCAATTGTTCGATGATTAGCAATTTAGATATGTGAGGTAGGAATGTGAACTTGGACGAATTCTAGGGCTCGTGAATTGAGGGAAAAATTTAAGTGAATTAAGAGATGATCAACCAACCGCGTTGAAGTACACCGACGACTGTGGCAGCATCGGAATGAACTTGGTGCCGGCACGAGGCATAGCTAGCGAAGCCGCGGTGCGTTAGAGATGATGATGAGATACTATCTAACGTGGAAGATGATGTGAGCCTCATGAGGAGAACGATAGGAAAGTCACCGGTAGGCGTTCGACGATTTGACGGAGGTGGCGCTTGAACGCGGTGGACGGCGACAGGTGCATCAGCGGTGGTGGTTGGGTTCTTTGTTGAGATTCAGATACATGTGAGAGTGAAAGTGTGTTTAGGTGAGATTCATTAATAATAAATTAAAAAATTTTGGTTATAGACAACGGGTTACTAAGGGACAGTTGTCTATAATTATATGCTATTACTTGTACGAGATGACAAGTCGTCCCAATTACTCCGCATGTAATTTGAAAAAATTATTTTTTTTATAATACAAATATTAGTAATGGTAATGTCATCTCAAATAATAAAAAATTAAATAAGACAACATGTCGTTACAAAAAATGAAATTATTTGTGACGACATATTGTTGCATTTAGTTGTTGTAACAATAATGTATGTGAAGAGATGTGAAACTTAAAAAAGACAACATGTCGTCACTTAAAATTTGTTATTAGCGACGACATTTGTCGTCTCTAATAATTTTGTGCCTAAAGGCAACTTTTGTTGTAGTGGATGTAGGTGAATTATCACCGAACCACGTATATCTCTGCGTCATTTTTCATTTCTTGTTCTTCGTACACAGATTGTTCTTGCATCGGCCGAAGTTTGGTTCTGTGCTCATCTTATCAAGTCTGATGGTTAAAGTCAATAATCAACAATCTGCAGCAAGAAAATAAAGCAGAATTCATAGGTTACAGAAGTCACAAGGAATGCGAATTTGCAAACCCATAATCCCGTTTATAAATAGAAGTGTCACAATGTAACAAAACTCCAAGACCCGTCATCTCTCATTCTGCCGAAATAAACATTGGGAACACGAGCAAGCCTCCAGTTGTCCCATTGGCTTCTTCGCTCTTCAACTACTCTTTCTTTAAATTCATTCGTCATCTCGTTCAAACCGATATAATGAAGCTTGGTCAGGTGCTCGATACCTTGAGGCAGCTCCATGAGCAACTTGCAATCATACATTTTCCATTCTTCAAGAGAGGGCAGGGATCCCTTCTCCACTATCACCCATTTCATGCTTCTCATTTCCATTAATGTCAGTTTCTTGAGCTTCTGAAATCCATGAGACTTGAAATTCAATCCTTCCACAAAGGCATCGTGAATGAGTAAGCGAGTCAGGTTGGGTAAATCTTCAAGGTAAATCAGTGGATCCTCCATCAATTTGCTCCACCGTAAGTGTAAATTGGTAAGACCATGCAGAGATGGAATCCACTTGGGTACTTTCTCTAGGCGCCCGTATATAACAAGTGTTCTTAGAAATGGCAAAGATAGAGAATAGTCCAGGTCCAGCTTTTCACCTTCTTCAACTGACTGAATTGTCAATGATCTCAGGCTGGTTAGCTTGGCAATGGAAGAGCAAAGCTCCTTTCCATCTTCACTTCTTAACTTTGCAATGCTCAATCTCCGGAGCTGTGTTAGCTTCCCTACTTCTCTCACAATCTTAATGCTGCCAATTTCATCTGCATCTATACAACAGAGTTTTTGTAGGGACTGCAAATGACTTCCTATGTCATATGGAGCTCTAAAACTCTGTATATCATCGTCAAACGGGCCCTTGTATAATCTACCTGAATACTTGTACACTAAGAGATGTCGAAGCTTTTGGAGATTTAGGATTCCTATTGGCAGTTCCGTGACACTTGTGTTTTTGAGATCTAGTGTTTCCAGATTCCGGAGATCTTTTATCCATTTCGGAATCACCTTCACCGACGTGTTTCTCAAGAACAGATGCTTGAGGTGATATAATTTGAAAACTCCATCTGGGATTATTTCAATAGGGGCTCCTCTCAACTCCAACACCTTCAGAAGTCTGCCTCTCTTAATCAACTCTTCGATCATACCAAACTCTATATCTCCATTGGACAACCACAGTAGGGAACGAAGATGCTCAAAATTGTTTGTTTCCACAGAGAAGCTACCAGAATTTTGAATCGCAAGGCGTCGGATCTTATCAGGCCATTGATTTTCCCCTCCGTTATATATTGTTACAATATTATGTTCTCTTGCTTTTGAAGTAATATAATCTCGCAGCAGGTCATGGATACGGAATTCCCTCACTCTTCCATCAATATGTTTCCCTGCCACTTGAATTAGACTTCTACTCCAAAGTTCATTCAAGTACTCCTCTGCTACTTCTTCCAAAATTTTATCCTTTACCGATTGCACAAACCCTTCGGCTATCCACAGTCGCAAGATTTTCTCCTTCTCCAACAAGCCACCTTCTGGAAAGATGCTCAGATACAAAAAACAATACCTGAGATAGTAAGGCAAGTCATTGTAACTGAGAGCGATTAACTTCCCTAACCTCTCAAGGCTGCCACCTTCAAACTCATGACTAAGGCTTCGATTGAACTGTTCCCATTCCTCCGCTCTATTTTTCTTCGTAGCTAAGAGACCACCAATCACCACAATTGCAAGTGGCAGACCTTCACATCTTTTTAAGATATTTTCGGCAAAATCCCTCAAGTAAGGAGGGCATGGGTTTCTTGGAAATGCCTTTTTGAAGAATAGCACCTCTGATTCTTCTTCTGATAATGGCTCCAAATTATACACATGATTGGTCTCAATACATGCAGCATTGCCTATGCTGTTAGACCGTGTGGTGATGATAATGCATCCATGGCCACCTTTTCTTGGAAGTGCAAATCTGAGAGCTTCCCACGTAGATGACTTCCAAACGTCATCTAGGACAATTATGTACTTGTTTTCCTTGAGGAACTCATAGATACAGTTTCTCATATCATCGATGCTCATATCTTCGAGTCCTTGAGGTGGTGATTCCTTAATTTCTCCAACGAGTTTTTTAATGAGGTTTACCAAGAGTTGTTTGACATCTTCTTTGTAGTCTGAAACAACCACCCAAACATGCCGATTAAAATAATTCTTGACTGATTCATCATCATACACCTTTTTAACGAGGGTGGTTTTACCCAACCCACCCATTCCCACCACTGCAATGACATCAAGTCCACAATCCATCGACCAAATCCACTCAAGAAGTTGTTCCTTTGGTTCTTCAATACCTACAACATCATCTTCCTGCAAGAACAAAGCATCACCTCGACCATCATACTCTCCGTGAGCTTCCGGGATGGTAGAGCTGGAGCCTTGACTCATATTGGTATCCATGTTTTTGTATTTCTGCTGACAATTGGCAACATTTTCCAATCTGTATTTTATAGTTTTGATTTCAGAATCAATCTGATGTCGAGCTTTCCAATTCTTAATTAAAGAGCCAATTTTTTTTACGTACCCACTCAATCCATCTTTGCTGCGATGTCGTTGAAATCGGAGCATGTATTCGTCAAGAGCATCTTCAAAATCGAAAGAGATTTCTCGGAGCTGGCCAACCCATTCTTTGAGGCTTTTATCACTTTCTTCTTTGGAATCAGCAACTCTGAGGAATTCCCTCATCTGCACCAATTCATCATTTATGGACTGGACTTCAAGCTTGAGTCCTCCCAATAGCTTTCGCTTATCGCGTAGCAACACAGAAAGCTGCTCCAGAAGAAATGACACGGCAGCCTCCGCCATCTTCAACGATTCTATCAAACAAAATATTCGCAGATATGATTAACACTTCTCATCAGGGCCGTATTAAGAGGTTTGAGGGCTTGAGGCGAAGTCTTAAAGAAACTTAAAAACACAAACATGTATGTATATGATATACAAGCACAAAATTCATTTAATCTTTCATATCTTTTGAGCGGTAAAATTATTTATTAAAGTTTTATAATCAAGATGTTTTAATAAATTACTCTCAATAAATAATATACTTAACCCATTCAATCTATCTTGTAACATAATTGATCTTAAATAAGATTTTATTAATTTTAATTTTGAAAAACTTCTTTCAGCAGAAGCAACTGTTAGAGGTATAGTTAATAATATTCTATAAGCAATATATGCATTAGGGAAAAAATCCGAAAGAATCTAATTTTTTTTATATCATTTAATATGTCAATTGGTTTATTTATTTTTATGTCCATAGTTTCTCTTAAAATTTTTAGCTCAAAAAATAAATCAAGTCCGTTAATATCTAAATGTTCTTCAAATGTTAGATAATTCTCAAGTTTAATACATAAAATTTTTAGTTCATTGTCTTCTAAAGTTCTTAACATGCTTTGAATTAGGATTATAATTAGGATATTTGTTAAGATTTGTTTATGGTATATAACCGCTTGACACAAATTTAGAAGAAAAAAATCAACTGTTGTGCAAATATTATGCGGCCAGTTTCAGTGAAAAAAAGGATGGTGAAAAGAGACTAGGAGGAATCGAACTTGAGCTAACTGGGAAACAAGGAAATTCTTCAAAAACAATACCACTAGGCTAAACACTCATTTTGTATATAATTTACATACATTATATGTATACACATACATATATATAACTATATAAGAAATTTTCAGGGTCTTCATTTTTTCGGGGGCCTGAAGTGGCCGCCTCATTGGAGACACACTCTAGCCGGCCCTGCTTCTCATTCACATTGTTTTAAGCAGGGAAAATAAATTAAATTATAGCTTTCTGAAACCTAGTTTTCACAAATGTTACAACTAACAAAATTAGCCTAGCTATCATATTTAATTTCCAGATCATTTTTGTTACTTTTATATAAGAATAACAGAAAAATCTAAGAGCATCTCCCGTACGTGCAAAGTAACATTCCTAGGTGCAAACATATGTTACCCACTCAAGAGATAACATTTGTACAGGGGGGACTGTGTAGCATTTGATTAAAATTTTGTGGGTAGCAATCCATATTGCTACCATGCAGCAATTGGAGATTTGGAGTTGGGGGACCACCTTGCAGCCTTTTCATTTCACCCAATTTTCTCTTCTTTCTCTCTCCTTTCTCTTTTCTTTCTTTTTCTTCGATTTATTGATTGTCAACCATATTACAACCTTGCGGCTTGCAACTCTTTCTTTTCAATTCTTCTATTTATCTAAAATTTAATTTTTAAATAAATAAACTTATTATAAGTTATTTTTATTATTTTAATTATTAATGTAATTATATGATAATAAAACTTTTAAATTAGTATTTAAGTAAATTTACTAAAAAAATATTATCATATTAAATTTAAAAATGTGTCTATTAATGAAAATTGTAAATAATTTCTTAATAAATTAAAAGGATGTAAATAAAATGAGTGATATAATAGTGGGATACAAAAAAAAAATAATGTACCTAGATGTATTGGAAGGTTTGAGTAGCAATTTAGTGAATTTGAATACTTTTAATGTGGTAGTGATGTGCCAACAATTTGTACCTAAAGACTACCACAATTTGTATCTAAAGATTGGGTACAACACTAGAGATGTCCTAAAGTTGCATACACGTAGCATTAAACAATGATTGAGATGAATTATTTTTCTAGCTAAAAAATAAAAATAAAAACTGGCCTGTGTGGCCCACCTCGAACGCCACATATTATTCCAACATTTTCATTTATTTAAATATCGATTATAGCCTTTTAATGTTGTAATTGAAATATAATTATATTAAATTATTTATTTAATAATAGGCTATTTTAATTAATTTTTTCAAATATTATATATTTATAATTAATAATATTTATAAAAACTAAAATAAACCGATAAAAATTATACAACAAAAAATTATTACATAAATGATTTAATATAATTATATCTCAAAAATATTATAATATTATAAAATATTAATAAAATAAAAAAATCCAAAATAAATAAAATAAATTAAAAATATTAAAAAAATCATTTTAAATTATTCATTATGTAGTAATTGGAAAATAAAAAATTAAAAAAATCAGAATTAAATTTAGCGACAGAAAAATTACATTCCTACAATAAAAAATATTAAAAAAATTAAAAATTAATAGAAAAAATGTTTAACGACGGACCTTTTCCGTCTCTAATTTAGAGACCGAAAATTCATCGTTATTATGTCGTTAATATAAAAAAATAAAATTAAAAAATTAAAATTCGACACGACGGATATTTCCGTTGCTACATTAGAGACAGAAAAATCATTCGTTAAATTGTCGTTAAATGTCTCATTCTTAATCCGTCGTTAACTTATCGGTATTTTAGAAATGGAATATAATCCGTCGTTAAATCGAGTTTTTCTTGTAGTGACTAATACTGGACTATAACTTTATAGAATTAATCAAGCACAAAAGGAAAAGAAAAGGGAACTCTAAAATTAACACCATTGATTATAAACTGCTTACTTAATCTTTTTAGGGAAAATTATACTTTGATACTTACATTTTGAGCTTTTTTTTAAATATTGATCCACTTTTTCAAAATTAAGAAAACAGTGCCTATTTTTTCAAAATCGTATGTAATTTGCATTGATTGTATTTTAAGATTTATTGACTAGATGGATTGTTTTTAAGAAGTTCGGAAAATATAAATATTAAAATATAATCAATTATAAATGATTTTTGGCCCACAAAAAATTGATTGATCAAATGTTAGATATGCAAAATTTTTTTAAAAGTGGTATTATTTTGTTAATTTTGAAAAAGTTGGTTATATTTAAAAAAGAGACCAAAATATATAAGTATTAGAGTGTAATTTCCTTTTATCCAAAATAATTTTAGAATGGTCTGACAACAGAAACATACCTTAAATTGTGTTTCAGTGTGAAACAGAGAGAGCAAATTCATGAATCTTTTTTTCCGATCATGATACCCGAGTAAAAAGATTTGAAGAAAATAATTCATAAATCATCTCTAATAACAAAGAAATAACAGAAATCATACCTTAAACTACGTGTAGATGTGGAGAATATCAGACACAGCAAATCAATCTTTTCAAGAAAAGAGATAGCTACACAATATTCTTTACTAAGTTGTCTATATTTTGATAACAGATTGAATATGAACTAATTGCACAAACAACAATTTACTAAACGAAAATCTATGATCGCAATCCTAAAACAACAAAAATCTAAAAAAGGGTTAGGAATTCATTACCTTGGTGTGGTGAGTAGGTGTATGTTGTCCAGATCAAATCGATAACCTTGCCAAAACAAATAACAAAAAGAAAAAAAAAAATCAGAGATTGAAGACCGGTGGTAGATGAGCATGCATGGCTAGGTAGCTTTAACAAGAAAATAAATAGGACATAGATTTACATGGGCACAATCACTGATCTATGATTCAGATAGAACTTCATAAACTTTGCAAGAACACCACAGATTTATGACTAGTGCAATAATACAAGTCTTCAAAATTTGGGTTCAAAGTCTTTGTTTATTCCGTTTTTCCTCAACTTGATTCCACGCGGACAAATAAATTAAAAATGGCAATGTCTCTGTTTCCAGACGTTAGTTCGATGTGGAATTAGTTTACTTGCAAAAAATAACGACTTTATCGGAGTGATGATTAGAGAATAATTTGACAAATAATATTTTGAATTGGTTTTACAGCTATACAATACAGAGATATTAGTAATCTATAAACTATTCGATTGTCTATTACTCCTATATATCAATTGATTTTCATTTTTAAAAAAAGAAATCAATTCATTATCAAGTTGTTTGGTTAAGTGGGGTTGTATGTTAATAATTATATTTATATTACCAATACACACCCTTAGATGAAACTATATTATTGGGACTTGTTTACTATCTAAGCAGTATAATTAAGGGGGTGATAGATATTTATGACACTCAAATATTGTGTTTGCTTGCAAAATCAAAATCTATAATTATGAAAGGATTCGACATGTGTTAACCATTTATTTGTGATTACATATCACACCTATGTGATAGGTAATACCATGTATAATTATTAAAAATCTCATAATAAAATATCCTTACCAATATTACTTAAAAATTTATTTTTATAGAATACTCACACAATATATGGTAACTAATTAAATATTATTTTAGGAATTAGAATTTTAATACATCTAACTAAACAATATATTATTTAATAAATATATGATGCATAATTTTGTTTAATATAAAATATGTACATAATATTAATATACATCTTATAAAGTAAAAGACGTTCAAATCAAATATATCCAACCTTATACCATACTGTCTAGCAAATGAGCTCCTAGTATAGACCCCATTATTGTAAGTCACAGATGTAACATTGTTGAATTTGGTAACAAATGCAATCGTGTAGCAGGGCAGTGATCGGGAAAAGGCCATGCAGAGGCATGCACACATGCATCATTAATAAGGAAGCTGAATAAGAGTAGCCACGTGGACTGTAGCTGTGCATTCAGAAGCGAGGACCACAAAGCTCTAAGCTAGCAGCCGTGCGATTCAAGGATCACTTGGATCATCATTACTAGTCGTAGATTACTTTGTTGGCTTAGCATTCAAGCTTCTGTGTTGTATAAATAGCAAGAAGCACAATATTTGCAGATGAATTTTTCTGATACAATTCTACTACAAACTCATAAATAAAATTACAGTTGAGTTCTATGAAATATACTTCTCATTTCCTACATGGTATCTAGAGCAAGGATTGGGAATTTTGTGAGGACTTCACACATTTTCTGGGTAGAAACTTGAATATGAATCCAGTAATCCAACATCAACTACAATGACGAAGAAAAAACAATCATTTCTCGTGGAGAGCTGCCCGTGATGATGAATTAGGGTTTGCTGCTAACACATGCAGCTCCAACCTTTCAACCGGAATCGAGTAATGCGGGGAAGAGAGGAGGAATTCCTCTCCTGCTTCTGAAAACCTAGTTACACCGCAGAATGCGAGGATCCACGGCGGAAGGACTGAACCATTGACGCTTGGATATGCTCAAAATGATGTGAATAACAACCGATTGTTGGCTAATGATGTGCTCTACATAAATCCTAGTGATCACTCAAGTATGATTTTGACCTACGACTTATTTGACGGCAAGAACTTTCATATTTGGTGCCGCGCGATCAAAAGATGATTAATTTCTAGATATAAATTGAGTTTGATAGATGGTAGCTTACATAAACCTCCGTTAGGATCGGTGGATTACATGAAATGGATGTGTGTAGATTATTTGATTTTTAAATGGATTAGCAACTCCATGGAGAAAGAAATTTCATGTGGATTTCAAAATCTGGAAACCTCAAAGGATTTATGGGATGAACTCCATAGGAGATTTGGAAAGAAAAATGGGCAGCGCATTTACAAGTTAAGAAGAGAGATTGCCACCTACTCACAACATACTCGGTCGGCTATCATATATTTCAATAATTTGAACAGTTTGTGGGATGATCTATCATTACTCTACAGCTAGAACTTGTACATGTGATGCTATGATTGATGCACAAAATGAGGTGGAGAAAGAGCACATGATGTAATTCCTTATGAGATTGAACGAATGTTTTGAGGGAATTAGACAATAAATTCTTATTATGCATCCTCTCCCTAATGTAAGCCAAGCCTATGCTATGGTCTTACAGGTAGAGGAACAAATGAGTGTCTCTACACTATTCTCAGATAGCACAGAGCAGAGTGCTTTATACACACAACAGAAGCCTCAGTTCAGAGACAATTTTAGGAAGAAGTTAACCAAGGAAAAGAAAAATAGATTAAAGTGTGAGCATTGTGGTGGGAAATGGCCACCTTAAATCAGATTGCTTTGACTTATAGGTGTACAAATTCAAGTCTGACAAGAATAAGGCCAAAGAACACTGTGTGTAGGATCAAGGTGATCTTTTAGCTACACCTGGTGATTCTACCAAGGGGAGCTACAAGAATAACACAGATCCTGGTGCTATGGTAGATATCAGTAAGCTAATCCAAGCAAAGATTGCAAAACATTTGACATCATACTTCAAGAAAGACACTAGACTAGAGAGAGAATTAATTAAATGCAGCCAATATGGCAGAAATTGACATGGGAGGCTCTCAGTCTGGATTTACTGGACACCATGCTTTTTGGATAGCTACTGTTATTATAAAGATGAGTGGATAGTTGATTCTGGGGCTAGCAATCACATGTGTTGTCACATGGATTTGCTGTTTGATTTAAAAAGGTTGAGGCAGTCTCTCCAAATTTTTCTACCTGATGGGAGTACTCTATGGGCTTATTTTACAGGAAAGGCACGGCTTAATAAGCATATTACATTGCATAATGTGCTCTATGCACCTGAATTTACTAACAACTTACTCTCTGTGGGTCAGTTAGCATGGGACATAGATGGAAAGGTCCATTTCTTACCTTCTTGTTGCATGGTGGAACACACACAGACATCACAGATCCTTTGGGATTTGCCGATTGAAAAGATCCCTTTATGTTTTTCCCCATGACACTTATTATGAGGTAAAAGCATGTGCTACATAGGCTGTTCCCACTGTCTTGGAACTACATGAGCTGCTGGGGCATCCTTCAGCATCTACTATGAAACATTTGTCAACTCAGCTGAAGAGAGCTAGACCAGAAGACTTTCTTGAACTGGATAGTAGCAAGATTTGCCATGAATCTAAACAGCAAAGGACTCTATTCACATTACTACAGCGCAGGAGTGAGTTCTTATTTGCTTTGGTACATTTGGATATTTGGGGGCGTGTAGAGAGCCCAGTGTTTCAAATACACCCTTTTTCTTAACAATCATGGAAGATTACTCAAGGAGTACCTGGACCTTCTTATTTCAGCAGAAATCACAGGTCTGGACTATTGTCAAGAGTTTCATCCATATTGTTCAAACTCAATTTAATACTGCCATCAAATGTATTAGAACTGACAATGGGAGTGAATTTATTAATTCACAAATGCACCAGTTAGTGGCAGATCTAGGGATTACTCATCAAAGGAGTTGTCCTTATTCTCCACAACAAAATGGGATTGTGGAGAGGAAGCATAAGCAAATTCTTCAGGTAGCCCGAGCTTTGATGTTCCAAAGCAAATTGCCCTCTCATTTATGGGGTTATTTTGTCTTACATGCTATATGGATCATAAATAGATTGCCTTCAGTTGTTTTGGGTTGGAAAACTCCTTTTGAGCTCTTGTTTAACCAAGCTCCTGATTATGGTTTCCTCCAACCTTTTGGTTGTCTTGTCTATAAAGCCAATGTTAATGTTCAACCTTCTAAACCTAAGTTTGCTGTGAGAGGGATTCAATGTATTTTCTTGGGTATTGCCCCTCACAACAAAGGTTACTTACTTTATGATCTGATTTCCAAGTCTATATGTGTCAGTAGGGATGTTCAATTTTGTTCTCATACCTTCCCTCTTCAATCAAATACCCTTCTTTCTTTGCCATTTCACTCATTTGATCCTTCACTTCCTAATAATAACACCAGGCCTTCTGATATTGCTGAGAAGTCAATTACTGATAACTCAAGCCCTCATTCTCAGGATATTGTTCCTGATACCACTGGTTTTGTTGAAGATGGATCTCTACCTGGTCTCATTCTTTTGATACAGCAACCTGAAGTGACTAAGGATATGGCAGAATCATCAATACCTGTGGATCTAAACACACAGGTTGTTAGGACACGTACAAGGCAGAGACAGTTACCTTCCTACCTTAAGGATTATGTGTGTCTAGCGGATACCAAGAAAGGGATAACACCATTTACATTTTCTTATATACAATCACATCATTTAACCTCTACCTATATTGTCTTCCTGATGAATGTGCAGTCAATCAAAGAGCTTACAAGCTACAAAGAAGCTTGTCAACATAAGGAATGGATGGAGGCTATGAATAAGGAGCTTGCAGCCTTGGAAGAAAATAATACCTGGGATATTGTTTCATTGTCTGCAGGAAAACATACTATAGGCTCCAAATGGGTTTACAAGGTTAAGCTAGCCTCTGATGGAAAGATAGAAAGATACAAAGCCAGATTAGTAGCAAAAGGCTATAATCAAGAGTATGGGATCGATTATACTGAGGTATTTTTACCTGTAGTAAAATTAGTTACTATGAGGTTATTCTTTGCATTAGCAGCTCAGTACTTTTGGTGTGTCCATCAAATAGATATGAATAATGCCTTCTTACATGGATATCTAACTGATGAAATATATATGAAGATTCCACAGGGGTATGCCAAAGGAAAGCAAGGAGAAGTTTGTAAGTTAAGAAAGAGTTTATATGGACTGAAACAAGCATCAAGGGAGTGGAACAATGAATTTAGCAAGTTTTTACTCTGTCTGGGATTTCTGCAATCAGAGAATGACAACTGTCTATTTACCAAAGGAACAGGTGCTACTTTCATTGCTCTCCTGGTTTATGTTGATGACATTTTGTTGTTGAGTCCTGCCATTGATGCTATTACTCTTATTAAAAAGTTGTTGCATCAGAAATTCACCATAAAGGACCTAGGTGAAGCATCTTATTTTCTTGGAACGGAAATAGGTAGATCTCATTCAGGGATTTACTTATGTCAAAGGAAATACATTTTAGATTTGTTAGGATCAGTTGGTCTATTGGGAAGCAAGCCTGTAGGAACACCTCTTCCACCAGGTTTATCTCTGTCACATAACACAGGAGAATTGCTTCAACAACCTGAGCCTTACAGAAAAATAATTGGGAAGCTGTTGTATTTGAATTTAACCAGGCCAGATATTGCTTTTGATGTTCAACAATTAAGCCAATTTGTGGGAAACCCAACTAAGAGTCACTGGGATGCAACACTTCATGTCTTAAGATATCTCAAAGGGACTCCATCACTTGGGTTATTATACAAAGCATCTGCTACGTTTAAGTTGGAGGCTCATTGTGATGCTAACTGTGGGGGACATGCTCTGATAGTAGAAAATCTTTGTCAGGGTACTGTATTACATTAGGGAGCTGCATGGTGTCTTGGAGGTGCAAAAAGCAGTCTGCTGTCTCCCTTTCTACAGCTGAGGCAGAGTATAGAAGCTTAAGCTCCACAGTAAGAGAGCTGTTTTGGCTCTCCTACATGCTTCAGGATTTGCAGATTCCAATTCCTAGACCTATTGAAGTATTTTGTGACAATAAAGCGGCAATACAGATCATACAGAACCAGGTATTCCATGAAAGGACAAAGCACTTAGACCTAGATTGTCATTTTGCACGGATACACTACAGACAAGGTTTTATTACTCCAGTTTATGTTCCCACCAAGTTGCAGGTTGCAGACATCTTCACTAAGTCGCTTGGTGGACCTCAGTTTAAAGTCTTGCTTTCCAAACTCTCACTTGGAGACATTCACCGCGTTGAGTTTGCGGGGGATGTTGAATTTGGTAACAAATGCAATCGTGTAGCAGGGCAGTGATCAAGAAAAGGCCATGCAGAGGCATGCACACATGCAGAATTAATAAGGAAGCTGAATGAGAGCTGCCACGTGGACTGTAGTTGTACATTCACCAGCGAGGACCACAAAGCTCTAAGCTAGCAGCCGTGCGATTCAAGGATCACTTGGATTATCATTAATAGCCGTAGATTACTTTGTTGGCTTAGCATTCAAGCTTCTGTGTTGTATAAATATCAAGAAGCACAGTATTTGCAGATAAATTTTTCTGATACAATTCTACTACAAACTCATAAATAAAATTACAGTTGAGTTCTATGAAATATACTTCTCATTTTCTACAAACATGAGGTCAAAATATTGCTAGTGCAATTACTCATTCAAATATTAGAAACTAAAGCGAGCTTGACATATTTATTTAGAATATTCAAAGCGAGTTATTCGAGTTTAATCGAAAAAAATGAGTCGTGAAATTTTATATATAATTTAAAATTATATATTCATTTTACTTCTTTTAACAATACTAGTACACGGCCCATGCGTTGCACGGTGGAAGTAAACTGGTATGTCAGTCGTGCGTTGCACAGTGGCAACGTATTGTTATTTCCCTTATGCGTTTTACGAAAAAAAAATTAGTTGAAATTAATACTATGTTAAATTTTATGTAATTTTACATAGCTTAGTATTTAAATTGTATAAAATTACTTGTAAGACTATCATAATTATTAAATGTATACAAAAAATTATTAACATATATATAAAAAGTATTTATATAGTTCTTAACAAATTAAAAATTATATTAATTCTCAATTAAATCATACACAATCTATAAGTATATATTATGAAAAATAATACTGAATAATTAAAAAAAATAAAGTATGAAATTTACAGATTCTGAAAAACTTCTCTATACACAACATTTGTAGTGGTGTTTCTATCATTATGATCAAGTAAGATCTTCAAGCCACTACGACTTCTAACCCTTGAAACAGCAACGTACAATTGGCCATGAGTGAAAACTAGTTTCTACAAAAATAAACCAACGTGTGACAACGATTGTCCTTGGCTCTTATTTATTATCATTGCATATGAGGGCATGAGAGGAAATTGTCTTCTCTGAAACTTAAATGGCAATCTTGGATCAGTAGGCGTAAGAGACAT
Source organism: Perilla frutescens (assembly GCA_026008535.1). Lineage (NCBI taxonomy): Eukaryota > Viridiplantae > Streptophyta > Magnoliopsida > Lamiales > Lamiaceae > Perilla > Perilla frutescens. The sequence continues at coordinate 16,182,936 of BRKX01000007.1, read as the reverse complement.
TCTTGGAATAAGTACCCTTTGCTGTGCATTTTTGCCAGTGAGAAATCTTGCTTCGAGAACATGTTTGCCAAGCCTTGTGATCATCAATCGAGTCCCATTACATAAACCATTTGCATGATCTATGTTTCTCAACAACATAACAGAAGTACCGACTTTCAAAAATAATTCATGATTCGGAATCCCTGAGCATCTTATACTGTTTAAGAATTCTGGAGTATGAACTTCTTGTAACAAACCTGTATTGTTTTCTGAGTTGCATGTTGAGTCAGAACTCAAATACAATCTGCAATCATCCTTGTTCAAAGAAAGCATGTATTGATTTACAGATTCAACCGCATTTAAAGTTGGAGCAAGTATTGCTCGTTCTTGTAAATAAGTTGTATCTGTAATATCAATACCATATGATGGAAAAGTAATGTCAACAATTGCTGAAATTGGATCTTCTGACCATTTCAATAAAATGTCATCCGGGATGTCAATATTTACATGTCCATCATTTGAGCCACTGATTGTACCATCTCCAATACTGGCAATCCAATTTGCAAATTGTTCAACCTCATCAGCTGCATCATTGGGACCCAAATTTGACAATCTCAGATTTTTTGTTAATCTCAGTACCCTGCAATCTTTCCACAAATAAGAAGAATTTATTGTGGCGTGAACAATATCATGTCTGCTTCCTTTTGGAATAACTGGTAAGATCTGTCGGAAATCTTCTCCGAAAATGATTGTTTTTCCTCCAAAAATTCTATGTGCACTTGATGAATCAGAAACACGCATTATATCTCGAAGTGTTTGATCCAAAGCTTCAAAGCAGTACTTGTGCATCATAGGTGCCTCAACCCAAATTATAACTTTGCATCTAACAATCAATTCTGCTAGCGGACTTCCTTGGATAATGTTGCAGGTGTAATCCTCATTTAGATTTAAGGATATCTTAAATCTTGAATGTGTTGTCCGTCCACCTGGTAATAATATAGAAGCAATACCACTTGATGCAACATTTAACACAATTTCTCCTTTTGATCTCAATGTTGCTGATAATGTCTTCCATATAAATATCTTTCCAGTACCTCCATATCCATACTGAAAAAACATGCCACCTGACTCTGATGATATAGCATCCAAAAAAATTTGATACACATTATGTTGTTCATCTGTAAGTTTGCTAACAAACACTTTGTGATCATTTTTCAATTTGGTTCTGTCATATCTCATTTCATCATTTATCAATCTATTTTCCTCAGACTGAAAAAAGTCAGAACTTGGAAATGGCATACCTTCAAATTCTCGTAAAGTCCTTCCAAAACTCTTCATCAACTTTTCTATTTCTACCGGACAATAACTTTGAATTTGTTCATCGGTCAAGTGCAATTCTGTACATTTATAAGAATATTTAATAATTAAAGTTCAAATATTATGAAAAAATTAAACAAATATTAAAAAATTAAAATTTTAAATACATGGATGTTGTAGTACTGATCGTTGCTTATATAATATGTCATCAGATAAATATATCCAACAATTATTCCACACAAGTTCTGGACGTCCCATTGAATCAGATGCTAATAGTGTAACAAATAACTTTCTCAAAGATTCAGCAGATGACCAATAGCTTGCTTCAATGATCTCATCAATAAATTCCTTATCATCATCTAACAACCCCAAAGCACAACATGCATCTTTGAATGAAGCATACTGAACACCATTAATTTTTCTGATGTCTTCATAACACGTAGGACCCCGCACTACATTAAGCAAACATCTCAAATAATACATTTTCCCACTGCCTGGAGGAACAAAGAAAATTCTTCCAATTGAGAAAAATTTTTTCCTCGGTACCCATTCTTTTGTAGCTTTTTTCCAAACAAACCTTGTTGGAAATTGAATATAAGTAAGTTTCCGCGCCTCCGGATACTTCTTATTTGCTTCAAACCAAGCTGAAAACATACTTTCATGAACCGTTGGTCTATTGAGGACATCATCAATAGAATCAGAATCTTGAAAGAAAACTGTCTGTTCATTTTCAAGATGAAAACTTAATCTCTCAACTGAAGGGTATTTGTATTGAATGTGAAATCTAAATATTCTCCATGCAGCCTCACATGGGGAAATATATCTGCAATCATAATACATACTTATCTCATCAATATTCTTCCCACTTTCATCATCTTCAGCACTCTGATAAAATGCTGCAGTGACACGATCATGACCTTTGTTCACATATTTGAACAGATATTTTATTGATCTTGACTGGTTGCACCATTTCACATTTATATGGGCAGCATATTTCATCAGAATGAATCGATTGTGAGGAACCACGTATCTATTATCCATCAGCATTCCATTCTTCAAAATTGTTCTTCCATTATCTCTACGTCTATATATTGGATATCCATCTTCATCTGTGGTTGTTGTCTCAGTAAAATTTCTTAGAAAATATTTACTGCAACGACCATCTCTCATGCATGGTGAGTTTTTTTTCACAACACCACATGGACCATGAATCATGAAATCCTGCACAGTTGTGTAATATTGTGGATCAAGCTCTTTATCAGGTATTTCAGCTGATATAATCTGGTCAATCACTTCTGATCTTCTATTTTGATCCTCTTTCGATATGAAAAGCAGTATATGCGCATGTGGAAGGCCTCTCTTTTGAAATTCAACAGTGTATACCACTATAATTCAAGATAAAAAGCATAAAATTAAATTAAAATAAAACCTTAAAAGAAAAATATATTTTAAAAAATTAGCACGCACCTGCTTTAACATTTCCAAATATATTATTTTGACGCAAATCTTGAATCAAATTGTCCAGCTTCATTTTGAAAACTCGACAAACAATATCGGGACGATCTTCAGGTTTCAATCATTTTTCCTGCACATATCTAACAATTTATGGCCATCTTGGATTGCATGTAAATGTGATGAATAGATTTGGATATCCGGCCCACTGACAAATAGTCATAGCATCTTGATAATTTTGAATCATGTATCGAGCTCCTCCAGTGAATGTGGAAGGTAAGATAACACGTCTTCCTTGAGTTGCTGAATTTCTTTCACCTCTTGTTAGAGCCTCTTCTAAACCTCTATACATATGACATCTCAATAATTGTTGATGTGTACGTATGTATAAAAGTCTAGCAGATTCAATCATTGTGTAAGCATCAACAATAAATTGTTGAAATAATCTCCTTGAGCTTAGAATGGTGTTTGCATCACAATCTCTTTCATGCAACCGATAGGCAAAATATTCTCTTATGCTGACCATATTTCGAGCAAAACTTGATGAAGAACTCAAATCTGAAAGTGGTATATCTTCTCTATAATCGTCTTCACCATATGGAAACAAAAGAGGATATTGTAAACCCAAATAGGATGTATTTAACTCGTTAATGTGTTTCAATTCTCCTGTTTGAGTTTCTAATATTATGTCTCTATCTCCCAAAGACTGATAAAAATCTCCAACAACTAATGCAGCCACTTCAGACACACTTGGAAGATTATAGGTTCTAGCATCACCTCCACGTCTACCAATCAATTTCAACTTAACATCAGATTGGCCAAGATCAACAATGTTGTGGTTTGCCATCCTAAATGACTTCACAAGAACATTATTATCATCCAACATGTTTTTAAGTGCAGAAACAATCTCCGCATGAAGTGTGTTTATGCCTTTTTGGTTCCTACATAAAAATAATATATAAAATCAAATTAGAAGAAACATATATGTTATCGACAATTTTTTTTAAAAATGTAACAGAAATATATAAATTACCTCACAGACATCATTCTATTTGCGACTTCATTTTCAGTATCATAAATATATAATTGAGCAAACTTTGGTGTAGAACCTTGAGGTGGCAATAGACTTCCAATCATATGATAATTCTGACCGTGCAGTCGGAATGTCGGTGGACAATTGCCAGTATTTAAACTCAAATCTATCTTCCCTCCCATCGATGTAAAAGAAAACATACTATTGTATAAACGGATATTATCAAGAAAATGTTTACTCTTCTGATCATTATCATAGAGCAAACTTTCCAAAACTTTAGGAGGCCTTCGAACAGGAGGCAATTTAATTTTTCCTCGAATACAACATGATGAGTATTTCGTGGTGCGTGATTTTGAATTTTTTTCCAACCTTTCATCATACCAAAAATGTGCTCCACAAAATTCACAAATAAAAACTGGATCACCAAGATCTAAATAATCTGAAAATGTTAAAAATGTAAAATTTTAATGAAATATTTAATATATTTCATAATCATATTCATAATGACTATTAAATCATATATTATTGGAAAAAAAAAAGAATTTATATAACTCAATTGTAATTATAAGTAAGAATTGAGTAATTAGAAAATTTAATTTTTTGGCCGTTTCTTTTAATTGTAAAAAATTAACAAATTAAATATAAATGAATTATTAAATAAAAATACTAATTAAAATTGCACACAATTATTAACTTACCAATACAATATTGGTGCCAATTGCGATGAAACTGCTCACCTAAATTGAAAAAAAAAATTATTATCCTATTCATATAATTATTATTATATTTGGATTTTTAATTTTTATTTATCATATACTGCATTTAATACCTATATCAGAAATTTGTGTAATATGTATATCAATTAACTAGTCATCCGCCTCTACTTCATTGATTGTTAAATCAACAATCTGTTGAGATCTACTTGTGTCTTCACCTGTATTTCAATAATTTAATATTTGTGGGGGGGGAATTCACAGTATTCATTTTCAAACTTACCAATTCGATTTACAAAATCACTAAAATTAGTTTATTTGAAGACTGGTTAAATAATACAATAATATATGAATAAATATGAATGATTTAAATATTAAAAAAATATAAAACTTATTTATAATATCATAATCTATTACTTAAAAAGGTAATAAAAAATACCTGTATTAGAAATCTGTTCAACATGTGCGTCAATTAATCTTGTATTATGTAAAAATTCCTCCGTTATTGAATAACCTACAGTAAAAAAATATAGTACAATTACCAAAAATACAAAACAATATACATTAAATGTTTAATATATTTGTTTAAAAATATTTCTTACAAATGAGAAATACTGTCTTAAATTCTATTAATCACTGAATAATTTTCCGTATGAACATAATTATAATAATTTTTTTATAAATCATGTTAATAAATGTAAATTGATTACCCAAAATTTTATAATTTATGAGGAAGCCGTGAAAGATTGATATTATAAAAATTAAATTAAGGTAATAATTTATGCAAATTTATGTTAATATTTAAAATTTTAAGAATATTTTATAAAAATTTGAATTTTTTTTTCTTAAATCATTTTTTTTAGTTTCATTAAAAATATACTTAATTATGAGAATATATTATTATATTTTTTTTAATTTCTCTTTTAATACTACAATTAACAACCTATTTAGTTTTATTCTCTAAGTATATATATATATATATATAATTATCTACATTAACTATTTATTTAGATAATAAGTTAGTAATTATATAATCATTAACAAAATTATTTAATATTAAGTATATTATATATATTTACTAATATTATATTTTATTAATATAAATAATTTTAAATTATCTAATATATAATTATCTATATTACATATAACAAATGATTATATATATAAATTATCTAAAGTAATCATGTTTGATTATCTATAACATTATTTAACATAATTATGATTTGGGCCATAATTTATTTATTTATGTTTCTTCATTTGCATTATGGTTTCTTTTGGGTAATAATATTAGTTAACTTCAAAAAAAAATTTATAAAAATTTTTAATTTTTTTTTAAAAAAAAATCTAAGCTCATGGATTTTAAAAATACTTAATTATGAAAATATATTATTAAGTTTTTTCTAATTTTTCTTTTAATACTACAATTAACAACCTATTAATTTTTATTTTCTAAGTATATATAAATATATATAAAAAAAAATTTATATATAAGTTAATAATTATATAACTAATTACTTAGATAATAAGTTAATAATTATATAATTATTAAATAAATTTTTTAATAACTATATTATATATATTTACTAATATTTAAAAAAAATCAGTATCATTCAAAAAATTTTAATAACTATATTATATATATTTACTACTATTTTAAAAAAATCAGTATCATTCAAAAAAATTTAATAACTATATTATATATATTTACTGATATTTAATTGTCCGAAAATTTATAAATTAAAATTATCTAATATTTAATTACCTATATTACATATAACAATTGATTATATAAATTATCTAAATTAATCATATTTGATTATCTATAATATTATTTAACATAATTATAATTTGGGCCATAATTTATTTATTTCCTTTGATTTCAGATTAAATGTTCATTTGGGCTTTGATTTTTTTGTATTAATCTCGATTTATTAAGGCCCAGCCCTCTTCAACCCTTAGGGTTTTCGGACAGTCATCAGTGGAGCCGACTTTATATAGCTGCAACTTGTGTGGCAAAATTTCGAGAAGCTTCATTTCAGCTTCATCCACACACGCAGCTCTCTTCTTCTCTCCCTCACTCTATAACGCATATCTCTGAAAATTTCTTTAGATGTAGGCTTTCTTCTTCATATGAAGATCTGTTTCTGGTTAAAATTTTGTAAAAGCTTCATTTTGGGCTTCAAACACTTGAAAGTCGAAGCTATCTTCTCACCCTCTCTCTACTCCCCATTTCTCTGCATATTTTGTTAGATGTAGGGATTGTTGTTCCTCCATTTTCAGATTCTGAGTAAAAATTTCGAGAATATTCATTTTATCTTCTACACTTCACACACAGATCTATGGCCACTCTGTTTCTCTGCCGAAAATTGTATGTATATTTTTTAGATCTAGGGTTTGGTTTTCACATGATTAAGAACTTCTACACCATCTCCGTAAATTTCCACCGCTCTCTCCTCCCTATATCTGTCGGCCGAAATTCTCTCCAAAAATTTTTAGATCTACGGGTCCTTCTTCAGATGTTCTTGAGTTTCAACATTCTCCACTGTAAAAGCTAAGTCTCTGAGTTGTACTAAATCAGTAGCACACACGAAGGGTTCAGATCTTCACATATCTATGATTTTTTTCAGATTTATACTTCTCTGTATGTTTCATTATTTTCTGATAAATGTATATAATCGTCTAATATTTTTATATTTGTTAATAATTTTCAGTTTGCAAACTAAAGGCTTGACAGTAGGGTCATGAAGAACTTAGTGGATGTAAAGTTTCGTTGAGGAATTTTAGCAACATGTTCCGTGTGGTTGAAGCCCCAGAAGCTTGTGAAGAAGACCAAAAAAGATAAGCTTTTATTTTTTTATCTATCCATCTGTCTGTCTAAAAAACATATGTTCTATCCATCTCTCCGTTCATACATTTTTATTTTCAGATGTTGGGTTCAATTTTTAACATGTTCGGTCTTCTCAGAGATCCAAATAAAAAACTAAGTTAGTCACTGTAAATATGTTTACTTTTCTGAATCACTAACACACATCGAATCTCTATACAGCTGTAGTTCAGATATTTGTAAAACTATTCAGTGTTTATGTATATGTGATGCTAAAGTTTTACTAATCCTGTTCTTTTTCATATATATCAAGAGGCAGATAGATGAGGCTTCATTCAAGTCCCAAAAAAAAAGATGAGTAATTCTTACAATATATCTATATATGAATGTATAACACACTGACATACACTGAATTCAAAATTTGGATTTAACTTTCAATTTAAATTAAATTGCAGATCAGCTAAATACAGAGCAACGGATCTAAGGAGATGGGTCAATTCTATGTGTTTCGCACTGATTAAATTTTAAAGTGCATCTACTACAGGTATATATATTTTCATTTTTTTCTCTGAAAAAACTGTCTGTTCAGACTCTTGTCTTTGTTTTCTTCAACATGCGAAAAAATTTGTGAAATGTTTTGCTTGAATTAAAACATAAATGTATGATATTCTTACCTGATATCGATTCTGACATACGAAGCCGTTTTATTTGCTCATCTGTTTCTTCAGAAAATGGACGATTTCTGTGTGTATTTTTCATTTTCACAGAGGTGGACAATAATTCGATGTTTTGTGATATTTGAATTTTTGAATTCTGGAAGTGGTGGGAGTTTTGATATTTTTTTCTCTACCCACTAACATGATCATTTTTAACTATTTTAGACTATTTATTAATTTTTTTATTTCAGATAATAAATTTTAAAAAATAAACGAATTCACTGAATTAATTGAATTTTATGCCTTATCTATTTAATAGTATTTTTTCTTTTAATTGGTAAAGTTGCTGTAGTATTAGTTGTTTATAGTGTTAATATAATTTTAACTGCTGTTGTATAAAAAATAAAAAAAATTAATATTTTACTTATTTAATTTATGTATATGTTTGTATTTATAACTAAATTATATTCATTTTTTTTACTTTTGGTTTATTTAATACAGTATAATAATATATTATTTAAAGTGAATGATTTATTTATTAATAAATTATTTTCTGAATTTATCTTTTTTACATGTATGTATTCTGTCCTAAAAAAATTATAAATAATTTGTATTTCGTTTATAATTTATTTTAATAAATTATTTTTATATTTAAATGTTCCCTGTATTTACAAAACTATATATGTAAACATCAATGTATGGTTGAAGCTTATAGGTTAAAATATGTTATATAATTTATATACCCTTGAATGTTACTGTTATAGGTTATTGTTAATATTAATGTGAAAGTTAATCTTAAGTGCTTTGAATTTAACTCCCACCTGTTTCTGTTATATACAAATTTGTTAATTCTATGTAATTTTAATTGTCTGTGCCTCTCATTTTAATTTGTAATTTTAATTATCTATGTCTCTAATACTTTAACTGTTCCCATTATTGAAAATGTTTCTGTTATTTAATTTAATTCATTGTGATTGTTAATTTTTTTTATACTTGAATGTTTGAAAATTTATTTGTATGCTATAATGTCATAATTCTGAAATATGTTATATATATGTTTTAATAATGATATATGTATGCATGAATAGTTGTATTCTATGCTCTGTGCAATCATGTCTCAGATCAGTATGATCTGTAAGTGTAGCGCCCTGATCCCGAAAGATCGTGAAAAAGGACGCCACGGGGGTGAGAATTAAGAAGCGGGAAAGAAATGGGGTAATTAAATAAATAAAATCTAAACAGAAGACGCAGAACAACCAAACATGTTTTTTAATAACATATACTTATTCATAATACTAAGATCGGAGTTTTTAGCATTTAGCAAAATAATATCATAAGTGTGGAAGCTCAATTCTTATCAAAATACTAACAAAAAGAGACAACAAAAAAATATATAAATTACAATAGCCCATTTCTCAGCCTCGTCACCTCCACACTCCAGCCTACTGACCTGAAAATATTTGAAAATATTTGGGCTGAGTACTAATGCACTCAGTGGGCAAGTTCTCACAATTTAAGTTATGTAAATCATTTTGTAAAAGTAATCTATCTGTGTCCATGCAGGTAGTGAAGCTTAGGAGGTTTAAAAGTTGGAAGCAACCTAAGTTCACCAAAACATTTTATCGTGAAGCGCTTAAGAGTATAACCCGTCGCTGCCCGCAACCCGAACTACATCACCAGCGCATAAAGTTGAGTATGGCCATAGTATAACCAATAAGTGTTTCATTTTAGTCTCACCGACAAGGAGTAGGGCAGGACAAATAATGCATGCATACTGTAGCTACTCACATTGACACAGCGCTGGTTTATGAGACTCCGACAACATACAGTAGCATGTAAATATTTAACACATATAGTCACATATGCAATTTTAACGAAGCAGAGCTTAATAGCTCGAAAGATACAATTTGCAAAGATAATATAGTATAACCCACCTGGATAGAAGATAAACTTTCAAATTTTGGGTTTGTTTTGCTCGGGTTCTGCTAGCTCTTCTATGCACAACAACCAGTCTTAATTTAGTTTTGTCAAACAACCCAAATTAAAAAAAAAATACTCAACTCTTAGATTTCAATTATTTTTCCAATTAGAATTTTGTATTTTATTAATTACAAATATTTTATACTACATTCCCAATCAAGGATTAAATAATTAATGTTTAGCATACATATTTACATAGAATATATATACGATATTATGGTTTTTAATCCAATATTATAAAACACATGATCTGACTTGTATCCAATAACCCTAAAATTACAAATCAAATTATTCTCATTCCGAATTGATATTTTATGTATTTTCCTTCTCATAGCAACAATAGTATGAATATTAATGTTCTAATAAATCTACAGTATATATATATAATATAGAAGAGCCACAAATACTAGCTAAAATATTAAGTTTATAATTCTTTATATATGTTTTGAAATATTATTGAAACATTTACATCAAGTATCAATTTCCGCCATAAAATATATAAGAACACAATTAAATTAATTTAAAGCTAACCTTAAGTTTGTTTTGTCTTTATTTCACCAACATATAGCCCTCATATTTCCTAAGTTGCTTTAATGTAAAATTATAGTGAATAATGTGATGAATAGTTTTATAACCCACCGCCTCACCCTATTAATTTTATTTATATTTTTCCTTAGTCACAATTAGGATTTTTCGTAGTAACTATCTTAGCATAATTGATATAATTCTACAATGTGATAATCCTAAAATGTGCCAAGTGTCCCTTACGTGTATTGCATGCACATTTTCAATTTTTCTTTGATTTTATACAATTGGCATAATATAAACCAAGTAGCTATAGTTAAATATAATCACTACAAGAAAATAAGCAAATTCCAGCGGGCTTCAAATACGCTGGAATTTTTCGAATTCCAGCGGTTATTCCAGCAAAAAATATTTGCTGGAATTTTCCACCGAACATTCCAGCGAAATTTATGCTTACTGGAATTTTCCACCGCAGATTCCAGCGGATTTATATCCGCTGGAATTTCCAGCGTATATTTGAGTTGATTCCAGCGGAAAAAACCCGCTGGAATGATTTTTAAGTATTTTTTTCAAACTTTTCCAAATTTCAGTGAAAAAAATACCGCTGGAATGTTTTAATATATTTTATTTTTAATTTTTCCGAATTCCTACGGTGTTTTTCCGCTGGAATATTACAATATATATTTTTTTAATTTTTTTTCCGTATTCCAGCGGTATTTTTGCGCTGGAATATTTTCATATATTTTATTTATGATTTTTTCCGGATTCCAGTGATTTTTTTTCGCTGGAATATTTTAATATTTTTTTTTTATTTGAAATTTGTTTTCGGCTGGAAAATTTGAGTTATAAGATAAAATTTATGTATTCGATCTTGTGAGTTATAAGTTATAAGATAATGCTAGTTATGAATTATAATTTTTGTTACATCTCTCTATATATATATATATTATAAAGAATAATTATTAAAAATGAAATTAAAATTAATTTGTAATCTTGATTAGATTTTTTTTTAAAAAAAAAATTATTCATTACCACCAAATAAATAATATATCATTTGAACTTTCATAAATTAATCTAACAAATGTAATATTAAAGTTTATAAATCATGGATTATACGATAATACATAGTAAATAAGATATACACATAATATATAATAAATATAAAATATATAGTATTATTAATGAATTCATCACTTGGTGCAAGCGGCAAGAGCTTGCGCACATATACGAGAGATCTGGGGTTCAAAACTTGGGAGCAGCAAGGAGGGGGGATTTTCGGAAAAAGCGCTGGAAAAATTTCAAAAAAAATCGGATAAAAAAAAACTGCTGGAATATAGAATTTTCGCTGGAATTGCGTTGGAATTTTTCAATTCCATCGCACCATTTTCCAGTTGACGATTCCAGCGAAAATTGCGAAAATTTAGAAAAATTCCATCGCACCATTTGTGAGTTTTCTTGTAGTGAATTAGTACACAACTAGGGTTGGTTAGCATGAATCTATGTATACCTATATATTCGACATTTATAAATCTAATTGGTTGCCAAATAAAATATTAATATATTTAGATAGAATTATATTTATTTAGCCAATTAATTATTAGGGCTTGGATATATATTCTAAACACATGATCTTTTAATACCCTAAGTGATAATAACAAATACCTTTTAGGTTTCTTAAAAAAAATGACATCGGGATTTGTAATAAAAATACAATAATGTATTAAAGTATCTTTAACCTACTCAACAAGCATACTTACCTGAAAAAACTAAAACTAAAAAAAATACAAATAAAAATTAAGGGTCTATTTAACCTACTCAACAATCATAGGCTATTATTTTAATACTTAAAAATTAAGGGTCTATTTAACCTACTCATTTTTTTGGGAAGAAAGATCTATTTGGTTTAATATAACGAAAATGCCAACTCTTATGATGATATTAAATGTGTAAAGTAAATAGATTGTAGGATCGAAATTTAGGTTGTCTGACCGCAGTAGAAATTGATTTCACTTCCCAATTTATTGTTCTCTGTCTTCCTCACCATTCTTTTGTCATTGTTTCCAAGTATCTAGGATCATTGTTAAACCATAAAACTATATATTTTAATAAAAATAAATAGATAATATAATTATAGCAAACATGAAAGGAAAACAAAAATTAGTCTCTCTGAACTGAAAAGAAACGAAAAAAGCAAATAATATTCTTTTATGATAATCATCTTTCAATGATAGCAAGGTTTCTGATAAAAATAAATATTAATCTGAAATCTGCAGCAAGAATATAAAGCATAATTGAAAGGTTACAGAATTCAGATCCATTTCGTTACTTCTATAACACAGCTGACGTTAAAGGGTTTCTTTTCTGTTTCAAAAATAGAAAGAAGCGTTAAGGATCGTCTGGTACAAAAGTAAAATTGTATGTAAATATGATTTTTAGGAACGTGATTTTGAGAAAAATGTATGAATATTATAGAGTATTTATCCTGTGTTTAGAACATGATTAAAAAATTATCACGGTTCTCATTTTAGTATTTTTAATCAAATTAATCAATTAGATTTATTAAGATAATTTAATAATATTTTAGACTTATAATCTATGAGTGCGATCATCATTCTAGTCTTCCAATTCAAAAAAAAAAAATAACAATTAAGAAAATAAATAAATAAAGATAAATTGATTATTATTTATATATATCATATAAAGCCAAACATATGCAAACCATTGACTATAAAAAAATTCATTAATTAGCAAAAGTACGTAATTATTATTATTATTATTATTATTATTATTTGGTTGACATCATTCAACATAAATTATTATTATTGTCGAATTTTGTTTATCAATTTTTCATTTTTCTTTATTAAAATTCAAAACTTGATAGTAAAAAACTAATAATAATCCACAAAAAATTAAGATTAAAATAAATTTTCAAAATTTTCAATATTTTTAATTAAAAAATTATAAATACAATTTTAATAATAGTTTATATAAATAATAAAATAAAAATGGTCTAACACAAGATGCATAGAGCCAAATAATCAGAATACCTACTCCAAGTAGGTCTTTAGAATCCATGAAAGTTGTATTAGTCTCCTTATTTTGACGATTTTGATTACTTTTCCAAATTCTCAAAAATTGAACTAAACAAAGAATTTTAAAATTAAGGAATCAGATTAGTTTCGAAGATTAAATTCCTTACCAACCAAACGAGGCCTAAGTGCTTATTATTTGACGCTAGCTTCAGAAAATTAAATTAAAGTTCAAATATTTGGATAGAGCCAAGATGTTCAGTTAGGGGGGCGAAATTTATTAAAACTCAACTTATAAAAACTGACACACACACACACATATAATATCAATACATCTGCAATAATATTTTGTCTCACAATAAATATGCATATTCTACTTATAAGTATCAAACACACGACAAACGTAATGTAATACCCCGAAATATTTTAGAAGGTTTTATTCAACTTATGTTACATAAGGGTAATCTAGGAAAGAAGTTGGGTCCTTAAAGGATTCAAATAAAGGAAAATCGCAGCCTGGAAATTATGTTAAAATTTAATTTGGTCAAAAATTGCTTTAAAAATATGTTGTGATATTTTTTCCAGGTTGATAGAAAAAGTTTCAAGCATCGTGCCAAACTTTGAATTTTCCAATTCCGAGTTCAAATGAACACTTAGCACAATTTTAGAGTGAAAGGTAATAGATTTGGATAACTAAGGCACATCCGTCATTATCCAATTTCTTTCTCGAAATATTATCCTATTCATAATTATCCTATTCTTTTTTCATCATTATCCTCTTTCTTTTATTCATTATTATCCTATTTATTTTTCTTCTATAAATAGGAGGTTAAGGTTTCATTTTCATTCATTCTCAAAATCGAAACGCCGAGCAGCTTCTAGAGAAGGTACGACTCTAGTTTCCTATTTCATTTTTGAAATAGTCATTTTGAAGGTGTCAACGCGTAGATCACGAATACGTGATTGCAATGATGACACGACGGACGATCACGATGGAAAACCGTCGTGATCATCGGCAAAAGTCGTCACCACCCTCTCAAATTGACGATCTCTTTCGGGTCGCCAAATCAAAAAGTGTCTTTAGGGTTTTATGTTCTATATATTTTTGTATACATTTTTCATGTTGTCACTTTTTAATTTCGGGTATATTTTGGGTATCCGATTATTAAATTGTAGTCTTTTTCAGATCTATCCTTCGTGGATAGCCCTATCATATTTTTAGTCTCAAAAGTTGTTCCGTGTCAAAATATAGTATTTTTATTTAAAGTTTCATATTTTTCCAATAGGCAGATCTTGATGTATGAATTTATTTGTACCGAGTTAATTTTAGGATACGGGTTTGACCACCCCGTATGCCAAAACTTCCAAAAGGGTTTTTCTTTATAAAAATGCCCCGAGTAAAGTTCCCTTAAGAGTCAAAATATTTTGATGAACCGGGTGTTGCGTATTAAGATAGTAGATATTATAATATTTACTTCATAGCTAAGAAAGGTTAGATTTTGACCTAATGGTAGTCTTTCATCGAAACTAAGTTGCCGGATAATCTTGTAGGCACAGAAGAATGAGACTTCTAGTTGAGACCAGAATCAGAATCTAGATCTAGCTATCCAGATCAGATTTCCAGGTGGGTTTTTATTATATAAAAATGTATTTCGGGTTATTAAGCCCTGATATTTATAAAATGAATATGATTGAATATCCAACTCATGACTGTATTTAATGTGCTCTCCTGACTCATGTAAGTCTTACTACTGTTTTTGGTGACGAAACTACAATGGTTCACGATATCGAGCCCCAAGCAAACAGGGCAGTGTCCAACCTTAAGCAGCCGGGTTGTGTACACGAACCGACTCACCGTAAGAGTTCTAGGGGAGAGTGGCGCGCAATGATGGAACTAAAATGATTTAGTATACATGGAATTCACAAATTTTCTGTTTTAAAAGCTTTCCATGATATGCTTAAAATATGATTGGATATTCTGTTTTATAAAATGATTGTGAAGGTTTTTCTCAAAAGAACCCACTGAGTGCATAAGTACTCACGCCCAAAAATCTTTTCAGGATGAGCTGCGGGATGGTGGACGAGTGTGCTAAGGCTGAAGGGCTATCATTTGATGTATATGTTTCCTTTTCCGCTATGGAGTCTAACTGAGAACATGCTTCCTTTTGAGTCTGAATAAATGCACTACGTTCTTTTCGCTTACTCTGATTATTGCTACGGAGTGTTCGGTTTTCTGAATCCCGTTTTCTTTACTGTTATGGAGTGTTCGGTTCTCCGAATCCCATTTTCTTTACTGTTACGGAGTGTTCGGTTCTCCGAATCCCGTTTACTTCCTGTTCCTGACAGGCGAAAGTCTGGCATTTATTTACTTCCTTATTCAGACAGGTAGAAGCCTGGCTTTATGCTGCTTTCCATGTCAAGGCAAAAGCCTGGCTTTACATTACTTTCCAAGTCAAGGCAAAAGCATGGCTTTACATTGCTTCCCATGTCAAGGCAAAAGCCTGGCTTTATATTGCTTTCACGACAGGCGGGAGCCTGGCATCTCTTTATTTCATGTATTTGGACAGACATCAGTCTGGCCTTTTTCATGTCTAACCTATTAACAGTTAACCTTTGAACTGTTATTATTTACGTTTGTCTTCGTTATTCTTTTCTTGTGTTCATCCTAAGAGTCATGGTATCTGGTTTGAGTCATTTCATACGCTTTAAAAGCGTGGATTGATCTATTTATAGAGGTTATGTTGCCCCAAATTTTTGGGGCACTAACCCTAGTTCTTTGATTGCTTCTGTTGAACAACCCCTTCCCCCTTCCCCCAAGTAGCGCACCGGTCCCCTACCCTTCTTCCGGGATCAGGGTGTTACAAAAGATAAATTACTTTGCAAAAAATAAATTATCAAAGTCTACGATACATAGTAGAATGTATTTCTAGTAGAATCAACTTTGCAAAATAAAATAGAACATATTTTTATCTCATATCACATGTTTACCATTAAATTAACCAATAAACTTAAAAATATTAAATAATTAAAGTAATATAAAAAATAATGTTCAATAACCTTATTATGTTTAGACATTTTAAGTTGTCCATATAGCCTCTTCATAATATCAAACTATCAATGATATTCATCATCAAAAATTTCAATAATTTATTTCTCAATATACATTATAAATAATGAGTTAGCTAAAAAAATCATTAACCATAAATGAGATAAATTAAAGAAACTAACTTGTTTATCTAATTAATTCTCACAAGTGATAAATGGAGACTCAATCCATTTATTTTTAATTTGGGCTTTGGCCCAACCAACACTGCCTCACTAATTGAATTTGGAGGGGGGGGCTAAATAAAAATTAAACTCAATAAATAATTTATACTACCTCCGTTTCAAAATGTTTGTTGTTTTGTTTTTTTTTATCTGGAATTAAGAATTAATTTTGTGGACAAATATACCCATCTCTCATATATGCCATAAAATCTAATTCATTTATATTTTTCTAAAAAATAACAATATTTTCTCTCTCCATATATTTTTCTCTCTTCATATATTATAGGTAAGTTAGAATCAAGAAATCTTGTAGGACTTGAGAGGATTAAAATTAAGAAAGAAGATGTCAAATTATATAAAACAACAAACATTTTGAAAAAAAAAAAAAAATTAAAACAACAAACATTTCGAAACGGAGATAGTACAATATATATATTAAAAAAATTGGAGGGGGCACCACTAGCCCCCTGGCTACGTCAGTCAACAGAAGACAAAGAGCAGATCAGTTTTCTCAAATAGATCTGCAGATAATTTTCGTTAGTAAGTTTTATCAGACTTTAAAACAAGAAAATTAATTCACAGATATTTTAGGATGCTTACCTTAGACAATGTTTAAATGTGCAGAAGTGGACTTCAACTTAATCTCTCTCTCTCTCTCTTTATATATATATATATATATATATATATATATATATATATATATTATTGTGAAGCAGCAGCATAGTAAATCAATCTTCTCAAGCAGATTGCTACACACAATATTGTCTGTATTATGATAAAAGATGCAAAATAAACTAACAGCACTAACAATATGTAGCATACACGAAAGCGTAAGATCCCAACCCTAAAACAAAAATTCAAGAAAGGGTTGTTAAGAGTAATTACCTTGGTACAGTGAATGGGGTACAACGTTGAGATATATCAAACTGATGAAAACCTTGAACAAGAAAAAAACACACAGATTTAAGAGTAGTATATAATAATATATGGCATGCCTATAACAACAAAATAAACAAGAGAAATTAGAAGACTTACATTTTGGCACAATAACCGATGTATTATTCAGATCTAAGTGATGAAATTTGGCAACAACTTCATAGATTGAACTTTGAAGAGTAGTACAAGTACAGTACGATAGTTTAATTGGGTACTCAATTATTGTATAGGAGACAACAAGAAGATCATCAACCCCACTCTACTATTAAAGAAAAAAAGGAAGAAAAGAAAAGCTACTTTTTTCACATGGGAAAAATCACATCAGCATAAAGATGGAAACCACATCCTTGTTTCAATTTTCTTTTGAATTTTAAATTTACTAGTGCATTACACCCTGCATTGCACATTTGCATGGGTTAATATATTTTTTTTTATAGTATTATAAAATAGATTTTTTTAAATAAAATATAATAATATAAGAACATATTAAAAAAATGTTTACTTTTGCCTTTTGGCATCACAAATTGAACTTATAATAAAATATTATTTTATTTATATATTGTATTATAAGAATTATTTATTAATGAATAAAATAATAATAAACTATCTATGAATATAAAAATCATATTTATCAATGTGTATAGAATATAGATAGCATTAAACAATATTTGGGTGATTTTCTCCAATAGAGGAAGATAAAATTTTAGTTTTTTTAAATTAATTTAAAATTTTACTAAAAATTTTAAAATTTTATTTTCTACCAGAAAATATCATTTGGACCAACACACATAGTCTTTGCAATTAGAGTCGAATGAACTGAATAATCTAAAGTTATTCAACATATTTTAATAATCGAAAAATAACACATTTCATTGATATTTATAAAACAATATGAAGAGCATTATTATATGGAGTGCTTGTACAAAAATCTTTATAAAACAATATGAAGAGTATTATTATATGGAGTGCTTGTACAAAAATCTCATAAGTTAATATTTCCTTCTTTTTTCGATATGATAGAATAGTGGACTGCGTCATATTTCAATAATCGAAAAATAACACATTTCATTGATATCTATAAAACAATATGAAGAGTATATATTTATAAAACAATATATGAAGAGTAATATTATATGGAGTGCTTGTGCAAAAATCTCATAATTTAATATTTCCTTCTTTTTTCAAAATGATAGAATAGTGGGCTGCATCATTTTTCTTAAAAACTAACATTGACAATTCAATATAGTATATCATTATAATATTTGATTTTTAATTTCTAATAAGAATCTCACCAAGAAACACATGATTGAGAAAAGAAATTGTTGAAAAGATGAATAACAACGTGAAATTCTTTGGGCCTGACTCTTCAAGTGAGATGCCAACTATACTGATGTATGCATATTTGAGATGGCTGCAAGAGGCAATTCTTCTCCATGATCCAGTTCCAACAGTGTCTACTTCGCACTCAAATTGATCAAGTTTCAATTCACTCGTTGTTGATACATATATGTGTTCAATAAAAAAAGAAAAAAAATAGAAAATAAAACACACTGTCAGCATAAATTTTATAGAAAGTGCAGAGATTGTGTATCATCAAAATACCTTCGAATGGTAAATAATTATCAATGGCCAAATCCAAAAAACACATCACAATCTTCTAAGCACCACATACATGAACAATACTGGACCAGGAGGGAAAAAAAAACCAACACCATTAAATAATAAAAAATAGCAAGAAAAAATTGCAAAAAGTGAGAAAAGCACATAAAGATGCTTACTTTTAAATCTCTTTTGTGTAGGATGTCACATTCCTGAGAACAGGATTAGATGATGCAACTAAACCATGATATATTGATATAGAAAAGAAACAAAAAACAGTAATAAGGATTTCTCCCAACCAAGCCAAACGACCGATCAAAAATAAGTTGCTGCCCAAGTTATAAACCTAGCCTATTTCTAATTAATCTTTCAATGTTCCAAAATGACACATCACCTTAAGATTAAAATAACAAAAGAACTAACCTAAAGTTGAAGGCCAAGCAAAATCAACCCAATTTCATTATTCTAACTAAGAATCAATATGTAACATGTACAAACTGATACTGAGCACTTAGTGAACAATTTACTTTAACTATCTTATCATAAAGTATAATATCAACTAGTCAAGTTCCCCTGTTCATATTTACAAAGAATTTACTTTAACGATCATGTCATAAAATATAATATCAAATTGCCAAGTTCCCCTGTTCATATTTAGAAAGACTGAGGAATATTATATGACGTTAATTTAAACAATTAATACAACAAGAGTTTATAGATATCTCTATCAAGCTGTACAAATATAATCCTCATTCTTTATGTTCATGCCATAAAAAAATATGAAAAATTGTCAGAAACTACCATCTGTGAGTGGAACAAACAAATTCCAAATTGTGAGGCCTACAGTCACTTCACATGCTTAACAATTTAATTAAAGAGTAATTGAAACAAATTACTTGTGTGTTGCGGCCAGGGTCTCTATGAACCTCAAACCGTTGAATTTTGGAGCCACTATTCCCTTCTCCCCTAATTCATTAAGTTTACCTTCAAACAAAAACAAATAGAATAAATTATAAATTAACAATTAGATTCATTTGATTTCTTAAAGAACAACCAAATCAAATCCGTATTATACAAATATAATTGGGAATCAAAGTGCCAATATTCCATCATGGAGAAAGTTGAAGCTAGAGACATTTGGTAAATGAGATGAAAAATGGATTTATAATAATCAAGAGATTTTTACATTGAAGGATCTTTCTGCTCTGCAGTCGCACCAATGCTTCCTTTGCTACAGATTTCACGACTCATCATTCGTCAGTTTCGACTCATAGCATTATCAAATCGAAATCATCTATTTAAGTGCCTGAAATTTAAGCAAGATTGAGAGGGAGAGAGAGATTAAATAAGACATGAATTGTTACTGGAGAAAAGAACAAAATCTGCATACGTGAGTGTTCACTAAATAGACATAAAGTACAAAATTCAATAAACAAACAAACATACATTGAGGAAGAAACTGACAAAGATCAATATATAATAGAAAACCATTGTGAATTCAAATTAGAGTATCCCGCATTCAATTTCGAGGAATTTGAGTTATTCTGCTCCTAGAAGACGTTGCGGTTAAACCAACTGTACTTGCATCCTTCAAGAGACAGAAGAATTCCGGCCGGAAGTTAGGATCTCTTTGATGGCAGCGTCGTCGTCGATGCGATACTGGCCGAATAAATTTGATCCATAAGATAAGAAAAAAATCATGTAGAATTTACAAGCAAGTCAATTGGCCAAAGGTAACGGTGGTTCGTTTGGGTTTTTTGTTTGAATGAACTCAAGCGCCGCTTCGTTATTCCGTATTTATAATTAAAAGGAAGTTTCCCGATGCATCACTTCAGTAAAAATAAAATTAGGTTAGACTTGCGTTTTTTTTTAATCCTAATGCACTGGAGTAGAGATCCTCTAGTCCTACTTGTGTGTGCCAACCATGTGCCACCATTAAAATTATATATTGTTAATAATCTTTTTTATAAAAATAAAATTTGTTTTATCATAACTAATCATAATTAATATTTATTGGAAAAAATTTAAAATTTTAAAAAATTATATACCCTAAGTTTGGAATAATCAACCCAAAAAATTAATTATATTAACTAAAAAATAAAAATTAAATATTAAAAAATAATTATAAACCCTAATTGGGTGGAATAAACCCTAAATAGTAATGAAAAATTATACTAAATCAAAAGAATTTAAAATTGAAGAAAAAAATAAAAGAAAAAGTTATAATTTTGAGGTGTGGCACACGGTTAGCACACACAAGTTGGGACTAGAGGATCTCAAGTGAATGCACCGCTTCAATTTATCAAATTAAATTAGGCTTGAGTAATTTATTTTTTTAGCAACATTTTAGAAAAGTAATTAGATTGATTTTTTTAGAGCGGCGCTAATTAGTTTGTTTTTTTTGGAGTGGTGCTAATAACCGCTTAGAATAAACATAATTGTGATTTATGCTTTAGAGAAAAAAAAATATTTATGAATTGACTAAAATATCCTTATTATTCTGTTTTTATATAGTATATAGATATAGATTTAACAGTTAGTATGAGACAATTCATGAGCTACTCCTGATTGATTTGAGAAAAAATCAAAATTATTAAAATTGAGCTCAAACTCTTCTATCATTATTGAAGTTGAAGATATTTACAATTTTGTCATTAATAGTTTGATTACTTATATATCCTAAATAATTGCATTCCTTTTAATTGAATAAAATTGTGTAATAAAGTTTAAGTTATTTAATATTAATAAATAATCTAATCGAGCTCGATGTCCAAAAAAAAAACTTAATAATGCCCCTAGATACGTCTACACTGGATTTCTATCTCCAATTTACAAAAAAAAAAAAAAAAAAAAAAAATCATGTTGGTGGTTATGAGCAATGATGAAAATATTTTTATCGCACCGTATATCGCAACTTCAATTTTACGGATATATCGTCGGATATATAGATATCGCATATTGATATCGCAGAAAATTGAAAAAAATGACGGAAACTATATTAAAATCTTGGAAATTTAGCAAGAAATTTTAGGAACTATTATGACATATTATTATACGCATATTCTACTCAAAATTTTGATAGAATTGTATTTTAAAAGCAAACATATGAATAATACATTATATAAATATGTCTGAGACAATACATTTGATAAAATAATGCACAATACAATATAAAATAACTAAATAAATATTATAAAATACAATTAATACCAAAATGGGGATCTATGAGGTTCAAATATAGTAGATGGAATGTCATCTTGTTCCAAACAATATTGGTACCAACTTATCACATTAAAGTAATTCTGGATATAATTATCCTCATAATATAGTAGATGGAATGTCATCTTGTTCCAAACAATATTGGTACCAACTCATCACATTAGAGTAATTCTGGATATAATTATGCACATGCGATTGATGTGTTTATTGATTTCTTCCAATAGCTTAACCATGGATTGGATAATGTTCACTGACCAATTATTTTGTTGATGCAAGCTCTATTTGAAAATATTAAGTAAAAGACTAACATGGCACCATAGTAGATCGAAAAGCAATTGCGGCACGATCAGCAAATCCTTTTCTCCCATCACAAAAATATGTAAGCTTCACATTTAATACAACCAAAATATGGTAACTAATATGATAATATGATATCTTATCTTAAAATGAAAATATGATAACTACTCTGAAAAATTATGTCACCTCATTTTCAAATTGAGCTACACCATTAGAGTTCGGGTCCAACTTATTAAGCAGTGTGAGTGTTTTTGTAAAGCAAAGAATATTGCAACTCAAATAATTACATTATTGAAGAAATAAAAAAGACCATAAAAATATATAGTATTAACTAAAAATCAAAATATATTATAGAAATATACAAAAAATTGCGATTTCTTGCGATATATTGCGATTTCTTGCTATATATTGCGATATTTCGCCGATATGCGGGAAAAAAGATATTCTCCCCCATATCCATATCGCAATGTCAAAATCCGCGATATTTCGAGATATTTCAATCTTTGGTTATGAGTATTCATTTACTTGCATTTACAAACTTTGTGCAGAAAAAGGCTAGGTGGGTTTTTTTAATTTAACCTCGGTGATCAAGTAAATTACACTTTTGTCCCGTAAGAATATGGTCATATATTTTTAGTCCCAAAATATACAATTTTGGTTTCAAATGTAATTTTTTTAATATTTTTGGTTCCATAATTTATATTTTCAACACTTTTGGTCCTAAAAATTAACAAACTATATTTAACATTCATTAAGTACCTATTTTAGATTGAAACTTTCATTGCATTCCCTTTATTTTTCACCATTAATTAAGCGGTGCAACCAAGATCATCATATCTCACATTTTTTCTTTTTTTTTCATTTTATAATCATATCCGTATGTATTTGATTATTTTATTATGATTGTAGCGAACATAATTATATTTCGTTGCAATTGATCTATGGTTTACATGATGGAAGTGGACGTGAACCAACTAATTACTCAAATTTCAATCCAAAATAGGTAGTGTTTTGGCTCCAAAATAGGTACTTAATCGATGTCAAGTATAATCTATTAGTTTTTGGAATAAAAGTGTCGAACCAAAAGTGTCAAAAAAATTAATTTAGGACTAAAAGTGTTTGAACTCTATTCTTATGTGATCAAAAGTGTAATTTACTCCTCCATAATTAAACAAACTAAATATTTCATTTAAATTAAATGATCTATTTTATCCTATAGCTCAGGCTTATTTTCTCGCAGGAGATTACTTTTACAATTTTTGTGTTTCATCTCGTATTTTATAATTAAATTTTTAAATTTTTTTTTTTACTTATTTTTCAATTTTGATTTTTTATACTTTAATTTAATTTTACAATAACTATTATACTATTACAAATTTAATAGTGTAAAAATTTTGAACCATTATTTTCTACTTTATGAATCTCAAATTCTTACTCGTGATTCAAAAACCTCAACATGAAAATAGCATGCAAATTTACAATCTTGAAAGGTGACGGTAGGTGGTGGAAATTCATCCTCGATCTTCTTTGACTTGGTTTTTTATTTTGATAATATTAATTCGGAGGGCCGCAATCTTATTTCTAGATCAAACGCTAATTTTGGGATGAATTTGACGAAGAACGTCTTTGAATGTCTTACTTATAGATTAAATGTCGTCTTCGGGATGAATGAATGCCTTTGAACGCCTTGAATATTTGAGAGAATTTCACTTATGAAATTTCTTCTCAGATTCTTGAACTCTTCAAATGAATTATGGTGTGATTTTTCAACTGATATGAAGACTCCTATTTATAGTTGCAGTAAGAGAGAATATGGTGGATTTAGAGCTAACATGGAGCGATCTCATAAATCATGAGTTCAAGAATTTGAGAAGAAATTACATAAGTGAAATTCTCTTTAAAATTCAAGGCGTTCTTCCAGCATTCAAAGACGTTCTTCACCAAATTCATCCCGAAGAGGATGTTTGATCCGGAAATAAAGCGACGACCCTTCGAATTAACGTTATTGAGTCCAAATACCAAGTCAAAGAAGATCAAGAATACAAATCTTCCCTGAAAACTTCGAGAACCAAATCAAAATACAAAGTCAAAGAAGATCGAAGATACAAATCTTTCCCGAAAACTTCGAAGACCGTTTGAAGATCAAATTTTGAAGAGAAGAATCAGGGAAAAAATAGAGATTGGATCCAAGAAATACAATTTAATCTGAAAAATCATTTTATTTATACACGTTTTGTGTTTTACCAAATTAAATACAAAACATTGTGTTACAGTCAGTGACTATGAAATTATGGTGTTTGTAAATACACCACTATTTTTTCTTTATATACCACTAAAAAAAATAATTCAAAAGTAATAATTTAGATAAATACTTAAATACATTAACTAAATAAAAAAAAAGAACATGAAAAAAACTAAAAAAAATTGCAATTATCTTTTTCCCTTGCAAAATGTGCAGCAATATATATTCTTCGAGTCACTTGTGTGCTCAAGCCTAAAATTTATGGTTCAGTTCGAGGGCTCGATCCATGGGCAAATACAATTATTCAGGTCGGGTGACCGACCTTATTATGGGGCCAAATAAAAACAAGGTACAGCCCGGCCCAAAACTAGACCGGCCCAGTCACTTTTGACACACACAGTGATGTGTAAAGAAAGTGTGAAAAATAAAATAGCGAAAATATAAAGTGTAAAAAGGGGTTTTTTTTCTCAAAAGAGAGAGAGAGAGAGTAAAGGGGTTATGTTTAATTTGTAGGGTTCAATTTTTATTTTAGATGCCCCTTTAAATTGAGCCCAATATCACTTACACTTGAGAGGAAGATTCACTCCTTTCCTTCTACATCTTGGCCTGTCTAGCCCACATAGCTGGACTATAGCATTGGAGCTCGTCTGTTAGTTTTCTATCATTTTTTATTATTTTATTTTGAGTGGGGGGGTTTATTTTTATTTTGACAGTTTTCTATCATTTTTAGAGTGCTAATAGTATTGCTCATTCTCTTGGGGAAGAAAGATCTATTTGGTTTAATATAACGAAAATGTAAACTGTTATGATGATATTAAATGCGTTGGCTCATCAAATGGTTTGATGAGCAAGTCTATTAGCTGACTGGTGTGAATGAAATATATCAAATGGTTTGATGAATATTAATAATAAAAATATAGTGGGGGGGGGGGGGGGGAGTGGAGATGCGGGGGATCGAACCCCGTGCCTCTCGCATGCAAAGCGAGCGCTCTACCATTTGAGCTACATCCCCATTTGTTAATTAAGCAATATTTAATATTTATTACCAAACAACACTGCAAACACCAGACATTTTTATTTCTGCAGTGGGAAACTAATGATTTAATACTGTATTTCACACCGTGTTCATTCTTATGATTATGATTCATAGCTCAAATGAGAGGATAGAAAAGGCAGGATAAAATATTATTTTATTAAACAAATACAAACGGAATAACGTTGAGAAAGATCTTCACTTCATAGTTCATACACACAAAGATTTTCTCGTATTGATCATATGGCATCAATCAATCACTTCCTTTATCTTCTCGTAGCTTTTTTGCTTTTCGAAATATCGTCGCTGAATTATAGGAACAGCTTTTAATTAATTTTAAAAAAAATAATAATAAATATAGGCAGTGAAAATAATTGCATATCAAATGTGGTGGAGCCAACATATATAGGGGATGGGAAGAGGGCCCAAATGTTGTTGATCGACACCCAAATTCCAGTTCAACAAAAATAGCCTGCAACATCAGTAATTGGCTACTCTACTACGTGTATGGCCATTATGTTACCCCTCCGTCACTTTCAACATAGCTGTTATCCCCCAACTATGAGTTTTATTATTTTTATTTCTATCTAATTTAATCATTTATTTTGGAAACCAATAACAATAATGTGAAACTTAATTATTTATTATATCAAGCTACAATCAAATGTAAACGTATGACTATATAGTCTATACATATATATATATATATATGAGGTGATCAAGAAAGTTTGTACGTGGGCTCGTTTTGGTCCAAACTCACATGTTTACATTCCTAATATTAGATATATGGTGGCCAGTAGTAGTGGGGCAGTTGGATTTCTCGGTCGCTCCCCAATCTTAATCATATCGACCTAGGCAGATAATGTTGTTCAATACGTATAATAATTTTAATTAATAATGTAAAAATAAATCGAACGTAAATAAAGTTTAAAAATGTATGATTGCAATTTACAACGATATACATGGTCCAAATTCAAACAAAAGGTTAAATTCCTTTATTACAAAAAGTATTTTGTTTACTAATTATTTTTACTTTTTTATATGTTTTTATCATATTATACACACGACATACTATAATATGAAAACAGAAAACTTAGAGAGAGAGAGAGAGAGAGAGAGGGGAAAAGAGGTCCCATTATTCCCCCTCTTAACAAAACCAGAAATGATTGTACCACAAAGAAGTGAAGGGCATGCAATAGGCCCAGAAGTCATGGAGTGTGTAAAATTGACACCCATTTTCCAGTTCGACAAATATTAATTGCAATGCATGCACTTGCATAGCATGATGCACTAATTCAGTCAATTTTTTTTTATCTTTTATTTCAATATTATCTAAGTAAATTATACTATAATTAATGATATTGATGTACATGAAATTTGCTAATTGGGGTTGTGGATCAACTTGGTCCATCATAAGGTGATACTCCGTGTGTGTGTGTGTGTGTCATGTGTATCAATAGATATTTAAATTTTGAAATTACAGTTACAATCCAAGCAAATGTCACTAAAAGGTGGGTCACAAATAAAAGAAGAAAAAAATCTCCGAAACAACTCATACAAAAAATTACAACACAAAAATAAGTTGATAGAATTCAAATTCGATCATAACTTTTCAGTTACGATATTATTTATTTCACAAATTAATTAGAATATGCGATCCAGTAACTGAAATAATGGGCATTGTTTTACAACCATAGAAAAGCGACATCAATAAATAAAATAAAATAAGAGTAGATAAGTATAGTATATGGCTGACGATCACGTTAATTTGTTAACTCCCAACGGTTTTATAATGGTATTCTAGAAAATTAAAGTGTTGCATAATTAATTGCATGGCATATATATCTATTAGGGAAAACAAGAAAATGAATGCATATCTTTATCCTATATATTTTATATGCAAAATTAGTTTTGGCTTGGCGGCACCGAACAATTAAAATAATTTTGGTCAAAGCACTTATTATCTTTATCCTATATATTTTGGGAAATAGTATGATTTGCTTAATTATTTGAAGCCTCAAAGCCTCAAACTCAAGTAATAAATTAATAAAATGGTTAAATATTTCTAAACATTTTGGCCAAGACTCCATTAAATTAATGATCCGGTTGGTCATGTATAAGTGATTAAATACATGCAATTACATGCAGTTGTACGTGTAGGCACATAATATAATATAGATATTTTTTTCTTTCGTTTTCGAGATTTAAATTTAAAAAGGTTAAATCGCATAATTAATGGTAAGTGTGTGTGTGTGTATATATATATCGAATTGTTTTACTAGTTAGATTCATCATAATATTTCAATCATGAAGAATGTGTCTACTCCAATAATATTAGATTCAGGGCCGGCTGGAGTGTGTCTCCAATGAGGCGGCCGCTTCAGGCCCCCGAAAAAATAAAGGCCCTGAAAATTTCTTATATAGTTATATATATGTATGTGTATACATATAATGTATGTAAATTATATACAAAATGAGTGTTTAGTCTAGTGGTATTATTTTTGAAGAATTTTCTTGTTTCCCACTTAGCTCAAGTTCGATTCCTCCTAGTCTCTTTTCACCATTCTTTTTTTCACTGAAACTGACTGAAACTGGCCGCATAATATTTGCACAACAGTTGATTTTTTTCTTCTAAATTTGTGTCAAGCGGTTATATACCATAAACAAATCTTAACAAATATCCTAATTATAATCCTAATTCAAAGCATGTTAAGAACTTTAGAAGACAATGAACTAAAAATTTTATGTATTAAACTTGAGAATTATCTAACATTTGAAGAACATTTAGATATTAACGGACTTGATTTATTTTTTGAGCTAAAAATTTTAAGAGAAACTATGGACATAAAAATAAATAAACCAATTGACATATTAAATGATATAAAAAAAATTAGATTCTTTCGGATTTTTTCCCTAATGCATATATTGCTTATAGAATATTATTAACTATACCTCTAACAGTTGCTTCTGCTGAAAGAAGTTTTTCAAAATTAAAATTAATAAAATCTTATTTAAAATCAATTATGTTACAAGATAGATTGAATGGGTTAAGTATATTATTTATTGAGAGTAATTTATTAAAACATCTTGATTATAAAACTTTAATAAATAATTTTACCGCTTAAAAGATATGAAAGATTAAATGAATTTTGTGCTTGTATATCATATACATACATGTTTGTGTTTTTAAGTTTCTTTAAGACTTCGCCTCAGGCCCTCAAACCTCTTAATACGGCCCTGATTAGATTCTACAATATCTAGCAAATGTATATTATGACTACATTTCAAAACACAAGTTTGTTATTAAATGAAAAAAGCGTTTCTTGTCACATAAAAAAGCAACAAATTACGAAAATTAAACTAAAGATCAAACTGGTACATAAATAGTTCGATTGATAGTTAGTAATTGTATCAGGCTATTACTTTAAAACAAAAACGAGTAGTTAAATAATAACTCTACCTGAATATATTTATTTCAAAACATTTCAAAAATAATAATAAAATAATAACAGTAATAAATTTAGAATTTGACTTTGAACTGTTGGGAACTCGGGATCCAACCATACACACACAGACCTGTCTAATTAAATATATCGAACAAAAAAAAAATCATATTATAGTACTAAGTGACCAATTCTTAAAAAATTATTAAAAAAAGTCAACGTACAATCGTAATTGCAAACTACACACCCATACCCCCACTGCGCCTATAAATACTCTTCAAATCTTTCTACAATACCATAACTCCAAGCAAAAAAAAAACCTACTTGAAAAACCCTTCTAACCCTAATCGAAATTTCAACAAATTTCAAAAAAAAAAAGGAAGGGAAATAATGGTTTGCTTTTGCTTCCTTGTTGATCAGACACGTAAGGTGCGGCAGTACAAGCCGGCCGCCGGAATATGCTCGCGGTGCGGCGGCGGAGCGAGCGTGGCGGACATGAAAACCGCCACCAGATTCTGCTATGTGCCCTTCTACTGGAAGACTTGGAGAGCTATCATCTGCACTTTCTGCGGTTCCATTTTGAGGTCATATCGGTAAATTCAGTAGCATCACCGCCGGGGAAGAGGATTTTTTTCTTTTTTTCTTTTTTTCTACTATTAACTATTTTTTTTGGTTGGCTAATGCTGGTAAAATCTTTTTTGCTGGTGGGGGATTTAGGCGGGTTTTTTTATTATTATTTTTTTTAATGAAGATTTGGATGGTGTACTAACTTCATTTGTTGGCTGTATAAAGTGGAAGAAATTAGTGGATATTTATTTATTTACTTATGCACTTCACTCTTCCTTGCTATTTTAAGCTAATTAATGTCATGCAAAATGTTCAAGACATTTGTGTTTGATGCATTTTCTGCGATTTTTAGCTTATATTTTTACACTATATACTACATATATTATGTTTTTATGGTTGGGATCATTATGAGAAAATAAGGAACGGGATGAAGAATCTAAAGAAATTCACATTTTACTTTCAAACCATAGAGATCCGATTTTAAAATTTATAAAAAAAAAAGCGTTAGAATAAATTAAATAATAATATTCTCAAAATTTAAAACCCTTTTTATTGAAAAATAACGGTACTTTTTATTTAGACAGAGTTGATAAAATAGAGTAAAATTTTTAAATAAGTGAATGACGCATTAATTTCACACCTTTTACGTAGCTGCATAGGATGAAAGTATTATTATACATGTATTCATCAATAAATTAAATAAGACGTGTAAAATAAAGCAACCCTAAACAATTAGGTAGCCGATCAATTAATTGGGCACAGTGAGATCTGCTTTTACAGCTGTTAAATGCATGCTACATTATTCATATATTTTGTACAGTAGTCGACTACAATATTCTCAAAATTCCTATGTTCGTTACTTACATTAATTAGTTGGACTTAGAAAATATTGACAAACAAAATGCTTACAACTACTCACACTATCAAAATTGAGTACAATGTCCACCGTCAATTTACATACATCTACAGCGTACGTTTATAAATAACTAGGCATCATCATCATTATTACTATTTACTAGAAATGGGATCTCAAACATAGGGCAAATTTAATTTAATTTAAAATGTTGAAGATGAGTAGGTAAGATTTATAAATAATTAAATGCATGAGATATGAATGCTCCAACCGGTCACTCTTAAGGCAGAAGTAAACATAAAGTTGATGCTTCAACCAATTCAGGGCAAAAACATCAAGACACGTAAAGGGTTTCAGTAAATGCCTTTTTATTTCCATAATTAAAAATGACCGTGTTTATTGGATTTTGCTTTCAATTATCAGCATTTTGAAATTTATAATTAAAGTAAAACACTCAACCACCGATCACGATATATTTAGAATTTAATTTAGATGCTATGGATATGATATAGGATATTTTAGGTTTAAATATTACAGTTGAAATGATGGGTTTTTTTTTTTACTATTTATCGAAATTATAATTATATCGGGTGTTTTAAAATTGGTTGATAAAATTTCAGCAACGGTCTTTTTAATTTTTGCAATTTGATTCACCTGGACACTTGAAATTAAGTCGATATCGTAACTGGGAGACTTAAATACTTTATCTGCAACTTTCAGGTACCAGAAATTGGCCTAGTGGGAGAATTGTAAAAATTAAATAAATAAAAAAATCGTTAAGGTTTCAATATATCAATGACAGCGCAATATCGCAATTTTAGTTTCAAGGTTTTTTTTTTTTCATGATTAAGAAATTAGGATATGAGAAAATTTCAAGTTTTTTTTTTCATGACTAAGAAATTTGGATATGAGGTAACTTTTTAAATATTCATTTTGACTTATTAAAAAATGTTTCTAGTCACTATTTAAAAAAATATATGTTTCTAGTCATTTGGACAAAATAATCCTATATCATGGACTCTAGTCGTGCAACAATGTAAAATTAAAATAATGTTCGAATACTCTTAGTCGTGTAACTCTATTCGTACAGTAGTGTAAATTTGAATTGTTGCACGACTATACTCAGTCGTGTACCCTCAATTCGTGCAACAATATATAAATTTATAATATTGCACGAATATGCTTAGTCGTGCATTCCACTTGTGTAACAATATTAATTTGTACTGTTACACGATCATATTTCATTCATGCACCCAAATAGTGCACTTTAGTCGTGCAACTCACAATTTTAATGAAGGATAATCAAGTATTTTCAGCGAAAAATAACTATAAATAATCTTTTTTTCAAGTGGTTAAAAACATAATTAGTAAATGAAAATGGCTATTTTTATAAAAATTGGAATCATGAATAAATATTACAAGCATACATCAGAATATCCCTGACTATATTAATTAAAACCGTGTTCACGAATATTAGAAGCCCACATCCGAATATCCCCCAACTTAGAACTCTCTCGCCCCCACCCTCCCCTCCTCCTCCCCCCCGCCCCCCCTTCTCTCTCTATACTATATTAATTATGTATAAATGCATATAAAAGAATTTCAAAGTTTAAAATTATACCTTTTATATTTTTGATTAATTTACAGGTTACTACAAAAATAAGCCGTATTTATTCATTATTATATATTATTAGATAGCAGTTCCGAGTTATCTCATCATACAAATTAAAAATAAATGGTCTTTGACTACTTTTTAAATCACATCTTAATTATGTTAGGTTAGAAAAAATTCGCTTTCAACAATAACTATTCGGGAATATTTTATCTAATTAGTTCATATGATAGGGTTTTGCAAAAATATTGGGGGGGGGGGGGGGGGAGGGGGGTCTACAGCAGACACGTAGCTAAACACAGAGGCTAAGATTAAGCTACCTTTAATTTAGAAATTGTTTTCGAATCGACACTTGCGTGTCTATATACATATATATATATATATAATCCTATCTTTTTTTTTCTTTAATATCTAATGATCAACGTTTTTTATTTATAGTTTTATTTTCAAAGCAAGTTGCTAATTTTGTGTTTTTAAAGAAAATATATATATATATATATATATAATGTATCCACATGTATCCTTACTTAATTTTAATTTATTTATTAATGAAACATAAATTACAATAAATAGGATATCAGCGGAACATACGCAAACGACAACAAGACAGACAACAGTTAATATCTATATAAATATAACCATATCCTTACCTTAATTAGCCTAAAATATTCAACAACATTCGTGTAAATACATATATACATGCTTACATAATTATACATATATCCAACATTGGAACGAGATACTAATATTAATGTAAATAATTAAATATCACCCATAAAATTGCATAATTAAGAACACATATATACCAATCAAGAATTTCACCTATGCAACATGCCAAAGAAACGTGAGTAGTTTTTTTAAAAACTTTCATGAAATACATACATAACTATAAACCACACCCACGTTGCTTTTCACCTACACATAAACTATTATACACTATTATTGAATTTTGGTCAGAAATTAACACGTGTTTGAGGGCAACAAGTTGAGCAACAATATAATATAGCTGTAGTATGTTTTTTTCTATTTTAATTTTAATTATTTGGTTGCAAAATGCAAGCTGTATACATTTATTGCAAGCCATGTGAAAGATGGAAACTAATTAATCATCTCTATCTTTTCACCTCTTTATATTTTAGGGAATAATAAATTTAGCTTTCATCTTGCTGGAAATTAATACATCAGTTGCCAGCAACATGGGAACATCTTTCCCCATTAATTTGTGATAGTTGGGGTTGTTCCCTGCATTTATTTTTTCCTTTGTTGACTGTCCAAAATAAGTTATGGGTCGCCATTTATAGAGGGCGTTTTTTTTTCGTATTCATTTTTGGTTCATGAAAACATTAAATGTATCGCTTATGTGTAGGGGTCATCAGCTTAACGTGACATACAGTCTAGACATGGATAAAATATTTTTAAATTTTTAATTAAATTAGGAGTTGTGAAGGGAAAAAAAACGAGGTTATGATATAATATGAGAAAAAATTAAATTAATTAATATTTCTATTTTAATAAAATATTGGGCTATGGTGAAATATATCAAAATAACTCATCGTTTGCGCATTTTCACAAAACTGTACTGATATTTATTAAATAATAATTCTCCTATCATATCCGTTATTTAACAAAAATATCATTCGACCAATTTTTCGGCACCCTCAAATCCTTGTGGACTATTTTGATAGAAATCTAAAAAAAAACACTTTGGACCTGCAGTTACTGATATGAAGTGGGCTTATTAAGCCTGTTTACCAACTGTAGAAGCCCAACATATGACCAAGCCCATGAATATTTATATCTTTTTCGTTACTAACCCAAAGATTTGATGTCAACCAAATGGGTACGACCTTGCATTAAGAAAAATAATCCAAAATACATATTTAAAAAAAAAAAATCATCTTATTTATAATTGATTTCGTCTTAACATGACAATATAGATTACATACAAAATATTAAAAATACATATATGTGTATTTTAGATATTTTTAACAAAATCAAGGTACTACCATTTGATCGGCATTGAATCTTCCCTACTAGCCAGTCGAATTATGTCCCGAAATGAACAGCTCTACGAATTGGGCCTAATGTGAGATACTCATACTACAAAAGCACTTGAGATTATCTAATCTCAATCGTGTACCAAATTTCAAAATTATTATTTTTTGTTTAATTTTAATTTCTTTTGGTTTAGTAAAATTTTACATTATTATTTAGTATTTATTCTACTAAATTAGGGTTTATAATTATTTTTTTAATATTTAATTAATATAATAAATTTTAGGGTTGATTATTTCAAACTCGGGGTATATAATTTTTAAAACTTTTAACTTTTACCGATAAATATTAATTATGATGTTATAAATTATAATATTATAAATTTATTTTTATAAAAAATATTATTAATAATATACAATTTTAATGTTGACACGTGATTGACATACACAAATTGGGACTAGAGAATCTCCACTTCTACAAAAGACCCATCCATTGCATTCCGGGCAGTTTGCATATTCTTTTTTCAGATTATTGTATTAATTTATTTTTTCTATTATGTATTTTAATTTCAGAAATTAAATCCAGCTTTATTATTCTTCACATAAATTAAGAGAGTTGTCCACGTGGGAATGGCCCAGTGGTGGAGTGAGATTGCTTGGAGATTAAGGATCACGGTTCGAATCTCTTTAATACCACAGGTCGGGTGTATGAGTGTAAAAAAAATTAAAAAAGAAAGAGAGAGTTTTCGCTGTTCATATAAATAAAATAAAATAAAATTTAGCTATCTGTGTAGGTTGAGAAAAGGAAATTAAACTAGTATTCGATATTTTAGGGTTTTATATAAATATCAATATATTTAAAAAAAAATTGAAAAAAGGAATCACAAGATTCGATTAGTTCGTACGAATACGGAACACGCTGTAATTAAACCCTAGGGTTTAAGCATATCTATTCTCCTCGCGAAACAGCCTCCGCGCTGATTTCGTCTCCAAAAACGCACGTATAAATATTTCCCTTTCGCTCTATCAAAACCATGAATATTTTGACCTCCAAAACCCTATATTCTCCAGTTAAACATGGTGGGTTTCTCGCAAGGTCCCGCCATTGAAGGAGTAAAAGCAGAGGTGGAGAAAGACATCATCAGAAACCAATCTTTATCAGATCCCAGGAAAACAAACGACCTCTGTATTCCGGAGCTGGACGATTTCCCGTCGTCGTTTTCTGATTCATTTCTTGATTTTGAGTCCATCAACGGTTGGTTTATGGAAGGAAACGGTGTGAATATGGCTGACTTGGGAGAAAATCCGGTTGATTTCGACTCGCTTAGAGATGAATTAGGTAGTATTAAGAAAGAATTTGAAGTTTTTGGTGATGATATTTGTCAGAAAGATGAAACTGGGGAGGATTTTGGTGGAAAGGTGGAATCTTTGTGGGATTTGGGGCAGGATAACGGAGAAATTGTGGTTGTTGAGAGGAGTGCTGAAAAGGCTAGTGAGATTATGACCGGGGAAGGGGATGTGGCGGGAGATGGATCTGAGAGAAAGTTGGGGGATTTAGGGTGTTTGATTGAGGAGCAGCTAGAGAAAGTGAGCTTAGACGGGGCAGCGGTCGTTGCATCAGTGAATTGTGAGAGTAGTGGCGGTGAAGTCAGTGTTGGCGATGGAT
This sequence comes from Perilla frutescens, assembly GCA_026008535.1. Lineage (NCBI taxonomy): Eukaryota > Viridiplantae > Streptophyta > Magnoliopsida > Lamiales > Lamiaceae > Perilla > Perilla frutescens. The sequence continues at coordinate 16,146,700 of BRKX01000007.1, read as the reverse complement.
TGAAGAGTGGAGAAATGGCTATTGGTCGTTGTGATAGTGTGAAGAGTGATGTGGCGGATAGTGTTGGTGCTGGTGACTTGGTAGGAGTGAGTGGAAATGAAATTAAGGTTTATCAGAGTGTGGGTGATGGAGATGAGAGTGGGAGTGATGAGGAGTCTGAAGATGAGAGCTCGTCGGATTCTTCGTCATCATCTTCTTCATCGTCTAGTAGTAGTAGTAGTGAGGAGGAAGATGAGGATAGTGGAGAAGTGGGTGGTCAAAAGAAAGGCAAGAATGAGGAACCCACAGAAATAGAAGATGGTGAGATTATGTTATCTGATGCAGAGATGGTTGCCTGGAGTGATAATGAAGATGATGATGGTGGTGGTGGTGGAGGTGGACCAATCAAATCTAAGAATGAGATCAAGGTTAGTGATCGTGTCTCTTTAATCCCTGGTCAATTTTTTGTTTAAACACCTGTTATATATCGATCGTGAATGCATGAATTCCATGTAAGACTAGGAGCTTATACGTATCTTATTTATTGCACAATAATGTTGATATGATTTTTCTTTTTCGATCATCTGTCTCATCAATTTATCTTTCCATATGCTGATATACCTTGCCTAATGTTGCATCACATGTGAAATCTTGATCCTTTTGAGTTAGAGAGAATTAAAGAAAAATGATTGAACCTTCAAATATTCATGAATATCATTTTAGTTTTCCAAAATAAACAATGGGAACCTTAGAAGTAAAGGATGGATTAGAGGATATGGAGGAATCGTTTTGATTGCTGGAGTTAACTTGAACTGAGAAGATTTCGTACAAAGGTAATCTCATTGGGTTATGAAGGCATTGATGAACATGTGTTGAGAAACATGGCAATAGTTATTTGAGCCCCTTTTTGTTTCATGCCTGCTATCTGTTTTTTTTTTTAACGAATTGCCTTCACATCATGGCATCATGCAATAAAAAGGTAAAACCTGTTTTTAAAAGTACCTCATTAGTACTTAAATGATAGTTATCATCCCTCAGCCTATGAAAGCATTCCAATAGCTCCGTTCGTACGACATAAACGAGGAGGAATAATAGCTGCAAGGCTTCACTAGAGATCTAAGTTTTGCATGTACCCTTGACCGTGCAAAGGGATAGCTGTCATTCTTCATCAGGTGACTGCTTATAGTCTGACTCAAGATACATTGAATTCTCATGATTCTGTGTGATCTTGGTTTTTCATGTGCATTATGTGGGCTTTCAATCTTATTTGCTCCCAAATGCAACAAAGAAGCTTATATTATTCTACTTTTTACTCTGCAGGATCTCCCTCCAGTTCCTTCTGTCTGTGTGACCTTGGAACCACATCATGAAACCCTTCCAGTCGGAGCCGTTTTATCAGTAAAGTTCTTTGCTAAATTCATGCGGATTACTATATTTTGCACTTATTGACAATGTTTTCTTCTTGGTTTGCGTTTATGTTTTTGAACTTGAAATCCTGTAACAATCATGGATTTAATAAGTATTGTTAATATTGAACAGATCATGCCCCCCCAAGTAATTGTAGAAGGGGTTGAGAAACACAACCCTCTCAATGAAGGTTCAATTCTTTGGATTACTGAAAGTAGAACACCACTGGGGATTATTGATGAAATATTTGGACCTGTCAAGAACCCTTACTATATTGTAAGATACAATTCCGAGAATGAAGTCCCCACCGGAATCCAACAAGGCACCTTGATCTCATTTGTCGCAGAGTTTGCTGATCATGTACTGAATGACAAGAGTCTTTACCAGAAAGGGTATGATGCATCTAATGAAAATGACGAAGAGCTGTCTGAGGAGGCAGAATTTTCAGATGACGAGAAGGAGGCAGAGTACAGGAGAATGCAAAAAATGAAGAAAAGGGGAACCAATGACTCCAAGCCTGGAAACAAGAGGAAGGATAAAAGGCAGCTGAAGAATCAGAGGGGAGACTGGAACAATAATCGAGAGCCTGCAGCACAAACTCCGCAAGGTGGTGGTAAGCTACCAGTTATTACAGAAGGCCAACATTTTGCCCCACCTGTTGGAACGTCATTAAATCAAGAAAATCATCCATGCTCGTCTGGCCCTAGACAAGGTTTCGCTGGTGATCAAGCTGTGATTCCTTCGTTTCCACATAGGCCTCAAGCACCAGGCTTTTCTGCTCCTAATGGAAGTTGGAACAATGGGTTTCCACAACATCAGCAACAAAATGTAAACCTTCTTTCTGGACTGCCACCAAATGGTATGCTGTGGATGCAACAGACTTTACCTTATCTATACCCGACGCCTCTACAAACTGGTGCAGCATTCCAACAGCAAATTGGTATGATTCCTGGATTGCCATCAAACTTCAATCCAATGGTTGGACAGCCAAATTTTGGCGGGACACTTCCACCCTGGCCTATGGATCAGAATGCAGTAAATCCATTGCAGTTTGGAATGAATCAGAATGCTGTGAATCCGTTGCAGTATGGAATGAATCAGAATGCAGTAAATCCTTCGCAATTTGGAATGAATCAGAATGCAGTAAATCCTTCGCAATTTGGAATGAATCAGAATGCAGTAAATCCGTCACAAGGTTCACTGCCTCCGAATAGTGGAGGAGAAGCAGTTCAGTCTCAGGGATCCCAAGATAGTCGTAATAAGCAGCCACCACCACCTCCAGCCTTCAGTTTCAATGGAGGCCGCGGTGGTCGTGGTGGAAGAAGAGGGAATCACCGAGGCCGTGGGCGTTTCGGTGGTGGAAGGGGCCGTTCTTGAGCCCTTTACCAGTAATTGCCTTCGATTTTCTGCCAAGTTTTGTTCTCTCTTTTGCAATCGTTTCTGTTTCCTGTAGTTACCTGATGTATAATACTTAGTCATCATGTGTTTGATGTTAACATTAATGATCTACTATGTTGTTAAATTTTGGTTGTTTATTTTACTCTTTTCCTACGAGCTCAGCCTCTCTGATAGCTCATATTTTCGAGCTTCATTCATTCGACTAATCTTGATCATATACTCTGTTTCTTCTCTTTTTCCTAATGCACAGGTGTAGGTGGGTTGAGCTTCAACTTAAGAAAACCTCGAGCTAAGTAGCTTTCAAGTTCTAACTCAACAATACTAATCTTTAAAGTCTTGCAAGCCTAGTCGAGCTTTGGTATTTACAATTTTACCCTTATCGAGTGCCATTGCTCGGCTCGTCAAGCTAGAGCTTGCTATCGAGTGTCACTGTTTGGCTCGTGACAAGTTCGATTCAATTAGATTACACTCTTATCCACGAGCCAAGTGCTTCAAATCCAATCAAGCACCATATTCATTAGAATGTAAAGCAACATCATCCAAAGCTCATTTCCTTCTTCACAATTTTGCATGACGCACTGAAATTATGTGAATTATTATGTCTGGTTGATGATATTTACACACATAGAAGGAAACCACAGTAGCATATACAGATAGCCAAGAGAAGTTTAGACAAAAACCAGTTCAACAAGAATCATTAGAAATCGATTTAATGTATCTCTCGACGATCATTTCTGGAGGAACATCAGTAAAATAGCCCTTCTCCACATCAAGCCCTTCACCTGCAGCCAGCAACTCCACCTGTTTCTGAACTCGATCAGCCCCAATCTGGTTCGGCTCCAGCAACATACAAGCTATCTCAGTTGAGTCCTCACCATGAACGAGTCCAAGTGTCTGCACCGTAGGCAACCCTCCGCCCCGAGCACTCACCATCATAGCTATCCGCCTCGCCGCAGAGACGTCGGTGGACAAGATAGGCACATTGTAGGTGGAAATCCATGGCCTCGCCCCCACCATCGCCACGCCTCTAGCTCGTGACACTGATTCTGGCCCTTGATCTGGTTTCTCAGGCAGAATCTCCGGCTGAGCCCAGCCGGCCCATAGGTTCCCCATAAAGTTAGGCCGGTAGAAGCCTAGCTCGCGCCTGATGGCCTCAAGCGCCCTCCCCGTCGGGTGAGCTGCACTGTATAGATACACTGGCACTGCATTGGTAGGAATCAACATATCAACATCAACAAATAGACACCATTTCAAGATTCAGTCAACTAATTTAAGGCAGAATTCAACACCTTGGAATCTATTTCCAATATCTGATGCAATAGTCTTTGCAAGCCAAGCAGCCTCATCCAATGAAGCTCGAGCTAATGGATGGCAAACAATGTCATCGACCACGCCTAGCCGGGGGTGGGCCCCGCTGTGCGACTCGAGGTTTATGGCTCCATACGCAGCCTCAGCCATGGCTGCAACACTCTGCTGGAGAGGTGTGTAGATTGGACAGCCTAAGCTATCGTGGACAACGTAGGATACGAGATTGTATCGAACTCTGTTGTAATCATCGTCCTTGAACTTGTTCACGATCACGGTCTCTGGATCGCGCCTCACGGCTCGTTCGATCAGATCAAGGGCTGCTTCGTTTCTTGATTCGGAAATGTAGACTTTGCAGCAAAGTAGCATTGATTGCTTCATTGTTTTCTTGTTGTCCTTGTGCAAACAATGAAGAAAATTGGGAAATTTTTTAGCTAGTTTTGAATTTCAAATATCAGTGGAGAAAATGCTACATGATTCAATAGTACAGAACAAAAATTCAACCCTTTTCTTATAAGAATTCAATCATCAAATATTCGACCTTTTTTAAACTCTTGATTGATTGCATTTTGAAATGTTTATTCCAGTTACAACTAAAAATTAAGCCTTTATCTAACTATATCACATCTCTCAATCAAGTTATGTCTTAAAACTCTGTTAATTCCATTTGATTTTGTTCTCCTAAAAAACAATAACAAAGAAATCCCATTTGATTTTTACTCGTGATTTTCCTCAGCGGTACTCAAAATAAGCTAATTTTTCCTTTACACAGTCCCAAACATTTTATTACCTCCAAAAAAATTATTCTTTCATTTATGTGATATTCCTCAACTCTCATTCAAAACTTCACATCCATTTTTTCCATCACATATGTTTTACTATTTTTTAAGACAACGTATCAAAACAAACAAAGAAAGGAAAGCACAAGCAAAATCACTAAATTTACAGAAAAAAAAAAAGAGGAAAAAGGGGAGATTCTTACATTATCATAGGTTTGGCTGAAATCCATTTCCTCTGTTTTATGTAATTCCACTCACCTTTCTCCAAAGAGTGATAAAAAAAATAAGAAGAGAAAAATCTTTGATATCTAGTGTTAGAGTAGGTGTAATAATCCGTGTGTTCTTGACTCAGCATAGATGCCACATATATTAGCCAAATGCCCCCACCCCATCCCCACCCCCACCCCCACAAACGTGTCAGTCTTAATAAAAAAAAAATCGTACATCAAAATAGAACCAGAAAAAGATTAAAAAATGTTCACATGCAACATATGTTGAATGTGACATTTTTGTAATTTTCTTTTGTATTTTCACATTTCATTTCGGGAGAGGGACCCATGTTCGGTACGAAATGGCCTGTTTCAAGAGACCACGGTGCATAGGGTAGAATTCTACCTGCCGGTTGGGGTACTACCCCAACAATTAATTGTTGGGGGTACTACCCAACAATTAATACATTATAATAATTTTTATTATTCATCTAATATATTTTTATTATTATTTTAATGGTGTAACCAGCAACATAGAATTTTTCATGCATAAGTTCATATTTTGTGCATCATGCATAAATGTAGCAAATATAAATTATCGCACTTTATTGATTTGCATGAAACAACGTCGTTTTGAATCGACAATATTGAGTATTCAATAGTATATACTTTAATCCATCGATACACATTTTTGGCATGATGGAATCCCAATGTTTAATTAGTCTACAAATTAGGTGAAGCACCGAGCACGCACCTCGTGTACACAAATAAATTGATATACTACTAATGTTAATTATTTCAGTTTGTAGCAACCAATATTTTTATATCCCAAAAAGCAAATTCCTTTATTTATATATCTAATAGTAGGATATAGCTTACGACAAATATAAGAGTCAATTCATAATAATACACCACGATTGTGACCATCTATTTTCCAATGTAAATACAAATGTGATGATTGTAATGTACCATATATTTTATATAACAATGGTGGATAAGATAAGCAATCACACCCTAATCATACCTGCATGGCTGCATCTTTGTCATGCATTTTGCGGGCTTTTTATTTATTTATTTTTAGTAATTAATATGCTTGTGGATAATTAAATATTTCCCTTGTTTGTCTTCACAAATTTTGTTGGCCCACGATTTCTTTTGGATCATTTTATTAAATGTATATTGATCCCGAGATGTCTAGGCTCCAAAAAAATATACATAATCAAATGAAGCATAAGATCAAACAAACAATGTAATAAAGCATTCCAACTTTTCAATTAAACATCGAACAAATTTCCAATAAAAAGAATGTAATGTGTCTGGCCAAAATGTATGTCGTTCTCGCTAAGTTAATCACGACTAAACGACATCGATTCAGCTCAAGCACGAGATCGGTACTCTGGAAAACAAGCAATATAGTGAAGTTCATATCAAAGAGCTTACTCAACTGTTTCTTCTTCAGAACTACTGTGAAGAACGTTCAGCCAGCTTATAGTAACTCTCTATGATCTTGCTCTGTGAAAGATCAGTATAGTATCCCTCTCCGACATCCATACCTTCTTCCTGAGCAAGCTGTTCGACTGCTCGTTGCACGTCATTGCCACCAGCTTTACTTGTATCCAACAGGTTGCAAGCCACCTCAATTATGCCCTTACCATGAGCAAGAGCCATGGATTGTACTGATGGGAGTCCGCCGCCTCTGCTACTGATTCTCTTTGCTATTCTTCGAACAGCAGCCATGTCAGTTGAGAAAAGCGGGACATTGTAGTTGTCGACCCACTGAGTAGCTCCAATGACGACTACCCCTTTTCTCTGAACAGCTCGAGGAGGACCCTCATCGGGGTTCAGTTGCAATGTTTCTGATTCGGGGCCTCCTACCCACTGATTTCCAGAAGCATTTGGCTTGAAATAGCCCAGCTCCCTTCTGATTGAGTCGAGAGACCTTCCCTCATGGTGTGCAGCTCCGTACAAGAAGGTAGCGACTGCAGGCTATGTATGAGATCATTAACAAAGCTGAAAAAGGTTGATAAAGAAACAATGGATGGAAGATAAGAGTGTGCTTGTTTATCATGTAGAGACAAAAAAAAAAGATCAATAGTATATATGAGACCGTTCCATCAAAAGAGAATGAAAATGAAAAGATAAGAGAAGAGAAGAGTTACAATCTCAAAAGGAAGCAACACGTTGTAACTGCGATATGAACATTTCATTTGTACTTAATCAAAGGGTCAAGTGGTGGTCATGCTAATCCAACAACAAATCTTAGCCATGCTTATACTGCATAAGCCAATAAAATTCCCTTTCCATGTTTCCTATATATTTTGTTGTCAACTCTAGCAAGCAATATCACCAAAGAGAAATTACACAGTCCTGCACCATTACCTCATTGCACATGATAGTAAGTTATATCTTCGAGCCAAATTAACTTTCAATATTGATTTTACAACTTATCTGAACCAGTGAACAAACCATCTAAAATATTTCCAACCATTTCAATAGATGTTATGCTTTTCTTTCTTTCTTTCTTTCTTTTTTTTTTTTTTTTTTTTTTTTTTTGTGGCAGAACTCTGTTATCATCATCTATTCAACATCCCACCTTCTAATGTTATCTTTTACTAGGTTTGCCACTCTATCTTAATCACAGTACAGCCATTCTTTAACTACTTCACTCCTTATGTTTTAAACTCAAGCAGGAGAAAACTGTAACCATTTCGTGACTACTGGGGTCTGCACTAACTCTCAACGAATACTACTAATTCAACTAATAGCTCACGGTAACTAATTTCGGCTCCTTTTATGTCAAGATGCTCTCAACCCAAGCTTCAGCATAGAAATAACAAGCAGGAAAGCAAGATTATTAACAAAAAGCACCATCATTTATTACTTTTTTGTGAATTCTGGAAATAGATAATGGCTCTTATCTATCTTTGTTAGACTAATTAAGCCATAATTTACACTCATTTCATACAAAGACTAAGAGGACTAAAATAATATCCACAACATGAATTCACACTTCTAGGCAATAGAAATTATCCCCTAATTCAACCAAGCACAACAAAATTATTCATCCTAATCAAAATCAACAATGCTACACCATCATGATCATTTAACAAGCAAAACGACTCAAATTCAGACACCAAAAGCCAATCTTTTTCCCCATAATTCTCCGAAACAAATACAGAAACTTGAATCCTACTAATCAAGAGAGCAAACCTTGCAGCCCTGAGCCAACATCTGCAGCCAAAGACTTTGCAGTTTCAGCAACACAATCCAAAGATAGGCCAGACAATGGATGAAAACAAATGTGGTCTACCACACCAAGCCTTGGATGACTCCCACAGTGCAATCCAAGATCAATGGCCTCAAATGCAGCCTTCACCATCTCAAAGACTGCATTTCTCAATGGAGACGAATTCGGGCTCGTCCCGATTTCTGATACCAGTGTGTATCCAACTCTGTTGTAAGTGGCATCCTCAAATTTGTTGATAATTGGGGCCTCTGGAATCAGCTTAGCTGCCCTTTCAATGGCTACCAAAGCAGCTTTGTTTCTGCTTTCAGATATGTACACTTTGCAGCAAGCTAGCATTTGCTTCAGCATTTTTCTTGCTGCAAATTTAACACAAATCCTTCACAATCTGCAGCCAAAAAAAGGGGATGCACAAATGAAATTCAACCAAAGAAAGATTTTTGCGGCTATAATTCTATTGAATTTTACTTTCTGAGCACCCAAAACAATGAATTTTTTATTAAAAAAAATCAGGGAAAATTACAACACTAAGCGTTAATGTGTGCGATAAGATTCTCATCAAATTCGAGCCGGGAAGTACAAGAAATGAAGTGGGAAAAGAATAACATTACGATTATAAAATGGAATCAAATTCTTGAGAGAAATTCCAGAAAAGGCCCGCCACTGATTATTAACGTGCGAAATGAGATAAAACCCCAGAAAAAATCGGTCCTTTTATTCCCAATAAATTTCAACTGTTAATTACCCGCAATAATCAGGAACGATGAATGGAAGAAGGGCAATAGTTTCATCATCCTTAGCGGATAAATTGAGTAAAAATTTTAACATGCACCCACAATTTTGTACTCTTTTCCACTTGTAGTCCTCTACTTTTGAAATAAAGACAAACGGGACCAATGGGATTTTGCCATATAAAATAATTAGTCTGTTAACTGTACGATTTACGGGACCAATTTATATTTTAAAATATTTTAAATAATATTATACTTTAAGAGTTTGATTAAAAAATATAAAATAATATTTTTCATTATGGGAATATGTAATTTATTTATTCAAGCAATACTTCATTTTTTATATCCCATTATAAGTTTTGATAGGATTGATTCATTAGTAATATAACCATCAGTTTTTTGGTTATGAAATAATTTATTATTTCAAAGAAATATATACTCTTATATATCTCTGTCTATTTTATTAATTTGTAAAATTTTATACTATATTTATATATATTGGTGCTTTTTATAGTTTCAATAAATGTTAGTAACTAATAAATAATAATCGTGCAATATATTCTAGTATTCGACAGTATTGAATCGATCAAAATGAAAGTAAAATATAAGACATAAATGTGAGTTTCATGCTATTTTTATATATAATAAATTTGGTTCTAGCTCTAAACACTCCAATTTGAATTTTAAAATTCAAATTGTCCTCAAATGATTAAAAAATAACTTCAGCATGGAAATCGTAGATTTAACGTTTTTAAGCAGGATTTTTAGCACTTTGGGAGGGAAAAAATCATGAAACTATTATGTTTTAATATATAGAATAAATGCGTAAAAGAATCATTCGACTTGTTATTATATCCTATAACATGACGACTACCATCATGAACAATTTATGAAACCAACCTCATTGGGCTAATGTTACCTTCTCCATAGACTAAATATGTCCTTGATATCATGTTATGAAAGGCTAGTTATGTCATCAACACAAATTGAAAATTAAAGGTTCAATAGTTATTTAAACTAAGACATATACCACCTTCCTCGTATCAAGGATGAAAATATCGCTATCGCAACATATATCGCAACTTCAATTTTACGGATATATCAACGGATATATCGATATCGCAGAAAATTGAAAAAAATGACGGAAATCATATTAAAATCTTGGAAATTTAGCATGAAATTTTAGGAACTATTATGACATATTATTATGCACATATTCCACTAATTTTTTTTATAGAATTGTATTTTGAAAGCAAATATATGAATAATACATTATATAAATACCGTCTGAGACAATACATTTGACAAAATAATACATAATACAACATAAAATGACTAAATAAACATTATAAAGTACAATTAATACCAAAATGATGATCTATGAGGTTCAAATATAGTAGATGGAATGCCATCTTGTTCTAAACAATATTGGTACCAACTTATCACGTTCGAGTAATCATGGATATAATTATGCACATGCGCTTGATATGTTTCTTGATTTATTCCAACAGCTTCACCATGAATTGGATAATGTCCATTGACCCAATTATTTTGTTGATACATATTTTGAATAGTCCAATCAATTTGTGAACTCCCATATATGTAAGAAGCATATGAATCTTGGGACATATCACTATGATGAGTGCCCAATATTCATAGAATCAAGATTTGGCAAATATTTTATATTCAATCTTAGATTTCAATTTCGTGTGATATATGGGGAGAAAAATTTTAGTGATTTGTCCATCATGTTCTCTAACTGAAAAAATGAAAAAATAAAGTTGGTGCACGTGCATCTCACTTTTCTTTCTAAGACATCCGTTGATTTCCCGGTCTTCTTTCTCTTATATTTTTTTTTGCAAAGTGAATGTCTTTATAAAGCAAAGAATATTGCAACTCAAACAATTACATTGAAGACCTAAAAAAGATCACAAAAATATATAGTATTAAATAAAAATTAAAATATATTATAGAAATATTAAAAAAATCGCGATATATTGCGATATCTTGCGATATTTTGCGATATCTTGCGATATATTGCGATTTCTCGTCGATACTCGGGAAAAAAGATATTCCCTCCAATATCCGTATCGCAATGTCAATATCCGCGATATATCCGCGATATTTCGCGATATTTTCATCCTTGCCTCATATATCACAAATGTAAAATTGTACATTATTTTCGCTTGAAAAAAGAATTAAATTACAAAATATTTGCATGAAAAATAAAGGGAGAGTAATCAAATCATATAAAAAACTATCAAAATCAAGCCAAAATTTCCTCATCAATACCAGAGAACTAATTTCTTCCAAAAGAACCATAAACACAGAAGATACGAACATATGAGGTTTTGACTCAATGGGCCATTCATTAATAGCCTAATATATGAACTAAAATCAACATCACACAAAATTTAGGAATAAAAACCCTCTTAAAAACAAAAGAACAGCGGACTATTATGTACCTCTCTCAATGACGATCTATTATAAAAATTAAAAACAAATCAGAATAAAGAAATTATCTCACGAAAACCACAATCGGAATATCATGAGTTGAGCGACCCAAGTGCTCTAAAATCCAAACAAAAATGGAGAGCCTAGACAATCCTACTAAAACCAAAGTAGGTCAAGTCTTTGTAAACAAAAATCATGTACCTTGATCGAGCCTTGGGCCCTTGGCTACTCCTAAAATGCACACTTCGTCTTAAATTTTGATGTTTTGCAGTGTATTGTTTGAGCGAATAGCATAGAAAAAATATTTTAAGAAAAAACAATATTCATTTTTGAAATATCATGGACAAAGCCAGAAACAGAACTCCATAAAGGTGGAGAAGGATTTATTACAATTACTTTTTTATTATAATTAACTATTTTAACTTGAACTTTTGATCCTTTTGTAAATTTTCTGAGAAGTCATCTTTGCCTCATTCTCGCTAGCATGCAACGGAAGCCTAAATGGCGCACGATCATCTCTTCCGACGCATACCATGAATCTTGAAACTGGACGGCACCATGCTAACACTTTCCATGCTGGAAGCCCCAAAACATCACCAGAATATCTCAATTTGAGGATTTTATCAATTTTTCTAAAGCCTTTGTATTTTTTTTGTCAGGCCATGGGTGAGAGAATTAGAAATACAATCTTACACATTTTGAATAGTGAGAGAAATACTATCTTGCAAATCTTAAAAAGAGGGATAGAAGATGAGAGTTACATCGTGCCTTTTTAATTTGAAAAATAAAGTAAAAGGTCAAAACTGTGGCATGATATATTAGACAAAAGCTGCAACAAAATTATATAAATAACTCTTGATAAGTTGATAGTATGTCAATTCACATACATTGGGGGGGATGGATTTTGAGAGACTGTTCTGTTTTAATATATATATATATATATATATATATATATATATATATATAAGATACACAAGTATTTTTTAGCACGATATAAGAAGATTATTTTATGTTGGGGTGGTTTTCGGTCCATCAGCCCCCCTCCCCCATGTGGCAGCCATCAGGCAGGCGCATGGTGCCACGCGCGCGCCCACACGCGGCGCGTGGGGCCCATACGCCTGTCCTTTTTTTTCTGGCATTTTTTTCTATTTTTTTTCGATTTTCTTTATTTTTTTTTATTTTTCCTAACAAAATTTATACCATAAAATTAAATTAGTGAACTCTAAAATTAAAGCTAATTGATATAGTTTGTTTGAAATAAATATAAATTTATACCCTAAAATGAAATTAATAAATCCTAAAAAAACAAAATTAAATCCTAAAAACACCCCCCAAAAAACACAAAATAAACCCCTAAAAACACCCCCAAAAAATCCTAAAAACACAAAATAACCCCTGAAAAAACCCCCAAAAAATCCTAAAAATACAAAATAAAATCCTAAAAAATACAATAAAAAAACCCTAAAAACACCCCCCAAAAAACCCTAAAAACACAAAACAAAACCCTAAAAACACCCCCAAAATAAGTAGCAGAGGCCTTACTTTTTAATGATACAGGTGATACTTTTCGAATTTTGAATGATACCTTTTAATGTTACTGTTAATACTGATTTTACCGAATTTTTTTTTACGGGTTGACCCGCGTTGACCCGGGTCAAAGCAGGTTGACCCGCGAATTTGACCCGCCCGTCTGAAATAAGGGTTATGTGCACCACATGCATTGAAAACTTTGCCTTTTATGTTTTGAAAGTTTTAAAATAGTTTATATATATGTATATATATTTATCGTAATAGTAATATTATTGAATTGTTATAATTTAGTCAAGTGATACTTTATATATAGAACATTATATTTGTAATTTTTTTAAATATAATAAGCACATTTACAAAATTTTTTAATAATTTAAATATAATTATATTTTTGTTATATAATATCATATTTTGTTAGGAATAATGGTTATAAGTACGTAAGACTCATGGATATACACAACTCTTATAATTCAAGGTTGCAGAACTCGCTAGGCACTAGTCGGGCGGCGGGAGAGGGCCTAGCGCTTAGGTCGCCTAGACGGGGCCTAGGCGGAATCTAGGCGGTTTTCTAATTTTCATATATGTTATTAATTTATTACATATTGGTATTTATATATTAATTTTTTCAATTACTTCACATCCTACATCGATTATATAATGATAATTGAGATGTATATATATTATTGTATAAAAGCTCCAATTAGGTTTTCAAGCTTTTTCAATATTTCCTACCTCCCATATTGGTTTTAGATTGAAAGTTGTAATGTGGGTTGTTCCATAAAAGAGTGGGCTATATAATGAAATCTTCAAATAATGTAATTTGTCCTTAAAAATTTTGAAAAATAAAATTGAAACTTTAATAATCAAATAAACAAAACAAAAGGTGAAATTTGATATGATTTGACATTAGGGGAATTTAAACCTAGACCATGGGATAAAACTATCTAGTCCACATTTCACGTTTCAATATTGTGTCCTACTATGAAATTTAATATTTTAAAAATATTTATTACAAAAATAAATTTTATTATGGTATTACAAATCATAATCAACATTTATTACTAAAAATTGATTTTTTAAAAAATTATATACCCTATTTTTGGAATAATCAACCATATTAATCAATTATATTAACTTAAAAATAAAAAATAAATATTAAAAAATAAATATAAATCCTAATTAGGTGGAATACATCCTAAATAATAATTATAAAATTAAATTAAGTTATAATAAATTGAAATTGAAGAAAAAAATTGATGAAAGTTGAATAAAAATCAAAATGAGACATCAAATGGGATAGAAAAAAATAAGATAGAGAATTTTATTTGCTAGAGAATTTGGAGAGAGAACATGACAACTGCACCACCCTACCAAATGTACAAATTTGGAATACTTTGATAGAAATTATATTTTAGAAGTAAATGTTAACAAATAATTTTTATTTACGATTTTACCCTCTAATATTTACATTAATATATGTTATGTTATATGTATGGATGAAAGTAAACACTAGTTTCAAATCTGTAGCTTATCATCCATACATCCGCATTCAGCGAATAAAATTACACACACAGTTGCTGCAATACACGGTGCGTTCATCATGCTCAACTTCAGACATAATTATATCATATGTAGAGATTTATAACGTCGTCGGAGCCGATCGCAAATTTTAAGAAGCCATAACCGTGTTGGGTGTGTGTATTATTATCTATCACCGTGTTGAAACGAACATCATGAACATGATCCACCCTCCAACTTTCTTCAAAAACTCCCTCCACAAATTCATCGCCCATTTCATTAAACGACACGTTTTCAAGATTGGTTAAATGTTCCATTCCTTGAGGCAGCTTCGCCAACACACAGCATCTACTCATGAGCCACTCTTTTAGACAAGGCATGGACCCCTTCTCCACCATCACCCCTTTCAAGCATTTCAATTCTTCGATCACCAATGCCCCGAGCTTCTGGAATCCGGGAGCTCGGAAGCATAGTTCCTCCACGTAGGCATCATGAATCTTCAAACGTGCCAGATTAGGCAAGTTTTGAAGGTACTTTAATGGATCCTCTCTCAGTTTGCTCCAACACAGATTTAGAGTGGTGAGCGCGTTCAGAGATGGTATCCAGTGAGGTAACTTCTCTGTGCACCCAATGATATCGAGTTTTCTCAGAAATGGCAAGCCTGCAGATGATAGAGAGTAGTCTAGGTCCAACTTTTCCCTCTCTTCGAATGAATGGATTCGTAGTGAGCGAAGGTTGGTTAGCTTGGCAATGGAAGAGCAAAGCTCCTTTCCATCTTTACTTCTCACCTTTGCAATGCTTAATCTTCTCAGCTGCGTTAGCTTCCCGATCTCTCTCACAATCTTGATGCCATCAACTTCATCTGCATCTATGCAACAGAGTTTTTGCAGGGATAACATGCAGCTTCCCAGCTCGTATGGAGCTTTGAAGCTTTGTATATTGTCGAATGAGTCGTCGTATTCATTCTTCGACTTGTATGCTATGAGATATCGGAGCTTGCTTAGCTTCAATATCTCAACAGGCAATTCAGTCACGTTCGAGTTCTTGAGATCCAACGTCTCTAGATTCTCTAGATTCCTTATCGACTTTGGAATGAATCGAACCATTGTGTCCCTCAAGCATAGATGCTTGAGATGATACAGTTTGAAAACTCCATTTGGAATAGTTTCTAGTGGAGCTCCTCTCAAATCCAACACCTTCAAAATCCTGCATCTGCTTATCAACTCTTTGATTAGGCCAAAATCCTTGTTCTCATTGCAGAACACAAGTAGAGAACGAAGATACTCAAAGTTGTTGGTGTCTATGCAGAAGTTGATGGAGTTTTGAATTGCAAGACGTCGGATCTTATTAGGCCATTGCATCTCCCCTCCATTGAATACGGTTGCAACGTTCAGCTCTCTCGACTTTGAAACTATGTATTCTCGAAGCAGATCATGGATGCGGAATGCCCTTGCTCTACCATCAACACCTTTCTCTGCCACTTGCATTAGGCTTCTGCCATGGAGCTCATTCAGATAGCTATCCGCCACTTCTTCAGAGGTCTTACTTCTTTCTCGTCTCACGAATCCTTCTGCTATCCATAGTCGAATGATTTTCTCCTTCTCCAACAAACCACTCCCCGGAAATATACTCAGATACAAAAAACAGTACTTGAGATAATGAGGCAAATCATTGTAACTAAGGGAGAGCAGTCTGGATAATCTCGGGAGGTTGCCAACTTCTAGTTCATCGCTAAGGCTCCGATTGAACAGTTCCCACTCTTCAGCTCTGTCATTCTTTGTAGCTAAGAGGCCACCAATTACAACAATTGCTAGCGGCAAACCTTCACATCTCTTCAAAATATTTTCAGCATATTCTCTTATATAAGGAGGGCATGGATTTCTAGGAAATGCCTTCTTGTAGAACAACTCCCTCGATTCCTTATCAGGTAACGGCTCTAAGTTATGCACATGATCGGTGTCACTGCAAGCAGCATTCGCTATGCTGATACAACGCGTGGTGATGATGATGCAGCCACGAACACATCTTCTTGGAAGTGCGAATCTGATAGCTTCCCATCTGGATGCATCCCAAACATCATCAAGAACGATAATGTAGTTCTTTCCCTCAAGAAACTGATAGACGAAGTTTCTCATATCATCAACACTCATGCCTTCCAGTTCTTGAGGTGGTGATTCCTTGATTTCCCCCACAAGTTTCTTGATCATGTTTGCCAAGAGATGCTTCACATCCATGTAGTCTGAATCAACAATCCAAACATGACGGTTGAAACATCTCTTCACTGATTCATCATCGTACACCTTTTTAACTAGAGTCGTCTTACCCAGACCTCCCATACCAACCACAGAAATCACTTCGAGTCCATCATCCCTCAACTTGATCCACTCGAGAAGTTTCTCCTTCGACTTTTCAATCCCTACCACATCAGCTTCCTCCAAGAAAAGGGCATCACCTCGACCATCATACAATCCAGTTTTACCAAGTGTAGAGCTAGAACCAAGATCCACAACAGCATACATTTCTCTGTATCTCTGTTGATTCCTTGATACATTGTCCAATCTACTCTTTATAGCCCGGATTTCAGATGCAATATGCTGTTGAGCTTTCAATTTTGTTATTGAAGCATATACTTTCTTGACATAGCCACTACTTGATCTATTCGTGACATCGTATTTGTCAAGAACATCTTGAACATCATAGGAGATTTCTCGAACTTGTCTAACCCATTCTTTGAGGTTAGGATTGCTCTCTTCATTTGCATCAGCAACTCTGAGGAATTCCCTCATCTGCTCCAGTTCATCTCGAATGTATTTGACTTCCTCCTCGAGTCCTCCAAGTAGTTTTTTCTGCTCGCGAAGCCACACAGAAAGCTGCTCGAGAAGAAATTTTACAGCACCCTCTGCCATCTTTGCCTGTTTGAATTCAGTGACGGATCCAGAAATTTAAATCGTGGGGCTTAAAATTATGAAAGTAAACACAATAGTTCGTATATAGCAAGGGTCATTTTTATCAAATATGTAATTGTTCTGAACAGTTTTAAAATGTAAAAACTATAACTCTGGCTCTTCACCCTATATATGAATGTTGTTAACTAATAAACATGATATCTTACCTGATCATGACAAGAACAAGCATACTAGCTAACTATTGTTAAGTAATCACCTCATCTACAAAAGCATAATCTATTAGAGATATGTATCATTTTAAAAGAATAATAATCTTATTTGGTTCAATTTCTCTATTACATATTCATGTTTCATCAGGTTATTCAATACAGTAGTATGATAATCAATACACATGGTGTGCATTAATTAAGGATAGTAAAACAAGACATACAACATGATTTAAAAGAAAAGAAAAAAAGATATACAACACAAAAATACAATATGAAATATCATACTCATTTAACAACTATTAAGCTATCAAAGAAAAAAATACATCCTTAATCTATGTTCAGATGTGAAGCTGCAGAAAGAGAATAATCAATTTTCTCAAACATATTTCTACATGTAGTATTATTTACTGCTAGAGCCTGTATGTCAAGAAAAAATCACATTTTTTTTTATAATAACTGAATTGTAAAAAGCAAGGCAAAAAACAAGAAAATTAATAAAAGATGCAAGAATTACCTTGGATAAAAGATTGATATATGATGATTGATATATGCTGAGATCAAACTGCTAAGTTTCGAGACTAGTGTAGTGTAGTATTATTATTTTATTATACACACTGACACACCCATGGCTTTAAAGAGTTTTTTAGGGAGCTTTAAAGAGCTTTCATTGTTGAAATTCTGAGAAGTTTCCAAATTTATGAGTGGAAGACTCCAAGTCTCCGCGGTGTTATTTTTTTTGTTTGAGACACGGTGCATGATTGTATCATTTTATGATATACAATACAAATTATGGACAAGATTTTTGCACGTTGACATAGACAATAGGGGTGTGTAAAATCGAAGTGAAACCGAAATCTATGAATTTTCTTGAATCATTCCCCGTCCCTAGTTCTTGAATTGTCATTTCAAACCGAATTTATTTCATAAAAAAAGTCTTTTAAAACGGAAATTGATTGATAATATTTAATTCTAAGTCCTAAAAAAAAGCTATGATAACAAGTCCTTCCGTTGACGATGGTCAACACTCTATTGTACAAGCCACATTCTGCTGCCTTCAGAGTTCAGCCCTACTTTTTTTCGTGAATGAAAAAAAGAAAAAAACATTCAATATTTGTGTTATTATTCTTGTTATAATTTTCTAATGCATTGTGACATTGTCCAATTAATTTTATCTAAATCATGCACATTTTATCTAAAAAATAATATTATTACACACATAAGATGCTTTTGTGAGTACACACACACACAAAATATTAAATATTATTTTACAAAAAAAAAAACAAAGAGGATCCACATATAACGAATCATGTAACCGATTTGATTCTTATTATCAACAAATATATTTTGCTTCAAAAATTAAAAGAAAAAAGTTTATATTTAGACGCCCACGAAGCTCCGTGAATCATGTTTGCACATCAGTGAAAGCGCCTTCACTATAAGCAATGATTAATGCATAATTCGTCTATTGTAAAATGCCAAGAAATTACATTTCAGTCTATTGTGTGATTAATGCATAACTCGTCCATTGTAAATGCCAGGAAATTATATATCTGTCATCGATTGATTTTGAATCACTATTCTCCCAACATGTTTACAGTTTCAATAATTCAAGCAAATCTAAATAAGCTAACAAACTTACAATTACAGTATCAGTATCACTATGCCTGTTGCAAGTATTAAAGAGTTTAGCATATTTGAAAAGGAGTATTAGATGGTACAAAAAAAAATAACCAAGCTTCAGTTATTATTTAGATATAATTTAAAATCTTTAAAGCAATTTTAAAGTGGAACTAAAGCATACAAAAGAGTAACAAACTAGCAATGATGAAACAAAATCATGGTTTTCATTATTATCAGAAAAAAGCCAAAAACAACTGGAAGGTGTAGATGGACAAGAGAATGACTAGGGAACGAGGAAAGACTCATTCTTCCTCTGGAAAAAGGTAACAAACATCGCAAAATCCATCATCTGAATATTCTTAATGATCGTTATATGCTAAAACCAGGTGGAGATGAACTTTCTTCATACAAACAATGAGTTGAAGCACATATTATTAGAAGAAAACAATGTCAATGCCTCGAATCTCCAGCCTATTTTGCTGCCTCCGCTACTATCTGCAGAGTTTATGAAAATCAATGAATTATGTATGCTGACAGATGAAAAAAAACGGGGCAGCGCTAATCTATTTTATGACCAAGTACACACACACACACACTTTGTGTAAGCATGCTGTATGAACATTACTTGCTGTAACATTTAATTATTTTCAGAGGAAGAATCAAGTACCTCCTCGCTTTTCTCCTCTTTCTTGCCTCCAGTGAAAGCCTTGTAAGATCCATAAATCAACAAACCCCACCCACTTAAAGAGGCAATCACAAACTACAGGGCAAAAAGATAAGCAAATATAAGCAAACATTAAAAAAATAGCAGCTAATTGAAAATGCTCCATAGCCATGATAATGGCTATGGAGCTGAAAAGGGGAGAAACATCGAAATTATACTAACAATGTCCCGTGTTACAAGTACAAAAACTAATATACCTCCAAAGCCAGTTTTTACATGAGCAGACAAAACTTGACAAAACTATGAGGAAAGATTTCATATTCATGCAATTAGATGCCTGTGATCTTGATATAGAGTCCAAAGGCGAAAACATGAAGAGCCATCAAACTTAAAATACATGCCACATTGTTTTGACTGAATCCATAAACAAAGGGGGTTATGCAGCTAGCTGATACACATGCAGAGCGTTCACAATAATTTGGAATCAGGACTTTGCCAACAATATCGTAATTACAGAAGCTTGACCCATTAAAAAGATCAGTTTATGTGATCATGCCTAACTCTTTAATCCCGCCACAATCAATAATCCTTAAAATAAGAAGTCCCTAATATAAATCTTCAATCAATCTCAAAAATCAACCATCATCCTAAATAAGGGCTGAAATCATTTGCAATTTACTCCTGTGATTGGGCCTAAAAAAAAATTCTGCATCTTTCATTTGATCCGCATCAAAGTGTAGGAAGAAATTAGTTTACATACTGCAATTACTGTTATTAAATCAAATGTTACTAGAAAATAAGTCCATTTCAAATATATATATATATATATATATATATATATATATATATATAACTACTACTACTACTACTATGGTAAATTTAACTTACATGTAAATATATTATTTAAAAAAAAAATCCCACTTTAAAGTAGATTTTGATGGCTTTGCTTGAAGGAATTGAAGCCTTCCAACATAAAAATAAATACCAGGAACAAAAATTTATGACTATGAATCTTAACCAATTCCAAAACTACAAGAACTGCAGATAGTGATAACAAGTTTCTGCCAAATTTCTATCACCCAATTTAGACAATTGCAACCAAGGCTATTTAATTACTAATCCTCCATTATTCTTGAAGAATAGATCATTATTCCAATCAATACAAAACCCACGGCTAAACCAATCTCCACATGGACATTCATTTTAGCATATAATCATCCATAACAAAAAAAAAAAAAAAAACTGGAAAACCTCTATACATATTCCTGAAAAAAAATATCTAAAACAAATCCTCAAAATAAAATAAAATTTATGTATGTTTATACTCACATGCTCTTCCTTCCATTTGGACGGACTCATCGGGTCTTCCCAGATATTAACCTTTGGCGGCCCATGGGGATCTAAAATTCGAAAACATTTTCAATTAAAAACCCTAATTTGCACCGAAGAAATATAAAAATGAGCAATCAGATTAACAGAATAATCCTCAACCACAACGCTAAAAATAAAGAACGGGTCTTCGGCAATGTATGGTTCGAATCAGTACCAGCGGCGCCGGCGAGGCCGCGGCGGGGAATCAGAGATGCCGGTCGAGTCGCCGATGAGGTAGAAGGCGTTAGCCGAGCTAGAGTTGCGGCTCTGCGAGCCGTCGTGGCGGCCAGTGAGGTAGCCATTGCTTGTTACGTCGTCGTATTTGGGAGATCGAAGGTTAGACGACTGAGGGTGAAGACGGAGCCAGATTTATGATGCGGGTGCGAATTGCGGTAAAACGACATCGTACCCTAGACACTCGGGCAGAACTACGTTGTTTCGGTCAAACCCAACCCTGCCCGGCCCATTCTGATGGGCATTTGGTCCAATTGCAATATAGTGATGGGCTTATGACTTGCCCCATATTACTAACGATGTCGTTTTGGTTTTACTTTATATGATACTGTAGTATTTGTTCTTCATCTTGCATATCATATAATTGTGGGTGTTTTATGTATTTCATTTCATCTAGAGTAGGACTCTGTAAAAAAAAATTGGGGGAGGCGAAACTCGAATTTAACTACATAAATCACACTCAAATAAAAATCGAATGAGTCCAGCTCTATCTTGTTTCTATTCAGTTTAACTTGACTCGCTTACGATCTTATCTGATTTAACTTCGTAAATTGTTAATTAAGTGACCGCACAATCAATAGACCTCCTCAAAAATCAAATTCGAAGATGATGGTCATTCTACATCCTGTGAATTAATGGAAAACCTTAATTAGTTACATACATAAATATTATCTTGGAATCCACCAACAAAATGTAAACTCAAGCATTCTCAACAAAGTTACACATAAAACGATCCAAATCGAACCTTAATGAATTGCTAATTAATGAAACAACAAAAATAAATTTTCGGACCTACAAAATGCAAAATCAAAATTCAATAATCCTGAAGCTGCACGTCCAAAAACTCCATAAGCTATAGGCTATATATGAATGAATGAACATATATTATAACACACAAAAAAATGAAATCAAATCAATTTCGCCATCAAAAGATTAGACCAGAGCGGGAAAGTGAGAAAAAAAATGAGGACTATGACGAGCAAAACGGCGTAGTATGACCACTTCCGCGATTCCTTCTGGTACTCCCGCGCATCCTGCAGCTGCTCCGTCCCCCGCTGCACGAACGAGCTCGCGTGCGCCACGTGGCTCTCTATGTCGTTGAGCTGCTGCCCCTGCGCCTCCACCAACGCCGCCATGTCCAAGAAAATCTGGTGGAGCTCGATCAAATTCTTCTCGATCTCCTTCACGGCGTCGTGTCGCTCTTGAATCTCCGAAATGGCATCCATTATCTGCCCTCGCCCTTGCTCCTGAATCGCCTTCTGCATGAACGTCTCGCTCTCGCCGCTCGAGATCAGATTCTCGATGAAATCGTCGTCGGCTTTTTCTCCGGTCACGGTGAAGTACCGCCGGCCGACGGTCTCCTTGTACTCCTCGTTCATCCGGGCGCGGAGCCCTTGGAAGTCGTCCATCATCGTCTTCAGCTTCTTCCCGAGCCCCCCGACGACGGACGACCGCGTCCTGTCGGCGGAGGATCCCGGGCCGCAGCCCGGGACCCGCCTATTGGTGGCGTTGGATTTTTCCAGCGCCTCCAACTTGCCCTTGATGAGCTTGACGCGCTTCAAAACTTGCGCCACGTCAGCGTCCATTTTGGCGCGGAGCTCTTTCATGGTTTTGGCGTTGTGGACGGTTTTGCACTCCTCGTTGGAATCTTGCAAGCGTTTGTAGAGCTTGTCGACGTCGGCCATGTCTTTCTTGACATTTTCGACGTCGTCGAAGAATTTGTCGAGGTTGACGCCCTCCGTGCGGGTGGCGTCGTCCCCGGCTTCAAGGTCATTGCCTTGTTGGTTTTTGAAGGAGTTTGAGAAAAGATCGTTCATCTTGGCCGCCTGTCGGAAAACCTAGCTAGAAAAGCGGCGGTTGCGGCGGCAGACGGCGGTGGTGGGAGATTGTGTGTGTGTTAAAAAATTAGGGATGGCCTGAACAGCAACTTTTCTTGCTCTCTCCGGGCTGGAGTCGCATGGTAGGATGGAGGGAGAAGAAAAGATGAGACAAGCCAAGACTTTGGTGTGGAAATTAAAAGTGGATTTGGGAAAAAAAATTAGTATGATTTGGGAGACTAATATTAGGGTGTTTCATCATTAATGGACACCCAAAAATGTAGGTTGTGGATGATCTATATTGTAGGAGGAAATTGTGGTTAATTACTCGGTTTTCTTTTTCTTTCGTTTTTTGTTTCTCGCATTTAAATTCCATCGTGTGGTGAAATTGCTACTTTTATTATATAGGCATATAATGATCTTCTTTTGTGTTGAATTTTAATCTCCTATTTTATTTTATCATCTCATGATATGAATATATGTATATTGAAGTGCATGTTACATGTAGGAGATGGAAAATTTATGTACGGGCTTGTATATTTCTCAAACACCAAAACAAAAAATTACTTTAAAAAAAAAACACCAAATTAAAGAAGAAGAGATTAGTGGTGGAGAGAAGCCCAAACAAGCTTGGGCCGAGGTTGCGCGGGTTGGTCTCGTAGTTTTTCTTGTTCCTTCTTTTCTTAAATTCTATTAATTTTATCAAAAGATAGTTTGTAAAAATAATGAAATTACATTATGATGGAGAATTAGATGTCAGAAGGTAACATGTGACTGAAAAGCATATCCTAATGATTTTATTTATTAATTTGTTTGTATGGAGATTATTTCTTAGAAAAATGATGATTTTATGAATATATAAGTTAAAATATGATGCAATTTCTTTATATATTTAATTTAATGACTTCATTTTTATTGCAATATATATATATGTATATAATATTTTTTCGGCAGGCTAACCTGCTTATCCCACATCCCATAATGGTTGTGATTTTCCCAGCCAGTAAAAATGAAGAGCTAGGGTTTAACAAATAAAAATAAAAACTGTAAAAAATTGATATGATCTTGAAGTATATGTATGATCCGCATTATATAGACAAGAAACCATCACAAAACCGTGTAAATTTAAGAATGGGTCGAAATTAATAAATTAACCACAACATATATATCATTGTTTACTTTTATTAAAAAATTTATACTAAACATACATATTGTTGCTAGAATTTATTGGAGCTGAGGGCTCTCTTCTCCAATGAAATTCAGTAATCATTACTTTTTACAAGTTTAACTAAATTTACTTTTGAGAGAAGAGTAACAAGAAGTTACGCCATGATCTCTAGTTGCTGCTGCTCCAGTAACCTTAATTGCATGATGCTACCCCTCAAACTCCTCTCTTCCATCTGCAAATTCAAAATTAATCGCCTCAACGTTTAAAAATATATATATATCAAATTTTAAAATTGCGTTCGAAATATATGCTTCTCAGTTATCTTATGAAAAATACTTCAATTTCCAACTATTTTAATTATGTTGTAATTAATTATTAGCATTTCCTTTAAGTTTCATGATCTAGCTAATACTTAAAAATACACACTAATTGATCATATAAGATCTTTTAAATATGCTACGTCAAATATCTCCGTCATAAAAAAAATAGGAAAAAAAGGGGTATTAGAAATAAATATTTATTCTGACCTCCAATGCAGAAACGTATTTGAAAAGGTCCAAACATTCTTCTAATAGCTGCTTCTCTTGTATAACTACCATTGCTAATTCAGCCACAACTCCTACCGTTTTCTCAACCTGAAACATTAAAAAATGAAATTGTCTATATATATAGATAGATATAGATACAAAAATTCACACACACAAAATTAATTAACAACAAATTACCGTAGGTTGAAAAGAAGTTATCATCATGTTGATTTTGGTTGCAAGGTCTGATGCATGGCAGACAACTGAAGCCGACTGTGGCTCAACCTGAAACAACGCGCACATATTCTCTAGTTCGTCATTGCTTTTCAATCTCGTATTTTATTCAACTTCTTGTTTTTTTCTCGAGTCCTTTTAATTTACTAATTTAAATCATGTGTTCTATTTTTAGAAAGATTTCAAATATTGATCGAACAAGCTTGATCACGTGTATGTGTGTGTGCATTTTATATGTTAATTACCTTTGCTCCATCGACAAGGGGTATCCTACAAATAACAGAATGCAAATAATCTGTGGTGCTACAAACTGCTGATGAATGTTGTATTTCCATATTTCCCCAAGCTTCCAACGCCTTAATCTGTGGGATATATGAACATATATAATAATTAATAAATTTAAAAAATATTAGTTAAATATCAATCGTTATTATTTTGATCTATGTTTACAGCAACTCCATAAACTAGTTAATCTTTGACAAATAATTCATTAATCATTTAATTCCATGGAAATATCTTTTACTTAATTAATTAACTAGTTCTTAGTTGTATGAAAAACTAAGATCATAAATATTATAATATATTATTTTTTTCCTATTCTTGCATGACTTTTTTGCCTCTTTTTTATTTTTCATTATATGGGGGGTGAATTAAATTCAAGTAAAGTCTAGTTTGATACATAATTTAATTAGTTTATATGGTATCAAAAGTAATTTTTCATTTCTCTTCTATAAAAAACAAATTTGATTATCAGCTAAAATGCAATTTATATAGATGAATTTTATGTGTTATACTTACTTGAGAGTGAACTATATAATCTAATTTCATCTTCAGTTTCTCCTTTTGTAGCTGTAATTTCTTTTGAAGGACAGATTGTTGAAGCTTGATAAGGGCATTCCAAACATGTATGGACTTGACCTGCAAAAATAAAATAAGGAAATATATTTGGTGCATTTAATTTGATGAATTTAAAGTCAAAACATAAAGAAATAGATCACCAAATCTTGGAGTACTATATTTGGAATGTGTCTAGATATAATTGAGTTGAGCCATAGATGGATAATTTAATTATGTTAGAACTCGAGTACATATAAGTTCCCTCCTTTTCAAATTATAGTTAACTTGATTTGAATTCAAACTATTAACGTCTAATAACGAATAGAAATTCTATTTATTCAAAGTTTAGTTTTTTTCATATATCTTTAAATATCTTCAATTCAAGTTCAATACCAAGTAAATTAAAAAAAAAAAAAAAACATATCCTTTTCTTTTGCATATCTTCAATTCAACTGATTTTCAAAATAATTAAGATCCTTTGATTTTAATTTTTTTTTTAAAAAAAATCTCGAGAGTCCAGACTCTGTTCAAATCAACAATCAATTAAACACAATCAGATATTTCTAAAACACATATGAACAATCAAATAATTACTAGTAAACACATGTAACATAAAAAACGAGATTGAAATACAAAATCGTCTACATACCTCAGCTTGTTTGACAATATTCTCATCAACAGCCTCAGCTTTGGCATTGCTAAACCTCCATTGCGTCAAACTATTATGTAGCAACTTCAACTGATGAACATTCTCAACCGAGCCCGGCCCGAGTGGTGACGTCGAACTCGAAGAAGTCGATTTCTTCCCCTTGAGCAATTCAATCCCCAAACTCAAAATATTCCCCACTCCTTTCCCCCTTGAAGGACTCGATGGAGGCTTCGAATTAATCATAGTCGTCAACTTCCCCTTATTTTCCCCAAACGGAACTTTCGGAGAGCCCGTTCGGGCCGGGGACGAGGCCCAATCTCCACTACCCTTCTTCGTCAAACTGAAAATCTTTGGAGAATTATTACCATAATGATCCAATGGATCGCCGCTCCATCGCCTAGATCGTGACGATAAATTATCTTGCATGAATCTTGAAGGAACGTCGATTCTGTGTTTTCTTGAACTGACTGTTGGAGCCATGTACGACGCCGGGGAATCTTTCCCGGAGTCGAAACTCGGGCAGCAGTCGCTGTATTCGGAGCCCGAATCGGGATCCAGTATCCCTCTAGAATATGAGTTCTTTCTCACTGCAATCTCATCAATGGAAAATCTCCCAGGCAAAATATCATCTTCTGATTCCATCAAATTTGAAGACTTCGATTTTCCGGGAAACTTGAATTTCCCTGTATATCGCATCGAACCTCCGAAAATGGGATTGAAATTTTCTTTCGAAGCAATATTATTTCTGTCATTATCAAACCTGCTGAATTCGGTGCAGCTTCTCTGCCGATTGAGAATCGACGGATTTTGATCGCTTTTTTTCTTAACTTTCCGTTCTGCCAATTCCTCGCGCTGCTCATTTCCGATGAAGTCGGCGAGCGTGTCGGGCTTCTTCGGCAGCGAGGGGACAGACGATGAGGGCCAAAGCCCGCGCAAAAAGCCCGAATTTTTAAGAGTTTTGGGCTTTCTTGAATCGGTTGATGATCTGGGCTTCTGTTGTTTTATGGGAGAGAGAATGCTGGTTGGAGATTCATGGCTGCCATAATCGGTTGATGAAGAAGTTGTGCTTGACGCCGGCGAGAGGAATCTTGGGCTGACTTCTCTCGATTTCGGCTTCTTCGGGTGGTGGGAGACTGCGGTGGCGCCGCCGTGGCTCTTCATATCGGAAATGCGCAGAAAACACGCAGTGAGGGTGAAAGTGGAGTGTGGAAAGAGGAGTTTTTCTGCTGATTTTGTTGTTGGTTGGGAGAGATATGGTTGAGGAGTAAAACAAAATGTTACTAGAAAAGTGGCGGCAAAATAGATACGAAGGCCGGCGAGTTTATAGTTAAAGATTTGTGAGATGACGTTAATGCCCTTGGATAAAAAATGGTAATAACTTTTTTTTTTCTTTTTGAATTTGAAAATTCAAATCATTTTTACGATAAGAGGTAACAAAGAATGGAATGAAATTTTGAATCCCTATTGGCTATTATGGGTATGTAGTATTTATCATTTATTTATACTAATAAAAACTTGGATTTATTAATGTATACGATATTTAGTTATTTTACTTCATGCATGTGAATTAGTTTGGGGTTGCTTCGAGGGGTAGTTTTGGGTATTTACGGTTGTTTTGACTGGTTTGAGGCAAGTGATTGAGACAATTAGAGTAGGACACAACAATGAATTTTTTGTGATATATGTAAAAATAAAAATTGATGTATATGTATATTTATATATTAAATTTGTATGTATGTGTGGAGGAAGGAGTGTACTTTGAGGATGGATTTGTTTAGCTTAGCCGGCATAATTAAGTGGGATTTAATGTGTCACTAAAAAAATAAGTGGGATTCAATTTGGGGATAATGGGAATTTGCCACGAGTCAATCTTGATTTGAAGGAACTAGTTTATTCAACTAAAAAAGATTTTGGCTTTTATTCTATTGATTAATCAATTAATTAAAATTTCATTTGGCCGAGTAATATTTAAGTTCAATGCTACTAAATTTATGGCAACTGTCAAATTGAAGGATATCCAATTTTCTCAATCCACATCAAGTACATAGACTATAGTGTATATATGGTATGTACTACTAAAATAAAATATAAATTTTTAGTTTAGTGCCTACATTTAAATGCCCTTGAATGTCCAGCTTTGAATCTTATACATATTGACACATTTTTTTAATAATAGGAAAGGAAAGGTTAATTTTGTGTTTTTATTTTGAAATTTAGTGAATCCTGTTACTATATATTGGTGTTGCCGGGTATTTCAATAATCGGATTAGAATGTTGTTACCTTATATACTATATTTATACTGTATTTATGTTGTATCATTAATATACAAGTATAAGATTCATGATACCCGATACATTGAACCACATCTCACATTATATGATGAAAATATTTCTACTTCAGAATTTGAAATTTCGATAATCTTCATGAGAAGTGGAAATAATAATCCAGAGATTCAAATGCTTAATGGTGATAGTATTACTCTTGATTATAATTCGAACTATATTTTCTATTTTATATCATTCCAAATTAATAATTAACTTATCATACGAGCCCTAAATCGATAAAACTCGACTCGTATTCTTATTTTTGGAGGTATCTTAAGGAATCTATGAGAAACTTTTGAAGGTATGAAAAGAAAAACTTGTAATTCCTTTTGAGTTGATTAGAATACACATTTTATGTGGCGTGATACGACAAAATTTACAAGTACAAAAATGAGTTTCCTCAACAAATACAATCCTATTACTTCACCGATAATTATTTATACTTATTTTACAAAATAATCAAACCTTCTTCATGAAACAATGGTTTTTGCATTAAGCCTTATCAAGATTAGAGTTGTGACAAAATAGAGAGGTTTTTTCTCTATACAATAATTCCAATGTCAAAACAGAGGAGAAAATCTACACACTTTGCAACAGCTCGAATTCCTCCCTCCGATCAAGCACCAGATACAGAATGCATCGTCTCAGCCACTGGAACCACCCTGGTGACGCGTCGAATTGCCGGAAAATCGGTTGTTTTTGCCTCGATTAATCTCTGACGAGCCATCGACGCCCTTGAATCTGATAACCACCAAATGCCGTGTCAATGCTGCTTTCATTACCACTTTCTGCACTGGTGTACCCAGATTTGCGATGCTTCTTTCTCCTTGAACTACTACTGTCGCTGAAGCTCCCGTTTAAGAGGGGATCGTCAATTCCTCGGATCACTTGTTGTGCTGATGAAGATGAGGAAATGCAGCTGTCGTCCTTGGTTCTCCTTTCCTTCTTTATATTCTGAGAGATGTTATGCAGCTTTTGGTTGAACTTAGTGATTCCCTTCTCGACTGGTTCTACTGCTTGAGTGACTGTAAACTTCACATCATTCACAATCTGCACAGCAAAGTTTGGAAAAAACAATTCTAAAACATCCAGCATTGATCAGACGGTGAGCAAAAGAAAGGACAATAGCACGAAAATTTGAATTTTTATAGGCAAAAGAGAAGGTGATGCTATGCAAATTAAGCTCAATCTGCAACTTAACACCCAAAAGAGGCTAGCCATTTCATTCATTCACCCAGAACTTCACTGAGATTGGCAAGATAGCAGTCGACGGATGCTACATACGCACACGGTTATACTTAAAAATGATTTTTTTTTAAATGCAACACTCAATTAATGGTATTGGGAGGTAGCACAAGTTTATTTTACCAAAATATTTGAGTGTTTAATTGTTTCATAGTAAGTCATTGGAAAAAAATTGCAAATTAACAGCAAAAAAATTATCAAATGGAAATGGACGCCAAAGCTGCCAATGTAAACCAAAAGTGAGAGTTTTTTTTCTAAAGCAATTAGTATGGCAAAATGTTGAAATATGAAGGGAACACTTGAAATCGTCTGTACAAGTAGAAACATTTAATTGATCTACTTTTTCAGAAGAGATTGAGATCTGTGCAGAGGAATTAGCCCAATAGACTCGAATGATTACAATGTTTGTATACCAACAATTGCAGAAGAGATGTACGTTGTATAAAGAGGGAAGAACTTACGTATTCACCAGCACCAAGAAAAACATCCTTAACACTCTCTCTAATGGTCATTCCACTCCTAGCTTCATAGTCAGGTTGAGGAAGGCGCAACTTTGTGGGACGTTCGCTATCCCTAACCTCATCAGGATCTAGCGGACAATCCACGGATGCATAATCTCCGAGGACTGCAACACTTCCAGAAAAGATATCTCCCATTAACTCATAAGGCTTTGCCGGGAAAACATAAAGGTGAACCACAGAAGCAACACCCATCTGTCCTGGATGAATACACAAACTTTTATAACATAAATATTTAACATGATATGTACAGAACACATAAACTAAGATAAAAGAAGAAATCAACTAATGAGCCATTGTTAATCTATTAAAATGCAACTTAAAACAATTACCTCTATACAGATAATGAAGTCCTGAACACTTGACTTAAATTGCAGCGACTCAGCTATTGGACTTTTAAATAAACCAATAGCATAAAAAAGAGCTATTGCAACACCTTGCCACCAAGTTAAGAACACAATTGACTTGAATGTCAAAAACTTGTACAGTGGCTTAATATGCGCCAATTCATTTTTTGTGATGGCATAAAAATGAACTAAGCAATACAAAGCCCATGACTGACTGAAATTTAAAACCACAGCCATGTAGGGGTACCTATAAAACAAAGAGAAAAGACATCATTAGAGCTATCAAGCTTAGCGAGTCAAATAGTAGTAACAGTTTAACTTTTATAAACTGAAGGGATATTTTTTCAATAAGTAGGACACAAGTCGGAGTAAAAATTGATTAAATGAAGTTAAATCATCACATTAGCAAGTATAATTTCACTTCAATGGCCGCATCAAAAGGTAGCATGGGCTCTTCACCCTATCTTTCTGTCATTTGAGTATTTATTTCACAGGGACATATCCATGAAAAACATGCTTCATCACAAATACTTACAGACTTCCCACCTTACTATTTGAAATAACCGTTGGTATCATAATCTTGAAGAATTATAGGTAATCCAAAACAGGTTCCAATATCTAGTCAATTAAAAAAATCCATAGGATGTCACATACCCACAGTTCCATTTGAAGTCTCCTTCACAATACACATCAAAAGCTTCGAGAATTACTGCTGAAATGGCCGTGAATGCTTTTATTATCATCTGCCATGAAAATTTAGCAAATTTATCATCCATGGCAAGATACAAGGATAGAAAAAGTTGACAATAAAATAAACTGAAATATTTCCCATCAAGATGGAACTTACATACTGAACAATCCCAAACTTGATAACCTGATAAACCCACTGACCAAGTTTCCAAGGCTTCAAGAATAAATTCATTGGAAAGGGATGATTTACAATTCCCCTTTCATGGCCATGATGATCTAGTAGTGGTGTTTTTGTACTTGCGCGCCCTTCCCTCTTCATAAATTCAATTGTCCTCTCTTCTCCACCTAATTCACCGTGTAAAAATAAGATGAGCTTGTTTCGGAAAACATGAGTTGTTACTCTAGTAATAGATTAGCAATAAATTTGATGACAATGGACAATATTAACTAGCATAATTCTCCACAAGTTCTTCAGAATCCTTCAATGATCTGCTAACTTATATAGGACAATGAAATGACCTCAGCATTAAGAATGAAGCTTGACGATCATACCTAAACAAGCAACTAAATACCTCCCAAAGCAATACATGGCAAAGGACTCATAGCAATCACGAGCGATACCGACGTAAACACTAATTGCTGGATGTACCATTGAGACAAACTGCAAACAGAAGACCATGCTTGAGAAGGAAGTAATATCTTGACTAGACTTTTTATAAGCAACCTTCAAACAATCTTACATGAAGAATGAAGCCAAGCAGGTTTCTAATTTGAATCAATTAATGCTATCAGTCATGAAATGATGAAAATACACTTTATAATAGAACAATTCAATAAAATTAACTGATATCATCAATCAATAAATTATCTACCTGATTTCATTTGTGAGAAGTAATCTCATGAGAAAAGATTGCTTTCAGGAAAAGCAAATTAACAGAATCAGCATCAGTCAGAAAATAAATAAATAAATAATAAGTGCATAAGAACAAACCGAATAGGAAATAATTGAGAGAGAACAAGTGAAGCTAGAGAAACCTTCACAAGATGAAAATATTGAGCATTACATGACTATCCTTATGGAGATCTACAGAAAAATGGAATTATGCCTAAAAGTTTATGTAGGCTTGCCTAAGCCAATGAATTGCATAATCAGTAAGTTTATTTAGGGATTTGAAGAAGTTCACAGCGTAACTTTAGTGCTGCAAAGCAATAGAGGATACTATGCTCCTATATTACTTCCACCTCGCATATGTAACAACACAATGGACAATGAAGCCATCAAGTTGCAGCCCACTGTACAACAATTTCGAAACCAGAAACAGGACAAAAGTGCTACATATACGTACATTTTGACTTTACGGTGGATAAATACCTGATGCTACTATCAGCAGAATTACTGGTACACCATAGGTTGTCGCAACACAGTGCTTGGACATGTCAATCATTTAGTAATCCTATATATTTTATCATACAGTAACCACAATAAGGGTACCGGAGCTTATTAAAGCGATAAAGGTGGCACTTTTAGTCTTAAAACATGTTGAAATCTTCCATCCAACACGATTTCATGATAAACACTGCAACAAGATTTTATCTTTCACCATAGAAGCTCACATAGCTCTTCGCCTCATCAACAAATACTCCTAAAAACGAACTCAATAAAAAAGGAACATCTTCCAAAAACACTAAATTCCAACTCACAATAAC
This sequence comes from Perilla frutescens, assembly GCA_026008535.1. Taxonomy (NCBI): domain Eukaryota; kingdom Viridiplantae; phylum Streptophyta; class Magnoliopsida; order Lamiales; family Lamiaceae; genus Perilla; species Perilla frutescens. The sequence goes on along the minus strand of BRKX01000007.1, from coordinate 16,113,078 downwards.
AAACCCACAACACATCTCATGATCAATCACAACTTTCTTCCCCAATCCAGCTCAACAAAACAAAAAAAAAAACACACAAAAAAAAGGACGAAACGCATCAAAACTTACTGATTCAACAGCATAACATGGTACCATCAGTATCACTCCTATCAAGAATTTTTGCTCCTGCCATCGTCAAAAAACCATCAAATCACCAGAAAAAACAAAATTCAAGAAAAAGTTCATAAAAACACGTAATCACGAAAAGCCAAAATTCGACCTCGGGATTCTTGTAGGCGGACAAATGCTCGAAGAGAAGGTAGACAGAGAGGGTGAGAGTGACGACGACGAAGGATCCGGCGATCAAAACAGCCCATATGGGCGTCGAATAACCGTCGGTCAGCAAATTTAGGATATAATAATAACCTGAATTAACGATTTTCAGCAGCATCAATTCGTTTTCAGCTGATTCCGATTAGCAAATTGGTTGTTTTTGATCAATCGAATTCGAAGCTCATGTAGATTCGGTTTCGTATCGCTGTTAGAGAGAAGGGGTTTGAATTGGAGAGGGTACGACTGGATGGATGATTGGTGAGAGCAATACTGCGACAAAATTATGGACATATGCCATTTTTCAAATTTTTAAATTGCTAATTATCATGTTTTCCATTTTGTCACACTATATTTGGGGACTAACTATTTTTTTTTTTTTACATGTCTTGTATTGGATAAGTTTATTTACGTAAACTCCCTTTGTCCCATTAAATAATCTTGTATCTCATTTTTTCTATCTCATCATCACATTAGATGTTATTTGAAATCAACGGTGTTTTATTTTTATGATTTACATATATATTTTACATTATTCTTAATGTTTAGGGCTCATTTGCTAGACAGTATAAAATAACATATGATACCTATGACTAGGATGTCTTTGATATATTAGGTATCAATATGATGTTTGTTTGAATGTATTAAAATATTTATAAAATATATACGTATGTAATCTACTGTTTGGTTGGAAGTATTAAATTTCTCATATAATTACAATTCCAAAAATACCCTTTTATATTAGGCAGTAGAGAATTTATTATTGGAATTTAGTTCAAAAATTACAATAATGATCTTCTGTACCTAGGAGATAGGATACAGAATCTTACTGAATCCTGCAGATCTTTGTTAGAAATACTGGGCCCTTATTTAATAAAGGGCCTTAAGTTTTGAACCAAACAACTTATTAAGGTATCGTAGATATCTATCACTCTCTTATCACCCCTAGCAAACGAGCCCTTATAGAAAGAATAACGATTTTATATGATTTATTGATTTTTATTTTTGTAAGTAATGAAAGTTGCAATTTGTGTTACTTTTGGATAAACTCCATTTTTGTGCCATAGTTCCCAAAACAATGGATAAATTTCATATTACTCCATTGTGTTTTTTTGAAAAAAAAAAATGTTAAATAAATAATCTAAAACCTCCTCTATTATGTATAATTCATCAAAAAAACACATTTTTTACACTTGCTAAAAAAAGAGTTTCTGATCCTTATTTTAACAATTTTTGGATTATTGTTTAAATATAATCAAAATTTTGAAATAATAATTTGACCAAATATTATAATTTTTAAATAATATAAAATATATTTATATGTAAAAAATACGAAATTTAGGAAATTATCAAAATAGCTAAAAAGTAGTAGTATAACCAAATACTATAATTTTCAAATTATATAAAATATATTTATATATACCAAAAATTATAAAAAAATATAAATCATACTATCATTTTTAGAAAGTATAATTCACTTTCTTCGAGATAAATTTATTTACGAATTATACATAACAGAGGGTATTTTTTATTATTTATTAAACACGTGACTTTTTTTATTTTTCGGAAAAATATAGGGCTACTAATATGAAATTTGTCCCAAAACAACACGACAAAAACAAGTCACACGTGACAAATTATTAGCAATTATTGTTGACCGACTATAGCATTTCATTGGATCTTTGCATATAAATAGTGACCGCAACATTTAGTACATATTTTTCACTCAACGAAAGGGGCTAAACTTATCAATTCAAAGGTAGTATCTATCTACACTTTTATTTTGATATCATAATAATTATTGTTATTATGTTATTTAATTTATATGCGAAAAATGAAATGAGAATCTTGTATGATATTGTATATTAAGAGTAAAAATCTATAAGACATGTAAAATTTTGGACTCAAAAAATAATCAAACACCAACAAAAATGTAAATACATAGTTGAACATGAGGTTGATCCAAATATTGTTCCATCTAACACTTACAAATTTCAACCATTGACACAATTTCGGAGTCTAATGTGAGACTATCTCACAAATCTTTATTTTTTTTTTAACTCACACACCCGATATGTGGTATTGAGGAGATTCGAATCCATCTCACAAATCTTTATACATGAGATGTATCATACTCAAACAAAACTCTATCATGAACTAATATAATTCAAAATATATCATCGAATATGAGTGCCTTTTTTATGGATCTTGGCCCGTGAGACTGTCTACACAAATTTTTGTGATTAAATTTTCTTTACATATTGTTGATACATAGATCATACATACAATTCAACACACGATGAGACTTTTGTTATATCCAAATTATCTAATTAATAAGAAAGTTGAAAGGAAATCCCTCGATGCATAACTAAGTCTACGTGAGTACAATTGTGGGGGTAGCTATATCCTTTGTGGTATGAGTGCAATGTTGGAATAGTTATATACCCTTGTTAAGGCCATAATAGAGGACTTTCAAGTCCAATCAACGATTTAGATTTAATTTATTATGACTGACATATGTACATGATCGACTTAATGTTTACTCGCTACATGTTGAGGTGTATATTGTAATTTACTTGTTCTACTACACGGTAGTAACAAAGCAAAACACACCCCTTTGGATAAGATTTGTTGGTCCCGGTGCGAGTCTTTGTCAGTTTAGAGGGGGTGTGTATAAACTGACTTTAAAAACTTTAAACAGATGCGGAATAGATAGGGCCCTGACTTGCTTTGATATTTTATTTGTGCTTACTAATCAGTTAAGAGGAGCTGACTGATGCTTAGCTAGTGAGCTGATCAGTTTTCAACTGATAGCTTGAAGACGTGGCTAAAGCTTATCAATACAGTCTGTGTGTGTGATAGTGTGCAGTTTAAGAACTTGCAAGACTGAAAAGCAGTAAGAGCAGCACACATAGAACTTTATGGAGGTTCGAAGCTTCCTGCTTCTACGTCTTCTCTTTCTTCCGCAGAAGGGCAATCCACTATGCAAGTGTAAAGTTTCTTTATTACAATTACACAGTGAAGAATTCATGTTGGACCTGAAAACAGCACCCTTCAACCCGAGCGCGGTCTCCTTTCCAACTGTTGTTGTCCCGAAAGAATGGACCCGTCGGTACACGCTCCTCCTCAGTCGGTTTCTGGGTCGACAACTCACACTTACCGGTCCCAACTGCTCGTTGAGACTTTAGGTGCTATTGCCCATCTTTACACGATTTTAGATCTCGCTTGATCTTCAAGAAGGCAGTCTTGAATCTGTTATCAACCTGGAATGCTCATTTCTCTTGAGCTGAGTGGTTGATCTTTAAGGGACTGAACTGAGAAGCTTTGCCCTTGCTGGAATTCCGCGTCAGCTTGGCAGCTTGCTTTGAACTTGAAGCACGCCTTCTCAGTTAGGACTTTTCGCACTTTGAGAATATTAAGCTTTGAGATGTGGGGAGGGAGAAAGAAAGAGCTCGTTCTGCAAAATAGCAAAGTTAGATAGGCGAAAGTCTTACCCAAAATTGATTTCACTCTCTTTAAATAGATAAGTGAATTTTGACCGTTATGATTGGTGATTATTTAAGAACCACCGGTGGCATTTTAATGTCTGTAGCCGTTTGAAGCTCTTAATGAACTAGCCGTTTTAACTTTAATGTTTTCTACTCTAAGATCATCAGGATCTTTTAAAGATTTCCTGTTAAGATCTTCATTGACTGCTTGTCAGAAGGAGCAGGTGATTCGGCTATCAAATTTTTAAACATTCAGTTGATGGGCTCTCAGCTATCTCGACTTCTAGTTCTGAGATTGTCCAGTTGGCAGATTCTCAGCTGCCTTGAGCTTCTATCCTGATATATTCCAGTTCAGCTGACTCAGCAACTAAGCTTAGAAAAAGCTTTCAGTTCTGGACTTATCAGTTGGCCAACTGATTGAGCTTTTACCTTTTCTCCTTGAACTGATCTATGGTCAGTTCAGTAGATGTTCAATGCTTTTAGAGCTATTTTACCAGCTAACTTTGATCAGTTAGGGTCAGCTCTGACTGATCTTGATTAGATCAGTTTCGGCTTTCAAGCTGACTCTGTTCATCAGTCTATCTTGGCATTCTGCTAAGACTGATGATTACTCATCTGTGGATGCCTACCAGTTTCTAAAGTTCTCTTCCCCCCTTTTCATCTTTTCTTAAGCTTTGAAGAGTTGTCTTTGACTGGCCTGATCAAGGCAATCCTGTAAGCTGGTTGACCTTGCTTCTGAATAGCTGTTTCTCATCTCAGCTTGAAGTCTTACTTGGTCAATGTTCCTGATTTCCAGCTTTTCATAACCTGCAGTTTTTCATTAAATCATCATACATGTTTTGACATTTCATCAAAACCATCATTTGAGATTTTCCCAACAATTTTCCTAACAAAATTCATTAAAAAATAAAATATAATGATATCCATCATCATATTGAGATGGCCTGGTGTGGACTGAGAATGTGAGATAGCAGAAATTAAGGCTAAACTTATTGGAATGGATTAAATATTTATGCAATTAAATAATCTATAAATAAAATTATATAACAATGATTACAAATATATATGTATGTCTATATAATCCATTATTAATATTATATTATAGATTTCATTAAGTTCATAATTGATTATTTGGAATATTTATAACATAGATCCTATACAAATGTCATTGTAGACTAAAAAAATATGTATCATTAAATACACAGTGGATTCATACAATTTCAAGTTCAATTTTAATAAGAATGTAGTTGTAATTTAAATTGTATTTATAATATTTTGGAAAAAAAAATTATAGATTCATTTGCAATTATGTGCTTGTAATAAATTAGACTTCAATTTTTTTACAAAGTCACACATTGTTAAAAATTGGGTATTTTTTTCTCAAAAAAATAAAAATAAAAAATTGGGTATCTCTAAATACACCACTCTTAAATTTAATTCAAAAATAAATTATTGATAATTTACTTAAATATAATGTCAAATAAAAGAAAAAATCATTGTCGTCTTCCCATAGCAGACAATTGATGTAGCCCGCCTCCCTCTTACATCTATGTCGTTGCAATAATCCTTCCCTCTAATTCATAATATTAGACCGATTGTACTTTCTGATTTCTTTTGATTTCTGCCAGACTCTTTTGATTTAAATTGGAGAAAACCAATTCTTGTACGTGTAATTGGTTCGAAAAATTATTTTCAAATATTAGATTGAGGTTCAAAAAATAATCTTAAAAAATGAAAATGAAGATCGAAAGATATTTGTCTAACAATATTGAAACTGATTCAAACATCATTTTTTGAAGGTTGAGCTTTGCATAAGATTCGAAAATATTTTCCTTTTTATCTATTGATTGCTAAGACGACAATGGCAGTGGCAGAGGTGGAGTTGAGTGGGAGTGGTGAGATCTGAAAATGGAGTTGTTCTTCAAGGTGGTGGCTGTCGTGGGAATCTACAGTTCATGCCTTTACATCTTCCATTTTTTTATCTTTAAGTTTCTTATTTTTTAATTGATTATTAAACTAAAGGGTAAAGATAGAAAAAATGCAGAGTATAAAGAAAAATAATACAAAAAAAATTATAGTAGCAGTATATAGAATAAATGTGGTGTATATTTTAAAAAGAGTGGTGCAAATTACAACTCAAATTGTTCATTTAGGTTAGATACAACCAACCACATAGGCCTCCCTTTGTCAAAATCAAGGTTGCAGAAAACGTTAGGCGCTAGTCGAACGGTCAAGGGACATAGGCGGGACCTAGATGGATTCTAGGCTTTTTTATTTTATTATTTTATATATTTTTTAACAAATATAAGAAAAATTCATATATAAATTTATAAATCTTAACATTTCAAATAATATCAATTAAAGTTTAAATCATCCAAAATCCAAAATAAAACAAACATATCAAGATCAAATTATTCAAAGTTCATGACAAAATAATATTCAAAGTTCAAATTGAAACCAAATTCTAAAGAAATCAACATTCAAAGTTCAAACGTACAAAAAGGTGATCGGTTAGGCAACGCAGTGGCGATCGACGACGGTTGGGCAGAGCAGCTCAACCTGCTTCTTTCTTTTCTCTTTCGTTTTTTTCTATTTCTTTTTATGTATCAGAAGTTCAATTTTAAGTTTTAAGTTATTAACTTTGAACTTTCACGTAATTAAGTAATTTACTTATTTTCATAATTCAGAATTTCAATGCTCTAGCCTTTAGCCCTTTAAGAATTAATTTAAAAGAAAATAGGAAAATTGACTGCCTAGACGAAAATCAGCCGCTTAGGCCATCTTCAATAGTGTACCATGTTTTTGGTATATAATTGTGCCACATCAACATTTATGTACCTACCTTTTTAAATACCAATTCTTGTTCAAAACATCATGGTATATACATAATTTTAGGGGGTCCCACTTGTTATACTACTCAAAATAATTATATTTTTCATCTTATATATAATTAAATTAATTAGAATTTATATATTATTTTAGGTTCAAATATTAAAATTTCAAATGTTATTTAAATATTTTTAGAGCATAATTAAATCAATTTTTTTATAAATCATGTAAAAAACAATAATTTTATTGATAGTAAAACACAAACAATACATAAAATAAAATATTAAAATAAAACACAAACGATTGCATAAAATAAAATATTGAAATACATAGAAGCTTCTTAATCGAACTAATTATTAAAATTATTGTTATCGTACCGTGCCCAAATGTGATCAATCAAGTCGGCTCGAAGCTTGTGATGTTGTTTCTTATCTCGTAGCTCTGCTTCTATTCTTACCCGAGTAGCAAAATCTGACGGGGCTCCTGATGTAGCAAGATTACTCTCGTTATTGGCGGGTTCATCCGTTTCCGACCACTTAGTTGATGCATTTCCTTCATCTTCAATTATCATATTGTGAAGAATAATGCAAGTATACATAATGTCCTTTAAATTACCTTTGTACAAAAAAGTGAAGGACCTCTAATCATTGCCCATCGAGCTTGAAGTACACCAAATGCTCGCTCGACATCCTTCCTTGCAGACTATTGCATTTGTCTGAACAACATTTTCTTAGGTTCATAAGAAGAATGAAAGCTTTTAACAAAAGCTGCCCATTCCGGATATATTTCGTCGGTAAGATAGTACCCTCACTATAAAATTAATCTTCGGCGCTTTCCCCGCCATCATTTCGTTGAACAATGGTGATTGGTAAAGAACATTTACATCATTATTTGAACTCGCAACTCCAAAAAATGCATGTCATATCTGCAAATCCGCAGATGCAACCGCTTCAAGCATAAGCGTTGGACTTCCATGATCACCTCAAGTAAACTGACCTTTCCAAGTGACCGGACAATTTTTCTATTCCCAATGCATACAGTCAAGGGCTTCCTAACATCCCAGGAAATCAGTGCCTCTCCTTATGCATCTGGATCAAACGTTGACAATCATCAGTATTCGGTTTTCTCAAGTACCTTTCACCAAATACATCGATTACATAGCGACAAAGGTTAAATAAACAATCGACTGCCGTTGTTTCGACAACACGGAGGTACTCATCATAATGGTCAGTTGGACCTCCATACGCTAATTGACGGATTGCAACAATGCATTTTTGAAGTGATGACAAACCTACTCGACCTAATGCATCTGCCCTCAATCGAAAATATTCATCATGAGCCTGTAGGTCATTGACTATGTGAACGAATAAATCTTAGATTTTCCGAGAAGTAATCCTCAAAGAGACAAGCGTTAGCTACTTCACAATCCCGAGCAATAACTCTTCTTTTGTGGGGTGTGGTGGAAAAACTTGCTACACTATGAAGCAACTTGTGTTGTTGATCGAGTAGCTTGAGAAATATTTTATCATCATTTGCTTCATCATCTAAAAAAATATTAAGAAATGCCAAATAAGAATCGAGATTTGGTTCGGAAGACATCGTAGAAGTAAAATAAAAACTTTGAAAACAACGATGTGAATCAGAGAGAATCGATAATTGAGGAGAGATATGAGGATGAAAGATTAATTATGAGAAATATGAATTTGAAACCACTCATATTTATAGATAGAACATTTGTGGATGATAGTTGGCATGAGCTATCAATGATAACTAATTGGTATGCACTACAACTAGTTGTCATGGATTGTCTCGTAGCTGGCAACAACTTTTTTTTTCTTTTTCAAAAAACTATTAAAATAACATGATGTGACTATAGTAAAATAAACAACAATGCATAAATTATAATAAAAACACAATACATGCATAATCATCTCGTACATAGTCATACTACACAATCAATACATAATCATAAAACAAACCATACTGCATAATCTTAAACAAACCACATTGCATAATCTTAAATAAACACACTGCAACAATGAACGATTGGATTACTGCATTCCCCATTTCATCTTAATCTCTTCAACCATGATGTTGTGTGCTTGAAGGGTGATCGTGTCCATTCCAGAGGTATCTTTAGTGAGTATGTACCACTCACTCACTTTGTTCTGGATTTTTAGTTGCTCGTCTCTTTCCTCCTGAAGTCGTTCATACCTATCCATATTTTGGGATATCATTGATTGAACATCATGTAAGGAAGGAGCATCGCTGGTTTTTACCTTGCCTTTTCCTTTCTCTTTCTTCTTAGCTGCTTTTTAACCCATGGGACGAACACGCTTTTCAATGTCATCATCATTATTGGAAGATGACGTGTAGCTCTAGCCAAGGAAGTTTTCATCTTTTTTTTGCCACGATGATCACGATCTCCTGGGTTGGACCACTTTGGACAATCTCTAAGAATTTCCCACATGCCTAAGAGTTTAAAGGATTGTCCGTTGTGAGTATGCTTCCACTTCTTGAGTGTCTCCACGAGTATATCTTGGTCATTGTGACCGCTTCCCCAACCTTGCTTCATAGAAATGTATATGCTATTGAAGGCACTAACACTTCTTTAGGTCGTATAGAAATGCGTCTTCATGGCTTCCCAAGGTCTCACTAGGGCGTTAGGAGAACGGTTTTTATTATACTCTGTTGCTACTCTTATCCAGAATTAATCTAGTTTTTGATCATTTTCTACCACCGAATATTCACTTGTACTCACCCAACAACGTGCACGAACATTATTCTCTTGTGGGATCCATCTTGTCCTTCTCTGCCGTGTAATATTTTCTTTAGCTTTAGCATCAAAATCGGCCTCTAGATTAACACTCTCGATCCCCGATGGAGATGAAGCTTGTCCAGAACTCGGAGTGCTTCCTCCATCTTTACTAACCATTCTTGGCGATTTTCCTTGCATTTCTGGTGGACTTCCATAAGAAAATCCGTGAGGGGGACATAAATGGGGGATATTTATAGTAATCTGGTAGATATATCATTAGATTCACTTGAGATTTTGGATTAAAATAAAAATTAGGAGGATGAAAGTTCCCATTTTGTGTGTGAATGTTGGAATTTGGTGGGGGCGTTTAGATTTTGTGAAGGATAGTTGAAATTTTCTTCTGGATTAGAAGAATTGAAGAAATTCATCCAAGAGTTTCTATCCATTTTGAATTTTTGAAATTTTTAGAGAGAAGTAGCTATTCGTAAAATTGATATATTTCATAAACACAATTTAAATATAGATCTTTTTTTCTCAATAATCTTTGAGATACGAGTATTTCAAAGATAAACCTCATTTACAGCATAAATTGACACTACACTGTAAAATTTTATCATACACTATAAAAGATAATGCATGCTTGATGAGTGTCAATCAAAGTAGACTAGACACTACACTGCAAAATTTGATCATACACTGTAAAAGATAATGCATGCGTGATGAGTGTGAACCAAAGTAGACTAGACACTACACTGCAAAAGTTAGAACATGAATGACTACCAAATCGACAAATGCAAAATAAATATATGAAAAGTTAAATTACAAATACAGAAGAAGACAAAAGAAAAAAGCGTGACAAAAGAAAATGCATTTTTTTATTTTCTTTTCATTTAATCTATTTTATTTTTTTATTTGAAATTAGTGAATAGTCCAGTCAATTTAAAATTTGGTTGTCACATTAAATAGAAAGGAGGAAAAAAAACATTGAAATTACAAAATAATGAATTAAAAACAATTATCAATAAAACTTATAAATAAAATTCTTCAAGAATCGTCACGTGCATCTCTCTTTCACTATTTGTGTAGGAGCGCTTTGATCCCTATTTATCTTTTTTGTTCAAAATGATCCTATAACTATTTTAAAGGTTTAATTTGGTCCCTATTTTGATCCTCCAACTATTTTAACACACACTTTTCACACATAATTAGATTATTTCACACATTAACACACACTTTTTTACATGCATATGGATTGAACACGAAATTCCACCATTTTCACAAAGAATTCTCATATGGATTGAACATGAAATTTTCTCCATTTTCACAAAGAATCCTCCACTATTTTATGTTTGTATAGAAAATTATTAATTATTTTATTTAGCATAATTATTTTTGTATGTTTTAGTTGTTTTTTTATTTTATAATATAAAAATGATTCATATTACTCAGATAATTTCATTTATTTCATGCAAAAGTGTGCGTTATTGTATGAAATAATCTAAGTATCTAAATATTATTAATAAATGAAAACATAAAAATATGATAAAATAAAAAAAACATACAAAAAATAAAAAATAAATAAGAACATACAAAAATAATTAAGATTTTTCTATACAAGCATAAAATAGTCGGGGATTCGTTGTGAAAATGGAGAAAATTTCATGTTCAATTCATATGAGGATTCTTTGTGAAAATGGTAGAAATTTCGTGTTCAATCCATATGTGTGTAAAAAGTGTGTGTTAATGTGTGAAATAATGTAATTATGTGAGAAAAGTATGTGTTAAAATAGTTGGAGGATCAAAATAGGGACCAAATTAAACCTTTAAAATAGTTATAAGATCATTTTGAACCAAAAAGTTAAACAGGGATCAAAGCGCTCCTACACAAATAGTTATAGTATCAAAATGAACCTTCGCCCCATTAAATAGAAAGGAGGAAAAAAAAACATTGAAATTACAAAATAATGAATTAAAAACAATTATCAATAAAACTTTTAAATAAAATTCTTCAAGAATCGTCACATGCATCTCTCTTTTACTATTTAATTTTATCACTTCCTCCAAGGTAAATAAAATAAAAATAATAAAAAATTATATAATGAATATTGGGGGACAAATGAAGGGCCCACGCTGCAGCATCTTCAACTCACCTTGGTGCGCGTTATCAACAAGTCTTGGCTTTCTTCCAGCAGTGCTCCTCACGCACCATATTAAATTTGGTTGAGAATTTTATGTACAATAGTACATGTATTTGAAATGTTAAATTTGTATGGACCACGGATAAAAATCACCACTATAGTTTGTACCATAAATTTGATACATACAAGAGTTTTGTACCACAAAATCCACCCTATTGTGGATGCCCTTAGAGCATCCATAATAGTGTACCAAATATTTAGTACATAACTCCGCCACATCAAAAATTATGTACCTACTTTTCTAAATAGAGCCGGAAATTAAAATACCCATTCTTATCATGAAAAAACCTCTTTTACCCACTATAAGGAAAACATTCAATAAATACCCAATTTTACTCTTATAGCCTTACTTTTTCATTTTCCAATGTGAAAGGACATGGACCCCATATGAGTAAGAATTTTAGAAGGCTTTTTGTAGGTTTTGAAGGGAGTTAGAAGCATTTAATTTCAAAAGTAATATCCCCACCAACTCCCTACATGTGCAATAAATTATCACGATCGCCGTAACAACGTCGGGATATGAATATCGGGTTTTCAGGAAGCATATTATCATTTTGATTGTGATCCGATCGTGATATATATGATCGAAATTATACGATCATGATTTTTTATTTAACAGACAAAGACTAGAGGGTTTCCTGAAACCTAATGTAATTTCGATCGTTATTTATATGCTAAAGAATATCGAGTTTTCTATATTCCGATCGTGATTCGATCGTGATTTGTTAATCGTACTCAAAATCCAATGGGGTAAATTCCGATGGGATAATCCCGATCATAATCCCGATGGGATAATTCTGATGGGATCAAAATCCGATGGGGTAGTCCCGATCAAAACCTGATGGGGGTAATCCCAATCATAATGATGGGGTAATTCTGATGGGGTCAAACCCGATGGGGTATCCCGATCATAATCCCTGATTGGGTCTATGGGATCAGAAACCCGATGGGGTAATCCCGATCATAATCCCTATTGGGTAATTCTGATGGGATCAAACCCGATGGGGTATCCCGATCATAATCCCGATTGGGTCTATGAGATCAGAACCCTGATGGGGTAATCCCGATCATAATCCCGATGGGGTAATTCTGATGGGATCAAACCCGATGGGGTATCTCGATCATAATCCCGATTGGGTTTATGGGATCAGAAGCCCAATGAGGTAATCCCGATCATAAACCCAATGGGGTAATCCCGATCAGGATCCCGATGTGACGACCGATCGTTTCACGATCGGAAATTCGATCGGTTACACGATCGGGATCCCGATCAAGTTTACTTTTTATCCCCATATTTTTTGTTTTTTATATTTTTACATTCTAATATTCAATGTTTTAAACAAATGTTTAAATCTATTTACTTAGCGCAAGAGTTGGATTTAATTTGATGATTAAGTAATTAGATTGATGTTGGATCTATTGCACCATCCCTATTCATAATACCTTCATATATTGTTCAAGAGCGGATATTCATTCTAGTTTGGAGATATTTTCGTTTGTATTGATTTAAATTGGGCACTTGCATGGTTATTTATATTTTTTTCCAGTGTTAATGAGATGTGCAAGTTGAGCAAGTTACTGATTAAAGGTTGGAAAACTAATATATTTTTAATTTGTGCAATTTTTTTGATCTTTCCAATTGGGATCCCGATGTGCCGACCGATCGTTTCACGATTGGAATTCCGATCGGAAATTTGATAAGTTACACGATCGGGATCCCGATCAAGTTTGCTTTTTATTCCCATATTTTTTATTTTTTATATTTTTACATTCTAATATTCAATATTTTATATGTATTTCTCACAAACAAATGTTTAAATCTATTTACTCAGCGCAAAAGTTGGATTTGATTTGATGATTAAGTAATTAGATTGATGTTGGACCTATTGCACCATCCCTATTCATAATACCTTCATATATTGTTCAAGAGCGGATATTCATTCTAGTTTGGAGATATTTTCGTTTGTATCGATTGATTTAAATTGAGTGCTTGGATGGTTTTTCATATTTTTTTCAGTGTTAATGAGATGTGCAAGTTGAGCAAGTTACTAATTAAAAGTTGGAAAATCAATATATTCTTAATTTGTGTAATTTTTTTTTATCTTTCCAATCAGGATCCTGATGTGATGACCGATCGTTTCACGATCGGAATTCCGATCGAAAATTCGATCAGTTACACAATCGGGATCCCGATCAAATTTGCTTTTTATCCTCATGTTTTTTATTTTTTATATTTTTACATTCTAATATTCAATGTTTTATATGTATTTCTCACAAACAAATGTTTAAATCTATTTACTTAGCGCAAAAGTTGGATTTGATTTGATGATTAAGTAATTAGATTGATGTTGGACCTATTGCACCATCCATATTCATAATACCTTCATATATTGTTCAACATCGGATATTCATTCTAGTTTGGATATATTTTCGTTTGGATTGATTGATTTAAATTGGGCACTTGGATGATTTTTCATATTTTTTTCAGTGTTAACGAGATGTGCAAGTTGAGCAAGTTACTAATTAAAAGTTGGAAAATCAATATATTCTTAATTTGTGTAATTTTTTTTATCTTTCCAATCGGGAACCTGATGTGATGACCGATCGTTTCACGATCAGAATTCCGATCAGAAATTCGATCGGTTACATGATCGGGATCCCGATCAAAATTTCTTTTTATCCCCATATTTTTTATTTTTTATATTTTTACATTCTAATATTCAATGTTTTATATGTATTTCTCACAAACAAATGTTTAAATCTATTTACTTAGCGCAAGAGTTGGATTTGATTTGATGATTAAGTAATTAGATTGATGTTGGACCTATTGCACCATCCCTATTCATAATACCTTCATATATTGTTCAAGAGCGGATATTCATTCTAGTTTGGAGATATTTTCGTTTGTATTGATTTAAATTAGGCACTTTGATGGTTATTTATATTTTTTCCAGTGTTAATGAGATGTGCAAGTTGAGCAAGTTACTAATTAAAGGTTGGAAAACTAATATATTCTTAATTTGTGCAATTTTTTTTATCTTTCCAATTGGGATCCTGATGTGCCGACCGATCGTTTCACGATCGGAATTATATATCCCGATAATATCACGATCAATCCCGATAATACTAGATTGATCGGCATAACGATCGAAGCCCGATGCTGATTCCGATCGATCTAAAGATGACTGTGGAATTTATCCCGAGAACATCACGATCGATTCAGTGAAACCCGACATATATATATATATAATGTGAAAAATTTAGATAAGGTCGTATTAAGTGAAATCCCGATCGGAATTTGAATTTTTTTCAGTTACTCGTGATTTGTCAGTCGTACACACAAACTTTATTGTAAGGGACAAAAAATGTCACATTGTTAGTACAATCACATGTTTGTTTGTGTAAAATAAATACATTTGTGTAAGGGTGGTGTAAGAGATGTGTAAGAGATCACTTTTTGAGGGTATTTTAGACAAATTGAGTATTTATTGAATGTTTTTCATAAGGTGGGGTAAAAGATGTTTTTTTGAATAAGAAATGGATACTTTTATGTGTTTTCCGTTCTAAATACCTATTCTCCTTCAAAACATCCTATATCACATATAATACATACATAACTTTGAGGGTCCCACCAATACATCATTCACTTTTAATATATATACATATATATTAATTTTATACAAAAATAAGTAATTAATTTTAGGTATTAATTCAAAGTCATCATTAATTTTTTTATTTAATTTTTTTAAATTAAAATGAATCACTTTTTTTACCAAATAAAAAAAAAAACCAACAATTTTATTCATACAAGAACAATGAGAACAACATTGAGAAATAAAAACACAAAGATTACATAAAATAAAATACTGAAATAAAACACAAAGACCTCAAGGCGTGAATCAATAATCTTCCACGTGGCACCCTTCCATTGGGTACCACTTTATTTTATTTAGATAAATTTATAATATAAATATTCTATATAATTATCAAATATTAAAAAAATAAAAATTATATCAAAATTCATAAAATAAAATTATCTATAATAGAGCTTAATATCGATATGTTTTTACACAACTTAAAACTATCTTTAAATTTTTTAAATTTTTTTATTTATTTTACATTATAATTTTTAATCCAGGTTTTGTAAAACATGTGAAAACATGTGTTTTCAAAGGATAAATGTCTAAATTTTGGTTTATAAGCTTTTTATTTATGATATTCTTTGTTATGTTATTTTAAATTTTGCTGGAAAAAAGTTATCATTAAAACTCTATTTTCATATATTAATAGAATAGATATAGCTAACAATTAAACCTCATAGGCTCTGTTTCCACATTTTCCTGCCGGCAGGAAAGCGTAGAACGAAATTCATTAAAACTATTTTTTCATATATTAATAGAATAGATATAGCTAACAAATTTTCACATTGCAAAGAGTACAATAATTTTGATCAAAATAAATAATCAAATTTAAAAGATAATTAAATAGAAAAAATAAAACTAATTTAAATTATAATATATTATATTAAATTACATAAATAAAAGTAATATGTGTAAAGATAAATTACAATTCTAGAAAAACTAAAAAAATAAAAATTATAATAAATAAAAAACCAATAATATCAATAAGAATAAGAACTCTTATTAAAAATAGAAAGAAGAAAAAGTATATATAATTTATATGTTACGAAAGTTTATTTGAATATGTAAAAAAGAAAAAAAAAACAGAAATAAAAGAAAAAATGAAAGAAAATGAGGAAGAGGAAGTCAAGAGATTGAGGAGAGAGAGAGAGACATGAAAAAAAAAAGAAAAAAAAAAAACAAAAATAGAAAAGCGAGGTGGAGAGATGTGGGATCCATGCTTTACTACTATCCACTTGCTTTATTGGAGAGTGGAATGGACGTGTATTTTTCTTCAAGGAGTTGTTTCACACGCGATCAAAATGGGCAGACTCTTGCATTTTTGCTTTTTTGGTACAAGCAGTTGAAATTATTTTTAATTTTGTACCATTTTTTATTCCACCCGCAATAGTTTGTACCATAGTATGGTACATACAAATAATTTGTACCAATTTGTACCACCCTATAGTGAGTGCTCTTAGAGGCCGAACAATTTCGCCTAGACGATCTATCCACACAAGTGTCCCGAATACATGATTTTCGCCCAAAAAGGTACCGATGCACCTAGGCCGCATTCTGCAACACTGGTTAAAATGGATATCACAATTCACAAGTGATGTGAGTTCCAAATCTACCCCCTAAAAATAATAATAATTCCAATTATTGGCAAACCTAAACCTAATTTTATCGTATTGACCGGGTAAATAGGTTCGGCCCGAATGGCATTTCGGACTCTAAAGCTCCGCCGGCCCAATTCTTGTTAGGGTTTCTCTATAAAACCCTACTCCTCGCTCTCCCTCTACATCTCACCCACAACTGCTCGATGTTACCTCGCCTCAATTCTCTTTTTCAGAATTCCACCGAATTCAAATCCTAAATTCCTTTGTTTTTCTCTCATTTTTATCGATTTCAATCCAACACCGCCTATTTACGGCCTCGATTTTGCATGTAGCAACCCGGGCTCCTCTGAAAATTCACATCTGAAGAAAGTAGTCCCAAAGCTCGTGCTAGAACGACGCCGTTTAGTGTTGCAGATTTGCCTCTGTACCTTCCTCACGGCTTATCTGTGTCAAAACAACGGCTACATTCCTTTTATTTGGGTTGTATTTTTCACTATTTGTTTACGGTTTTCTTTATATTTTCAAATTTGTCTGCCTCTCCACACCTTTAGCCTTTTTCTGATAGGATATTTTTCACTATCAATGGAGACAGAGCTAGTCATATTGGCATAGATTAACGCAGTTTTCACGTGGGGGTTTACACTTTTTCAGTTGTTGTACCTCTAAAAATATCTGCTAAATCTTCAAATCCTTTTCTATAATTTTCTCAATTCAAAATTTTATTATATGGTTTTTGGCTATGATTAGTACATTATCCGCGCTTCTGAGATGTCGCATTCAATGAAGCATATCGGTAAACTATGGTTGAATTTCTTAATATGAGCCTCATAATTACTAAATTTCATTTTTATGATTTTTGAAATGATTTTGGTTGTGATGATTAATTTACAGCTTACGCCAGTTCTGCTTCAGAAAATTCTTGATCGATAAAGCTGTCTAAATATCTGAACCTCAACAATATTGATGTTCAATATAAATATGTTTTCTTGTTCAACCAATAATAATTTTATTTAATTTTACTGTCATTCTGTCAATGATGAGAATTTCCACATAAATGAGGTGTGGTGATCTCAAGACCCTTAAAAGGGTGAACCTACTTGGGCTTGCTACATCATTCTTTGAAATCTCTGGAAATATCTGAGCCTTATCATTCAATCATATTACATTTTTACATATATATACTGTTAATTTCAATGATTTATATAAACAATTTGTTGCCTGTGATGCTTTGTTGGATAGTATATGAGCTGTTGTGAAGCCGAGTCCTGCTCTGCAGGGGAACCTCTTGGTGGATCTACATTGCAAATGCTTAAAATCAACTCCTGAGGCTTCCTTCTTTACATATAATCAGAATTTCTTCAAATTCATAATTTTTGTTTAAATTTTACAAATTCCTTGAAATTGAGTTTCACTATACCCTTACTTAAGGTTAGCCAAATTCATGATGTATTTTTGCCATTTCTCTTGTTTGTGCCTAATTTATTCTCTTCAGTTTTTCGTAAATTTGGTCTTTTTAATTAAATTTATTTTTAAATAAAATTTGTAATTGAAAATTTGAATTTGGGTTTATTTTTTATTTTTATCTAATTATGTTTTAATTACAAATTAAATATTCTGAATAAAATTTAATTAGTTTAGTTAAACAGTAAACTAGATCATCAATGTCCTATGAACAAAATTAAATATTTTAGAAGAGCAAATCAAACTTCATCTAACTCATCCAAATCGTATGGATACGGCTGTTCTCAATAAACAGAAGCATGAACCTCATCAGCATGTTCATCAATCATCCAACATGTGTATAAGATAAACGCATGATGAATCAAATGCATTGCAAAAGTGTTAACCATAAGCTTGTCAATTTTCTAATTCGTTCACCATTGACCATGTAAGAATAAATATCAACGAGACCTTTAATTTAGGATTTGTTTTTAGGGACATTTATCAAAGATTAACAGAATTGGCTTAGTTACTCAAAAACAACTTCAACCCACTAACAATTTTCATTCTACTCCAAACCCAAGATTGGATAAATAATCCATTTTCTAACTCCTTCCATTTCACCTTCAATCACACCCAACTTTAATTTACTCCCCGTTTCACCTTCCATTGTTTTGTGCAAAATTTGTTTTTCTGTTATGCTCTCATCAAATACCAACAAATAGCAAAACTTCTCATTTGCTACCTTTAAAAGTTTGAATTTTCTATTTTTGTTATATCCGTCTGAAATATCCTAAGCTCAGCTCTCATCTTTAGTTGAGTATGGCGGATCATTAAGATATCACCCTGTGCCACTGAAAATTGACTCTCCCACTCTTGGAGCTTCTCTTGCGTCTCCTCTCTATTAGTCTGATCATCTTCAGGGTATGGAGACTTTGATACTTAATCATACATCTTATCTACTTGCCTAGGGTCTCATGCAACTCTAGCCATCTTGTGTGCTGCGGTATCCATTCTCTATTTAGTCATGTCAAAGAAATCAAGCACTGTGGTCAACTCTAGCTGGGGTAGGGAAAAATGGTTTCCCTCATTTTGGTGGAATGTAAGAGGTGGATCCCCATTGGTGAGGATCCTCATTTAAAAAAAATCGTTGCAATGACAAGCTCATGTCTCCCACCATGGGCTGCAGTCAGGTAATTGGGGTTAGCAATCACCTGATGCAGATGATACCTCTCTCTAACTGAGTGATATGAAAAATTTGTTGCAAGAGAAACCTTGTCAAGTTAACACATTTTACTAGTGTTGAATCTGAACCTTGTTGCTACACTGCATTTACTATCGTTTGTGCATGTCTCTTCTCAAGAACTTGCTTTCTCAAAAGCTCGACCTCAACAATTAAATCATTCACTTTAGAATCAGACATTGTAATTGTTGGCCTTCACATCTTCCTCTCCATAAGCCGTTGATAGCTCTTAGCAACAATCTCATCAATAATCCTCAATGCTTCGGCTGCAGTCTGATTCACCAACGAACCTCCAATTGAGTCATCCACCAGTCGCTTTGTGTTATTTGTCACACCACTGTAGACGTGCGTGATTTGTTGCTCAGTATTGAATGTATACAAATCAATCCATTATACATTAATCTAACTCTATCAATTCTTAATTTTAATCCAATTATCGATGAAGGATCAAAAATATCGCTACCTATCTCTGCCGGATCTCAAGGTTGTTGTGGATTAATAAATTATCTATTATTTTCATTTCTACATTTACTTGTTAACTCCTAAAAGCATCAAATTTAAAATGTTGTGCATGAGGATGAATGAAGAAGTGGAGCTTAGAGAGTTAGCCGTTTAGCCGGAGAGATGAGCGTCGACAAGAGAAGGGAAGTAAAGATTGCATTTTTAGGGCAAATTCCTAATTTGAATTGACGATCTTTGAGCCTGGGTTGGGGTAGGTGAAAGGTCTGGCTGAGCCATGGACTTGGCAGGTTGATTCCACTAGTTGTTGTTATAGGATCTGTTCCCCCTTTGAGCCTCTTGATCAGGGATTCTATGGTGACCATTTAATGTCTTCCTAATTCCACTGCTTGCTCCAGAGTTGTGGGGTTGAACATCTTTACTGTAGTTCTCAGCTCCTCACTCAATTCACTTAGGAAGCTAGCTATGAAGTAGGTTTCAGAGTAGGCCTTGTTGTCAAATTGCTGCATGCACTCCCTGAGTTCTTCAAACTTTTCCACATAATCAGGGTAGCTCCCAGTGTGCCTTAATTTGTTAAACTCTACCACAATATTATTTTACCTCAAGTCTTCAAACCTGGTAGAAACCACCTCTAGGAATTGAGGCCAGGAAAAATTTGAATGCCTAGAAATGTAGGATTGGAACCAAATAACTGCTTTATCCTCAAAGTTCATAGTAGCTAATGCTATTTTTTGCTCATCTGGAATGTTTGGGACCATTTTAAAATACCCCTTGCATTTCAGCATCCAAAGCCTAGGTTGAGAACCATCAAATTTAGGAAAATCCACCTTAGGAACGGGAGCAAAAACATTGTTCCCATGGTGATCACCTACCTGCCTTTCCCTGATATAGAAAGGTGTTCAGGATTGAGAACCTCCTTCTATAAAATTTTGGGGGCTACCCAAGATTGATATGCTTTCAGTTTTCTCCTTACCCTTATCTTCTTTTGATAGTTGTATTTGCATTGAAGCTAAGAGATTAGAGAGGTGTTCCAACTTACCCATCATGCCTTCTTGCATATTAGCCATATATGTGATCTGCTCCTTCATTTTTACTTCTGCTTCTTCACGCTTAAGGTTATCAGCCTCTAACCGTCTCTGTCCCTTTTGTAGCTCCTTTAGCCTAGTGTTCTCAGCCATCTCTGAGGATCGAGTGCTCTGAGTACCAACTGTCATGGCCTCAGCTATATCTCGATGATTTTTGTTCTTCTTTCTAGCTATTTTATGTTTGAGAGAACTATTATGGTAATAATATGTAATAAATGTGAAAGCTTTAATAGAAAATGGTTGAGGCAGAGAGAAAGAGAGATCAGAAAGAGAACGAGAGGGAGGTAAAATTGATAATTCTTTTCTTCCCCTTACATGGTTTACACAATACAATTTATACTTCACCATAAAGGTGGTAATTAACCCTAACAGCAACTGGGCCTAATAATTACAATAGTTGGGCCGCTTCTAGGAATTAAAGAGAAAATAAATAAAAAGGCCCAAGCCCTGATTTCCAACCCGCTCAGTACTTGACCCGCTGTAATAATCCCAAATCAAAAGGGGATCGTCAATTCAAATTAGGGATTTGTCCTAAAAATGCAATCTTTACTTCCATTCTCTCGTCGGCACCCATCTCTCCGCCTGAAACGGCTAACTCTCCAAGCTCTCCTTCTTTCCTCATCCTCGTGCACACAACATTCTCTAACTGTCAAGCATGAATACCCTATTCCTATCATTGATGACATACTTGATGAGCTAAATGGGTCTAGTGTCTTCTCCAAAGTAGACCTAAGGTCAGGCTATTTTCAAATTCTCATGCAACTAGAGCACAGGTACTTCACAACATTCAATACTCACCAAGGCCATTATGAGTTTCTAGTCATGCCATTTGGCCCGTGTAACGCCCCTGCTACCTTCCAATCACTTATGAATCATGTGTTTGTTCTAGTCTTTGTTTGGGAAGATCATATCATGCATCTCAGGGAAGTATTTTCCCTGCTGGAGAAGGATACCCTATTTGCTAAGAAATCTAAGTGTGTATTTGGTCAGCCTAGCATTGAGTACTTGGGCCACATTATCAGCCAGGAGGGTGTGTCAACTGATCTTGCCAAAATAGACTGCATGTTGAAGTGGCCAACTCCCAAGAATGTGAAACAACTCAGGGGGTTTCTTGGCCTAACATGTTATTACAGGAAATTCATAAGAGGATATGGCCTCATCAGCAAACCTCTGACTATGTTACTGAAAAAGAACAGTTTCAAGTGTACTTCAGAATCAAATAAGGCTTTTTCAGATCTCAAAGAGGCCATGATACAGGCTCCTGTCCTAGCCCTCCCAGATTTCTCCCTACCTTTTGTTTTGGAGACTGATGCCAGTGGGGTTGGCATTGTGGCAGTCCTTATGCAAAAAAGCAGACCCCTTGCCTTCATGAGCAAGGCTCTATGCCCCAGAAATCAGGCTCTCTCCATATATGAAAGAGAGTTTCTGGCAGTACTCATGGCCATCCAGAGATGGAGACACTACCTATCTGGCCACATGTTTATTATAAGGACAGACCAACAAGCCTTAAAAGACTTGTTGGATCAGAGGGTCACCAGTCCTTTGCAACAGAAATGGATCAC
Source organism: Perilla frutescens (assembly GCA_026008535.1). NCBI lineage: Eukaryota > Viridiplantae > Streptophyta > Magnoliopsida > Lamiales > Lamiaceae > Perilla > Perilla frutescens. The sequence goes on along the minus strand of BRKX01000007.1, from coordinate 16,090,468 downwards.
TAAACTACTGGGGTTTGATTATGAAATTTGCTACAAGAAAGGGGCTGAGAACAGAGCTACTGATGCCCTTTCCAGGAGGCAGGAGGATCATGCAAACTCCTTGACTGTTAGTACCCTTTGTCCCACCTGGGCTCAGGAGGTGGAAAACAGCTATGCGAGAGACAACTTCTTCTCCCCATTACAAAGCTCCCTCCTCTCAGATTCCAACACCAATCTTAATTTTTCTCTAGCAGGGGGAGTCATTAGGTATAAAAGCAGAATATCTGTGGGACAAACTGGAGAGATAAGACACAAGTTACTAGGGATCATGCACAGTTCAGCCTATGAGGGACACTCTGGAGTTAATGACACTTACATGCGCTTGAAGAGGAGTTTCTACTAGCCTAACATGAAACAAGATGTTATGCGGCTGGTTAAAGGTTGTGACACCTGCTCACTAAACAAACCAAATCAAGGGGCTTTACAGGGTCTACTCCAACCTCTCCCAATTCCAGATCAACCCTGGAGCCACATCTCCATGGATTTTGTGGAAGGGCTCCCAAAATCAGCTGGAAAGGATGTCATATTGGTGGTAATGGCAGAATAACCAAGTTTGGTCATTTCATTGCTCTGTCACACCCATATACCTCTCAGGCTCTAGCTAAACTATTCCTAGACCATGTGTATAGGCTCCATGGTCTACCAGTGAGTATTGTCTCAGACAGAGACAAGGTATTCACTAGTAATTTCTGGAGGGAGCTCTTTAAGGTGCTAAAGGTTACCCTCAACTTTTCATCCTCCTACTACACACAGTCTAATAGACATATCGAGAGATTGAATCAGTGCCTTGAGATCTATCTCAGGTGCATGACATCTGATTGCCCGAAACTATGGAGCAAATGGCTTTTTTTGGCTGAACATTGGTATAATACCAACTACCATACATCCATAAAGACAACACCATTTCAAGCCCTCTACCGCTATGCTCCCCCCACCTTGCAATGGGACCCTATCTAGACACCAACCAAGGGGAGGTTAAGGATACCATTATGGAGCGTAGGCTTATGCTGCAACAACTCAAAGCTAACCTACAATTTGCCCAGAACCGGATGAAGGCCTAAGCAGATAAAAATCAAACAGACAAGACCTTCGAGGTAGGGGATTCAGTGTATCTCAAATTACAACCCTACAGACAGAATTCAGTTTCTTTGAGGAAGAACCTCAAACTTGCTTCACGCTACTATGGGCCTTACACCATTCTACAGAAGATAGGAGCTGTTGCCTACAAGCTGGACCTACCCCAAGGATCCCGAGTTCACCCCGTCTTTCACGTATCACTACTTAAGCAAAAATTGGGGGAAGACTCTACAGTTTTATAGAAGTTATCTGACGTCACAGATGAGTGCTGGGTTCCCGCTTTATTACTCAAGGTAAGGACTCGGTGGCTCAGCTTCTTATCCAATAGGAGGAAGGAGAAAGTTCGGGGCTGCTCTCGTGGGAAGATGAAAAATTTATACGGAAGAAATTCCCATCTTTTGATCTTTGCAGACAAGGATCTTCCGATGGAGGCGGCAATGTTGTGTGCACGGGGATGAGGGAAGAAGGAGAGCTTGGAGAGTTAGCCGTTTCAGGCGGAGAGATGGGTGCCGATGAGAGAAGGGAAGTAAAGATTGCATTTTTAAGGCAAATCCCTAATTTGAATTGACGATCCCCTTTTGATTTGGGATTATTACAGTGGGTCAAGTACCGAGCGGGTTGGAAATCAGGGCTTGGGCTTTTTATTTATTTCCTCTTTAATTCCTAGAAGCGGCCCAACTATTGTAATTTTTAGGCCCAATTGCTGTTAGGGTTAATTACCACCTTTATGGTGAAGTATAAATTGTACTGTGTAAACCATGCAAGGGGAAGAAAAGAATTATCAACTTTACCTCCCTCTTGTTCTCTTTCTGATCTCTCTTTCTCTCTGCCTCAACCTTTTTCTATTAAAGCTTTCACCTTTATTACATATTATTGCCATAATAGTTCTCTCAAACATAGATCTATACATATATTCATAAAATAGCTAGATAGAAGAATAAAAATCACCGAGATATAGCTGAGGCCATAACAAAACCTCATATAGATTACAAAGTACGTGTATCAGATTGCTCAATTAAATCCCACAAATTAATTATCTCCACCAGGACTCAAATTAACTACTTAGTATACAATGACTATGGTCACTAATCATGCATGAGAAATCAACACTTGAACATTTGAACGTGATAATCAAAAGATAAATTGTATAAGAATTTAATTAACACATAACTTCAATCATGCTTACAAACCCAACAATTAATTCTAAAGCTACTCATTCATGATGAAGCTAAAAGAAAAGGAAAGAAAAATAAAATTAACTGACATAATGTGAATAGTAAAAGATTAAAAGAACCGTAGTGAAATTGTGTTAAATAAACCTCCCAATCTTCACAATTGAATCCAAAAATATATCTCATCTGGAAATTAAGATAGAACTCTAAAAATTAATGAAAAACGTGTATATTTCGACCTACAAAACCCTATATATACTAAGTAGTAAAAACCTGGTCCAAAAAATAAGTTCACGGGCCGAAAATATGAAAAACATCACTTTTCACTCAACTCAGCGAAACCGATAAAGAAAGAACCGGCGATCGACGGCTTTATCGGCAGTTTTCAAATGACATCTTGTTTGCACACTTGCCGAACTGCGGTTCCAGTCACCAATTTTGGCCGTAGTTTTGGAAGATCTGGCGATCGGCGGATTGAGTGGTCGGATTTCTGGAGCACTTTACTATTTTATTATGTTCTCGCTTATTTCTCGTCTGATTGACCCGATTTAAGTTAAAAAATGTCTCTAACTCGATCCTCTATCTTTCTAGCTTATTTTCCAACTGAATTGAATCTTCCAAAATATCACTTTTATAGCTCAAACTCCAACAAAAAAGAACAAACACATGAGATTGCACAAGAAAAAATGAAATAATTATCAAACACCAACCTATGCATGCATTAACTATTATATACCATCCAAATAAATACCAAAATACATGCAAAAACCATGTTTATCACACAACATAAAATAGGAGGCTCATACTCAAATCTTGTAGCACTACAATGATTGCAATCAAACACTTTTTTGATTCATGTAGTTTTGAAATTAAAAATCTAAAAAGTAGTAAACTTAAAAGAAGAAACAATATATATATATATATATATATACATGTATATAATTTCAAATTAATAAGTTACTTACCATTTGATTTAGGTGAAGCAACATCATTTGTTGAAATAAATATAACATTTTTATTTCTTCAATTTTTCTGAACTTCATCTATTTTTTCTTGTCTTTGTATAATATTTAAATTAGAACATTTTCATTTTATTTGTAGATTTCTTCTTTGTCTATAAACATCTTAAATTCTACAAGAAAAATAATAATCAATTTAATAATTAAAAAATCAATATAAGATAATTAATAAAAATGATATTTTAGTAAATTTAAATTACCTAAAGATGAACTTGATGTGGACTATGAATATTCATAATTGTGAAAATATCAAAATAATGAATCTGTTATATTGAGAAAATGATCTAAAAAAACCTACAGAAGCTTTGCTCAAATGAAAGGATTTTCGTGACAATTGTCAATGAAATTTGTGAAGTGAGAACCTATTTTTTAACTATTGCTCGTAACAATTAACAAGATGAAATCTAATGACTTATATAGATAATTTAAGAGTCCTATTATAATTATGAGAAGAGTTATATTAACGAAGTCAATGAATTACTTATTTTATTTGAATTATTTAACACATTTTAGAGTCCTATTATAATTAGAAGAAGAATTATATTAACAAAGTCAATTAATTACTTATTTTATTTGAGTTATTTGGCACATAATATAATTTGACAATTTGATTAATGTTTTAATTTTTCTCCTTAAAATAACAAAATATATATGTTTCTTCAACGAGATATTTTTTATCCTTTAAACTAAAGAAATAATTTTGTTATTATTTTGGAATAATTTTATATAATAGATTTCAATTATACCAAAACTATTAAAATAATTTATATTATATTTACAAATAACTATTTATAAATAATTTTATATAAATATATTATATTATTTTTTTACCCTTAAACTATTATAATCATGAGAAGAATTATATTAACAAAGTCAATTAATTACTTATTTTATTTGAGTTATTTGACACATAATAGAATTTGACAATTTGATTAATGTATTAATTTTTCTCCTTAATATATATATATATATGTGTGTGTATGTGTGTGTGTGTGTGTGGGGTCAATGAAATATTTTTTAAGCTTTAAACTAAAGAAATAATTTTGTTATTATTTTGGGATAATTTTATATATATAATAGAGAGTTCAATTATCCAAAACTATTGAAATGAATATAATATATTATATTTACATATATTTATAAATAATATTATATAGATATATTATATTACTTTTTTACCCTTAAATTAAGTGTAGATTATGAATATAATAGATAAATCATATTTTGTGTAGTGAACCCATAGATTTCTCTATTTTTTGGATGATTTTCTGAAAATATGATAAGAGAGAAAAACTAGAAGAAATGGGAGGAGGATAAGAAGAATTAAGAGAGAAGAACCGAGAGAACAAAGAGGAGGAAAGTTGATAATTTTCTCATTGCGTTTTCATAGGGCAAACCTAGTATTTAAACTATGGCAAACACTTGCATGCATCATGATGCAAATAACACTATATGAGACGGGTCAGTCAAACCCGCTTTTGACCCAGTCAACGCGGGTCAACCCGCGCTTTGACCCGGTCAACGCAGGTCAACCCGCTTTGACTAGGTCAACCCATAAAAAAAAACTGTCCAAAGTGAGTACCAACCTTCCTATTAAAAAGTATCACAAAACATTCGAAAAGTACCATCTGTATCATTAAAAAGTAAGGGGTCTGCTAGTTATTTTATATAAGTTTATTTAGTTCAAATTCTGATTTTTTTTTTTCCAGTTTTTATATTGTATGTGTTGAGATTAATCTAAAACAATCATCAGTTCAAGAATTTGCAAAGGAAAGCAAAACACGAGTTCGGTAAAATAAAAAATACCATGTGGTAAGCAGAAAAGTATCAAGTACGATAAAGAAAGGTATCAACCTGAGATTAATACTATCATCATTCTAACTACAATAAAAAGTACCATGTGCCACGTGGCACACCCGCGTGGGGCCACGTGGCCGCCTGAAATAGGCGGAAATAACCGCTGTTGCACGCAAGTCCACCTCTTAAACTATTACAATACTTTGAAATAAAACATGTTACTTAACTAGATTGGGTCAACTTTGATTGAAATACAAAAATAATAAAAACCCAATTGATAATTAAATAAGAGCCCACTAAGATGTTCCTTTATCCATCGGGGCTCACAACATTTTGTAAGAAATCATCCACACTTTTATATAGAGAATATAAATTATGTTTTAATATAGCATGCACATATATATACATGTACGTGTGTGTATTCAAGTAATTATTTCTTTATTAATTATATTATCAATTTAACTCGATTAATATTTGCAATAATAATTGTCTAACATAAAAAAAAAGATAAAATGCCTTTCATTTACCGTACAAGAGGGACAACCCTCCTAACCCAAGGTACAACAGCGTCACTTTGTTTATCTTCCAAATATAATTTTGATTTAACTAAAGTCGATCAAGAATTATTATTGCTACTAAAATATTGGAAGTTGGCCACCTCTTGGTTATTGTAATAACAGAAAATACTCGCTGACTAACTTCTATTATGTTTGATAACAATAATCAAACAGAAAAAACGGTAATTTTTTCCTTGTGAAATAAAGGATTTCGATAAATTTCATGAATTGCAGCAATTTAGAAAACAAAAATAAGGGAACGATACAAAGATGAGATTTTTCTCTTATTTTAGCAGCATTATCCATGGCCATGCTGATTCAACAAAGCTTTTGCTTCTCTTTTCTGTCAGGTTTCATTACAATGATCCCATTATTATGCCCTTTCATTCTTGATTGCATCTAGTCTTATTTGATGATTTGTATTTTTTTTTTATTACAATTCCAGTGTTGGAATTTAAGCTGCAGTGTTTCTTGAAAAGCCCATTTCTGTTGGTTGTTTGATGGCAAAATGAAATTTTGGGTTTTGTGATGGTTCATCATCATCATCATCGTCATCATCATCATCTCCTTGGCAATTTTATTGTTTGTCTGATTACCATGTTCACAAAAGTCTATACCTTTTCTGTTTGATTTTAATTCAGAAATTGATTTGTGTTTTAGATATCGAATTTTGATTTACTTTTACTGCAGATATGAAATTGATGCCACATTGAAAATCAGTTGTTGCATGTACTACCTCACCTTAGTTATTGTACTAGTCGAGTATTTCATGAGTAAATTTTAGCTATGCATATAAAAACCGATCATAAACAAGCTGTGTTCATTTTTTTTTATTAATGATTTCTGCTTAATAGAATTAAATAAATTAAAAGATTGCCTCATATTATGATCAAATGATGCACATGAAAGTGTTTTTCATTCTGATCTTATTCTCTCATTACAATTTACCATATTTTGAAATCGGGGAAGATGCATTTTACTTGTTGGTTTTTCACAGTGGTGGAGGCCTCATTGCCTATGCAGACTCGCCTGCAGGAAACCGAATGGTTTATGCACAGGATCGAAAAGGGCCACCAAAGAAAAAAATAGTGGTGCTGGGAACAGGATGGGCTGGTACTAGTTTTCTGAAAGATTTGGACATCTCAACTTATGATGTTCAGTTAGTTTCACCTAGGAATTACTTTGCATTCACACCGTTGTTGCCTAGTGTCACTTGTGGAACAGTCGAGGCAAGAAGCATTGTGGAGCCAGTTAGGAATATCATAAAGAAGGTAAATTGGTCATCCATTTAGGAAATATGCATGTGTTTTTGGAGCTTCTAAGCTTGATGATTTTGGTCTGAAACCATTTGTAAACTTTCATTTGTGTTTCTTGGTTAACTTGTTGAAGAATTTGTTTACGCAACTTCTATTGCAATGATGTATTGACAGAGGAATGGCGGAATCAAGTTCTGGGAGGCAGAATGCTTGAAAATTGATCCCGTGCAGAAAAAAGTTTTCTGCAGATCAAATATCGAAAATTTAGCCGGGAACAACGAGTTCACTTTGGAGTATGATTTCTTAGTTGTAGCCCTTGGTGCACGGGTTAATACGTTTAACACTCCAGGTGTGTTGAAACACTGCCATTTTCTCAAGGTAAACAGCCTAATTCACAGAAATATGCTTCTGTTAATGTCATCTACTTAAATCTTAATCATTCTTTACTCAAGCAATAATATTTCATGCAGGAAGTGGAGGATGCTCAAAGGATTCGTAGGGCTGTGATAGATTGCTTTGAGAAAGCTGTTCTTCCGGGGCTGACTGAGGAAGAGAGGAGAATGAATCTACATTTCGTAATAGTAGGAGGGGGGCCGACTGGCGTGGAATTTGCTGCAGAACTTCATGATTTTGTCCATGAAGATATAGTCAAAACCTATGCCTCAGTTAAAGATTTAGTGAGGATAACAGTGATACAATCCGGTGATCATATCTTGAACACGTAAGCTACCATAAGGCATCATCTAGTTTCGTGTTTCATAAATCACAATGCTGACATATCATTGTCCTTAAGGTTTGATGAAAGGATCAGCTCATTTGCCGAGAGAAAATTTAAAAGAGATGGCATCGAGGTCATAACAGGACACCGTGTAATGGGTGTTACAGACAGAATGATCAATATGAAAGCTAAAGCTACTGGTGCGGACACATCTATTTCACATGGAATGGTAGTATGGTCTACTGGAGTTGGCACTCGACCCGTTGTGAGGGACTTCATGGAAAGGATTGGCCAGGTAATCTTGGAATATGGCTTTGATGATGCTGTTTATATCAGTTAGTTAAGCATGTGCACTTTCTATTGCATTCAGGATGATAGGCGCGCTCTTGCAACTGATGAATGGCTTCGAGTAAAGGGATGTGATGACGTGTATGCTCTGGGAGATTGTGCCACAGTAGATCAGAAAAAAATAGTGGCAAGTTCAACATTCCATTTACATTATGACTGATATGATCAATCTTAGGTCTCAAGAAGCAAACACAAATCATCAGATTTTACTGATTAACATTGGTTTACTTTCTAGGAAGATATTGCAGAAATATTTAAAGCTGCAGATAAAGATCATTCAGGTACCTTAACCATTGAAGAGTTCCATGATGTGATTGATGATATTGTAATTCGCTATCCACAAGTGGAGGTGTATTTGAAGAGCAAGCATCTAGCTCATGTGACTGACCTACTAAAAGATAAGTTTGTAAATAATCGAGAAGAGGTAGACATTGAAGGGTTCAAGTTAGCATTATCACTTGTCGATAAACAGACAAAGAGCCTTCCAGCTACCGCACAAGTAAGTTTTGCTCAGATTCAATGTTGCTGTCACGTTGCTTTCATCATCATAAGCAATGAGTTTCTACCAGGTTGCTGCTCAACAAGGTGCATATCTTTCAAGTTGCTTTAACAAAAGGGAAGAATGCCTACAGAATCCAGAGGGGCCTTGAAAGTTCAGAAGTGGAGGGCGTCATGAATTCCTCCCATTTAGGTAGGCATCTGTCCTTGTGTCGACACATCTCATTGCTTGACAGCATTTAAACTTATGGTGAAACAACAAAATTTTCATCAGTCTTAAGTTCTTGATCAATCCTTTGTTTCTTCTGAATCTGTTGGTGATTCTTGAATTCAAGGTATCGACATTTGGGGCAATTTGCACCTCTCGGAGGGGAACAAGCAGCAGCTGAACTACCAGGAGATTGGGTTTCCATGGGCCGGAGCACACAATGGCTTTGGTATTCTATTTATGCAAGGTTAGTAAGTTTCAACGAATTCTATAGTAGTCTCTCTCTATGCAGAATATGATCTTGCATTATGCATTCAAGTGATAGTACAAGTTTATGAGCAGCAAACAAGTTAGCTGGCGGACGAGGTTTCTGGTAATCGGTGATTGGATGAGGAGATATATCTTTGGGAGAGATTCAAGTGGCATCTGAAACGAAACATCCTCCCACCTATTCATGCAGCCGCTCTCTCACTCTTCTCATCAGTTAATAAGAAAATAGAGAGTTTAATCCCATGCATATGATGGAAGTTCTATATTGTTTACTTTGTAATCCATCTTAGTATTTGAATACACATACCTAAACTATGTATATCTATTTGTTATTGGCAGCAAATGAATCTTCTCTCAGCATTCTTGTCTTAGTCAGAACAAATGTTAAGGTTTGATCTTAGTAGATGGATGATCCATAAAAGCAACTTGATGGTAATATGCAAATATATGAACCTTCATCTCATATTTCATTTCACAAAATCGCCGCATAACTGTAATGCCGTCATTAGCACACACATGACGTGCATTGGTAAAACAAAAATACAAGATACACACGAACTGTTGAACTTCACTTGCATTAAATGATACCATTCTTGTAAAGAAAACACATCTAGTTTGAGATATTGAAAGCACAAGTATGCTTGAAAGATAAGAAAAACAGTTCACAATGAATAAAACAGCTCAATCCACTTATTCTATGTACTACAGCAGGAAAGACAATCAATCTCACATTCAACAACTCTTTTCATCTTCCTCTTCTACATAAGTCAGTGCTTGGCAAAGAGATTGATCCACAGCTTCATCACTGGCAAAGAATGATTTCTTCCCAATCAACTCAACAACCTTCTTAGCAGGCCCAGAGTCCCGAGGGCTGTCGTTGCAACGAGCTATCCTAAGCCTCGGAAGGAGATCAGGTGCAACCACAACAGACTGAGGAGACTTGTCTCCCTCCACACTGCCATGGACAACAACTTCACTTGGAATTTCCCACCTCTTCTTCACACGGCTTTCAGTCCCTACATTCTTGCTCTCAGTCTCATTAGCTCGTGTTTTTCCTACTGATAAAGAACGTTTCTTCTCAACTCTCTTGCTGTTCTCAGCCTCGTTCTCTGGCAACGATCTCTTCCTCATGGCTGAGGCCTGAGATGCATTCTGACTATACCTGCTCGCCACAACCCTTCCTGCCCTCAATGGCTTCTTGTTAGAAGGTGGAACAGATTTTTCGCCATCTTTGAACAATTTCTTGGGCTGAACTGAGTTAACAAACATATCTTCTTTCTTTACAGTCTTTCTTGATGCAATCGTGGTCACAGCCTGCCTCGGCATAACTTGAGCCTTCGCAGCTGCCTTTCTTGATTTCGGGCTCAAACTACAACTCTTAACCCTCTCTTCATCAATATCCTGCAACTTAAACAAGCAAGATTTTCTTCTACTCTGAACAGGGGTGATCATCTCATGCTTGCCTAATTGCCTCGATTTGGCAGCTCCGAAAATCTCCGAAGGCCCCAAACTCATCCCTCTACGCCCTCCAGAAATGATTTCAGCTGGCCCTAAACTAATCCCCCTTCTGTTAACCTTTGTTCTTGCGCTCAAATTCGAAATCTCATCGATCATTTTCTTTTCCTCTGCATTCTTAACACTCTGTTTCTGCTCCATAAACTTCGCCGGCACAACTCTTACTCTCTTCTCCACAACTTTCACACTCCTCACAGCCTTCTCCAGCCTCAGAGCCTCCAATCTTGAATTCAATCTTGCAATTTGAGACTCAATCTCTTCAATCTCCTCATCGATCTTCTTCCCATCCCCGACTTCCTTCAAAACTATAGTTTCTTCAAACCCTTTCTTCACAACTTCCTTATTTCTCGATTTCCCAACCGATTCGCACGCATTGATCGGTTTAAACGGCGTGGATGAAGATTTCAGAGAGGAAGAAACAGAGGAAATCTGACTCTCCAACGCCAAACCCTGATTTTCTTTACCCGTAACAGAATCAAAAGACGCTTTCGCGTTACCGAAAATAGACTTCAGAGAGCCCCAAGATTGCTTGCTCGCAGTCAAATCTTCAGAAATTTCTCCGTTGTCGAAAGCAGCATTGTTCCATATCTGTAGATCTGCGGAAGAATCCACGGCGTCTGGAAACTGCGCCGCACTCATTTTTCTCAAATGGGTTTCGAATATTTCGATCAAAGAAGAAAATGGAACTGAAATCTTAAAGTGTTATGAGAGTAATCGATGATCGTAAATTAGAGAGTGGGGAAATGTATAATTGGGCACAATTTTTGTAATGTTTATTATCAGATTTTCGACCGTTGGGGTTCAAATATACGTTATGCGTTAGCCCGCTCCATCGTGGCCGTTGGATTATAAACGGCTACCACAGACGCTCCGATTTGCTTTAAAGGTTAATTTTGGGAAAAAAATTAATTGGCTTAGGAGGAGCCTGCGTGTTGATTTTTTTGGGCAAATGAAAATGTCCAAAATCATTGATTGCAAGATATTTTTTTAGAATAATTGGTGTTTAATTAATTACTTTGTTTTAGAATTTTTGGAAGATTTTTTGACAGCACATGCTATATTTGAAAAAAATTGCTGGGGATAAATATTTATATGAGTAACAATAATAATGGTTTAACAAAAATGGAAATAGATTTTATCGTAGATGTCAAATCATGCTACTCGAAGTTTTCAATTCTCAAACTAAACTAAACCCCTCTAAATATTTATTTCTAAAATTTTGTTGAGGGTTCATTTATCTTATGAGCCGTCTCGTGAATTTTAAATTTTCGATTGAATCTTTTCATATTTTTACCATGATAGTTTTGGACTTTTAGTTGATCAATCAAACATATTAAAAAAAAAGATCGACAGAGATAAATAGCACTATTGGATCAAGAAAGAAAATAATAATAATAATAATAATAATAATAATAATAATAATAATACACGATTAGACCCGTTGGTTAGTTTATGATTCCTTTCACGTTTAAATGGATTAATTAAATAATTATTTTGCAAATTAATTTAATAACTACTCCCTTAGTTTCATGTTAATTGATATTTTAGAGTCTAAGTTTTATTCCAAATTATTTAATGTTTTGCTATTTTTAACATTGTTCCTCTAGTGCAGTTTTGCCTTAAAGAAGTGGGAGAGGTTGCATTTTGGTAACATTAACAGACAATTAAAGGAGTGTGGAGAGGAACTGATGAATATTCAAGATGCTACTGGAGAGGTTATTAATGTGGAAAAACAGAGATTGGTGGAAGGAAAGATGGCAGAGTTGCTGAGGAAGGAGGAGCTGATGTGGAAGCAACGGTCTCGAGTTGCTTGGTTATCGGAGGGAGATAAAAACACCTCCTTTTTCCACCGTATGGCTTCTGGTAGACAGAAAAGAAATTGCATCTCTCAAATTCGTAATAGTGATGGAGTTCTGATTCAAGACATAAATGAGGTGGAAAATGTTTTCCGACTTTATTTTGTTGATTTATTCACTCATAGAGAAGACATTGATACGGAGGAGACGCTTGCGGCGGTTAACCCTATCGTTACAGGAGAGATGAACTCAAAGCTAAACGCGCCTTTCACGAAGGAAGAGATTATTGTGGCTTTGTCTCAAATGCACTCGCTAAAAGCCCCAGGACCAGATGGTATGTCAGCTCTATTTTTTAAAAAAACTTGGTCATTTGTTCATAAAGATCTCTGCTATTAGTTTGTGCAATGTCATCTATAAACTTATCTCCAAAATTCTTAACGAGGGTGCTGATCCATCCTCTCTTAATTCGACCTTTTTGTGTCTCATCCCTAAGATTAATAGCCCAGAACGCCCACAGGATTTCACGCCTATTAGTTTGTGCAATGTCATCTATAAACTTATCTCCAAAACCATTGTGAATAGAATGAAAAGTGTGCTTCCTGCTATTATTCATGATAATGCCTTGCTTGCTTTTGAGATATTTCATCATATGAAAACTAGTAAGGCTAAGAGGGGGGGTTTTGCTTTCAAACTGGATATGTCCAAAGCTTATGACAGGGTGGATTGGTCTTTCCTCCGTAGGGTGATGTTACAGTTGGGCCTCAATGTTAATTTTGTGAATTTAATTATGAGGTGTGTTGAGAGTGTCTCTTTTTCGGTGCTAGTCAATGGTAATCCGGGTCTGTCGTTCTCACCCGGGAGAGGACTCCGACAAGGAGATCCTTTATCCCCGTATTTGTTTCTTTTCTGTGCAGAAGTGTTGTCAGCTCTCCTCAGAAAAGCTGAGATGCAACACTTGTTGCATGGAGCAAGAATATGCCGGGATGCACCTTCTATTTCCCATCTTTTCTTCGCAGACGATAGCATTATTTTTGGGCGAGCCAATGAAGAAGAAATCCTTAAAATCAAACATATTCTTGAGGCATATGAGAAAGCATCCGGCCAAGTGGTGAATTTGGATAAATCAGCCATTGCTTTTAGTGCGGGAGTGGACAATGAAAGGGCTGAGTTCCTTGCCAGGAAAATGGGAGCTCGATGAGTGCCTAAACATGGCATCTACTTGGGCATACCATGTACAGTTGGGCGCTCTAAGAAGGAAATCTTTCAAATGCTTGAGGATCGGGTTCGAAAAAAATTAAAAGACTGGAAAAGACGTTTCTTATCAAAGGCTGGAAGAACGATACTCATCAAGAGTGTGGTACAAGCAATTCCATCCTATATAATGAGTATGTTCTTAATTCCAGCTAATGTCTGCGATCGGCTGAACTCTTTAGCTTCGAATTTCTTTTGGGGACAAATGAACGATGAAAAAAGAATACATTGGTGCAGCTGGAGAACTATCTGTCGGCCTAAAAAGGTTGGAGGATTAGGTTTTCGGGATATTTCCGTATTTAATAAAGCATTACTTGCTAAACAAGCTTGGAGGCTTTTGAAAGGAAATGAGTCAATGCTTGGCAGAACTCTCGGCGCTCGTTATTACCCCAGGATAAATTTTCTTGATGCCTTGGTTGCACATAATCCTTCTTATACTTGGAGAAGCATCTTGGCAGGGAAAGAAATCCTCCGGCGGGGTATTTGCTGGCGGGTAGGGGACGGCCTAAGCATAAATGTTTGGAAGGATCATTGGATTCCCGAGATGCCTGAAGGTTGTATTGGGTCTATGATAGGAGAAAGACAACCAAATATGACCGTAGCTGAGCTCCTTACAGATGATGGCTTGGAGTGGGATGAAGAAAAGATACAACAGCTAGTCCCACCAAGTGTTGCGCAAAAAATTTGTACAATTCCTCTCCCTTTGTATAGGGGAACAGATCAGATTATGTGGAGGCACACAAAGAATGGCATTTACTCTGTTCGATCAGGCTACTTCATTGCATGCCAAATGCGAGACGATCAACTCAATATTTCGGTGACATCAGCTGACTCATCGTCGGTTTAGAAATGGATTCATGGGCTGAAGGTCCTCCCCAAAATTCAGCATTTCTTGTGGGCGAGTGCTAGAGGTCGTTTACCAGTTGCCACTGAGCTACGACGGAGACAAGTCCAGTGTGATATTCTTTGCCAACGTTGTGGGGTGATGGGGGAAATGGTGGAGCATGCATTACGGGACTGTGAGTGGATGAGGTTCTATTGGCAAGTGTCTCCGCTGCGGCTGAATTGGAATGAAGGAACTAGTGCTTTGACCATGAAAGATTGGTTTAAACTGATTGCAAAAGAAAGCGAACCTCGTTTCCAAACTTTATTTGGGGTGCTGCTATGGATGGGCTGGAAGCAGAGGAATCAGTTAATATTCCAGCAGACTACAATTCCTACTCAGACCTGCATTGAGAGGGCGATGAAGCTGCATGAGGAATATTGGAACCTGACCCAAACTTGTTCTCGTACTCACCAGGGGAGAGATAAGGAGAAGTGGCAACCACCGGAAGAAGGAGTGTGGAAGGTGAATGTCGACGCTACTACTCAACCTGGTGTGGGGGTGGGAATTGGCATTGTAATTAGGACTGGACATGGTAAAATTGTGGTGACAAGGTGTAAACGTTTAAAATCATTGTGTTCAGCAGAGATGGCTGAAGGTTTAGCTTGTCAAGAAGGTTTGGTGCTAGCTCGAGAATTTGGTGGAAGAAGACTTATTTTAGAAACAGACTGTCAGCTGATTCATCGACTTTTGCAAAAGACTGATGATGATCTTTCTTATGTGGGAGAAATTTGTCAGTCAATCAGAATTGAAACTACTTAGTTTGATGGAGTGATTTATAGTTGGGCTCGCCGACAGGCTAATAAAGTTGCGCATTCTTTAGCGCAGTTAGCGGTTAAAGACTCTAGTTTTGTTGCTTATACCGGGGTTTGTTCGGATAGTGCTTTGGTAGGGATTCCTTTTATTGAACGATCAGTTTTCTAGTTATAAATTTTGATATTTTCCTCAAAAAAAAAAAAAACATTGTTCCTCCCACTATTACCCCTATAAAATCTCCTACAATTTGGCGTGTAGATTACAAATTTACAATGAGAGAGAAATGAAGTTATATTAGGAAAGTATTAACTTAATAGAGAGAGGATAAATTTGTCAAAATTTTTAATTTTTTATTTATATTTTTTTACTGATACACCCGACCTGGTGGTATTGAGGAGATTCAAACTCGTGATCTTTAGTCTACAAGCAATCTCACTCCATCATTAGGCCATTCCCACCGGGACAATTTTTTATTCTTAATTTCTCTTGGAAAAGTTAAAATATCAATTAATATGAAATTGATGGGATATTTATTTTGTAATTTTATATTCATTCCATCCCAAAAATATAATTTTTTATTCCTTTTTTATCCGTCCTAAAATTATAAGTATAGTCCACTCTCCATTAGACGATCAATTAAAATTTTTATTTCCCTTAATATACCCTTATTTGACATTCTTTTAAATTAACAATTCTCTAATTTTTATTTTGAATCAGTAAGCAAGGGTATACGGTAGTTTGAAACGGAGGGAGTATATCTTAATTTATCTCTCAAAGTAATTTGTATGCCTCTATATCTCTCCTTAATTTTCTCAACATATTTAATGTAGGAGATTTTATAAGGGTAAAATTGGGAGGAAAATTGTTAGAAAATAAAATCAAATCCCATATATTGTGGGATTAAATTGAGAAAATCAATGTAATTAGGGAATAGATTTATACCTTATATAGACTGTTGTTAGCTATATAATGATCTTTGTATTATGGGTTCATAAGTTGCGATATACAGAATTTCAAACCTTTGACAATGAATTGTTCCTACACCATGAATAACATCATATATTTGATACCAAAAACCAACTTGGTATCAGAGCAGGTTGCTCTGGTATAAGTCGGACTCAGAGAATCATCATCGTCCTCAAGCCAATTAGCCTCAGATCCATAACCTGCAAAACCAATTCCAATGGCAGAAAACAATCAAATGACAGAGATAAACCAAACCGAGTTAACTCAACAAATTGCAAATCTGTTTAGAGGAACAAAGAACATCACGCTGGGACTCAAACTTGATGGCACGAACTATCCCCTTTGGTCCCGACTCATGAGAGTCGCGATTGGAAGTAGGGGGAAGTCCAGCCATGTAACTAGAGTACCTTCCCCTCCTCCAACAGATGACCCTAAGTACTTCCAGTGGGAAGAAAGCGACTTGACCGTGTTTTCATGGATTATTCAGAACATGGAGCACAAGTTAGTTCACAATTTCGCACAACATCAAACCTCAAAAGCACTGTGAGACAGTTTGGTTGTTACCTACGGCAGCGGAGCCGGCCCCGTACAAATCTATGATCTAGAGACGAGAGCTAACAAAGTAGTACATGGAGATAATACCTTAGAGGATTTCTGGAACGAGTTACAAGGGTTGTGGATCAATATTGACCGTCGACAGCCGGACCCTTTAGGGTGTTGCGAGAAGGGCATAAATCAGTATCGCAAACTCATAGAGACTCGTCGTCTCTACCAATTCTTGGCCAGTTTACATAACCAATTTGATAGTATCCGACGAGATATCATCAAAGTGACTCCTCCACCCTCAGCCGAGACTGTCTTTGCCACGGTGAAACGAGAAGCTACTCGGCTTCAGATTTTAAAACCGGCAACAATCACCGGCGTTGGCGGCGAGACCTCGTCATCATCGGGCATCGGCATTGGGGCAGGGCTCGCAACTCGCAGCACCTCTGGACAACAACAGTGGCCTAAACCAAAGACCAGAGACTGCGAGAACAAAGATCTACTCATGTGCAGTCACTGTGGCATGAAACGGCACACGAAAGACCAGTGTTTCCAGATCGTCGGATTCCCGAAATGGTGGGAAGATAATCACAAGAAACAGAAGGGTCAAAAAGGAAATGCTGCTCTGGCCGGTGCCGCCGTGATGGTGGGTGGCTCAGGGGCCGCCGGCAACCCAGGCAGCAACGCGGCCGAGACACAGCACGAGATGGTGAGGGTTCCGACTGAAGAAACAGAGACGGCTAGGGCTACTAATGCGGGTGATAAATCTAAAATAGGTAAAGGGCCCAAGTTTCAATTGGGCCCTCCCTCTTTCCCTTTATTTAATTTTGGTACCACTGAATTCACAAGGCCCATGTTAGAACCCAGTAGAAATATATCGACCGCATATACTGCTCAAACCAGAACTAACAGTAAAATTGATCAGTGGATTTTTGATTGCGGTGCCACTGACACAATGACTTTTGCGGCCTCTGATATTGTACAATCTTCAGTTCCCCTTAAGACTCACGTTCAGATAGCCAATGGTGCCATTACGCCTGTCCATGGTGCTGGGACTATAGAAATTTCCCCTACTTTGAAGATCTCGAACTGTCTCTATGTTTCGTCTTTGTCACATAAATTGCTCTCTATCAGTCATGTCACCAAAGAATTAAATTGTACAGTTCTGATGCATCCTCATTTCTGTCTCTTACAGGATATCAGGACGAGGAAGATTATTGGGCGTGGCATTGAGAGACGAGGATTGTACTATGTGGATGAAATTGCTCAACAAGGCACTGTGATGCTGGCTCACAGATCTCAAAATCGGGATGCTTGGCTTTGGCATAGACATCTGGGACATCCATCTTCGGGTTATTTAAAGCTCCTCTTTCCTAGTTTAGATTTTTTCCCACATTTGTTCTGTCAAACATGTGTTTTAGCCAAAAATCATCGGCAAACTTTTAAGCCAAATAATACTAAAGTTGATTCCATATTTGCTTTAGTTCATTCTGATGTTTGGGGTCCTGCACCTATTTTAGGGGGCCAGGATTTTCGATATTTCTTAATATTTGTTGATGATTGCACACGTATGACATGGATTTACTTCTTAAAACATAAATCTGAGGTTTTCTCTAAATTTGTCCAGTTTTACACCATGATCCAAACCCAGTTTCAAACCACCATCAAAACCCTTCGCTCTGACAATGGGGGTGAATTTGTTAACACCTCTATGACCCAGTTCTTCCAAGCCAAAGGCTTAATTCACCAAACCTCCTGTCCTTATACTCCTGAACAAAATGGAGTTGCCGAACGCAAAAACAGAATCCTCCTTGAAATCACCAGTGCCCTCCTACTTGAATCTCAAGTTCCCACTCATTTCTGGCCTGAAGCGGTAGCCACTGCTACCTACCTCCTTAACCGCCTGCCCACCAAAATCCATAACCTTAAAACCCCCCTTTAAGTCCTCTCTACTCACTCCAACATTCCCCCTGCCCTCAACCTTTAGCCTCGCATTTTTGGTTGTTCCGTTTTTGTCCATGTTCCTAAACATGAACGCACCAAGTTATCGCCTTGTGCCATTAAATGTGTGTTTGTCGGATACGGGGTCACACAAAAAGGGTATCGTTGCTATGATCCCAAATCCGATCGCATCTTCACTACTCTCAATTACGACTTTCTCGAAACCGAATACTTTTACCATCACCACCTTAGTAGTCAGGGGGAGAGGAGGGATAATACTTCTATTTCTGACCTACTAAGCTGGTGCTCTATGCCAAGTTCAGACCCGATCTGAGGTTCAACAGAGACAGTTAACAGTTCCACTGCGCAGTCCTCTGAAACAGAAATACAGAACCCAACTCTCAGTAATATAGTCCCATCATCTTCGCCGCTTCTGATACCCGAGGTAAGTGATATTTTTGAGGTTGATAGTAATAATACTGAGATTTCTAATGTGCACTCTGATTCACCAGTGTTACCTGAGATAAGGGAGCAAGAGGAGACTACAGCTGTTGATGGGGATACAGGGATGTATGTGCTACCTCCAAGAAGTAACAGAGGGGTCCCACCGAAACGGTATACTCCGGAAAAGAATATAAGGAAGACAAGATATTCAATGGCAAATGTGGTCAGGGGGAGTCTGTCTGAGACAGCAAAAGCATTTGAAAACTTCCTTATATGAAGAAGAAAGTGTACCAAGGAATGCCAAAGAAGCTATGGAATCTGAACAGTAGAAGAATGCAATGAAGAAGGAAATGGAAGCACTGACAAGAAATAACACGTGGGAGAAGTGTAAACTACCTGCAGGGAAGAAACCAGTTGGATGTCGGTGGGTTTTCACTATTAAAAGGAAACTTGATGGAACAATTGAAAGATACAATGCTCGATTAGTGGAAAAAGGGTACACTCAGACCTATGGGATAGACTACTCAGAGACGTTCTCACCGGTGGCAAAGATGAACACCGTAAGAGTTTTACTCTCGATAGCTGCAAATCAAGACTGGCCACTTCACCAGTTTGATGTCACTAATGCATTCTTACATGGTGATTTGAACAAAGAAGTGTACATGGAGACACCATCTGGCTTCCAAGATGAGTTTAGAAATGGGGAAGTTTGCAAACTCAAGAGAACATTATATGGTCTCAAGCAGTCACCGAGAGCATGGTTTGGAAGGTTCACCACAGCTATGAAGAGCTATGGGTTTCGTCAAAGCAATTCAGACCATACACTGTTCCTAAAAGATAGAGGAGAGATGATTACATGCTTAATCATCTATGTAGATGACATGATTATCACCGGCAGCGACATTGAAGAAATCAAAAAGCTCAAAGAGAATTTGTTCACTGAATTTGAAATGAAGGATTTGGGTGCTCTCAAGTACTTTCTCGGTATTGAAGTTCTTAGGTCAGCTAAAGGAATTTTCATCTGCCAGAAAAAGTATACACTGGATCTTCTTGCAGAAACCGGGATGGTTGACTGTAAACCAGCTGACACACCCATAGCAGTGAATCATGGATTGCAGATAGTTGAAGGTGCGGAGTTGACAGACCAGAGTCGATATCAGCGTCTAGTGGGAAAGCTCATATATCTATCTCATACTAGACCGGATATCGCATATGCAGTTGGTGTGGTCAGTCAATTCATGCACAAGCCAGAAGCTGATCATCTGGAGGCAGCTCTTAGGATTGTGCGATACCTTAAAGGTACATTTGCACATGGGTTGCTGTTTGAAAAATATGGTCATTCAAGGATTCAGGGATACACAGATGCCGACTGGGCAAGCAACTTAACAGACAGACGTTCTACCAGTGGATATTTCACCT
Organism: Perilla frutescens; assembly: GCA_026008535.1. Lineage (NCBI taxonomy): Eukaryota > Viridiplantae > Streptophyta > Magnoliopsida > Lamiales > Lamiaceae > Perilla > Perilla frutescens. Next base: position 16,069,995 of record BRKX01000007.1, on the reverse strand, counting down.
TTGTTGGTGGAAATCTTGTTACTTGGAGAAGCAAGAAATAAAAGGTAGTGGCTCTTTCCAGTGCCGAAGCAGAATTCAGAGGCATCAAGAGTGGGTTAACAGAAATTCTATGGCTGCGGAAATTATTAAAGGAAATTGGTTACTATACCACCCAGACATGCCAGTTGTTTTGTGACAATAAAGCCGCAATAAGCATTTCTGAGAATCCAGTTCAGCATGATCGCACAAAACACGTGGAGATCGACAGACAGTTTATCAAAGAGAAGCTGGAGGCTGGCATTGTGGAGTTACCATTTATCCGGTCAGAAGATCAATTAGCAGATATTTTGACTAAGGCTGTTAATTCAAGGGTCTTCAAGGAAGTTTTGAGCAAGTTAAGTTTCGGTAATCCGGTAACTTAACTTGAGGGGGAGTGTTAGAAAATAAAATCAAATCCCATATATTGTGGGATTAAATTGAGAAAATCAATGTAATTAGGGAATAGATTTATACCTTATATAGACTGTTGTTAGCTATATAAGGATCTTTGTATTATGGGTTCATAAGTTGCGATATACAGAATTTCAAACCTTTGACAATGAATTGTTCCTACACCATGAATAACATCATATATTTGATACCAAAAATCAACTAAAATGATTAAAAGTGCAAAACATCAAATACTTTACAACAAAATTAAGAGGCCGGCTAAAACATCAATATTTTTGAAATTGATGGAGTATTAATTTGTACCAACATAAAACAACTTATATTAATTAGATTATTAGGCCATATCATGCACAGAAATTTTTGTGTCACTAATTCTCATATATATGAAGTTCTCTATCCCACTTTCTCTATCTCACTTGGTGTCCCATTTTTATTTTTATTAGATGTTTATCAATTTTAATTTGTTTTGATTTAGTTAGTTTTATAATTATTATTTAGGGTTTATTCCACACCATTAGAGTTTAATTATATTTAATTTTTAATAATTAATTTTATTTTTTAGTTAATATAATTGATCATTCCAAAATTAGGGTATATAGTTTTTAAAAATTTTATTTTTTAGCAATAAATGTTAATTATGATTGGGTATAATATAACAAATTTTATTTTTGTAATAAATATTTTTAAAATATTAAATTTGATAGTGAGACATAATAGTGAGATAGAGAATGTGGACTAGATATTTTTTTTTATGTCGAGGGTAATCCGCAGCCGCTACCGATGTGCGTACTGGGTAAACCCTGTCTCTGTATAATAGTTTTTTTGATGTCGAGAATAATCCGCAACCGCTACCAATGTGCGCACTGATAAACTCCGCCTCTGTGTAATAGCATGCAAATCACATATGAGAGGTAAATCACACTTAGAAAATCAGGTGTGACAGATTCACACCTAGTAGTGTTGGTAGTGGGATTTGAACTTGAAAAGTTTACCCTCAAGATAATACCACTCCACCACTAGGCCATCCCAAGAGAACAAAAATGTGCGGACTAAAGGATTTTATCCTAATAAAATGGGGTTTAAAGAAAACTTATTTTAGGAGTGAATATATTTGGGGATTACCGGGTTATCGGCCACTCTATAAAACATGAGAGAATGAACTAATGTGACTTATATTCTATCAAAATATTTCACGTTACATTGGTGGTAGATGTCAAGCAGGGCTGACCCTAAGATTTTGAGGACTGTCTGCGACGTTAAAAATAGTGCCCCTAGTTTAATAAAAAAAAATAAAATACATATAAAGTGGACCTTAAAAATCTTATTCTTCAAAATTATAAAATTTATTCAATATGATCAACTTCACAAAAAAAATTGCATTCTAAAAGGTTTTAAAAGAAACAAAATTACTTAAAAACTATTATATACGTTGCTAAAAAAAAATCATTTAAAGATACTTTTCTAATTTTTTTTGAAGAAACTCGCTAATATTTTTTTCAAAACCAAAATTTTCTAGCAAATATTTTTAATTCCTTCGTAATTTGATCAATTGTCTAATGCAAATTATTATTTATGTTGGATTAAAAGGTCTTTTATTTTAATAATACAAACATTTGTGTTGGAACTTGGAATGCATGGTGGGCAAAATTCGCCAAAACGGTACCATGTCTGATTTAATGCTCATATTCAATCAAATATTTATAATTTTATTGGTATTTGATTGTGTTAGTTATTGTTACTATATTTTTATTGATAAACAATTGTAATAATGAGTTTATTGTGTATTATGAAAAATAAAAATAAAATTATAAATGATTGAATAAAATAGAATATGTCTTGTCCTAGAATATCAATGACCTAAATGTATTTTTTTTTGTCTACAATATTTTAATTAATATTTTTAACATGCTTTTGTCAAAAAATAAATAAATGTGGAACTACTTTAAATTGACATATTTTGATCATAGTCGTCTTCCCAAATCTATGATCACAATTTCTAGTAGAATATGCTAACAACATGATAAATTAAAAAAACATAATATCATCTTTCAGTATTTTTCTAGGGTGAAGATTTACGCAGTGGCGGATACAAGCTGCCCCCAACTTTAAAATAAAATAAAATTATATGTGGTAAATTTTTTTTTGAGAAATTTTTATATATGGTTATTATAATTAAGATTAAGATAAAGTCATAACCTCCCCCCCCCCCCCCCCCCAATTTTTTTTTATTTTATAAAAATAAAAATTGTGTTGAGCTTGATGTATATATTTTTATATGAATACATATTGTTTATTTATTCTAATTAATTTTTAATTTATACACCGTATTAATTGTGATTGAATGTCATTATTTTTTATTAATATTTTTTCTATTTTTATGTAGAATATAGAGATGTTCTAAAATAAAATCAAGTTGGTAACTTTTTCGTTTACTTTCAATGAAGCTAATATTTTTCAAATATACTAAATTTAGGGTTGATTATGAAATTTATGAATTATAATAAAATCATATAGGATCAAAAAAAAAAAAGATTGAACTTTGAATTTAAGTTATGATTCTTGAATATAAAAAAAATATTATGAATCCGCCACTAGATTTACGTTATATATATATTGGATCAAATATTATGTTATAAAATAATGGATTAAATATATTTTATTGTCTTTGCTATATATTAATTACTTTTTATTGGCTAAAGTTCAATATTTTAAAATTAAAATATATTATGACTATTACAATTATAAAATATAGAAATAGTACCCTTATAATTTTAAAGCTCTGCGGCGCACTTCTAGCCGCCAGCCCGCCACTGATGTCAAGGTTCACACACGTGACACAATATGTATACGCAAAAATTCCTGTACACCAAGTGCATGGGTCGACCCATCAGACGCCCCAACCCGCTCCGACCCGGCCTGGATCCGCGACCCAGTGTACAAATATTTTTTTTGCCTCATTTCAGTCATTTTTCCCCTTCTTAATCTGCAACTAACCCTAGCCGCTCTTCTCTCTCTCAATCTCTATCTCGATCGCTCTTCTTTTCCACCCCGATCTCACTGATTCACATCTTCATCACCAGCGATTCAACCTTTGCTTTGTGCTCCGTTATGTGAGAGCATATCTGTCCATGATTTTAGTAAACCATAGACTCCAGCCGCATCTCTCTATCGATCTCAATCTCTCTTCGAGTTTTCCATTTTCATCAGCCCCGACGTCCGCTAATTCATCACTTCACCGTCGGAGATTCAACCTTTTCTCGATCCATCGTGTTTCAGTATATGCAGTCAGATAATTGGTGATTTTATTCTTTCTTTTGTTGAAAAATCATGTTCGGTTGCTGTAAAAAGTTTGTTGCTAGGATTTTGTGATTTTTTTCCATTTTATTTGTGTTTTTTGAAAAAAAAAATCTGTATTTATTTGTAGATATTCAATTATATGTTTTGATGTAAAATTATATGATTATTGTTAAGTATTTTCTTGAGCATCATTTTTTATTTTTATTTTGTTAAGTATCATTTATGATGCTTAGGAGTACCAACTGAAGTAGAAATACGTACCAATTGAAGTATCAATGTTACTAATGATTAGTACCAGATTAGATACTTGTGAGTATCTGAATTTTAGGACAGATTTGATTTTGTGTTTTTCTGTGCATTTTGACTTTTGTGTATTGAGTATGACATTGAAAACTGAGTGGTACCATTTGATGTGTTGATTTGACTGCATAGTTTGAAATTTTATATAATTATTATGAATTATCATGTTAAGTATCATTTACAATGCTTATTAGTACCAATTGAATCAGAAACATGTATCAAAATTTTCATAATTTTTGTCTGTTATATGTTTTGTTAGATGTTATGTTTATATCTTTAGAATTCAGTCTAGCATGTTTTGCCTCTTTCATTGTTTGAATGTATGTGCATTTGTGTATGGAGTATCAATTTTCATGCTGATTAGTACCAAATGAGATGCTAATAAGTATCAGGGTTAGGTCAGATTTTGTTTTATGTTTTTATGTGTGTGCATTTTCATTTTTGTATGAAGTATCAATTTTCATGCTAATTAGTACCAAATGAGATGCTTATAAGTATTAGAGTAGAGCATATTTTGTTTTATGTTTTTATGTGTGTGCATTTTTATTTTTGTATGGAGTATCAATTTTCATGCTGATTAGTACCAAATGAGATGCTTATAAGTATCAGAGTTAGGTCAGGTTTTGTTTTATGTTTTTATCTGTGTGCATTTTCGTGAGGGGGTAATCCACCACTTGGACAACATGAAGCATTCAAGTGTGGAAGACTCTGTTTATTGGTAGCTGTCATGCTTGTTAGTAAGTGTTTATCAATTGCATGCTTTATGTTTATTCCATTTTTTATCATTAATATATGTATTTATGTTGATAACTTATTTGTATTCTTTTTCTTGGATATCGCAGTGAGTTTGCTGTTTTCCTCGAGGAGATAAATTATCCAAAAGCCTCAGAGTTGAGGTCATATGAGGTGGCTAATGTGGAGTTTGAATGGAATAAGCAAAGTGGTGGATTTGCTAAGTTTATGATTACATTCATGAGCATGAAGAAGAAGTGATTGAGAATTCTGTATTTATTTTTGGATACTTTGTGGTGTTTTTGCTTGATTTCTGAATATTTGATACATTTGAACAATACTTTGGTATGTTTAGATTTGGTGGTTTGAATTTATTATATGTGGGAAGTTGATTATGGTTGGAACATAAAGTTGTTTCTAATGTTGGAGATGATTGGATGAGGTAAAATAATGTTCTTGAGTTATTTGTGGTATGTGTGATGGTGAATGGATGTTTTAAATTATTTATTTTGAATCAATGGAATGATGGTTAGTATTATTTTATTTTAAATTTTGTATCATTTAAGATGTTATTTTGTGGAATAAATTTTGTATAAAGTATACATGATTATCTTGAATTTTGTCCTTTCAATAACTACCATAACCTGTATTGAGCGAGACCCAGATTTATTTTCAGAAACAATGGTAGTATCATTTGTTAAGTTATAAAGTACCAAATGTTCAATAAAAAAAGTAACCATTTATTCGATGTGAAGGTATCATTTGATATACATAATCTGATTTCAAGGAAAGACAAATTTATTTTCAGAAATGATATTAGTATCATTTGTGAAGTTATAAAGTATCACATTAAAAAAAAAAGATAACATTACATCCTGAAGATTATCATTTAGTCGGCGTAAAGGTATCAATTGACATATAAAAACGTACCATTTAAGAATCAAATGTAATATCAGTTTAAGAAGCATGAGAATGTATCATGTCCCACCCAATGAGTGTATGTTTCTTTTGATATTGAAAAAACTTAAAAAAAAAGAAAATAAATTTCATAAATTAATGTCTAAGAAATGAAATTACATCATAATAGTATTCTAAAATTATAAATTTGTTACATAATAAAATCCCATCAATATTTTGATGCAAATTCAACTCTTAAACCATCCTAAGATAAATTTAAAAAATGAGGAATCTTCAATCCAAGAATCTGCAAAGTAAATTTAAGAAATGAGTTAGATAGATAGAAAAGGTACCATTTATTAAGCATGAACACATCAATTGTGTTGAAGACAGGTATCAACCTGATATCCAACTAAAACAAACGAGGTGCTCATTTCTAACTGTAAACGAGGTATTAAAGAAACTATTAGGAATCCTTGTTTCTAACTGTAAAGTAAAAGAATACGCAGATCTACCAAGGATAAGATTTTAAGGTGCTTAGGAAATTAAACACAAGACTGCTACAACAACCAAAACATCAAGAAGACAAATTGTAACATACCTTTATGTGATCACTAACAAGAATTATTCTCATCTCCGTCGAGAGCATCTTAATTTGTTCGAGTTCATTTGCTATCTCTGAGTGCTGGTGCTCATCAATTACAATGGCTTTCCATTGTATGCTTCTCAATATCTCTAAATCCTGCATGGTTAATCCAAGTCAAAGCAACAAGTAATGAACCACAACATGCTTCATTAATAATTTTCCAGTACATTGAAGACCAAATAAAAATGCCATTGACAACAAACAAAGACACTTGAACTTGTACAGATTATGGAAGGTAATTAAGAAGAAAAAACATATAAAATGAACATGTTCTGATTTTCAGGACGCCTAATACTGATCAGATGGCAAGCCAGTGAAGCTACTGACATCTAGACAGGAATTTGAGTAGTGAAGTGATCTCCATACCTCTAAAACAACTTCTACAGAAGATAGGAGTATTTGGACCATCATGCAACCTCCTCTATCATAAAATTATGATGCTCTAATATACTTCATGGTGTCGCTGCTTCCACTATATATAATTAAATTAAAAGACGGTACCAGTCGTTCAAAATCTGCTTCCCATCTAGAAAATGAATCAGAGGTCGTGACAATAAGGAAAGACCGATAAGTTTCAATCATTGAATGAAGACAAACAATTGCAGTTGTTGTTCGTTCCTGCAATTAATAACATCGATTAGAAGACTATGGATTCCAGATTACAAAAACATCACTCTCAACAACTAAGCTTATCTAAGCATATCGCTTCCCCTGAGAACAAGCAAGAAGGGCAGCTGTCCAAGTCTAATTTTCAAATTCCCAACAAAAATTCCCCGAAATATTCAATTGTTAGAATACACAAAATTAATTTCACAACTGCAATCCACACAATTGAATAGATTTGATTGAATTCTAGAGACTCACTTTCAAATTATTGGCCTGCAAAAAAAAGAAATCAAAATCGGTTTTCTTCAACGTCAAAGATGATGTCACCGTCGTGAGTTTCCGGGTGGTCGTGAGCTTCCGATGCGGTGGTGATGGTGGCGGCGTTCGCGAGAGGTCGGCTCTTCTTTTTGGCTTCGTCTCAGCCGCGAGTTCTCCTCTCTCTCTCTCGTGTTTCTGATTTTCTCCGTTTTTTTTTAAATTTGGGCTCGTAATTGGAATTGGGCTGATTCGGGTAATGGGCCGACCTGTCTGATGGGCCGGTCCATCAGTCTCCTACACAGGAGAGGCCCCCATATGTATAAATGAAATAAATCTCCTACAAAAGTAGGAGAGAAAGAGTGGATCCTTTGTCCTAATTCTCATATTCTATTTGCTTAAGAATTTTAACGATCGACTCAGAACTCCAAAAATTACTAAAACTACATATTTTTTATTAGGGTATATGGCACACCGTCGTTTTGATGTGCAAAATACACTTGCGGGCAAATAGTCCACAAATGCTTAATCTGCCCTCAACGGCTAGTATAGCTGATGAAGACGGATGTCGATCCCACGAGGAGTGTTCATAACCTTCTGTCTTTTCTTAGTTTTGGTTTGGGTCTTCAGTGTCACTCTAAAAACCTTGCTAATAAACTTAAACTAACTAAATGCTGAAAAGGAAATCACAAGAGAAAATATCAGTAATAAAAGTTGCTCAAGTCAAAGCACCGAGTCATTCGGTAGGTATGCACGATCCCGGGTAAAACATATATAATTACCACTACTACCCGTTGTGCCCATACTAGCAGAAAGGTCAAAAACCGAATCCCCATGGCCAAATATGGGTAATTTTCACTTTGAGGGTTAACCGGTTACAGGAAATGGATACGATCAGCCACTCCCCAATCACTTCTTACATTATATCGTCTAGATGATGCGATCGGCACCTAGGGACCTAACTATACAGGAACCTAAGGAGAGAATCACACAAAGGTTTTGCAAGTATAGCAGCTTTGAGGGCGAAAGTGACCCGATTCTAGTAGGTTTGACATGGTCTTGTGCCTGCATATACTACTCAATCTTAACTACCAAGGCTGTCACCCCCGGACTTGTTACTATGCGGGTATCGAGGCATGGTCACCTATACACTCCCACGTAACTAACACTAGTACCAGTTAATTAGAAATGCGCGCTTTCATCTCTAATCACCCTTTACCTATGTCTAAGTGAAAAACAAGTTAAGATTGTGAACCCTTAAGGCGTTAAAGTCCGATCACCTCATGCACATATTCTACCCTTAGACCATTACTTTGACCTGAACAGTGGATACTTAGCCACTAAACATAGAAACGAAAGTAAAAGAAATAATAAAAGACATCTTACTTGGAAAGGAAATAACTAGATGAACTTCTGGGCCCAACCCCAGTTTTGCCAACAGAACAACTGAACTACCTCTCTGCGGGCAAATCGCCAGCTTCAGGCAGACAGAATATCTAGAAAATAAACTAAGTACGAAAACGGGAAATTGTATCTTCGGGGTGCAAAACGTGTGTTTTGAATGAAAAACAGATAAAAGTATTTATAGCAAAATGAATTAAGGCTTCAAGCAGCCCAGATTTCACCCACGCAGGGGCTCTTGCACTTCTCCACTTCATCACGTTCATGCTCTATGTTCTTCCTTGATTTTAGGAGTGATAGCAACCAACCCTAGCGCCTCCAGTAACTTCCTGATGTCTCCACTTCCTTCCCAACTTGTCTGGACCTCCCCAGGACTCGGAACTGACCGCCACATCGCTTCCACGTGCATAAAGGAGCTGGCCCGCGATTCTGTTGCGTAATTCTCGCAACAACTTTGACTGGGTCCTCGGCAGACAAATTGGTCCTTTGTGCCCTTAGCATAAATAGCACCTGCCTATGCCTGTTGTGGTGGTTTTGTGCCTTCATCCTCCTGTAATCAGTTTTACCCCCAAAACTAGACTAGACTCTATACTAAACACTTACAAAGGGTGTAAAAAGATAAAGAAAAAAGCACGAATATGAGTCTTCATCAGTATATTATATTTAATGTCCAATATATAGTTGTGCTTTATCACAAGGATAATTATAATACAACATATGAACTTTGACCTAATTTGTAATTTGAACATGAACTTTCAAATGTTACAATTACAAAATAATTCTTGCAATATATTGCAAAATAGATACCCCTAATTTTCCAAGCATCACTTAAATAAAAGTAAAATAGTGCCCTAAACACTAAACCCTAAGCACTATTTTGCTGGTAGAATAAATTACAATTTTGGTCCCATAAGAATGAGATCAAAACACTTAATTTTAGTCCCAAAATATACAATTTTGGTCATAAGTTTAATTTTTCGATACTTTTGGCCCCACAATTTATATTTCAACACTTTTATTCTAAAAACTAACGGACTATACTTAACATCCGTTAAGTACCTATTTTGGAGCCAAAATAATACCTATTTTGGATTGAAATTTTCACTGCATTCCTTCTATTTTTCACCCTAATTAATTAGACGGTGCAACCAAGATCATCACATCTCATGTTTTTTTTTTTCATTTTGTAATCATATCTCTATGTATTAACGGATGTTAAGTATAGTTCGTTAGTTTTTGGAACCAAAAGTGTTAAAATATAAACCGTTGGACATAAAGTGTCGAAAAAATTAAACTTTGGACCAAAATTATATATTTTGGGACTAAAAGTATTTGGACCATATTCAATTACGAGACTAAAAGTGTAATTTACTCTTTGCTTGTATTCAAGTGATGTTTGAATCCGAATCTTGGTCTGTCTAATGGATTTAGACTGGTCAGATAGTGTGACACGAGATTTTACCGATCAAAATCTCCATGCCCTGATGAAAAGTAGATTCAAAAACATCCATTTCAATCTTGTTTCTCGACAATCCAACCTCAAATCCTCCCTCAAACTCCCTAGATTTTGCCAGTGATATGGATCTTTCCCTATCGAGATGAACAAACTCGTGTTTCCTCGGCTTCCCCCACCCGAAATCGGTTTCATACATATCAAACCTCGGCGATCCGGCCACTGCATTCACACATTTTCCGCTCAATTCAGCGAAATACAACGGCCATTTCGCACTCTCAATGATTCCCTTCTCGCCGTTCAAAACTCTCCGAATGGCCTCGACTATAGATTCCACAGCAATAAAAAACCCTTCTTTTTTCTTCAACAATCCATGCCTGGACTCTGCAAAGGCAGCTACGATGCAGTTTCCGAAGTAGGCCGCTGGTAGAGGCGGACTCAGACGCGCCCGGCAGTCTACAGCAAACATGAAGTAGACGGGCGCGTCGTCGTCCGCCTCCTCCACAGCAGCTGTTTTTGCCAAACATGTCCAGATATGAGCAGAAATAACTACGAAGGATGAAATGTGATTCAATTTAGTCCTATTGTTTGAAACGTAGTTCTTGAGGTTTTGGACTTGGTTTTTTGTTAGTATGAAAGTGGAACGAACTTTGTTGATGGGAAATTTTATAGAAGGTAACTCAACAGGCAAAACCCTAGAATTTTTTACAAGATTCCATGCTCTGGAATCTAACCTGTCTGGATCTTCAATTAAAGTTCTATCAAGAACTGGTAAATGTTTGCCATCTGTTTGATAAAATTCCTCACCAAATTTGTTGACGATAGCCCATGATTTCAAGAAATTCACCATGCTACTGGCATCCCCGGCTGCGTGATAGTAGGTGAGGCCAACAAATACACCCTGCTGTGGAAAGAGCGTGATTTGTAGAGCGATGACGGGAACGTGATGACGCTGGGGGAGCTGATTGCCGGTGGCAATGCAGGGACGCAATGGTAGAATTCATCGGCAACTCTTTGATGGTTGCTTGTGAGATAGCTGAAGTTTTGATCTGATTGAGCTACCGTGAGGGAAACTGAGTCGCCGGATGTGTATCGGATTAGGGGCATGCCGGAGTTTGAGGGGAGGATTATGTTTCCGGTGAGTGGGAGGAAATTTGTGAGGGTGGTGGAGAGAGATTTTTTCAAGCATGGAAGAATGGTTTCGAGGAAATGAGGTTTTGAGCAAGGAAAATCGTAGAAAACTAGGGTTTGATCCGGATCGGATTGGAGAAATGGTATGTCGAAATGTGTGAGGGGTAGAGAGAGTTCTTGAGCATGGCTTGAAGAAGGGTGGATTTTGCAGTGATCAAGATTGATAGCCATTGGAACTCGATGATTTACTACAAAATACACTATAAATAAGACGATCACCCTCGTCCTTGCAATAAGTCAACTTCTTAGCTACACTAATCAAAATGATAAAATATATTCAATACCCAACGTCACTCTTTCATTATAATAGCACAACCAATATCTAATAGTAATGCAATTCTGAACGTTTTACTTTTATCACAATTCTACTTTTTGTAAAAATAAAATCGGTGCCAGAATGCTGACTCAGTCACCAGAATCCCTATATATGTTTTTCGCCCCAGTTTCCACTAGCAATGATAATACAACTCTCTCTATTTCTATTCTTGAAAGTTAAGTCAACTTTTACTTGCCATAAAGTTTGACAGATGGGGAATTGTAATAAAAATAAAAAATAGGAGTTGTGTTGCTATTTAGCATAAGTTGGAGTATTATTATGAAAATAGTCAATTACCATTAAATACATTAAACAAATTGAACTTTGAAACATTGTAATTACAGCACACACGATTTTGTAATTTGTTGCAAATGGACACAATTTGCAGTAATATGAAAATTAAATACAATATTTAATGTAGATCTTTATCTTATTAATGAAAATCGAATTATTGTTGTTATTATTATTATTATTATTTTAATTTTTATTTTTTTGCAATATTTCATGTTTTATATCAATTTTCATTTGTTGGGAAATCGGGGTGTCTATTTTACAATAAATTAAAAAAATTGTACATTGTAATTGTAACGATTTAAAGTTCTTGTCAAAATTACAAATTGAGTCAAAGTTCATGTATTTTATTATTTTTGTAAAAATAAGTACAAATGTTAGTTGGGTATTAAATATAATTAACTCTAACCATAATTACGTAGTGTTGGAGTTGGCCCAATTGTATTTCCCGGCCCAGTCCCTAATTAAATAACTACCCGGCCCAAGACCCTAAACCCCTAACCCTACCCGACGGTCCATCTTCCCCTTCAATTCTAATAATTGAGATCGCCGCTTCTCGATGCTCTAGAAGCCTCTTTAACTGGAGTTCGACTCCTCTCCTCCTTCAACACTCACAACACAGATCTATCTAGCCTATTCTCTCTCTCTTTCTGGATTTTCTCAGCTTGCACCCACGATTTCTCTTGCCGGAATCTTGAGTTGTGATTCCTGAGTGGCATATGAGTGTTGGGTGAAGCTGTGTTTGAGAGAGAAAATTTGAGTGTTCCCAGTTTCTTGCAAACCCTAGCCGCCGCTTCCTCTTCCCCTTCCCCCTTGGTCAGGGCATCTCCTGTCGCCGGAGTTGCTAGCGCCGCCGCTTGTGGGAAATCTGAGCCAATCGTGCCTAGGGCACTTTCCCACCGATTGATATTCTGATTCATTCTATCTCTGGCTGTTCTTTGTTCTGTTCTTGTTATTTACAATATCTCTGTGTCTAACTTGTTCTATTTCTCTGCATTTTCAGTTGAAGCCGCAATCGTCCCTTGCCTGTGAAGAAGATCTGTAGATCCTCCTGATCTACACCTCTGAGGCACTGTTCAAAGCAAAGAACAAGCACAAGTCCCTGCTGTGAACCATCTTTGTTATTGTTCTTGCTGTAAATCCTCTGTAATAGATTGTTTAGCCATTCATCTGTAAAACCTTGGGCCTTAGCTACTTGAGTAGCAAGTGTGTGAGGCTGCTAGAGTAAGGAAATTAAAGAAGTGCAATCCCTGGCTAGGCGATACCACAACAGTGGTATCAGAGCTTGGTTTGTCTAGCCGGGGGCACTCTCCTTATCTCCATCTCACACACCCCGCCGCCGGTAAGGGCCGCGCCTATCTCGCCCCCGTCGGGCTCCTAAAACAGTAAGTTCGTCCCCTCCCCTGCCTGGGAGGGACGGCTCTGGTATTAACCCTAAACCCTAATCTCCTATGTGTGGTATTTGTTGATCCTGTGATTTCTTGCTTCCGCTCTAATCTCTGATTATCCCTTGGCATTCCAAGCCTTTCTTCAAAATTCTAGCTTACAGTCGGGACCGTCTGGATTCCCCTGTGGGTCTCCTCAAAGCGGGTTGCCTCGATAGCTAATTTTGGTAAGGAATTCTCAGTTGAAAAAAGGAGTTTTCTGGGTTGTTTTGGTCTTAATATTCTGCCATTTGTTGCTCTAAGATATCTGCAATTTCTGGTAGTGTTTTATTGCTGTTGCTGTGATTCCTGGAAGGAATCTGATCTGAAAACTCTATTTACAGAGTTGCTGTGTTTAAGACTTAGTGTTCCTAAGTCTGTTTTGGTGGCCTAGTAGGGTTTTGGGATTGCCCTGAGTGAACCCCTGCTCCACAGATCAATCTGTGCTGAGAACTGGGATAGCCTCAGCTCTAGATTTCCCTTGTGCACCCTTCTTTGGGCCTGTGGAGTGTTTTCTCCTGTTCTGAAGTGTTTTGGTGCTTATCTTGTTATCCTTGTGTTGAAATTTGGGTCTTTGGTGAATTTCTGTGCTTTCTGTGAAATTCTGTGAAAAATGAACAATCTGAGTGCCGTTCCTTTCAATGGAAAGGATGATTTTGGTGATTGGCAAACTAAGGTCGAGTGTATTTTAACAAAAGAAAACCTGCAAGATGCTATATTTGAAAGAATTGATGAAAATGAAGCAGATAAAACCCTAGTTAAATTAAATGCTGGTGCAAGAGCTACAATTTTATTAAACTTAAGCAGTGCTGTTGTTAGGCAAGTTTCTCATCATAGGTGTGCTAAAGATCTATGGGATGCCTTGACTGCTTTGTTTGTGGCTAAATCTGAGGAGTCTGCATATTCTTTGCAAAACCAAATAATGAATTTTCAAATGGATCCCTCTAAGGATATTGATTCAAACATACATGATTTCAATAAACTTCTGAAAGATCTAAAACTTGCTGGTGATGATACACTTGAAAAATATGCTCCTCAGATCCTTCTTGGTGCTATTCCTGATGTTTTTTCAGAAGTTAAATCAGCCTTAAAATATGGGGGGGCTAAAGTTACATGTGATATGATTATTTCTGGGCTTAAGGCAAAAGAGAATGAATTAAAAAAGCTTCAGTCCAAACCCTTGCAAAATGATGTCTTATATGTCAACAGAAATAATCACAAGCCTTTTAGACCTAACCCAGAAAATCCAAGTAACATTGTTGCTGAGAGACACAGGAGGGAATATAACCAAGCTCATAACCTTCCCAGCAACACCAGAACCCACAACCTCTGTGAGATATACTCCCAACACCCCAGAAATCATAACCAAGCTCATAATTCAGGCCCTTTCCCTATCTCCTCTGAGTTCAAACCTCCCAGAAACCAAAAATTCCCTCAAAACTCAGACCTCAAAACCAAAAAGAATTGTTAGAATTGTGGGAAGCCTGGGCATTACTCAAATAGATATAAACAACCAAAAAGGGGCAGGGGGTTTGGGAACAATCAAGCCAATAATGTTATGTATTTTGATCACCCAGAATATAATAATAATGAAAATGGTGAACTATACATGGTGCATTCTGATTTCCAATTCATAAATTTTACAAATGCTATATCTGATAATGTGCATGAATCTGAGTGGCTTATAGATTCAGGTTGTACCTTTCATGTCACTCCACACAAGCACATTTTTCAAAACTTGCAACTTATATATTCTGGTGCAGTTGCTCTAGCTGATGGTCAACAATGTGAAATAATTGGAAGGGGAGATGTGTGTCTTAAATTTGAAAATGAAAGCATGATTACCCTTCATGATGCCAGATATGTTCCAAAGTTGAAATTTAATCTATTATCTGTTTCCAAGCTTGTTGATCAACAACTGTTTGGCTCTGTGAACCATAAGTGTTTCCAATTCAGAATGAATTCAAAATTGTGCTTTGATGCTCCTAGAAAAGGAGACTTGTATGCTGTTCATGCTTACTCTATGCCTGTTCAAACTGCTAATGTTGTGCAAAATGATAAAACATCTTTGTGGCATGCAAGGTTAGGGCATATGAGTAATAAGGGCTTAGAAATCCTAAGAAAAACTGGTGCATTCAAGCATGATAAAGTTACCAGCATGTCATTCTGTGAGCCTTGCTTGATGGGAAAGCAACACAAGTTACCCTTCCCTATGTCTGGTCCTTATCCTAAAGCTCAACTGAGTTCTAATATCCTTGAGTACATTTATGCAGATGTGTGGGGACCTTCAAAGGTCCCTACCCATGGAGGCAATGTGTTTTTCTTGTCCATAATTGATGATTTTTCAAGAAAAACTTGGGTGTACTTAATGAAAAATAAATCTGAAGTCTTTGAAATTTTTTCTAAATGGTCTATTGCAATTCAAAACCAAACTAATAAAAACATCAAGTGTCTAAAAACAGATAATGGTCTAGAGTTCTGTAATCAACTCATGGATAATTGGTGTTTTGATCTTGGGATCAAAAGGCACAAGACTGTGCCTTACAACCCCCAGCAAAATGGGGTTGTTGAAAGGATGAACAGAACTCTCCTGGAGAGAGTTAGAAGCCTCTTGGCTGGTTCAGGCCTTGGAGAAAAATTTTGGGGAGAAGCCCTTATGACTTCTTATTATCTGGTTAACAGATCCCCTTCTGTCCCTTTAAATGGCAAGCTCCCTGAGTCTGTATTCTGTAACAAACCTATATGCCTGTCAAATTTAAGAGTGTTTGGATGCAGTGCTTATGTTCATCAAAAACTCAGTAAAATTGAACCTAGGGCTAGGAAATGCATATTTTTGGGATACCCGGATGGTGTAAAAGGGTATAGATTATGGGATAAAACCCTGCCTGGATTTAAAACATGTATCAGTAGAGATGTATCATTTAATGAATCTGACTTTCCCTTCTTAATTGAATCCTCACAATCTATAGCTCCTTGTGAGGTGGAGAAACTTGAAACCCCTGTGTTTTTCCCTGTTTTGTCTAAGGTGGACCCTCCACCACCAGAGTTCCCTGAGTTGAATGCTCCAAATAATCATACTCATGTGCATGATAGCATTTGCCCCTCTGATTCTGCATCTAATCATGACTCTGAATCTGACAAGCATGAGCATATGAATGTGTCTGAATCTGGATCTGAATCTGAGCATGAACAAACCAATGAGCATGAACCTGAGCAAATGAACCTTGATAACTATAAACTGTCAAGAGATAGGCCTAGGAGAACAATTAAGGCTCCCACTAGATATTATGGATGTAATTTATCAATGTATGCCTTCAATGTGTTCAATAATGTTGATTCTTCTGAACCAAAAACATATAAGGAAACTGTAACATGTGCTGAATCTGATAAATGGAAAGAAGCTATGAAAAATGAAATGAACTCTCTAACAGATAACAAAACTTGGGTTCTTGTGAAAACCTTGAAGCATGTTCAAACCTGTCTGAGTGAAAACTTCAACATGAAAGAAAGATTTGGGGAATGCAAGGAAAATCCTAGGTATGAATATAGACAGAGAAAGAAGCACACATACACTATTACTTCATCAATCCTCTTATGTTGAACAAGTGCTTAAAAAATTTGATATGGATTTGTGTAAACCTGTGAATGTCCCACTTGCATCCCATTTTCAATTGAGTAAAGATCAGTGTCCCAGAAGTGACACTGACTTAAGTGATATGTCTGAAGTTCCCTATGCTAATGCTCTTGGTTCTGTAATGTACCTTATGATCAGCACTAGGCCTGATATAGCCTATGTTGTATCCTGTTTAAGTAGGTATATGGCAAACCCTGGGCTGCCCCATTGGGAAGCTCTTAAGTGGTTGCTTAGATATCTTAAGTCCACAGCTTCTCAAGGTCTAATTTTCTCTAAATATTCTGAAGGTGTCAAATGCATTGGTTATGTAGATTCCAACTATGCCAATGATAGGGATCAAAGAAAATCTACAACATCATATGTGTTCACTTTATGTGGTTCATGTATAAGTTGGAAATCACAGTTATAAAAATATAGTTGCCTTGTCCTCCACAGAGTCAGAGTACATTGCAGCTACAGAAGCTGTAAAAGAAGCTATATGGTTAAATGGTGTGTTAACTGAAATTAAGTTCATTGATGATAAACCATTGCTTTTTTCTGACAGTCAATCTGCTATTCAACTTTGTAAGAACCCTGTCTTTCATGATAGAACAAAACATATTGATGTAAGATATCATTTCATAAGGGACATAGTAGAGAAAGGAGAAGTATTGTTGGATAAGATTCCATCTGAATTTAACCCTGCAGATATGGGCATTAAGTGCCTACCAGTTGCAAAGCTGGAAGCCTGCAAAAAGTCCTTGAATATGGACTTAGGTTGAACCATAAATGGTGATGCTTTGAGTTATCCTGACCTGAAGTCAGGGTAACAACTGAGCCCCCTGGGCAGTGTACATACATGGTTATTTCCTTTTGGTTCAAAAGCTAGGTTGATTCAAGATTAAAAGATGGTCAATGACCTTGTGAGACCTGAGACTTGAATCTATTATTTGGGTTGGTCTCTTGTGTTGAGACTGGATTGAGTACGCATAGTATTCCTTCCACCCTCTCTTAGTCTGTCTTTGTGATAAACTTAAGAGTAAAAATAAAAGGCAATGATGATATTCCTTTGTTCTATTTTGGCAGGTAACTCCTTGGTGACAGGAAATACCAATAGGGCCAAAGGTGGAAATGTTGGAGTTGGCCCAATTGTATTTCCCGGCCCAGTCCCTAATTAAATAACTACCCGGCACAAGATCCTAAACCCCTAACCCTACCCGACGGTCCATCTTTCCCTTCAATTCTAATAATTGAGATCGCTGCTTCTCGATGCTCTAGAAGCCCCTTTAACTGGAGTTCGACTCCTCTCCTCCTTCAACACTTACAACACAGATCTATCTAGCCTATTCTCTCTCTCTTTCTGGATTTTCTCAGCTTGCACCCACGGTTTCTCTTGCCAGAATCTTGAGTTGTGATTCCTGAGTGGCATATGAGTGTTGGGTGAAGCTGTGTTTGAGAGAGAAAGTTTGAGTGTTCCCAGTTTCTTGCAAACCCTAGCCGCCACTTCCTCTTCCCCTTCCCCCTTGGTCTGGGCATCTCCTGTCGCCGGAGTTGCTAGCGCCGCCGCTTGTGGGAAATCTGAGCCAATCGTGCCTATGGCACTTTCCCACCGATTGATATTCTGATTCATTCTATCTCTGGCTGTTCTTTGTTCTGTTCTTGTTATTTACAATATCTCTGTGTCTAACTTGTTCTATTTCTCTGCATTTTTAGTTGAAGCCGCAATCGTCCCTTGCCTGTGAAGAAGATCTGTAGATCCTCCTGATCTACACCTCTGAGGCACTGTTTAAAGCAAAAAACAAGCACAAGTCCCTGCTGTGAACCATCTTTGTTACTGTTCTTACTGTAAATCCTCTGTAATAGATTGTTTAGCCATTCATCTGTAAAACCTTGGGCCTTAGCTACTTGAGTAGCAAGTGTGTGAGGCCGCTAGAGTAAGGAAATCAAAGAAGTGCAATCCCTGGCTAGGTGATACCACAACACGTAGCTTTAGTAACTGTTAATAGAGTTCTGAGTCGTCGAAGGTTCGTGGTTTAAAATTCTTAAGCAAATAGAATGCGAGAATTAGGACAAAGGATCCTCTCTCCTAGTTTTGTAGGAATTTTATTTCGTTTATGCATAGTGTGCCACGTGTGTAAACCTTGACATCTATCTAGGGTTGTAAACAAATCAAATAATTTTGGTTCGGTTTGATATTCTATTCGATTTTTTGATATTCGAATTCGGAAATTTGTGATTCGAATACAAATACAAATACTTTTTCCGATTCGATTAGTTATCAAATTCAAACTCAAAATCATGATATTCGATTCGATATTCAAAAATATTCTATTCGATTTATGTTTATATATATATATATATAAACACATGTATATATATAATGGATTCTCATATATAAATATCCAATAATCCAATGGGCGGGTAAATGAGATCGATGACTTAATACAATATATATATATATATAAACTAAATTAAGAAACAAAATTAAACAAAAATAAGAATAGTGTAAAATTAAGAAACAAAATTAAAATATTATTTTAGGAAATTTTCTTCAAAATTACGAATCGAATATATTCGAATCGAATCGAATAGTATAAAATTAAGGAAATTTCGAATCAAATCGAATCGTATTGTATGTTTATAATACACTTTAAAAAAATCGAATCGATCGAATATTTGCGAATATCTTATCGAATCGAATAAGAATAAAAAAAATATTCGAAGTCGAATCGAATACCGAATCGAATATGCAACAATTTTTTCGAATCGAATCAAATACATAGATATTCGCTCCGATTCGATTTGTTTACAACCCTACATCTATCACCAATGTAACGTGATATATTTTGATAAATTAAATAATTAAGTCACATTAGCTCATTCTCGATCTCATGTTTTTGAGAGTGGCTGGTAATTAACCCCCAAATATATTCACTCCTAAAAAATAAGTTTTTTTTTAAAACCCATTTTATTTACTTTAATTTCAGACAACCATATTATATTCATGTGTATATGAGAATTCGTGGCACAAATTAATTTCTATGCATGATGCGGCCTAATAATCTAATATAAGTAGTAGAAATACAAATTTCGGTGGTACAAATTAATAGTTTATTTTGGTACAGTCGATATAATCATATAATTTTTTTTTGAGGAAATATAACCATATACTCCCTCCGTTTCAGTTTGATTGTTATTTTAGTTTTTTTTTTTTATCTAGAATTAACAATTAATTTTATGAACTAATGTACTCATCCCTCATATATAATATAAAATCTTATTCACTTATATTTTTCTAAAAAAAAGACAACATTTTCTCTCTCCATATATTTTTAGGGTTTGGGATAGGATTAAAATTGGGAGAGAAAGTATAAAAATATATAAAACAACAAACATTTTGACACAAGAGTGTAAAATTATATAAAACAATAAATGTTTTGACACAAAATAAAAATCATAATAAAACGGAGGGAGTAATTGATATGGGGCAAGAAGCAATATTTTCTTATATTTAAACTAACAGGATTTTTTATATTTAAAAAAAAAAATTATGTTTGACTTCACATCTGGATAGTTTTGAACTCGTTTAATTTTTCATAAGCTACTAAAAGCTTTTACTTTTAAGGTGGCGCCCTTCCGCGGGGAGTGAAGTCATACCATTTTTACTTTTTTAACAAAAAAGCTGCCTAACTTTGAAATAATCCTGAAAAAAGTTAATTTACTTTGAAATGATCCTAGAAAATATTAATATCAAGATGTCACTAGAAATCTAACTAGATGTGGTACGATTTAATGAGGAAGAATTTCAATCCATCCATCCATCTCATAATTGTAGAATATTTGTAGTCGTCCTTAAATTTTTATACAAATTAAGAAATTATATTTGATGTACTTTGAAAAATAAAATTACATAAAAATTTCCTACTACAATATACCCTTACTTATTGATTCAAAATAAAAATAAGAGGATTGCTAGCTTAAAAAGATATCGAATAAGGGTATATTAAGCTAGGAAAAATGAAAGTTTAATTCAGCTAATAAAAAGAGTGGACTTACTTTTAGGACAGATAAAACAGGCAACTCTATTTCTGGGGCGAAGGAAATATAAAATTACAAAATAAATCGTTATTAAAATTAAGTTGCAAAATAGTTCTTTGAAATTATTAAATTAATCCATTTAAAGGTAGTAATTCTAACTCCTCGATACAAACCCAAAACATTTAATTTAATTTAATATATATTATTTGCGTTAATCCGATTAGAAACAAACAAGTTATCATCCTTTAAAATTTTTAAGATCTTTTTAAAAAATAATGACATCATCATTTTTATACCTAAGTATTGAACACTTATACCCTTACCTCCTTTTTTTAATCTTGACTTCGACATTAAATTTCAATCATTATATTATCTAATTTTTGTTTCCAGTTTCAAGTTTTTAATCATAATCATGGTTACGATTATTTTTAAATTTCACCGTTTGAGTAATAATTAACATAATAGATTGTTTCCTGAATTAATTTATTTCTTTTAGTTCCAGATTTTTTTAAATGGATGTTAATTAAAATTAATTGTTTCGTAAATAATGGAATAGGATAGGAAGCAATACAAATTTCAGATATGGTGTTTCAACCCGTATTCCATGATATAATTTATAAAGTTTCTTTCATTTTTGGACGCTAATTGTCAAATTCAAGCGCATTCGCTTTTGTGAGGGGACACACTTTATCCCAATTTGAATATATTAAGTATTGCTCGAATATGTTGTTATTATTATGGGAAAAGGTGTAAATACACTCCTAATATTTATCTTGAGAGATAAATTCACTCTTAGGGCTCGTCTGATTGGCAGGAAAGTAAATTTTTTTGGAAATATGATTTCTGAGAATGTGATTCTGAGGAAAATCATTACTAACGGAATCTTTATTATGTGTTTGGAACACAACAAGGAAATTGTAATGATTCTCTATTTATTATTAGATTAAATTTAAACAAGAATAGATAATTAAATATCTAAAATATATACTGTATCTTATTTCATATTACTAATATATATAATTTTAAATTACGAACCATATAATGTGTAATTCTTCAATTTGCATTAGTATTATAGATATTGAATGCAACATATTATTTCAATTTAAATAGAATGATATGACTAAAAAATAATCAATTAAGGTAAATATTCTATTGGTGATCCAAATATTTTTTATTGAATTTGAAATCAAAATTATCTATATAAATATTTTTTTATTGAATTGAAAGTCAAAATTATATATTAATAATGGTATGGTCGTCGTTTAGTTCACAACGTTGTCTCAAAAATGATATTATTGGAATTTTGATAGAAATACCAAAAAAATTATTGATAAAATAGTTGAATTTTGGTTGTAATTTCTTCAATAGAAAAAGTATCACAATTTTTAATTTCTTTTTTTCATTTATAATTTTTTTATTTTTTCTATTTTATTTATTTTATTCATTTTTTAATCCAAACTTAGTATTACTAATAAAAAAAAGATAATAATACATCTTATTTTTTCAATTTAAAAAAAAAACCATTTTTTTATTTTTTAGTTAAAAAATATGAATCCAAACATAATAATAATTTATAAAATAAATAAATAATAATAAATGAAGAAATCGAATAATGAAATCATTTTCCTAGTTTTGAGGAATATGATTCCTTTCCATATTACATAAAAAATGAACAAAATACGGTAATGTTAAAATAGGGAATCGGATTACTTTCCCAAGTCAGATTCCGTGCCAACCAAACGGGGCTTTAAGGTTATGCTTGGAGCAAATAACACCCTAACGTTTAGAAAAAAGTGCAAATCCCCCTCCCCTCCCCAAAAATAGTATTTTTGTTCAAAAATATAGAATTTTGTTTTTTTTTTTTCATATTTTTCATCCCTAAAAAATAATAATTTTTTATACGATGAAATTTATTAAAAAACTTACATGTATCATCATCATCATCATCTTATTATTATTATTATTATTATTATTATTATTATTATTATAAAATGTTATCTTGCAATATTTATAATCAACTAGGCCAACACCATTAATTCATATCTAGACTTCAATCAATGGCGGTAAAGCTGGAGCAGTGCCGAATTCACCCTTCATCTTCATGCAGCGATTGTGAATTCTGCACCCCACTAACACATTTCGACATTCCATTTCTTCAATCTGATCCCACACAAAGGCTCATTTTCTTCGATTTTCCCTGCCAAAAACTCAATTTTCTCGAAAACATAATTCCATGCCTGAAAAAATCTCTCTCCATCACTCTCACATATTTCCTTCCACTCGCCGGAAACGTAATCCTCCCATTAAACTCCGGCATGCCCTTCATCCGTTACATCTCTGGCGACTCCGTTTCCCTCACAATTGCTCAATCCGATGAAGATTTCAACTATTTCGCAGGAAACCATCAACGAGTTGCCGATGAATTCTACGCCTTCGTTCCTGAATTGCCGCCGTCGCGCATTTTCCCCGACTCTGTTATCTTCCCTGTCATCGCTATTCAAATAACGCTGTTTCCTGGCCAAGGATTCTGCATTGGTATCACCAATCTTCACGCCGTCAGCGACGAGAGTTCCACCATTAATTTTGTGAAATCTTGGGCTCTAGTTAACAGATTTGAAGGTGCATTTCCTCAAACAGATGGGAAACAGTTGGCAGTTCTTGATAGAAATTTAGTTCAAGATCCAGGCAGTCTAAATTCAACTGCATGGGAATTTATCAAAAAATCAAGAAAATTTCCTCTTTTTGAGCTACCAGCGACATCATTTCCGATCAACAGAGTTCGTTTAACGTTTCTGTTGGCAAAAAATCAAGTTCAGAAACTCAAGAATTATGTTTCGGCCAACAGCCCTCCTGATTTACACCACATTTCATCATTCACAGTTATTTCTGCTTATATCTGGATTTGTGCAGAGAAAGCAGAAGCTGCTTCCGCGGAGAAGATGAACGACAATGACGACGAAGAGCCCGTACACTTCTCTTTTGCGGCAGACTGCCGTGAACGTCTGAATCCGCCGCTGCCGGAATCTTACTTCGGAAATTGTTTAGTGTTCGTGATTGCAGAATGCAGGCGTGGATTGTTGAAGAAGAAAGATGGGTTTCTTATTGCTGCGGAGATTATAGGAAAGGAGATTCGAAGAGTTATGCATAGTGATAAGGGGGTTCTTGAAACTGCAGATTGGCCGATGGATTTCGGTAAATCTGGTATAAAATGTGTAGTATCAGTGGCTGGATCGCCAAGACTTGATGTTTACGAAGCTGATTTCGGGTGGGGGAAGGCGAAGAAGCAAGAATTTGTGCATCTTGACATAAAAATGCCCTTTGGACCAAAATGCCCTTTAAACATATTTTTTTAGCCACTTTGGACCAAAATGCCTTTTAGACATAAAAAAAGTAAAAAATATCAAATATGCTTTTATCTTCATCTTCATCTTTAGATCTATTTTTCATCTCCAGAAAGAGAATTAAAATATCATCGATCTTCATCTTCATTTTCAAATTTGCTTTTCATCTTCATCATCGATCTTCATCTTCATCGTCGATCTTTATCTTCAGATCTGCTTTTCATCTTCATCTTCATTGTCAATCTTCATCTTCATCGTTGATCTTCATTTCTTGGACCATAGTTCTCGTCATACTTCGTCTATGTCGAGCTAGTGCAGTGAGCACTTAAGTTCGACTTTTACAAAAAAAAATGATTTTGTTCTTAACTGCGCGCTGGATTGTTCTTAAGTGCACACAAAACCCAGCGCGCACAAGGCATGCGCGCACGCAGACATCGGCAGACTATCGGCGGACTATCGGCATGACATCGGTTGATAATTTTTATACATCGGCAGAACAACTGTTGATAATTTGGCCTCAAGTGTGCGTGATTTTCTTCTTAACTGCGCCCACAAGCATGCGCACAAGGCATGCGCGCACAAAGTAAGTGAGCGCGCAGACATCGACGGACTATCGGCATGACATCGGTTGATAATTTCTGTGCATCGGCAGAACAACTGTTGATAATTTGGCCTCAGGTGCGCGTGATTTCTTCTTGTGGGCGCCCACAAGCATGTGTGCATAAGGCATGTGCGCACAAAGAAAGCGCGCGCACGCACAAAGTAAGCACGCGCGCGCAAATATCGGTAGAACACATCGGCAGACTATCGGCATGACATCAATTGATAATATATGTGCATCGACAGAACAACTGTTGATAATTTGGCCTCAGGTGCGCACGATTTTCTTCTTAACTGCACCCACAAGCATGCGCGCACAAGGCGTGCGCGCACGAGCATGCGCGTAGGGCTCGCACGCAGTTAAGAATATCATTTTTCCAGATTTTTCGAAAGTTGCAGAAATACTTCATTTTTTCCAGATTTTCAAACATCAACTATATTAGTGGTACTTTTATTGTCAAAGCATGTCTATTATGTGTAGAAATAAACTTCAAACTTCAAAAACAAACAACATCTAACAATCTAACAATATTCTTCGAATCAAATTTTTCCCCAAATCAAACTTAAAAAAAACACCTAACAATCTAACAATATTATTAATAATTAGATCTGAAACATACACATATTGGGGAAGAATTTTCAATTTCTTCGCTTGAATTTTCAAAGTCGACTGCTCGTTGGTGGAGAAATCTGGAGAGAGAGATCTTCACACGAATTTTCGGAGGTTGATGGCTTGAATCTGGAGAAATCTTTGCTTGAATTTTAAGTGTTGCAGATTCCATTAGTGTTGAAGAAGATGAGATGTAGAAGAGAGAGAGAGAGAGAGAGAGAGAGAGAGAATTTTTTTCAAAATCTCATTTCAAAATCTGAAATGTGAATGGCGAACGGTTGAATAGGTGGGGAATTGAAATAGGTTAAAAATAAATATAGGGGTAATATAGTAATTCTGGCTAAATAAAATATGTTTAAAAGTTACTGGCTAAAATAAATCTTTTAAAAGTTTGACCGGCTAGTTCCATATATTCCCACTTTAGCAAAATTACTTACGTCAGTCGTCAGTCAGTGTGTGGACATGTATCATATATCATATATTATGTTTCAGTTCTGCCACTTAGATCCATTGTGAAATTCATTAAGTTGTGTTTTGATTTTTTGAAAATGATGTGGTATTGAGGATACTTAGAAATCGCATTTACTCAAAAAGAGGTGTAGCCAGCTACTTAGGAGTCGGTTGGTTTGTATGATTGATAAACACGGCTTTTGTATGCATTTAAGTGTTTATTTGAATGATATTTAATGATTAATGCATGCATAAGTTGGTGTTTGATTGTTGTTTCGGCTTTTCTCGTGCATTCTCATGTTTTGCTCTTTTGGTTGAAGTTTGAGCTAAAAAAATGGATATTTTCAAGAACCAATTTAGTGGGGAGATAAGCTAGAAAGATAGAGGACGAGTTATGGTCATTCTCCAACTTGAATTGGGTCAATCTAATGAGATTCGAGCAAGAACGAAGCAAAACAGTGGAGTGTGCCAGAAATCAGCGAGCCACTCGCCGATCGGCGGATTCTTCACAGTGGATCGGCGAACAAGTCAAAGAAATCTGCCGGTTGGCGGATTCTTCTTTACCGATCACCGAGTTGTCCGGAATTTTATCTTTTGTCTATTTTTGGCCCGTGAACTTACCTTTTAGGCCAGATTTTTAGTACTTAGTATAAATAGGGTTGTTAGTAATGAATTTGAGAGCTTTTTTTTCATTATTTTTCAGTTTTATTTTATATTTCATAGTGGCAAGACATAAAGATTCAAGATTGAAGTTTTATGCATTGAATTTCTCTATGGTTTTTTTAACCTTTGTTATTTAATTATGTTTCTTTATTCTTTCTTTCTTTCTGTTGGATTTCATTATGTGTGAGTAGTTCGTATAATTAATTCTAGGGTTTGTGGCATGTATGAAATTGTGTACTGATTTAATTCTTCATCAATTGTCCTTTCGATTATCGTGTTCAAATATTCAAGTTTAGATTTCTCAAGCATGATTAAGGCCATAGTGATTGTATGCTAGCCAATTAATTTGAGTCCTGGCGGAGATAATTAATTAGTGGAATTAAATTGAATGATTTGATACACGTAATTGTGCTCTCCATGAGGTTTTAAATATGTTGATCTATCGGAAGTTAACAATTAATTTATAGACGAAAGTAATAGATAACTTGTTAATCTACTTTTACCTTAAGACCTGGCGGAGATATGTAATTAGAATTCTGATCATCCACCCATAATTGGATTAAATTGGAAGTTGACGGAATCAGATTAATATATAATGGATTCATATGTATGCAGTCCCTGGGATTAATTATTTTATTTAATTGATAGTTCAGTTTTTAATCTTGTTTGATTCGCATTTAATTTTATTATTGAGTTTAGTAATTTATTTTTTAATTATCTGCCTAGGAATAGTACACCAAAGAAATTGATAGCCTAGATAATAAAGAGTTGTTAGCTTAGTACTCAGTGTGATCAATAATTCAGTCTCTGTGGATACGATACTTGATTCACTTACTATATTGCATGA
The DNA here is from genome assembly GCA_026008535.1 of Perilla frutescens. Classification (NCBI taxonomy): domain Eukaryota; kingdom Viridiplantae; phylum Streptophyta; class Magnoliopsida; order Lamiales; family Lamiaceae; genus Perilla; species Perilla frutescens. The sequence goes on along the minus strand of BRKX01000007.1, from coordinate 16,042,595 downwards.
CCTTTGCTAGTTGCAGATAATTGCATAATAAATAGTGCATAAATGATTGAGGGTGATAGACTAAATAATCAAGCTCTTTCAGTATTTGACCCCCACCAATCGATCATCACTATATGGCAAAAAAATACATGACCCCCACTAATCGATCATCACTATCACGATAAGAAAATCGTGAACTAGTGATGGAAAGTTCTGTCTGTAAACCTCAATTTTCCGTCGTTAGGTTAGATTAACGACGGACCAATGACGGAAATTATCCATCGTTAAATCATTCATCGGCGGCTAATCTAATGATGAAAATGTTCGGTCGATAGGTATTAATGACGAAAAGGTCTGTCATATATTTGGTTCCCATCAATAGTCGTCTGAGACTCTAACGACGGCTATTCTGTCGTTAATTAGGTTATCTAATGACCGAACATTTCCGTCATTAGTAAAGTCGTGTTAACAGTCGTATATTCATACTAGCGACAGAATATTCCATCGCTAAAGCGGTCGTTAAATCTAATGACGAAAATATTCCATCATTAATGATTATTTTTATTTTTAATATTTAATATTTATTATTTTTATTTTATATTTTTATTTTTATTTTAATATTTATTACGATTTTGATTTTGATTTATAAAATGAAATATATACACACACACACACATATATATATATAGATGTCCAATAAAACACATTAAATGTCATAAAATATTAGTACAATATTTATAAATGACAATAAACGTAATAAAATAAGTGTATTTGTAAATATAATCAGGATGAGGATGAAGGCGGACCCCTAAACTGCGTCCATATCTGCTCGAACATATCTATCTGCTACTGACGTATCTGTTCTTGTTAGGCCTGGAGAAGCTCTGCCTGTGCGTCCATCTTCGCTTGTAACTCCAAGATTACAGCCTGAGTGTCGGGCTGTAGAGGAGCTACAGAAAATACACTAACGGCTCATGAAATGCTCTGTGATCGACTGTCAAGCCCAAATATGCGGTTCTTCTTCGAGTGGTGATGGGCAATATCAACATAAATTTAGCTCATGTCCACCTCTGGCGCCTCATTCGTACCAGGAATCGGCTGGTTCAACTCCTCAACTCTAGCCAATACATCTGCCTATACACAAAATCAAATAAGTTAATTAAATATATATTTTATATCTAAAATTAACATTTGTAAATATTTACTAACACACTTACAGCGATACGAGCAGACTTCCCATCAGAATAGGACTCATCAGCGGTGTCATACAATCTCTTAAATGTCTCCCACGCCACGTCATCTGGCTTAACACCCTTCTCCTTAACCTATTAGATAGAAATATGTTAGCATACACATATGTCTAACAAATAAAATAATTAATAAATTATTCCTTTCGGATTCACTATGAACCAAAGCTGCAGCATGTGTAACTGCACTCCTAGATCCTCCTCGGTGCTTGACAATGCCGTTGTCAGGACCATTGGGCTCAGTGAAACGATTCTGCGATGGGAAGATAGACTTGGCCTTGAAGGCCTCACTGTCCCAATAGGCGCAGAAACTGTCCCACACCTGAAGAGACATAAAGTCAAGGTAGCCCTTAGTCCTATCTTTCTTGAATGAGTGGACCATGCCCTTGTATCTTTCAGCAGCCTTGGAATTCCATCTCTTCACAATAATATCCGTCTCAGCAGGATCCTAAGAAAACTCCTTCTGCAACATATTGAAAACATATGAAAATGTTAAACTTTTTAAAAAAATAAATCAAAATAGAAGTTAAAAATCAAAAGATTAATGAATAATACTCAGAACTCCTCCACATACTGCATCGTGACCTCCAGCGGGCACCATCTTCCAAGTGTAGCTCGTCGGATATAAAAATTTCTTGAAATTTACAGTGATGGAAGATATGATTGCATGAACTCAAAGCACTTTAAATGCACAAAATAATTATCATATTAGAATATATAATAATAAAGATAACAATATATAAAGTTTTGTTCAATTATAACTCAACATACATATCCCCAATCCAACAAAATCGACGTCTTGATGCATCGAATACAGGACGTGATGATCCCTCCAATGACATATTCCCAACTAGACTACTAAGGCCCACAAATGATGATGATTATCCAGATCGTCCAGATCCTCCACCTCTAGTACCGCCTCTATGTATCTAAGAAATTAAAACACATTAATTTAAAAATGTAACAAATACCGTCAAATTAGTTAAATAATAAATATTTTTTTAGGAAACCTGACAAACTAATCATCTATGTCATCATCATCACTGATATTGTCATTTGACAAGTTAATTTCGGTAGCACCTATGTGAATTTCGTAGTCCCAAGTTCTCGACTCTATGCTAATTGATCTATATTTTTCTAATCGATTATCAAAAACAGTAATCTGTGTTATTGTGTGTTTATGGTTACTGCATGCATTTGTTCTTGAGAGTGATAGGAACAGAAGTAAGAACAAGTAAATAAAAATAGTAAAAGATGCACAAGATTGATAACGTAGTTCGGTTAACCAACCTACTCTGGGGGAACTTCGCCCAAACTTGAAGATTTGTCCATTACTCCTTCATGAAGTGTATTGAGGGACTTACACATACAGGACTCCCTCGTTATGCTGCCCGCTCTTCTTCACGAACTCTTTTATTGAATGAAAGTTGTGGGATCTCCTCACAACCGTGACACTAGACTCCCTCTGGCTACCCACGACTTCAACTTACAATCTCTCCCGAGATTGCGTACAAAAAGGATAAACAAAACCCCTCACGTGTTTCACTCAAAAACACCTAATGCTGGGAACAACTTCTAGCTATTACAATGAATCAAAAACCAAGGACTCTCAAACACTCAATTTAGATAATCAAATATTGTTGGGGGTGAACCATCGATTGTTGAATGAATCGGCCTGCTTATACTTCACGTTTCCTTTGTTGACTTGATCGCCAATCTTCATCAACAAGGTAAGTGATTTAGGGTTTGTGATTCTTTCCATATTAGTGTAGATGCCTTTCATGATATTGAGGGTCTAAATCAGCACGCCATCAACTCCAAAAAGGCAGTCAAACGATCAGATCTTGGCTTCCCAAACTCGCCCGCACAAGATCAACTTAACATGGAAATGCCATATATAACACTGTTCGGGAATGTGTCTGAAACATCAGAGGGAACAGTTCACCAACTGTTCGTTCATTTGCACGGCAGAATCAGCACATTACTTCAAGCACATCTCCTCGAACACTTCGTCGAGCATAAATCACCAAAACAAACTTTGTGCTACAAAATGGCACTAACAGATTCATAACAACAAAACCAACAAATACTAACAATCAATAAAGAGGGATCCAGGGGTCCTCATCCCATGCAAATTAACCAATTAATAAAGAGGGATCCAGAGCCCTCATCCCATAAAATAATTAAATATACATTATTCAATGATAATTGTCATACACATCTAGCACATACATAACATAATTTTTATATAATTAGCATACTTAGCCTAAATTGCCTAAATAAATTTTACACAATTGACATACTTAGTATTTTTTTTATCATAAGCCAAATGAATTTTACATAATTTATTATAAACTTACTGACTAACCTCGTATTGGCAGCAATGTCACACAATGCCCAAAAATCACAAACGGGAAAGCCGTAAATTAAGAAACTTGTTAGTTTCCATTTATATAATGAATTAATGATTGTGCATTTCTCGATTATATGATGACTAAACCACAAATTGTATACCCGAGCTACTTAGGAACTTATAAAATTAGCACTGTTTGTACTAAAAGTAGCACTGTTTGTAACTATATTGGTTTGTGGCAATAATTTTAATTTCTAGCTTGTTGATTGTGTATTAGTACTTCAACTATAACTTATATATCTGGTAGAAATTAAATCAATTATATAGAAGGCTGTGATTGTGATTTTTTTTTTCATTTTTGCTGTTTGCAACTACAACGGATTAGTAATTTGGAGCTGTCCACTTTAATTTAGTTTTGGCATGTGAGTCAATAGATTTTTTTAACATTATAACGAATTCTGTATGATTAAACTAGTACGCGTCCCGGTGGGGATGACCTAGTGGTGGAGTGAGGTTGTTTAGAGATCAAAAATTACGGGTTCAAATCTCCTCAATATCACATATCGAGTGTGTGAGTAAAAAAAATCTAGTACACACTGTATAATTGCGTAAGACGAAATTATCATATTTCCCCTATCTTCAATTTTAATTTTTTATGTAATATCTTATTTTCTAATAATATGATAGCACGTGTCCTGCAATATTAATTTTTAATAGAAAAACATTGATTCTCTTTATTATTTAATCATGCATTCTAAACTAATCACAAATCTAATGAGTACAAAATTACATAATCTGTAAGTAAAACTCAACAAATCAGTCAACAATTCAACTAAAAGATTTTGCAAGCAGAAAACACCTACTACCGAATAATACGTGATCAATTTAGATTTCATATAAAAACCAAAATCTATAATTAATGATTTGATGAGTAATTGCATATATTAACACACACACACACATATGCATTATTATCTCCATAGTAATTATGTAAATCTTGATAAACTGCAAAATACCAACCCTTGGCATATTGGCATGGATAGAGCACTTTGCAATGCAATTATGGTAGGAAGTGGTAGCGGGGAGGGAGAGAGAGAGAGAAAGAAAGGAAAGAGACTTACGGTGTGGAGGTGGAGACGGTGGTGGTCCCAACTTCAGGTTACGGTGGAGGCGGTGGCGGTCCCGACGGTGGAGACCATTTGCTGCGGCGGTGATTTCTTAGCGGGGAGAGATAGAGAGAGGGGGGGCAAGGCGGGAGGCAACAAGGCAGACGGCGGAACGTGGAGGGAGAATGGAAATCGGTGGCGATTTGTTGATTTAGGGTTCTGAAAATGAAATGAAAAAGGGGAAGAAGAATATAGCCTGTATATTGACTTCTAACGATGGACTTACGACGGAACAAATCCGTCGTTACTATTTAAAAAAAATCTAAATACCTAACGATGGAATGCCCACTGTAGCCTAAAAAGACTTATTGATACTCATGTATCTACGGTTTCTGGAGATTGACAACAGAACTTTAGCAAGCTTATGGGATGGCTAAGTACAGAATTGCATTGAATTGAGTGTATATACTAAGCTAAACACTGAGTGAAGAGAGTTTGTGAGGATTACCAAGCTAAACTCATTTTTGATCTATTTTTGGTATGCTGAAACTTTGCAATTTTGTTGGAATATTGAATGTGATGTGCCCACACTGATTTCCAGCTTGCATGCTTATATCTTGAGTCTGTTTCTTTTTGTCTTTCTTTTCTTTTATTTTTCTGGACGCGTTGCATCCCATGCTTGAGGACAATCATGTCTAAAGTGTGTGGGTGTGATAAGTCCATTTATTTCGTGTTTTTATGGGCATTTTGTTCGTTATAAATGTCATTTTTAGTGTGTTTTGAGTAAAAAAGAACCAGGTTGAGGTCAAAGAGCATTTCGAAGGTCGAGTCTGGTGAAATGGGCATTTTATGCCCAGTTATTCATGATTATCTGGTCGGTATAAACCGTATTCAGAAGCACAAAGGACTTCTTCAACTTTTGTCCTACATTTGGGAAGTGGAAATGGCATATCAGAAATGGATGAAGCTGACTGTATGATGCCGTGCCCACATTGCTTGAACAGACTCGACCACAGGCCAGAATGGGCATTCGCGAGAAACGTGGGATTCAATTGAAGGAGAGAGACATGAAGGATAGTTGCATATCTGAAGAAGAGTTGGTTATAAGCTGGACTTCTAAGAGGTGCTGCAACGGAGAGATAAGCTCAATCCCTAAAAAATAGAGATTTGATCAAACTGAAGCTTATCCAGACAGATCAGGATGGGCACGCCGAGTCCGAAAATCTAGTGAAGACCCCCGCCTGTGGGGGAACTCTAAATCGAAAATGTAACTATTTAAGCTGCTTCATTTTTCTGGAAACACAAGTTCGGATAGTCAGAAACACTACTACAATTTTTATTTTCTGCATTTTCATTTTCGTACGCTGCATTGCAGCAAGAATCAATTCCAATAGGCCTTAAGCCTTTAGACGTATGATTATGTTTATAAACTCAACATTGGTGTTGAGTATTTTTGCCTATTAATTCAGTAAGTTTTCTTTAATATTATGTCTTTCATTTATGCAATTTTAATTATGTCTAGCATGCTTAGCTAGACCCTTTAATTCTGGTGTTTGAATAACGAAAATGGTTTGAGTATAAATCTGGACTCGTGAGGCCAAAATGGGCATAGTAATGCATGGTAGGTTTCCGTTGATTCTTGAGCCTTATTCCACGTGAGTATGTGTCTGAAATGCCCAATGTGGCTGATCAGTCGTTAGACATAGAGGGCACACCATTATTAATTGAATTGGCGAATTGTGAATGTGTGTTGGTTCATATAGTAATAAGAGAATCAATGGGTTGTTGTGGGCACATGAGAAATCGGTAAACACAATAAACTTGGGTTCGTCTAGGGTACACTACTGTCTATTTGCTTACATCTTGTAGAGAAATCTGGAGGTAGGTGATAGGTTAGGGGTTTATTTGACGAGAAATTGCTTTTAAACCTAAAATGAAAGGATGAATGAGGATATGCAGAGAGAAATCCGGTCTCCATAACTAGGTGATTTATCATGTATGAAAATCGGTGTGCCCATGATCGAGTTGTTTTATATATTTAAAGCAAATTCAAGTTCAAATGCCAGAACCTTTGTTATTTGATATCTTATTTACTTTCTTTTTGCAGATTTAATTCCGTATAGTGACAACACCAAAACCTCCTTTTGTGACTGGTTACTAGAAGATGAAATTATAACAGCTCTTTGTGGGATCGACCCTGTACTCATTAGCTGGCTACGCTCATTATGGGCACAAGAGCATTACAAATTATTTTTGGAGCGTGAAACGACCACGCGTCAGTATCCATTATTTAATTTTCAGGTTAATTATTTTTGTGCCTTGATTTTTTTCAATTTCATAAATTTAAAAATAAATATTTTTTGCGCCTTGATTTTTTTCAGGTTAAAAATAAATGCAACTTGAACAATTATTAATGAAAATTTTATATGGGGACAATTTAGATATTTTCTTACATTTTAATTATAATCTTTCAATCCAAACATAATATTAACAATTTATCCTAAATTAACAAAATATTAAAATCGTAATCAAGTAATCCAAACACATGAAATAGTGCAATCCTATTGTATCCAATCAATCTTATTTATCACATTCACACAATCAAATGAGGCATTGTATCCTAAATTCCTAATGTTTGATTCAATAGATTGGATCCCGATATTGATGATAGCAAGGGCTCCAATCACATGCGTGTTCAATTGATAACCCATCACTCCAAAATTTGGGTGATTATACTTATCCTACCAAATACCAATTTTAGAGAAATGTAAAAATTACGTACCTATCTATCCTCATCTCAAACAAATTTCATAATGGAAAATGGACTATGAAATGTGAAATGAATTTTTATCTACATTATTTATTAGATGACAAGTAAAATAATTTCAATTTTAATAATTATCAATGAGAATATTGATGTGTAAATAGAACATTAATGTGAATACTAATATGTAATTAAGAAAGGACTTCCGAAGACTAAACTATTTTTATTAATTATTTTTATGCGTTCATCATTTCCCATGTTTGGTTAATTATTTTTGTGCCTTGATCATTTTCAATTTCATAATTTCATATTTAAATAAAAATAAATGTAACTTTAACAATTATTGATGAAAATTATATGTGGAGGGTAATTTCGGCATTCTTCGACATTTTAATGATAATCCTTCAATCTAAACAAGATATTGACAATCTATCATAAATCATTAAAATCGCATTCAAGAAATCCCAACATATGATTATTTTATCATAACAATGCAACCATACTAAATCCTCGAATGAGATAACCTAGCCCGAATTGCATGTTCCATCGTGTGCCAACATCAAAATAGCACAATTTTAATAATGTTTTCATAAAATTTATTATATTATAACTAATCCTAATTAATATTTATTGCTAAAAATTGAGATTTTTAAAAAAATTATATACCCTAAGTTTGGAATAATTAACCATAAAAATCAATTATATTAACTAAAAGTGAAAATTAAATATTAAAAAAATAATTATAGACACTAATTGGGTAGAATAAACCCTAAATAATAATTTTTTTAAATAAATTGTATAAATAAAGAAAAGAAAAAATGACTCCAACCTAAAAGTCCCGGATATCACATAATTGATAACTCAGGGGATCAGGGCGTCATCAAAACCCATATGGAAAACCCGTAGTGGGAAAAACCATATGGGAAAAAGAGTACCCCACTAGTGAAAATGAAAAAACACATGTCTAACAGCATCCACAATACAAGGAATGTCATGAAACCAAAACCCAGTCTGAACACTAGAGGAAGATAATAAATCAGCTACTCTATTACCCTCTCTATAAATATGAGAAACAGTTGTAGCACCCCGAAAAGTTATTCAAGCATGCATATATCTTTATAAATAAAATGTTCCTATAAGTCGCGCCAAATAGTTATTTTATGCCTTGTCATGCATGTTTGAATTATATAAATTTTTTTAATTCATTTATTTATTATTATTATTATTATTATTATTAATATTAGTATCTTTATTTTTGTCTCAATATTTCTAATCTAAGATTTTATTTACACTTTCTTTTATTTGGTTGTAAAAGCCCATTTTTTTTCTTTCTTCTTCCTAAATAGTATTTCTAAAAGCCCACTCCCCTGATTATTTCTTATCCCAATAGTTTAGTTTTTTTTAGCCCATCAGCTTGAGAAAGAAAAAAAAAAAACTCCGCCGCACTCAAGGATTTCTTCCCCCTTCCGTTGAGGAACCCTAAACCTAACATTCCCCCATTAAACCCGAAATTACTCCAAGGGATGCAAGATTTTTGGGAAGAAGATCAGAACAAATTCAACCTTTCCATAATAAATTCCCATATTCTAGTATAAATAGGGTCTCTCCTTCAGCTATAATCACACCCAAGCATTCACAGCTTCTCTTCTCAAAATCTTCGAGGGTTGCTCTTCCTTCAAATTTTTTTAGGTATACTCTCTCTCTATTTACGTCATGCCTTCTGTAAATTTCAAAGCTGGTTTTCGTGATTTTTATGCTTCTGTGAGATGAGAGAGGAGGGTGCATCTTTTTTTTTTCTCGGTAAAAAAATGAATCACTTTGTTATTTGAGTTTGGTCAAATTCAATGGGAAGTGTGGATCCGTGTTTTAATTGGAAAAAGTATTACTGTGGGCCACCATCTTTTAAAAACTTTCAAATCACTTTATACATACTTGTTCACTCACATGCACACAAACTGACACACACACACACACATACATATATATATATATATATATATATATATATATATATATATATATATAAACACACGCACCCACATATATATATACACATTTCTTTAATAGTTGTTATTTGATTGTTCAACACACACACTCACGCATACCAATGAAAACTTATACATATATATATACCCATATCTGTACATTATATATATATATATATGTCACATACTTATATATTATATATATAAATATATATATCTACACACGCACACCTATGCACAAATATACATCCATATTATATATATATATATACATACGGCCCACACCCATATAATATATATATATATATATACACACACACGCATGAACACATATATATGCATATATATATACCCATATCTATGTAATAATATATATATATATATATATTTCTGTTTATATCTTTTTCTGCTACAATATTTATTATATGGTTAATGTTATGTTTTGAGCACTAAAGTAAATTTTATGTAAATTAATTATTATTATTATTACTATTATGCTAGGCGGTGCGCTTGGACAACATTTATACATTTCATTTTTTTTCAAAGTTCAAGTTGAGGTGGGGATTCTCTCGGAGAATATACGAAACTTTTATCCTTGTTATATTCATATATACGGTGTGCAGGTGGACCTACGGGTCATATGGGCCTTCGGGCTATTGCTATGGGCCTACGGACTATTACTATGTTTAACCTACGGGTTATATGCTATGTTGGAATACGGGCTCTATGATATGCTATGTTATGACCTGTTTAATACTGTTATATTTGTATAACTCGGATAATGGAATTACCCCATTGAGTTAATAGCACTCACCCCAAAGCTATTTATGTTTTCAGGCTAAAGAAATTCGGGTGTTGTGGTGGAGACGAAGTGATGGAATAAAGACTATAGTTCTAATTATTTTTAAACATTATATTTTTCCGCTGCATTATACTCTAAGTTTATGTTGTTTTTGTTTTTTTTCGAACAACCTTTTGGGATTATTATGAAATTTTCTACCATTTCTTTTTTTTTCCTAAATAAATCTATGAAATATTTTTGAGACGTCACAACAGTAAAAGTAATTGTGCTAATAAAATCCAGAACACCGTGCCAACGTCCCTTAACTGCGCACGGGACTTTAAAAAGCTTTCAAATCACTTTATACATACTTGTTCACTCACATGCACACAAACTGACACACACACACACACACACACACACACACACACATATATATATAAACACACGCACCCACATATATATATATATACATACATTTCTTTAATAGTTGTTATTTGATTGCTCAACACACACACTCACGCATACCTATGAAAACTTATACATATATATATACCCATATCTGTACATTATATATATATATATGTCACATACTTATATATTATATATATAAATATATATATCTACACACGCACACCTATGCACAAATATACATCCATATTATATAGGGAAAAGGGCCAAATTGGACACTAAACTTATTTGGGGGGCTCAATTGGGTCACTGGAACTTTTTTGGGCTCAATTGGGCCACTCCGTGTCCAAAATTGGCTCAATTGGGCCACTGACTGATGAAAATTTAACGGGCCCGTTAAATGGCCATGAAACGACGTCGTTTTGGCCCTTTTTCTGCCCGATCCATTGAATGCCGACCCGCCCGACCCGATATGAAATGGAAAACCCGCCCTTTTCCCTTAATCTATTTTGCATTGCGATTTTTTCCCCAAATACACAAATTGACAGAAGTGAAGAACTAGGGTTCTTGTAAGCAAATCCAAAATTCCAAGATTTACCCCACAACTCCAAATCTCCAGCCTCTAAACCATACGTTCAACTCTCATCCATTTGTAAAATGGATTCAATTTCTTCATCTTCGAGCACGACAAGTTATAGGAGGCAGCAAGGTTCGAATTGGCAAAAGGGTCGAAATGTTTGTGAGTGTGGTATTACGGAGGTGATATGGACCTCATGGACAAATGAGAATCCAAGTCGGAGGTTTTTTGGTTGTCGTAATTACAGGGTAAGGTAGAATTCACATCAATTTTTCATTTTATGAACTAAGTTGTTTATTTGGATGTTTCATACTTATACCTTGCAAATTTCAGCCCGGCAGAGGTGTAATTCCCAAAGCAGGATGCAATCATTTTAGGTGGTGCGATGTAGAACTCAGTGATAGAGTGAAGGAGGTGATCAACACCTTGAAGATGGAGAAGGCTGCATTGTTGAAGGAGAACAAGAAATTGGCAGCTGAGAATGCAGTTCACTCAATAGCCAATTCAGAGATGCTTATTATGAAGAAGAGATTGAAAAGAGTGAAATTTGCTTTGCTTGTAACTTGGTTGTTGTTAGTCTGTATATTGGTTGGGAAAATATGATCTTATGGTGTGTATTTGGGCTATGAAGAATCAATTGGATGTTTGCTTTATGTATCTATTAATGAAGAAGATTGTTTGGTATTTGGTATTGTATTTTGTATTGATGCAGTTGGTTTTTGTTTGAATTTTTTCACTTTTTTGTTTAGCCACTGCAGTAGACTTACAAAATATTTGGGCTATGAAGAATGAATTGGATGTGTACAAAACAGAGATTTTTAGCATTGGTTTTTGGCACTAAAGATTTGTTTAGTTTCTGCAGAGGTTTTTGACATTTTTTAGCATTGGTTGTTGGCATAACTAGACATACACATATTAAACAGAATTTAAGCCAATGATAATGGTCATATGTTCACTGAATTCTTAAGGAAAAAAAAGTATAACATGATAATGATGAAAGGTGATTCTCATTTAAGCAGCCCCAAAAAAGTTGCCATGAAGGCAGATTTACAAAAAATGAGCATTAATGTAATATGCTCATTGCATGAGCTCTGAAATGAGTGCAAAAAATCAGAGACTATACATGATGATTAGAGTCACTGCTCTAATGTGAAGAGTCACAGCTCACAAAATGAAATGAAGCCAAAAAAAATAAACTTCATATCCAACTATTTCTTCAGCTTCTTCTTAGCATCCATCTGTTTCTCAAGAGCACCTCTACTTGTGCAAGGCAAGCCCTTCCAATTTGGCCCAGGTGGTTTGAAAAGCAGGTTGCTTGGCAGGATAGCTTGGTTTCCAGTTGTAGCAAATGCAATTCTCCTACTTGCACCACTCCTAGAGGCTCTCTGTTCTTGCCTTAGCTCTCTCTGGTTTGGGACTGGAAACCTTGTAACTGGATCTGGATCTGAACTCAAGCTTTGGCTTGCAATTGGATCAGTTTGGTGGATCATTGTCTCTGAGCTCATTCCAGGCTGTATGTCAAGATAACAAATGGGAGTTAATATTGTTAACACAAGACTCTAATGAAACAGTAAGATCACATGTATACTCACATTCAAAGTTGAATTTCCAGTGACATCATCAACATGCAGCCCCATCCCAACCACTCTTCTTATCTTTCTGATGCACTTAGGCACATCTGTGGCCTTTCTTTTCCCTTTGCCTTCACTGGAGGCCTCTTTCAGCTTGCTCTTCCCTTTCCCTTCGGGCTATTGCTATGGGCTTTCGGGCTATTGCTATGGGCCTACGGACTATTACTATGTTGGCAAACGGGCTCTATGATATGCTATGTTATGACCTGTTTAATACTGTTATATTTGTATAACTCGGATAATGGAATTACCCCATTGAGTTAATAGCACTCACCCCAAAGCTATTTATGTTTTTCAGGCTAAAGAAACTCGGGTGGTGTGGTAGAGACGAAGTGATGGAATAAAGACTATAGTTCTAATTATTTTTAAACATTATATTTTTCCGCTGCATTATACTCTAAGTTTATGTTGTTTTTGTTTTTTTTCGAACAACCTTTTGGGATTATTATGAAATTTTCTACCATTTCTTTTTTTTTCCTAAATAAATCTATGAAATATTTTTGAGACGTCACAACAGTAAAAGTAATTGTGCTAATAAAATCCAGAACACCGTGCCAACGTCCCTTAACTGCGCACGGGACTTGAAAACTTCTTGAAGCAAGCAAGGAAACCACATAAGTCGAATCTACCTCTAGCCAAATAAAGTATAGAGACAATTCACGTGCCCATTCCAACGCAATATTAACTGCCAAAAGCTCTGTAATGAAAGCAAACCCCACGCCCTCTGAAGTATGAAAACAACTGTAAACAGAACCATTCAAACGTCTAAAAAATCACCCGTACACATATGTCCAGGAGCCCCCTGTGAGGATCCATCTGTGTTAACTATAATCCTACTAAGAGGAGGCAACCTCCAAGTAACAGTTGTGATCGAGTGAGAATGAGCAGGCCTTGGAACTATCTTTGGTCGTTTAAGAATAACTAAATCCACAACCTTATTACGCATGAACGCTCGACCTCCTGCATGAAAGACAACTCACAAAAAGCAATGTGAGCAAAGGAAATAATAAGTAAAGGAGTGGGATGTATCCCTTCATAGATCGCCTTATCCCGAATGGTCCGTGTGCTCCAAATGATGTGAATGGCCGCCGTTTTCCACAACAAAAGAACTTGAGAGCTAAAAGAACAATTCATAAACCTCACTAGAGCTTCATGAATCGAAGTAGCATGCAGGTGTTTTACCTGAAAAGAATCAAAGACCCAAGCCCACACACTCTTAGCCACGGAGCACTCCCAAAACAAGTGATCAATCGATTATGCATCCTCACAACACATAACACATCATTGCGGCCCAATAAATCTGTGTAAAGTGTCCATCGTTGTCAGCCTAGAAAGCAATAGTCTCCAACACACCAATGATCGGTGAACTAGAATCTTAGAATTCCAAATCCAACTCCTCCACTTCACCGTCAGAAATCTCACCCGAGTGTACATACGAGCAAGCTTCGTCATAACGGTCCCATGCACGGATTTAGACCACACTCGCTCGTCAGCCCCCGAGACAGTAGGAACACAAAATTTCATGCATAACACCTGAATAAGAATGTGCAAACGAGACACTGAATTTCCAAACTCCATTTAATAAAAAATTATCCACTTTATCTTCAAAGTTTTCGTGAACATGTAAAGAAATACCAACGCGATCTACCATCATGTAACCAAGTCAATTGTCATGCCAAAAATCCACCTGATAGCCATCACCCACAATACAATATGAATCTGTTATCAAATCTTGCACATGATTTCGTATTCCAGGCTAAATGGACGAAAAAGCCACTCTCTTAGCTTTTCTTGGAGAAGGTAAAAATCTGGAACGAGTAATTTTCATTACTTGGGAGTCCGAGATGAGAAGCCCCCATGCAAGCTTCATAAGCAAACCTCGATTCATGTCATAAAAGGAGGAAACTCCAAGACCCCCCTCTTCCACCATAGCACATGTACTGGACCAACTAACTACCGTATAAGAGTGAGCGTTAATGTCGCATTTTCACAAAAAATTTCAAGCAGCCGTATCAAGCTTCTGAACTAAGGTTTGAGGCCAGCGGTACACCATCATGGAATATATTGTTGAGCTCATGATCACCGATTTAATCAAGAAGAGACATCCCGCCATGGACAAAGTACGGCCACGCCATTTATCAAATTTGGAAATAATCCGATCTGCAATAGGCTGCATATGGCAAACTCTAGGGATATCTTCAACAAGAGGTACACCTAAATAAAAGGTCGGGAAAGAACCAATAGTGAATCCCAACAGAGATTTGAGATCCGATCGCATAGTAAGCCGAACCCCTTTGTCATAGAACACTCAAGACGTAACTTTGCTACAAACGTGCCCCGATAGAGTAGCATATTCATTCAAAATTTTGGCCAACACCAAAATATTAGAGCTGGTAGCTTGACAAAAAAACACATCATCCGCATATAAAATGTGGGATGAAAAATTCATCTCTCTACCATAAGACATGAGCCGTAGCCTTTTATTCTCCACCATATCTAAAAGAAAGTAGCTAAGGACCTCTTCAGCAATTCCAAACAAGAGAGGGGATAGAGGATCTCTTTGTCACACCCCTTGTCAACATGCAAAGTACCCCATAGGTGAACCATTGATGAGAATCGATAGCCTGGCTGACGTCAAAATATTGTGAATTAAATCACAAAACTGTTGAGCAAACCCAAACGCACGGAGCACATGTTGCAAAAATTTCCAGTTGATAATATCAAACGCTTTTGTAATATCAATTTTCAAGGCCATATTACGGGTAGCATGCATATGATTTAAGGCATTAACCCCTTCAGAGGCTAACATGCTTGATTGAGTCCAAATTTACACTTATATTTCCGGTTTATGCTCACGAGACAACTACTTAGGACCACACCCGTAATTGGACGGGGTCAATTGTAGAAGCAATAAGTTTTACCCGAGTCGGTCTCTCAAGGAAGACTTTATAGGAAAGAATTATCTAAAGGCTACACATGCTTTCAAGTAAACAACTAAAATAAAATCTAAACATTCTAACAAGAGGGGTTTGATGATGATTATGTTAGGAATTCAAAATAGACACTAAAGCAAGATAATTAAATGCAAATACAAAAATTAAATTAAGATTAGAGGAAATAAGTTGGATTAAGGTATTAGGGTGTAGATTCTCTCAATGGTTCTATCACTATGCTTTATTCAAGTTGATAATGCTACTCTCACAAATACGATAGACCCTTCCAATTAGTTTAACTTCAATTACTGTCACCGTCTATCCGTTAAACCTCTCTTAGCTACATCGTACAATCAAGATTGCCATATTAGGCTTAGGAACCCCATCCACCTAACGTCGAAGGAACCAATTTCTGGATTTAGATTCACAATCAAGACTCCTCTAAATCCTATCAATGTTCAAGTAGTGATCAAGTACCTAAACATGAAAAAGCACGATTCCAACAACAATAATCAACAAGAACAAGCATAGATCAAAACCACATCGATCCTCTACCCCCTAATAGAGAGATTAGCCACTAAACATGCTTAAAACAACACATATACCATAGAAGAAAGTCATCTCATAAATCAAATGCAAATAACTCAAACTTCTACAATATTAAGTGTCTTTCAAGAGTTTGGAACAACCTTCACAAATACATCTAAGAAATTTAAAGAAAAACACAAGATAAACCTCCTCCGAGCTTAGCTTCTGCGGATGGCTTGTCGTCGGTCCGTTTTGTCTCTTCTCCGTCTCCCTTGGTTCGATCCCTTGCTCTTCCTTTTCTCCTCTTCTCTTAGGTGAAGGTGATGGTGTCAATGGTGAGAAATGGTGGTGTAGAGATTTAGTGTGTGTATTGTGTGTGTAGAGAGAATGGAGATGAAGTGGTGGAGAATGGAATGGTGAGAGAAATTGGAAATGAGATGGTGGGTGGAATGGTAGGGAGGATGGAGTGGTGAGAGAGTGGAATGGTATATGAGTGAATCCCCAAAATCTATCTATCATATGAGAGAGGAGTGAGATACGTAAAAGAGAGAGAGAGAGAGAGAGAGAGAGAGATGATGAATGGTGTAAATGATGAGAGGTATGGTGGAAGGAGAGAGGTAAGGTGGTAAGATGATGGTGATGGAGCATTAATTGAGAGGGATTTGGGGGGAGATTGGAGAGCAAAAGTCCAAGACTAGATTTAGGGAAATAAATCCCTATGATCCTATTGCAAGATTAGGTTGGCCAAAAGTCTCCTATCCAACATGCCAAAGTGATGGAGGTTGAAGGAAATGCCTCCTTGTGCAAAATGGTGAATGAAAAGGCGAGAGTCGAGTCCAAGACAGGGCAAATGGGGCGAAACAGATGGGGTGCAAAGGTGCGCACGCCTGCGGGAACTGCGCGCTCGCGGGGCCTCTTGGCTGAGAGGGTAGCCGTGCGGTTACGCGTCCCGCGCGGCCGCGCACTCTGACAATTCTGTCTTTGGCAGCTTTCACGGTTTTGGCTCGTTCTCCCTCGTTTCTTGGCCGATTGACTCGATTCAACTTGCCACCCACTCCTTATTCGATTCTCTACCTTTCCATTATCTTGAATCCCTCGAATTTTGTAGTAATTAATCCTCCATTTTCTCAAGATCTTGTGCAAATCTACACAACTCACCAAAAGAGCAAAAATGAAGGAAATAACATGAAAATCACACAAAAACAAAGGAAAATTACCTACGAAAGATACTAAACTACTAAGATAAGATAGGACAAATATACACTAAACAATGCTAGCATCATGGATGTGCCGCCCTTGAATGAAGCCAAACTGTTGTTTGGTAACAATATCAGCCGCAATGTTATTCAGCCTTGTTGCCAATACTTTGGTAAAGATTTTGAACAAAAAATTACTCAAAGCAATAGGCCTATAATCTCCAACTTTGATGGCTCGGTCAGATTTCAGAATAAGAACAAGAAAGCTAGAATTTAATCTCGAGTGAATGACTCCAAATTGAAAAAATTCAAGCACCGCTCGAAAGATGTTATTAGTAATAATATCGCATGCAGCATGATAAAACTTCCCCGTGAAACCATCCGGACTAGCTACACTATTTGGATCAAGAGAAAACACAGCCACTTTAACTTCCTCAATCGAAGGTGGCATAATATGATGATGTCCTTGTTGGTTCATTACCAAAACCGGAATAAGCCTGTCCACCAAAGACATATCTACCATATGCACATGAGAGTCCGAAAAGAGCTGTTTATAGTATCCAACAACATGATTGGAAATTCTCTCACGGTCATTAATCAAATCACCGTCAATTTCCATAATAGCAATATTAGATTTAGCGCGTCGGGCTTTAATATTATCATGAAAGAATTTAGTGTTTCTATCCTCATCATTAAGCCAATCAATCTTGCTCTTCTGCTGCAGGTGCGAAGATTTCACTAAGAAAAGACCATTGATCTCAGCTTGCAAACAAATTTCCTCATCTAATAAATCATCAGTGTACCCATGCAATGAGATCGTCTCTTGAAGCAATCCAAGCTGTTGTTCCAACACAATAATCTTGGAATTAAAATTACCAAACACCTTAGCATTTCATTCTTTAAGAACCAGTTTCAAATGTTTAAGCTTTAACATCACCAAATGAATTTCTCTCTTCGACTCCAGCTGTTCATCCCAAGACTGATGAAGCACATGTAAAAATGACTCATGTGTTACCCACATGTTCCAGAACTGAAAAGGTCGTGGTCCAGATATAGAGGATGACTGACAAGTAACCACCAAAGAAGAATGATCCGAACATATCTTAGAAAGCAAGGAGGCCGAGATTACAATCCAAGCACTTCGAAAGTCCTCTGAAACGAGAGCTCGATCTAATTTACTTTCAGTAATCTTAGGAAAAAATATCCTACTTGACTAAGAAAAAAATAAGCCATTGCACTCCACCTCTGTGAGCTCTATATCTCCAATGAAATTGTTAAAATCAATGCATGCTTGAGGAGGAGATTTTGATTTTCCTTTTCGTTCACGCGAACCCCGTACTGCATTAAAATCTCCCAAGATCACAAATTTGCCTTGAAGAGCCCGAAGCTCCAACCATAACTCCCCGATATTTCATGTAGGAATTAGCACCATGCACAACCACCACCATCCCATTGAAATTATGAAAAGAGATTTGAACCATAACACACTGATAAGAAGCATAAAAAATTGAAGCTTGAACATTGGTCTTGACAAATATCCAAATATTAGACATTCTAGAACCCCGATCATTCTGAAAAATTGAAAGTAAATCCATCTATCGCCAGTAAGAGCTAGAGATATTACAAAACCAAGCCTGAGGCTCAATCAAACCAAGCACATTCGGCCTAAAGACTTGAACGTGCTTTCTCAACATATTTTGGGATATTTCCGTGGCTACCCCAAATATGTTCCATGTTAGTAAATTCCTTGAGAATGAGAATGGTGCTGCGGAAGATCACCATCCTCCACATCTATAACCCTATTATCAACACCCGCTATTGAGTCCATATGTTTTAATGCAACAGTGGTAGGTTCCGTCAACTCGAAAGAAGCAAGAGAATCCAATTTTGGATGCGATTGAACACTCTTCCCGTCGTGGAGTGTAAACGTCCATATCTTCTTAATTCCGCGACAAGGTGCATTGTTCTCTTTTTACTGACACACTTAGGAGACCTATCTAATACCTCCTGACCCTCCTCATACACCCTCGCACCATCTGCAATGTCTTGGCCCTTTTTTTCCATGACACTGATCCATCCTTCCGATCCCGAACCAACTCCTCTTCAGCTATAGATTCTGAAACACTATGCTTCACTACCTCAACCATCCCATCATCTAAACTAGCATCTTCCCCCTGCTATTCAGAATCCCGATCTGACTCCTCACAATCCGAAGCCCATCACCTCGAGGATACCCTGCACTCTGCATCCCCAGATTTCATTGAAGCACCGACTCCGGCATGAGGAACCATATCAACTTTATTAACCTCAACACTTACGTCCCCCTTATTCTCCTCCACCACACCTTACGCCTCCTTGTTTCCTCCCACTGCATGAATTGAATCAATGCCAGAATCCACATTATCAACTGGATGAATCATCTCCATTAGAACATCAAATGCAATGGCAACCGGGATAGGGTTTCGATTATGATCAGTCTCCTCAGTAGATTTGCCAAATGATTTAACAACCCAATCTTTTGTGGATTTGTGAGTTTCTCCCTTCTTGATATTATCCTCAGTCTGCAAAACTGCCCCTCCTTCAACACCATTACCCAAGTTTTCCTTAACCGTAGTATTGAGCTTACGGTATTTACTTGTAGAGTGCCCCACAACTTTGCATTCATTACAAAACAATGGCAGGCTCTCAAAGTGCAAGTCTACGAAAAAAGAAGCGTCACCCCGATCAATCATCACCGATGACTGAAAGGCATGAAGCATATCAATTTCGATTAAAATTTGAGCATAATGACCTACCGCGCCATGCAAGGTGTTGCCATCGATCTTCAAAGGGGTGCCAGTCCATCGAGCTATTCCTACCAAAATTTCAATCTTTCGTAGAATCCCACATCTTCTGAAGCTGAGCCTTGAGATCAATCGCAACCACGATTTTTCTCCTTTGAACATGATTAATCATCCAATTAAGGAATATTGGAATTTTCCTAATTGTATTTGATAAAGATCGTCCGCTATAGAAATATAATTAAAATCTCATCTTTTGACGGGTTGAATACGTGACATAGATGTGGTAAACACATCCGGATGGCGCTCAGACATGGCTGAATGAACAGCTACAGCGTAAGAACTCCCATGCTTCAAGATTGTCGAAGAAGAATCAAGATTAAGGTTCGCGCGATTTGAAGGCGCGCGATTAGGGTTTTCGGAATGAGAAGACAGATTATCAAAATTTTCTAATTCTCGAGAGGATGAATTAGAGTTATTGTTGTCCAAGAATCGTGAGGATTCCTTGACGGGTTGATTGTTGCTGAATTTCGTCCGATTGAACGGAATAGATGACGACAACATGAACGAAGACAGTGAAAATAAGAGGAGAGAGAAGAGAGCATCTTGAAACACGTTGAGATCAATTTTTTAAAACATCTTCCCTAAATAATAATTTAAAATTATACTAAATGAAATTAAAACTGAAGAAAAATGGAAGACAATATTAATTTTGATGTTTAGTACACGGTTGGCACACACAACTTTGAATTAGAGAATGTTATGTACTATATTATATCCCTTTAATCTTATTTATCTAATTCACCAAACCAAAGTAGGATTTTTAGTCTATTTATACTCTATAGGCCAATACCATTAATTCATAACTAGACCTCCATCAATGGCGATAAAGCTCGAGCAGTGCCGAATTCACCCATCTTCATGCAGCGCTCATGAATTCTGCACCCCACTAACACATTTCGACATTCCATTTCTTAAATCTGATCCCACACAAAGGCTTATTTTCTTCGATTTTCCCTGCCAAAAACTCAATTTTCTCGAAAACATTCTACCATGTCTGAAAAAATCTCTCTCCCTCACTCTCACTCATTTCCTCCCACTCGCCAGAAACGTAATACTCCCTCTAAACTCCGGCATGCCCGTCATCCGTCACGTCTCCGGTGACTCCGTTTCCCTCACAATTGCTCAATCCGATCAAGATTTCAACTATCTTACAGGAAACCATCAACGAGTTGCCGATGAATTCTACACCTTCATTCCTGAATTGCCGCCTTCACACCGTTTCCCCAACTGCGTTATCTTTCCCGTCATCGCTCTTCAAATCACTCTGTTTCCTGGCCAAGGAATCTGCATTGGTATCACAAATCTTCACGCCGTCAGCGACGAGAGTTCTACCGTTAATTTCGTGAAATCTTGGGCTCTCGTCAACAGATTCGAAGGTGCATTTCATCAAATAGATGGGAAACAGTTGCCTGTTCTTGATCGAAATTTTGTTCAAGATCCAGGTAGTTTAAGTTCCACTGCATGGGAATTTATCAAAAAATCAAGAAAATTTCCTGCGTAGTCATATTTGGTAAAACCTCTGCGTAAAAATAACATCGTTAATTCTTTATAACAATAAATAATTATGGTCACGACTCTGAACCAGTTATAAATAAGAATGAACTATACACTGTAATATTCCATTTTTTAAGGGTTACTTTTAGAAATTTAACTCCATATAATAATAAAATGACATTAAATTTCAAATATATATTTATATATCTATATAAAATATTTAGAATTATTTAATTATGTTACATTAAACTTAACATGATATGAAATGTTTATATAAAGTTAAATGTGACAATAACTAATTAATCTAATATATACACGATGTACATGCATGATGTGCGTACATTTTTTTAATTCATAAACCTTATATATCTTTTAATTTATGTTTTTAAAATATGAAGGGACACATGTCCAAGTGTCATATAATGTATATTAAAAAAAATTTAAATTATTAATTTTGTATGTAAATTTCTATTCAATAATAACCTCTCCATTGTAATATTTTTCTCTAATCCAATGATATTAGTAGGTTTTACTGTATTTGGGATTATTTGGGAGCTTTCAAGCTTTATTTATCAAATACTTCAAGATTCGTGAGTTTATTCGAGCTCATATCGAGTTTAAACGAGCTTTTTAAATTTAGAGATTTAAATATTTATTATTTTCTTTTAAAAATAAAATATTTTATTCATAAAAAATACTATATTCACTCAAATTGATTCTTTTTTTCACAATAAATAAAATTTAATAGAGACTTTATATCCTTTATATTAGTTAAAGTATAATATATAAGTTTTATAAAGTTAATAATTCTATATTTTCAAGTCAGACATGATTAACTTTGGAGCTAATGATGAAATAGTCACCAAAAAAGAAGATGCACATTGTTGTATGAGTAGCACCTATCAAATTATTTAAGCTATCATCTACAATACGGTGATATTGAATAAAAATTGGAATGAGATGAGGGTGCTGAGAGAGAATATTGAATAAAA
Source organism: Perilla frutescens (assembly GCA_026008535.1). NCBI lineage: Eukaryota > Viridiplantae > Streptophyta > Magnoliopsida > Lamiales > Lamiaceae > Perilla > Perilla frutescens. The sequence goes on along the minus strand of BRKX01000007.1, from coordinate 16,019,775 downwards.
ATTGAAAAGTATATCAAAAAATATTAGGGTATTTTGGTAGGGGTACACTTGTGTGAGATCGTCTAACGGGTCTCGTATGTTAGAAGGATCTCCACCCGATCCAACCTGGCCCCAACCCGACCCAATTACTGTATGTATATTAAAAAAAATCCTTTCTAACAGCGCGATTTTTCTCTCCAACTGAACCCTCGCGGCGTCGCTCTCCCTACTCTATGCGATTATTCTCCTCTCAGTTGAACCCTAGCTCCCACAACTACAAGCAATTCACGCGATTATAGATAAAATTATCTCTTCTCTACGCAATTTTTTTCTCGTTACTGTCTACTATTTAATGGATAAATCGGAACAAACAAGCGATCTTCCTACCTATGAAATTTAACTCAATTCCGAAGAAGAGACATCTGCAACGAACGATATTTTTTTAGTTTACAATTTTTTTTTTGATTTTGTGACCATTGATCAACAATTAGGTATAAGAAATTATGCACGCCATATGTTCGATAATATGTTTTTGAAGGAATTAATTCAAATTCCTATTTCCGTCTGTAATTTGTTGTTGTTATAATACTTTTAGTACTAATTTATATTTCAATTTGTAATTCTTAGATATTGTTCTACTTGATGATGAATCTAAAGGTAAAGATGCAGAAACAACATCTATCAATGAACATAAATATGTTCTGTTGGAAATTAGCAGTAAGTCATACTTTACTTCTCTTTTTCCTTTGTTGCAGCCATGTATTTAAGACAATAGTGATACTTCACTTGGTATTTAGTGATACATCACATCACAGTTATTGACACTTATTTGTGTCTGCCTCAATAGTTCATAGAGATCATTTGCATAGGAATTAGTGATACTTTTCTTATTATATAGTGATCATTTTATTACTGATACAAAGTTTAAACTGTTGTGGGTGATTCATTTGATTTAAAGAAGTAGTGATACTTCACCTGGTAGTTAGTGATCTTTCACGCCACATTTAGTGATACCTCTCTGTCTCTAGATATATAATTCAATTCAATGTGATAGTTTGTCATGCATGGTCATTATGATAGTGGTACTTCACATTATAATTAATGGTTCTTTATTTCATGGTAATGATACTCTTCACTAGAATTTGTTGTGTATGATGACAACTATCGGGTATATATGTTACTCTATTATTGGTACTTCGTGTAATATTTAATAATATTTAACATCACATCTAGTGATGCTTTACTTAAAGATTTATATTTTAGTTCAACATTTTAATTTTTTTTATTCTCTACAGATTTTTCCTGATACAAGACATAGGTTATGCTTGTGGCATTTGTACCAGAATTCATCAATGAATTTTAAAAATGCTTGTCCGATTACACAAATAGAGATGAATTCGAAGATTGTTGGATAACTCATGATTTTCAAGACTCTATTTGCTCAGAGAGAAGCGGTGCACTAGATTCAACAAAGACTTTTTTTTATTATATTGCTTAATTGTAGTTACTAATATTGTTTATTCATGTATTGACTTTCTTATTAAATTATTGATACTTTGTTACATTATTATTGATAATTTAGTACATATATTATGTACTAAATTAAATTATTCACGAAATAAATAGTGTTACTTTACTACATAGACAATGACACTTTGTTACATTAGTATTGATACTGTATTTTATAAGTTATGATACTGAACGATTACTAATAATCCAGGAAATTATTTGATATATTGAGTTTTTATTACTTGTATTACATGAATTAAATAGTGTTACTTCACAACACACATAGTGATACTTTTATGCATAAAGTGATACATATTGATCTGTTATGCTATTAAATTATTCACGAAATAAATAGTGTTACTTCACGATACAAATAGTGATACTTTGTTATATTAGTATTGATACTGTAGTTTATAAATTATGATACTAAATGATTACTAATAATGCATGAAATTATTTGATATATTGAGATCATTACTGTTGTTGATTTTTTTTTTATGATTTGTGTGTGTGTGTGTCTCTCTTTTTTTATCACTGGTAATACACGAAATAAATAGTGTTACTTCACTACACACATAGTGATATTTTTCTTCATAAATAGTGATGCATATTTTCTGCAACATCAACAAAATATATATTCAAAGATCTCTAAATCCGTTCATAACTACAACAAAAATGCAATTCATTACAAAAAAAATATGGCTTGCATATCCTAAAATTTATAACTACAACAAATACCTTCTCGGAACATTACAAAATATCAATGTTTGAAAATCACTAAAATTTCTCATCATATCTACACAAAAACCCATAGTTTCCAGCCAGCCATCATTCGTTAAAAAAACTATCCATTGTTTCCAACCTAGTTAACCTTCCATCATTTCAATGTTTCCAACCATCATTAATTACAAAAATAAAATAAAATTAAAGTTTATCATGTTAGAAACTCCTGCAACTTCTACGTTCACACAACGACAACTCTCACATTCCACCAACTTCTGCACAATGCAAGCAGTTGTTAACTGTGCCTATCATGTTAAAAACATAAAGAAAATTAAAAATATATATATATTTTTATAAAATGTAAAATCATAAAATTTATAAAAATTCATTGAATATTGTACATGTTTATATTTCTTACTATTCTTAATGAATTTAAGAGCAGCATCATGCATCTCTGCTCTCAACTCATTTAGTGGTGAAAGCATTAATCCTCGCATAATATTAAAGTCCATGAAAATTTGAATTACAATATTCCATACCTGAGACAACTCCACACTCTCATAAGCAGCACCAACAAAGTTTTCCATTTGGTGCATGATAAAAATTGCACAGTTAATGTTTCGTCCACATGTGCTCCAATTAAAATTATCAGTGGTACTCTAAGTATCATTGATAATTCAGTTAAGCATCACTATCAAAGTAATGAAGTATCAATAATACTGAACAAGACTTGCATGTCAGATTCTTAAGTTTTAATCAACTTCCTTAACAATGCAATAAAGTATCACTAATAATTCATTTAAGCATCATTATCAATCAATGAAGTATCACTAATAATGAAAAAGACTTGCAAGAGCATATTTGAATTTTAAGAACAAAGCGCAACAGTAACCATAGCACACAGTAGATTTGCTAAACCAAATACAATAAACAGGAAACATGGCATAGATACAACACATTAAGCATATTAAAGTTTTACACAAACTCATGCCATTTTAACATGTTTTAATCACAGAATTGGTTTGCAGCAATATTTTTTTATCAACTACTATAAACAATGCATGCATGTATCACTGATAATTCAGTTAAGAATCACTACCAAAGCAATGAAGTAGCACTATTAATAAATAAGAATTACCTCTCATCAGCATCTTTATCCTCCTTAGCATCACATTCATCACCTTCCTTAGCATCATGATCACTGCAATATAAAATTAAATATTAAAACAGTAATTTAATGAAATATATTCACTTAATTGAACATTATCAGTTATTTCATAATGATAACTGATAACCTCATATTTTACATGTATTTTGAGGTACATTTGAGTGGTATTTGATGGGTATTGCATGCATGAAGTGTTGAGTTTTGCATAGTTTTCTATGTTTTGTGCACTGTCACGTGTTTGTTCATTGTGAAGGGAATTAATGCCATTTTTTGTGTGAACTTCAAATGAGCCTGGGAAGACACTAGAAAGATAGGAAATCAAGTTAGGAACGTGTTGCAACAAGAATCGGATCAATCGAACGAGAAACGATCGAGAACGAAGCAAAACAGTGAGAGGCTGCCGGATGCTGAAATTACCCACGACCCCTGGGTCGCGAATCGTGGTCGCGAATCACTTGTTTACCTTTTTTCTGTAATGTCGCGACAGGGGCCAGGTTCTCCTTTATTTTATTCGCGACCTGGTCGTGAATTTTGAGCTTGGTCGCGAATTTTCTGCCACGTCAGCGCCACATCATGCCACGTCATGCCACGTGGATTCGCGACCCAAGTCGCGGGCACCCTGGTCGCGAATGTGGTCGCGATTCGAGCGGACCTATCTAATTTTTTACCTATTTTTGGGCTTTTCTTAACTTGGTATTTAAGGGTTTGATGCACGAAAATTCCACACAATTCCACCTACCTAAAAGTTACCACCCGAGGTTTGCTGTAGAGAAAAGCATACGCGAAGAACAAGACCAAAGGATTCAAGAGCTTTCAAGATTAGAGACAAATTAATTCTTCCGGGTTTTATTTTCTCTATTCTTAGAATTTCAATGTTTTCTTTGTGGATTGTTTTAGTTATTTATTTTGACATGGATAGCTAAACCCTAGTATTCTAGGGTTGGATTATGAATTATTTATGAAGTTCTTTTAATTCATTTTGTTTGGTGTTTATGATTTCATTATGTTTTGATTATTCCTGCTTTTCTCTGTATTATTTACCTGATCATTAAATGATGCAATTTGATATGTTAATCCATAATTCGAGAGATGAGTTTTAACACAAGATCTGAAATAATTAACTGATTAGTCAATATCACTCGAGAGAGTTGCGATTAATTTAGAGAACAATAAATCTTTGGAACCAATAGGAGTTGCACAATAGGTATTGAACGGACACGTTAATATTTGTTGTGTGATCTACAATCTAGGCGCTTCGAGAGAAGGTTTAGAATACATGAGTGATTGTTCTAGCATGATTTAAATCCCAGCATAGACATTAAATGAATTGATTAAGAGAATGGATTAAATAATGAGTATCCAATCCTAGAATGCGTCTTTTTCTCTAGTGTTTGATTTATCTGTGTTGATTTCTTTTGTGGTAATTTAGTTTATTTATTAATTTTAGTTTTTAATTAGTTAAATTCCAACATGCTTTATAGTCTAGATAGATGCAAGGGATTAAATTAGATAACTAGCAGATTAATTATTAAATCCCTGTGAATACGATACTCTTGTTCACCGCTATCCTATAAGCCTTGTTGTACACCTGCAGTTTAGGTGAAAATAAATATTGAACAAGTTTTTTGGCGCCGTTGTCGGGGATTTAATTTTTGATTGACTATTATTTAGATTTAATTTCTTATGTTAGTCTAGACATTTTTTTTCAATTTATTTTTGTTTAAATTTTATAATCTTCTTTTTCTTGTGATTAGGTTGTGTATGCGTACACGATCTCAAGGGGAACCACTTCAAACTTTTGATCCTGAGATTTAAGCCACCATCCGCCATAAAAACGCAAGGAGAAAAAGAGTGATGGCAGAATAGCAAGCTTCTGTTACCGCTGAACAGATGCGTCGCATGGAACAACAGTTAGAGGAAATACAGCGGTGATTTCAAGAGCAAGAAGTTGCCAGATAAGTTGCTCGGGTACCGATCAATCAGATGTTCACACCGGTGCTCAACCATGGACAGGTTCCTGGTCCAAGCATTAATGCCAACAACTTTGAACTGAAGTCGGGATTGGTGGGCATGGTGAAACAACATCAGTATGGAGGGCACAAGACTGAGAATCCGAATGCACACCTCCAACAATTCTTGGAGGTCTGCAGCACAATCAAGATGAACGGGGTGTCAGATGATGTCATTCGGCATCACCTGTTCTCATTCTCATTGAGCGATGCTACTAAGGATTGGTATCATTCCTTAGATCTCAGTACGGTAGATAGCTGGGAGTGCTTAGCGCACAAGTTTCTACATAAATTCTTCCCTTCCGGTCTGACTCTTAAGCTCAAAGGCGAGATTACTCAGTTTCGCCAGTATGAAGACGAGAATTTATATGAAGCTTGGGAGAGATTTCGAGAGTTGCTAAGAAAGTGCCCCAATCATGGATTCGGGGTGGATCATCAAGTCTGTATTTTCTATAATGGATGCGACATGGAGGTAAAGAGGCTTCTGGATGCCTCTGCAGGCGGGTCACTACTGAACAAAGGCCATGATCAAGCTGTGACGATAATTGAAGACATGGCCACCAACATCTATCAGTGGACTGGGGATCGACCAGTAAGGATGTTGAAAAGAGCTGCAACAGTTGATGATAGTGATCCGATTGCCAAATTGGCAGCTCAGCTATCCATATTGAATGCTACTATCAATAGTAGATTTGACGCCATATCTCAGCAGACTGCAAATCCTCTCATGAATCAGGTTGTGGAAGATGTGAAATACATCAATCAGCGAGGGGGCTATGATGGCAATAATTACCGAGGTGGAAATCAATTCTATCAAGGTAATTGATCTAACCTCTCATATGGTAACCCCAATAATGCTCTGCAGCCCCCTCCTGGCTTCTCTGTAACAAATGGAGTAATAAATGAGGAGAAGAAGCCGAAGATGGATGATCTGTTGATGGTGTTCATGGGGAAGACCGATAAATTCATGGGGGAGTCGCAAGCTCGAATGGAGAATTTGGAGAATACTGTGGGTGCTATGAGTGTGTAAATAAAGATGTTCGAGAAGCAGCTGGGTCAGCTGGCTACAGTTGTAGATAATCAGCACCAACCGGGACAGTTCCCCAGCAACACCACAGTGAATCCCAAAGAGCAGTGTAATGCAATCCATCTGCACACTGAAGTCCCTGCACCAATTGCCGCTGCTGCAGTTGTTCCTATCATGCCGGCTTTTGAAAAGCCGAATTCCACCATCAAGAGTTCTGAGACGGGTTCTACAGTGCTTTCTACAGTGACTATCTCGTACCCGCAACAAACCCCGAAATAGAAAGTTAATGCTCAGTTCTCTAAATTCCTTGAGATATTCAAGAAGGTGCACATCAACATTCCTTTGGTGGAGGCGTTGCAGCATATGCCTAAGTATGCAAAGTTCCTCAAGGATGCTGTGTCCAAGAAGAAGAAGATAGATGAGTTCGAGATGGTCCATATCCCAGAGAACTGCAGCTCCATCATCCAAAGGAAGCTCCCAGCTAAGATGAAGGATCCAGGAAGTTTTACACTTCCCATCACCATTGGAGAAAAGATAAGTGGTCGAGCACTGTGCGATTTGGGGGCGAGCATCAATTTGATGCCGCTTTCATTCTTTAAAAAGCTAGACAATGGGATACTCAAGCCTACAACCATGTGTTTGCAGATGGCTGACCGATCTGTTGTCTATCCCGAGGGAATTCTAGAGGATGTGTTGATTAAAGTGAAGGATTTTATATTCCCGGTAGACTTTATGGTGCTGGACATGGAGGAAGACAAGAGTGTTCTTCTCATCTTGGGACGTCCATTTTTGCACACCGGACGGGCCAACATCGACCTAGACACGGGGATTCTCACTCTCCATTTTGAAGATGAACAAATATGGTTCTTGTTCGATGTAGATGAGCACAAGGCAGCAGTGGAGTGTAATACTATCAATATTCAAGAATTTGGCTGCATTACTGATGGTGGAGGCACGGAGATGGTAAATCGGGGAAGAGAATGGGGGATACCAGTTTCTCCGCTTGTGGGAACTTGAGTTCCCAAATTCGTCTAGCTGTCGATATTAAATGTAGTGCTTGTTGGGAGGCAACCCAATGTGTTTTTACTTATTTCATTTCCTTTTGTTTAGTTTTTCTTATTTATGTTTTTTCACTTCTTTTTCTAGGTTGTGCAGGTAAAGAACGAATGGATGCTGTAATATGGGGGATAACAAATCAATCAACTTGTCTGTCGACAAGTTTGAGGGAGGAAATTGAACCCGAATGGACATCCATGTGATCGTTGTAAGTGGTCGACGACACCTACATGCATTTTTGCAAACTTATTCCATCCCGTGGATTTGAATAAGTTTGGGGGATGTATGCTTGTAGTGTCTAGACCTTTATTTTGTTTTTACCTGCTTTACTTGTTTTGTTTTTATTTTTCCGAAAAGTTTGAAAAATTTTAAATTTTAGTCTTGACTTTTACTTGGGAATTAGATGATATATGCTCTGTGGTTTATGATTTAGTGTTTATAATCGAGATTACTTAATTGGGGATGATTTGAGCATGTATAGCATGATTTGAATGAGCATGTGTTTTAGAGATTTTCAAGCTTTATTTTGGCTAATGTTGAGTTGTGAGAATTTTGAGCCTATAAGACTATTGTCTTAATTTTTGTTCTTGTGTATTGGTTGTCTGTACACTTGTTTTTCTAGAACTTGCATGTCGTCTTGCTTGAGATTGAGTTTCTGTGCTTGAAAATAGGAGATGATAGTAGGCCATCTTTTCTTTAGCCATTTATCCCATACATTGTCCTAAATTCATTTGATTCCTTTGCGAGCCCTTTTGTGCCTAAATTGCCTTTTCTTTGAGAGCCCATTTGAAATTTATTTGTTAATTCTTGTGGAGAAATAGGAAGAAGGGTAGGGAATTTTGGAGTTGGATGGAGAAATAAATGAAAAAAAATAGATGGTGATAATTGGTGGTTTTTGTTGGTACACAAAAGACGGTGCTATATGAGTGAAAAAAAAATAAATGAAAAAAGCACTAAAAAAAATGTGAAAAGTGCCAATAAAAAAATAAATAAGAAAAGAGACCAAAGGTCCATGAGTTGAAAGAAAAAAAAATGTGGATGATTTAAAGTTATGTAGAAGGAAGTTGGAAAAATTCCTACTTGTGCATGATGTGATAAATAGTTGGGAGTAGAAAGTAAAAGTGGTGGATTGTGTTGCAATTGTTGAGTCACTTTAGCTAAATATTCCTAGACTTAACCCAAGCCTACATTACAACCTTAATAAAGTCCTATTTGATCTTAATTTTGAGCACATTTGTTTGTCAGTGGAGAGTTGAGATTGCATGCAAGTCTATAGTAGATCAAGTGTATAATTCAATGTTTCGATAAGTGATTATCCTTATTATATCACACTTTGAGTGTTTGAGCGAAACACACACCGGTGAGGATCATTGGCTTGAATTTTTTCTCATTGAAATCTATAACACGTGTTCATGATTTGAGTGTTGTGCTTGTTTTTATCGTTCCTAATTAGAATTTCGAGGTTATAGATGCTAGATTATGTATTGTTTGAATTCTAAGTTTGGTTTTGTTCTTTGTTTGGGGACAAACAATGTTTTAAGTTTGGGGGAGTTGATAACCTCATATTTTACATGTATTTTGAGGTACATTTGAGTGGTATTTGATGGGCATTGCATGCATGAAGTGTTGAGTTTTGCATAGTTTTCTATGTTTTGTGCACTGTCACGTGTTTGTTCATTGTGAAGGGAATTAATGCCATTTTTTGTGTGAACTTCAAATGAGCTTGGGAAGACCCTATAACGATAGTAAATCAAGTTAAGAACACGTTCCAAAAAGATTCGGGTCAATCGGACGAGAAACGAGTGAGAACGAAGCAAAACAGTGAGAGGCTACTGGATGCTGAAATTACCCGCGACCGGACTCGCGACCCAGGGGGTCGCGAATCACCTGTTTGCCTTTTTTCTGCAATGTCGCGACAGGGGTCGGGTTCTCCTTTATTTTATTCGCGATCTGGTCGCGAATTTTGAGCTTGGTCGCGAATTTTCTGCCACGTCAGCTCCACATCACGCCACGTCATGCCACGTGGATTCACGACCCGAGTCACGGGCACCCTGGTCGCGAATGTGGTCGCGATTTGAGCGGGCCTGTCCGATTTTTGACCTATTTTTGGGATTTTCTTAACTTGGTATTTACGGGTTTGATGCACGAAAATTCCACACAATTCCACCTACCTAAGAGTTACCACCAAAGGTTTGCTGCAGAGAAAAACAGACGCAAAGAACAAGACCAAATGATTCAAGAGCTTTCAAGATTAGAGACAAATTAATTCTTCCGGGTTTTATTTTCTCTGTTCTTAGAATTTCAATGTTTTCTTTGTGGATTGTTTTAGTTATTTATTTTGACATGGATAGCTAAACCCTAGTATTCTAGGGTTGGATTATGAGTTATTTATGAAGTTCTTTTAATTCATTTTGTTTGGTGTTTATGATTTGATTATGTTTTGATTATTCCTGCTTTTCTCTGTATTATTTACCTGGTCACTAAATGATGCAATCTGATGTGTTAATCCATAATTCGAGAGATGAGTTTTAACACAAGATCTGAAATAATTAACTGGTTAGTCAATATTACTCGAGAGAGTTGCGATTAATTTAGAGAACAATAAATCTTTGGAACCATTAGGAGTTGCACAATAGGTATTGAACGGACACGTTAATATTTGTTGTGTGATCTACAATCTAGGCGCTTCGAGAGAAGGTTTAGAATACATGAGTGATTGTTCTAGCATGATTTAAATCCCAACATAGACACTAAATGAATTGATTAAGAGAATGGATTAAATAATGAGTATCCAATCCTAGAATGCATCTTTTTCTCTAGTGTTTGATTTATCTGTATTGATTTCTTCTATGGTAATTTAGTTTATTTATTACTTTTCGATTTTAATTAGTTAAATCCAACCATGCTTTATAGTCTAGATAACTGCGAGGGATTAAATTAGATAACTAGCAGATTAATTATTAAATCCCTGAGGATACGATACTCTTGTTCACCGCTATCCTATAAGCCTCGCTGTACACTTGCAGTTTAGGTGAAAATAAATACCGAATAATAACTTACTTAACATCAGTAACAATGCAATAAAGTATCACTGATAATTCAGTTAAGCATCACTACCAAAACAATGAATTATCAGTAATACTGAACAAGACTTGCATGTCAAATTCTTAAATTTTAATCAACTTCCTTAATAATGCAATAAAGTATCACAAATAAGTCATTTAAGCATCATTACCAATACAATGAAGTATCATTAATAATGAACAAGACTTGCAAGAGGATATTTGAATTTTAAGAACAAAGTGCAACACTAAGAATATCACATAGTAGATTTGCTAAAACCAAATACAATAACATAATAATTTCTAACACAAAAATTCATAACTGGTCTCATCATCTCTCCTCTCCTCACGTAATGACTCAATAGGTCGCTGCAACCTCTTTTTAATTTTTTTCATCATTTATAATTTTTTTTGAAAATCGAACTGCAAAAATTAAAATCAGAAATAGAATTTAATCAATCAATTGTGTACAATCAACTCAAATTAGGATTCTGTGTTATTCTAAATTAAAATGTCCTAAATTAAAATGCACTAAACTAAAATACCCTAAATTAAAAGCCCTAGATAAACTTACAATAAGAAGTTGGACTATGAGCCGGAGATGTTGACGATAAAGCGCCAATTTCGGATAGGACTCCGGCACCGGTGGCCGCGATAGTTGGTGATGGTGGTGGCACAAATTCCTGCGGTGGTGGCCGCGATAGTTGACGGTAATTGGTGCGCTGGGGGCGATGATATGTATAGTTAAGTAGCGGTTGTGGGGGAAGATCGTGGAGGGTATGGCTGTGAGGAGAAGCAGCGGTTATCGGGCTGAGAATCGCCAGTGGTGAGAGATAGTGAGAGAAGAGAGGCGTGCGGGAGAGAATCACGATTCGAGTGAGATGAGAGTGATTCGATTTATATATATATATATATATTACCGGGTCGGGTCTTAGTCGGGTCGAGTCGGGGAGATCTGTTTAACATAAGAGACCCGTTAGACAGTCTCATACAAGTTTTTATTATTTTGGTAAGAATTGATAAAATAAGTAGTTTTAAAAAAAATTAATGGCTAAAATAAGATTTTTCAAATTTTTAGTGGTATTATACACACACACGTCCCACTTCACCTTCGACTTGCCACATCAGTCACCACCAACCATGACTGCTCTGTCGTCGCCACCGTCCACAATAGCGGCGGAACACCCCTACCCCCAGCCAAAAAAATACATGTAAAATTAAAAAAAAAATTATACATAGAAATATTAGTGAAAAACTATTCATCTCCCGATGAAAAATTTCTAGTTTCGCCCACAACCCTTTGTCACTTTCTGCACACCACACAAATATATACACACAAATCGCACATAATTGAAAATTTTGCATCAAATAAATCATAAGTCTCCTATAAATCACTACAAAATAAACAACCGCGTCTATAAGTCCAAAACACAAGAAATTAAGCACAAATACTGTACAATTACACAAACTTTGCATTAAATCACCATTATTCGTACCAAAAAAATGTGTAAAATATATAGCGGTTAACTATCACAATATTTCATTGGCAAATGGACTATCAAATTGGAAATGTACTTTTATCTACATTATTAATTAATTAATTGGATGACAAATAAAATAATTACGATTTTAATAAATATTAATGAGAATATCGATATATAAACAAAATATTAATGTGAATTCTATTTTTGATTAATTATATTTATGCATCCATTATTTTCTATGTTTGGTTAATTATTTTTGTGCCTTGAGTATTTTCAATTTATAAGTTTAAGTTTTTAAAATAAAAATAAATACAACTTTAACAATTATTAATGAAAATCTTACATGGGGCAATTTAGGCATTCTCTTATATTTTAATCATAATCCTTCAATTCAAACAGAATATTAATAATCTATTCTAAATCAATAAAATCGCAATCAAGTAATTCAAACACATGAACAATGGAGTCCCGGTGGGAATGGCCTAGTGGTGGAGTGAGATTGCTTGGAGATCAAAGGTCACGAGTTCGAATCTCCTCAAGACCACAGGTCGGATGTGTGAGTAAAAAAAAAATGAACAATGGAATCCTACTATATCCAATAAATTTTATTTATCACATTCATACAATCAAAAGGCGCATTTGGGTGTGTTTGGTTTGGTAAACTATGGTAGTTTAGGCCAGATTGATAAAATTATATCACCTAACCACATGTTTGGTTCAATGAATTGGAACTCGATATTAATAATGGCACGGACTCCAATCGCATGCATGTTCGACTGATAACCCATCACCCCAAAATTGGGATGATTATATTTATCCTACCAAACACCATTTTTTGATAAAGGTAAAAATTACGTACCCATCTTTTTTTTTATCTCAAACAAATTTCATAATGGGAAATGGACTATATATCAAATGTGAAATGAATTTTTATCTACATTATTTACTATATGAGAGGTAAAATAATTGAAATTTTAATAATTATCAATGAGAATATTGATATGTAAACATTATATTAATGTGAATACTAATATGTAATTAAGAGGGGCTTCTGAAGAATGAACTATTTTGATTAACTATTTTTATGCGTCCATTATTTCCTATGTTGGTTAATTATTTTTGTGTCTTGATTATTTCTAATTCATAATATAGGTATTCTCCAATAATTTAATCATAATTTTTCAATCTAAACAAAATATTAACAATCTATCGTAAAACATTAGAATCACATTTAAGCAATCCAAACACAAGATTACTTTTATCCGAATAATACAATCATATTCGATCCAATCAATTTTATTTATTTGATCCACCAAACCAAACGAGGATCACGCTATTTATATTGATTCTATAGGCCAAACACCATTGATTCATAACTAGCTAGACTTTCATTAATGGCGATAAAGCTCGAGAAGTGCCAAATTCACCCATCTTCATGCAGCGATCAAGAATTTTCCACCCCACTAACACATTTCGACATTCCATTTCTTAAATCTGATCCCACACAAAGGCTCATTTTCTTCGATTTTCCCTGCGAAAAACTCAATTTTCTCGAAAACATTATTCCATGCCTGAAAAAATCTCTCTCCATCACTCTCACTCATTTCCGCCCACTCGCCGGAAACGTAATCATCCCGTTAAACTCCGGCATGCCCGTCATCCGTCACGTCTCCGGCGACTCAGTTCCCCTAACAATTGCTCAATGCGATCAAGATTTCAACTATCTCACAGGAAACCATCAACGAGTGTCCGATGAATTCTACGCCTGCGTTCCCGAATTGCCGCCGTCGCGCCGTTTCCACGACTCCGTTATCTTCCCCGTCATCTCCCTTCAAATCACGCTGTTTCCTGGACAAGGAATCTGCATTGGTATCACCAATCATCACGTCGTCAGCGATGAGAGTTCTACGATTAATTTTGTGAAATCATGGGCCTGTGTTAACAGATTCGGTGGTGCATTTTATCAATCAGATGTGAAACATTTGCCAGTTCTTGATAGAAATTTAGTTCAAGATCCAGGTAGTTTAGATTCTACTGCATGGGAATTTATCAAAAAATCAAGAAAATTTCCTGAATTCGAGCTACCAACTGCAACCTTTCCCATCAACAGAGTTCGTTCAACGTTTATCTTGACAAAAATCCAAGTCGAGAAACTCAAGAAATATGTTTCAGCAAACAGGCCTCATGATTTAGGTCACATTTCATCATTCACGGTTATTTCTGCTTACGTTTGGATTTGTTCGGTGAAAGCAGAGGCAGCTTTGGCGGAGGAGACGAACGATGAAGAACCGGTACACTTTTCTTTCGCGGCAGACTGCCGTGGACGTCTGAATCCGCCGCTGCCGGAATCTTACTTCGGAAATTGTTTAGTATTCGTGAGGCCAGAATCGAAGCGTGGATTGTTGAAGAAGAAAGATGGATTTCTGATTGCTGCGGAGATTATAGGAAATGAGATTCAAAAAATTATTTATAGTGATAAGGGAGTTCTTGAAATTGCAGATTGGCCGTTGGAGTTCGGTAAATCTGGTAGAAAATGCACGGTATCTGTGGCTGGATCGCCAAGATTTGATGTTTATGAAGCTGATTTTGGGTGGGGGAAGGCGAATAAGCAAGAATTTGTGCATCTTGACAGAGAAAGATCGATTTCGCTCTGCAAATCGAGGGATTTTGTTGGGGGGTTTGAGATTGGATTGTCGAGGAAGAAGGCTGAAATGGATGTTTTTGAACATGTTTTTCATCACGGATTACTGGAAATTATGTAAAACCGCCTATAAGAATAACACCGTCATAATAATAAGTAAATATAATCACAACTAAATAAGAATGAATTATACATTGTAATATTTCATTTTTAATTTATCTCATATAGTAATAAGATGACATTAAATTTCAAATATATATATATATGCATATATATAATATCTAAAATTATTTAACCATATTACATTAAATCTTAAAATAATATGAAATACTTATTTAAAGTTGAATGTGACAACCACTTAATCTAATACATACACAATGTACATAAATGATGAACACACATTTTTCTTTTTAATTCGTGAACCTTATATATCTTTTATTCATGTATTTTAAAATATGAAGTGATACGTTCCAAGTGTCGTATAATATATATTAGCTTTTTTTAATTATAATTTTTATATGCGAACTTCTATTTAATAATAATCTCTATTGTAATATTTTTCTTTGATCTGATGATATTAATTAGAGGTTCGTTAGTTTATTCGAGCTTATATCGAGTTTAAATGAGCTTTTTAAATTTAGATTTTAAATTTTAAATATTTATTATTTCTTTTAAAAATAAGTTATTTTATTTACAAAAAATACTATATTCACTAAAATTGATTCTTTTTATACAATAAATAACATTTATTAGATATTTAATATACTTATTATTAATTAAAGTATAATATATAAGTTTTATCAAGTTAATAATTCTATATTTTCAAGTTTGATACGATTAACTTTGGAGCAGTGATAAAATAGGTACCAGAAAAGAATATAATATTCACTTTAATTTGTGGTATGAGTAGCACTTATTAAATTTTTTAAACTATCATAGACTATACAATGATATTCCTGAATTGTATAGTTTCATAATTCATTTCTTTCAAGTGTGTATTCAGTTAGTTCATATACCCCTCTACTTAGAGATTTTACAGAAATTGATCTTTGTTTGTGCCTACGCATGCACTAATAATCAATCCATGCTCCGACGCCGGACCTCACACAATCTTGTAGTATATAAAAGCTAAGTTTTTTTTAGAACAAAAGAGAAATGTAATAGGATACTCAAGCAATCCAAAGCAACAAAATGCAAAAATCAAGATAGTAAACAGAACTAAACTAATGCAACCATATTAGGGCTGCAATACATATGAGAAATCTTAATAACAAACTCCCGACCAACGGAAACCGAAATATTCTGAAACTCGATCGTCGTCCATAGCAAAAAAAAAGTTACACCTCATATAGTAACTCGATTTTACCCACCTCCGAAATTGAAAAATTAATTTTTCTACATCAAAATATAATGACTAATGTTCTACTTGAACATACTATAAATTACAATGGTCAATAATGAAATTCTTACATCTTTTTTGGTCTTTCAATTGAGATTGATTATATAGTTTGATCTTATCAGTTTAATACTAAAATACATATTGAAAATTTTAAATTAAATATTTTAAAATTTTGAATTTTTTTATTATCGAATTTAAATATCTACAAGTTTCTTATTAAATATATATATATATATATTAAAATTTTTAATTTTTTAAAACTTTAATTAAATATATAAAAAATCAAATAAATATATTGAATTATGAAAATTTAAATATATTTTAGTTTGCAATTTTAAATTTATGAAATATATTTTAAACAATGTAATCTTTACAGTAATTTTTTTAGTAAATATTTTTTTAGGATTGATTATTTTATATTTAGCGTAAATAATTTTTCAAAATTTTAATTCTTAAGAATAAACATTAATTATGATTGGTTATATGATTACATTATAATAATTTTTACTTCTATAATAAATACTCTTATAATAATAAATTTGATAGTGGGGCATAAAAAGTGGACTAGATGATTGATTGGTCCTAAATTCTCTATGTTTTAAGGGTGATTTTTAGTGTATATTGTACTAGACTAACTACCAATTGGATATATTTTGTGGATAGATTTGTTCCTTGAGTTTGTGCAGGTAGTTAGTCTCAATTAAAGGAAAAGAGGTGCATTTTGCAAAGCTATGGATCGGTGGTAAGGGCATACCAGTGAAACCGACTTTCTGCTGGACAGATCCAGTGGACCGAGAAGTGTTTTGATGGGTCGAGCCCATGTTTTGAAGCCTCCAGCGGGCCCAGCGAGAGTTATCTAACTTTGAAGAGCTGGAGGCGGTTTAAAAGTGTCCAAATACAACAAGGATTCTATTTTTGTTAATTACCTAGTTTAGATAAGATTTAATATTTGTTTCCTATTTGGAGTAGAACTCTATTTGGTAGCTAGATATATTAGGATTTATTCTATTCATGAGACAACATCATCGTTCCAGTACAGAGCGCAGAGACGCAAGATTGTTTAGTTTTTACTCAACTTTATTTTCGATTCATCGTGTTCAACTTTTACAACTCTGCGCGATCATACTGCTACATGAAGTCTAGCTAATTTCCGCGCATATCCCAGACGCGAATCAACGAAACTCTAGCGACTAACTGTGAGATCGAACTGCTCCATAATTCTTTTGAATGCATGTGTCTGCTATATCTCGTTTTTATTGTTGTTAATTGTTTCGTGTTTTCTAAGTAGTTGCAAATATTTAGGAACGCGAGATTAATTAGTAGCCAATTAAACCGGCCATAAGTAAACGTGGTTTAAGTTTAATCTGTGGTAAAACGGTTCTTGAAACCAGGGGATTAGCAGTCTAATTTTATCCTTCCTGTGTCAGAGTTGGGTAGATTAGAATCAGGTTTCTCTAGATCACAAGGCTGTCGACTCATTAAAACCATAAGAGTGTCTCTTTACGTTTGTCAGTCGATTAGGGAATTAATCGGTGAAGTGTCTTCCTGGTTAACGATAAAATACGGAGAAATAAGGACGTGTCAGTAAGTGTCTTCGGCATCCATAACTGGTTGCATAATTTATTTGAATTCATCTTTGCATCTGTGATCGGTTCGTTAGCTAGAGTGGAGTTATTTGTAGTCCGGGATATTGTCTTCATCATTGTCAATTTCGTTTATTGCCTAATTATTTTACTTAATCTAGTTCTTTCATTTTGCTGTTCAAATCAGTTCATAAATTTCGAATTTCCCTTGTTAAAGTTGGTTATACAGATTGGAAAATAAAAGTGAAACTCGCCGGTCCTTTGGGAGACGATCCTGCTCGCCGCTGTACTCTGCAGTAAGGGCATACCGACAGACCAGTCGGGACATTTTATTTTTGGTGTAAAACGACGCACCAAATTTTGGCGCCGTTGCCGGGGATCGGTTTCAAGCAGTGCTTATTTTTAATTTCCAATTTGTCATTTTACTTTTTATTTTTCTTTCTTGTTTTTTCTTTGGTGCATGACCCGTTCTTCTGCAGAAAAGGATTTGGGATATTATTCGGAGCCGGAGCGGACTTTGCACAAATTGAAGAAAGCTGCAAAGAAGTCTAAGACGCTATTTAAATCTGAACAGCAAGGTTCGAGTTCTCAACAGCGACCCGAAATGGCTGACAACATCGAGGGTCGTGACAACCAGAACAATCGGAATAATGAAGACCCACCTGCGGCTCAAGGGCAGAATCGTGCTCTAGCCAATGTTCCAGCAGAGGCACCCGCACCGTTGATTCGAGAGCTTGGTCGCCATTGAAACAATCGACCTATCTGTGTGGTGCTACCAACCATTGCTCGAAATGCAGAGATCAGGCCAGCTTTTATCCAAGTTCTTCCTAAGTTCAGTGATGCACCAGGAGAGAGTGCACACACACACTTGGCCGAGTTTGATTGGGTCTGCTCCACTCTACGGCCCCAAGGCTTTACTGATGACAATCTGCGCTTGCTTACATTCTCTCATACACTGCAAGACCGAGCCAGAGAATGGTTATTTGATCTTCCCCCAGCTTCGATTTCCACCTGGGATGAGATGGAAGAGCAATTTCTTCGGAAATTTTTCCCAGAGACTCGAGCAGCAAACCTTCGCATGGCGATATCTAGTATCAAGCAGAAGCAAAACGAGAGTTTGGGAGAATATTGGTCGAGATTTCAGCAATTGTGCCGAAGGTGTCCAGATCATGGATTCACAGAGTTTCAATTATTCATCAGTTATTTCTATCGAGGCATGTCCACTTTCGATAGGAAAATTGTTGACGCTGCCAGTGGAGGTTCGCTTACAAATAAAACTCTTGCCGATGCAAAGCAGCTGATAATGGACATGGTATCTGGTGGGCAACAATATGACGATGAGGATGAAGGTCGCTACCGACCTGTGAAAAACATTGAGAGAGTCGAGTCATCCGATGTGAATGAGAAAATTGAGGCTCTAACTTCTCTCGTTCGTGGATTGGCTGTAGCCCAGACAAAAGGATCTCGTTGTGGTATTTGCACTGAGGTTGGACATTTTACTGATGCATGTCCAATGATGCAAGAGCCCCCACCTGAACAAGCTTGCTATGGATCGGGTGATGCGCAACAAGATGCACACAGGGGAATTTACTATGATGGTTCGGGACGAGGAGATAATTTCCGGAGGAAAAGGAATTATGATCCTTTTTCCAACAACTATAATCCGGGTTGGAGGGATCATCCTAATTTTCGATGGAAACAGCCTGGAGACCCACCTGCCCAAGGGGATTTTCCCCCGAAGCCTGCGAGAGATGGTCAGTATGCCCATACTGACAAGCCTGTTCCCAGTATGAGCGAAATTATGAAGTGCCTAGAGCAAAGCAGTGCTTTGGTGAATAATTTGGCACAGAGTCAGAAAGCATTCCAGCAAGAGACTCAAGCGGCTTTAGGTAGCATGGGAACGCAAATTACTCAACTTGCTACACAGATGAATAAGATGCAAGGCAACCCAGGGAAGCTCCCATCTCAGACGGAGCAGAATCCTAGAGGAAACGTCAGTGCAGTAACGCTCCGGAGTGGCAAAGAACTTGCAGAAATTGTGCCAAAGAAGACAACCCTGCAGGAAGGGCATACTGCGGAGAATGCAGAAAGGGCCGATGATGAAACTGAGCAGCCTGTTGCTCCAAAAGCCCAAACTGAGGTAAAATATGATCTTAAGGTTTCTCACCCCATTACTGCAGCTCCCTTTCCTTCCAGGTTGATTAAGCACAAGAAAGACGATGAGGAGAAGGAGATCTTCGAATTGTTCAAGAAGGTGGAGATCAATCTTCCACTGATTGATGCCATCAAGCAGGTGCCTAGATACGCCAAGTTTTTGAAGGAATTGTGCTCTAAGAAGATCAGGTATGGGAAAGATGCTAGGATCAAAGTTGGTGAAAATGTGTCGGCAGTCATTCAACGCAAATTACCTCAAAAGTGCCGTGACCCAGGTATGTTCACCATTCCTTGCATCATTGGAAGTAAGAAGGTGGAAAAGGTAATGCTTGATTTAGGTGCCTCTATAAATGTTATGCCTCTTTCTATGTATAAAGACTTACAGTTAGGCCCCATGAAGGACACCCGAGTTGTGATCCAGTTAGCCGATAGGTCTAATACTTATCCACAAGGTGTTGTAGAGGATGTTCTTGTCAAGGTCAATGATTTAATTTTTTCTGTGGATTTTTATATTGTTGACATGAACGATTCATACTCTGCTCACCGATCTTTGATTCTTTTGGGTCGGCCGTTCATGAAAACTGCACGAACTAAAATTGATGTAGATAAAGGCATGTTGAGTTTTGAGTTTGATGGTGACATAGTTACTTTTAATATCTTTGAAGCAATGAAACATGTTGAGGATCCAGAGGCTATCTATATGGTCGATATTATTGATACTGTAGTTGATGAGTTTTTTGAGCGTAATTTCAGGGAAGATAAGCTTGAGCAGGTACTGTTTGGAGGAATGACTGGAGCAACTGCGGATTCTGAAGAAGAAGAAGCGATTCGAGAAATTATCCAGCAGCTGTATGCCACCGAGGAGTTCCCGCCGAGAAACATGTCAGGCCGTATGCCCTTACCAGTGGATACAGAGCCGATATTGCCTTCCCACGTGAAAGCCCCAGTTCTGGAATTGAAGGTTCTGCCTGAACATCTCAAGTATGCGTACTTGGGAGAGGAGAACACGCTGCCGGTCATCATCAGCAAGGACCTCACAGCCGATCAAGAGCTCCGATTGGTCACCATCTTGAAAAAGCACCAAGGAGCTATCGGTTGGACTTTGGCGGACATAAAGGGGATTAGTCCAGACATCTGCATGCACCGCATTCTGCTTGAGCCTGACCACAAACCATCAAGAGATCCGCAGCGGAAGCTCAATCCAGTCATGAAAGAGGTTGTTTTAAAGGAGATTCTGAAGCTGTTGAAATTGGGAATCATTTACCCGATTTCTGATAGTGTATGGGTGAGCCCAGTACACGTCGTCCCCAAGAAGTCAGGGTTCCAGTTGGTTAAGAATGACAACAATGAGTTGATTCCGATGAGGCTACAGACTGGTTGGCGCATGTGCATCGACTTTCGCAAGTTGAATGATGCTACACGCAAGGACCACTTCCCCTTACCATTTATCGATGAGATGCTCGAGCGACTAGCTGGGAAATCATACTTTTACTTCCTGGACGGGTACTCTGGCTACTTTCAGATTTATGTAGCCCAAGAAGACCAGGAGAAGACGACTTTTACCTGTCCCTTTGGAACGTTTGCCTGTCGCAAGATGCCATTCGGATTGTGTAATGCTCCCGGCACCTTCCAACGGTGCATGATGAGCATTTTTTCCGACTTGATCGAGAGCTGCATCGAGATTTTTATGGATGATTTTACAGTTCATGGAGATTCTTTCGAGCAATGCATCGAGCACTTGGATAAGGTCCTTCAAAGGTGTGTCGAGACTGATTTGGTGTTGAATTTCGAGAAATGTCATTTTATGGTACAACAAGGCATCGTTCTTGGCCATGTCATTTCTGCAAAGGGAATCGAAGTCGATCGCGCAAAAGTTGATTTAATCGTAAAGCTTCCTTACCCTTCTAATGAGAAAGAGATACGTGCTTTTCTAGGGCATGCCGGATTCTACCGGCGATTCATTCAAGACTTCTCCAAAATCGCCCAGCCGATGACCAAGTTGCTACAAAAGGATGCTCCGTTCCTGTTTGATGATAAATGCAAGGAGGCGTTTGATCTGCTCAAGCACTCACTCACTTCTGCCCCAGTGATTCAACCACCAAAGTGGGGCCTCCCTTTTGAGATCATGTGTGATGCCAGCGACTATGCTGTTGGAGCTGTTCTCGGACAAAAAGTGGAGAAACTTAGTCACGTCATTTACTATGCTTCGAAGACACTTAATCCCGCTCAATGCAATTACACTACAACCGAGAAGGAGTTACTCGCTGTGGTTTTTGCTTGTGAAAAGTTTCGATCTTATCTCGTTGGATCGAAGGTTGTAGTGTATACGGACCATGCTGCTTTGAAGTATCTACTTTCCAAGAAGGAGTCCAAGCCTCGCCTAATTCGCTGGATACTGCTACTACAAGAATTTGATCTGGACATTAAAGATAAGAAAGGTGCTGAGAACAATGTTGCTGATCATCTGAGCCGACTGCTGATACCATCCGATGGTATGCCCATACCGGACGATTTCCCAGACGAGCTCTTACTGGCTGCAGCCAGTACAGTTCCTTGGTATGCGGATTTGGTTAATTTTCTCACCACTGGCATGTTCCCCAAAGGAACCGAGACAACCAAGAAGAATAAACTGAAGAGCCAAGCTAAATACTTCATCTGGGACGAGCCTTATTTGTGGAAGACTTGCTCTGACCAAGTCATTCGACGTTGTATTCCGGATGAAGAGATTCCGCCCGTTTTGGAATTTTGTCATGCTCATGCTTGTGGAGGACACTTCGGTCCTCGGAGAACAGCTCGCAAGGTTCTCGACTGTGGTTTCTATTGGGAAACACTTTTCAAAGACGCCTATTCTTTTTGCAAGAATTGTGATCGATGCCAACGACTTGGCAATATTTCTGCTCGAGATGAAATGCCTCAGATGCCGATTTTGGTGTGTGAAATCTTTGATGTGTGGGGTATGGATTTTATGGGGCCGTTTCCAAGCTCGTTTGGAAATTCATATATTCTTCTTGCTGTGGACTACGTCTCTAAATGGGTTAAAGTGAAGGCTACACCGGCAAATGACTCCAAGGTCGTAGCAAAGTTTCTGAAAACACACATTTTCCAACGATTTGGTATTCCTCGAGCTATACTCAGTGACCAGGGTACACACTTCTGCAATCGAACCTTGGACGCCCTTTTCAAGAAGTATGGAATTCATCATCGTGTTTCAACAGCCTACCATCCTCAGTCCAACGGCCAGGCCGAAGTCTCTAACCGAGAGATCAAGAATATTCTAGAAAAGACTGTGAGTCCAAACCGGAAAGACTGGAGTCTGCACCTGGACGACGCAGTATGGGCATACCGCACAGCATACAAGTCGCCTATTGGTATGTCACCATACAGATTGATTTTTGGCAAGTAGTGCCATCTTCCTGTGGAGCTCGAACATCGAGCTTTCTGGGTTGTTAAGCAATGTTGCATGGATCCAAAGTTAGCTGGGCTCGAAAGGAAATATCAATTGCAAGAATTGGAAGAAATTCGGTTGGAAGCTTATGATTCTGCTCGTTCTTACAAAGAGCGCACAAAATTCTTACATGATAAGCACATTCGGAGAAAGAGTTTTGAAGTTGGCCAAAAAGTACTCCTGTTTAATGCTCGTCTCCGACTCATGCCGGGCAAATTGAAGTCTCGCTGGACTGGCCCCTATGAAGTGGTTCATGTTAGCCCGTATGGTGCTGTCAAGATTCAAAGCTTATCCATGGATCGCTCTTTTACAGTTAATGGCCAATTGTTAAAACCATATCTTGCTGGATTGGAATCGCAGCCGTTTGACGGGGTCGAGTTGGTCACCCCGGACTTATCACAGTGATTCGACTTCACTTGCGTCGAGTCCACGACGTTAAATAACGGCGCTTCTCGGGAGGCACCCCGATTTTCTTGTTTTCTTTTGCTTTATAGTTATTTGCATTCTGTTTTCTTTTCCTTTCGGTTAAAAAAAAAAAAAAACAACATAAACTTTTGGTGAGGTGTGTGCTGGGGTCGAATTTCCCTACGTATAGTGACATCTGGCTGCTTTAAGGGTTTTTGTATTAAGCTTGAAGTAAGGAGGGGGGTTTTGGGCAATTTAGTACAGGGAAGGACTTCCTTGCAATATACCCTAATTTAATTTGGGGATTTCCTTTTACACTTAGCCATAATCTATTTTACTCTAATCCGCAATTTACATTTCTTACTCTCTTTTTTTTCAAGTTTTTACAGCCCATTCTCCTCCCGCGCTAAATTCCGCCATGGCCAGAAACAAAGGCAAGAAACCCGCCGCCTCGCCTCCGTCACCTCGGCCACCGCGGACTCGCGGCCAAGCAAGAGCCACCACATCACTACCTCGCACCCTTGTCGACGAGCCGACACCCTCCCCCTCCCAGGCTGGAGGATATTGATACACGGATTGCGGCCCTGGAGCAGGCGGTCCGGAACCTGGAGCCCCGTCCTTGAGATTTGAGATTTTGGTCCACTTTTCTACCCCTACTTTGTTTTTGTTGTGTGCTTGAGTTTCAGTTTATGCCTGCTTTCATTTCTTTTTGTTTTTCTTCGGTGTTTTGACCTGTGAGGACACGGTCATCTTCTAAGTGTGGGGTGGGAAAAACCAAGTATCCCCATCCTTGGTTTATGATTGTGTAGTGTTTTCATGATTTTGCTGTGTGTATGTTTGTTTTTGAAATTTGTTGCAAATATGACTGTTTGACATTAGAGATAGAAGGAGTATGGGCTGTTATGAGGATTGATGGATTGGTTGTGTTGTTGTTTTGTGGAATACTATATGCTATATGTGCATGATTTCGAGGATGATGGAATGTGCAGTTTGATCACATTTTCTATGCCACATATATGCGAGTTTTGAGCTTGAGCAATAACATTTTACCTTATGGAAGCTCATTTTCTTTGTTTGAGAGTGTCAGATTGTGGTGTTGGATATTTTGAATTGCCTAATTGCCACGGTTGCCTATCTTTGAATTGTGTTTGAAATATGATAAAGGCATTTAGGTTTAACCCCATTTTCCCCTAAACTAACCCACCTGTGCAATTCCCCCTAGTGAACCCATTTGAGCCATTCTACCTTCATTTCTTTTTGTGCAAACCAAGAAACACTCAACCATACTCCTTTCATTCTACGAACCAGTTTTGCGCACCTAAGGGAAACATGTGAGTGTCATCTGTTGAAGCTGTGCGAAGCATTTGTTCAGTGCATGAAGGAAGAATTAAAACCTCTGTCCTGTTTTCGATTGAAAAGAAAAAAAGAGAAAAAAAAAGAGAGAAAACGAAGCAAAGCTTCAGAAAAAAAATAAAATAAAAATTGTAGGACAGGAGGGGGAAGAAAAGAAAAGAAGAAACAAGCAGATGTGTTGATGAGACCTGAGCACCAGTTTTGAACAAGTTTTTAACAATTGCAGCTAACTATGAAGCGAAAGCACTTGCATGATTTCCCTCATTTTGCCTACTTAAGCCATAATTATCCTACCTTTCACCCTAGCCCCGTTACAACCCTGAATAAAAGACCTTTTGATTCACACATGGTTTGAGTGATAAATGCAACTGTGACAAGAAAGGCAATTCTATGATTGAAAGCACACAATTTTGACTGAGAGAATTTTTCCTATTTCCATTTGTTTTCGAGTGAATTTGAGTGACCTTCAGTGAGGCTGGATTGAAATGCACTTTCTTAACTCGAATGATGAATACATGCATGATTATGAAGCAAAATGGGTTGTGATCTGTGGAATGGAACATGACAGCCTTTACTCACTTTTACGCTCGAGATTGAACAGTCAATATTTGCAAGCTTTTTGTGTTTTCGAAAATTGTGTGCTTGAGTTGTTTTTGCATGTGCTCGAGGACGAGCAACGTTCAAGTGTGGGGTAGTTTGATTGGTCCTAAATTCTCTATGTTTTAAGGGTGATTTTTAGTGTATATTGTACTAGACTAACTACCAATTGGATATATTTTGTGGATAGATTTGTTCCTTGAGTTTGTGCAGGTAGTTAGTCTCAATTAAAGGAAAAGAGGTGCATTTTGCAAAGCTATGGATCGGTGGTAAGGGCATACCAGTGAAACCGACTTTCTGCTGGACAGATCCAGTGGGCCGAGAAGTGTTTTGATGGGTCGAGCCCATGTTTTGAAGCCTCCAGCGGGCCCAGCGAGAGTTATCTAACTTTGAAGAGCTGGAGGCGGTTTAAAAGTGTCCAAATACAACAAGGATTCTATTTTTGTTAATTACCTAGTTTAGATAAGATTTAATATTTGTTTCCTATTTGGAGTAGAACTCTATTTGGTAGCTAGATATATTAGGATTTATTCTATTCATGAGACAACATCATCGTTCCAGTACAGAGCGCAGAGACGCAAGATTGTTTAGTTTTTACTCAGCTTTATTTTCGATTCATCATGTTCAACTTTTACAACTCTGCGCGATCATACTGCTACATGAAGTCTAGCTAATTTCCGCGCATATCCCAGACGCGAATCAACGAAACTCTAGCGACTAACTGTGAGATCGAACTGCTCCATAATTCTTTTGAATGCATGTGTCTGCTATATCTCGTTTTTATTGTTGTTAATTGTTTCGTGTTTTCTAAGTAGTTGCAAATATTTAGGAACGCGAGATTAATTAGTAGCCAATTAAACCGGCCATAAGTAAACGTGGTTTAAGTTTAATCTGTGGTAAAACGGTTCTTGAAACCAGGGGATTAGCAGTCTAATTTTATCCTTCCTGTGTCAGAGTTGGGTAGATTAGAATCGGGTTTCTCTAGATCACAAGGCTGTCGACTCATTAAAACCATAAGAGTGTCTCTTTACGTTTGTCAGTCGATTAGGGAATTAATCGGTGAAGTGTCTTCCTGGTTAACGATAAAATACGGAGAAATAAGGACGTGTCAGTAAGTGTCTTCGGCGTCCATAACTGGTTGCATAATTTATTTGAATTCATCTTTGCATCTGTGATCGGTTCGTTAGCTAGAGTGGAGTTATTTGTAGTCCGGGATATTGTCTTCATCATTGTCAATTTCGTTTATTGCCTAATTATTTTACTTAATCTAGTTCTTTCATTTTGCTGTTCAAGTCAGTTCATAAATTTCGAATTTCCCTTGTTAAAGTTGGTTATACAGATTGAAAAATAAAAGTGAAACTCGCCGGTCCTTTGGGAGACTATGGTACTTGAGATCCTATAGTCCATTTTCCCCATCACTTGGTGTTCACTTTGAATCTATTAGAAGTTGTGATTGCATGATAGAATAGAATGAAATTAAATGGTAATTCCTACTTTCAATTCAACTTTTTGTGGTTTGATTCTACAGTCATTAATTAGGCTTGTTCTATTCAATTAGGTTTATAATAATTTTTTAGTATTTATTTTCATTTTTCTAGTTAACAAATTTTTAGTATTTAATTTTATTTCAAAAGTAGGATATATATATATATATAATTCTTTAAAATTTTATTTTTTATTTATGATTGATTATATTATAATAATTTTTATTTTTATGATAAATATTATTAAAATAATGAATTTTATAAAATAAAAGGAAAACAAGATGTGGATTTTGAAAATATTTAAAAAAAAAGACACGAAAATGAGAAGAAACAGCGGAGAATTTAGAAGAAGAAAAAATGTGGATTTTGATAATTAAAAAATAAGACATGAAAATGAGAAGATGAGGATTTGAACTTGGGGAGAAAAAGTAGATACGCTTTCAACCGTGCCTAGACAACCATCAGGCCACCGACAGATATTATTATCTTGGCAAGGAAATATTTTTAACCTCAATTTTTTTCTAATATTTTTATTTACTATTTTACCCCTGTAATTTTAGCAGTTGAAATCAAAAAAATACGTGTGCATTATTAATCACATTAAAGTGCAACAAGCCGGCAAAAAGGAACGTGATCGCTATTATTGAGGTGCAAAGTAAGGCAATTTTATATTACTCCTTGTGGAATTTACAAATTAAAGACTCCATCATGGAATAGTCACCAAATTAAATAATAAAATAAGTTATGCTGCAGCTATTAATAACAATATTAGGGGATCAGTCTATTTATACTTGATCAGACCAACACCATTAATTCATCATAATTCATAACTACACTTCCATTAATGGCGATAAAGCTGGAGCAGTGCCGAATTCACCCTTCTTCATACAGCGATCATGAATTCTGCACTCCACTAACACATTTCGACATTCCATTTCTTCAATCCGATCCCACACAGAGGCTCATTTTCTTCGATTTTCCCTGCCAAAAACTCCATTTCATTGAAAATATTCTTCCATGCCTCAAGAATTCTCTCTCCCTCACTCTCACACATTTCCTCCCGCTCGCCGGAAACGTAATCCTCCCGTTAAACTCCGGCATTGCCGTCATCCGTCATGTCTCGGGCGACTCAGTTTCTCTTACAATTGCTCAATCCGATCAAGATTTCAACTATCTCACAGGAAATCATCAACGAGTTGCCGATGAATTCTACGTCTGCGTACCTGAATTGCCGCCGTCGCGCCGTTTCCCCGACTCCGTTATCTTCCCCGTCATTGCCCTTCAAATCACGCTGTTTCCTGGGCAAGGAATCTGCATTGGTATCACCAATCATCACGCCGTCAGCGATGGGAGTTCTACTATTAATTTTGTGAAATCATGGGCTTGTGTTAACAGATTTGGTGGTGCATTTTATCAAACAGATGGGAAACATTTTCCAGTTCTTGATAGAAATTTAGTTCAAGATCCAGGTAATTTAAATTCCACTGCATGGGAATTTATCAAAAAATCAAGAAAATTTCCTTTTTTTGAGCTACCGCCTGCAACATTTCCGATCAACAGAGTTCGTTCAACGTTTATCTTGACAAAAATCCAAGTCGAGAAACTCAAGAATTATGTTTCAGTCAACAGGCGTCATGATTTACGTCACATTTCATCATTTACAGTTATTTCTGCGTACGTCTGGATTTGTTCAGTGAAAGCAGAGGCTGCTTCAGCGGAGGAGACGAACGACGGCGGCGACGACGAAGAGCCCGTTCACTTCTCTTTCCCAGCAGACTGCCGTGGACGTCTGAATCCGCCGTTGCCGGAATCTTACTTCGGAAATTGTTTAGTGTTCGTGAGGGTAGAATCGAAGCGTGGATTGTTGAAGAAGAAAGATGGGTTTCTGATTGCTGTGGAGATTATAGCAGAGGAGATTCGAAGGATTATGTATAGTGATAAGGGGGTTCTTGAAAGTGCAGATTGGCCGTTGGATTTCGGTAAACCTGGTAGAAAATGTGTGGTATCAGTTGCTGGATCGCCAAGATTTGATGTTTATGAAGCTGATTTTGGGTGGGGGAAGGCAAAGAAGCAAGAATTTGTGCATCTTGACAGAGAAAGATCGATTTCGCTCTGCAAATCGAGGGATTTTGAGGGGGGCTTTGAGATTGGATTGTCGAGGAAGAAGGCTGAAATGGATGTTTTTGAAGACGTTTTTTATCAGGGATTACTGGAAATTATGTAGTGATCGATATATATTTGGGATTCTTTAATCTCTGAAATTCAAGTTGTATTTATACGATCCAAGATGTTGATAGAAATATATATAATTCGTTATTTTTATAAATACTTAAATCATACAATAACATTATCGTTGGTTATCTTTAACCCAACTATATGGTCAATAATGAAGTGGGGTAGAAATTAATAAGAAATAAATCAAAGATTTGGCCAGCTAGCTAAGGGCACCTCCAACGGGAGGTTTTTTCTAGATAGAAGTTTATGTGGCATCAGATAGAGTGATTGTGCGGGTTAAATAGATTAAGAGATAGAAAAAAGGGTTAGAAAGAAGACGACCTGGACAGAGACAAGAAATTGAGGTGTGGGGTGGGCCCCACCGTGCAGGAAAAGCATCACCAGCCGTCTTTTTGACCTTTTTGTCACCAACTTATATATAAATGTGTGTGTGTGTATATATATTCAAAATCAGTCTTTTGCAGTTCTGCTATTGAATTTAATCTTCCTTTTTTTTTATTCAAAATTGCAACATTTCGTTTTTACAAAGAAAAACTCAATTTTCTTTGTAAATTGTAGATTTTTTTTTTAATATTGCTCAATTTTTTGGGGATTATTTTTAAAATTAATTTATTAATTAAATATATATTTAAATTTAAATATGAAAGTAAAATAATGATCTATATATAAAATAAAGAAATTAATAAGATATAATAAAAGATAAATGAGTGGATATAATAGCGTGGTCCATTAATAATACTTTTTAGGTAGAATGGTTGGAAAGAAATATGTTAAGTAAATAATAGATGGATATTTTATGATGTCGCAGTGCTGTGGCAATGATAGCACCTAAAGTTGGGTAGAATGATTGTGTATGCTCAATGTAGGATTCCACGGTGGAATTTCCACCTCATGAAGTGGGGTAATTTTTTTTTTATTTTTTTTTTGTGGGAAGTGGGGGTAACTAACTAACTATGTGTCTATATTAGTGTGTAAATCAGCTAATCCATCAATCAAATTGATGCAAAATAATATATTTTTATTATTTTTAAATAGTGTATTAATGGTTGGGTACTACCTCAAGCTGGATTTCCTGTTTGTATGTTCATGACTAATAAATTATGCATTCGAATATTAGCTAATACGAGCTAATCTCACCACATCACATCACGTGCCTATTTATATTTTGTGATTAAAAAATTACAAGTTAAAAAATTTTCAGCACAAATCGACACGATATGATCATATCCGTAAGAAGTGTCTAGTGGATTTCATGTGTATCTACTGTGTAATTTACACTATTGATTTATATATCTTGTGTATTATTTTTAGTCAGGGATATGTACAATTTTTTTTTAAAGTTGTGTATTATTGATTTTGTATCTCTTGAGTAATAATGTAATATACATATTGCACTATTGGCATGTATATCACTATATATTTTAATCCATTTTACACCTCACTGAAATTACAATGGAAGTACAGAAAGGTAGAAGAGTAGAATAGCACAATTACAATATTCAACTGAATTTAACAAAGTAAGAAGATTAAGAACCGATGTGCAGATTCCGGTTCCGGTAAGCCGAGTCGAGGGGACCTCTCTCCGCAAGACAAATACGCCCCGGCTAGTGCTCACGGTTTGGCGATTGTCTTTCAAAGATGAAACGGCTTCGTCCTTCCGGCAGTAGCACCACAAATCCGGCAAGGTTCCGGCGAACTAGACAACGTCGAGAACTGGGAGCTTTGACTCGAAAGGATTCGTATGCAACAATATGAAGTGTGATCGATTATGCAGAATGTGGCCTTTGGATCCATGTAGGATGTCCTATATATAGGCACATCTCCACTGCAGGGGACAGCTAGGGTTTGAGGGCATTCAAACCAGGTGTTGTAACCCCCATGGAGTTACAACTCTGTCATTAAGCCCTCCAGGAGTTACCTTCTGCAGATCCCGACAGGTGTCCCATGTCGGCTCGGATCTCAACACGTGTCCAGGGCAGCTGCAGACTTTGACTCCCGACAGGAGTTACTTTCGGTTACTGTCCAGCCCACTAACTCCACCAGCTCCAGATGGCAGTTACCTGAAGGCTCCACCAGCTCCAGTGGCAGTTACACACTTGAAGGCTCTTAACTCATGGGAGTTACACCCTTCAAGCTGGACATGCACCATGTGCACCCACGACCCGGTCCACAGCCGTTATAGACCCGGAACCCAGATAGTCGATCCGCCGACCCGCTCCACGACCCGATCGCTTCTGTACCGTAAAACTGATACGGCTAAGCCCCGGAAGCCCACGTACGCCCAAAGTCCAATTGCCAAGATCCAAGTCCGAGGACGAGGGCGAGGACGAGTCGAGACGAGCCGAGCACGGGCACGGGCGGGCGCGCGCGTGTGGGCTCATGGCCCACATCCTTGTGCACTTGATTACTTCACTTAAGTGTTAATACACTTAAATACACTTCTTAATTTGATTAAGAAATCAATGTGGGATTATTTAATGTGTCTTAAACACATTATCCCACACACCATAAATGCCCAATCATGTGACCAACTTTAACCATTTATTTCTCACTCACCGAAAATCAGATTTGAGCAAATAAAAATACTACAATTATCTACTCACGACATAGAGCAATCGTACAGTATTTAATTCCTCCAAAATTAAATATCCCAGTCACGAAAAATCGGATAAAATGAGTCACACTCACTTTATTAAATCCTATTTTCCAACAATCCCCCACATGAGTGGAAATAGTGCATGCATGTATGCAGACAAGCAGCCCAGTTCTCTTAGAAACACAACTGCACCAGGATAGGTAGCTTGTGACTTTGAACCTTCCATATTCCAACACTATCGAGTATACCGGTTGTTTAGTGGACATGATGTCTTGAACTATACATCCTTAGTGTATACCGAGACAATAGTATTGAAAACAGCTGTATATCAAACATTATCTGTTCTCACGTTTGTGTCCTTTTCAGGCTATGGACAACCTCTTTGAGTTCATAAGTATCTCTTTAGAAGTGGCCCCACTTCTTACTTATATAGGTGATCTCATCTTCCGAGTATCCTGCCATACTCAATCTCATTAGGTTTAGGAATCATTAAAAGTCATAGGACTTATCCTCACCACATTGACAGGTGTGCACTTGGTTTGCTCACAGGGAAATGTACACTTATGATTTTCCAAGTGCTACCAAACCGAATGTTTGTAGCTTAGTTTTCCCATTGAACCAAGTTCTTGGGATCTCCAGTCATCATAGTTGGGTTACCACTACAAGCACTCTTAGAGTGTGGATTTCAAACCCATTCCCTCTAGCAACTTAGCCATTTGATCTCGGTTTAACCCTTTGGTTAGCGGATCCGCTAGATTATCTATTGACTTCACATAGTCAACTGAGATAATCCCACTTGAGATCATATGCCTCACAGTATTATGCCTCCGACGTATGTGTCGAGACTTACCATTGTACATAGTATTGTGTGCCCTTCCGATAGCCGCTTGACTATCACAGTGAATCATCATTGACGACACTGGTTTTTTCCAACATGGAATGTCTTCTAGAAAGTTGTGAAGCCATTCTGCTTCTTTACACGCTTTATCCAAAGCGATAAACTCAGATTCCATGGTAGAACGGGCTATACAAGTCTGTTTCGTGGATTTCCATGACACTGCTCCACCTCCGATAGTGAAAACAAATCCACTAGTCGAAAATGAGTCTTTTGTGTCTGATATCCAATTCGCATCACTGTACCCTTCAAGTACAGGAGGAAACCTTGTATACTGCAGCCCAAACTTCAAAGTATACTTCAAGTATCTTAGAACTCGTACTAGAGCTTTCCAATGTTCTTTGCTTGGATTGCTCGTGTACCGACTCAACTTGTTCACAGAACATGCAAGATCAGGTCTAGTGCAGTTAGTGATGTACATCAAACTCCCAATGACCCTTGCATACTCTTCTTGAGCTACCGGTTCTCCTCGGTTTTTGCTCAAGTGTACATTGAGTTCCAATGGGGTCTTAGCCGGCGGACTATCAAAAGCGTTGGATTTCTTAAGCACTTTCTCTATGTAATGAGATTGTGGTAAGATAATTCCACCACTTGTCCGTACTATCTTGATCCCTAGAATCACATCGGCTAAGCCCATATCTTTCATGTCGAAATTTGGTTTCAACATTTGTTTCGTTTCAACAATCACTTGGTGTCCACTACCCATGATTAGCATGTCGTCTACATAAAGACAGACTATGACATAGCCATTAGAACTACTCTTTATATACACACATTTATCACACTCATTGATTTTGAAACCATTTGATAACATCACGTTATCAAACTTCAGGTGCCACTGAATAGGTGCTTGTTTCAGACCGTACAATGATCTAACAAGTTTACACACCTTTCGTTCTTGCCCTGGTGCAACAAACCCTTCAGGTTGTTCCATGTATATTTCATCCTCCAACTCACCATTCAGAAACGCAGTCTTTACATCCATCTGATGAATTTCAAGATTGTGCAAAGCAGCAATCGCTAAAAGCACCCGAATAGATGTAATCCTTGTTACTGGTGAGTAGGTATCGAAGAAATCATACCCCTCATTTTGCCTAAAGCCTTTGGCAACCAAACGAGCTTTATACTTGTCAACAGAACCATCTGCCTTATATTTTCGTTTTAGGATCCACTTGCATCCTAACGGCTTACACCCACTTGGGAGATCTGTCAACTCTCAAGTGTGATTTTGCATGATGGAATCGATTTCACTGTTGATAGCTTCTTTTCAGAACGCAGCATCTGGACTGAATAGAGCTTCTTTCAAAGACTTTGGCTCATCATCTAGCATATAGGTGATGAAATCCGGACCAAACATCTTAGCCGTCCTAGCTCGCTTACTACGTCTCGGTTCTTCATCCCCAGGATCAGAACTAGTAACAGCTTCAGAAGTTCGTTTCTCAGAACTACATTCTGTCCTATCCTTATTCTTACAAGGATAGACATTCTCGAAGAATATAGCATTCCTCGATTCCATCATCGTTCCTTCAGTCAACTCGGGAATCTCCGATTTATGAATAAGAAAACGATATGCACTACTGTTAAGTGCATACCCAACAAAGATACAATCAACCGTTTTAGAGCCGATTCTAACTTGTTTAGGAAGTGGCACTTCAACCTTAGCCAAACACCCCCACACTTTGAGGTATTTATAAGACGGCGTGCGTCCTTTCCACAACCCGTAAGGCGTCACATCCTTACCCTTAAGTGGAATTTTGTTCAGGATATAGTTAGCTGTCAACACAGCTTCCTCCCACAAGTTCTGTGGTAATCCCGAACTTATCAACAAAGCATTCATCATCTCCTTAAGAGTTCGGTTTTTGCGTTCAGCAACACCATTAGACTGTGGTGAATACGGTGCCGTAGTTTGATGAATTATACCCGCCTCTGCGCATAACTCTTCAAACGGGGCAACATACTCTCCACCTCTATCACTTCGAATTGCTTTAATTCGATTGCTTAGTTGATTTTCGGCTTCATTTTTGAAGTTCTTAAAAGCTTCAATCGCCTCATCTTTACTTCTTAGAAGATAAAGATAACAATATTTTGTGCAATCGTCAATAAAAGTAATAAAGTACTTTTTACCGTCTCTAGTTTGCACAAACTTTAAATCACACACGTCTATGTGAATTAACTCTAGAGGTTTAGTGCTCCGTTCAACCGATTGAAATGGTAACTTAGCCAATTTAGCTTCAACACAAACTTCACATTTGTTTTGTGTATTAAATTGGTTCACTTTTAGCAAATCTAAATTTACTAAACGTTTTATAGCATTTAGATTAACGTGTTCTAATCTACAATGCCATAAATCCGAGCACTCAACAAGCAAGTAAATAGAAGAATCAACTTTATTAGCATTTTCTTTTGCAACACGGCGCATAGCCATTACATTCATTTTGAAAAGTCCATTGGCGAGATAGCCCCGACCAAGGAACCTTCCGTACTTGCTCAAAATAAACTTTTCAGACTCAAACACTAGTCTAAAACCATGATTGACTAACAGCGAGCCTGAAACCAGATTCTTGCGGATGTCCGGAACATGCAGCACATCCTTCAAAGTCAGCTCTTGGCCTGAAGTCAGCTTCAAAACCACGTTGCCCACACCAACCACTTCAGATGAGGCTTGGTTCCCCATATGCAACTTTCTACCTTCAACATCTTTGTAGGTAGCAAACGAGCTCTTGTCCGAGCAAACGTGACAAGTAGCCCCGGTGTCAACGAACCACTCTCTCGGGTTGTCCACGTGATTGGCCTCGAACACAACGACAGCTAAATCATCGTCATCTCAATCATCTTGACGGGCCTTGCCTTTGCCTTTGTTGTTATGTTCCGTCAAATGTGCACCATAGTTAGTACATTTCTTCTTTGGAGCCGTGCAATGTTTGGACATGTGCCCCGGCTTGTCACAATTGAAGCAATTGCCGTTGAACTTTGCCATTGGCTTCTTCCCTTTGTCAACTTGACCCGGGCGCTTCCTTTTGTTGCTATTTGATGGTCCATCATGTTTCATCAAATTAGCCTTAGCCTCGATCGGGACTCGTGGTCTCGGATCCGCCTTTCGGTTATCGGCTTCAATTCGAAGCTTAACCACAAGATCTTCAAGAGTCATCTCCTTTCGTTTGTGTTTGAGATAGCTCTTGAAATCCTTCCAACACGGTGGCAACTTTTCAATTACCGCAGCAATGGTGAAAGAGTCGGGAAGGACCATCCCTTCAGTATGAACGTCGTGCATAATGAGCTGAAGCTCTTGCACTTGATCCATTACTAACCGGGTGTCCACCATTTTATAGTCGAGGAACTTTGCCACCACGAACTTCTTAGTTCCGGCATCCTCAGTTTTGTACTTCTTTTCTAGAGCTTCCCACAGTTCCTTAGCACTAGTTACATTTCCGTATACAGAATATAAACTATCTACTAAGCCATTAAGAACATAATTTTTACAAAGAAAATCGCCATTGATCCATTGATCGTACGCCATTCATTTGTTGACGTCCGGCTCATTTTTTTCGACCACAGGAGCCTCCTCCTTGAGGTATCCAGCAACTCCGAGCGTGGTTAGGTAGAAGAGCATCTTCTGCTGCCACCTCTTGAAGTCCAACCCGGAGAACTTTTTCGGCTTCTCGGCTTGGCCATGGGGAATGGTCCTTGGAGCAACGGTGTTGGATGAAGACGCCATTCCAGCAAAGGTATTTGATTAATTTTAGTCTTAGTGTATTTGTCTTGCGATTGTTAATCCGTTTTACACCTCACTGGAATTACAATGGAAGTACATAAAGGTAGAAGAGTAGAATAGCACAATTACAATATTCAACTGAATTTAACAAAGTAAGAAGATTAAGAACCGATGTGCAGATTCTGGTTCCGGCAAGCCGAGTCGAGGGGACCTCTCTCCGCAAGACAAATACACCCCGGCTAGTGCTCATGGTTTGGCGGTTGTCTTTCAAAGATGAAACGGCTTCGTCCTTCCGGCAGTAGCACCACAAATCCGGCAAGGTTCCGGCGAACTAGACAACGTCGAGAACTGGGAGCTTTGACTCGAAAGGATTCGTATGCAACAATATGAAGTGTGATCGATTATGCAGAATGTGGCCTTTGGATCCATGCAGGATGTCCTATTTATAGGCACATCTCCACTGCAGGGGACAACTAGGGTTTGAGGGCATTCAAACCAGGTGTTGTAACCCCCCTGGAGTTACAGCTCTGCCATTAAGCCCTCCACCAGCTCCAGATGGCAGTTACCTGAAGGCTCCACCAGCTCCAGTGGCAGTTATACACTTGAAGGCTCTTAACTCATGGGAGTTACACCCTTCAAGCTGGACATGCACCATGTACACCCACGACCCGATCCACAGCTGTTATAGACCCGGAACCCGGATAGTCAATCCGCCGACCCGCTCCACGACCTGATCACTTCTGTACCATAAAACTGATACGGCTAAGCCCCGAAAGCCCACATACGCCCAAAGTCCAATTGCCAAGATCCAAGTCCGAGGACGAGGACGAGTCGAGTCGAGTCGAGACGAGCCGAGCACGGGCACCGGGCACCGGGCACGGGCACGGGCGGGCGCGCGCGTGTGTGCGCGTGTGGGCTCATGGCCCACATCCTTGTGCACTTGATTACTTCACTTAAGTGTTAATACACTTAAATACACTTCTTAATTTGATTAAGAAATCAATGTGGGATTATTTAATGTGTCTTAAACACATTATCCCACACACCATAAATGCCCAATCATGTGACCAACTTTAACCATTTATTTCTCACTCACCGAAAATCAGATTTGAGCAAATAAAAATACTACGATTATCTACTCACGACATAGAGCAATCGTACGGTATTTAATTCCTCCAAAATTAAATATCCCGGTCACGAAAAATCGGATAAAATGAGTCACACTCACTTTATTAAATCCTATTTTCCAACAATATATTGTATACTATTGTCTATATTGATTTGTCTTTTGCGTAATTTATAAACTATCGCACTATGATATAGCGAGCACGCCTACTAATAATTAAATAATGTGATTTTTTGAATATATATAAGATTGGGTAAATTTGGGTTTGTGTGGGAATTACCTTGCATGCGAGAACTAGTGATATTCTTTAATTTCATGAGTTGGATTGATGAAATTTAATAGAGTAAATTTCACTTTTGGTCTCATTAGAACATGGTCAAAATACTTTTAGTTTTAAAAGTTATATTTTTGGTCCCAAATGATATTTTTTCGATAATTTTGGTCCCATAAAATATTTTTTCCACAATTTCAGTCCCATAAGATAGTTTTCCGATAATTTTAGTCCCAAACTAACAGAGAAAGTGAAATACTGTTAAAGCCAATGTCAAAACGCGTGAAATGATGGCTTTGTTGGGCATTTCTTTTGTATATATTGATATGGTTCAGCATTATGTTGAAAATACTTTGCACTTTTTTTGTTGGTATTAATTTTGATATTGTTGATGTGGTTGAGGATGCCATTTTTTTACCTTGATTTTAATGGCCATTAGCTTTCTATGTTAGTTTGGGATTAAAATTATCGGAAAAATATCTTATGGGACTAAAATTGTCGGAAAATATCTTATGGGACCAAACTTGTCGAAAAAATATCATTTGGGACCAAAAAAGTAACTTTTGGGACTAAAAGTGAAATTTACTCAAATTTAACAGGATAAATGGGAGGGAGGATGTAGGATTGAGCAAGAACCGAATCATCATCGATTTAACCGATCGA
Source organism: Perilla frutescens (assembly GCA_026008535.1). NCBI lineage: Eukaryota > Viridiplantae > Streptophyta > Magnoliopsida > Lamiales > Lamiaceae > Perilla > Perilla frutescens. The sequence continues at coordinate 15,981,199 of BRKX01000007.1, read as the reverse complement.
ACCGAAGGATTTCGGTCCGTTCGATTCGGTGGATGACATGTGCGGTTCGGTGGTCGACGCATCTAAGGCCTGCCAATTCTAATTTGGTTCGTTGATCGGTGGTTAAATTTTTTTACAGTATATAATCGACCCGACCAAAATAGGCTTATACATATCTATATTTTATCGAATTAACAAAGTATGTTCAATTTGATTCTTAATTTCTTACCTAGTAGCTTCGAGCCCTACCCCCTCTATTTTTTCTCTCATGATCTAAACTCTATATTTAGAGCAAAATATTCAAAAAATAAGCTCCAAGATATTCTAAAAGGTGCTCTATTTTAGAGATAGATGCTCTTTTGCTCTATATTTAGAGCTGCACTGTAGCAGCTCTATATTTACTGTTCACGTTTTTTTTTAATCTTATACTTTAATTAGATTAATTTCTATTTACGATATATATATATATATATATATATATATATATATATTTTAATCTCATACTTTAATTTATTTATTTCTTAAAAATATTGAAATAAAAAATTGTATATCAAAATAAAATGACAAAAATTAAAATGACATTTAATGAAATTACATAATAAAACTACTAAACATAAAAACAAAGAAAATACAATGCATTAAAAATACAAATAAAGCATTGAAAAATGCTAATAAATATTGAAAATATAAATTAAGTAATACAATAATTTTTGTTCGGTGCAATATTATTATGAAATGTTTCCATATTTTAGTATTATTTAGTTTCAGAAATTTTAATAGTTATTTTTGTTGGAAAAATCTTGATTAAAATAAGGAAAATTTACGCATTGATACCTATATTTTAGATATTTTTTCAAAAATGACCCACTTTATTACTATTCGCAAAACAGTACCCACTTTTTTAAAATTTTTACAAATTTGACCTCGATCAAATTTATAGCCTAAAATATCTATGTGGCACGCCGAAATTTTTGCGTGACTTTTTTGCTCCAATAAAAAATATTACCTGGGTATGCCTCCCGAGAAGCGCCGTTGGTTAACGTCGTCGGCTCAACAGACGGGAAAGGATTACGCAGTTATTTCCGGGGTGACCAAGTCGACCCCATCAAATAGCTGTGAATCTATTCCAGCAAGAAATAGCTTTAACAGCTGTCCATTGACGGTGAGAATTTTCTCCGTAGACAAGCTTCGAATCTCTACTGCGCCGTGAGGGCTCACTCGAACAACTTCATATGGTTCCGTCCAACGGGACTTCAACTTTCCCGGCATGAGTCGGAGACGAGCATTAAACAACAATACTTGCTGGCCAGCTTCGAAACTTTTCCTCCGGATGTATTTATCATGCAAGAATTTTGTGTGTTCTTTGTAGGAACGAGCGTGATCATAAGCTTCCAAACGAATTTTCTCAAGTCCTTGCAATTGGTATTTTCTCTCGAACCCGGCAAATGTTGGATCAAGACAACATTGTTTGACTGCCCAGAAGGCTCGATGTTCCAATTCCACAGGAAGATGGCATGGCTTGCCAAAAATCAATCGGTAAGGGGACATGTCGATAGGTGACTTGTAGGCTGTGCGGCATGCCCATACTGCATCATCCAGGCGCAGGCTCCAGTCTTTCCAGGAAGGATTGACAGTTTTCTCTAAAATGTTCTTGATTTCTCGATTCGAAAATTCGGTCTGTCCATTAGATTGCGGGTGATAAGCTATAGCAACTTGATGATGAACTCTAGATTTCTTGAACAAGGCTTCCAATGTCCGATTGCAGAAGTGAGTGCCTTGGTCACTAATTATGGCTCGAGAAACACCAAATCTTTGGAAGATTTGAGTTTTCAAAAATTTAGCCACCACTTTGGAATCATTAGTCGAAGTAGCTTGAACTTCAACCCATTTGGAGACATAATCGACGGCCAAAAGGATGTATGATTTGCCGAAGGAGCTCGGAAAGGGGCCCATGAAATCCATGCCCCATACATCAAAAATTTCACATACCAAGATAGACACTTGAGGCATCTCGTGTCTGGAGGAAATATTACCAAGACGTTGGCAATGATCACAAGTTTTGCAGAAGAAGTAAGCATCTTTAAAGATGGTTTCCCAATAAAAACCACAATCGAGAATTTTACGAGTTGTCCGCTTGGGTCCAAAGTGGCCTCCACAGGCATGAGCATGGCAAAACTCGAGAATTGACTGGATCTCGTCATCTAGAATGCAGCGTCGAATGACTTGGTCAGCACATGTTTTCCATAAGTAGGGCTCGTCCCAAATGAAATACTTGGCTTGGCTCTTCAACTTATTTTTCGTTGCTGTTTCAATTCCTTTAGGAAACATCCCAGTTGCGAGATAGTTCACTAAATTAGCATACCACGGGGTTGCACTGGCGGCGGCCAGTAAGAGCTCGTCCGGAAAGTCATCCGGTATAGGCATACCATTGGACTGTGTCATCAGTCTGCTCAGATGGTCAGCAACATTATTTTCAGCGCCCTTCTTATCTTTGATTTCCAGATCAAACTCTTGCAAAAGGAGTACCTAACGAATCAACCGAGGCTTGGACTCCTTTTTGGACAGTAAATACTTCAAAGCGGCATGATCTGTATACACCACAACTTTGGATCCCACAATATAGGATCGAAACTTCGCACATGCGAAGACGACTGCTAGGAGCTCTTTCTCAGTGGTTGTGTAATTGCATTGAGCTGGATTAAGAGTCTTGGAGGCGTAATAGATGACATGGCTCTGTTTCCCACTCTTTTGTCCAAGTACCGCTCCAACCGCGAAGTCACTAGCGTCGCACATGAGCTCAAAAGGAAGGCCCCATTGGGGTGGTTGAATGATTGGAGCAGAGGTAAGTTTTGCCTTCAAAATATCAAAGGCTTCTTTGCATTGGTCATCAAAAAGGAATGGAATATCTTTTTGTAGCAACTTGGTCATCGGTTGGGCGATTTTGGAGAAGTCTTGAATGAAGCGCAGGTAGAATCCTGCATGGCCTAGAAAAGCTCGGATTTCTTTCTCATTAGAGGGGTAAGGAAGCTTCATGATTAAATCAACCTTTGCTCTATCGACTTCGATCCCCTTCGCAGAAATGACATGGCCAAGCACGATGCCTTGTTGCACCATAAAGTGACATTTTTCGAAATTCAATACCAAATCAGTCTCGACACACCTTTGAAGGACCTTATCTAGGTGCTCTATGCATTGTTCAAAAGAGTCTCCATGAACTGTAAAATCGTCCATAGAAATCTCGATGCAGCTCTCGATCAAATCGGAAAAAATGTTCATCATGCACTGTTGGAAGGTGCTAGGAGCGTTAGACAACCCAAATGGCATTTTCCGGCAGGCAAATGTTCCAAAGGGGCATGTGAAAGTCGTCTTTTCCTGGTCCTCTTGGGCGACAAAAATCTGAAAGTAGCCCGAGTATCCGTCGAGGAAGCAAAAGAACGATTTCCCTGCCAAACGTTCAAGCATCTCATCAATGAACAGTAAAGAGAAGTGATCTTTACGTATTGCATCATTTAGTTTCCTAAAATCGATGCACATGCGCCAACCAGTTTGCAACCGCATCGGAATCAAATCGTTATTCTTATTCTTCACAAGCTGGAAACCGGATTTCTTAGGGACAACGTGCACTGGACTGACCCATTCACTGTCAGAAATTGGGTAAATGATCCCAAGCTGAAGCAGCTTAAGTATCTCTTTGAGAACCACTTCTTTCATCACCGGGTTCAATTTTCTCTATGGATCTCGAGATGGCTTGCACTCTGGCTCAAGGAATATCTGGTGCATGCAGATTTCTGGACTAATCCCTTTGATATCGGCTAAGGTCCACCCTATAGCTCCTTGATGCTTTTTCAGAATGTCAACCAATCGATTTTCTTGATCGGAGGAAAGATCCTTGCTGATGATGACATGAAGTGTGCCGTCCTTCCCCAGATAAGCATATTTTAAATGCTCAGGAAGAACCTTGAGCTCCAGAACCGGGGCTTTCACGTGGGATGGCAATATTGGTTCTGTGTTCGTCGGTAAGGATATACGACTTGTCATGTTTCTGGCTGGAAATTCCTCGGTGGCATACAACTGCTGGATAATCTCACGAATTGCCTCTTCTTCTTCTGAATCTGCAATTGTGTCAGAAACGCCACCAAAAAGTACTTGCTCAAGTTTGTCTTCCCTGAAATTACACTCCACAAACTCGTCAACCAGAGAATCAACAATATCAACCATATACAAAGCTTCAGGATCCTCGACATCTTTCATAGTCTCAAAGATGTTAAATGTGACTATGTCCCCATCAAATTCAAAACTCAACATGCTTTTATCAACATCTATCTTAGTTCTTGCTGTTTTCATAAATGGACGACCTAACTGCAGGTCTTTGTACATAGACAGAGGCATGACATTGATGGATGCTCCTAAGTCTAACATGACACTATCGACCTTCTTACTCCCAATGATGCAAGGGATAGTGAACATACCTGGGTCTCGGCATTTCTGTGGTAACTTTTGTTGAATAACTACAGACATATTCTCACTAACCGTGATTCTTGCATCCTTTCCGTACCGTATTTTCTTTGCACAGAGCTCCTTCAAGAATTTGGCGTATCTGGGAACTTGTTTGATAGCATCAAGCAATGAGAGATTGAATAGGATTAGAAATTTTAGATGGTGCACGTACCTCAGTAGGGGCATCCTGAGCTACAGCTTGCTTGTCGTCAGCTTCCATTCTGCCTTCAGCATCAACAATATGCCCATACTGCAAGGTGTTCTACTTCTTTGGCTCAACTTCAACTAACTCTTTTCCACTCCTGAGTGCTACTGCACTGACATTGCCTCTGGGATTATGTTCAGTCTGGGATGGGAGCTTCCCTTGATTTCCTTACATCTTGTTCATCTGGGTAGCAAGCTGGGTAATTTGTGTGCCCATACTACCTAAAGCCGCTTGAGTCTCTTGCTGGAAAGCCTTTTGATTCTGTGCCAAATTGTTCACCAGTGCACTGTTTTGCTCGAGGCATTTCATAATATCACTCATGCTTGGAACATGCTTGTCAGTATAGGCATACTGACTGTCTCTCGGCGGTCTTGGAGGTAAATTTCCAGCTGCAGGCTGATCTCCAGGTTGTTTCCATCTGAAATTGGGATGATCTCTCCAGCCCGGATTGTAGGTGTTGGAGTAAGGATCATTGTTCCTCCTGCGTCTAAAGTTATCTCCTCGTGGAGCATCATAGTAAATCCCCTTGAGTGCATCTTGTTGTGCATCATCCGAACCATAGCAAGCTAATTCTGTGGCCGACTCGTGCAATGTAGGACACTCATCAGAAAAGTGTCCATTTTTTGAACATACTCCACATCGAGAGCCTTTTGTTTGTGCAACAGCTAAGCCACGAACCAAAGATGTGAGTGCATCAAGTTTCTCAGTTACTCCAGAACCTTCTGCTCTATCAACGGCTTTCACTAGTCTGTGTCGCCCCTCATCTTCATCATCATACTGCTGACCTCCAGACACCATATCCATGATCAGTTGCTTTGCTTCTGCCAAAGTTTTGTTAGTGAGTGAACCTCCACTGGCAGTGTTAACAATCTTTCTGTCAAACGTCGACATTCCACGATAGAAGTAATTGGTGAACAACTGATAGTTGGTGAATCCATGGTCTGGACACCTTCGACATAGTTGTTGAAACCTCGCCCAATAATCAGCCAAACTTTCATTCGGCTTCTGCTTGATGCTACTAATGGCCATTCGGAGATTTGCAGCTCTAGTTTCTGGAAAGAATTTGCGCAGAAACTGTTCTTCCATCTCATCCCAGGTGGTGATCGAACCTGGTGGAAGATCAAAAAGCCATTCCCTTGCCCGTCTATGCAATGTATGTGAAAAAGTTAACAAGCGAATGTTGTTGTCTGTGAAGCCTTGAGGAAGCAAGGTAGAGCAAACCCAATCGAATTCTGCCAAGTGTGTGTGTGCACTTTCTCCAGGGGAATCACTGAACTTGGGTAGTACTTTTATGAAACCCGGTCGGATCTCCGCATTATGAGCGATGGTGGGTAGAACTATGCAGATAGGGCGATTGTTTCGATGACGACCAAGCTCTCGAATTAAGGGAGCTAGCTCCGCCGTATCAGCCCTTACTAAGGCTCGGTTTTCTTCATGGTTGGCAGGTGGCTCCTGATTGTTACGTGGATTTGTGTTGTCTGCCATGTTGAACAGCTGTTGAAAACTGAGGTCTCTTTGTTCAGATTCGAAAGCCTCCCTAGCTTTTCGAGCAACCTTCCTCAAACGATGTAATCTTCTTTCTGGCTCTGGATCGTACACTAATTCTTCTTCCTGAGAGGAACGGGTCATGCACCAGAAAAATCACAAATAAACTAAGTAAAAACACAAACTGAAAAATAAGAGTAATCGCTGCTTAGAACCAGTCCCCGACAACGGCGCTAAAATTTGGTACGTCATTTTTCACCAAAAATAAATGTCCCGACAATCAGTCGGTAAGCCCTTACTGCAGTGTACAGCGGCGAGCAGGATCGTCTCCTAAGGGACCGGCGAGAATTACTCCTTATTTCCAATCTGTATATCCAAACTTCAAACGGGGGTTTTGAGACTTTTAAACTGAATTTAACGAGAGCAATAATAAAATCAAATTAAATAAATAAATATGTAGAGGACAGATTCTAACAGTTATTAAAGAGATATTCCGGATTTCAACTAACTCCACTCTAGCTCAATTAACCGATCCTTGATGCAAAGATTAATTTAATCAACTCATGAAAACCAGTTATAGTCGCCGAAGACACTTACTGACGCGACCTAATTTCTCCATAATTTATCGATAACCAGGAAGACACTTCACCAATTATTTCCCTAATCGACTGACAACTGTAAGAGACACTCTATAGGTTTAATGAGTCGACAACATTTAATCCTAGAGAAACCCGATTCAAATCCAACTGACTCTGACACAGGACAATCGAGACTTGACTGTTATTCTCCTGATTTTGAAGAACCGTTTTACCACTAATTAAACTTAAACCACAATTACGGATGACCGGTTTAATTGGCTACTAATTAATTTCGTATTACTAAATATTTGCAACTACCTAGCAACACCGAAACAATTAACGACACAAAAATTAAGAACAACAGATACATGCATTCGATTAAATGATAAAGTAGTTAGATCTCACGATTTGTTCGGCTAGAGCTTCGTTAAGTTGTCACCCGAGATATGATTGAACTTTAGCTGGAGCTCATAATTAAACTGGATCGCATAAAATTAACGAGAGCTTGGAACACGATGAATTGGAAAAGAAAAAAATATGAAAACTGAATAAAATCACGTCTCTACGGTCTCGCTCTTGCGTCTGTTCTGGATTGTTGATTAAAAGTAAATTAGATCCTAATATATCTAATATCCATAAGAGAGTTTGTCTTAACTAGGAAATAAAAATCTATATATATCTAAACTAGGTAAGTTGACCAAAAAGACTCCTTAGGGCTGTAAACTTCTTTGTCGCCGCCTCCAAGTAATTTTCAGGTTGTAATTCACGTCTGGGCCCACTGAAAATCGCAAAACGAATGGATCGGCCCAGTTCTAATTGTTAAAGCCCACGAACTGCGCCCAGAATTCTTTAGCTCCTGCAATATGCCCTTACTGACTGTTACTTCAAATTGCCTTACGTCAAAATGCACAGCTTCAGTCTAGAATCTCGGCGCTTTCTTCATTATGGAGCTAGCTACCTGCATTCAACTCAAAAGACCAATTCTTCCCACAAAATAGAGCAATTGGGTAATCACATAGCAATAATAGACATCAAACAGACCCCAAAACTTAGGAAAACATGGTCAATCAGTATTTCATGTCAATTATAAACTAAAAATAAAATAAATTTGTTGGGCATGCCACATAGATATTCTAGGCTGAAAATTTGATCGAGGTCAAACTTGCAAAAATATTGAAAAAGTAGGTATTGTTTTGCTAATAGTAATAAAGTGGATCATTTTTTAAAAAAATGTCCAAAATGTAGGTATCAAAGTGTAAATTTCCCTTAAAATAAATACATGAAAAATGAATATTATGGAATATTTCTTTTTAGAGTAGAATTTAGAGTAAACTGTTGGAGATGAATTGAAAATTTTACTGTATAATGAAAATTGAGGTACTATAAAATGAAATAAACTGTTAGATGATCTTATGCACCCCTCTCTCCCTCTCTCTCTCTCCCCCTCTCACTTTTCTTTTTTGGAGATTCACGCCCCCACCAGCCCCATCAATCTATCTATATCTAATCTCTCTCTCTCTCTCTCTCTCTCCTTCTCCACCGCACTAATTCTTAGTCCTCTTTTCTCCGTTTTCAAATTTTCTTAGTCAATCTCGTCCAGGCTCCAACAATGAATCCTATGAATATGGCGATAGATTGTGAGGGAAAAAGCTGGTTGTGAGGAGAGTATCTATAAATTTTGAAATTACGATTGTTAAAATTCACTTTTCAAACTTCGAAAATTTCACTTAAAAATCTAGTGGACCAAATTCATATTATAATTTGACCATTTTTCCCCTATTGTTTGGGGTTCTTAATAAATAGACCAGATTCATATTATGTTTTAACTATTTTCCCACTATTATTTGGGGTTCTTAATATAATTTGACCATTTGGTGTATTAAATTATTATTTGAAATGATCGAAATGCATTCCTATTTGCCAGCGAAACAACAGTTCAACGTAGAACCATTTCGTTCATTTTCTATAAAGACAAATCGTCAAGACATCCTTCCTCATTAATTTTTGGAGCCCTACTATTAAAATTTTCAACTTTTTATCAAATTTTCTTTAATTTTAGTTTTTGTTTTCATTTTTTAATCATAATTATGGTTATAACATATATATATATATATATTCACTATTTAATTAATAATTAATAGGCTAGAAATACTATGATTTTGCACTTGGTGGTGAATTCGAGCCCTTTTATAAGCAGACGCATTTATCCAAAATTGAATAATATTGCTAGTGTTCAATTAAAAAAAAAAAGTTGTCTTGCAATATTACAAGAAAAGAGTCATCTTGCAATATATATATTACAAGCCGAAAATCTTATATAGTTGATGTGATATGGATTAATATTTGACGTTTCAAGTTCGAATATTCAAAATATAATTCAATATTTGGAGGATTTTGTATTGGAACAAATGGAACAAAATAGTATCGAATTCTATTAAAATATATCATCCAAATCGAAATTGAACAATAATATCGTCGATCTAGCCTCGAATTCTTTCCATTTCCCAAACTTATGGGAAATGATCAAGTCATACAAAATTTTTCATAATTTGCATCTCAGCCCCCTATCTTCCCATATTTCCCATAAACTCCACCTCCTTCCACTCCAAGAACCCAAGCACCCGACTCAACTCGGTCCACCCTCACCGAAATTCCGAGTCAGCCCCCACCTCTTTCCCAGCAGCATCATAAATTACAATCTTACCCTTCCGGGATTTGCAAATTTACAACCAGCTCAGCCCTGACCCCAGCAGTTCAAGTACATGACTTGCCGGAGGGACTCCTCCGTCCGCTCTCTCTCGCCATCTCCGCGGCGGAGACCACCGATGAACCCTTCGAGGTCGGAGCTCACCAAGGCGGAAAGAGGCCGGAGGTCCGCCGCGTCAGGGCAGCTTCCATCAGAGTTGCCGTAGAAGAATCGCTGCTTGCCGTAATTGAATGATTTGAAGCCGGACTTGATCTTCTGCCCTTGATCGGAGTGGTTGTTCACCACCGCCACGCCGGCCGCCATCCACATTCTGTTCATGTAACTCATCTTTCTTTTTTTCCTCTTTTGTTTCTTTCTACCTGGGATTTCTGGAGACTCTTGTTTGCTTCAGATTATTGTTTGTCTGAAGATAGGGGAAGAGGAAAATATTTATAGAGGGCTTCAGGGACAAAATTGGAAATTAATTTAATATGATGGAGGGCAAGTGGCGATATCACGTTGAAGTAAAACGCATGACTCATCTCCATGCAACCAATGGGAAGCTAACATGTTATCATATTTTCAATTTTCATTTTTATTTTATTCTTATTTTTTGAGTATGTGTGTGTGTGTATACATGTTTCAAATTTGGCAGAAGCCACATATGTTAAATTTGTAAATGATGTAGCATGCCACGCTAAATCTATTTGTTATTAATTGTGTACTTATCATTCATATATACACACATACATATATGTTGGATGATATCGTAATATTATATATGTATATGTCATTAATAGTAATTTAAAAGAACTTTAATGAATTGGTAATAGAAAAATCCAACTAATTATTTAATATACACATGACAATAATGTAATCAAGCTAGTTGTGAGTTATCTACAATTTATAATTAAGAATTAGTTTGGATTTAAATTATAAAATAAACATCCATAATAATAAATTATTTATTATAATTATAAATATTTTAAATAAATAGACATCTTAATTTGATATAATTATCCATAATTAATCATTGTGACATTAAAATAAAATCTAAGAATTTGAAATATAATTAAAGAAAATAAATGAATAAAATTATAATTTAACGATGAAACATAAAAAATACAATGTATTTTCTCCATCTCATTCATATAAGATGATTGGATTTGTCATTAGAATTAAGAAAATTATTGAAAAAATAATTAAACAAGTAAGTTTCGTAATATGTCTATACTTTTTTATTTGATATTTGATAATAAATTGATGTTTATTATAAAATATTAAATATCAATATATATTAATAAATGAATTACATATCTGTAAAAATTAATCTATATATTAAAATATTTAAACAAAATAAAATTATATAAATGAAACGGAGGGAGTAATATAAAATTTCAATTGTAATACGAGTCGCACGTGTGACATGTACAAAACGAACATTTAATGTAATTTTCCTTGAAACTAGATAATTGAAACAAAAACAAAAAATTATTGTCGTTTATTGGGCTGGAAAAGTAAGGAGAAGACAAGGTAGTCACGTGATCATGGGTGGTAGCCACAGGCGCCCCATACGGAGTCACGTTCCATTTATTTTATGAGGACAAATTCGTATATTATATTCATAATATTCAAATTGAAACATTCTATTTTTTAATACACATACGTAATATTTTCTACAGTATGAGGAACCAACATCAGAGAAAATCCAATATAATTGTACATTTGTGCATAGCCTTGATTTTCGGATATGTTTTTTTATATAGTTTTGTAAAATCAACAGTCTTACTATAATATAGACATACGTAAATAGTGCAATACATTGCCATTGTAAATATTTTATTAAGATAAACACTTGCATGCATCATGATATAAATAATACTATATGAGACGGGTTGGTCAAATCCGCTTTTGATCCGATCAACACGGGTCAACCCGCTTTGATTGGGTCAACCCATAAAAAAAACTGTCCAAAGTGAATATCAACCTTCCTATTAAAAAGTATCACAAAACATTCAAAAAGTATCATCTGTGTCATTAAAAAGTAAAGGGTCTGCTAGTTATTTTATACTAGTTTATTTAGTTCAAATTCTGATTTTTTTCAGTTTTTATATTGCATGTGTTGAGATTAATCTAAAACAATCATCATTCCAAGAATTTGCAAAGGAAAGCAAAACACGAGTTCGGTAAAATAAAAAGTACCATGTGGTAAGAAGAAAAGTATCAAGTACGATAAAGACAGGTATCAACCTGAGATTAATACTATCATAATTTCAACTACAATAAAAAGTATCATGTGGTAAGAAAAAAGGTATCAAGTATGATAAAAACAGCTATAAAAAAAATTTAAAAATCGCAAAAAGAAAGGACGGGCGCGTGGGCGCCACGTGGCACGCTTGCGTGGGGCCACGCGTCCGCCTGAAATTGCTGGAAATAAGAGGTGCTACATGTAAGTGCACTTCTTTTATTAATGTCATGTCACACGGTTTTATAACATTCTGCACCAAACAACAATCACTCCCTCCGTTTTATTCATATATATTAATTAAATTTTCACTATTAAGAAAATTATTAAAAAATATAATTAAACAAGTAATTTTTCAAATATGTTCATATTTATTTCCTTTGATAATGAATTAATACTTATGACTTGTTTGGTTCGCAATAGAGTTGTCAATTAGGCCGGACGACCCAGGCCCAAGTGGGCTTTAAGATAAAATGGCTCAACTCAATCCAGACTCTCACTAGTGAACGAGCTGGGCTAGGTTTTCTTAAATATATATGAGCCCAACCTAACCTATACACCGGACTTAGTATGAGTCTAGACTGGGCTGAGTCGGATCTAAGGTGGGCTTTGAATTTTTAAATGATGATATTAATTTATATAATTGTACTTAGTGAATTTCTTTATCATTTATATTGTTAGTGCCATCTTTTATGCACTAAGTATTTTACATTGACATGATCTTTATGGCAATTCAAAGAACACAAAGGTTTTGATTTTTCAAGTTTGAAGACCATGTCCTGGACATTTTGATATCAACATTCCGCTGCTAATCTGATTGAAGATCGAAGAATGTACTTGAGCATGTTCGTGAACATGATCATGTACATGATTGTCTAGAGAGTTTCTAAGAGACGTACCGAGCTGATTTCAAAGAGTTGGAGCTGTCTTTTCAAGATGGATATTTTAGAACAGAAGATGTCTTGTTCAAGATGAAGATCAAGAAGGAAAGAGGCGAGTTCTATTCAAGGAAGACTTCTAACTAGGTGATGTCCAAGTTAAACTAGGAAAGTTTCCTTGTCGATTTTAATTCAAATTATGACAATCTGATTACCTTGTTTAATTTAGGCAATGTCTTGTGTTTATAAATAGCCTGAGAATCAGACTAGTTAGTGGGCGAGAGGTTTACGAATACACTAGAGCTAGAGAGTCTAAAAAACTTTAAGTTTGAAGCATATAGTATTCGGGTAGCCTAGGTTTGATCCTTGTGATCATTGTGTGTCTAGTCTATGTTTGAAATTCTTTCATACACACTTTTAAAAGAGTCTCGAAAAAGATTTTCTGTAGGAACTAGATGAACTCTAGGTTGTAAGGGGATCTTACAATTCAGTCCATCGAAAGAGGTTGTAGTGCGTAGGAAAGGGGTCGAGTGACAGGAGGTCATCGTGTGATAGCCTTTGTAACCTTGCAACGGAGTAGTGGATTATTTCTCACAGACTTGTGAAGTCCCCTTGACATAGATTAGTTGATCGAACAGGGTTATCAACCCCGTGCCATTTACTTGCTTTCAATTTATCTTTCTGATTTTACATGTTCATTATAATGTACATGAACATGACTACCCAATTTATGTAACTTCAATTGGTACAAGAGCGGGTCGCCTTTGGTTAAAAGTGAAAAGAGTCCTGAAAAGTGCATAATTGCGTGAAGATTTTGGTTGAAGTTCAAGTTATGAGTTCAATCAAAGAAGAAGGATCTGCAGTCAAACCACCATTACTTGAAGGCAACAATTATCCTTACTGGAAAATGAGGATGAGGGCATTTCTGAGATCAATAGATGAGCTTGCATAGAAAAACGTCACAGAAGGATGTGAAAAGCCAACTATTGCCAAGGATGGAAAGCATTTGGAGATTGAAGAAGAAGAATGGACTGTACCGTAAAAGAACTGGTACAATGTCAACTTAAAACTCTCAATGCTATATTCTCAACTTGTGAGACTGTTAAAGCTGCATGGGACATTCTGGAAACCACCTTTGAAAGGACTAGTTCAATAAGGTTATCCATGCTTCAAAATCTTACTTCTAAGTTTGAATCTCTTAGAATGGGGGAAACTGAGTCCATAGGTGAGTTCAATGCTAGACTAAGAAGTATATCTAAAAGAGTTTTGCTCTTGGTGAGCCTATCAACAATGAGAAACTTGTAAGAAAAGTTCTCGGATCTCTTCCGAAGAAATTTGCATACAAAGTTGCTGCAATTGAAGAAGCTAAGGATATCGATCAAGAGTATGAGGCTTGATGAGCTGATGAGGTCTTTAAAGACGTTCGAGATGAATCTGGAAGATGAAGACAACAACTCAAGGAAGAGAGGTATTGCTTTTAAAACTGAAGTTTCAGAAAATATACATGAACATGTACAGAAACAAAAAACTGTACTTGATTCAGATACAATGAACATTATGGTCTTGATTACCAAGAACTTCAGTCGAATGTTGAAAAGAGCTAACAATGAGTTTTCAAGAAGGTCCAACAACAGAAGACAATCAACTGGTTATTCTCTGTAAGAAAGAAACTCAAGCAATGATCAGAAGGAGTTTGAATAGTCTAATCCAAGAAGAGGAATACAATGCAAAGAATGTGATGGATTTGGGCACTTTAAGATAAATGTGCTAACACACTGAAGAAGAACTAGAAAAATTACAATGCATCTCTCAGTGATAATGATTCAGAAAAAAGCAGTAGTGATTCAGATGAAGAAAATATTGCATTCATAGCAAAAATCTCTGAATTCCAAAATCCCTTCGACTATGCAGAAGAAGATGAATCAGACAATGAAGATTTTAGCCAAGAAGATTTTGTGAAAACATACAAGGAGATGTATGCAAAGTGGTTGGAAGTTGTGGAGATCAATAAGACTCTTCAGTCTGAAAACAAGAATCTATTGGAAGAGAATGAGAAGCTGATCAAGTCTGATTCAGATCAGAAGGATATAATTCAGCAGCAAGAGAGGAAAATTGTTAAATTATCTGCAGAGCTCAAATTCATCAAAAGGAATTTCACTATGCTGAACAATGGAACAAATAATCTTAACAAGATTCTTACTACTCCATGACATTCAAGAAAGAGTCATCCAAGTCTTGGATACAGTGGAGGACAATCCAAGATAGTGTTTGTTAAAGAAAGTACAAGTCAGCCAGCACATGTACAAGATAATGTTCAGCACATCCAAAAGAACATTATTGACAAGAATATGACTGTTCATAATGGCTACAGAAAATGAATAATCTGCCATTATTATGAGGAGAAAGGACACATTCGACCACATTGTGAGAAATATCTCAATGATCTCAGAATGATGAGAAGAAAATTTGTGGTTTAGTATTCCAACAACAGGAGTAGAAGGCCAGCTACACAGAAAAATAACAAGTCTGCTCAGAAGAAGCAATGAGTTGTCAAACAGACCAATCTGATTGCTCACACATCTTTAAGAGTAGAAGATAAGAGCAATTGGTATTTTGACAGTGGCTGTTCAAGACATGTGACTGGGTATTGCTCAGTTGTACATAGCTTAAAGGCTTGCTCATCTGACTTTGTCGCCTTTGGAGATGGCAAAAAGGGAAAAGTCATGGGAAAATGAGAGCTGGTTGTTGAAGGAATGCCCAAGCTGAAAAAGGCTATGCTAGTTGATGGACTTAAAGCCAATCTTATTAGCATCAGTCAATTATGTGATGATGACATGACAGTAGTCTTCACCAAAGAGAATTGCAAGGTGATGAATAAGAACAATGACTTATTCATGGAATGAAGAAGATCGGCTGATAACCGTTATTAGTTATATGTACCTGCACAATGTTCTTTAACATGTCAAAAAACGTCTATAGAAGAATCAGAGATCTTACATCAGAAGCTTTGACACATTCACTTCAAGAATCTCCAGAAGATCATCAGCAATGAGATAGTCAAAGAAATCTCTAAGATCAAGGTTGAAAGAGACAAGGTATGTGGTCCATGCTAGATTGGAAAGTAGACAAGATCCCACCATAAAGAAGCCCGGGGCAGAACTTCCAAAAGAATTTTAGATCTTCTTCATATGGATCTAATGAGACCAATGGCTTTAGAAAGTTATGGAGGAAAAGAGTATGTTCTTGTCTGCATAGATGATTTCTCAAGATTCATATGGGTAGACTTTCTCAGAGATAATAGTGAAGCATTCATGGCATTCAAGAAATTGGCTTGCAAGATCACAGTTGAAAAGGATCAGCAGATCATCAGAATTTGAAGTAATCATGGTAAGGAATTTGAAGACCAATACTTTTATAATTTCTTCCATGAGAATGGAATCAATGATGAGTACTCTGCTCCTATGATATAAACAAAGAAAATTTGGATTAATAAATATATAGTCTTTCATTTAACAAGTTATCCGGTTCTTATTGTGTCAGAATGTTAACGGATTGTTATTGGGTTATCGTATAACCTATTAATTTTTTTAGTGCTTAATAAGTTGACATGAAACACGATGACAAAAATTTTGAATTTTTATCGTGTCGACACGATAATCACATGGACATGATAAGATCAAATACTATGTCGTGTCAAAAATTGCGCGTGCTAGAAAATTCTCTTGTATATCAAATGTTCACGAGCTTTAATATCATACGGACGAGTACCGTCTCAAATCCAACTCAACCCAGACTCGACCCGATCTAAATAAAAGTATTATTTCTAATAATGAAAAATATCATATTTATTTTACTGAAAAATATTGCTAAAAAACTCATATAGTACTCCATTTGTTTCGTTTTGTTTGTTGCTTTAGAATTTTAATCTAGAATTAACAATTAATTTTTTGGACTAATCTATTCCTCTTTTTATATTCCATAAAATCCTATTCACACATATTTTCCTAAAAAGTTGAAAAAAAATTTCTCTCTCCGTATATTTATAAGGTTAAAATATTGAGAGAGAAGGTGTCAAAATATATAAAACAACAAAAATTTTGACACAAAAGAAAAAACATAAAACAACAAACAAAATGAAACGGAGGGAGTATTAAAAAGTATGAGTAAATTTCACTTTTGGTCCCATTAGAATATGGTCAAAACACTTTTAGTCCCAAAAGTTACTTTTTTGGTCCCAAATGATATTTTTTCGTCAATTTTGGTCCCATAAGATATTTTTTCGACAATTTTAGTCCCATAAGATAGTTTTCTGACAATTTTAGTCCTAAACTAACAGAGAAAGTGAACTATCATTAAAGCCAAGGTCAAAACGCGTGAAATAATGATTTTGTTGGGTATTCCTTTTGTATCTATTGATATAGTTCAGTATTATGTTGAAAATACTTTGTATTTTTTTGTTAGTATTTATTTTGATATTGTTGATGTGCTTGAGGAAGCCATTCTTTGACCTTGATTTTAACGGTTGTTAATTTTCTTTGTTAGTTTGGGACTAAAATTGTTGGAAAAATATCTTATGGACTAAAATTGTCAAAAAAATATCTTATGGAACCAAAATTATCGAAAAAATATCTTATGAAATCAAACTTGTAGAAAAAATATCATTTGGGACCAAAAAAAGTATCTTTTGGGACTAAAAGTGCTTTGAGTGAAATTTACTCAAAAAGTATTGGTTCTAATGAGGAAAAATATTTAGCGCTAATAAAGAAAGGTACGTGGCAAAGATTCATTGGCTGACATTCAAAAATGGGGGAAAACCAGAAGCGGATAATCTCTTAAATCCACTCCTCTCATAATATGTATTTCTTTCTCCCTCTTCACAAACACTAACGGAAAATTACTTTTCCGTCTGAATTCAATTCTAGCCAAAAAGAAAAAAAAAATCTGATCTCAATTCCAATAATGGCGGCCGTCACTTCAATTTCTTTCACCGCCGTAGTTCAGTCTCCGGACTTGAACTCCTCAGCTCGAAGTTATTCAAATTTGGATGCTTTCAAGCTCCGCACTACGGTGTCGTATGATTCGTGTAGTTTTCGTGCTTCGAGCTCCTCTCGTATGGTCGTTCATTGCATGTCGACTGCCGTAGGCAAGTTTTCTACTCTTCCTCTTCATTTTTTTATTTGTTTAATTTTTTAGAATTTTTGGTTGGATTTTGGTAGTGCGGTTCGATGTTTAGTTAGCATTGGGAATTGATTTTCTAAGTGTTTGGGTGATTAGATTAGTTATTTTAGTCGTGTAGATTGCAATGGATGCTATGGAAGGAAAGGATTCGACTATTATGTCGATTTTGCAGTAGCTAGTGGATATTTTTTTATTTATTGATAAACGTGTTTGTTAGTTATTCAGAATAATAGTTGGAATGATTTGATATTTGCGCTGGTATGGTTTTCAGTTTGGTGGGAGAAAGGAGTGTTTTTGTAATGTTATATGTCAAGATCCAAGGAAGTTGGATTTATTGTTGAATGTGATAGAACTGAACATATGGTAGGTTTCAGTGATTTTATTAGAATGTGATTTATTACGATGTTAGATCGAGCTGACTTTTGTTCCTATGATCTACCATGTTCAGCTGGAAACGGAACAGAATAATAGGATATATAGGAGCATGTGCTTTGAAGTTGTTTCTCCTCTGAAATCGATTTCGAGACACACTTTGTGCAAATTTATGATTTCTTCGAGAAAAGACTGTGCTGAATTAGTTCTTTTTAGTCTCTATCCTCAGTTGTTATAGTTAAGGGGAATTTCATTTAATTATGACTTCTCATCAATTTTATCTTCAAAAAGTATTATTGAACTAATACACGTGGTCTTCAATTTTGTGTACCTTGATAATTTTAGTATTAACTCTAACTTAGTGAAAAATTTATGTATAAAATTTGAGGTTTTTCATCTAAGCACTGATGTTTTAACAAAAATATACTGATGCGTGACTTTATGTTCATGATGCTGTACTCATAGATCTTATGCTGTCAATTAAAGTAGGTCAAGCGGGTAAAAGAAGATGATTTCTTTTTCCCTTAAACAAATTGACTATTTGAGGGAGAATTTCTGAATTTATTATGTCATAGGTTACATTCACTGTTTCTGTTGTCTTCATATCTTTGCAGATAACTAAATTTTGTTTCTTGTATTTATAGCAATTCTCTTTTGATCAGACCGGCTTCTCAATTTTCTTTGGGTTTTGATTGCCTCCAGATGTGCCTACTGTAGCTCAGACAAAATTGAATTTCTTGAAGGCATATAAGAGGCCAATCCCAAGTATATACAACACGGTGCTACAAGAGCTTATTGTACAACAGCATCTGATGAAGTACAAGAAGTCATTCCAGTATGATCACGTGTTTGCTCTGGGTTTTGTTACTGTGTATGATCGACTTATGGAGGGGTACCCGAGTGATGAGGATCGAGATGCCATTTTCAAAGCTTATATTGGGGCTTTAAATGAGGATCCTGCTCAATATAGGTATGTTATGTCATGTTAGGTTTGATATCACTGAATACTCTAACAAAATCAATACGTTATTTGAATTTTAAATATAAAATAGTTCTCTTCTTGATTTTGGTAGAAGGTACTGTGCTACTGAATTAAATTGCATTTAGTTTAGGATATTGTCTACATGTATTTTAGAATGGGAAAATGAGTTTTGTTAATATAGCATGTTGGTTAGCCTATTTTCTTACGCAGGTGGCCATTGAAAATATTCAAAGCTTTTAGCTTATGTGAAACTGTATTAAACTTGTAATGTTGCAGAGCTGATGCGCAGAAGTTAGAAGAATGGGCCAAAACTCAATCACCTAGTTCTTTAGTAGAATTTGCATCTAAAGATGGAGAAATCGAGGGCATTTTAAAGGACATTGCAGAAAGAGCCGGGAGCAAGGGAAATTTCAGCTATAGTCGTTTCTTTGCAGTTGGTCTTTTTCGTCTGCTTGAGTTAGCAAATGCCACTGAGCCAACCATTTTAGATAAGGTAAGAAGCCTGATTAGTGATTTCCATCCAAATGTTAATAGTGACGCTCAGTTTTCCAAAATTTGGAAAGGTGACTGCTGTTAATTGGTTGAGTTTTTCAGACGAGAGCATCTAGAGTTTTTAACAAGACACCACATGGCGTGGAATACCCAAGTAGCATAATAACTATGGAAAGAGTCCTAAACTACCCTTTGGGACCTATTTCCAATCTGAACTTATGAATTTCGAGTTTTGAGTTATACCTTGAAGGTTAATCTTATTGACTGTCTTTCCAACGAGTCATCATGTCAGAGGGGGTGAGCACAAGTCACGGTTTCTGACTATAGGCCATGGTCTGCATTGTTTAATTAGACTCTGACATTAGGTGTATGTCACATGAAATATATTGTGCACTGCTGATGCTTTGCTTTATTTAACAAACGATTGTGCAGAAAAGAGTCTTTCTCATTCGCTCCTTACATGCTCTCTAGCATCTGATGGACATTTCTTGTTTGTTTTTTGCTAATGTATATCATGGCTTGACAGCTTTGTGCTGCACTGAATGTAAACAAGAAAAATGTTGATCGTGACTTAGATATCTACCGTAATCTGCTTTCTAAGCTGGTTCAAGCGAAAGAGTTGTTAAAGGAATATGTTGACAGGTGATAATGCCCACCATATTCCTCCGTACAATTCTGATACATATGCTGGTTTGTCGGTTTTTATAACTTTTCACCGAGCTTTCTTTCCATTCTGGAATTTCAGAGAGAAAAAGAAAACAGAGGAAAGGGCTGCGTCCCAGAAAGCCAGTGAGGCTATCACAAAGTGCTTGGGAGAGCACCAATCGGCTTGGCAGTGACGTGCAGTTTCTGTTGCCTTTCTATAAATAATCGAGGATATACTACATGTCAGAGTCAATTATTATAAGAAAAGGCGCCGGGTCTTCAAAGTTCATGCAAGTTTTTTTTTTTAAAAAAACCACAGTAAGTGGCAACTGTTGCTAATTTTGAGAATCATGGGGCAGCTTGATTTACTAGTTAGAAATGTGATTCTATGATATTGCTTCATATCAACACAAGCATTTTGTACCAAGGCATAAAGATCCAATTTGATGGTGATATTCTGTTTTCTATGCTGTAAAGTCCTGTGATGTTTCTCTGACCAGTAAAAGAACATTTGTTTTTTTCTGAGTATTTCAGGCAATATCTGTTACTTATATGTTGTAAGAGCTGAAGTTCATCAAAACAAAACGACGCGGTAAAAAAGCCTAACTTTATGCAGCAGCAGAGTTAACTGAGGTGAGCTATGTCAACATCATCTGGAATCCTGAAGGTGTCTGCAGCCCCAAATTTCCTCCACTCATCCCCAGCAGAGTCGTCCTCTTTATCACTATCCCTATCATCGTCGTGATACATCGGAGATGAAGGGAGGGATGAAGGATCTAGAGCACTTACAGCTTTACATTCATTTGTAGCAAGCACCTTAACTTGGCCAAGATGAGAAATTTCCACTACTACTGTATCATCATCTACTGGAAGAGGTTGCTTCCATGGCTCCCCATCAATTCTCATGTAAGTATCTTCTGCCCCTCCTTTCCGGAATTCAAATCTTACACGGTTTGCCTGCTTGCAATAAAACACGAGAGCATAATTTGGCCTAGTTGGTAGAGTGAGTGAGCTCGTGAGTAGTTTGCAGACTACTATACAGGAAAAAGAGTAAGAAAGAAATCGAAAAAAACCTGTGCAAGGCGCGTCCCATGTCCGTTCGGAGCAAGTAAAACTAGGCCATGCCAAGCATCTTTGAACCCTACAACCTCAATTATTCCATCGTCCACGTAAGGTGGAGTGAACTCTCTCTGCCCATCAGTTTGAAGTTGATAAGGTCGTCGTTTTCGACTTACGAATGATGAGGAGAGTAAAGAACTACTCACATCGCGCCGCTTCCTAACATTCGGAGTTCCCCATGGATTTAGTCCTCCAGAGAAGCTCGGTAGATTAACACACACAATTGACCTAATGCTGCACGGTGATGTTTTCAACTACTGAGCTAGTAACACGTGTTTCGATGCAAAAACGACGTGGAAGAGCAGATGAATACAAGTTTTTGAGTGCAAACCGTTGTGGTACCTGGAAGGAATTTGGAGGTCTTGCCAGTCCCCGTGCTTTCTCATGACCTTAACTTTGCAAATCTGACCGATGTTCCTGCATTGCAGTTACTTGGTTTCAGTGACGTAACGAACTGGGCTAGTATGAAATGTAACACGAGATGAAACAAAGAAGACACTTAAACTCGCCTCGAAGAAGGGTGAATGAGAGGAGCACAGAACCAGCCTTGCGTGCATCCGAGCTTTGCATAAGTACTCTAAGATGCAAGAAACAATCTCTATTAGAAAACGTGCTCGTGGTGCGTTTTGGGTAAATCAAGTTTTGATCACGAAAATGGAAGTATTATACCTGATTAACTAGCTGGTTTTTGAATCTGTCTGGGTTAAGCTTTCGCTCAGAGTGAAACGCATAAGAAACTTGAGCATCCATTCCTGAAGATCAAGAAACAAGAAGTTGAAAAACGAGTGTTTTCGAACAAGTTGAGAAATAGAAACAAATGAAACACTAACCCATGCTGAAATAGTTCCAAAATCCTCCTTGGAATGTGTCGTAACCTTCCTGAAACACAACTAAGCTTGCTGTTTATGCAAAGATTGACAAGATTTTCTTGATGAAAAACGAGAGAGAAAAAAAAAAAAACCCTCTTACCAGATTGAGATGGTCCGTTGGAAGAACCCGATGGATCGCATGCAACGAGTGGGGCAGCTCCAGAGGAGCAATCGGCTCACACTCGTGCTCTTTTCGCGCTTTCATCCGCAACATAATGTGCCAACTGGAGGGTAGACGAAGTTTATTTTTCTTGGAATTTTTAGAAAATGTGAAAGAAGTGATGATTCTTCAACAAAGTTGAATGAAATGTTACCTATCCATCTCCATTTCTTTTGCTCTTTTCACTTGATCCAAGAATGCCATTACAGATTCACGATCAGTATCAGGATTTCTCTTGCCCTGATAAAAAAAAAAGTGTTGAGAATTGCAAATGCACAAATTTAAAGATTTATAGCCATAATTTATACTGATGAAGTAAAAAACCAATGCAGTTAATCTCACCCAACCGAATGCAAAGGGAAGATTATTTCCAGTTCCAAGAGGCACAGTAGCAATGGGAGGTGCCTGAGACAGTTTCAGATCGGAAACCACCCCGAAAAGCCAGGCGGCCGTCCCGTCTCCTCCGGCAACCTACACACCACAGGTAATGAGACCATAAATGGAAAAACTAAAAAAAATCTTATTTTTCCAAGGCTGATAACTCACAATTATTCTCAATTTCTTCTCAAGTTTAGGAGCAAATTCATCACCATTTTGCTTGAGCCTCTCGAGATTGAGGAAAACCCTACGCAACACTTTATCAGGAGCTTCTTCTCCAAGATCAAAAACCTGAAAAAACAATGCATCTAATCCTTGCTAATATCTCATGAAACCTCAAAAGCTACAATGTTTACACTGCCTATAAATATAAAAGAAACATAAACTAAAAGTGACCTGCTTTTTATTGAGTATGAAGCGATATGTAGTGAGAAGATCACCACCTAGCTGACCACCACTTTTCGAGTTGATGAATACTAAGACAGGGCATTCAGGCACATCAGGCAAGCGCTCCGCCCTAGCGTCTGGAACAAGTATGTACGTCGGGATGTAAAATTGAGCAAAGAAGGTCTCGAATTCATCGGGACACACCAGCCCTAACTCCATCACAATAACTGTAACGAATGCTTGAGGAGTTTATTTGCTTTTTTTGCTTCAATGTGTGACATGAAATTAAGAGAATCAATCTTTCAGTCATTAGATCATAACGAATGCATAAACAAAATCAATGGCATTATTCCTAGACTAGCTCAATGCTGGCATTTTTGCTTCTTGTATGAATTGAAACCAGGAAATGAAAAAAAGAAAAGAAAAGAAAAGGACTTAACAAACAATTCTTCGTTGTATTTTGATTTAGGTACAAACGTTTCATGCAATAATTTGAGACACATTGTTTAACTTGGCGCTCTGCTCTACAATCAACAACGATCATGAATGCTTTTTAGGTCGAGCAGTTGAAAGGAAAAACAATCTAGGAGGCATTTAAAGAAACACAAATTGGCTAAAGCAGACTTTATTTACAATTCCTACACATATGGAAAAACTTTTCTCAGATTTTTAATAACTCATTTACCGACCAAGAGAAGGAGATCCCAAATGAAATTATACAACAAAGGAAATTTAGAACATTATACAAAACCAGACAAATTCTTAGAGGAATCTCACTGGAAATTAATTCTGCACGAGGCGATGACGAATCTGTTTATAACAAGCAGGAAAAACAAAAAAAATAAAAAAATCTCCAAATTAATTAGTGTTTGATTTGTCCTAGGTTGTTTATGCAATGACGATTGAGTTCCACTGCAATAGAGCCTCAACGGAAAGATGATAGGCCATTGGGAGTTGAGGAAAATGCCTCAATTGGTGGAATGGCAGTTATAGTAACCCAACTGTTTTTTATTTTCAATCAGATTACTATCACACAAATTTGTGTTTGGTTTGTCATATATTTCAATAATATCAATTCATACAGATTTCCTATTTATAATATCATGTCATATATTTTTAATACATCCATTCATACGACATAAGATTTTGTAGTAAATATGGGATTATTTCTTATCTTAATATTGTTAATATATATTAGTAATTTTATTTATTTTGACAATCTAATAGTGGTGTTAGATAAAATTTCATTTATCATAAGCCAAATATATACTTATATCCTGAACTTTCACATTTTTTCTAAAATGTTATGAACTTCAAACAATACCAAAATATATTATGAACTGACTTTTTTTTTTTTCTAAAAATGTCTTGAACTTAAAAAAATACTACTGAACTTTCACATTTTTTCTAAAATGTTATGAACTTCAAACAATACCAAAATATATTATGAACTGACTTTTTTTTTTTTTTCTAAAAATGTCTTGAACTTAAAAAAATACTAAAAAATATCCTGAACTTTCCACTTTTTTGTAAAAATGTCACATGATTTCAAATTCCATCGTCGGATTAATGATGAGGCATACCAGAGTCCAGCGTGTCAATGTGAAGTTGATTTTTTTTTTTAAATCTCAATTTGAAGTGCATAGAATTATTTTCTTCAAATTAGGTTGGTCCTATCCGGATTGAGATTTTGAGAGGAATGAAAAGAGAGTATTTATTTTTATTTTTCTGTTGGGATTGAGAAAATTTGAAAGGAATGAAAAGAAATATTTTTTTTCCAACAAATTGGATTGGAAATGAGTGATTTGGTGGGATAAGAAGTTACAGTTTTGAAGATAAAAGCGGAAAATAATGTTATCATTATTTATTTATTTTTTAAGAAAATTATAACTTCCACATCACTTTGACATGCTGGTGTAGGTGGTGAAATTTTACAATATTATAAATAATATTTTTATTGATTTTAATATATTTATTTAATTTTGGAATCTTATAAAATCCAAAATTAGATAAAATATTTAAATAATAAAGATATTATTATATGATAAACATCAAGAGTTTTTTACAACAAGTAAATATCTTTGAAGAGATATATATAAATATTCAAGAGCCAATGAGATCGTGTCACATCAGCCTTAGATACTCATACCTATAACTATAAATAGGAGCTCCATATCAGTTGGAAAATCACACCAGAAATCATTTGAATAGTTCAAGAATTTGAGAAGAAATTTCATAAGTGAAATTCTCTCAAATATTCAAATCATTCTTACGGTATTCAAAGACGTTTTTCACCAAATTCATCCCGAAGTCGGTATTTGATCTATAAGCAAGGCAATCAAAAGCGTTATTCACCAAATTCATCCCAAAGTTAGCATTTTGTTGGGTATCAGCCTAACCGAGGTTCACCACTTGTTTTCTGGTCGTGTGTCTCCGGTCACAGCTGCTCAGGCAGCTAAGGTTCACAACTTGCTGGCTTACGCCCTTAATGAGTCTCAGAGATTATTTCTTCACAGACTCTTGCCAAGAAGATCAGATCTGCAAGGAAGATGAGTTACAACGAGCAGCAGATCAAGTGAAATAAGAACACACAAAAGAGAAATGAAAGATATAGGAAAAACAGAGAGTTTGAAATTGGGAAAGAGGTGTCTCAAGGACACAATGGCTTAGATCTTTCCCGTCGGGGGCACTGCAACTTCCGGCGACAAAACCTCAGGCCACAAGGGGATTCAACGTGGGATCGGAGGCTTGGAGCCCTCTAAATCACTCTCACAGTTTAGGGCTCACACTTCCTCTCAACTCACAGCCACTTAGGAAACCAAGAGTCAGGAATCTGGCCAAAGAAACAGAGAGTAAGGCTTTTTCAGAGCTCAAAGACTTGCAGAGATCAGAGAGAAGGGCTTGGAGAGAAATGAAACCGCGCGAGTGATTAATAGAGAGAGGGATAGATCAGATATGGTAATTTAGGGTTATGGAGAATAAATATAGTATATTAGGTTTAGATGAAATGGGCTTGCGGCTGGGCCAAAAAATAAATAAAGGAAATTGGGCCTGGACAAAAATAAAGAGCATGGGCCAATCACCACATATCCACCTTTGGCCCATTGGTATTTATGTCACCAAGGAAGTGCTTTCCATCATTGGAGTTGATCATCACAACCTTTTTACTCCTACATATCACAAAGACAAGGTAAAAGCCTTGATCATCACAGCCTTTTTACTCCAACCCAACAATCCATCTCCTGCCATTCAATGGCTTTCCTTAATTGGATTGTACCTAGCACAGTACCAACATGGTAAATAATAACCAAGAACCAAGATGCCCTTGAAGGAAGGTAAGGTATCCAGGTACAAAGCTTGGAATACCATCATGTCCACATTGCAGACTTTAACCCAGATCCATTTTCAAGGATCTCTTGCAGGTCTCCAGCTTTGCAACTGGAAGGCACTTAGTGCCCATATCTGCAGGGTTGAATTCAGATGGGATCTTGTCGAGCAGCACAACACCTTTTTCCACAATGTCTCTGATGAAGTGAAATCTCACATCAATGTATTTTGTTCTGTCATGAAAAACAAGATTCTTGCATAGTTGTATTGCAGACTGGCTATCAGAGAAAATCATAGGTTTATCATCAATAAATTTTATTTCAGACAGCACACCATTAAGCCAAATGGCTTCCTTCACAGCCTCAGTTGCATCAATGTATTCAGACTCAGTAGAGGATAATGCAACAATGCTCTGCAATTGTGATTTCCAACTAAGATAATGCAACAGTTGCATCTTACTAAACAAGTATTGAAGAAATTTAACATGGAGAATTGTAAACCTATTTCTGTGCCCCTTGCATCTCATTCAAATGAGATGCAAGGGGCACAGAAATAGGTTTACAATTCTCCATGTTAAATTTCTTCAATACTTGTTTAGTATAGGCAGTTTGGTGCAAAATAAGAGTGTGTTTTTCCATATTTCTGTCAATATTCATGCCAAGGATCTTTCTAGCATCACCAATGTCTTTCATATCAAAGTTGGCACACAGGTAGCTTTGCACATGCTTAATTGTTTTCATGCAAGGGCTAATCAAGAGCATGTTATCAACATAAAGAAGTAAAAATATAGGCACCTTAAATTGCATGTAATACAGACAATGATCAAATTGGCTTCTGGTAAAATTCATGCTTTTCATGCATTGATCAAACTTAATATTCCATTGCCTAGGAGATTATTTCAGACCATAGAGGGATTTTTTAAGCAAACAAACATGATTAGGACAAGACTTGTCAATGAAACCCTCAGGTTGATGCATGTAAATATCATTCTCAAGTTCATCATGTAAAAAAGCAGTTGTAACATCCATCTGCTTTAGTTCTCAATCAAAGTGAGCAACCAAGGCAAGCATAATTCTAACAGTTGTGAATTTTACCACATGAGCAAATATCTCATTGTAGTCTATGCCTTCTTTTTGAGTGAATCCCTTTGCAACAAGTCTGGCTTTAAATATGACATTATTAATCTCTTGCTTGATTTTAAACAGCCATTTGTATTCAACAACAGAGCAATTATCAGGTTTTTCAACAAGCACCCATGTCTTGTTATCATGCAGAGACTTTATTTCATAGTTCATAGCAGCAAGCCATTTGTCAGACTCAGGGGATTTCACAGCTTCAGAATATGTTTTAGCACTACCAAAAAAACTCTCATACATAACACTTCATACATAACGGATATTTTAAAAATCCGTTATCTATGAGCGCATTTTTGGTATAGATAATGGATATTTCAAAAATCCGTTACGAGAGAAGTGTTATCTCCGATCATATATAACGTTTTCGAGTCTTGCGTTATCTGTGAGTGTTATATATTATTCACATTTATAACTCTCATTTGGTACCGTTATGTTATGTGTTATGTTTAAACACATTATATAATAGTAACATTTACCGTTATGAATATCCGTTATGTATATATATAAAAAATAAACATTAATTTAATTATACTACAATTAATTTAATAAAATGAAAAGATTTGGACACTTCCATCCCGCTCAATTATTTATTTTCCTTGAAAAAATTCTTAACTTGGCGCCCAATCCCCTCTACATACTCAATCATTTCTTTCTCCCAAATATTCAAAAATCGATTGAAAATCCATCAAAACCCATCTAGGGTTTCTCAATTCATCCTTGGTGGCGCCGGTGTATGGGCTCATTCCAGCAACGGGTTTCGAGCTCCAATGGCGCGAGAGTCTTCTCTTCACAGGAAATCAACTTCTCGTTCATGGTGGCGGTAAGGGTTGAAGACATTTTAGTCATGGTGATCTAGATTCGTGTAGTCGGTGCTCCTCCGGAGGTTTAATTCTTTTGTTGGACTTTCGATTCACTGTCAAAGTGTGAAGAACCACGCAAATCGCAAAAAAGTGAGTTTCGGTGGCGGCTAGGGTTCCGGCTATAGTCCGTAAACATACTCGTGTTCTTTATAGACCTGGAATGTTTGGTGGAAGATTTAGTATGTGACCATATATATCCTTTTCTCCCTTGATAATTTAAACACAGAATCTGCCTTTCTTCATATTTCAAGTTGTTGATTTATTTGGTTTCACAAGGCTGTAAATGTTATCTTCATTGTGGGATGCCCTACCTCAACCTCATGCTCTAGGTCGAAAGTTCCAGACTTGCTTATGTTTCAAGATTTGAATGCTCAATAGATGCTCTTAATGTTTGTAGATAGTGCGATATCACAGTTAACTTGATAGGATCTTCAACTTAGGTTGTATGATAGTGCGAAGCTTGCTAAAGACTTTCAAACTACCTTACAAGAGTTCCAGAAAGTGCAGCAGCTTGCATCTGAATGTGAGTCTAAATTTTCTCCTATAGTTCATCCACCGCCCCCTATAACTATGTAAGAAGCTCAAATGGTGCTTGTATAGTGTTATCATATCAACATGCTAATGCCTATGTTTGCTGCAAGTTCTAGCTCTGACCAATATACAGAACCCAGCTCGCAAAGGGAAAATGAGTGATTTCTTATGGAACATAAGAGGTATGTACGTACGTTTGCTACTTTTCAGATGGTATCCCATTTCAGCTTCAAAAATATATCATGTATGCATATTTTATAAGATGTTCTTTTATGTTCTTTTGAAGGGCTTAAAAATGATGTCAACTAGGTATTTTATACAGAAAAAGGCTCTTTAGGAGCAATTGTTCACTTTCAGTTAATGATCATCAATTAGTGGCATTTTGTAAAACATATGTTTGCCTTTCCAGAGAGGAGGTGCTATTATTGGACAATGATGTTGCATTGAATGAGGCTGTAATTGAGGAAAGAGAGCAAGGAATTGAAGAGATTCAGGGTCAAATTAGAGAAGCAAATTAAATTTTTAAGGACCTTGCAGTTTTAGTTCATGAGCAGAGTGTGACTATCGATATAGTTTCTAAATCTAATCGACAAGCTTTGGCTATTTAAAAACCATTATATTTTATGGAGCATACTTTCAACAGATGACATTGAACATAATGTGGAGGTGTCTGGTGTCTCAACGACCCAAGCTAAGCTGCAGCTTTCCAAAAGTGGAAAATCCAAAACCTCTTGGGTGAGTGGAAATCAGCTTTATATCAAATAGTGGCATTTTTCACTTCAACCAGAAATAGAATGATGAGAAATGTAGTGAAAAGTGTTTTTCAGGGGAGAGATAAAAAATATTGGGAGTTATATGTTGTACTTGTATGTACATAGTAGCAATATGTGTGAAGTATATATATATATATATATATATATATATATATAGCTGAAGCTTCCCAAGACAAATCAAAATGGTGTAACTTCAGTTCCTCTTTTCCTTTCTTTTCTTTGTTCTCTTTCTTTTGTTTATTTTTTCTTCTACTTTATTTGGTACTTTGCTTCCTTCTAATTTAAGTAGTGGTTTCTTAAATTACTTTTGCTTCTAATTCTCTTAATGAGATATTATCTTAATCTTTAATGTGCAAATGCAGAATGTGCATCTCTATTGAGCATCCCTCGTGGTAAATGGTATGCACCTATTGCCAGAACATGTTTCAAAGAGAAAAAATTGTTGAGTGGAATGCCAATGCTGTCGCAGCTAGGAGAGTGTCCGGTATTGATCCAATTGAGCAAATAACAAATCGTTGCATTCACACTGTCAAGAACCCAGAAGAAGCAGAGGTTAGAGCATGTGTGTTCTGCAGGTAACATCCGTTAACAAATACGTTGTAGAAACTTATGAACTAAAATTGCACATATTATATTTGTTGACACTTAAAATTTGCTGGTATAGTATAGATTCATTCTGAAAGCATTAGTCCGAGAGAGAGAGAGAGAGAGAGAGAGAGAGAGAGAGAGAGTTGTGAGTATCATATCATGGTATTTCATGTGCTTTTCCAACTCAACTTATGTAGTTACAATAATTGGATAATACCTAATTCTTGCAGGCTGAAAAAGAGCGCATGGTTTTGGACATTAAAGTGAAATTGCAGGTCTGTTCTCTTAGCTTTATTGGATTTCTTTTTGAGTATCCTTGCGTTTAAACTCAGTCCCATGGTTTGCTGGTTTTACATTTCATAGAATCTTTATTGATTTGCTATTCTTTGGTAATTTTAGTTCTGATATAATGTAATATCTATTCTTGAATGTTTTATCATAAACTTGGTCATGACATTTTTGCAAAATAGGCTAAAGCTCAGGCCATAAGTATATGATATGCCTAAAAAATTAGTTTTAAAAATTTTGGTGAAAAAGATAATTTCTTTTCAGAAGTGGGTATGTTTGGGGTTTACTAAGAAATTTAATGGATTTTCACATAACTAATGATGACTAAACTGCATAAGAGAACATGCATATCTTGTTGTGTTTCTAGCCAATAGTTCCTTCCAGTTTTTTATGTTAGGCTGCAATTTCTAATTCCTTATTTACTTCAAGGTTCATTAAATTATTAACCTCGTTTTTATGCACAAGATTACTTATTATTATTATTATTATTATTATTATTATTATTATTATTATTATTATTATTATTATTATTATTATTATTATTATTTTATTTTATTTTATTTTATTCCGATACTATACTCCCTATTAGTTTCTTTCTGTTTTTGAAATGCATTTTTCTTTGTATTTTAAACAAGACATTTACTTATGGCATCCTTTTTTTTCATTTCTCTCTCAGGTTTTAGCAAATTCTTCGACGCAAAACTGACTCTACCTGACTTTACTTCCTTTGAGTCTCGTTGGATGGGCAATCATGCAACTAATTAATGTTATACAGGTGATGAAATTAGTACTAAAAAATGTTGTTGTAAACTGTTCTCGTTCAATTTTGTTACTATATTGTCATGTATGTCACAAGTCCTAACCTTGCAAAACACATTTGTTTTGATCGTTTTATGGTGCTTAGTCTTGCTTTCTAATGTTTATCGATTTTGTGACTTTGCTATCTCAATAAAAAGGCATGCTAAAATGTAATGTTATGTGCAATTACTTCAGCTATAGAACTAAGGCTCAAATAAGTATGAATAGAATGTAAAGCGCAAGAATTGGATTTAAGTTAAATGGTGAATATTCTAAAGATCATATTTTCTGCTCTGTGCATCTTTATTGTTAAAATAAGCAGAATATAAGGTGCTCCATTAATATGATTAGTTGTGCATTTGCAAATGTATATTTTTCTTAAATTGTTTAAATGAACTAATATTGTTTATGTATTAATTACAGGAAAGCCACCCTTGATTTTATTTTTTATTTTGTTCGTAAATTGATCATATTCTTAAGGGTTTTTTTCTTCTTCTGTGGTGCATCAATATATATGACTATAGAGTAGTCTAGAAAAAGTTCACATATTTTTTCTTTTAAAAGTAGTATTGTGATAATTAATTGTTACCACTTACTTCTCCAATCGTGGCAGATTTATAGTTGAGCAGTTGAGTTGAATGGGCGTTTCTCAATCACCGAAAAAGTTGTTCGGATCGAAATGGCTAGCAATATATATGTTATCTTTTTTTGGACATTAGTACGATATAAACATGTTTAGAATGTTGACTATATTCGGATGAATGTATGAATATTTTTTGAATTAAATATATGATGATTTATGGGAATTTCAGTTATTTTTATTGTTTTAGAATTATTTTAATTGCTGAAATCTATAAAAAAAAATTGTAGCAGGCATACATAACAAAACTAAAAATATTTAATAACGGTAAAAATCTGTTATGTATCAAAACATACATAACGTAAAAAAGTGTTATCTAAAGTACAAACAACGTTATGCATTAATCAATGTGGTATATTTCATAACGGAGAAAAATGAATTTTCATAACGATAAAAACCGTTATATATAACAGTAATAGATCATGCAATGAAGAGTGTTATGTATGGAAAAAAAACCGTTATGTAAACGTTCATAGATAACGGAGATAGTTAAACTTTCATAACGGAAGAAACCATTATGTATGAGAGTTATAGATAACGTAATATCCGATGTCATGTTTGTTGCTACAACCGTTATGTTTAATAACATAGATAACGGATATTATACCGTTATGTATGAGCGCAGCATAGATAACACCAGTATACGTAACAGAGCTTTTTTCACATACATAACGGATAAAATCCGTTATCTATGAGCGTTTTTTTGGTAGTGTAGGCTCAAATTTGTCAACATTACTAAACACATTAAAGACATACAGAGACAAGTTGTAATCATCATATCTTGCAGGCAATCTCACATTTCTTCTTGGCCTATCTCTAGCAAGCTGATAATTATTCAAGTTCTTAGGTTCAGGCACAGGTTCAGTCACATTCTCAGGCTCATTTTCAGAATTGGAACTAGTCTCAAAATCTGACACAATCATATTATCAGAAGATTCATTTTCAGACTCATTATTAGACACATAATCATTCATATCAATATTATCAAACATAGGTTCATTCATATTTTCAATATCATTATTCAGCACATCAGGTTCAGGTAGCACAGGAGTGGGATCATCCACCTTACTTGGAGCATCAGGAGAAAACAGGAAATCATAGAATTTCTGATTCAGATTATGCAATTTCTCCACCTCACTTGGAGTAGCAGAAGGTAAGGATTCAGGCAAGCATGAAAAATCAAGTTCATTAAACAACACATCTCTGCTTATGCATGATTTAAACACAGGTACACTTTTATCCCAAAGTCTATAGCCTTTAACACCTTCAGGATATCCAAGGAAAACACATTTTCTTGCCCTAGGTTCAAGTTTACTTAACTTCTGATGTACATAAGCAACACAGCCAAATATTCTCAAATTGTTCAAGCAAACAGGTTTGTTTAAGAACACAGATTCAGGCAATTAACCATGCAAGGGAACAAATGGAGATCTATTAATCAGATAACATGCAGTCATGAGAGCTTCACCCTAGAATTACTTTCCTAATCCAGATGTAATAAGTAAACTCCTAACTCTCTCTCAAGGAGAGTTCTATTCATTCTTTCAGCCACTCCATTCTGCTGAGGAGTGTAGGGAACATATTTATGTCTTTTTATACCTCTTACAGATGACCAGTTATCCATAGCATGATTATAAAATTCTAAACCATTATCAGTTCTAAGACATTTGATTTTCTTTTTAGTCTGATTCTGAATTTCAATAGCCCATTTAGAGAATTTAGAGAACACATCAGACTTATTTTTCATAAGAAATACCCATGTTTTTATGGAGGAATCATCAATAATAGATAGGAAGAACACATTTCCACCATGGGTGGGCTCCTTAGCAGGGCCCCAGACATCAATATGCAAATATTCCAAAATCTCAGAACTAACATGCTTCCTAGGATAAGGCACAGAAACAGGAAGATGCACTTTATGATGTTTACCCATAACACAAGGCTCACAGAAAGACATGCTTGTTATTTTATCATTACCAAAAGCACCAGATTTATGCAGGATTTCAAGCCTTTCATTACTCATATGCCCTAGTCTAGCATGCCACAGAGCAGTTTTATCTTCTTGCACAACATTAGCAACAGGCAATGGCACAGACTCAGCATGCACAACATATAAGTCACCTTTTCTAGGAGCATTGAAATACATCATGAAATCTTTTTCAAATTTAAATCTCAAGTAATTCACAGATCCATCAAGCATGTTATCAGCAATCTTAGACACAGATAATAGACTGAATTTCAATTGAGGCACATATCTGACATCATTTAGAGTTAGCATACTTCCATTTTCAAACTTTAAACATATATCACCTCTTCCAAGTGTTTCATAATTTTGTCCATCAGCTAATGCAACATGTCCAGAATTCATATAATGCAAATTGTGAAACATGTGTTTGAAAGGTGTGGCATGGAAAGTGTAGCCAGAATCAATAAGCCACTCATTATTGTGCACATTCTTGGAGACAACATTAGTATAATTTATGAATTGAAAATCATAAGCATCATGAACCATGTAAATACCATCATAATCATACACATTGTTTGCATGATGTTTGGGCTCATAACTTTTGTTTCTTTTAGGCTGCTTGCATCTATTAGAGAAGTGACCAGGTTTACCACAATTCCAGCATGTTTTCCTAGGCTTCTGGTCAAAATTATGATTATGAGCATGATTATGATTTTATGCATAATTCTGATTATGATGTTGGTTTTTCCCTAATTGTATATCCCTCCTATGTCTTTCAGCAGCAAGCACACTTGAATTCTCAGGATTCAGAGGTTTATTAAAGCCATGATGAGGATTTCTATTATTGTTTCTGTTCACATACATGATTTCATTATGCTGGGATTTCATTTTCCTAATTTCACTTTCTTTTGCTTTTAGACTAGTAACAATCATATCACAATTCACCTTAGAACCACCATATTTAAGAGAAGATTTTACTTCAGCAAAAGATTCAGGAATAGATCCAAGCAACACTTGAGGATCATACTTTTCAAGGGAATCATCACCAACAAGTTTTAGATCTTGCAGCAATTTATAAAACTCATCCATATTGGCATCAATATCCTTAGAAGCATCCATTTGAAAATACATAAATTGATTTTGCAAAGACCACACAGATTCTTCAGAAGCAGCAGTATATAAAGATATCAGATTATCCCACAGATCTTTGGCACATTTATGATGAGACACTTTTCTAACCACAGTACTGCACAAATTCAACAATATAGTGGCCCTAGCACTATCATTCATTTCATGCAGTTTCTCATCTTCCACAGAAGCATTAATTTTAGTATAAATGGTCTTATTAATCTTTTCTTTTGTCAAGATGCATTCAATTTTGGTTTTCCAGTCCTGAAAATCATCTCTTCCATTAAAAGGCACCATATGCAGATTATTCATGATGAATGCAGGCACAGAGGCAACAGAAAAACCCAGATTCCACCACAAATAACAGAAAACTCAGCAGAAAGCCCATAGAAGTGCCCAAAAGGCCAAAAAACTTAACAGAGCACTCACAGAACCAGGAGAAAATCCTTCAAAACATTGAAACAAGTGGACCAGGGGGTAAAGTGCTGAGGCTAGCCCAGTTCTCAGCACAGATTGATCTATGGAGCAAGAAATCACTCAGGACAACCCCAAAACTCATTTCAGTCAACAATAACTGACTCAAAACCAGAGTCAATTCCACATAAACTCCAAAAACACAGGGTTTCACCCATATTCCTCACAACACATAGAGAAATCTCAACAGTAGAGAATCAAACAGACAGAGCACAACAGAAAACAGGCAGCAGACAACCACAGGACCCTGAGACACCCAGAGAACCCTTAATTAGACACTGCTATCCAGGCTACTTGCACAAGGAGACCCACAGGGGAATCCAGACGAACTGGACCGTAAGCTAGGGCTAGTTTTGGCGTTGAAAACCAAGGATTCACATGAGAAGACTCAAGTCCACACAGAGATCACAGCAGAAGACAGATAACACGGAAGCAGATGGCTAGGATCGCAAGATACCACAAGCAAAGGTTAGGATTTCAGAGTATATAACAGAGCCAACTCTTCCAAGCAGGGGAGAGGCCGGACTTACCTAAGAGAAGTTTTGCCCGTCAGGGACAAATTGGCACAGCCCTTACCGGCGGTGGGGTGCCAGAGATTAAGTCGGAGGGTGCCCCAGCTAGGGAACCAGGCTCTGATACCACTATTGGGTATCAGTCTAGCCGAGGTTCACCATTTGTTTTCCGGCTGTGTGTCTCCGGTCACAGCTGCTCAGGCAGCTAAGGTTCACAACTTGCTGGCTTACGCCCTTAATGAATCTCAGAGATTATTTCTTCACAGACTCTTGCCAAGAAGATCAGATCTGCAAGGAAGATGAGTTAGAACGAGCAGTAGATCAAGTAAAATAAGAACACACAAAATAGAAATGAAAGATATAAGAAAAATAGAGAGTTTGAAATTGGGAAAGAGGTGTCTCAAGGACACAATGGCTCAGATCTTTCCCGTCGGGGGCACTGCAACTTCTGGCAACAAAACCTCAGGCCACAAGGGGATTAAACGTGGGATCGGAGGCTTGAAGCCCTCTAAATCACTCTCACAGGTTAGGGCTCACATTTCCTCTCAACTCACAGCCACTCAGGAAACCAAGGGTCAGGAATCCGGCCAAAGAAACAGATAGTAATGCTTTTTACAGAGATCAGAAAGAAGGGTTTGGAGAGAAATGAAACAGCGCGAGTGATTAATAGAGAAAGGGAGAGATCAGATATGGTAATTTAGGGTTAGGGAGAATAAATATAGTATATTAGATTTAGATGAAATGGGCTTGCGGCTGGGCCAAAAAATAAATAAAGGAAATTGGGCCTGGATAGAAATAAAGAGCATGGGCCAATCACCACATGTTTGATCCAGAAACAAGGTAACCCTCTGGATTGACATTATCAAGATTAAAGACCAAGTCAAAGAAGCCCGTGACGCTGTATGAGATAATTTATTTTGATTTATTGACAAGCTGGGCATGGTGTCGAATGCCCCATCCTTAGAGGTGTTTTGAAAGGAAAAAACAAGTATGAGAAAATCAAAGAGACAAATTTACTCTAAAGATTTCAAAAACCGTTTGAAAATAAAGTTTTGAAGAGAAAAATCAGAGGAAAAATAGAGGTTGGATCTGTATAAATGTTTTGATTTAAAAATCATTTGAATTGTACATTGTTTTGTGTTTTACCAAATTAAATACAAAAAATTTTGTTACACCTGAACTTTGGTATGCCTTGTCATTAATCCAGCGCCGGAAGTTGATTCCCGTGATACTTTTACAAAAAAAATGAAAAATTATGAACATTTTTTGTATTATTCTAAGTAATTCAATCCTGTGATAATTTTACAAAAAAAAAAAGAAAATTCTGAACATTTTTTGTATTATTTTAAGTTCATGCCATTTTTAGACAAAAGGTCAAAGTCAGGAGATTTTTATAAAAAAAATACCTAATATATATTTGGCCTTTATATTATAGTAATACAAGAACTTGTATCACATGGGTAGACACGTCAAAAAATGATACTCATATTTGATAGAGTATTATAATTTTATTGTTGTTTGATTATCTTATCACACCAATCATGGATTTCTTCTTATTTTGAGCAAGAGTCCTCGAACTTTAATGTTATGGTTGATAATGTTTGTCCCTATATATAAATGTCACTTGAGATCCTCTAATCCTAAGTTATGTGTGTTAACTGTGTATTAAATTGGTCTTCCATTTTTTTTCAATGTTAATTTCTTTTAGCTAATTAGTATAATTTTTACATTATTATTTAGGGTTTTTTTCTACCTAGTTAGGATTAAAATTATTTATTAGTATTTAATTTTTATTTTTTATTTAATATAATTGATTTTTGGGATTGATTATTCCAAACTCAGTGTATATATTTTTTTAAAATTTTAATTTTTAATAATAAATATTAATTATAATATAATAAATTTTATTTTTATAAAAAAACATTATTAACACTATAATTTTAATATTGGTACACGATTATCACACACAACTTGGGACTAGAGGATCTCAACTAGATTGAATGGCTTTTTGATGTTTTTGTTTAGTTGCTAGACTTTTTCATTCTAGCTCGAGTTTTGTCCAGGTTTCTCCTGTATTGTATTTTCTTTTTCTTTTTCTTTTTTTTTTGTGTGATAATGATACACATGCAACTCATTCAATAATATTAAAATTCAAAGCAAAGTATCTTTTACAACTGAGCGATGAATCTTTTTTATAAAATAATTTTTATTAATGCTAAGTAATTCATTTAAAAATAAACTAGTATTTCTCCCATACAATATACGGATTTAAATATTTATTAATTAATATTTTAAATCTTGAATGTGGTCATACTACAATTGAATGAGAAAATATTGTGGATCTCAAATATACTCAAAATATTTATATGTAATTACACAAATATTATATGGTTGGTTAGAGACATCTTCTTTATATATCCTAATAATTACATTTAACATTTGAAAAAGCATATATATATATATATGTGTGTGTGTGTGTGTGTGTGTGTGTGTGTGGTTCTACCAAATATCATAATATCAGTTAAACTAAAAAATAATCCATTCATATCTGAATAGTTGTCATTCACGGTATATAATGCGCACATATTAATAAAGTAATCAAATTATCTTATATAACATTATGTGAATACATTTAATGAGTCAAATATGAATGTTTTAATATATAAAATGAGGGCAAATGTGAGAAAAAATATGAAATTTTCACATTCGTAATGTAGAATGACACTTTTTGTGAAACAAAACTAAATGGCTACAATGACACTTATTCAAAAGTTGAGGAAATAGAAAATTAGTAACATCTTTAAGAAATTAAGATGTAATATCTTTATCTGTCATCCCTACTAAGGTTGGTGTGAATCACCAATAAGGATGACAATTTCGGCCTGACTCACTTTTGGGGTTGGGTAGGCCCAAGATTTTTTAGTCCCAAAATAGAGAGTGGCTCCGATGGGTTGGGTCAATTACAATATTAAATAATCAAGCCCTGTGTATAGATGTGGCCAATTGCATTGTGACCTGTGTATAGATGTGGCCAATTACAATATTAAATAACCAACGATTATAATACTAAGTAGGTATGATTAATGTTAATTAATAAAATAAACGGTGGATTTGACTATATCTAAATATAAAAAAATTATTGAAAAAAATAAAAGTTATAATATTAAATAAATAGGATTAATATTAATTATCAAAATAAATTGTGGGCTTGATCATGTACCTTAATACTATTAAATAATAAAAAAATTGAAAGAGGGCAGAAATAAAAGAAATGAACGAAAAGGTAAATAAACTAAAACAACATAAGGAAAGAAAAAAAAAGATAAAAAAATTATAAAGGAAAAATTGATAAAAAAAATTAAAAAGGAAAAATTGATAAAAAAAAATTAAAAAGGAAAAATTGAGAGAGAGAGAGAGAGAGAGAGAGAGAGAGAGAGAGAGAGAGTTAATGTTAACTATCAAAATAAATTGTGGGTTTGATCATGTCCCTAAAAAATATAAGTAATAAAAAAATGGAAATGAGTAGATATAAAAGAAATGATGGAAAAGGATAGACTCCAAAAGAATATAAATTAGTTCATAAAATGAATACATAAGGATGTGACCAATTATTAAATAACAAACGATTGCAATATTAAATAGATAGAATTAATTTTAATTAATAAAATAAATGGTGGACTTGACTATATCAACATCTTTAAAAGAAATAAAATAAATAATAAAAGAGTTGTAATATTAAAAAAAGACATTGTTATTTATTGAAATAAGGGCAAGTCTCCTGTACATAAGATGTACATCAGACGGTTAACGCGTTGACTGGGTCAACGCGTGTTGACCCGATCAATGCTTTGACCAAAAAATCCGTCAAAATTAGTATCATTCATAATACTGAAAAGTATCATTTCAAAGACCTAAAAGTATCATTTGTATCAATAAAAAGTATTGGCCAAAAAAAAAAAAAAAAAAAAAAAACTGTTAAGATCAGTATCAATCGAAACACTAAAAAATATTATTCAAAATTAAAAAAAGTATCAGTTGTATCCCTAAAAAGTATCACCTGTTTTAGCGATTTTTTTGGTCAACGTTTTGATCGAGTCAACGCGTTGACCATCTGATGTACATCTTATGTACAAGAGTATTTGTGTTGAAATAAATGTTGGACTTGATAATGTGTACCTAAAAAATCTATATATATATATATATATATAATAACACACTTCCCCAACATTCATTTTCCCGCCCATTATAACATAGTATTTTTGGTAATTATGTTTACAACCATTTAATATAATTTTTTTTTTGAAGTAACTATTAAATATAATTTATTAGATAATTTAATGGTATCATTTCTATAATTCAGTTTATAGCATAAATAAAATTATTTATACAAATAAATAATATATAACAATCGTGATTACTATAGTTATATATTAGTTATACATTAAATTATTTTCATAAAATACTTTTATGTCATTCTAATTAATTTCAAAATATACCTAAAAGATATTAATTAAATGTGCATAAATTTCTAAGTTTAACTGATATTATAGAAATATTACAACTAAAACATGTGTTGGCTATTGAAATACACAAGATAATTATGTATATATATTGGTCTAATAATTTAAATTAAAAAAAAAACCCCTAACTCCCATTACATTATTTTTTGATTCAAATTTTAATTACTGTTCAATTTGTTATCTTTCTTAAAATCAATTAATTAAAAAGTTAGTTATTATAGGCATGATGTCAAGTACAAATAATCCTAAATTATTTATCTATAACACTTCTTTTAGCTTAAAATTTACTTTTGAATTTTGTTATATACAAAAATTATAAGAAATGTTATATATAATAAATTTCATTTATTTGATAAATTTATCATTGCCGTGTTTCGAAAATTTGTGAAGAAAATAAGTTTTTTATTGAACAATTTTTTAGATACAATAATATACTTGATTTATAATATACTATTAACATTATTTTTTTATTTCATATTATTTTTTATATATTTATCTTGAAAATTAATTATTTTAAAAATTTAATAAATATTTATAAATATGCTATGTACTTTATCCGTGCATCGCACGGGAGAT
This sequence comes from Perilla frutescens, assembly GCA_026008535.1. Classification (NCBI taxonomy): domain Eukaryota; kingdom Viridiplantae; phylum Streptophyta; class Magnoliopsida; order Lamiales; family Lamiaceae; genus Perilla; species Perilla frutescens. The sequence continues at coordinate 15,939,947 of BRKX01000007.1, read as the reverse complement.
ATGCTAGTATTAAGTAATAATAGAAAAAAAACTTGAAAATGGTAGAAATAAAAGAAAAGATCGAAAAGAAAAATAAATTGAAAAAAAGAGTCAATGTTAACAATCAAAATAAATGAGGACCACATGTACCTAAAAAAATATTAAGTAATAAAAGAAAAAAATAGAATATGGTTGATATAAAATAAAAGACCAAAAGGAAAATAAAGTATAAAATGAAAAGGAAAAGAATCCAAAGGAAAAATATTGAAAAAGAAAAAAAAAAAGAAATCAATATTAATTATCAAAAATAAATAACGAGTTTAATCACGTATCTAAAACATATTAAGTGATGTGAGAAAAATAGAAATCACGTGGAAATAAACGATATATCCAAAAATATAATATAAAAGGAAAAAAAAAGAAAGGGAAGGAAATTGTGTTGTTACCAATACCCATGGCTCTATCATAGCCCAACACAATTTTGAGAAAACCATTCCACCAAACCGCCACTACAATATTTTTCTATATTTTTGGAAAGAAATATTATTTTAAATTAATTTTTTTCTAATATTTTTTAATGACCCCTACAATTAACATATGTAATTTATTTATTTATTTTTTCTTTTTTGTGAATCTGTTCGTGTAATCGAGCTTACGCCATCAAATCGGGCGTGACTGAATTGTGAGGGAGAAAACATTATTTTCGATTACTCGTCATGTAGTTTGATGAATCGAATTTAAAATAAAATCACATCGAAACAATAAATTATTCGCAAATTCTCATGCACATCAGACGGTCAACACGTTGATAAAAAAAATCATTAAAACAGGTGATATTTTTTAGGAATACAAATAATATTTTTTGAATTTTGAGTGATATTTTTTAGTCACTACAAAAAATTCGCGTTTTAGCGACGGATTCGTTAAAGCGATTTAATCCGTCGTTAATCCTCTCGTCGTAAAATCATTTTAACGACAAATTTAACGACGGAATTTATCCGTCGCTAACTTATTGCCGAATTCATCCTCTCGTCGTAAAATCATTTTAACGACAAATTTAACGACGGAATTTATCCGTCGCTAACTTATTGCCGAATTCGGTCGTGAAAAAAAAACCAAAACCATCGAGCCAAAGAGATGAGCCGCACGGCTCAAGCAGAGCCTCCGAGCCTGTGGAGCCTGAGAATTAATTCAGGCGAAATCTGCGCTCCAGGAGATTCGAACACAGGCGGCCAATGGCCTTATACTCTAAAGCTCTAACCAAGTAGGCTATAAAGTATTTATGTTAAAATATACAACTAGTATATATATATACACACGAAACCTATTTTCATTGACTTTTTATTTCCAAATTAAATAATTATATATTATAAAGTCCTAAAAATTATTAAAATAAAAAATTATAAAAAAGTCATAAATTAGTAATTTAAATATAACAAAAGATATAATATATTAAAAATAATAAAAAATAATAAAAAATAATAAAAAAATAAAGATAATAAAATAAAATAAATAAAAATATTAAAAAAAAATCAGATTCATAATTGAAAATAAAAAAAAATTAAAAAATAATATAAAATATTAAAAAAATTAAAAAATAATATAAAATATTAAAAAAATTAAAAAATAAAATAAATCTGAAAAATAAAATAAATAAAAAATCAAAATTTTAAAAAAATTAAAAATTCATTTTAGAAAAATTTGAAATATTCAAAATATTAATTTAAATTCGAAAATAATTATTACTTGAAAAATTAAAAATAATATAAAATATTAAAAAATAGTATATAATATTTAAAAATAAAAAAATAAAATAGAAATTTGAAAATGTAAAATAAAAAAATTAGAAATATTCCAAATATTAATTTAAATTAGAAAAAAAATTAGTACTTGAAAAATTAAAAATAATAAACAATATTAAAAAATGATATAAAATATGAAAAATAATATAAAATAATAAAAAATTTTAAAAAATCATATAAATCAAATAAATCTGAAAAAAATAAAAAAAATAAAAAATAAAAAAAATTTAAAAAATAAATTTTAAATTCGTAGTTAAGTATTAATTAGTAAATAAAAAAATAAAAAAAAAGCAAAAAAAAAATCAAAAAATGTAAAAAAAAAAAAAAATCAAAATCAAATTTAACTACGGAAAATATCCGTCGTTAGTCCGTCGTTAAAATTAAAAAAATTAAAAAATAATATTTAACGACGGATTTGTCCGTCGTTAAAATAAAAAAAATAAAAAAATAATATTTAACGACGGATTTTTCCGTCGTTAAAAAAATAAAAAATAAAAAAAAAATTAAAAAATAATATTTAACGACGGATTTTTCCGTCGTTACGTTAGAGACGGAAAAATCTGTCGCTAGTCCGTCGTTAAACATCGTAATCTTCACATGTCGTTAATTTAACGACGGAATATAATTCGTCGTTAATTCCGTCGTTAAATCGCGTTTTTCTTGTAGTGAGTGTAACGATTGATATTACTTTCTTCTTTATTTTTTTTATGGCCAATATTTTTTAATTATACAAATGATACTTTTTTATATTTGAATGATACTTTTTAATATTACGATTGATACTAATTTTGACGAATTTCTTAATCAATGTGTTAAGTGTCTGATGTGCACCTACAAGACCTGCTCTAAATTATTTTGTATTATCCGTTTATCCACAACTTAATTTCGTCTCCTTTTAATATTAATTTTTTTTTGGATGGATATCATTATCAACATTTATTAGTAAGCGCCACATATACAAAATAGGAAAATTCTAGCATACTCTATGGTCACGTTGTGTTTGATGAATGAGACAAATAATGATATCATTTCACTATTGAAACAGGAAAATTCTAGCATACTATATGGTCACGTTGTGTTTGATGAATGAGATAAATAATAATATCATTTCACTAGCGAAACAATAAACAAATGAAAATGACGTCATTTTACAAACACTCATATCGAAAAAAGTAATTAAATGCATAAATATTGATAATCATCTCATTTTTAATATTTTTTCTTAGGGACATGAATAAATAGAAATTATGAACAGTTGCTGCTTAGCCCACCTCCCCCAAAGAAATTTTTCTGGACCTGCCACTAAATAAGAATGATTGAATATAAAAAATAATCATAAATTTGAATTATTTGATTGAGATTTTAATGATTTATGATGAATTATAAATATTCTGTTTGGATTAAAAAAAATTATGATTAAATGTATGAAAATGCCTAAATTTGTTTGCTACAGAAGATAAATGAGTAATTTTACCCTTTCTAAAAATGAAAATTGATAGAATAAAAATAATATTGGGATAATAAATTATCAATTAAATGAATTTGAGGAGCTCAGACTTCTTATCATCAATACTGGAGTCATAACACCCGTGGCGGATCTCAAGGAGGTTTGAATGCCATGGCCCTAACCAATTTTTATTTTATAGTTTTTGGTCGTCGGTTGATTTCAGCTTCCTCATCTACGATGGAGAATTTTTAATTTTTTTATGCACAAAGTGCAGTGAGATTCCACAAAATATTTATGTCCGAATACACAACTACATATCACATGAACTAAATAAATGGTTGAACTTATAAATTGATAATTTTTTCAATCAAGCAAACCAAAATGGTGAAGGAATATGGTGGAATTCCCCCACAAAATAGAACTAGGGAGAAGGTTTGATTAAAAATCAAACCAAACAATTCATTACTCGACTCATTATATTGTTTATTAAAAGTTCATTTGAACTTGATTTAATAAGCATATAAACAAGCTTGATCATAATTTCGTGTTCAAGAAAATTTAAGACAATTCGAACTAAAACTTGTAAATAAAATTAGAATAAACATATATAAAAATATTAAAGTAGTAGATCATGACTCGATAGTTAATCAAATAAGTTTAAACATAATTTTTGAAGTTCGGTATTATTCAAATAAATTTAAGCAAATGTATACATATGTTATGGCTCAACTCAAATCATTTCATAACGGTTGGACAAGGTGATGCAAAAGCATGCATTTTCGCATTTGGAAAGTAAGAAAGCAGCAACGTTGAAATAAAATAAAACAAATGCAAAACTCAAACTAGTCGATAGATGAAAAAAAATAAAATCCAACAGCACTAAAAGCAAGTTTCTTATTTCAAAAAAAGGAGCTGCTGTGATGAAATGTGGTCATAAAATTAAAATAAAATTTCTATAGATTGTTAAGTGATTCAGCAAAGATGGCTGCAAATGCATCCAACAATTTCTTAGGCCTCGACAATCCAATCTCCATCCCTCCTTCAAAATCCCTTGATTTACACAAAGACATCGATGTGTCGCTGTCGATCGACGGCGACTCCAACTTCTTCGGTCGTCCCCAGCCATAATCCACGTCGTAGAGATCAAACCTCGGCGACCCCGCCACCCCAAACAGCCGTTTTCCGATCAATTTCCCGAACGTCATCGGCCACTCCTCCGCCCCATCCAGAATTCCCTTCTCATTATATACCGTCCTCTGTATAGCCTCCGCGATACTCTCCGCCGCCGCCGCCAATCCATCGCCGCCTCTCAGCAGTCCATGCGCCATCTCCGCCTTCACAAACGCCACGCAGTTCCCGAAGTACGCCGCCGGAAGCGGCGGCTTCAGCCGCCCGCGGCAGTCCGCAGCGAAGCCGAAGTACTCCAGCTCGTTGTCCGCCACCGGTTCCGCCTCCGCCCTCGCCAGGCAGACCCAAGCCAACGCGCAGACGGCGGTGAAAGCCGTCGCGCGCAGTTCCGGCCAGTTTTTCTGCAGGTGGTTTTTCAGCTTCTGCACATCGTCGCCGCTGAGAACGAAGGTGGCGCGGTGTTTGTTGAGAGGGAATGAGACCGGCGGCGACTCGATGGCGCGTGATTGCTTCATTATATCCCAGTAGATTGAATCCAGCCCGTCGGGATCCGCCACGGCGGTTCTGTCGTAGACCGGCAGCAGCGAGGCTTCTTCGATCAGCTTCGCATCGCCGCCGTGTCGGTTCACGGCTGCCCATGCTTTGATGAAGCGAACGATGGAGCTGGCGTCGCCGATGGCGTGGTGGTTGGTGAATCCTAAACACACGCCGTGATTGGGAAACAGCGTGATTTGCAGGGCTAGAACAGGAGAAACGACGTCGGAGGGGGAGTGTTTCGCCGGCGGGAGGTGGGGAACGCAGGCGTAGAACTCGTCGGCGACTCGGGGGTGGTTCCCGGTGAGTTCGGCGAAGTCCTTATCACACTCGGCAATGGTGAGTGGGACCGAGTCGCCGGGGGCGAATCGGGAGAAGGGCCTGCCGGAGTTGAGGGGTTGGACGATTTTTCCGTTGAGGGGGAGGAAATGATTGAGAGTTCGGGTGAGAGACTGCTTCATTGCAGGGACGATGGATTCGAGGAATTGTGATTTGGAGCAGGGGAAGTCGAAGAAGAGGAGGCGGTGGACGGGGTGGAAGTAGAGCCATGATATGTCGAAGTGGAGGAGGGGGAGGGTTAGCTCCGCCGTGGACTCCGGCGACGGCTGGATGCTGCAGTGCTCGAGCACAGCGGCGGACGGCGGGTTCTCGGCCATTTTCGTGGTGTGGAGTGGTGGTGGAAATTGAAGAGTTTTGATTTCTGAGCTGTGGCTTATGTAGACTAATATTGATGTAGTTATTGGAAAATGCATTAAAGTGTATTATTTGTCATGATTTGAGATTACGTGGGTTGTAGAATATTAATTTATTTCTATTTGGGCAAAGGTAGAATAATGCTAGCCAGAATCTAATTTTTTGATGATTAATAAAACTGTATTATTAATAAATTAATTATGTTAATTATTAAATGTTATGTTTTTACTATATTATCCTTCTATCATGAAATTAGTGATTTATAATTAATTATTAAAATCACTCCAGAAGCGGATCGGAAGAAAGGGACACAACTTCATCTTCTTTCTTTTCTTCACTTTTTTTTTTCCTTCTTCGATTTCTTCTGAATTGAAGCGCATATAGAGTTGCCCTAATTATTATGGATGGCATCAATGTAAATTTATTGAATAATTAGTGTTTTATTAATTAAATTAATTAATTATTAAAAATAATAAAAGATTCTGGCTAGCCAGAATCTGGCTGAAAATCACTACCCGCAAAGGTATTCGCACTCACATTCTCGAATTGATGTAGTTATGGGAAAATGCATTAAAGTCACATTCTATTTTATTAATTATACTTCTTCCATAATTAATGATACTTCACATCAGAGTTAATGATACTTTATCAGATAAAAGTTATATTTTCATTAAAATGAAAATTTTCAATGATTAAACATTAATTATTAAATTAACAACATAGAAGTATCATTATTTATGAAGTAAGTATCAATCGTAATAAAAAAAATAAAGCATCATTAATATAATGAGTAGTTACTACTCACTATCATGTTCAATTTTTGAATTGCAACATTTTCTTTTATGTAGCTAATGATTCAATTTTTGAATTGCAATATGTTTGTATTGATATTTTTCTTCCTAATTAGTGATACTTTTCTTCTGCAATTAGTGATACTTTCGTCTGCAATTAGTGATACTTTTCTTTCTAATTAGTGATACTTTCTTCTGCAATTAGTGATACTTTTCTTCTAATTAGTGATACTTTCGTCTGCAATTAGTGATACTTTTCTTCTAATTAGTGATACTTTCTTCTGCAATTACTGATACTTTTCCTTCAATTAGTGATACTTTTCTTTTAATTAGTGCTACTTTCTTATGCAATTAATGATACTTTCTTCTGCAATTAGTGATACTTTTTTCCATAGTAACGAGACTCCACTCCACAGGTAATGATATTTCACCCCATAATTAAATAATAATACTCATATGTGAGTTATAATAATACTTCACCTCATAAATAATAATATTTGAATTAATGATATACTTCACTCATAGTTAATGATATTTTACCTTATAATTAATGATACTTCTTTTTTTTTGGCTCAATAGTTAAAATAGAATTAGTGAATCCTAAAATTGAATTGAATTAATTTATTTTTTTTATTCGGCGTCTCGCGCAGTGCACTCGTCCAATGCTAATGCGTGGGCTCATGCACTGCGCTCGATAATTAATTTTTTTGAAATAAATAATATACTCTAAAATGGAATTAGTGAACCTTAAAATTGAATTGAATTAATTAAATTTTTTAAATCAATTTATACATATACTAATTAAAAAAAAATTGGGCCCCCCAAAAATTTTAGGTCCAATGCACATGCATGCTGAGCATTACCTCAGGACCGGGCATGGCGATCTACGTAGCCGAGCTACAATATTATTTTCTATCCATGTAGAAAATACATCTAGTAGATAGCTCACACGATGCATCACGCGTTCATCTACAACTCCAGCAACTGCATGAAATAAAACGATCAAACCAACTATCAAACAAATCCCCTGGATGTCGCCCGGGCATCCCGTGCTCTCCACTGCTCTCCTCCTAAATCCTTCGTGGGGCGCTTAGTCCGGGATGCTTGAGTAGGGCTCACTACACGATCCGTCGGACGATCCTCATTTGGGACCCTCTCACCCGCTCCCTGCTCTAAAAGTCGGACTATATCATCTGGCTTATCAATTAACCAATAAGTCGTTTGTAGAACTTGCTCTGTATTCCGAGAACTCCTACGCGATCGTGATGGGCCCACAACATCAGACGTCCCAAGCAAGGCCGCTCCTTGCATGAGACAAGTGAGTAGGTCGCCTCAGGCTCCGAAAAATACGAAAAAATTAGGGGCCCCAAATTTTTGATAATATTATATATATACTCATAGTTGTTATTATGTATCATAAAGGAAGTTGGTCCAGTGGTAACAGACTGTGACCCAATAGTAATAGCGTTTGTTTTCTAAAAAGCCGCTATTCAGGTTTTTTTTATTATGCTGAGCAGCCGCAATCCACACTCCAAATATCAATTCCCAATTTTTTTTATTAATATTTAATTCTTTATTATTTAAAACTCAAAACATATATTATTTTTTATTAGAAGTTAAAACAATAGAAAAATTAAAATGTACCGCAAAAAACTTAACATATATATTTTTCTATTAAAAGTTAAAACAGAAAAAAATAAATTTTGAGCATGAATTTTGAGCCAATAATAGGTAATTTATTTTATTATTTGTCTATTGTTTTGCTTACTGTGTCTGTGATGGAGAATTTCAATTTTAGGGTTGTTTGATTTGATTAATAAACTCATGTATTTCATATATATTTTTTAGAATCATGAATCGCAAGCATAAGTCCGGACATCAAAAGAGAACGAAAATTAGAAGAACTTGATTGCACAAATTTGGTTCACACTTTTGCTTCTAAAACTGTTAGGCAAGTTGTATTTAAACCACAATATAAATATTTTGGAATATAGTATATGTTCAATTTATTTATTAAGTTATAAAATGAAAAACAAGGGCCTCATTTTTCATCTCGACTCAGGCCACCGAATCATTAGGATCGGCCCTGGTCCCAAGATATGTTCTCAGGACCACACCACAAACCACATCAGCAAGTAACTTCTTCTTGGAGACCTTTCGAGGTATAACATACTTCACACCCAGTACACTGTCTCCATCCAAGCTCTGAAAATATGGTGTATGAACCTCTTTAGATAATGGCACCATCAATTGGACTTACAACTGCATCAAAGTAAAATATATATAAATATTCTCATATAAAAAATTAAACATATATAAGTAAAATATATAAATATTAAACAAGAAATATTAATACAAAATCATAGTAGTAACTATTGTAAAAGTATAAATCATGAAGGACTAATATGCAATTTTTTTTAAAAAAAAGTGAAAAAGAAAAAAGTGAGGAGCGTTTTAGGGTTTGCTACGGTACATGCACATATTTACGTTTGTAGATGAGAGAAAATGTAATTTTGCTGTTAAATATGCAGCTGGATTAAAGTAAAATATCAACTGCAAAATGGGTTTTGCAGGAGATGCTCTAAATGAAAACAGCTACCCTAGTGATACGATACTGTTAAAAATTTTCGTTGACTTGGGATGTTAGAATCTTGCCGATTTATGTGGGCATCAGCATTTATTAATCAATAGTTTCAATTGTTGCTTAAATAAATAATCATATATTCTTTTTGGAAAATTCAGCGTACCCTAGTTTTCCTTTTTTATTTTTTACCAATTTTTTTAAATGTTTTTGCAAAAAAAAAATGGGATATATCTTATTTTTTAAATAGATATTAATTATGTTTGTTCTGATTTTTTTATTTCACACTCTACTATGTAAACGTTAATATTGTGATTTTTTCACAAGATACCGTTAAATATACACACTTATGTTTTTTCATATAAGACCGAAAAAAATCGTGACAAACATAATTAACATTTACTAATATCGTCATTTATGTCCCTAAAATATTTTAAAAATAAAAAACTAAACTAGAGTGCACTGCCCCACGGGTAGCATGGAATTTTTCATTCTTCTTCACCTAACCCCATTGAGCTTGAGCCCACACACCAGAGCAACCTCGTTATTAACGGGCATTTAGTATATTTTGTAAGTGAATATTAATTACTCATTTCCTCCCATATATTTAGGCTAATTAGAAAATTGAATTGAGACCTAATTAATTATTCCATTATTTATTACTTCATTCGTTCTATATTTATTGTTTTATTCTTTTTTTCAGCACGTCTCAAAATTATAAGATATATTAATTAAAAGCTAACTCTCTCAACTGAGTTAGTTTTGCATAGTTAAAAGATATATTAATTAAAAGCTTGTAAAGCACAGTCAACTTGAGCAGAATAAGCAAGCAAATAATTTAGACAAATAAGCAAATACACAAGTTAATTAAAATAGAAAAAAAAAACCTCAGAATATATAGATGTTCAAATCAAAAATAATTCTACCTCCTCTCTCTTCCAAATTGGAAGGTGATCACTATGTACTTACACATACACACTGATCGAGTCAGTTATTCACACTTGTGGCTCTAAACTTTGAATGATATTGTTGGAGTACGCTCGGCAATTCACAATTTCTCATTAAGGGATTAGGTGTTATTGTTGCAGCGACCCGAAATTTTTATAACATTTGTTACATTTTAATTTTCAAAAAAAAAAAAAAATAATTTTATAATGCATGTTATGTTATGATTATTTTGGTTACATCCTATAAGTCGCGCCTATATCATTTTGAATTATATTATTATTAAGATTATAATTATCATCATTAAAGTTATTGTTTTGTCATTATTAATATTATTTTATAAATATTATTATTTATCTATTTTATTTTATTTTTATTTTCTTTCTTCGATTCATTTTCATAAATAGCTTAAATTCTATATTTTCATTTGTGTAACCCAATAATCATTTCTAATCTCAGCCCAATTATCTATTTTAACTTGAGTCCATTTCAATTATTTTCCTTAGCCCACTTCCTTAAGCCCAAAATGGGTCTTCTTCTTCGCTGAGACAGAGAACTCAAAAGTTCCGTATTCCTCTTCAATGCCGAGCGTGGAGCGTCGATCCTCGTTGCTGCGATTATTTCATCTAGCCGTTTCTGGCATTTTTATCAGCAAATTTTTCCAGATCTTTCCAAAATTGAATGCAGAATATTAAAAGTGAGACTTATCATGTCTGTATGCATCACTATAAAAGGAGACCCCATTCTTCAAACTCAAATCATCAATCTCAACATCCTATCATTTCTTTCCTAAATAGCAATAGAGTTTCTTCTGAGGTATATATATATGTGTATATATTTTTCTTACTTTTGCATTCCATTGAGGGAATTGAGGCGGTAGCGGTGATTCCGTCGTCGTTGGTGGTGGTGCGAGAATAAAGGGCGAGGAAGAGAAAATAAGTGACGTAGGCTGGGGTTTTCCGCCGAGAGAAGTTTAGAGGAGGAAGAGAGAATTGAGAAATTGAACTCCTTGAAATTTTCTAGGAGTCTGAGCGTGAGGGAGTCGGAGGCAGAAAAAAAAAAGAATTATGCAATTGTTGTTGTTGATGAATGCCGTGAGTTTGGGAGAAAAGAAAAGGGATTTATTTTGGGGAATCAAACTATTATTAAATTTGTTTTAGTTGGGTTGTGGTTGGAATTTGTTTTAGTTGGGCTAGGATAGAAATTCAAGTGGGCCGAGAAGTTGGGTTTGGGCCATACATTATTTATTTATTTATTTATTTATTTATCTAATTACTTATTTTATATATTTATTTATATGTTTATTATTATTAATCAATTATTTATATTATTAGGCGGCGCGTGGACTTAACTAACACCCTATTATTTTCAAGTCAAAAGTTTAAGTTAAGGTGGGGAATACGATGTGACGCACATTATTATTTATCTTTGTTATACTCTTATGCAAGTTTACTATTATTAACCTACGGGTTACAAATATTATTATTGGCTGACGAGCTGCATATGTCTCGATATATTATTAGCCGCGGGCTACCCATATTATAATTTGTTATAATTGTATAGCTTGGATAAATGTGTTCACCACTGAGTCAATAGCACTCACCTCAAAGCCATTATTTATTTCAGGTTGATGATTTACTCGGGCGATGTGCGTGGTGACGTGTGATGATGGATTTTAAAGAGATTTTTATTATTTAGCTTCCACTGTATTAAAGTTAAATATTTTATATTTTAATAAAAGTGACGTCCATTCTTTATTATTGTTATTTTATTATTTTATGAAAATTAGGGCGTGACAATTGTAGCTAAGGAAATTTCTATGGAATGTCTTTTAAATCTTAAAATACAAAACCTAAAATACAAAGCAACAACATTCTAGGATTTCATAATTATATTCTCGTTGTCAGCACGACGACTATACCACCTCCTTCCATTCTCCAGAGTGCTCTTTATATATATATATATATATATATATATATATATATATATATATATATATATATATATATATATATATATATATATATATAGAGGTAGTAGCCTTTTGTCAATACATTTTCAATGTTGGAAGCACAATACCAAAATTGAAAATAAAATAAAAAATAATTGATTTGAACTCTAATCCAAAATTTGGCTAAATATCCAAAAATACAATGGTACAATATATATAGAACATATATACCATGTAGTGGAACAGTTGTTAGGCATTAATCAATGAAATTTATCAAATATTGATGATTTTTCATATTCAATTACAACATATTTTCATGTTTAGTGGCACTAAAAGATGATCATGAATATGAAGAACTCCCATTTATTTAGAGATCTTGAAGATCGCATCACATGAAAAACCAACACTCACACGTGTACAAAAAATGGTGAAAAAAGCCAAAAGAGAACACATAAAATATTTTTAAAGTTCTAGCAGTTAATATTTATATATTGACATATGCATAAAAAATATGCTAATTATTAAAGATATCGTCAAATAAATTCAATAATTTAAAATCATTGGACAAAGAAGTAATTACAATTGAAAAACATCAAGGTTGATATAAATAAAGTCAATTAACATCATTAAATAAATAAATAATAACGATCGAAAAACATTAAAAAAAAGTTAACAATAATAAATAAAGAGAGAAAAAAGAGAAATTGAAAGAGAAAAGAGAACACACACATAACCCTGATAGAAATTATTTAATTTTACCGACTCAGCACAATCACACATTTTCAACACATAATGATTCTGGATTAATTTTGTAAAATCCATACACAATAAATTCGACAAATCCCGAGAATAAACAATACGAAGGAATAAAATTTTGTTTTTTGCTTTTTTTAGTTGTTCTATTTTTTGTCATGTTGTTTTCAACTTTTAAATTCTAAAAATTATATCCCACAGTTGACATTAACCAAACAAGATATATTAAAAGTTGCTGGCATTTTTTAGCCCTTTTTTCTTACGCATGCAATTTGTTATATAATTTCTATAATATTGAAGATTGATCACTAGTTGAAACCAAATACAACAAATATTAACTTTGAGGTTAACGGGTGTGCCGTCGCTTTATCGATCATATTATAAAGACAGAACCTAAAATATTCAAAAACTACAATAGTAAACAAAACCATAAAATGAGGCGTGGATAACATGAATTGAATTATTAATTAGAAACAAAATACACAAATATTAAATAAAGAAAAATGAATTAAAATGTTAGAAACAAAATAAACATATAATAAATAAAAATGAATTGTGGGTTCCAAGAGATGGACCAAATAAAATCAACGTTCGTCTTTTTTACTTGATCGAAAATTTCCTTGAATTCATCTAATATAAAGATCTTGATCGATCAACACTTTAACAAAATCTCTCCCCCCCCAATAGCGTGCTTCACCTGGAGCAATGGTGGAATGCGTAACTCATGAGAAATTTTCTCAGGAGCGTGTAAGTGAGGACAAAGCACGCTAGAAAAACTTGTTTGGATCGTTACAATTAATAAATGTTGACTATAATTATTTATGTTATAATTGAATTTTTATTTTATAATAAATATTATTAAAATTATAAATTTAATAATAAAACACGGAGTGAAAACATATTATATTAGAATTGATTTTTTATTTTATGATAAATATTATTAAAATTATAAATTTTATAATGAAACACTTGAATCCCTATCATTAGTAAGTTTAGATTAGACTTTTGACTAAAGTGCTAATTAAAGTCATATCAAATTTAATTTGGTTTTTGACTTTTCAACTACTGTTGTATGCCAACAAATACGAGCCCACAGTACACACCTACTTATTCATTGGGATTTATAAAAATGATCATTTGTGAATTATTTTCGGTGTCTGACTCTTTGTATGAATAATTATTTGAACAAACTTTTAAAAATATTAATTTTTAAAAAGATATTATTTAAAAAGATACCGCCTGTGTGATGCACAAAAAATATTATTTAAAAAGATTTAGTTATAATAATAAAATTATATGCAGTTATGAATTTAATTAATATATAAATATATGAATTTTATCGACTGTATTATGAATTACAAGTGTATTTTTTGATATAATGTGTCACCTCTTTTAACTTTATAAAATAATGTTAGTGCCATTGTTATGCACTAAAGATTGTTTAGAGATTGTTTTGACGAGATATAGAAGACATTGTGTACTTGGGTACGTGCCTGAAGACAAAAGTTCCGCTGTGCAAGTTTTGAAGAACAATTGGTGAACTATTCGCTCTGATGTTCCAGACATACCCAAGAACAGTTTAATTATGGTAGTTTCCATAATATGAAGATCTTGCGCCGATCCAGTTTGGGAGGTCAACATATGATCGTTTGACTGCTTTGTGGTGTAGATACCGTGCTGAAAATAATCCTACTACACAATAAAAGCGCTTGCCAATTTACCAAAGATTGAAGACCAATGGTAACATTGAAGTCAAGCTATAAGAAGACCGATTCATTGCAACAATCGGTGCCCACTTACTTAGATTCTCTTAGAATATTATTTGAGAGTCAGTTCGTTTGTGATCAATGTATTAACTAGAAGTTGTTCCCTAAACTGTTCAATGTGATAATCTAGCTTTTGAGTGTTTTGAGTGAAACACATGAGATGTTTTTTTTAATCCATTTTGTACGCAATCTCGGGAGAGATTGTAAGTTGAAGTCATGGGTAGCTAGAGGGAGTATAGTGTCACGATTGTGAGGGGATCTCACAGCTTTCGTTCCGTGAAAAAATTCATGAAGAAGAACGGGCGACATAAGGAGAGAGTCCTGTATGTGTAAGATCCAAAATACACTTTATGAAGGAGTAGTGAATGAATCTTCAAGTTTGGGCGAAGTCCCCCCAAAGTAGGTTGATTAACCGAACTGGGATACCAATCTCGTGCGTTTCTTTACTGCTTTTATTTACTGTTCTTACGTCTGTTCCCAACATATTGAAGAACACTTGTTTGTAGTACATTTAAAACACATCTAGCACGGATTAAGTTATTTCAATTGGCACCAGAGTGGGTCACCAGTTACACAAGTATGATCTTGGGTTAGTAATCCGTGTTTTTGTGTTTGTTTTTCCGAGATGGACACGATGAAAGAAGGAGCATCGACAGTTCGACCCCCGCTCCTTGATGGCAATAATTATGCATATTGGAAAGCCAGAATGACTGCGTTCATTCGTTCAATTGATGAACGTGCCTGGAAGATAGTGACGGTCCTCCCAAGAAGAAAGATGAAAAAGAGAAAACTATTATGAAGCTTGAAGATGAGTGGGACAATGATGACTACCAGGTTATGGGGTTGAATGCTAAAGCCATGAATGCAATCTTTTCGGCTGTTGACATGAATGTCTTCAAACTTATCTCCACTTGTGACAAAGCTAAGGATGCGTGGGACATACTGCAGACCACTTATGAAGGAACAAGTAGTGTTCGTGCCTCACGGATGTAATTACTCACCACCAGATTCGAGAATCTCAGGATGGATGAGGCTGAAAAACTTGTTGATTTCAATGCCAAAATCTGTGACATTGCAAATGAAAGCTTTGCTTTGGAGATGCCATTTCTGAAGAAAAACTTATTCGAAAAGTTCTTCGCTCTCTGCCCAAAAGATTCGCCTACAAAGCCATGGCTATTAAGGAAACTAAAGATATGAGCAAGATGAAGCTGCAAGAATTGATGGAGTCCTTGCGAACCTTTGAAATGGGCATGACAGATAAAGAAACTGTGCAAAAGAGAAGTATTATTTTTTAAGCGGGTTCCAGTACAGATGTTCCCAGTAATGTTCCTGACAAAGCCGACCTTGCAGAATCAATTGCTATGCTTTCAAAGAATTTTTCCAGGTTTACAAGACGATTTGAGAAATCATCTCAAAATAATTATGCCAAGAACAGATTCTCTAAACCTCAAAAAATGAAGGATGATGACTCCAATGAAGAGAAACTTAAAGAAGTAAAATGTAGAGAATGCGGTGGCTTTGGTCATTACCAAGCTGAGTGTGCTAACACTCTTAAAAGAAAGAACAAGTCTTACTGTTCTACCTTAAGTAAGAGCGATGATCCTGATGAAAGTGGAAGTGATGAAGAAGGTGTAAGCAATCATATTGCTTTTATGACACATTCTGTCAAGGAGTTTGTGCCTGCAACTGTTCCTAACAACGAGGATGAGAAAACATCAGAATATAGTGACGATGAAGAATTCACTGAAGAATCATCTATGGAGGCGTATAAAAGTTGCATTCCAATTGGATCATGGTGGTTGAAGTCAATAAGGACTTGTTGAAAGAAAACTCAGACCTCACCAAAGAAAGAGATGATCTCTCTTTCAGATTAAAGAAGCTGGAAGATGAACTGTCACAGTCCAGGAACAATACTCAGTCACAAAATGGCGAACTCCAACACCTAAAGAAGCTTGTTAAAACAATGAACTCTGGATCATCTCAACTGGATGAAATTCTCTCCAAAGAAAAAATCCCTCAGGATCATACTGGGCTTGGATATAATGGCGGTCAGACCTATGATAGATTCTGTCACGGACAGACGTCTGGAACAAAAGACTCATCAGGTCCAGAACCAAAAGTTGAGTCAAATGACAAACAGCAGCGAAAGAAGTCTCCTCAAAAGACACATATTGTGTGTCATTATTGTGAAAAACCAGGTCACATTCGACCTCATTGCAGAAACTACATCAATGATCTCAGAAAAATGAAAAGAAAAGGTTTGTCACAATCTGATCAGTTCCCCAGGAGAAATAACAGCAGGAACATGTCAAGGAACAACCATAGAAACTATGTGGTTCATATTGTCCTCAATATTTATGCAAAGAGCAGTTGGTATTTTGATAGTAGATGTTCGCGTCACATAACCAGAGATGCAAGCATGCTGAACAACATTCAAAAAGATTTTTTATATCAATATGTTATCTTTGGAGATGGTGTCAAAGGAAGGGTGCTTGGGCGTGGTCAATTGAACGTTCATGGAATGCCCAACTTGGAAGATTTGCTGCTTGTGGAAGGACTAAAAGCTAATTTAATTATCATTAGTCAGTTGTGCGATCAAGTTCTCTTTGTGCATTTCACAAGAGATAAGTGTCTGGTCAAGGATAAAGAAAGTGTTCTCCTGATGGACGGGAACAAATCACGTGACAATTGTTACTTTCTCAATATAAAGGAAACCTGCTTCAAATCTTAGCTTTGTGAAGCAAATCTATGGCATAAAAAGTTTGGCCACATCAGTTATCGAAATCTCCAGGGACTCATGAACACTGAAACTGTGATTGGTGTTCTACATTTGAATATTGATCGAGGAAAGGTGTGTGGCCCATGCCAAGTTAAAAACATATCCATACCTCTCATAATTCTGTAAAAAAGATCACCACTTCAAATACCTTGGAACTATTGTACATGGACTTGATGGGGCCTGTTCAAATCGAGAGTATTGGATGAAAATAAAAATTCATCTTTGTTTGTGTAGATGACTACACCAGATTTACATGGGTTGAATTCCTAAGAGACATGGTAGAGACTTTTGAGACGTTCAAAAAACTGTGTCTCAAGCTTGAAGTGGATGTTAGTGCCACTGCATGCACTAAGTTTTTATGTTGTTAAATTGGCGAGATATGTTCGACAATGTGTGCCTGGGTATGTCCCACGAAGATTTGTTTTCCGCTGTGCAAGAAAAGAAAGAACAGTTGGTGAACTGTCCCAGAGTATGTCCTAGACAGAACCAGGGACACTCTATTTATGGCAGTTTCCTTGTTGGAAAGATCTTGCGCCAAACCAGTTTGGAAGCTCAAGATAGATTCGTTTTACTGCCTTGTGGTGTAGATCCGGTGCTGAATTAACCCTCATACACATGGGAAGTATCTACACACGTTTGGAAGGCCACAAACCACTTACCTAGTTGGCAGAAAGCAAGAGATTGACTCCAAGCTGAAGTGAAGACTATATATGAAGACCGATTTGTACAGCAATCGGCACCACTGATATTTTGTTTAGATTCTAGTGTTAGAATCAGTTTGTGGTCATTTTTGTAACTAGTAGTTGTTCATTAAAACGTTCAACGTGATAGACTAGTTTTGAGTGTTTACGAGTGAAACACGTGAGGGGATTTTTATTCCGTTTTGTACGCAATCTCGGGAGAGATTGTAAGTTGAAGTCGTGGGTAGCTAGAGGGAGTCTAGTGTCACGGTTGTGAGGGGATTTTACAACTTTCGACTAGCGAAAGAGTTCGTAGAGAAAAACGGGTAGCATAAGGTGGGAGGCTTGTATGTGTAATATCCCTAATACACTCGACGAAGGAGTACCAGTCGAATCTTCAAGTTTGGGAGCAATCCCCCAGAGTAGGTTGGTTGAACCAAACTGGGTTATCATCTCGTGCGTTTTTACTACTTTATTTATTTATGTTCTTGCATCTGTCCCACACATATCACAGAACAGTTTTTAAGCAATTTACTAAAAACGTTTAAAGCACGGATTACAGTTTTTCAATTGGCACCAGAGCGGGTTGCCTGTATTCAGGGTTGATCTTGGAGTATTAATCCATGCTATTGTGTTGTTTTTGCTAAGATGGACTCGATGAAAGAAGGAGCCTCGACGGTGCGACCTCCGCTCCTTGATGGCAATAATTATACCTATTGAAAAGCTCGTATGACAGCTTTCATTCGTTCAATTGATGAGCATGCCTGGAAGATGGTGACTAAAGGGTGGAAGCCTCCTATCAAGAAGGATGAGAAAGGCAAAGCGGTGCTAAAGCCAGAAGAAGAGTTTGACGATGCTGATTATCTGATCATGGGGCTGAATGCTAAAGCCATGACGCCATTTTTTCTGCAGTGGACATGAACGTGTTCAAACTCATCTCCACATGTGACAAGGCAAAGGATGCATGGGATATCCTTCAAACTGCTTTTGAAGGAACGAGCAGTGTTCGTGCATCTCGTATGCAGCTCCTCACTTCCAGATTTGAAAACCTTCGAATGGATGAAGGTGAAAAGCTTACTGATTTTAACGCCAAGATTTGTGACATAGCTAATGAAAGCTTTGCACTTGGTGATGCCATCTCGGAGGAGAAACTTGTGCGGAAAGTTCTGCGATCTCTTCCTAAGAGATTTACATATAAAGTCACGGCGATAGAAGAGGCCAAGGACGTGAGCAAGATGAAGTTACATGAGCTGATGGGGTCCTTGAGGACTTTTGAAATGGGACTAACAGACGAAGAGACAGTTCAGAAGAAAAGCATAGCTTTTCAAGCCGGCTCCAGTGCGGATGATCCAAGTAATGTCTCTGATAAAAATGATCTGGCTGAGTCAATTGCCCTTCTGACAAAGAATTTCTCAAAATTTGTCAAACGTTATGAGAAGTCTTCACAGAATAATTCTGTCAAGAACAGATTCTCCAAATCTCGGAGATCTAAAGATGAAGATTCCATTGAAGAAAAATAGAAGGAGGTCGAGTGTAGAGAATGTGGGGCTCTTGGGCACTATCAAGCTGAATGTGCTAACATCTTAAAGAAGAAGAATAAATCCTACAGTTCCACTCTTAGTGAAAGTGATGATCTAGATGATAGTGGGAGTGATAAAGAATGCGTGAGCAACCATATTGCTTTCATGACACATTCTAACAAAGAACCTGTGTCTAATTCTGTCTCTGACAGACATAATGACAATGTTTCGGAATGCACTGATGATGAAGAATTCACCGAAGACTCTGCCATAGAAGCTTACAAAAAGCTTCATGAGAGCTGGATCATGGTGGTTAAAGTCAATGAAGGGCTGATGAAAGAGAATGGTGATCTCATTAAAGAGAGAGATTGTTTGTCCACGCGCCTCAGTGAATTGCAGAATGATCTTCAACAGTCCAGAAACAATTCTCACTCTCAGAATGGTGAACTGCTTCATCTAAAGAAGCTTGTCAAGATGATGAACTCTGGATCATCTCAGCTCGATGACATCATTTCTAAAGGAAAAAGTCCGCAGGACCATACAGGTCTTGGATACACTGGTGGGAAGTTTTCCGATCGTTTCTGTCAAGGACAAACATCTGGAAAGCATGATGAATCTGTTCCAGAACCTGAATTTAAATCAGAGATCAAGCAGCCACAGGCTCCAAAGTCACAGCCTCGAAAGAATGGAGTTGTCTGCCACTATTGTGGAAAACCTGGTCACATTCGACCATACTGTAGGTATTACATCAATGATCTCAGAAGAATGAGGAGAAAAGGTCGATCTCAGAATGACCTGAATTTCAGAAGACAATATGTGTGGAACAGATCCTGGAACAGTCACAGGAACTATGTTGTTCACACTGCCCTCAATATTCACGCAAAGAGCAGCTGGTACTTTGACAGCGAATGCTCGCGACACATGACTGGAGATGCCAGTATGTTGAAGAATATCCAAAAGTATTGTTCTTATCAATCCGTTACTTTTGGAGACGGTGTTAAGGGAAGAGTTCTTAGCCGTGGTCATCTAAATGTTGAAGGGATGCCCAACTTGGAGGATGTTTTGCTTGTTGAAGGACTGAAAGCTAACTTAATTAGCATAAGTCAACTCTGCGATCAAGGTCTCTTGGTTCATTTTACTAGAGACAAATGTCTTGTGAAGAACAAAGAATGTGTACTGCTCATGGATGGAGACAGATCAAGGGACAATTGTTACCTTCTCAACATGAAAGGTAATTGCTTCAGAACTCAACTTGATGAAGCAAACATATGGCATGAAGACAGAAGCTGTGAATGGAGTCCCGAAGTTTGATTTTGATCATAGTAAAATTTGTGGGCCATGTCAAGTGGGAAAACAGATTCATACATCACATAAATCTGTTAAGAAGATTACCACCTCAAAAGCCTTGGAGCTGTTGCATATGGATTTGATGGGGCCTGTTCAAACTGAAAGTATTGGATGGAAGAAGTTTATTTTTGTGTGTGTGGATGATTTCACACGATTCACCTGGGTGGAGTTCCTTAGAGATAAGGGAGAAACTTTTGAGACATTCAAAAATCTTTGTCTCAAGCTTGAACTGGAGAAGGCAACAGCTGTGATGAGAATTCAAAGTGATCATGGTCGTGAATTTGAAAATGCTTACTTCAAATATTTTTGTGAAGAAAAAGGTATTGCTCAGGAGTTTTCTGCACCAAAAACGCCTCAACAAAATGGTGTTGTTGAGAGGAAAAATCAGACTCTTCAAGAAATGAGCCGAGTCATGTTGAAGGCAAAATCTGTCCCTGACAATCTATGGGCTGAAGCTGTGAATACAACATGTCATGTTATTAATCGGGTGTATTTCAGACCCAAGACAAGAGTTACTCCCTATGAGCTGTGGAAAGGGAATAAACCAAATTTAAAGTACTTTCACATCTTCGGAAGTACTTGTTATATGTTAAGAGACCGAGAGCAGCTTGGCAAGTTTGATGCCAAAGGAGATGAATGCATTTTTCTCGGATATTCGAGAAATAGTCGGGCCTATCAAGTGTTCAACAAGAGGAACAAGATGGTGATGGAATCCATCAATATTGTTGTAGATGATCTAGAAGAACCTGTTGCCCAGATTGATGAAGAGATTGTTGATGTCACAACTCATGTGCCAGTGTTTGTTCCAGATAGTTTGGAACACAATGATCAAGCTGAGTTTATAAACGAGAACCTGAATAGCCTCAAACCTTCAAAAGGTATGCAGAAGCATCATTCTACAACAGACATCATTGGTGATGTGAGTGAAGGAGTTAGAACCAGAGGAGTTCGAAAGAATTATCGTGAGATGATTGCAAATGTCTACTATACTGCTACAACTGAGCCCAAGAACGTTAAAGAGGCCTTACAAGATGATCGATGGATTTATGCCATGTAAGAAGAGCTCTTGCAGTTTGAAAGAAATGAAGTATGGGATTTGTTCCATGTCCTAAAGGTGTTAATGTGATCGGGACAAAGTGGATCTTCAAGAATAAAACCGATGAAGAAGGAAACATAATCAGAAATAAGGCAAGACTTATGGCACAAGGTTATTCACAAGTTGAAGGTATGGATTTTGACGAGATGTTCGCTCCTATTACTCGTCTTGAATATGTCAGGTTGCTCCTTACCATGGCTGCATGGATGAAGTTTAAATTGTTCCAAATGGATGTAAAGAGTGCCTTCTTAAATGGGTACTTATCTGGAGACGTGTTTGTAAGCCAACCCAAAGGCTTTGAAGACCCATACCATCCTGAGTATGTGTACAAACTGAAGAAGGCCCTCTACGGTCTCAAGCAAGCTCCACGAGCTTGGTACGAATGACTTACCAAATACCTTCTAGAGAAAGGATACATTCGTGGTGGTGCTGATAGAACTCTCTTCATCAAGAGAGAAAAATCTGATGTGATCATCGTTCAGATTTATGTGGACGATATTGTCTTTGGATCTGTCTCGGACAGAATGGTGAAAGACTTCGTGAAAGACATGACTTCCGAATTTGAGATGAGTCTTGTAGGTGAACTAACCTACTTTCTGGGGCTTCAAGTGAAGCAAAAGGATGATGGAATCTTTATATCTCAAATGAAGTATGCAAAGAACTTAATTAACAAATTTGGATTGGAAAGTTGCAGCCCGAAAAGAACTCCGATGGGGACATCTTCAAAGATGTCAAAAGATGAAGCTGGTATTGCCATTGAGCAAACTTTGTACCGGAGTATGATTGGGAGTCTGCTTTACCTTACAGCAAGTAGGCCAGACATTTGTTACAGCGTGGGAGTTTGTGCTCGCTACCAATCTGAATCCAAAGAAAGTCACTTGAAATCTGTCAAGCACATAATCAAGTACATAAAGGGTACTTCTGAGTTGGGATTTTGGTTTTCCTATGATATGAACCCTAGTTTGGTAGGGTATTGCGATGCAGATTGGGCAGGTTGTACTGAAGATAGGAAGAGTACCTCTGGAGGATGTTTCTTCCTTGGAAATAACATGGTGTTATGGTTCAGCAAGAAATAGAATTCTATCTCATTGTCTACTGCCGAAGTAGAATATATCGCTGCTGGAAGTTGCTGCACTCAACTTTTGTGGATGAAACAAATGCTGCATGACTATGGCGTCCCACAGTCTGTCCTTACCATATACTGTGACAATATGAGTGCGATAAACATTTCGAAAAATCTAGTTCAGCACTCTCGTACAAAGCACATAGACATTCATCACCACTTCATCCGAGAGCTTGTTGAAGACGGATCTCTTGTGATCGAATATGTTGGAATAGATGCCCAGCTTGCGGATATCTTCACAAAGGCACTTGATAGCAGAAGGTTTAAAACACTAAGATCCTCTTTGGGTCTTTGTGTTCTCTAAACTTCTCCATTGTGAGAAGACTCTCTATACAGTCTTGGTTAGTGATGTATGTATAGAGAGTATAAAATGACCGTGGTTAATATGGTCTGTAAGTGTTGTGCCAGTATCTGTCTCGGACAGTTTCTGCTTTGGACAAATGGTTACTTTTCAACGGCTAGTTGTGCCTTGATTTTCGCACCATGATCGATTCCACTTCTCCACACCTAGCTGCGGGGTGATGTGTGAGGAATAAGTAAGTTAAGGAAATTTCCTTTTAGAGTTTCCTAATTAAGGTCTTAACCTTATTTTTCAAAAGAGACAGAATCGTTGCAAAATTTCCAAGCCGTTCTCTCTCTGTGTTGTGTGTTTGAATTTTTGCTGCTCGAACTCTAATGGCGGACAAAGCTGTTTCTTCTAAGCCCACTCAAGCAAAGAAACCCAGAATTTCTACTGAAGACTTGCGACGACAGCTTGCGGAGCTTTCTCAACCCATTGTGTTTTCGTCTTCAATTGCCTCTGTCTCTGTGAAGCCATCTGTTGCTTCCTCTGAAGCTCTTACTTCTGTGCCAAATTCTGTGGCACTATCTGCTGATTTTCCGCCTCAATCTATGTCTGAGACAGATCTCGATGTTCAACCTTCTCCTAGGGTTTCTGAAGTGACATTATCTCCGCCCATGGTGTCTGCGAAAATTTTGGATGCCTCAATTGCAGCTGCTATTGAGAATGTTGGAGGAAATGAAGTCTCTATGGCCTCTGTTGAAGATGATGTTGCCGTCACCCCTGCTGTTGACGAAGATCCTACCTCTATTGAGGAATTTGCTGCATCTCTTGACGCGCTGAAATTTGTTCAAGCTCCGTCTATCTCTGCTGCTGATCCTGTGGTGAGTGACACACCCGTTGTCACGGTTCAAGTTCCTCTTGGTGAAGTATCACCTGTTGCTGCTGCTGAAAACCTTGTTCATGATCAAGGTGAAGATGATGTAGATATCTCCTTCCTCGATGAGGAGTCTCCTGTTAATGTGGATGTTTCTGTCCCTCCTCCAAAGGCTACCTCCTCCAAAACTCACGGGTCCAAACGCAAGTTGGAGTTGAGAGATGAACCAGTCACTTCTCCAGTGTCTGATGATGAAGATGACACACTCATTACCAAATTGAAATACAAAGTGTTGGCCAAGGTTGCTGCGAAGAAGGGTTCTCCTTCAAAAACCCTCAAATCCAAGAAAGTTGCTGCTAAGAAGGGGTCTTCATCAAAACCCCCAAAATCAGTGAAGCCTGCTGGGAAAAAGCCTATTCCTAAGAAACCTGAGGTTGTTCCTGCTCGTTGTGTTACACGGAGTGTGTCTGAGCAGAGGATGAGGTTGATGTCGGGTCGTCGTCGCCCGCTGATGAAGCAAGCCAGAGCACCTTCCCCCTCTGATGAAGAAGCAGATGATGTCCCTGAGTCTGTTCCAGACAAATCAGATTCCGATTCTAAGGACTTTGATTCAAGTAAGTTTATCTCTGCCCTTCACCAAAATCAATTCAAGATTGTTGTTAGTCGCTCGTTGATTTCCGAGCGTTGTTTGGTTAAGTCCGATATAGAGGGAACTGGTGTTGATTCTCTGTTGCATGATCTCCGGTTAGAGAAGTCTGCTTTTTCTGCTCCTCCTTTTTATTGCTGTTGTTGTGCATGAATTTTATGCCAACTTGTCTAAGCGTATGCGTGATGCTTCCTATGAGCATGCCTTTTCTGTGTTTGTGCGGGGTCATTGGATTGCATTTTCCCCTGCCGTGATTAATGATTTTTTGGGTCGTGAGAACCTTGTTGCTCCTACACCTGTTTTTGATCTGAATGAAGTAGTGTCGGAATTGACTAGAGGAAGTCGGGTGATGTGGCCCTCGGGGCGTGCGTTGTTAGCGTCTGATCTGAGTGTGAAGTACTCAATACTTCACAAGGTTGTTGTTCGAAATTGGTTGCCTAGTACTCATGATTCTACTGTTGGCAAGTCCTTGGCTTTGTTGCTGTTCACCGTAGGCACTCATAGTGAGTTTAATCTTGGCCTACTGATCTTTGAGAACGTCATTGCTCATGCCGCATCAACTCGTACCCAGCAACCTGTTGGCTATCCTAGCCTAATTTTCAGCATCATAATGGCCCAGCATGATGTTGTGTCTGCAAATGATGTGTATGCGCCTGTTGCGCAACCTTTGTCAATCAGCCACAAGTTGTTTTCATCCCAGCATGCTCCGGATGTTCCTTCCCGCGATGCTGATGAAAGCTCGAGACCTGTGCCACCATCTGTCCCAGACAGATCTGCTGCCTCTTTTGCTGTCACTTCTGTTTTCTTTGACAGGCATATCAAGTCTCTGGAGCGTGAAGTTGTGTTTCTGAGCAAGTCCATTCGGACTTTCAAAACCAGGAAACAAGAGTTGGAGGCCTTGCTATTTGATCTCCGGGCCCGAGCCCTTGGCCTTGCCTCGCCACTTAATGTGTC
This sequence comes from Perilla frutescens, assembly GCA_026008535.1. Lineage (NCBI taxonomy): Eukaryota > Viridiplantae > Streptophyta > Magnoliopsida > Lamiales > Lamiaceae > Perilla > Perilla frutescens. Next base: position 15,914,275 of record BRKX01000007.1, on the reverse strand, counting down.
GAGTGCTTCCTCTGTTCCTGCTGCTGATAAGCCGGCTGATGCTGATGCCGATGATGATGATGATGCTGCTGCCTCCCCGGCCTGAAGTTTGGTGTTTGCCGTTTCTGGCAACAATTAAGGGGGAGAAAAAGTTGTTGGTGAAGGAGAAGGCCGTTGCTAGTGAAGCCTTTTTGCTGCTGCTGCTGCTATGTTGAGCTTGTGCTCATTTTTTTTGTCAAACAATTTATTGGGGATGCTGTTTACCCCACTTTAATTTTTGTTGGTCTGTACTTTATTTTTTGATCGACTGACAATGCAATTCTATACTGCGAAACAATTCTCTGATCGTGATGAAGACACTCCCAGTTCAGATTCAGGGGTAGTGTGGTTGTAACTGTCTCTGACATTTTTTGAATATATCACTCATTTTGATATATTGTTGATCTGCGAAGTCTATTCAAGTGTTGTGCAGATCGTGATGATAATTGCCGACCATAAACGCCAAAGGGGGAGATTGTTAGTGCCACTGCATGCACTAAGTTTTTATGTTGTTAAATTGGCGAGATATGTTCGACAATGTGTGCCTGGGTATGTCTCACGAAGATTTGTTTTCCGCTGTGCAAGAAAAGAAAGAACAGTTGGTGAATTGTTCCAGAGTATGTCCCAGACAGAACAAGGGACACTCTATTTATGGCAGTTTTATTGTTGGAAAGATCTTGCACCAAACCAGTTTGGAAGCTCAAGATAGATTCGTTTTACTGCCTTGTGGTGTAGATCCGATGCTGAATTAACCCTCCTACACATGGGAAGTATCTACACACGTTTGGAAGGCCACAAACCACTTACCTAGTTGGCGGAAAGCAAGAGATTGACACCAAGCTGAAGTGAAGACTATATATGAAGACCGATTTGTGCAGTAATCGGCACCACTGATATTTTGTTTAGATTCTAGTGTTAGAATCAGTTTGTGGTTGTTTTTGTAACTAGTAGTTGTTCATTAAAACGTTCAACATGATAGACTAGTTTTAAGTGTTTACGAGTGAAACACGTGAGGGGATTTTTATTCCGTTTTGTACGCAATCTCGGGAGAGATTGTAAGTTGAAGTCGTGGGTTGCTAGAGGGAGTCTAGTGTCACGGTTGTGAGGAGATCTTACAACTTTCGACTAGTGAAAGAGTTCGTAGAGAAGAACGGGTAGCATAAGGTGGGAGACTTGTATGTGTAATATCCCTAATACACTCGACGAAGGAGTACCAATCGAATCTTCAAGTTTGGGAGCAATCCCCCCAGAGTAGGTTGGTTGAACCGAACTGGGTAATCATCTCGTGCATTTTTACTGCTTTATTTATTTCTATTCTTGCATCTGTCCCACACATATCACAGAACAGTTTTTAAGCAGTTTACTAAAAATGTTTAAAGCATGGATTACAGTTTTTTAGTGGAGAAATGAACTAACATGGTAAGAATAAGAAATGACCATGGTCGTGAATTTGAGAATGCATTCTTCAAATTATTCCATGAAGAAGGTATTGGTCAAGAGTTTTTTGCTCCGAAAACACCACAACAAAATGGTGTTGTTGAGAGAAAAAAATCGAACTCTTCAAGAAATGAGTCGAGTCATGATGAAAGCCAAGTCTGTTCCTGACAATCTCTGGGTTGAGGTTGTGAACACGGCTTGCCATGTTATCAATCAGGTGTACTTTAGACCCAAGACCAGAATTACTCCCTATGAGTTGTGGAAAGGGAAGAAACCGAATGTTAAGTACTTTCACATCTTTGGAAGTATTTGTTATATATTGAGAGATTGAGAGTATCTTGGCAAGTTTGATGCCAAAGGAGATGAATGCATTTTTCTTGGATATTCAAGAAATAACCGTGCCTATCATGTTTACAATAAAAGAACCAAAACTGTCATGGAATCAATAAATATCGTTGTTGATGATCTGAAAGAATCTGCTGCACAAATTGATGATGAAAGCCTTGATGTTACTATCCATGTTCCTGCATTTGTTCCAGAAAGTTCTAAGAACAATGACCTGAGTTAACCAAGGTTAGAGAAAAAAATATCTACAAACCATCGAAAGGAGTCCAGAAGAATCATTCTGTTTCGGACATCATTGGTGAAATGAGTGAAGGGGTTTGAACAAGAGGAGTTTGTAAGAACTATTGTGAGCTGATTGCCAACGTGTGCTACACATCCACCATTGAGCCCAAGAATGTTAAAGAGGCGTTGAAGAATGATCGATGGATCCATGCCATGCAAGAAGAACTCTTGCAATTCGAAAGAAATGAAGTGTGGGATCTTGTTCCATGACCTAAAGATGCCAATGTGATAGGCACAAAATGAATCTTCAAAAACAAGACAGATGAGAAGGGGAACATAACTAGGAACAAGGCAAGATTGGTTGCCTAAGGATATTCCCAAGTTGAGAGAATTGATTTCGACGAAACATTTACCGTCGTTACTCGTCTTGAATCTGTTCGATTATTACTTGCCATGGCCGCATGGATGAAGTTCAAGTTGTACCAAATGGATATAAAAAGTGCCTTCTTGAATGGGTACTTATCTGGCGATGTGTTTGTTAGTCAACCCAAAGAATTTGAAGATCCCCACCATCCTGAGTTCGTGTACAAACTGAAAAAGACACTATACAGTCTCAAACAAGCTCCACAAGCTTGGTATGAACGGCTAACCAAGTTCCTCTTGGAGAAAGGCTATGTTTGTGGTGGAGCTGATAGAACTCTCTTCATCAAAAGAAAAAAATATGATGTGATCATCATTCAGATTTATGTCGATGATATTGTCTTTGGATCTGTGTCAGACAGAATGGTGGATGAGTTTGTCAAGTACATGACATCTGAATTCGAAATGAGTTTAGTAGGTAAACTAACCTACTTTGTGGGGCTTCAAATAAAGCAAAACGATGATGGAATCTTTGTTTCTCAAATAAAGTATGAAAGAAACTTGATCAGCAAGTTCGGTTTAGAAAGTTGCAGCACAAAGATAACACCTATGGGAACACATTTGAAAATGTCAAAAGATGAAGCGGGTGTATCTATTGAGCAAACCCTGTACTGAAGTATGATAGATAGCCTGCTCTACCTAACTGCAAGTAGGCCAGATATCTGCAACTGTGTTGGAGTATGCACTCGGTACCAATCTAATCCTAAAGAAAGTCACCTGAAGACTGTCAAAAACATAATCAAATACATAAAAAGTACTGCTGACTTAGGATTATGGTTTGCCTATGATACAAACCCTAGTTTGGTGGGTTTTGTGATGTAGATTGGGCTGGTTGTACTGAAGATCAAAAGAGTACTTCAGGAGGAGGTTTCTTCCTTGGAAACAATATGGTTTCTTGGTTCAGCAAGAAACAGAATTCTATTTCGTTGTTTACGGAAGAAGCAGAATATATTGCGGTAGGAAGTTATTGTACACAACTTTTGTGGATGAAGCAGATGCTGCTCGACTATGGTGTGCCCCAATCTGTGCTTACCATATTCTGTAACAACATGAGCGCCATAAAGATTTCAAAGAATCCTGTTCAGCACTCTCGGACAAAGCATATAGATATATGCCACCACTTCATTCGTGAACTGGTTGAAGATGGATCGCTTATAATTGAGTACGTTGGAACAGATGCCCAACTTGCAGATATTTTTCACTAAGGTACTTGATAGTGGAAGATTTGAAACACTTAGATCTTTCTTGGGTCTCTGTGTTATCTAAACTTCTCCATTGAGAGAAGTATCTCTGTACAGTCTTGGTCAATGATATATGTATAGAGAAAGATATATGACCAAGTGTTTCATGGTCAACTCAAATGTGTGCCTGCAAGTGTGCCTGCCAGATTCAAGCACAATATGAAGCAGTTATTTTCTTCCTGCAACGGCTAGTGGGCTCTCATTTTTCGCGCCCAATCCGTTTCCACTTCCCAATGACACACAGTGTTGTGATGATTATGGGATTTGACAATTAATTATGGGAAATTCCTTTTTCTGAATTCCTAATTAAGGATTGAGAACAAAAATTTGAAACTGTTCAAGGCATTCATTTTTCAAATTTTCTTGCCAAGTTCTCTCTCAAACCTACAGCTCTGAAGCTCTTTCTCCTCTGATTTCAATGGCGGACAATACTGGCTCTTCCAAATTCTCATTTTTCAAGAAACCAAAGTTCAACACATCTGATCTTTGGAAAGCTTTGTGGGAATTTTCAGAACCCTTAATTTTCTCTCAATCTGTTCCAGCGTCGTCTTGTCCAAAAAAGGAAGATGCTGCTTCAACAGATGTTCCACAGTCTGTGCCTGCTACAGCGTCTCTTTCTAGAACTTCTCTTGCTGGATCTGCTTTTGAGACACTCGAGGAACCGCAAATCTCACCTAGGGTTTCCGTCGAGCCATCCTCACTATCGCTGGAGAATCTTGAAGCTATTGAAGCTTTAATTTCCACAGCTATGGCTGTTGATTTGTTTTCTATTGATGAATTTGCCATGTCTATTGGCGCTATGAAATTTGTGACAGACACTACTTTGCTGTCTTTTGTCCTTGCTCCTCGTGACTCACTGGTGGTTACTATACAAGTTCCTCTAGGAGATGTTTCTCCGCCTGCTCTTGATGAAACCCTTGCCCAATCTGCAGAGGCTAAGGATACAGAAAACAGTGAAATTGAGGTCTCTCCACCTGTCTTTGAGTCTGTTCCTCCCACTCATGTTCAAGGAGAGCCCTTTTCTCGCTCTCACGGTGTAAAGCACGAGCTGCAACTCCGAGATGAACAGAAAAAATCCCCTGCTACTGATGCTAACTCTGATGATGATGAGATGCCCATTGCTCATCTTAAGTCTCATGTTCTAGAGAAAATTTCTCGGAAGAAGGTCCAGTCTTCAAATGTTTCGAAGAAAGCCCCTGCTTGGAAGAGTCTTCTAAAAAGGCCCCTGCCAAGAAATCTGCTTCTAAAGCTGCCTCTGCCTCTATCTCTGTACGTAGAGTTACTCGGAGTGTGTCCGAGAGGTTGTTGGGTTTGGCCTCGACTTCACAAAGACCATTAATAAAGAATGCTCGAGCTTCTTCTCCCTCAGAGGAAGAAGTAGATGATGTTCCTGAGGATGTTCCTGACAGTTCTGACTCTGAATCAGGTTCTTTTGATTCAAGTAAATTTTTATCTGCTTTTCACTAATCTCTTTACAAATTGGTTGTGGTCGCTCTCTTGTGTTTGAGCATCGATTTGTTACTTCTGATGTTGAGGGAACTGGAGTTGTCTAGTTATTGCATGATATGCGTCTGGATAAGTCTGTTTATGATGCCCCTATTTTTGTTGTTGCTGTGGTGCATGAGTTCTATGCCAACTTGACTAAGTCTATTAGGGAGGTGTCTTCAGATCATGCCTTCTCTGCTTTTGTGTGTGTTTACTGGATTGACTTTTCTCCTGTTGTTATAAACTCATATTTGGGGCGTGACCATTCTATTTCCCATGAGTTTGTTCCTGACTTGAATGAGGTTGTTGTGGAGAAAAACTGGTGGCAGTCGCTTGATGTGGCCAAAAGGGAGATCTTTGATGGCTTCTGACCTAAGTGTGAAGTACTCCATCCTTCACAAAATTGCGGTAAAAAATTAGCTTCCAAGTAAGCATAGATCCTCATTGGGCAAGATGTTGGCTGTGTTACTGTTTAAGGTTGGAACACAGGAGGCGTTCAACTAAGGACAAATCATCTTTGATCAAGTGTGTGCTCATGTCCAGTCAACTCGAAGCCAGCAGCCGTTAGGGTATCCTGGATTGATCTTCTCCATCATCATGTCCCAGCATGATGTTGTGACAACTGAGGATGTTTACGATCCTGAAGAGCCCCTATTAGTGATCAGTCACAAGCTCTTCTCTGCGCAACATGCTTATGACATTCCTTTTGGCGATGCTGCTCAAGATCCTGTCATTGCACCCCCATCTATTCCACGTAGATTTGCTCATTCACTTTCTGTTAATGTTGTTTTCTTTGACAGGTATATTCAATCTCTAGAGCAAGAGGTGACTTTTCTAGATAAAGCCATCAGGACTTTCCGCTCTCGAAGACAAGAGTTGGAGTCCCTTTTAATGGATCTCCGAGCATGAGCCTTAGGCTTTTCCTCTCCACTTGATGTGCCAGGATCTTCCACTTTAGGAGGGCCTTCTGATGCTGCTCAAGCTACTACTGCTGATGATTATGACCAACCCTCTACCACCATAGCCCCTATTTCCATTTCAGACGATGTTGATGCCTCACTACTCTGAGATTTTGCCATTTATGGCAGACATTAAGGGGGAGAAAATCTGAAGTAAGAGAGAAGGAAGATGGAAGATGAATGAGGTTGATGATGATGAAAGAGCTGTGTGCTCTTGATAAAAACTTTGATTTTCTGAACAAACAATATTTTGTCGGGGATGCTTGTTTGCCCTGTTTCATTTTTTGTTGGTCGATAATATTTTTTTGATCAACCTGACAATGCACCTGTGTCTGCACAAACTATGATCATGGATATTAGTAAAACTCCCCAGTTCAGCTTAAGGAGGAGTTCATGAAACTGTGCCCAACAGTTTCCTTATAAATATCATTTTTTATATTTTTTGATCTGCGGAGTTTATTCATTTGATGTGCAGATTAATGGGTATTGTCTTTTATAAATGCCAAAGAAGGAGATTGTTAGTGCCATTGTTATGCATTAAAGATCATTTAGAGATTGTTTTGGCCAGATATAGAAGACATTGTGTACTTGGGTATGTGCCTGAAGACAAAAGTTCCATTGTGCATGTTTTGAAGAACAGTTGGTGAACTGCTCGCTCTAATGTTCTAGACATACCCAGGAACAGTTTAATTATGGCAGTTTCCATAATATAAAGATCTTGCGCCGATCTAGTTTGGGAGGTCAAGATATGATCGTTTGACGGCCTTGTGGTATAGATACCGTGCTGAAAATAACCCTACTACACAAGGAAAACATCTACACAGGTTTGGGAAGATCACAAAGTATTATACGCTTGCTGATTTACCGAAGATTGAAGGCCAACGGTAACATTGAAGTCAAGCTATAAGAAGATCGATTCATTGCAACAATCGGTGCCCACTTACTTAGATTCTCTTAGCATATTATTTGAGAGTCAGTTCGTTTGTGATCTATGTATTAGCTAGAAGTTGTTTCCTAAACTGTTCAATGTGATAATCTAGCTTTTGAGTGTTTTGAGTGAAACACGTGAGGGGTTTTTTTAATCCATTTTGTACGCAATCTCGGGAGAGATTGTAAGTTAAAGTCGTGGGTAGCTAAAGGGAGTATAATGTCATGATTATGAGGGGATCTCACAGCTTTCGTTCAGTGAAAGAATTCATGAAGAAGAACGGGCGACATAAGGATGGAGTCTTGTATGTGTAAGATCCTAAATACACTTCATGAAAGAGTAGTGAACGAATCTTCAAGTTTGGGCGAAGTCCCCAGAGTAGGTTGATTAACCGAACTAGGTTACTAATCTCGTGCGTTTGTTCACTGATTTTATTTACTATTCTTACGTCTGTTCCCAACATATTGAAGAACACTTGTTTGCAGTACATTTAAAACACACCTAGCACGGTTTTAGTTATTTCAAATAAAAGACAATCGGTTGAGATAAAATAGATTTTATGATGTTTCTATATATCTTTCTAAATGGATTGTTATGTTATTGTGTCGAAGTAATTATGACCATTACATTTATTTCTATGAATCCAACTAAAGAGAAACAAAATATCATGGCAGTGATGAAGACACTTAGGCTCGGGGGCCGGTGGCACTAGGCACCACTGAAATTTGAAAAAAAAAATTATTTATATAATATTAATATTGGATTTAATATTAGAAAATATATTTTCTACCCCAAATTGATATAATAGTAATATTAGATTTAAAATAGAAAAACTTATTTTCTACACCAAACTTATATAATTGTAATATTATATTTAATATTAAAAAGGCTATTTTCTATCCCAAATCCCCTCGTCAAGCCCACATTTTATTAGTTTTAAATATTATTTGTATTGTTGTACCTATAAATTGTTATAATATGACATGGGTCCCCTAAAAAATATTCATGGCTCCTTTACTAACTATGAGGGATTGCTGCCATATGCATATATAGAAATAATAATAAGTTTAAATTACACTTTGGTACTTATATTTTTTATTCTTTTTAAAAATAGTTTACTTTTTTAAAATTAACAAAATAATACCCACTTTACAAAAAAAAAAAAATTATAAATGTAACATTTGATCAATTATACAACCTGAAAATCGTACGTATAATTAGTGATAGTTTACTTCTTACATAGTGATACTTGATGTCTAGAGAATCAATAATCATATTTCAAAAAAAAGAAGATAAATGAATTAACCGGTACACATGTAAGATATATGAATAATCTTGCTCTCTAATTAATTATCGAATGGTGGATATTATAGTAGAAATCTATTAATAATTTATTTCATCTAAATCATATAGATAATTTTTTTAGTTATATATTTATTAATTTTTAGTTAAATTTGAATATTGGTTTTTTATTAATAAATTAATTTTGGGTACTGAAACTTACAACTATAATGGACAGTTAATATGAATCGGTATATTGAAAAATGTGGTAATTGTTTTAGATGATGTAGATTATATGAAATGATTATATTTCATGGATTAAAATTATATAATCAGTTCATTAATATAATTATATATGATAAGATGTTATCAAAGATATTTTCTTCTTCATTTTGACAATATATAAATTAAATGAAATTCAATTGGGCACTATAATGGTAGTGGTTATTTGAATATACCTTAGGAAATTAACAAAGCAACTTTTTATTGTCCAAAACATAGTCATTTTTAGTTATAAAGTGATTATATTATGTATAATGTTTGTGATTTCTTCCTTTCATTATTGTGTATATTATGTATATTATTTGAATATTATTTATTTCATCATGCATGTCAAAAAATAAACTCAAACAAATTAAACTATTTAACACAAATTTCGTAAGACCAGAACATGGAAAACCCATGTGAAGTTAAATATAAATTCGTCAATTGTTCATCAAATAACGACAAAATGAAACCACTTAAATTAATAACAAAATGAAACCCAAGATCTCAATAATTCATATATAAAAGATGCGAAAACATCGAACTTTGTTGAGCTTTTCACCAAATCTTCATAAACTTACATATTCTTTGATGAAATTGTGGATAAAAAACTTATCTATAAAGTGACCTCCGATGAATCTTGATTAATGAAGCATTTATTTGAAACACTCATCTTGGATGAATCATCTCAAGTGGAGTTTGATATTATGATCCGATGAAGAAATATTGAAAAAATAATTTGACAGTAATTAATTTTTAATTATGCTTGTCATCAAAATAATGAGAAAAAAATTACATTAATGTTATATATAGTAATTAATTAGTATATGTATAAATCAAAATCCAATTATCACCTTCTCCTCTAGAATTTGTATATGAGGGCCACTTCAAATAATGTCACTGTCCTACAAAAATATTTTTGAAGATACAATATAATATTTTTTCGTAACATATATAATGTAATCGAGTCGTATAAATTTGTCACCTTGAGTTGGTATAAGAAGGCATTTTGATTGGGGTAATTAATGAGTCCCCCAACTAAAGCCGTCAACTTCTTCGAAAGATACAAATCTTTGATGAAGAAAAATGCTGCAGCCATATGTTGATTGTTACAAAATAAAATAATGGAGAATTGCCGATTCAGAACCTGAAAGATGGGTAATCTATTGATTCAGGATCTGAAAGATGAAAACTCTCAATCCAGGACCTCAAATATCATGAATTTTAATTTTTTTTTATTTTTAATTAATTTAATATTGATTTTCAATGGAAAATCCTTCATTAATTATCTATTAAATCTAATAAAGAAATTGTTAAAATTAATTTAAAAATAAATAGAAATCAAATTCATGATTTTTGAGATCCTGAATTGAGAATTTTCATCTTTTGGGTTCTGTATTGAGAGTTTTCATCTTTCAGGCCCTGAATCGATAGATTACCCATCTTTCAGGTCCTGAATTGATAATTCTCCTAAAATAATATAATTTTCTTAATTTCAAATTGCAAAGTGTGAAACACAGAGCATATATAATGGATTAGGGCGTAATGAAAGCGGCCGAGTAATTTGACATTAGACAACTAATTAAGATAAAACTGTGATGATTGAAGCGTGTCATATACCTTATATGTATAATTATTTTGTTAATTATAAAGTCAACATAATGAATTAAGGTAAATATAAAGTACTATAAATTACATATTTAATTGTAGAAACAAAGATTAAATGGTTTACGATATATATGTTCGACTAATTAATTAATTAAGGTAATATCATATTGAATATTAATATCTAAATTAGGAAATAAGAGTAAAATATGGTATACATGTATTGTAAAATTCCATTATTGTATGTAATTTTATTTGGGGCACACTTGTGTGAGACCGTCTAACGGGTACAGCAGCTCCCGGGAGTTCTATGGTCTTACAGAATGACCTCAAGAACGAGCACGGAAGAAACCCCATTTGCTCTAACATACGGTTTGAAAGCAGTGTTGTCTGTAGAAGTAGAGATCGGTACCGTCAGAATGGAATGGTCCAATCAGTCAAACGATCAGGAGCTCAAGGCGAACCTCGACTCGATCGATGAGCTCCAAGATCGGGCGACAATAAAGATAGCGGCATACCAACAGATGATAAGTCGGTACTTTGATAAAAAAACACAAGGCTACGAACATTCCAAATCGAAGACTGGGTACTCAGAAAGGTATTCCAAAATACGAAGGAGAGTGGAGCCGGGAAATTAGCACCAAATTAGGAAGGTCCCTACCAGGTCAAAAAGGTCATTGAAAATGGACCTCATAAACTCTGAACTGGGGAGGGCCGGTCTATAGCCAACAACTGGAACGCCCTACACCTAAAACAGTATCACTTCTAGAACTCCTGAACTCATCTTTAATTTGATTTATTTTTTAAAAGCTTTGTAAACTGACTTGTGCGTCTGAGTAACTAACAGAACCCCAAGCACAGGGGTCCCGGCCCTCAAGAAAACAATGGGATTTCGACCTTAAGATCATCTTCTCGGCCAAAGAAGTAACGTATTCGCTCTTTTAATTTTCAAATCTTTGTTATTTAAAGTATATGTTTACTAACTTGAGCGTCGGATTAACTAACAGAACCCCAAGCACATGGGTCTCAATCCCCTAGAATTCAATAGAATTCCAACCTCGAGAATCTCGAGCTCGAGGTCGAGGATAATCTCGACTTCTAAAATCAAATCATAAGTACCTCGACACTCAAGCCAATGAATTCAAAGTACAAGAACAATCCCCGAACCCCAACTACGATCTCAAAAGGTACTCCCTAAACTATCACTATTTGTCTTATCTAATTTTGATTCTATGAGTGTACCAGCCCATAGAGCTCACGTCATATCAAAAGCATCAAAATATGGCAAAGCACGCAACATAAGAACATGTAAAATAGGAGATCAAGCATCAAGCATAAATTCGGCAAAAAGAGAGTCGTTTGTCCACCACATTCACCTTCACGTAAGGCGAATCAAAAAAATATTTACAGACATTTAATTGTTTGAGAAAAACATAAAGTGTTCAAAAAAAGAGTTTGTTCATAAGAGATCAAGTTGAGGCCTCATCTCTGGCGTTAGCAGCATCCTCAGCGGCCACGTCGCCCTCCCCTCGGACCTCGGCCTCCTTTCCCACTTCAACACTGGCTCCAGCAGTATTGTCCTCCTCTTGAGCCTCGACCTACTCCTGTGCTTCCAAGAAGGATAGATCAAGGTCTGGCATTTTTGCCTTAATGGCCTCGACCACTGCAGTGCCGCTCTCTTGGTAGAAGGCCTCTTTATAAGGGCCGAACTCAGCAAAGTCGACCCATGCATCGAAGTCAGGGGCTTTATCAGTTGCTGTCCCAGCCTTGAGTGACGCCTCGAGCTCCTTCACCTGCACGTCGGAAACCGTCAGCTTCGACAACAGCTCCTGCTAAGTCTTCACCTGAAAGTTAAGGCTCCTTTCCAGCTGTACCTGGGCCCCCACTGCCTAGCTTGCACAGCGTCTCTCTCGACCCTCAGAGCAGACTTCCTGGCCGCCATATCTCGCCTCTCCTCGGTGATCCTCTCAAGCTCCTCAGACAACTCGAAAACCCTCTTCTTAAGGTCTTTCTCATGATTGGCGATGCGTTCTCTTAGGAGAAACTAGCTGTAGAGAACCTGAAATCAAAAACCAAGGAATTAAAAAAACAAAAAGAGAAAAGAATAAAAGTTCGTGAAATATACCCGCGCCATCTGATCAAAGGATAGGAGGGCTTGCCACTCAAGACTTTCCTTCTCAAAGTCTTTAAGAGAGTTCTGACCAGCAATAGACTTCGTGACGTCCATTATAAAGGGTCTCAGTAAAACCCCTCGAGAGCTCTGGTCGACTAGAATCTTGCGTGAAGAGCGAGCGGTCTCTACATCGACAGTATTGGTAAAAACCTGAGGCTGAGAGATGATGGCGAGAACAGAAGCATTGCCCTTTGAATTCTTAGATGGTGGTAGAGTCAGAGGCCTCTCCTCAAAGGGCCTCTTGATGCTCGAGGGTGAAGATCCCTCTCTCTTGGCGGCTGCCAGGGCCTTGATCTTAGCATCTGAAGGCTTGATCTTCAACTTCGCCATCCCGTCAAGTAAGAACCGACTATTGCAGACCTTCTCAAACTCTCGAAATTTGTCTAGAAGAAAAAAGGCCTCCTTGATACGAGTAGCTTCAATGCCGGTAGGCTCACGGCGTAGAGGCAAGCCTGCATAAATTAAAGAAATTCATAAGTCTTAAATAAGAAAAATAGCATAAGAGTTCGGCTCGAAAAGCCACGAGCATCACAGAACTCAGTAGAAACAATCATATCAGTAGAAGTCCAGGCAGGCACGAAAATGAACTTCGGTTTTTAGTCCCTTAAAGAAGAAGTTAGGTTCATTATCAAAGGGGATCGATCCCCTATCCATTTTGTAAAATAGTAAAAACCTGGTTGCCCAGCATTGGCCACCAGTCGATAAGCTGTGTGCCACTCTTCGACGCTGGGTTTGGGAAAACCTAGCTTCTCCCACAGATAGTACATGCCCATCATATGGAACCACCCTATCGGGGTGATTTGGGCAGGTGCTATACCATAGAAATGAGCAATCTTCGTGCAAAATGGATGAATAGGGAGCCAGGCCCCCTTTTCTGTCACCAACATGTAGAAAACAGTGAAACCTAGTGGAGGTTGATGAGCTCGATCAGCACAGCCAGGGGATTGGACCTCGACCCCAGCGCCCGAGATCGGCGGCAAAGTAAGCCTTTTCAAAAGATCATCGCTCACTTTTGGAGCAATTTCGGAAGCTTTGAACCTCTCTCCCACTTCTTTGACCTCGCGGATTTGTAACTTTCGCCCTACTAATAAACCTCCCCTCACCGTTGCAACTTGGCGTTTGCTTACTACCACCCGGCCAACTGAACGGGGAATAATGGCTGACGACCTCCTACTTTTTCCCTTTCCCGTGACCTTAACGATCACGGGAAAATCGGAACTACCTGAGTGTTCTGACTTAGAATGTCGCTCTCCTTCCTCACCACCATAACTTCTTGCTTCCTCAGCATTCGAGTCCTCGCTCGCACTCATTGGCAACCCAAGAATACCCAACAAATAATGCAGACCCAGAAATCGGACTAAAACCAGAAAAATCTACACTCGCCTAAAAATTCCAAAACCTAGAGATATCGTCACTCCCAAAGCCCAGAAAATTGATAGAATTACCCAGAAATTAGCAATACCACCTAGAAACCTATACTCCAGAAAACCTAAAAATTACCACAGATTCTCCAGAAATTCTAAAAGTCGCCAAGAAATACTAAAAAATATTACTAAATATCCTTGAGGATTCTTAAAACCTACAGGAAATACTACAACTACATATCTATGGGAGTCTGAAGAGTTGGTAATGATTATAGCAAAAACCCTCAAGCAATGCGATAAAAGTGGAAACGACAGTGGAAATTACAGAGCAAAAATCTTTCGCGAGAGATTTTTACGGCAGTAAGGATTTTCTCGCACAGAGGTTCAGTTGAAAGAGGAGACTGTAGAAATTCTAGAGAAATAAGCAAAGAAGGAATAGTTTTTCTCGATATTTAGATTACGAGATAGAGACGATGCGATCTGGGCACACATGTCTTGATCCAACGGTGAGCATTAACCTAAGAAACGGGAAAAGTAAAATCCATACTTCAGGTCTAGAGCTCTATGAGGTCTGCTCTCACGACCTCAGTAGCTCCCCCATGACCTGCCTTCAGGTCTGGAGCTCCACGAGGTCTGCTCTCACGACCTCAATAGCTTCCCCAGGACTGCCTTCAGGTCTGAAGCTCCATGTGATCAATTTCCGTGACTTTTCTAAAATCCTTCAAAAATTCACTTCCGAGTACATCTTTGAAAAACCTAGATGTAGGGTTGAATCAAGACAATAGCTAATAAATGTCAACATTTATTACCCGATCCCTGAAATTCAAGAATCAAGTAATGAGGAGCTAAATGTAGAGACCTTATTTCTGTATAAGCAAAAAAAACCAGGTATATGGTCTTTAGAGGTCGAAGGAGTCTAAGAGGTTGATGCCTCGATGCCCAAGGACCAAAGGTCTGAGGAAGAAACTGAGGTTGAGTGGACTCTTAAAGTGACCAAGTCAAAAAAGGTCCGTTGAAGATAAAGAAAACCTAGTCAAAACCCTAAAAGGGATAAGAGAGATCCCCAAAAAAATCGAGGATTAGTTGAAGAAATCCCTTATATATATACTCATATCACAAAGTGGGGGGACATACAAGATCGGCATACGTTCATTCTCATCACTTCCATACACTTAAACTACTCACATACATAAGCTGAAAATCACCTCACGCATTACATACGTTCCATAGTTATAGAATTTAAACTCGAAATATCCGTTTATTTCTTTATTCGATTTTTTTTTCATTATTATCTCAGCTTCGATTCTGACTTGAGCATCGGAGTCCATTTGATCGTCAACCCCCCCGATGGTCCTTCGGCTTCATGTATTTTTTATCTTGTAGGTCGCCGGAGCCCGAACTCGAAGAATGATCAATTATAGAGTTTTTAACCTCTACAATGTGTTATAATCGAAGGGTCAATACATGTCATGTCTTTGAATGACCATGCAAATCAGTCGTGATGCTCGATGAAGAATCTTATCAGTTGCTCTCATATTTCTGTGGTCAATCTTGACCCGATCGGTACCTTATGGTCAGGAAAATCAGGGTGTATCTGTACTTCGTCAAGGTCTTCTACCTCGGGTTCTTCGTAGCTATGATTTTCAACGTTAGTTGAGGATGACCCAGCTTCAATTTGGTTGATTTTCATAGCTCCTTTTTGTTTAAAGGTAGAGACGTAGCATTATCATGCTGTGATTTGTTCGCCTCGAACTTCGCGAACTCCCCAAGGGGTAGAAAACTTCATGAGTTGGTGATAGGTTGATGGTACCGCTTGGAGTTCATGGATCTAAGGTTTTCCCATTATGGCATTGTAAGCTGAGGGGATGTCAATTACTTGAAATTTGGTGAAGATATTTAATCCCTCAATATAGACGGGGAGTGTGATTTCTCCCATCATGTCTTTGTGTTCGCTGCTGAAGCCGATCAAGGTGATTGACATTTTGATGATTTCGGTTTCTTTTACCTACATTCCTTTCAAAGTACTCAAGAAGATCACATTAGAGGAGCTCCTATTGTCAATAAGAATGCGCAATCAAATAGTTGGAAATTAATACAGAGATGACTAGTGCATCGTGGTGTGGGTGTGAGAGTTCAGATGATTCTCTATTGGTGAAGTCAAGGGTGATGAGATCATCTTGCTTTGCTTCTCTGGGGATGTTTCTGCTACATTTGATCGAGCGACAGTATCTCTTTGCTGAGGACTGTGAGATTCTGTTTACTTCCGAACCATTAGTTATACAGTTCAAAGTACGATCGATTCTCGGGGGTTTAGGCGGCTGTGCTTCTTTATAATTCTCTCTTCGCAACCAGTTATTTTTTTCTTTGGGGGTTAAAAGGTTGGTAAGATATCCTTATTTGAAGAGTTCTGTGACTTCGAGTCTGAGAACGATACATTCGTCGGTTTTTGTGGCCATGGTTATTATGGAATTCACAGAATTTGCTCCTATCACGTTCATTGTCCAGTGCTTTCATTTTCGTAGGCCATTTCACATTCTGTCCAAGTTCTGTCAGGGCATGAACCGCCTCCGGTGGTGATATGCAGAGGCTGTATTCGGGAAGTCTTTTATCGACCTTAGGTTCTGGAGCTCATCTGTTTCGCGAGTCGAATCTGGGGTTCCATGGATAGGGGTCCATTCTGTATCTTTCTGTCCTGTCGCCGCTCTGTTCTTTCCTCAGATGTTCATTCCTGGTACGAGGCCTGGATGAATTTGCTTCATCTTTCTCCTATTTAATTTGGGCCATGGCTTTGGCAAGAACGTCTTCCATTGCCTTACATGGATATTTGGTCAATTCTTTGTAGAGGTCTGAATCTCTTTTAAGACCTTTCCTAAAGGCCGAAGTTGTAGTGTCGACATTGCAGTTGGGAATCGACACTTTTCTCTATTGAATCTTCCCACGAAGCTTCGTAGGGGCTCTTCCGGTCTTTGTATGACCGTGTAGAGATCATCAACACGTTTTTCAATCTTATGGCTACTTGCGAACTATTCAACGAAGAGATCATTAAGTTGAGTGAATGAAGAGATCATCGCATTAGGAAGGTTGGTAAACCATTGAAGTACTGGGCCGAAGAGGCTGGATCCGAAGCCTTTGCACATGCTGGCTTCCCTGGCATGCGAAGGTATTGTGGTAGTGAACATCCTTTGCTTGTACTGGATGACATGGTCATCGGGGTCGGATGCACCGTCAAATAACTTTATGTTCGGGAAGGTGAACTTTGGAGGCATCTCTACGAGGCTAATTTTGTCGGTAAATGGAGAATCCGCGAAGCTCGTTGGTGCAGTTTTTCAGATGAGAGCGGGGACCCTAGGAATCCGAGTTAGTATATCCTCCAACCTCTAAATTTTCTTTTCGACCTCGGATTCTGGATTGGGATCATAGTCTTCGAACCCAGGTGGGGGTCCTAGGGGGAGATCACCATTTCCCTTACCTTTGAGTGTAGGTTCTTTGCTTGTTCCTGCAGAAAATTGGTTAGCGAACTCAAGGGTCGAGTTTAGGAGTATATGCTCTCGAAGTTCATTAGACATTCAAGTTTGTGAAAGCGGGGGTGATTGAGTTCGAGGAGATCTATTGGGGAGATAGTTTGGCTATGAGATAGCTTCTACTTTGGCCTTCAAAGCTGAGTTCTCCGTACGGATCGCCGCGAGTTCAACCGTGGTGGTGTCTAGTTGATGCTGGATTGAACGTAGGAGTCATGTGACATCACCGTCGCCTTCTGGTGAAAGGGGTTGCTGTCACCCCGTCTTTTCAGGCTTCTTGAGGGATGATTACTGCATCCTTTCAACTATTGTTAGTCATCTTGAAGCAATCGGTCGGAGCCCCATGGTGGGCGCCAAACTATAGAGGTTAAAAACTCTACAGTTAATCGTACTTCGAGTTCAGGCTCCGGCGACCTACAAGATAAAGAAACACGTGAAGCCGAAGGACCGTCGGGGAGTTGACGATTGAACGGACTCCTACGCTCAAGTTAGAATCAAAATCAGGAAAGAATAAAGAATTGAATAAAGTAATAAAAATGAAGTTTCGGAGTTGGTTTCCTTGATTGCAAAGCGATTGTAGTGTGTTGTTTGATTGCTTGATTGTACGTAGATGTAGCTCGAGTGTACATGCGTGTTGGTTGAGTGTACATACATATATGTTCCCCCTTTATCATATGATATATATAAGAGATCCTCAACTTATTCCCGATTTTTAGAGGATATTCCTTATCTTTTTTAGGATTTTGACGGAGTCTACCCTATCTTCAACGGATCTTTAACCTAGTCGTCGATTTTGAAAGTTTGCTCGATCTTGGTTTCTTCTTTAGGCCTTCGATCCTCTTAACCTCTGTTACTGACCCCTCGACCTCTTCGACCTCTAATGATCATGAGCCTGATCTTTGGGCTTATACAGAAATAAGGCCTCTACATATACTTAGATTATTTCAAACATTAATACACAATTTTTTTACAAATATATGGATTGAACATGAAATTTTCACCATTTTCATAAAGAGAATAAAACACATTTTTTGGCAACATTAATCCGAATATTAATTATTTCCAATATTTTCCAAAAATTGGAGAATTCAGAAATCAAATCATACATTTATTTGAATTGGATGAAAATCTTGTGGATTTTGGTGGTTATGTTTGGTGGAATTGAGTTGTGAATTTTTATGATTAAACTCTAACATAAACCCCTAAAATAAATCATACAATGTAAATTTTATGTTGTTGAATTTTGGAATGTTGGGAATATTTTCGGAAAATATTGGAAATTTGATATCCGGATTGTTGCCGGAAAATATGTTTTATTTTCTTTGTGAAAATGGTGGAATTTTCATCTTCAATCCATATGTGTGTAGAAAATGTGTGAATAATCTAAGTATGTGAGAAAAGTGTGTGTTAGTATATGTTTTAACGGGTATTGTTAATTTACATTAGTAAATTAAGGAACAATAGTTGTAGGGTCAATTTGGACAAAAAAAAGTAAACAAAAACCAAAGCGCTCCTAGTCAAATAGTTATAGGATCAAAATGGACTTTTTCTGTCCCCTTGGGGATGGCTTAGTGGTGGAGTGGTGTTATCTTGAGGCCAAAGGTCTCAAGTTCGAATCCCACCACAATACCACTAGGTGTGAGCCTATCACACCTGGCTTGCCAAGTGTGGTTGATAAGTCGCATAATTGCATCTTTATTCGGGTGATTTGAGCTCATTATGTTAAGCTTTGATGTATGATTTGTATGAATTAATTATATTTTATATTTTGCTAAAGAATATTGATGTTTATGGAAAAGAAGGCTAAAATACAGGTGTTGGATTGAGTTTTGTTGAAGGGTGTTCAGAGCTAGCTATACATGAGCTGACTGCAAATAAGGCATGCACATGGTTCAGTTTGGAGCTAATGGACGAAAGTTTAAATATGAAATTCAATTGAGGGCCCAGATTTATGATTCGATAAGCAGTGCTTATGATCCAAAAGGGACGAATTAAAGAAGGAAAAAGAAACAGAATCCTAGAGGAGAGGGAAACTTACCATATCGAGGGAGAAGCAAAATTCTAATAGGGGACTTACCATATTGATGGAGAGAGACGAAGCAGAACCAGGCAGATGACTTAAGGCGAAGCAGAACACGCCTTTCATTCTTCTTTTCTTATATTTTTGTTTATTTTCTATTTTATGAGTTCTTAGTTTTCTATCTGGCGAGAGGATAATCGAGACTTTGGTTCTACTCGATTGTGAGATCGAATTGATTTTATCATAATTTTAATTCTCTTTATTTATATATCATCTGCTTGTGATTTCTATTATTGTTTTGATGATTATGCAAAGTGCACGTTGTATTAATTGTTGGAATAATTAATATATTGCTAGTTGAATGGTCTAAATCCGTAATTATTTAGATTGTTCGCACGAGTAGCACGATTGGAGAGATTAGGGTAAACAGTCCCGCTTTCGACACTTTGAAGATATATAATCTAATTTGAATAGGTCATTGTATGATCTTTGTTGGTTAGAATTGGTCTTTCTTTAGGTATTAAAGTTGTTGGTAGATTAAATCATATGGTCGTACCTAGGGTTGTTTGCTAATTAGGGAAGTAATCAACGATCATACCTTGGTTGTCGATACACTAAGGAGGAACAGGGTTGTTGGGTCCTACCAACAACTATAGCCAATTTAGGGAGAGAATAAAAGTTATATCTTTGCATCTGTGATCAATCTGTGTAGATCATTGTTGAGATTATTCTTGAGCTAGATATTTTCTTAATTGTTTTTCTCTTTATTTATATTTTTGTTTTATTTAGTTAGTTATATTTCTATATCTTCAAACTCCCACCCCTTTTAGTTTTAGGTTGTTAGATAAAATAATATAATTTTAGTTTACCAATCTCTGTGAAATTGACCTTGCTCATCATTATCACAAATCTTATTTTTAGAAGCAAGTTATTTTTGTTGGTTTCGACACCCATCAGTGGTTAACCTCCCCTGTGTGGTTTGCGGGCTATTACACAGGGACGAGATTTACCCAGTGTGCACCTCGGTAGCAACTGCGGGTTATTCTTGACAACAAAAAAAGGACTTTTTCTCTTTAATTTTTTTTTTTTAGCCTTTTTCATTTCAATTCTTTATACTTTAATTTAATTTTACACATGTTATTTATGGTCATCCTAGATAATTTAGATGTATTATATTTTTTAGTATTTAATTTTTAATTATTAATTGATTATTTAGAAAATGAAATACTAAAAAATTATAATAAACTCTAATTGGATAAGATGAACCCTAAATAACAAGTGTAAAATAAAACACAAGAAATTAAAATTGAAGAATTAAAAAAAATATACAATAAAGAATGCAACACAAAATGTACAATAGACGATTTCTCGTGTGAAGGAGATAAAACGGTATAATTTTGGTGGGCAAATTGTAATTTTCCCATTTATAGTCTTTTTAGGTTTATATATTTTTTCTAAGGAGCATTACATGAGCGCACATGTAATCCAAAATTCCCAGTCTTTCTAATTTGATGAATTATTGCATGCGGGCCGGGCCGATATGGACAGGCCTCGATCAAGTCAATCGGTTAAACCACTATGATCCAAAAATGATTGTCCTAAATAACCTTTTATTTCTAGGTGTTTTTTAGGCAAGTTGGGTCATAATTAATAATTAAGCATTTTTGGACAAAAGTTAGTGGAACAAAATTCGAAGTTGATTTTCTTAATTTTGTAATATCAACTTGTATAAAAGTTAGCCTAAACCTCAACGAATTGCTAGAATAACATAATTCAATAAAGTAACAAACTTAAGACATATTAGCATATCTAAAATTTATTAGAAAAAGTACACAATTATTAGAGTTCACCAAGAGCACCCCAGAAGCATGTACGTACGTAATGAAAAAAGTGTGATCCATGAACTCCACCCCATCAAACAAAAGCATGCAACTAAGACAAAGCAAGATAAATATAAGAAAGGGCACTGATAGTGGTCGGCCTAAGCTGCAGTAACCTTCTGCCAAGCGGGCCGGGCCAAGAGGGCGGCGGCCCAGGCGGCAACGCAAGGCCGCGCGTTGAACAATGCCTTAACCTTGGTCTTCTGCAAGTTGGTGATGACCGGAAGATGGTGAAGATCAGCCAAAGAGTAGTCGTCGCCCGCCAAATACTTAGATTGGGCCAAACGGGCCTCGTACAAGTTGAGAACTTCGGCCAACTGTGCTTGGAACTGTTCAACGACGGCGTCGTCGGTCGTCATGCCCTTCATCGGCTTGATCAGAATCTCGAAGCTCAGTTTCTGGCCCACAACGTCGAATCTCTGGGTTTCCACTTCCAACCAAACTCCTATGATCCCCATTTTCTTAGGATCCTTGGAGATCAGTGGAGTTCCCTTAATGGGCATATGCATGCGTGATGTATCTGGTGATGGCCCTCGATTCTGCAGTTCAAAAATTGCAACAAAGAAAATATATATAAGTTACTGCATAATCACTACGTCGAACAGTTGGAAGGAAAGAATCTTTACCGACAGTGGCGGAACTGGGGGGAGCCAGGGGTGCCTTGGCCCCCCCCCCAACCCCCAAAAAAAAAAAATACATGTAAATTTTTTTAAAAAAAAAAATTATATAGAAATATTAGTGGAGAATAATTCGGCCCCCGATAAAAAATTTCTGGTTCCGCCCCTGTTTACCGATGAGTTTCAGATCGCCATCTTCGAAACTTGGTACCTGCCCGAATGGCTGAATCCGAACAACACAAATGTACATGTCAAAAACTAAAGGAACAAAATAGTGAAATACCATAAACAAAGCTGCGAAAACTGGGATCGTGTTGAAATTTGAAGGTGTGCTTACGTTGATTGAGATGAAAGACTCCTTCTTCTGCTGGACAGTTGCTAAATCGACTAACAAGAACTCGTAATCGAGCCCTTTTTCAGCTAAGCAGACAAGAACTCTTCTCGTTGCCCCAGAAAGAGGGTGGCCGTGGAGCTTGATCGCCATTGATGCCACTGATTTCTGTTCGAGAATACTAGAATGGATTAAGGGAGAGATGAGTTTGACGAGTGGTTATAACTTATAAATAGAGATAGATATATGGGATCTCAGTCATTAATATTTTTTTACTGATTTTTGGAATAGTTTTTAAGGGTCAACTTTTTTTTTAGCCACTTAGAACTTTAAAAAACTTATTTTAGCCACCTATTTTTAAACATTATTATTTTAGCCACTTTGGACTAAAATACTCTTTCCCTCCATTAAAAAAAAAAAAAAAAACCATTTCTCTCTTCCCTTCCTTGCGCATTTGAAAAATGAAAAAAATTGAAAAAATCATTTCGTGAAAAAAAAAAAATCAGTGTTCTTACCTGCGCATTTGATATGCGCGCCGAGTTCGGCGCGCAGGTGCGCGCGCCAGGGCCTGCGCTCCCGGGGACAGTACGCGCGCCGGGCCAGCGTGCCCAGGGGACACCGCGCGCCCGGGGACCGCGCGCGCGCTGGGGCCAACGCGTCCGGGGGACGCCGCGCGCCCAGGGACCGCGCGCGCGCCGGGGCCAACGCGCCCGGGGACCGCCCGCGCAACAGGGGACTGCGCGCGCGCCGGGGCCAGCGCGTCCGGGGGACGCCGCGGAACGAGCCTGCGCTCCCGGGGATCGCGCGCGCGCCGGGGCCAACACGCCCGGGGACCGCCCGCTCAACGGGGCCAGCGCGCTAGGGACCGCACGCGCGCCGGGGCCAGCGCGCCCGGGGACCGCGTGCGCGCGCCGGGCCAGGGCGCCCGGGGGACGCTGCGCACTGAGGCCTGCGCGCGGGGCAGCACGCTGAGCTCAGTGCATAGGTAAGAACACATTTTCAGATTTTTTATGCAGAAGTCCAAAAATTTGCAGAACCGCAAAAATAAAAAAAACGTTAATCGGATTTTCTTCGTAATGTTCTTCTCCATTTGCTATTTCTTTTCCAAACCAAAATTCAAAGTCAAATTAAAAAATCAACATTATTCATAAGCAATACAAATTTACAAAGTTCAAATAAGAATGGGAGGGGGAGGGGCGACGGCGACTGCGATAGAGAGGGGAGGTGCTTGTGGTGGCGGCGAAGGCAGCGACGAGAGCGTCGGAGGCGGCGATGGCAAATGCAGATCTTTTTTTTTGTTTAAGAAAATACATATTTATGAAGAGGAGAAAATAAGCCTTATTGTCACTAATTAATTAAATCGAGAGGGGAGAGAGCGACGGCGGTTGTATTTGTCGCGGTGGTGGTGGTGATGAGTTTTGCAATTTTCAAATTTAAAAATGGGAGGGGGTGACCGGTGCAAAGTTCCATCTGTGCAGAATAGCAGAGAGAGGAAAGAGAGTGTTTTGGAGAGAGAAACTAATTTGAATTTCTTTTACTTTTTTTTTAAAATAAGGGTATTGTAGTAATTTTGGCTAAAAAAATAATATTTAAAATTTGGTGGCTAAAAAAAGTTTTTTAAACTTTGAAGTGGCTAAAAAGCCCTATTGTCACTAGTTTTTAAACATGTTGCACATTGAGATAATATTAAAATCTTGAATTGTGAAAGAGGCGTAAACAAAGGTTTGTTTGGAGACTAAAGTTTACGGATTCGAATCTCCTTGATATCACCAGATGGGTATATATAAAAAAGAGTTTTAATTTTCATTTTTCACGTTGGAACTTAATTATGGCAAGTGGCATGTACCTCTACTCAAATAATTAATACCACGGGATTTGTAGTTTTCAACTTTTTATTACAAAAAATTGTTTTTTTTTGTTGCATGATCAGGATATCTTGCTCGTGCCCCAATTAACTCTCAATGCCACGGTGTCACGGGATGCCGCCCTCATCCTATCCCCTCTCCCAGGATACGTCGGGACAAGTCCATTCTCTTATCCCAATCCTTGGGATAGTGATGCGATTCTGCAACCCCAGGACTTGTATCAGATTGCTAGAGACGGAATCCTCGACCCGAACCTCGCAACACGGACGAACTATAGGTATTTGAAACCTATAACCCAACGATGATTGGAAATAAGAACCTTGGATGAAAATCGAAGACGCCACAAACAGTTGTGATCTACTGTTTGATAAGTCGAATGAACACGACACACAGTTCAATAAAAATCTCCAGAGAGAATTCTCAAATTTAATATATATAAAAACTGTCTAATGAAATATAATGCAAGCCCTTATATAGGTGGGCAAAATAAAACAACCTTAAAAGTTAAAACCTAATCTAAAAAGGAAATAAATAAATAGAAATCGGATAAATCCGCAACAGTCCAAATAGGTGCGACTCGGGCCCACTCGCGCCCCGGGTCGCGCTGTAGCTCGCGCCAGGCCCAGATCAGAACACGTCGCGGGCGCGACCTGCTCGCCCGCGCCACCACTCGCGCTGTGACTCGCGCTCAGCCCAAAACCAAACACGTCTCTGGCGCGACTGGTTCACTCGCGTCAGGTCTCGCGCTGCCACTCGCGCCAGTCTCCCCGAACGCTCGAACTCGATCGTCGGCACCCCGTCCAGGATCGTATCAGATAGGCAGCGACGGGCCCCTTGCTGTTGAGGCCCGTCGGGCTCCCGTGACTGGCGCTCCAACACCCCGGGCCACCCGCACCCGCCTGAGCCGCCAGCACTAGCACCACCTTACCGTCGGGATGGACCTCTGCCAAACGCCCCGCCCGAAGCTCCATTGTTGCCTAGAGTGCTAGCCATTCTTTTGTAGTGTACATATTTGTAAGCACGGCCTTGCACGGCCGTTTTTGTCATTTTCTAGCTTAGTTGTATCTAGTGTTGTCACTAGCGTTTTTTTTCTAAACCTATTATAGGGGGTGAGAGCGAACTTTTGTCTGACTGCGAGCGTTGCAAGGAGCGACCCCCTCTCCAACCAACGCGTGTTGTAATTGCTTCCAAGCTATAATGTATATTCAAATTGCATTAATGAATATTTCTTTACAATCAATCGTGTTCATGTATTGCTTGCTCTGCCGAGACCACTAAAAGCACCGGAGGGTGTGAATTGCGTCGTCATCGTGCATCAAGCTTTGCGAGCAAAGTTTTTGAGAGTGAGGCGGACGTAGTCTAGGACGGACTACTAGCCGCACGGTGCGCTACTAACCCAAGCACTATAAGCGCCCCGTGACAAGTGGTATCAGAGCCTCGGCTCCTGATCCACGGACCGAGGCGGGTTGCTATAGAAAACATTACTACTACATCAAACATGAAGGGTGGCCAAGCGGACCACGAAATGGGGACCCCACCGAAGGCCCCGACAAAGAGTGAGAGGATCAAGGCCATAGAAGGCGAGTGCACCAGATTGGCATACGTGGTCTCAGAATTAGAAGAAAAGGTCGTGACCTTACGGGAAAAGGTCGAGATCCTTAAGGAAGAGAACCTGGACCTCCATCATCGACTGGGTGAAGGTCGAGAGGCATGGGCAACCGAGGGAGATACACAACGTGCTATTGAAAGGTTGGAGATGCAGGTGGCGCTACTCCAACAAGTTGTTGTCAATAGAGGGTCAGCGGGCCGAGCGGAGAATCTTGGCACTGGCGGGGGAGCGAAGAAATGAATCCCTGAGCCACAACTCTATAGTGGCGTGAGGAACGCGAAAGAGGTAGACAACTTCCTTTTTTGTATGGAACAATATTTCATTGCGGCAGATATTGAAGAAGAGGCGGAGAAGATCTCCACGACTACAATGTATCTGACTGGAGACGCGAAACAACGGTGGCGAGGAAAATACCAAGATATACGGGATCGACGCGAACAACTCGATACATGGGATCTCCTCCAAGAAGCCATCCGAAAGCAGTTCTTCCTGAAGAACGTTGGGTTCAATGCTCGCAAAGCACTTCGTGAACTCAAACAAACGAGCACCGTCAATAAGTACATGAAGGCATTTGCCTCGATATTACTGGATCTCCCGAAGATGGATGAGGATAGCAAGGTCTACCAGTTCATGGATGGATTAAAGCCCTGGGCATGTGCCGAACTTCAACGTCAACGAGTGTCAACCATCCGTGATGTAATGGCCGCGGTCGAGTGCCTAATGGACTATCACACGGAGCTGCGGGAGAAGAAGCCACCACCACCCAGTGGTGGCCAACAGAAAGGAGGTGGGGGCAGAACCTTCCGCCCCACCTATAGTATAGGAGGGGGGAAAAAGCCCTACTACTCCCAAGAGAGTTCCCAAGAAAGCACGGACAAAAGCCGCCCACGATGGGGTAACAAAGCTGCGGGGAACTCGAAATTTGACGGGTGCTTTTTGTGCAACGGTCTCCACATACTGAAGGATTGTCCGAAGTGACAACTAATTAATGCTCTATGTGGAGACATGGAGTGGAACAAACAAACGGCCAAGAAAAAGGGAAAGGAACCGGCGCCAGTTCCGGAAGAGCCCGAGGAGGACTCCGAGAGTGAGGGAGAGAATCTTGGAGCCTTCTCACATAGGTGCAATGCCCTATCAAGGACGGCGGCATGGAAGGCTAAAACATTACCCAAAAATACGAAGACCGCCCCCGCAATGGAGGGCGGAGCAGTTGGAGAAGCATCGGCAAAATCTACCAAGGAGAAGGGGTTGATGTTTGTCGACGTGAAGATCAATGGGAAGCCCGTCCGGGCAATGATGGATACGGGTTCCACGCACAATTATCTCGCCAACACTGAAGTCGAAAGACTCGGACTTGTGTTGGAAAAAGGAGTGGGCTGAGAGAAGGCCATCAATTTTACCGCCCAACCGATCGCCGGAGTTGTGAAATCCGTGTTGATCAAGTTGGGGCCATATGAAGGGAGGACAAACTTGTCCGTTGTGATGATGGATGACTTCAAGCTCATCCTCGGATTGGATTTCCTGCGGGACACAGAAATGGCGGTGATGCCCCATGCGGGAGCCCTCATGATGATGGGCAATAAACCCTGCGTGGCCCAAACGGTGTCACACAAGATGAGCTCAAAGCCGTT
Source organism: Perilla frutescens (assembly GCA_026008535.1). Lineage (NCBI taxonomy): Eukaryota > Viridiplantae > Streptophyta > Magnoliopsida > Lamiales > Lamiaceae > Perilla > Perilla frutescens. The sequence goes on along the minus strand of BRKX01000007.1, from coordinate 15,887,062 downwards.
GTCTGCTATGTAGTTCTTGAAAGGGTGCCGGAAGAACGAACCATCCTTCTTGTACATCCTCCGGATAGAAGATATTGAAGAGAAGTCGAGGAAGATCCCCAAGGTTGTGAAGAAAATCCTTCGAGAATTCGAAGACACCATGTCTGATGAACTGCCGAAGAAGCTACCGCCGAAGAGAGCGGTCGACCATGAGATTGAGTTGGTACCGGGCACGAACCCTCCTGTCCGAACACTGTATCGAATGTCATACCCTGAGCTCGAGGAGCTCAGGAAACAACTAAAAGAATTGCTCGAGAACGGGCTGATCCGGCCTGTAAAGTCCCTGTATGGTGCCCCCATGCTGTTCCAGAAGAAGTCAGATGGTACCCTATGTATGTGTTGTGATTATCGCGCCCTGAACAAATTGACGGTGGAGAATAAATATCCAATACCATTAGTGGCGGATTGCTTCGATCGCCTTAACCGTGCAAAATATTTTTCGAAGATCGATCTCAGATCGAGTTACTGGCAGGTCCGGATCAAGGAAGAAGATGAGTTCAAGACAACCATCGTGACAAGGTACGGGGTATATGAGTACTTGGTGATGCCTTTTGGCTTGACAAACGCCCCCACCACCTTCAGCACCTTAATGAACCAGGTACTCCATGGGTTTCTGGACGAATTCGTGGTGGTGTACCTTGACGATATTGTCATCTATAGTGAATCCCTAGAAGAGCATCTGGAGCATCTCCGCAAGGTATTCGCTAGACTGAGAGAGCACGAACTTTTTACCAAGCCATCAAAGTGCTCATTTGGCCAAGACAGGATCGAGTTCCTGGGCCACATCATTGAGAGAAGACGAATCCGCATGGATCCCAAGAAGATCCAAGCCATTAAAGAGTGGAAGCCGTCGGAAGATGTTCATGGAGTGAGATCGTTCCTTGGGCTGGCTAACTACTACAAAAGATTCGTGAAGGGGTACTCCAAGATCGTCCGCCCCTTAACGGATCTGATGAAGAAAACCAAAATGTGGGAGTGGACACCCCAAGCACAAGCGACCTTTGAAAAGCTGAAGAAGGCGATCATGAGCGACCCCGTGCTTGCACTCCCCGACCTAACGAAGTCGTTCATTGTGGAAATAGATGCCTCCGAGTTCGCCCTCGGCGGGGTGCTAACTCAAGTAGCACACCTAGTGGCTTTTGAGAGCCGGAAGTTGAAAGACATTGAAAGATGCTACCCAGTGCACGAGAAAGAGATGTTGGCCGTTGTTCATTATTTGAGACAATGGCGACATTATCTACTAGGCTTCCCTTTTGTGGTCAAGACAGACAACACAACAGTGAGCTACTTCTTGACCAAACCGAAACTGACTATGAAGCAAGCAAGATGGCAGGAATTGCTTGCGGAGTTTAATTTCTCGCTGGAGTCCCGGACAGGCTCCAGCAGTCATGTCACAGATGCCCTAAGTCGTAGGGCTGATTTAGAAGATCAACAGGTGGTAGCGGCCCTGGCCTCTAGCAAAGTGACCACCAACCTGAAGAATCGAATCCGAGAACTCACCAAGGAAGACCCTATTGCACAGGGTCTACTCAACCTAGTCAAGCAAAAGAAGACCCGAAACTTTTAGCTCGAAGAGGGACTTTTGAAGACAAAGGAAAACCGTCTCTATGTCCCGAAAGGCGGGGACCTGTGAAAATCTATCATTGCGGAGTGTCATGACACTCTCTGGACGGGACACCCTGGAGAAGAGCGCACTATGGCCCTCGTATAGAGAACGTACTTTTGGCCACAGATGCGAGATGAGATCGAGACGTTCGTCCGCTCTTGTATGGTATGTCAGCAAGACAAGGCGGATCGACACAAGAAAGCAGGGTTACTGGAGCCACTCCCCATACCCTCATGACCATGGGAGAGTGTCTTGATGGACTTCATTACCGGTTTACCCAAGGTTGGAGACCTGGATGCGATCATGGTGGTGGTAGACCGATTTTCGAAGTACGCCACTTTTGTGCCAGCCCCCAAGATAATCACAGCAGAAGAGACAGCTCAACTCTTCTTTAAGCACATTGTCAAGTTTTGGGGACTGCCGTGGGATATTATTAGTGATCGGGACTCCCGTTTCACTGGCAACTTCTGGACCGAGCTGTTCAAACTACTCGGGTCCAAGTTGAATATGAGCTCAAGCTTTCATCCACAGTCCGACGGGCAGATGGAGCGCTTCAATTCAATGCTGGAGGAATATCTTCGGCACTTTGTCGGTGCCAATTAGAAGGACTGGGTGAAGCTCTTGGATGCTGTCCAGCTGTGCTTCAATGCCCAAAAGTGCTCTACCACCAACGGTACGCCTTTTGAGATATGTACCGGGAAGCAACCGCTCCTCCCACACTCGATCGACGCCCCACAAGGTGCTAGAGTTTCACCGGCGCAGAGTTTATCTCTGGAATGGAAGCAGAACCTCGACCTCGCCCAAAGCTATCTGGAGAAAGCACAGAAGCGCATGAAAAAATATGCAGATCAGAAGCGCCGCTTAGTGGAATATCGAGTGGGAGATCAAATTATGGTTAAGGTCCCAGACCAACGACTCTCAAAGGCATCCCGAGGGTGGGATGCCCGCTTGATGCCGAAATATATCAGGGCCTTAACCATTTTGCAGCGCATTGGGAAGGTAGCCTACCGAGTAAAGTTGCCCCCATGGTGGCGAATCCACAATGTCATCCACGTCAGCCAACTGAAGCCGTTCCAGGTAGATAAAGTGGATGCTACGCGCAACATGCCCGACCGCCCCCAGCTCTGACTGGCCAACAATATAGGGAAGCGGATCGTGGAAGCCATCCTTTACCACCGGGATGTAGCAAAATGAAAGAAACTCCACAGAGAGTACCTGGTGAAGTGGGAGGGTTGTTCAAAGGAGGAAAGCACGTGGGAGAGAGCGACGACCCTCAAGGCGTTCCAGCCGCTGATCGACGCATACCTGAAGACCATGGCGCCGAGGACGTCACCAACTCAAGAGTGGGAGAGCTGTCACGGGATGCCGCCCTCATCCTATCCCCTCTCCCAGGATACACCGAGACAAGTCCATTCTCTTATCCCGATCCTTGGGATAGGCAGCGACGGGCCCCTTACTACCGAGGCCCATCGGGCTCTCGTGACTGGCGCCCCAGCACCCCGGGCCACCTGCACCCGCACCCGTCTGGGCTGCCAGCACTAGCACCACCTTACTATCGGGACGGACCTCCGCCAAACACCCCGCCCGAAGCTCCATTGTTGCCTAGAGTGCTAGCCATTCTCTTGTAGTATACATATTTGTAAGCACAGCCTTTTGTCGTTTTCTAGCTTAGTTGTATCTAGTGCTGTCACTAGCGATTTTTTTTCTAAACCTATTATAGGGAGTGAGAGCGAACTTTTGTCTGACTGTGAGCGTTGCAAGGAGCGACCCCCTCTCCAACCAACGCGTGCTGTAATTGCTTCCAAGCTATAATGTACATTCAAATTGCATTAATGAAGATTTCTTTGCAATCAATCGTGTTCATGTGTTGCTTGCTCTGTCGAGACCACTAAAAGCACCGGAGGGTATGAATTGCGTCGTCATTGTGCATCAAGCTTTGCGAGCAAAGCTTTTGAGAGTGAGGTGGACGTAGTCTAGGACGGACTACTAGCCGCACGGTGCGCTACTAACCCAAGCACTACAAGCGCCCCATGACACACGGTTTGAGCTTGATAATATATTCTTCTCCGATATCATATCCAGTACTTCTAGCTGATTTTCGATCTCTGTGTGTGTTATATATGAACTATGAATTAACAGTAAGTGTAACGCCCCAACTCCGGAAATTTGAGCTAGGCACTCACAAGATTCAATAAAGTCCTTATTTCATAACCACTTGACCTTTAAAAAGAAAATATTTTAAAGGTACTTTCCTTTAAATATAAAATCAATCAACCATCGTTTGGGAAGACTTTTTAAACAACCGATCATCATTTGGTGAGACTTTTTAAACAACAAATCGCAAACATTATTTCACAAACAATCAGTCAATGTTGAAAGTCAAATATTTGAACAAGTCCAAAATAACGACGGGACATGTAAGATTTTAATATCCTAAAATCTTCAAAACATTCAACGGAAGCATAATACGATAAATATTGACCAAAGTCAACATTCAAAATATATTTTTCGACATAGCCAAAAGCTTAAATATTTAATTTTGGATATAATTATATGTGGTAGGGCTACAAGGATAAATGTTTCTAATAAAATAATATTTTTATTTTAATTAATATTGAAGGGTATGAAAAAAAAGGAGGAACTTCCCATATATTATACGTCTTTTTATAAAATTTCATCCTAATTCCAATAGAAATTATTTATTTCATATTTAGCGTTGCATTTTCTATTGCACACTCAATTCTTTTATATTTTTTAATTTTTTTCTTCAATTTCAATTTCTTATTCTTTAGCTTCACTTTGCATTTATTATTTATGATTCATCGTACCCAATTAGAATTCATTAGCAGATACATTGTATTCCTTTTGTATTTAATTTTAATTTTTAGTTATTAATTGATTATTTAAAAAATTAAATACTAAAAAATTATATTAAATCCTAATTAAGTAGGATGAATCATAGATACAGATATAAAATTAAACTATGGCATAAAAAATTCAATTTTTTTTCAAAAAAAAAAATCAACTGCACAAATGGAACGCAACATCAGATTTCGTATGTCCCAATTCCTGTTGGGATCTTGAATTTGATAAATACAAATAAAAGAACACAAAAGTGGACGGAATGACTTGATTATTGAATAGCAAAGCAAGGCTTAAATAGCCATTACAAAATAACAGAAAAGAGCAAAAAACTGACCCACGTTTACTCAACTAAAAGCAACGTTAGGAAAAATTCAAACTAAGCAACCAAAATCCCTATTAGATAGGAATTTATCAACTTAAACAAATCTGTTTCAACAGAAATCCTAAAAACAAGCAATTTACTTCATCATTCCCTCCCTTAAACTAAGTACTCTCAAGTGCTTAATTTATCAGTAACTTCACACACTCCTAGCAGCCTTCGAAGTTTCAAGAATGCATCAAGTTTCAGTGGCTTCGTTATCACATCTGCTAGTTGATCTTGACTCCCACAATGCATCAATTCAACTGCACCCTCCTTTGCAAGATTCCGGAGAAAATGGAATCACACGTCAATGTGTTTGCTGCGACCATGCATCACGGGATTTTTAGATAACTTAATTGCAGAGCTGTTGTCACATTTTATTGAAATACCACCTGCATTTGACCATCCAATTTCTACTAAAATTCTGTTCACCCAAATAGCTTGACAAGCACAAGCTGCAGCTGCTACAAACTCAGCTTCTATGGTGGATAAAGTAACAATAGGCTGTTTTTTTGAACACCAAGAAATTGCTCCTGAGCTCAATAAGAATACATATCCCGATGTGCTCTTCCTATCGTCCATATCTCGAGCATAATCACTATCTGTAAATGTCAACAGCTCACACTTTTCATCCATTTTATAGTGAATCCCGTAATTTATTGTCCCTCTCAAATATCGAAGAGCTCTCTTTGCAACTTGAAGATGAATTTCTGTAGGCCTTGACATATATCTGCTTATGAGACATGTGACAAACATCATGTCAGGCCTCGTGGCAGTGAGATACATTAAGCTCCCCACCAATTGCTTGTAGTAAGTTGCATCAACAGCAACACCATTTTCATCTTTGTTCACTTTACTGCCCGGAACTGTTGGATTCTTCACTGAGTTACACTCCATCATTCCAAATCTCTTCAATATCTCTAGAGCATACTTTCTTTGGCATATAAAAATGCCATCAGAATTTTGTAACACTTCAATTCAGAGAAAAAACCTCATTTTTCCCAGATCAGACATGTCAAAATTTCTAACCATGGAATTCTTAAATTCAACGAGCATATCTTCATCATCACCAGTAAAGATTAAATCATCAACGTAAATACTTACAATGATTATTCTTCCTTCTTTGTTTCTTTTGGTGAATAAAGTCTGCTCACTTTCACACTTCTTGAAGCCTTCCCCAATGAAGTGTGCTTCAATACGACTAAACCAAGCCCTTGGCGCTTGCTTTAGTCCGTATAATACTTTGTGAAGCTTGTAAACCAGATGCTCGCTGCCCTTGCTTTCATAACCCCGTGGTTGTTCTACGTAGACATCTTCACAAAGCTCCCAATGTAGAAATGTAGATTTGACATCCAACTGAAAAATACTCCAACCTTTTTGAGCAGACAAAGCAATAATCATCCTTACTGTATCCATTCTTGCTACAGGTGCAAAAATTTCTGTGTAGTCAATTCCATGTTTTTGCGAATACCCTTTAGCAACTAAGCGAGCCTTGTATTTATCAATCTCCACATGCTCGTTGTACTTGGTCTTATAGATCCATTTTACTCCAATTTTCTTGGCTCCAACAGGTAACTCAATCAATGTCTATGTCTTGTTTTTTTCTATGGCATTGATTTCATTATCCATTGCCAGTCTCCAATTTGCATTCTTCACAGCTTCTTCATAGTATAATGGATCCTCTTACTCTATCTGAGCCATATTTGTTTCATCTTCAGATAAATTAAGGTCTTCTCCACTCACATAATCTTTCATCCACGCTGGAGGATGACTAATTCTTTTTTCTCTTTCAAGAACTTCATTAGTCAGACTTTCTTCATTGTTTGGAGCGACATCGTCTTGCTCATATTCATTTTCCTCCATTCCATCACTATTGTGATCATCTACTTCCCCAATATCACTATCTCCCCATTCTAATTCTATCTCTACTTGTTCATCATGGCTCACATCCCAATCCCATTATTTTTCTTCTTCGAATATGACATCTCTGCTCACCACTATCTTTTTCGCAATAGGATCAAATAGTCTATAACCTTTGAATTCATCACTAACGCCCAAGAAAATACAAGTAAAGCTTCTTTCATCAAGTTTAGTTCTTCGTACCTTTGGCACATGAACATGTGCTATACAGCCGAAGACCCGAAAATGATCTACAGAAGGCTTCATTCCACTCCAAGCCTCTTCCGAGGTGACATCTTTAATTGCTGAGGTTGGAGCTCTGTTCAACACATAATTACTCCAGTTTGTCGCCTCTGGCCAGAAAGACTTCGAAATTTTCTTCTCAGTGAGCATTGTGCGGACCATGTTCATTACCGTTCTATTTTTCCGCTCGGCCACACCATTTTGTTGCGGGGTATAGGATGTGGTCAGCTGCCTTTTGATACCATTCTGTTTGCAAAAGGTATTGAATTCCAAAGAAGTGAACTTACCCCCTCTGTCAGTGCGTAGACATTTGATGGGTAACCCAGTTTCATTTTCAACCATCTTCTTAAAGCATTTGAAATGGTGTAGTGCTTCTGATTTCTCCATCAAAAAATATATCCAAGACTTTCGACTAAAATCATCGATAAAGCACAAAATGTACCTTTTGTTGCTGTTAGATACTGGGGTGATTGGACCGCATATATCTGCATGTATAAGCTCCAAATTCTGACTTGCTCTCCAATAACTCTTTCTTGGTATAGGATTACGATGGTGTTTTCCAACAATGCAATCAGTACACATCTCGTCTGACTCCAGAAATTTTGGAAGACCACATACCATGTCTTTCTTGTTCAATGTCTGTAGGCCTTTATAGCTCAGGTGCCCATATCTCCGATGCCAGAGATGAGACAAGTTTGTCTTTGAACTTGTGTGAAGACACTTGTCTGTTGTTGAGATTGCTCTCTTGATTGAGAAAATAAGACAAACATTCTATTCGCACTCATGATGGTTTGAATAATTAGACCCATATCAGGATGAAAAATCTTACAAATTCCCTCCTTAATCAGAATCGTCAGCCCCTTCTCTTGCAATTGCCCTATGCTCAAAAGGTTATTCCTTAATTCTGGGACATAAAACACTTCTGTGGCAGTGAAATTTTTACCATTTATCAGCATCTCCACCTTTCCTTTGCCAACCACATTCATCCTACTATTGTTTCCCAGCTTCACCGAATGCCGAAACTTCTCATCTAGATCAGTAAACATGGCTTAGTTTCCACACATGTGATTGGAGCAACCCGAGTCAAGAAACCAAGCATCCTCACGTCTGATTTCATGCTGCTCTACATATGACATTAACAGCATCTCATCTTCTTCGTTAAGCTCTGAGAAATTAGCTTCCTTATTCAAAGTGGGACACTCATATTGAAAGTGTCCAAGTTTATGGCATTTGTAGCATTCCACAGTTGATTTTGAGAAGCTTTGTCTGCCTCGGCCTCTTCCTCTGGAACTGGATCTCCCTCGACCTCTTCCTCCATTGTTTCTTTCTTCTGTGGTTACCCGTAATGCTTGTTCATCTCCATTACTTCGATTGAACTTATGTTCATGAACCACCAATGAACTTTGTAGTTCATCGATTGTGAGCTCATTAATGTCTTTTGATTCTTCGATTGAAACAACTACATAGTTGTACTTCTCTGTGAGAGTTCTGATAATCTTCTCCACAATAGATATATCCTTCATATCTTCTCCATTGCTTCTCAACTTGTTTGCCACACTCATAACTCGAGCAAAGTATTCATTGATAGTCTCACCGATCTTCATTTCCATGATCTCCCAATCCCGTCTCAAGGATTGAAGAATTGAGCGCTTCACCTTAGCGTTCCCTTCAAATTTTGTCTTCATTGAGTCCCATATGTCCTTCGAGGTGCGCTTTTCCAGAATCTGCTCCAGAATTGTCCTGTCAATAGATTGAAAAAGATAATTCTTTATCTTCTGGTCTTTCTGCTCCACATCCTCAAATTGCTTCTGTTGTGCTTCAATCTTCAAGCTTCCTGGTACGGGCTCATCATAACCTGATTGTACTAGCCTCCAATATCCTTTGGACCTCAGCAAATTTTCCATAAGCATAGCCCAATGGTCATAATGACCATTAAAGCGTGGTATGGCAGGCTACATGAACTCTTTTTCCTCACTCATCTCTCTTGTTTGAAGTCAGTCACTTTGAGATTTCTCTCCTCTTTTTCTCAGGCCCCAGTGAGGGGCTCTGATACCAGATTGTTGGGATCTTGAATTTGATAAATACAAATAAAAGAACACAAAAGTGGACGGAATGACTTGATTATTGAATAGCAAAGCAAGGCTTAAATAGCCATTACAAAATAACAGAAAAGAGCAAAAAACTGACCCACGTTTACTCAACTAAAAGCAACGTTAGGAAAAATTCAAACTAAGCAACCAAAATCCCTATTAGATAGGAATTTGTCAACTTAAACAAATCTGTTTCAACAGAAATCCTAAAAACAAGCAATTTACTTCATCAATTCCCACATGCTAGAATTGAATTTTCTCGATAATTCAGAAAGGAGTTAATATGCGGTTCGAGTTTATCGTATGAGTTATGACCCACATTACATACTTCAACAACATCGATAGAATCAAAAGAAAGAGAGAGAAGTAGAGAGAGATTCACAAATTGTTGATTCCAAGAGCAAAACAATCAGCAAAACCATCCATTTTCAGCTTTGGCAAAGACATACCAATCTCCAATCCTCCTTCAAAATCCCTCGATTTGGACAACGAAAATGCATATTTCTCGCTATCAATCGACAAAAACTCGAGCTTCCTCGCCTTCCCCCATCCAAAATCCGCACCATAGAGATCAACTCTCGCCGATCCCGCCACTGAAAGAATCGACTGCTGCCGCGCTGATACGATATCTTCGATCCAATTCTCCGCATCTTCTAGAAGCTTCTTCTTCTCTCTCACTCTCTCTCTAATCCCCTTCACCACAGCCTCAGCTGCCGCGAAGAACCCTAGCTCGTTGTGATGAGCTTTCGCCATTCCGTACGATAAACAGTTTCCGAAGTAGTTCCCAGGAACTGGCGGATCTAAACGAGCTCGTATATCGACTGCGAACAACAAGAGTTCTAGATGATCTTCTTCTTCTTCTTCTTCTTCGCATGATTTTACGAAACACGACCAAACGTAAGCTGCCATTGCTACGAAAGATGAGACGTGAGATAAACCAGGAACTGCTGACTGAATCGAACGCTTCAGTTTCTCCAGTTCTGATTGGCTCAAAACATACGTAGCTCGGACCCTGTTCGTCGGTAAGGGAAAAGATGGCGTCGAAAATGGAAGTTCTCTCATTTTTTCCCAATAAATTGAGTCCAGCTTTTTAGGGTATTTGAGAAGGTTTCTATCAAAAACTGGTAACTTCTCCGTTTCTGATTCCAAGAATTCTCTCTCTCCTCCGAGTTTATTGATCGAAGCCCACGACCTTATGAACCCGGTGATGGAGGCAGCATCGCCGGCGCTGTGATGGTTCGCGACGCCTATACAGACGCCGCGACCTGGAAATAGCGTCACCTTCAGGGCTAGGACCTGAAGCAGTTTATGATCGGATTCTTCGATCAATGGCGGTAATTGAGGGATGAGATCGTAGAACTTGTCTGCATCTCGAGCATGATTTGCTACGAAACTGTAGAAATCGTCGCTAGATTCGCAGATAGTTAACGAAACCGAGTCCGCGGGGTTGTAGCGTAGCACCGGCAGCTCATCGGAGTTTAGTGGGTAGACTATGTTTCCCGCGAGGGGAAAGAAGTGTTTGAGAGTTAGTGAGAGTGATTCTTTGAGTTTTGGAACGATGGTTTCTACGAAATAAGGCTTAGAACAAGGGATCTCGTAGAAGAGAAGGCGAAGAATGGGGTGGAAGGCTAACCAGTTGATGTCGATGAAGGTGAGCGGCAGCGACTGCTCCGCCGCCGAGCCGGCCGCCGGTGCAATCCGGGAAGTTTCGAGATGGGTTGTACTTGTCATGGGCGTATAGGCAAACTTAATTATGGGATAAGGTTTTTTCTGCGTATTGTATTTTTAAAATCTTGTGGTTTATTTTATTACCCAATCCTGATTTCAATTATTGGTCGGATATTTTTAGCACTTGAGATCCTCTAGTCCCAACTTGTGTGTGCCAATCGTGTGCCACACCTCAAAATTATTACCTTTTCTTTTATTTTTTTCTTCAATTTTAATTTCTTTTGATTTAGTATAATTTTACATTATTATTTAGGGTTTATTCCACCCAATTAGGATTTATAATTATTTTTTAATATTTAATTTTCATTTTTTAGTTAATATAATTGATTTTTGGGGTTGATTATTCCAAACTTAGGGTATATAATTTTTTGCAATAAATATTAATTATGATTAGTTATGATAAAACAAATTTTATTTTTATAAAAAATAATATTAACAATATATAATTTTAATGGTGGCACACGATTGGCATACATAAGTGGGACTAGAGGATCTCTATTCTATTTTTAGAGGCAATCAATATCTATATCTATATATCCATAAAAACATAATAGTTTCTAATGCATTCAAAATTTGCGCTAAATTTTGCCCAATTTTCTAATTTCATCATTATAATAAAAATTTCATTGGCATTAATAGCATAAATTAAAAAATAACTGATCACATTTCAAGTCGGCAGTTTTATTTAGGTGATTCTTAAACCGCTCAGCCATTTAATATTTGGGGACTTGCGTGAGACCGTCTAACGGATCCTTTTACGTTAGACGGATATTATTTGACCCACAAAGTGATCCCTCTCCTTTTATCTTTTCTTTTTTATTTTTTTTTAATCGTTCCAATTTTGATTTGTGAGTTGTGAGGAATGAGCGAAGCCTTTCCACGCTTTTGTACGTAATCGTGTTCCTTTCCGTCTTTATTTTTCTTTTTTCACCTATGTTATTCCTCCTCGTGCCTTTTTTTTTATTTGGTGGCCTTCTCATGTATCATCTTAAACTCATTTCAATGTAATCGAATTTTACTTCAAATTAATTAATATCCACTTAACCGAAAAAATTAAATTTGCTCGCCAAAATAATACTCTGTTTTCATTATTATTATTTTTATATATATTATGTTTGGGAAGTATTTTTAACTAATCGGTGTCGTGTCGATGATATTAGGGGCCGCTTGGTTCAAATTAAGTAATGACAATCACAGTGAATATCATTGAAGGGTCAATGATATTCATTGTGGGAAGCAATGTAGGACCTGTCGGAGGACTCTGTATGGTAGAATTTGGCTTGTCAGAAGCCATCTTGGGGAAAACAGCTGCAGCGGCAATAATAGGTGCAGGAACCTCAGTATGCAGATGGATTGCATTGCACTGTTCCTTGGAATTCACTGTGGTGTTGCTAGGAATTTGTCCCGGTTGGTGCTAATTCCCTACAACTGTAGCCAGCTGACCCAGTTGCTTCTCGAACATCTTCATCTGCACACTCATGGCACCCACAGTATTCTCCAACTTCTCCACTCTAGCTTACACCTCCCCCATGAATTTATCGGTCTTCCCCATGAACGCCATCAACAGATCATCCATCTTTGGTTTTTTCTTCTCGTTGATCACTCCATTTGTTACAGAGAAGCCAGGAGGGGGGCTGCATTGCACTGTTAGGATTCTCATATGAGAGGTTGGATCGATTACCTTGATAGAATTGATTTCCACCTCGGTAATTGTTGCCATCATAGCCACCTCTCTGATTGATGTAGTTGACATCTTCAACTGTATTTCCCATGGGATTATCTACACCCGGTCGCGCCATAGCATCAAATCTGCTGTTGATCGTGGCATTCAGAGTAGACAGCCGAGCGGCCAATTTGGAAATCGGATCACTATCATCAACTGCTGCAGCTCTCTTCAATATCCTTACTGGTCGATCCCCAGTCCACTGATAGCTGTTGGTAGCCATGTCTTCAATTATCGTCACAGATTGATCGTGTCCTTTATTCAGCAATGACCCGCCTGCAGAGGCATCCAGAAGCCTCTTCACCTCCATATCGCATCCGTTGTAGAAGATGCAGACCTGATGATCTACCCCAAATCCATGATTGGGGCACTTCCTCAGCAACTCTCGAAACCTCTCCCAAGCTTCATATAGATTCTCATCTTCATACTGGCGAAACTGAGTAATCTCGCCTTTGAGCTTAAGAGTCAGACCGGGAGGGAAGAATTTATGTAGAAACTTGTGCGCCAAGCACTCCCAGCTATCCACCGTACTGAGATCCAAGGAATGATACCAATCCTTGGCAGCGTCTCTCAATGAGAATGAGAACAGGCGAAGCCGAATGGCATCATCCGACACCCCGTTCATCTTGATTGTACTGCAGACCTCCAAGAATTGTTGCAGGTGTGCATTTGGATTCTCAGTTTTGAGCCCTCCATACTGATGCTGCTGCACCATTCCCACCAATCCCGACTTCAGTTCAAAGTTGTTGGCATTAATGCCTGGACCGGGAACTTGTCCATGGTTGAGCACCGGTGTGAACATCTGATTAATCGGTACCGGATCTGCTTCCCTGGCAGCTTCTTGCTCTTGAAATCGCCGCTGCATTTCCTCTAGCTGCTGTTGCATATGACGCATCTGATCAGCTGTAACAGGAGCTGCTGGTTGTTGCTCTGCCATTGCTCTCCTTCTTCTTGCGTTTTTCTGGCGGATGGTGGCTTCAATCTCAGGATCCAAAGTTTGAAGTGGTTCCCCCTGAAATCGTGTACGCATACACAACCTAATCACAAGAAAAAGAAGATTATAATATTTAAACGAAAATAAACTGAAAAAAAATGTCTAGATTAACACAAGAAATTAAATCTAAATAATAGCAAATAAAAAAAATTAAATCCCCGGCAACGGCACCAAAAACTTGTTCGGTATTTATTTTCACCTAAACTGGAAGTGTACAGCGAGGCTTATAGGATAGCGGTGAACAAGGTCGTATCCACAGGGATTTAATGATTAATCTGCTAGTTATTCAATTTAACCCCTCGCAGTTATCTAGACTATCAAACATGGTTGGATTTAACTAATTAAAAAAACTAAAGATAATAAATAAAATAAATCACCACAGCAGAAATCAACACAGATAAATCAAACACTGAAGAAAAAGACGCATTCTAGGATTGGATAATCATTATTTAATCCATTCTCTTAATCAATCTATTTAATGTCTATGTTGGGATTTAAATCATGCTAGAATAATCACTCATGTATTCTAAACCTTCTCTCGAAGCGCCTAGATTGTAGATTACACAACAAATATTAACGTCTCCGTTCAATACCTATTATGCAATTCCTAATGGTTCCAAAGATTTATTGTTCTCTAAATTAATCGCAACTCTCTCGAGTGATATTGACTAACCAGTTAATTATTCCAGATCATGTGTTAAAACTCATCTCTCAAATTATGGATTAACACATCAAATTGTATCATTTAGTGATCAAGTAAATAATACAGAGAAAACAGGAATAATCAAAACATAATTAAATCATAGACACCAAATAATATGAATCAAAAGAACTTCATAAATAAATCATAATCCAACCCTAGAATACTAGGGTTTTAGCTATCCATGGCAAAATAAACAACTAAAACAATCCACAAAATAAATATTGTATTCTAAGAATAAAGTAAATAAAACCCGGAGATTCTATATTGGCTTTGGTCTTGAACACTCTTGAATCCTTTGGTCTTGTTCTTCGCGTCTTCTTTTCTCTGTAGCAACTCTCTGTTAGTAACTTTTAGGTATAAGGAATTGTGTTTATTTTCGTGCATTGAAACCCTTAAATACCAAGTAAGAATTTGATCCAAAGTAGGAAACCACAAGTTGTACCGCCATTAAAATTTGCGAGCTCGCTCCTGAGCATGTCGGTCGCGACTCAGGTCACGACTCCACGTGGCATCCAGCTGTCACAAAATTCGCGAGCTCTTCGGATATTCGCGACCGGGTCGTGAATTTCTCAAAGATGACCCCTGTCTCTGTCGCGATCATACAGTGAATGGCCCTCGGTGATTCGCGGTCTCATTCGCGACTCGTGACTTTTCCTCATAGCACCCCAGCCTCTGTCGCGATTCGACAGTTTATGGCCGAGGTCTTCACCCGCGAGCTGCCACGTGGACCATGATTCTTGGCCATTTTGCGTGTATTTCCCGAGACTTCCATACTTCATTAAAATACCATCTCCTCAAGGACAATTCCTGCACAATTCCAACAAGTAATACCAAACTCCCAAATGCATGAAAACGCAAATAAACTGAGATGAGATACACTCAAAACAATTCAAACTCAACACAAAAGTGTACCAGAATTAGTGTAAAATCTCAGTTTATCAGATCCCCTTCTATTTCCATTACCCACCCTGATTACCCCTTACCAAGCGCCCCCTTAATTAATTAGGATATGGGATTGATGGATATATGTTGGGATAAGTTTGAAGGCTTTATCGATTAACGAAGAAAAGCAACATTGATGTGTTTTTTTATAATGATGTTATTAATGATATCTCATCCATAATTAATGATACTTTATATTAATGTTAGTGATACTTCACCAGATAAAAGTTATATTTTCATTAAAATGAAAATTACCGATGATTAAGCATTAATTATTAAATTAACAACAACGAAATATCATTAATTATGAAGTAAGTATCACTAGTAATAAAAAATAAAGCATCACTAATAGTGATATTTTCTTCTGCAATTAGTGATACTTTTCTTTCTAATTAGTGATATTTTCTTCTGTAATTAGTGATACTTCTGTGATACTTTCTTCTGCAATTAGTGATACTTTTCTTCTAATTAGTGATCATTTCTTTTGCAATTAGTGATACTTTTCTTTTTAATTAGTAATACTTTCTTTTGCAATTAGTGATACTTTTGTAATACTTTCTTCTGCAATTAGTGATACTTTTTTCTGCAATTAGTGATACTTTTCTTCTAATTGGTGATACTTTTTTCTGCAACTAGTGATACATTTCTTCAATTAGTGATACTTTCTTCTGTAATTAGTGATATTTTTTTCCATAGTAATGAGACTCCACTTCACCTCATAAATAATGATACTCATATGTGAGTTAATAATACTTCACCTCATAAATAATGATACTTTGGTTAATGATATAATTCACTCATAGTTAATGATACTTTATCTTATAATTAATGATACTTCTTTTTTTAGCTCAATAACTAGTCAACCGCCAGGAAAAAAAATATGTTTTTTTTAAAAATAAATGTATACCCTGAGAAGACTATATTATATTTATTGAAAAAAAAAGAAACGTAAAAACGAGAAGAAAGAAAGAAAAAAGGAAGAAGAAAGAAGAAAAAAAAGAAGAAGGAAGAAGAAAAAGAATGAAACGGACAAAACAAAGGAGGAGAAATAAAGAAAAAAAAGAAGAAGAAAGAAGAAAAAAGGCAAGGCGAGCCTGCAGAAAAAAAAATGAAAAACAAAAAAGAAATGAGAGAAAGAGAAAAAAAAAGAGAAATAAAGAAAAAGAAAGGGAATGAGAATTGGGCTCAGCAAGTTGCTGGGCCAAAAAAAATGAAAAAAAAAAAGGGAAATAAAGTGAATGGGAAATGGGCTCAGCATGTTGCTAGGCCTAAAAAATGAAAGGAAAAAAAAGAGTGGGCTAGGCGCTGGTGGGTGGGTTTTGTGGGGCAGGTCGGGTTATATTTGACCCGACCCGTTAAACCTTCTAATATAAGTTTTGTCTTTAATATTATATATACACACACACATAAATATTATGTAATTTCTAACACATGGATAATTGACCTAAAAAAATTAAATTAAAAATAAATGAACCACCCCATTTTAACTTTTCAACTTATTAGTGGGCATATGACAATTTCATATATTTTAAAACTCTTTATATATCACAAAAATAAATGAACCACCCCATTTTGACATTTCAACTTAGTGGGCATAAATATTTATATGATAATTTCGTATATTTTAAAACTATTTTTATATCGCAATATCATTTAATTCATATGACAATTTCATCTAATCAAGCCGACAAAATTATCTTGCAATAAATAAGCACTCATTGTCATTATGAATAAAGTACACAATAATAATTAATAATGAATTTTAAACTATAATATTTCATTAAAAATATACTATTGATAATTATCCGCTCATAATATTAAATAAATATTAAACCACCATACAACAATTATATGCACGAAAACATAAAGCAGTTTGGTGGTCTACGTTCAGAAGTAGTGGGTTGCTACTTGCTTGAAGTAGTGGGTAGCTTTGAATGCATGAAAACAGTTTGACGATTTAACATTTAAAAGTTCAAATTAAATCAAACATTCACCACGCGATATACATAATAAATAGAATATTGTGAACGTTGTGCAAACATATATTTCTCATATGGGTGTACGACTTTACATTTACTGCACCAATTATATTACTCACGTCAATAATAAAAGGCACCATTGTTTGGCCTCATATCTCAACTCGAGCAAGGAAAGAGCAAGATAGCACTTCAGCTTTATTTGATTTGGAATTACGATCAACCAAATTTCAATAATAAAGATAAAGTTTAAAGTCATGGATGCATATTTCACGACAGTAAAGTATGTCATTATTTAACTTTTATTTTTATCTATATTTTTAAAACTAAGCTTCCATATCTAATACAACTTTAATGTTTCATTCTAGGGAAATCGTATATATGTCACCATTAAATCAAATACTTTGTCCGATTTCACATCAATCCTTGAAGTAGGAAAGGTTTATGATGTCATGAATTTAATTGTGGGTTTAAACATAATAAAAATCAAGACAACATCATGCAAGTACTTACAAACTGCTTATTCAAAAAAACGCGTATAAATGAATTGTTTGATCAGAATTTCTCAATGCAAAAGTTCCAATTCAAAAGCTTTGATGATATTTCATCTATGGAAAACATCCAAGATGAACCTGTGTTTGGTAAGATATCATATTAAGTTCAGTAGTTATTTATAATTGATAATATATGATGTATTATTAACCATGATTTTATAAATTAATAATACAGATGTGATTGGTATGTTAATCAGTCGATGTAAGCCGCAATTGAAAATTATTAATGACAAGGAAAAAATGTTGATGGAAGTTCTACTAGAAGATGATAAGTAATTTTTTATTTTTATTTTTACTATTACTCATATTGTATAAATCTTTCTTTTGTTTTCATGCTCACACATACTGCATATTACATAAATCGTGCTTATTTATCTTAGTTCACTGATCATAATTACTTTTCTTTTACTAGCTTAGTTCGGTGATCATAATTACTTTTCGTGCTTACACATACTACATATTACATAAATTATGATCACATTTTTTTTACTACATATTACATAAATTATGATCACATTTTTTTTACTATTAGTTTTTCCATGTATTGCATATTACGTATTTTTCTTCGTGCTTAGATAGTTTCTTATCCAAAAATTTATTCACTAAACTTTGCCAAATAAGGGCCAAACCATATCTGGAACTTGATGGGAGAATTATGCTGATGAACTAACCAATAAAGTTAACAATTGTGAAAAAGGTCATATTCCAATCATCTTAGGAGTTTGCCGTCCTAGCCCTTATAGAGGTATATTTTATCATTTTTTTACTTTTAAATTAAAAGGTGTTATTTACTTATTGTTTTCTGAAAATTTTGTAACATTAAATTTATAGGTGAAATAAAAGTGACAAATGCCTACCACACTACAAAGATTATTATTAATGAAATAATTGTTGAGATGATAAATTTTAAGGAAAAATAAGTATTAATGTATAATTAAATTACTAAACTAAATGGACATGTTAATATTTTTAAGTATATATATATATATATATTGTAGGTATTTCAATAATAGCAAGGCTGGATCGAGCTCTATCTCAACTTTGACAACTTCAGCCCATAATTTTAATGAGCAAACCGCAAATGTGGAGGCAATTGTTAAGACAATTCACCAACCACGAAATGATGGAAATGTATCATTCTATTATCCACTTTTTAGGATAAAAAACTAGAGCACTATATCACCGACTCCAAGTTAATGTCATTTTTATTCCGGATTGGTACTTTGTGGGTCTTTGCAACAGTTTTATCCATTGAAACTATCGGTGCATAAACATTTATATCTTGCAAAATTTACTTCATGAAAATGGAACCCAGTGACATTATATTTTACTATAAAAACTGCAACAATTTCAATGTTGGAGGAAAATTTAGGTACTCATAAAAAATCAAAAATTATTTATTTATTTCATCAAAACATTTTTCATAAGATATATAATTGATTTATAAATTTTAAAAATAAATACATGCTGATTGTTAGCGTTACCGATGATGATCATGAAAGTGCATCATTTCATTTATGGGATCTAGAAGGTTTAACCTTGATTGGAACAAGTGCAAAAGATTTGATTAAGGTATTTTCTCTAATATTATTTACTATTTAATTTAAGGAGAATTATCGATTCAGGACCTGAAAGATGGGTAATCTATCAATTTAGGACCTGAAAGATGAAAACTCTCAATTCAGGATCCGGAAGATGAAAATTCTCCATACAGGACCTCAAAAATCACAAATTTTAATTTATTTTTATTTTTTAATTTTATATTAATTTTCAATAAAAAATTCCTTCATTAATTATCTATTAAATCTAATAAATAATTTTTTAAAATTAATTAAAAATAAAAATGAATCAAAATTCATGATTTTTGAGGTCCTAGATTGAGAATTTTCATATTTCAGGTCTTGGATTGAGAGTTTTCATCTTTCGGGTCCTGAATCGATAGATTACTCATCTTTCAGGTCCTGTATTTATAATTCTCCTTAATTTAAAAATTATTTCACAATATATTTCAAAAATGACTTATTTTTTGCATACAAATAAGGATGATGGTGACATCGAACATTTACCTATGAAGATAGAAATGTTGGCTGGTAAGAAAGTTTTGTTCAGAGTAAAAGTGAAAGATGGACAAACCAATCAATACCAGGGTGCTTATAGTGTCACAAAGGTTACATGTGATTTTGCAATGATAATGAAATTTTGTGGAAACTTTTCTGAAAGACAGGTTTATACTTTTACAAAATAATATAATAACTTCCAAATTATAATATATCAAAAATAATTTGTCCATTTAATTTTAAAAATGTCAAATATATAGGAATCATGTCCAACGTCAAAGATGAAAGGTTCAAAATTTCTCGAAGAGAAGTTTGGTTACATACAATTTATTGTATTATATTTCACTACTTTATGATACATTATGATATATATATTTTTATAGTGAACAAGTGACGTCAAATGTCTCTCAATCTAAGATTGTTGAGTTTGTTGATCTCATAGAGATCACAACAATGAATATGAGGCTTATCGATGAATTCTCATCATCTATTATCACACCTGGCTTGTCAAATGTGGTTAACCTCCCCTGTGTGGTTTGTAGGCTACTACATAGGGGCGGAGTTTACCCAGTGCGCACTTCGATAGCGGCTGCGGGTTACCCTTGACAACAAAAAAAGAAGTGAAGGAGAACCATAAAAAAAGAGAAGTAGTGCAATTAATTAGAAATATGGTTGCAAAGTTCTTAATATTCCTAAAATATTTTCAGCTGTACTTGATGTTTATTAGGGAAGACAACATGATATGTTTAATATTATGCTTTTAACAATATATTTTAGCTTATGTTTTCCATAAAATGTAATTTACATATTTGGTACTATTGTATGTTTTCTACCAACATTGTATCCTATGAATGCAATGGCTATGTTTGTGTTCGCATTCATTATTTCGAGACACCAGACTAAAAATAACATATTAAAAAGATAACATACAATATACACTTTATATATTTAATACTTAATATACTATTAAATATTTATCAGTGTATATATTTTAAATGAATACGCTAAAAATGGTATACATTTTTTTTAAGAATTTTAAGCTATTAAAAATATGTTAATAATATTGTAATATAAAATATATGAAAATGCTTATAATTATCATAAACATAGAATTTATAAATTTAGAAATAACAGGAAAAAATAAACAAGACGATGACATGTACATTAAAGATCAATGGAAAGTATTCCCGCGTTGAATTAATTTTAGAACTGCACTTAGCGAAAATTGGGCCAAGAGGGGGAAAATAAATAAGGCTAGAGTTAATGGGTTGTTTAGTAGAAAAAATAGGATTTATAAAATCAAAAGAGAGATGACCCGAATTAATTAGAGAATTCATGGAGTGCTGGGGCGACCCACAACACGACCAAGTGCCAATTCATGCTCATTTTTTATAATGCAACTTCATGGGAATCTGAGGAAGATCGAAATATATATATTATAATTCAAATGAGAACAAAAGTCTTTGAGAAAACGTAATCCATGCACTTATGTGTTTATGGTTACTGCATGCATGTGTTCTTGAGAGTGATAGGAACAGAAGCAAGAACAGGTAAATAAAAGCAATAAAAGAACACACGGGATTGATAACCCAGTTCGATTAACCAACCTACTCTGGGGAGACTTCGTCCAAACTTGAAGATTCGTTCACTACTCATTCATGAAGTGTATTGAGGAACTTATACATGCACGACTCCCTCCTTATGTCGTCCGTTCTTCTTTACGAACTCTTTCGCTAAATGAAGCTGTGAGATCCCCTCACAACCGTGACACTAGACTCCCTCTAGCTACCCACGACTTCAACTTATAATCTCTCCCGAGATTGCGTACAAACTAGGATTAAAAACTTCTCACGTGTTTCACTCAAAAACACTCAATGCTAGACTATCACGTTGAACAGTTTAAGGAACAACTTCTAGCTATTATAATAAATCATAAAATAACGACTCTCAAAAACTCACTTTAGAGAATCAAATATGTTGGGGGCGAACCACCGATTGTTGAATGAATCGGTCTTCTTATACTTCATGTGTTCCTTTGTTGACTTGATCTTCAATCTTCATCAACAAGGTAAGTGATTTAGGGTTTGTGATTCTTTCTATATTGGTGTAGATGTCTTCCATGATATTGAGGGTCTAAATCAGCACGCTATCTACTCCAAAAAGGCAGTTAAACGATTAGATCTTGGCTTCCCAAACTCGTCCACACAAGATCAACTTAACATGGAAACTGCCATAAATATCTTTGTTCGGAAATGTGTCTGGAACATCAGAGGAAATAGTTCACCAACTGTTCGTTAATTTGCACACCATAATCAACACATTACTTCAAGCACATCTTCTTGAACACTTCGTCGAACATAAATTGCCAAAACAAACTTAGTGCTACAAGTGGTAAGTTCAGCTGTAGATGTAGCGCCCCGATCCTGAAAGACCGTGGAAATGGACGCCATGGGGTTGGAATTAAGAAGCGGGAAAGAAAGGGGGTAACCTGATTAATAAAATCTCAACAGAAGACTCAGAATAATCAAACATGTTATATAATAATATATACCTATTCATAACACCAAGATCAGAGCTCTTAGTGTTTAACAAAAGAATATTACAAGCGCGGAGACTTCATTATCAACAGAATACTTAACAAAAAGAGACAATGGGAAAATATGTAAATAACAAAAGCCCATCTCTCAGCATCGTCACATCCACGCGCCAGCCTACTGACCTGAAAAATATTTGAAAATATTTGGGCTGAGTACTAGTGCACTCAGTGGGCAAGTTTATACAATTCAAGTTATGCAAACCATTTTGTTAAAGTAATCTATCTGTGTTCATGCAGGTAGTGAAGCTTAGGAGATTTTAAAATTTAAAGCAACCTAAGTTCACCAAAACATTTTATCGTGAAACGCTTAAGAGTATAACCAGTCATTGCCCGCAACCCGTACTACATCACCACACGTAAAGTTGAGTATGGCCAAGTATACCCAATGGGGGTAACCCATAAGTGTTTCATTTTAGTCTCACCGACAAGGAGTAGGACATGACAAATAGTGCATGCATACTATAGCTACTCACATTAACACAGCGCTGGTATATGAGACTCCGACAACATACAGTAGCGCGTAAATATTTAACACAGATAGTCACATATGCAATTTTAACAAAGCAGAGCTTAATAACTCGAAAGATACAATTTGCAAAGATATAGTAGCCCACCTGGATAGAAGATAAACTCTCAAATTCCGGATTGGTTTTTCTCAAATTCTGCTACTTTTTCTAGCCCTACAACAATCAGTCTGGGCTTAGTTAACACTTAACTAAATGACCCCTATTAAAACTCAATCCCTAAGCTCTTTTTCTTTTTAATTCTAATTATTTCTATTATTTATTTACGCATTTTAAATAATTATTATTTTATAATTATAAACTTTAATTCACTAAATACCATTGGTACATAATTAAATCCACTGCCTTAACTAAAAGAAATTAAAATATGCATATTACAATAATTTGATAAATTTTAAAATATTGAATTCTTTGAACTTTAATTACTCTACTAGTAATACAAATTCTGACCTAAAAACTAAATTACAAATCTATAACTTTTATAACTAGCTAGGTTAAATTAAATACTTTCTCTGAATCACTATAGATCTTAGGAATGAATCTCAATTCATCCACCCCTAACTACTAATTAAGGTTGCAGACAATAAATTAAGACAATAATATTCAAATTTTAATTTTAATTCGATCAAGAACATTTTCCAAAGAAATCATGATATTATGATAAATTTCAATTTTTTTTTATAAAAATAATTTGATGTCTTATAATTTTTAATTTATTATTATTTTTTTAACAATAATAATATCAAGTGTAAAATACAATATATAAACTAATGAAGTTAGTCAACCAATTACACCTCTGTATCAATTTTCATATCAAATCATGATACATATTTCCAAAATAAAATTTGATTATAGATTATTTTATTAAAATACAATTCAATTACTTGGATAATTATGATAGTATTGAAAATATAACTAGCCATGACCAATTATACACTTTAAACAGTAAATTAACCAGAATACATATGTAAAAGAAACTGAAAATACAAACCTTTAATTTTAAGCGAACATCAGAGCGGTTTAATTAATTGATGTGGGCATGACATATTTCTCTTGATTAATTAAATATGGTTCAGATTTTTACTCAACCCACTTATAGTACAATTGAATCTATCTAATAACACATGGAAATTGATTATTCTTACTAAGTATACGTGTACACTAAAATTCGCCTCCACCTCTAATCTCTATGTACACGTGTAACACATAGGTTGAAACATTTACCATTTTCAATTATGAATAGAATTAGATGTACTTTTATTTTATTTTATTTTTAATTATGAATACTACCCAACATTAATATTGCAAAATCTAACATTTCCATATATATACGTGTATACCTAATATATACACATATAATTAGAACCTTGCATTACCCACACTTTCAAGGCCACACTTAGATATATAGAATTAGTAGTTTTTATATTTATCTAAGTGGAATTCTCAAGATAATCTATAACACACTCATCAATTATAGTGTAAGCATATACTTATATGTTGAAAGACACGTTTTGCTCTATTTATTATATATATATATCATATTTTATATTAATAGAACTTTAAATTTATAAATCATCAAATTAAATCAAATAAACAAGATATGCATAATCACGTTAACACTGGCAAAATCTATATAAATATACTATATCTAATTGATTATCAATATATATACATATTAAAATATTATTATTCCCAACTTTAGAAAGTGGAATATATATACATATATATACGTTTTAGTGTACATTTTTTTTAAATATATATAAATAAACAAATAATTGATATGCACACACACACACACACACGTATATATTCATTTTTTTTTTTTGCATATGTATTTGTCACAATAATCTTTTACACTTAGTAAATAAATTTTAGTTAATCAAATTAAGTGCATATCTAGGGTTCTAAATTAAATACGGGAATGTTCCAAGGGTATTTCTAACACACTCAATGGACACATCACCTAAAAATGTGACCTAGAAGAGTCCGTTTTTCTTTCCTAGATTATCCTTATAGTTGGCATATGCTATTTATATATTTTTTTTTAATACGAAGAAGTTTGGATATTTCACTTATTCTAACTATTAGATATATATATATTCCTAATTAAATTTAGATAATAAAATCTACGGGGTATTACAGTAGAGAATGGTCAAATAACACTTCCAGACCATCAAACACAGAAAGATGAAAGAAAACACCCACTCCCTCTATCTATGTGTCTTACTTCTTTCATCTTCGTCCCTTAGTGATTTCGATAAGTGGTAAGAAATCACAAAACCAATTCATGTTTTTTGTGTCTGTAAAGTAGGAACACTTCTGGAAACAGCCTTTTCTCTATATTCGGTAGGTTCAATTTTTGTAGGAATATCTGTTGAATCTTGAACCACCAGGTCAGCCTTTGTTGTTGCTTTAATCTAAGAAGTATCAACTTTATCATCAAGAACATTCCCTGGAACACATTCACTATTTTTGTCATTGAAAGAGTTAGAGGCACAGTTGCATTTTCCTTCAACTTTTTTTACCCAAACTTTGCGAGTTTTCTTCGTGCTAAATTGACTGACACTTTTCTTCTTCAATTTAGCCAAGTACTTGAAACAATATAGGTCAGCCTTTGTTGTTGCTTTAATCTGGGAAGTATCAACTTTATCATTAAGAACATTCCTTGGAACACATTCACTCTTTTTGCCATTGAAAGAGTTGGAGGCACAGTTGCATTTTCCTTCAACCTTTTTTACCCAAACTTTGCGAGTTTTCTTCGTGCTAAATTGGCTTACACTTTTCTTCTTCAATTTAGCTAAGTACTTGAAACAATATGGTCTAATATGTCCAACACAGTTGCAATAATAACATATAGGGACAAATGGTTTCTTAGAAGATCTTTGAATTGTTCCTGAACTTGTCCTGCTATCCGTCTGGATCTTTCTATGATGTGTTCTTGAAACTGTCCTTACATGAATCTGAATCTTCTCCTTCCACTTTTTAGCTGATTTCCTTTGAGTATTCATGCGAGGCTTCTGTTCTTGAGAGATAATATTTCTTCTTCTCATCATTTGCAAATCATTTATATAATTCTTCCAATGAGGACGGATGTGTTCCGATTTTCCACAATAATGACAGATAGGAACAAAACCTTTTTCATTATTTTCCATGAGAGATTTGATGCAAGAAGTTATCTCTTTCATGTTCTTTCTCTTTAACTTATGTAGTTGGGACAGGAATAACTTTTGTGTCCAAGGTTTGTGCTGCAAACTGTTCCCGACAGTTATATCCCAAACCAGATTTATCTCCAAAAATCTTTCCTGCTGACAAAATTTCATCTAGTTGAGATGTTCCTGAATTCATCATCTTGATATTCTTCTTCAGTTGCTGAAGTTCACTAATATGTTCCTGCACACTGTTCTTGGAAATCAAAAGCTCAGATTGAAGCTTTTTATTTTCAGCAACAAGAGAAACACGTTCTTTAATCATTTGATCATTCTGTTGAATCAGTTCTTTATTGATTTGAACCATCATGTTCCAACTAGAATGTAATTTAAGGAAGGACTTAACAACAGTTTCTTTAGAGAAATCTTCTGTTAGGAAAAACATGTAGAAACAGATTTTTTTTACCAAGATAATATAATATTAATTAATTATTATATAATTTTAAATTAAATAAATATATTTTAATAATATTTTCAATTTTAATTTTAAAATAAGAGAGAGGGTAATATTTTAATATATTTAAAAATATTTATCATAAAATTTATAACAAGGGTTGGTTTGACCACTACATTAACATATTACATAACCTCTGTTTATCAAAATCTGTTGCCTCACATTTATAATTTATGATAAATAGGTGAACATTTTGTAATGATTGCATTTCAAAACAAAAATAAATAAAAATTAATGAATATAATTCAAAATTTGTTACATATTGTTTTTCTAAATAAACAACTTTCAAGAAATGTATACTCATAATAATTTAAGTATTACATTTTATATTTTTTTAAAATTTAATATTTTACCAATATATTATATCAATACAAAACTAACAAAAATATCCATATATAATAGAAAGAATCTTGAAATTTATGCATTTAAAATGTTATTAAATTTACGTAAAATTTTAAAAATAAAAAATTTAAAATCAACATATCTTAGATTTTTTTTTATAAAAAAAAACACTAAAAGCACAATAATAACTTACTTTTTTTAGTTGGGGGTAGGGGAAGGAGTAGGTTTTAAATCCGAGATGTCTCCAAGGGGAAAATAAAACCTTATCTTTGTGATTTGTAGTATTGTGTTTAAATATTTGTATTATATTTATTCATATTTATAATTTATAATAAACCTCACATTTGCTTTTTAATAAAAAATTTTATGTTGAAGGTAATCCGCAACTGCTATCAGAAGTTGCATGCTGAGTTAACCACACACCTGTGTAATAGTCTGCAAACCACACATAACAAATAAACTACAAATAATAAACAAGTGTAGCAGACTCACACCTGATTATTTATTATTCTATCATTGTATGAAAACCCACCATTAAGCCGGCTTAACAAAAAATCAGCCCATAATTCTAGCCTCAAATTGGTTATCTATCTATCTATCTATCTATCTATCTATCTATCTATCTATCTATCTATATATATATATATATATATATATATATATATAGGGTTAAGGGTCAAATAGGCCCCTGTACTTATTTGGGGGGGGAACAAATAGCCCCTCGAACTATT
This sequence comes from Perilla frutescens, assembly GCA_026008535.1. NCBI lineage: Eukaryota > Viridiplantae > Streptophyta > Magnoliopsida > Lamiales > Lamiaceae > Perilla > Perilla frutescens. The sequence continues at coordinate 15,859,429 of BRKX01000007.1, read as the reverse complement.
TTTTGTCTCGATTGAGCTCCTGTACTTTTATTGAGGGCTCAATCAAGCCCCTCCGTCACACCCTTCACTAACGTCAGTTAGGGTTGATTCAAAACGACGTCGTTTTGATCCTGAAATTAATTTTTTTTTAAATCTCTCTCTCTCTCCCCATCTCTTTCTTCATCAACGCTGTCGCCACCATTAATCTCCATTAAATTCAAATCACAAAGCTTCACCTTCTTCCTCTTCTTCATCAACAGCTTCATCTCATCATCACCATCATCAACAACCTCACCAAAATCCTTCCTCCCCCTCCGCCAGCATCATCAGAAAGTTCACAGCTTCATCGTCATCGGAGCTCGCGGCCACATCTCCAACCTCATCACCAGCGCCGCCCCTCAGTCCCTAGCCATGTCAGCGTAAGAACCCTTCTCTCTCTCTCTCAGCAATCTCTCACATAACGGCCGGAAAACCCTGCCCAAATACGATAGGGGACGAGAAGGTTGGGGATCCGCGGCAGAGGTAGGGAGGGTATCGCAGACGCCGGGAGAAGGGGTGGGGGCCTGGTAGATGACGGCGACACTATTTTGGAGGATGTGGAGGTTGCAGGCGGAGGCTGGGAGCCGCCATGGCTGGTTTTTGAAGCTTTTTTTTTTAGGTTGAGCTCGGCGTAGAGAGAAGGAAAGATGGGGGGTGGGAGATAATAGCAGAGGCATAGAAATGATGGGAAATTTCTTATTGGGATGTCGGAGGCGGGTCTGGAAGCTCCGAAGATGACCGTCCATGTGTTAAGAGTGCTGACGGTGGAAGGGAAATGGGTGGTATGTGGCAGTGATTTTGACTGTCGGGAAAGGGGGAGATGGTGAAGTGGGTATCGCCGAAGGTCGATAGTGGAAAGAAAGGGCCTCGCCGGCGCTGTGGATGGGAGATGAGTGATTCTCGTCGATTGGAGTGGCAATAGATGCAGGGAGACAGGTTGGGAAGGAGGGTATTCGGATCGGGTTTCTTTTAGGTGCAGGGGCTTGAGGAGAGAGAGATAGAGATTTAAAAAAAATTAATTTCAGGATCAAAACGACGTCGTTTTGAATCAACCCTAACGGACGTTAGTGAAGGGTGTGACGGAGGGGCTTGATTGAGCCCTCAATAAAAGTACAGGGGCTCAATCGAGACAAAAAATAGTTCGAGGGGCTATTTGTTCCCCCCAAATAAGTACAGGGGCCTATTTGGCCCTTAACTCTCTCTCTCTCTCTCTCTCTCTCTCTCTCTCTCTATATATATATATATATATATATATATATATATATATATATTATAACACACTTTTGTTTTCCCGCCCATTTATAAAAGGGTATTGTAGACATTTTATTTAGCATTATAGTAATATATAAAATTATGCATCATCACGTTTAATTTCATTTGCTTTTGATACTTTCCATATATGCATATAATGTATGTACATAAATAAATGATTGTACTAATCTACTTATTATCTCAATTTTTGATGGAGCAAACATATTTTTTTGAAGCAACGTCTCATCTCTTAAATTATTTTTATTTGGTCTAATTACGCTTTCCTTTTTCTTTTTCATATTATTTCTTGAATATTTATTTACTCTCATCACATTATTAGTTAGTTTAGATTTCTTTAAAAAGTTTAAATTTATATTTTTTGGTCATCTTTCCATATAATTTTGATGTATATATATATATATTTTTATTTAATCAAACATGAATCATTTTTTCTTTTAATAAATAATAATGTCACAAATTTCAAATTAAACTATGTATCAATGCAAAAATAACAAATTTCATATACAATAAAATGAACCTTGAAATTGATGAATTGAAAATATTTTCTTATTAATCTAAAAATAATTACAACAGTGTACCCATTCATTATGTTGAAGAAAAATATAAATTTAAGATATTTAAATTTACATAAAATTAAAAAATTTAAAATCAACATGACAGAATATCTTATATTTTTTTATAAAATTATAATGAAAAACTAAACATAAAATAAAACTAATCATTTCCTTTTTGTTTTCGAATTGGGGTAACAGGGAACCAGTAGATTTTGATTCGAGATATTTCACTTTTACACATGATTTCTACTATTTTGGTCTTTGTGAAGAGTCGGGACGACCAAAGCTCGCATATCTTTAAGATTCACAGTTCTTTGAAAGTTATTGTACAGAGTTTAGTTTAATTATTTTGTATAATATTAATTTCATATTTACAATTTCTAATAAAATAACAATAACTGTAAATATATTATTCCTGCATCGCACGAAGGGTCATTCTAGTTCTAATTCAAAATTGAGAAATATTAACTACCACCATTGGAAAGTAGAATCCCATATATGTGTCTCGTTCTTTGCCTCTTAAAATGCTCCTTCTACACGCCTCTTCTTCTCCTCATCATTCCTTTGTGGTTTCTCTTAGCTCATTCGATCTTGTGCAGTACATTTGTTTCAAAAAAAAAAAAAAGGGGGCAAAATGTAGGACTAATTAATATACATATTTCTCGAAAAGACGGATGTTTTGTTGAAATCGTCATCTGTCAATTTTTTTATTTTATTTTTTGTATGATTAGCTCTTTCAAGTTTTATTTGATGTAGTGAAACAAAGTCTTTTGTGATTCTAGAGCAGATGCGGTTTTAATTTTGAGTGAATTAGTGTTTCTTGGTGATCAATATTCATGTACTCAATTAATTAATTAATTCTCCTAGCATAGATTTACCCAATTGGTATATAGCTCTTAAAAACATAGCTATACGTATATATAATCATGTATTTAAAATATTTTATTATTACAACATATCTCCCATAAATTATCTAATTATTTTCAAAAAAAAAAATGATCGCCATAAATTATGCATGCACCACATTCTCCCTCTCTCTAATATTTGTGTCTTACTTTTTTATTTTATTTAATGATTTAGAGGAATAAAATATTTATAGTTATAATGCAGACTAATAATATATATAATTTGTGTAGGCGAGTGAATAAATGATGGAATATTATTTTAATTTTTGAATATTGCAATTTGCAAGCAATATCTATATCTATTTATATAAATCAGGAGCAAACGTGATTTTTTCAAAATAATTTTTTGATAAATAAAATATTATTTTAAATTAAATTATTACTTAAATTTTTTGACATTATTGTTATAATTTAATAACATATCCCCAAAATATGTCATTCATAATTTCTAATAATGATCATAATAATACGTTAATATGAAAGAATTATGTCCAAAAATTAATTATAATTTAATAATCAAATCTATATTTAATTACGTAGAGTAGGCATATTTGCCTCTATAATGAGCCAATATTAACTATCAATTAAACAAATCAAATTTACTCACACAATTTACTTAAATATATATTTAATTATGTAAAATAGGCATATTTGCCTCTATAATGAGTCAATATTAACTATCAATTAAGCAAACCAAATTTACTCACACAATTATGATTCCAGTTTTTGGATTTGTGAATTAAATTATTGGATTGTTTATATGAGTGTGGCTGGAAGACTTCTCTACCAAAATTTGAGTTTTCTAATTTACTTATTTTATTAATTACTCATCAATTCCATCTAATTAGTACCTCAGTTAAGAAAGCAACGGAAGAGGATAAAATGTAGAGTAGTCATGACAATGGCTAAATATATTTTCACTGTATATTTTTACAAAGACGCAAACACATGAATATATAAGCAAAGAAAACATAGGGGTCAAGTATACAAAGATAACCCCTATCAAAACTAATCAACCAATATACATAGATAAGCCTTATCATTAAGATAACGTGCATGACTAAGTAACATCATCTTCTATGTTGTCAACCATATCTTTTGCATTCCCAATAGCCTCCCGCAAACCGAGCGAGGGAGAGGAAACCACACGAAGAAGATTTCGAAACCGAGTGAAAGTTTGACCAGATAGAGACTTCGTGAAGCCGTCTGCAACTTGAGCATGGGAAGGAATATGTTGAACCCGAATGTTATTATGGAGAACATGTTCACGAACAAAATGAAAATCGACCTCCGCATGCTTAATACGAGAATGAAATACGGGATTAGTAGAGAGAGCGACAACACCCAAATTATCAACCCACACAATAGAAGGGCGAGAAGGGGCAAGACGTAATTCAGATAGTAGAGAACGAAGCCAAAGAACATCACTGGTAACATGCGTTAAACTACGGAACTCGGCCTCTGTGCTAGAACGAAAAACAGTACTTTGTTTCTTTGCACTCCAGGATATGAGATTACCACCCAAAAATACACAAGTACCAGAAGTCGATTTCCTATCATCACGATTTGAAGCCCAATCAGAATCAGAGTAGGCAACAATATCAAGATTGGAGGAAACCTTCAAAAATAAACCGAAATCCAAAGTGCCAGCAAGATATCAAAGGATTCGTTTAACAGCTTTCCAATGAGTATCCAAAGGTGACTGCATGTATTGACTCACCTTATTAACACTAAAAGCGACATCTGGACGAGTGATTGTAACATATAGTAGAGCACCTACAATACTTCGATACAGAGTAGGATCCACAGATTGTTGGCCATCAAATTTCGAAAGGACTGGAGAACTAACCATAGGACTGACCATGCCATGAGCGCCAGTCATATTTACCTTAGCAAGAACCTCACTAATATAGTGTTTCTGATTGAGAAATAAACCATCAGAAGTGCGAGTAAAACCAACACCAAGAAAGTGATTCAAGGAACCCAAGTCCTTAAGCGAAAAATGCCGACGAAGAAGATCGATAATCAAATCAATCTCAACTGAATTATCCCCCGTGAGCAGAATATCATCAACATAAGTAATCAATAATGTAGAGGAATGCGAAGTACGACGATAAAACAAACAATGATCTGCTCTTGACTGAAGAAATCCTAAAGATTTGAGAACACCACTAAGCTTAATATTCCAAGCCCGAGATGTTTGTTTCAAACCATATATAGCCTTATTTAGCTTGCAAACCATAAAGGACTTCCCAGGAACCTCAAAACCAGGCGGTTGCGACATGTAAATATCCTCACAAAGATCACCATTGAGAAAAGCATTGTCCACATCAATTTGTCGAATGACCCAAGAATGAGCTAGAGCAATCGTGAAAATTGTACGAACTGTAATAGGCTTGACAACCGGACTGAAAGTATCCGTATAATCAAGGCCAAAAGTTTGAGTAAAACCTCTTGCAACCAGACGAGCTTTGTATCGAGCCACTGAACCATCAGAATTGCGTTTAAGCTTAAAAACCCATTTGCAACTAACCAGCTCCTTGTTTGGAGGCAATGGACATAAAGACCATGTACGATTATTCATGAGTGCATCATATTCTTGACTCATAGCCTTGTGCCACACAGGTAGTTGTAGTGCTAGACGAAAAAATGATGGTTCACAATCTACAGAGGAAAGACACGCTGCATGGACCTTTGGTTTAAGGATTACGGCCTTTGCACGAGTAGTCATCGGATGAGTATTAACCACAACAGGTGTAGCCTCATCACTATGGCTGTCAGTTGAGCAAGGAGAAGTATCTGAAACATGCTCAAGAGAAACATCAGGAGAAAATGGCACAGGTGAATTCACTACTGGAGAGTTCATACTTGAAGCTGGGCTAATAGAAATAGAAGAACCAGCAGGGGCAACATGACTACGTGGAGGAGATGGGGCATAAGACACATCGGATGGAAGAGAATGAGAAATAAGAGGAGGAACAGACGAAAGAGGCGACGATGAACTTGTTGCAGATAGTGAGGAAGAGGGAGCAAAATGAAATATTTTTTTATTGAAAACAACATGACGACTGATGATTATTTTACCCGATGGAAGTAACACTTTGTATCCTTTGTAAGAAGGACTGTAACCAAGAAAGGTCCATGTATCACTACGAAAGTCTAACTTGTTAGCAGTGTACGGGCGTAGAAACGGAAAACAAAGACATCCAAAAATCTTAAGAGAAGTAAGAACAGGCTTAGTTTTAGTGAGAACTTCAAGAGGGCATTTATAGGAGAGAACCTTACTAGGCGTATGATTTATAATATACGCCTCTGAGATAAAAGCATCATCCCAAAAATCGAGAGGTATATGGGCGTGAGCTAAAAGAGAAAGACCAACCTCAACAAGATGTCAATGCTTACGTTCAGCAAGCCCGTTCTGCTCCGGAGTGTACGGACATGACAAACGATGAAGAATGCCATTGTCATGAAAAAAATTGTGAAAGAGGCTTATATTCCGTACCCCCATCACTTTGAACCATTTTAATACGCCTATTATAAAGATTTTCAACAAGACGCTTAAATTGAATAAATGCTTGAGCAGTGTCAGCTTTAGACTTAAGAAGATAGATCCACACAAAACGAGAAGCATGATCAATGAACGATACATAATAACAGTAACCATTCCGAGATTTGACATGCGAAGGTCCCCAAAGATCAGTATGAATAAGTTCAAGAAGTCCAAATTTTTTATTACTATCAGAAAAAGGCAATTTGTGGCATTTTGCCTTCAAACAAGAAGTACAAGGTAAAATATCCTTGTCACTAGAATAAGAAATGTGACTAGCAGCTAGAGCCTTCTTGACAATATCAAGAGAGGCGTGACCTAGTCTAGAATGCCATAGACCTAAGCTATCTTTATTTGAAGTAGAAGCAGTAAAAGCAGTAGGTGTGGAAGTGTATGGAGTCGAAACAGAGATATGATTTGGGTAGAAGGATCATTTGAGGTTTTGGTTTGCTCAGTAGAAACTTCGGAAGAAGAAGACATATCTACCATAACACTTTCAAGGATAAATGAACAGATATGTGTAATGTAGTTGAAAAAATTTAGTGCCAGGCAAAAACCTGCTCTGGTACCATGTTAAGAAAGCAACGGAAGAGGATAAAATGTAGAGTAGTCATGACAATGGCTAAATATATTTTCACTTTATATTTTTACAAAGACGCAAACACATGAATATATAAGCAAAGAAAACGTAGGGGTCAAGTATACAAAGATAACCCCTATCAAAACTAATCAACCAATATACATAGATAAGCCTTATCATTAAGATAACGTGCATGACTAAGTAACATCATCTTCTATGCTGTCAACCATATCTTTTGCATTCCCAATAACCTCAATTATATATATATTTTTAATTTGTGAATTAAATATGCGCAACTCAAACCTTTATAATTTGAACTTTGTTCATTTCGACAATCTTGTATTTTTTGAAAGTTTTTTTTGTATTATTATTATTAGGTCATCTTAAGTTGCACATAGTGATTATGTTTGGGCAGTCTGGTGTTCTTGAATAATATTGATTTGGTTTTTATATAATTTTAATGCAGACAATATAACTACTATACGTCCAAAGAAGATAGCAGTCATTGTAAATTGATCATGAAACCCTGTTTAATTCAATCTTTATGGAGTACTTGTATGTGAAAAGAATTTACATGATATATTCATATTTCATTGTTTCTCACAAATTTACATTTAGATTTTGATCAAGCTTTCAGTTTGTCCTCATTATTCATTTGTTCATTTGTATTTTAGTATGTAATTTTATTTAATTTGATAACTTTTAATTTCAAAGAAAAAAATATAACTTAAGAGTAAAATATTAATTATTTATACTTTTTACAATGGGGGAAAATATTGTAAATCAAAGCAAAAATAAAATAAAATCACAACATGCTCTTTATTTCAAAATAAATACGAATGAATACATTGCTCTATTTTTATTTTTAATTTATCAATTTATTTGCATTGCCACATACATAATTTAATATCCTTATAATTGTGAGATTATACATTTATTTAATCACGTGCACTTGAAGGAGAAGAAGACAAAATCGTGAAGAAGTGTGGATAAGTATTTCTTTTATTTTATTTTTTTGCATAATCCCCGAATCTAATTATTATATGATTTTATATTTTTAAGAATTATAATTTAAAATTTTATTTTGCCGTGACGGCTGTTTTCATTTATATTACAAGTCAAATATTAATTTATAATTTTCTTTGATATAAATAATTTTGATATGTATATTTTTATTATGATATAATCGAATGCATATAATGATCCCGTGTATTAATGTGAGAAATTTAATAATAAAAATATATTATGTAAATAATTAAATTAAACATTAGCATAATTATATGTCGGTGGGTCATTGTTGATTTCTTTTATTTTTGAGCAATTTCAACCGTAATCCTTCATTTACTCTTCATAAATTCATATTATATAATTATATATATGTATATACATATATATTAAAAATAACCAAAATTTAATTATACGACACTTGTTGCCAACAATCAATTTTGCTTTTGGTTTCAAACCTTTTTTTTTCCCTCCGTGCACAATTCATCTTTAGACAAAAATTGCACTACACTATAAATTTCGCCAAAAAATTATTTATCCATAATTTATGATTGATAATATATATATATATATATATATATATATATATATATAGACAACTTATCATAATTATACTTCAATTTATATTTAATAATAATTTTATCCTTAATATTTTATTTTTTCCATAATTATATTGTCCTTCAAATTACTTATCGTTAAAGTATAATTAATACAATTATACATATATATATATATGCCTCCCCGCTTCCTTCCACTTCCCTACAATTAGATAACGAAAATAACCCTAAAACATTAGATTCTCTTTGCTCTCTCATTCTGTGAAGTGGGAATTTCAGTATCTTCTGCTTAGATTTAATTAGGTTTTCGCCTTTCGCTGCTAGTATTTTATTTCGGCAAATTCAACCTTCTACCTGTTTCGCCGTCAAAGGTCAGCCGATATTTCTAGAATTTGTTTGACCGAAAATAGTTTGATTATTGTTTCTGGGTGTCCTTTGAATTTGGAGTTTGAATGTTGATCCACACTTTTTTTAGATCAAAGGGTTTCTGTGATGATTGTATCTTATATATCTTGAAACTGTAGTTCACTGACAGTTACTTGGTTATTATATTTCTGGGTATCTATATGTTTCTTCTTTTTTATTGGATTAATTTGTTTTCCGATGTTCATCGCTTGCAGATTAGGGGGCTTATTCTGATTTATGTTGATTGTTTTCAATAACAGGGCATAATTTGAAGTTATTTTCGGAGTTAATTCGTAACTGAACGATGGATGACTGGGGTAATTTATCCCTCCACCGAATTTGATTAGTTAATTTTGACATGAATTATTTCTATTGTTTTGACATTAATTTGTCTTAGTTGCCTGCATTTGGGGTTTGGAATTAGATTTGAGCAACCAATTTTTACTGAAATGAAATCGATCTGTCTCTAACTAAAAGCCTTTGGATTGGTTTACACTTCTCTACGGTTGTTGTTCTTTTTTTGTTGCTCATACACTTTTGATAAAGTTTTCTTCTGCTGCACCATCAGATGGTGCTTCAAAAACATCTAGGATTATTGCTGGCCTTGTTATAATTGAGCCCATTCAAGTCTTTTTAATATAAATAAAGAACATATGTAAGTGACGCAAGCAAAGTGGATTACGGTTGTTTAATGCTTCACACCATTGAACTACTTTTTTTTGCATGTTGACAGGATAGGTATGTAGTTTAAATGGCCACCTTTAGACATTAGATGTATACTCAAAGTAGAATTATAGATGACAATAGGGTGCGCAAAAGCTCCATTCAGTTTTTGACTGCATAATAAAGTTTTATTGCATTTCCGAACCCAATGATATCTTATACTTCCCTTCAACTTGTGGGATTGGGATGTCACACTAAGCTTGTTATTCTGAACATTATTATTTCCACTTCTTTTGGTATTTGCTTGGAAGTCAAATCTGGTTAGCTTTTGACAATTGCGTGGTGTTTCAGAAGATGAACCCGTTCAAGATATTTTCAAGAAGGAAGCAGTGAAAAGTAATTGGGATGATGAAGATGTGGAAGATAATGATGTGAAAGATTCTTGGGAAGATGATGAAGAGGCTGCTCCGGTATCTATTTCATCCTCATTCATTTTAATTTTCACACTGAACCACTTGATGATAAACATTCCTTAATAATATGTTGTGTAATTATTTATGTCATTCAATTAGAGTTGCTATTTCATATCCATCTTGAGCAATGAGGACTGTAGTACCACTCCTATAATAGCATTGGTCTGATATTTAAAGATAAATTAATATTGTGTGTATGGTTTTATTGTAATGGCATGTAATGTTGATGCATGTTGAAGTTTCTCTGTGTTGACCTTGCCTTCAACAATTTATTACTTTTCTGCAAGATTGTGCTGAAAGTGTGACCTAATCCTCCGTGTTGAGTGAGCTATTCGGAATCTTCCAATCAAATGGAATATATATTGAGAAGGGACTTTTTCCCTTCCAACATTTTGATAAGTTGTTGAATATTGCTTATGCATTGCTTGGAACATTGTAAAACCTGTAAATCTTAGTGTTCAAATCTATTATTTCTAGATGGCTCTAGATGCTAAAATACATGTCCTTTTCTGTTGTTGGTTTCAACCGTGACAAAAGTTTATCCAGAAGACCATCTATCCCAGTGGCATGAATTTGCCTACTTACCCTTATTATGAGGGCATCTTGTATTGCTAATTTGCTTTAATGTTTTGTTTCTAAGCGTGACAGTGTTTTGCTGCAGATACATTTTTTCTGATTTATCTTTAATTTCTTCTCATAAATTCATGGTCCTTTGATTTACTTAGAAATGGCATGCTTTTTAAAATATCATATCATATATGAAAGGAGAAAATTATAGAAAATTTGTTGTTTGCTTGATAGGAACTGTTTTTTTATCTGATCCAGCATTTTCTTGAACTTAACTAGCTACAGACCATTTGTTATTTTGGAAGATTTATGAGAGTGGGAACTCTCAAGTCACTCTACATTGTTGGACTATTTATGTCTCTTGTTTTATATTTATTTATTTGAAATTAATTTGCTTTCTCCAAATATTGAGCTCAGGCACCTAAACTGCCGCCTCCTGAAGAAAAGCCCCCCAAGAAGACTGTGGCAAAAGCAAATGAAAAGAAAGGAAAAGCTGTTGAGGCTGCAAAGGAGGCACCTTTAGATCCAGTAGAAGAAAAACTTCGCCAACAGAGGTGGGATTTTGCATTTTGCTATTTTCACTTGTACTGGACTGTTTAATTTTTTCTTTCTAAAAAACTGATTTACACTGTAATGTTTATATCTCAATTATCTCGTGTGGGAGCAGACAAGTTTAAATTATATTTTGTTGGTTTTAAGTTTAACATCCCTCAACTTTTATGTTGTAAGTGAATGCCATTTCTTTGCCTATCTATATAATTGGAGATTGGTGTGCTTTCGTATGTTTACATTCCTAAAACCTTTGTCTAAGTTCTTCAACTTCAATCAGTTTTCGTCCTTGCGACTTCCACTATCTGCTGCAATCTTTGTTCCCTACTTCCCTTTTACATTTTCTTTTATCTTTCTGTTTGATGCCTGCTCCTTGCACTTTTGGTTTTGGAAATGAAGGGGGTGGAAGGTATGTCTATTATTCAACCTGTGCTATTCTTTTTGTACTAACGGCATTCAAAATGGTTCATGCTGCTTTTCTGTAGGCTTGTGGAAGAAGCTGATTATAAGTCCACTGCAGAATTGTTTGCCAAAACGGGCGGTGAAAATACTATCGATAATTTTATTCCCAAAACCGAAAGTGACTTTGCTGAGTATGCAGAACTTATTGCTCACAAGCTTCGTCCGTATGAGGTGTGTCACATGTATTCCCTTGGTGTTATTTTATCATCTAATTTTCATCTGCAGATTATGACCCGACTTGTCTCCATCTACTACAGAAAAGCTTTCATTACATAGGATTGCTGAAGGCAGTAATGAGATTGTCGTTGACTTCTTTGAAAGGCGCAGATGCCAAAGAAGTTGCCTCTTCAGTTACTGCAATTGCAAATGAAAAGATAAAAGCAGAAAAAGAGGCTAATGCCGGCAAGAAGAAGACAGGTAGGATCTAAGTCTTGCTGCTTTTACTAATACTGGTCAACCCGGTTTTCCAACCGTGTAGTTTTCTCGTTTACAGGTGGAAAGAAGAAGCAGCTGCATGTTGGCAGGCCAGACGACGACGTAGCTGTTGAAACTTACGATGCTTTAGACGATTATGATTTCATGTGAGCAGGGCCATACCATCTGGATTGAAGAGTCGAAAAAACTATATTTTTGAATATGCGGCCTGTTACTTGGAAGATGAATTGAGCGTGTGTACTAGTTTTTTTTTTTCTTTTTTGAGTCGAGAATAGACGTCTGTATTATTTATTTTACATGTCACTCTTGGAGATCTATCATTTTTTTCTTTTGTGTTATTTTTATTCATTTGTCGATCTAACATTGAACATAAGAGAAGAAGTGCAGTATATCATTTCTGTCTCCTCATTTTTCATACATGAGTTTCACGGACTCCGCCTGAAATTCTCAAATTGATGAACTTTCAGTTATGGAATCACCTACTCCTTTAATAAGGCTACCCGTGAGAGGGAGGGAGAGGGATGGTTTATGTTTGCACGGGGCAACTGATTTCCGAAATGCAATTCTTTATTGCAGAAGACAATGAAAATATTAGAGGAGATACTTGGATACTGATACATTTAAATTATCTCCCTTTTTTTAACTAAGAAATGAAAGATAAATTGATAACGAAAAATCAAGTAATTGAATTGAGGAAAATGGAACAAATTAAGGGCAGAGATTCGCAATTATTATTATTATTATTATTATTTTGTTGAGTACTTGCAAGTTTAATTATGCAATTTTGATATTAGCACGTGGTCGATATCTAAAATTTTGAACTAAAGGCCATCTGCAATTTGAAGGTGAAGGGAAAGAAAAACAAATGTTTTAATTATGAGGCACTCCTTTGTGTATGTGGTGTGTGGGTTTGGGTTCATCAGACTGAATAACAAATTTCAATTTAAAAAAAAAGTCAACAATTGTAGCTGCGTAGACCCCACGCGCGGGGCATGGGGTACACGCGCGCCAGAAATTATTTTTTTTTATTTTTTTTAATTTTTTATAATTTTTTTGTTTTCCCCCCAAATTGTATACCATAAAATACAATTAGTGAATCCTAAAATTAAAATGAATTAATTTAATTTTTTTGAAATAAATATAAATATATATCCTAAAATTAATTTAATGAACCCTAAAATTAAAGTGAATGATTTTTTTTTAAAATTCGGCGACTCGCGCAATGCACTCGCCCTACGCTAATGCATGGCTCGCGCATTGCGTTTGACAATTAATTTAACTTTTTCAAAATAAATATAAATAGTAATTGAATATTAAAAAAACCTAATTTTGAAATAAATATATACCCTAAATAGAATTAGTGAACCTTACAATAAAAGTGAATGAATTTAATATTTTTTGAAATAAATATAACCCTTAATTGAGATTAATAAACTTAAAAAAACATGAACCCTAAAAAACACAATAAAAACCCCTAAAAATCTAAAAAATACTAAAAAAACCCTAAAAACCTTAAAAAAATAATGAACCCTAAAAAAACATAAGCTTCTAAACTCTAAACATTAATTGGAATGAAAAAAAAAATCACAATTTGAACTACATAAACTCATATAAAATAAGTAGCAAATCAGTTACTTTCAAATGATATAAGTGATACTTTTTGAATTTTAAATAATACTTTTTAATGTGAGGATTAATACTGATTTTTACCATTTTTTTGGCGGATCAATGCCCGTCAACATGAATTGACCCGCGTTGATCCGGATTGACTCATTGATCCTGACTCATTTGATGACGAACCTTATTGAATTTGGGGTGATGTACACAAGACTTTGCCTTAGTATCCCTTTAATTATTAGGAAAAACAAATCTGGCTATTTATGAATTTGAAGCGAGAACGAGAAAGAAATGAAGGCAGGTGAGTGAGAGAGCGGTTTGACTATGAACTCGACCCGGATACACTCGGATGGATTCAATGCTCCGAGTTTGAACTCAGAGAGCTGTCGTTACCGAGTTGAAAAATCATAATAAAAAAGCCCGCTTCTCAACTCTTCTACTCACTACTGAAACCTTGCGATTCTTTCCCACAATCAATCCATGGAAACCGAAGAATCTCAAAGAGTGGTTCCATTTCAGCTTCAATTCGACAAACCTATCGCCTCTCAGGTCTCTCTCTCTCTCTCTCTCTCTCTCTCTCATGGAGACAGTGTAGACTGTAGTGTGTGCTTGTTTTTGGCGTAATTGGTGCCATTTTACTTGTGCAGATTAAGATTGCTGAATGGAATCCAGAGAAAGATTTACTGGCAATGGTGACTGAGGATTCGAAGCTTCTTCTCCATCGCTTCAATTGGCAGCGGCTATGGACGACATCCCCTGGTGAGCAGCAGTTTCCGCATACTTCTTTCGACATTTATGGATAATCTCACACCAACGATTATGTATTCATAGTATTGAGATGCAGGAAAAATGAGACTAAAATTTAGCTGATTTTTGTACTGGTCAAACTTGTTTGGTTTGAAGTGGAGTGTATAGTGATAGAATCGTGAGATGATCTTTGTGTTCTATTTGCTTGATGAAATTTTGAATTATGACATGTTCAAGAATTTTGATTATCTTGATGACTTGGGGGGGGTTAATTTTGAACATTCTATCCAGGGAAATGCATCACATCCATATGTTGGCGACCGGATGGTAAAGCAATTGCAGTGGGGCTTGAAGACGGGACTATTTCGTTGCATGATGTGGAAGTGAGTTGGTTTTACATATTTCTGTATGCTATTTGCAAATTTATTGTTTCGTAGTTCATTGGTCACAGTCACATATGGACACAAACACTATCGTAGTGATTTTTTATTTTGAAACTCATTTGAGAGCTCTCCCCAACAAGCATGGTTTCTTTATTGGAGCAGAATGGAAAGCTGCTTAGAAGTATGAAGTTCCACTGTGCTTCTGTTGTCTGCCTAAACTGGGAGGAAGACAGTAAAAAGACATTGGTACGGATCCTTAAATTTTTCCAGCATGAGATTCTAAGAGAGCATATATTCATTTGATTTGGGTGTAGGATGTCATGTGAAAGCATGCACATGAGATTGATTTGCGCTTTTGGTTAATTGAAATGCATCTATGATTAGTTCTGAATGAGATCAATGCTATTGTTTCCTGTGCTTGTTTACGAATTTACTTGGTAACTGATCTATGGTTTCAAATGATAGGTTCTTTTCTAAATGGAATTGCAAACAGAATAGATACAAATTCCTTTACTTATGAAAGAGGGATTCAATCACTTCCAAACTTGCTTTCTTAGCCCCCTCCCTTTTATGTGATTTAAACAATCTATACCTGTGCATATCTTTAATTCTTTATATGACATCATTAATTTATTGCATGTACCTGTTAGACTTTATAATTTAAAGTTTGAATACATATCAAGGGAGTCTTATTGATGGCAAATCATGCTTTGGTACCATCAAAGGTGATCCTTGTGTAGCTAATTTAGACCTTTCAAGATGCTCTTCATCACTTGAGCGATCTTATTAGTTGACAGAGGATTGTGCAGTCAGTTCACTAGTAGAACCTCATCATCAACAGGAGCGAGAGAGACATGAATGCTTTTTTGACTTTTAGACCAACTTAACTCCTTATGAGCATGTTAATAAAACTATTCTATTATATAATCAAAACATGTTATGTTTAGAATTATTCACATTCTCAATCAAAATGATGAAGTTTGTACTATGTTGTTAATCTTAACAGCTGAAGGAGCTCTTCTTTCTGTGTTCGTTTATATATGCTAGTGATGGCAAGTGGTAGAGGGGGCTGTGGTTAACTTCTGTTGTGTTTCCAAAACCACTTATGAACTCAGATTGTAAAGAAAAATTTAATTTTTCACATGTAAATGACATTTTTCTTTTGTTAAAAATCATGTTTATGTATTTTTGTTGGAAGAGTGCATTCCCATTCTCATGGTAAATTAGTAAGTAGTATTATTTATATCCATATTAAATAGATAATTTTCCTCCTTTGCGTTTAGGATGGAAACAATGGCAGTTCAACTTATGAAGATAGGACTACTCGTTTTTTTCCACCTGCTCCAAGAGTTCCTAGGACCCCTGGACTTGTTCCTGGAGATAGTAGTGGTTTCATGGATGAAAGTGATGATTCATTTCGGGAACTATTTGATTCATCACGTCAGCAGTTTGACATCCTATGCAGTGGGGATAAAGATGGAAATATTTACTTCAATATATTTGGCATATTCCCCATAGGAAAAGTTGTAAGTCCATCGTTAAACATTTGGATGTTTGTTAACTGTTTATCCTTGTTTGTCTTGGATATTATGATGCTTTACCATGTGGCTTTCATAACGCAATATGCAATCATGTTCCAGAGTATTCGCGATATTGATTTCCGCAGTCCTCTAGTGGGGAACCATGCTTCCTTTCATCTCAAGGATGCTTCCATTTGTAAGGTAAATGCACTTTTGTTTTGAGCATTTTTGTTCATTAATATGCAGTTTCATAATTGAACTAGAGGAATCTAATGTTTCTGTTTGATTGTCATCAGATGGCATTGTCCAGTGATATTTCTCATGTCACAGTGTTGTGCTCTGGTGTACTCATTGAAAGTGGGACAGAAGCAAGTGATAATCAATTGTCTGGATCTCATTTGGATGGTTTCCATTGCTTAGTTCTAGACAGCACAATGTTTCAGAAAAGGTAATTGTAAATCTTCAAATCGAAGATAATAGATCTTAGACTCTATTTCCATTTTCCATTGCATCAAAGTTAATTTGTAGTGTAATAGTCATACATTTTACATCATGCATTTATTTGTTATTCATTACCTTTAGGGATTCCTAGGGTTAGCCTGGCTAGGAGACTAGTCCACCAGTTTGATAATCAGTTGGAATAAAAAATTCTGAATGAAGGATCTGTGTCCTGTTAAACACAACAGAGCTTATGTTGATTATGGCTAGCCACAGTTCTAACTTTGTGAAAGAATATGTAACACCTTGATATTCTTCTAATCATCTTCATACTTGTGTTCTGCATACAATGCATATTTGGTGGGACTCAGCATGATTTTGTCCTGCTGTGGTGGTTGATTGTTCATATTCCCTTTGTTCTTCACTATCTATGTTAGGAAGAATGAACTTCATCAGGTGGCTCAGCAAGCTTCCAATGTGGAGAATCTTATTGAAGTCATCCGCAAATCAATGTGTATCATGTCTAAGCAGTGGTCAGATGCAATGCATGTGTACCATGAAAAGTTCAATGCTCTATCCTCCCTGATTATTGACCATGGTAACTATTAAGAAGAAAACAGCAATTCAGTTCTATGTATTCTTTTTTGCTTCTCGTTCAAATATTTATGCCAAATAAAGTGCAGGACTTGACTCCAGTCCTCAAGAAGAATTTCTAAGCCTGTTGGGTGGTGCAAGGACGAGTCCGCCAGTTCATCAATTTTTAGTTAACTCCCTTGGTGAAGCAGTATGTTCCACCTTTGAAATGTTGAATAATTAATGGTCACCTATTAATATGCTTATGGATTACATAAATCAATTGCAAATAGTTCACTTCTTTTTTCGGTCCTTAGGAACTCAAATGGACAGCCAAGGCTGTTTGAGGGGTTAGCATAATAAATAGTCACCTATTTATTTGATTATGAATTATATATAATTAATAATTCACTTGATTTATCGGTCCTTAGGGGCTCAAACGGGTGGCTAAGGCTGTTTGTGGAGCTGGCAAGGAGCTCCAGACAATTGTGCTTGATCATCTACAGGTGTGTCCCACACTTAAAAAAAGCAAAATATTACTTAATCATTGACAAACCTTTTCGTAAATGGAGCTTCTTGGCTGCAATAGTTTATGAGAGGAAGATTGTTTTTGGTCCAAAATTTGCTATGATCTTGGAGTATATCTAATTCCGATCACCTATCTGATTCAGTTGTGTATTGGTTTGATAATTTTTTTTGTACCGTCTTGCAAAACTCATAAAGTTTCCCCTGTTCCTACTTTACTTTATCTTTATCTTATTGCTCATGAATCATAAGATCTCTCTAGTAGTATCAGCCTTTTATATTAACTTAAATTGAAGGATTATTTTGGAAGTAAAAGGTTTTTTTTAAAAGTTGAAATCTAAAGTTCTGATTCTCAGCCTGCTGCAGAAATTATTGGATTTAGAATGGGAGAACTAAGAGGGCTTTCCAAGTGGCGTGCACGTTTTCGGGGTATTGGATTGGAAGAGAGCTTAATAGATAATGCAACAGAAAAGGCTGGAATGTTGCTTGTTCAAATTGAAAGATTTATTAGGATTTTATCTTCGGTGGTGCAGCAGGTATGCACTGTCCCTTATTAATATAATGCAATTTGAAACTATTGTTCCCCTTTATAAAAAAGAATTTGCTGAATAATTTTGAAACAGCACGTTCTCCATTAATGTACATAATATATACATGAATGCTTGTATGGTACATACACCGACGCTGAGGAAAGCATATGGTTCTATAGGATAAAATAAAATCAATATTGTGAGTTATTTTTTGGAAGTTGGTTATGGTCGATAATTAATGGCATCTTTCACTTGATCTTAAATACAGAGCACAGAAAGCACTTGTTTGTATTTGACTTGATGCCAAGTTTGCCAACGGTGCGCATAGAAGTGTGTTATTAATCTTTTGCTTGGCATGTGTCACTGACCTTGGGGGCTATATCTGTGCATGTAGATTTACTTTTCTTCAACTAAAAGGGAATCTAAAGTATACATGCAGCTGACAGAAAATGTAACCCTTTTGTATTAGGAAACACTTCCCTAGAAGGACATTTTTAGCCCTTATAAAAAGAAAACTGATTCTTAAACCTCTTTCTGGTATCACAAGTCGGTTCTTTTTATTTTTAAAATTTTCAAGTTAAATCAGTCAGTATTCAACTGAAACTTCACTTTATGAGGACATTGTCTATATATGGAGGGTATAGCCATTTTTCAGTGTTACAATTTCCTCAGAGTATTGCTACAGAAGCAATTCTTTTGTTCTGTACCACTCATCTCACCTTGCAGTTCTAATACGTGACTTCTGTTTCAGTTTTCAAATTTTTTCAATTGGCTTCTGAAATGCGTAAAGGTTCTAATGTCAGAACCAAGCGATCAACTTCTCCCCTTCAGTAGGTTTGGCAATTGGCTTTTCTTAGTTGTTCTTGCAAATTTTTGGGCTGCCTTAAACTCAGCTGATATTTTCCTTGTTGGCAGTGAACTTGTTATCCTATTCCTCAAGTTTTTATACGACCAAGATCCTGTTGGGACATTGCTGCAGGATACCCATCTTGATCATAACATTGAAGTTGACTTGTAAGTAAATTTGAGAAATTAACACTAAACTTTGAGATTATGATCTTCTTGTTTCATGACTGTTGGTGAAGTAAAATAATTTAGGTTTACCATGTTGTAAAATTGCACTCCTTTTATAGTTCAATAATTTTCAGAATATAAGTACAGTTTGTAAAAAGACTAGTTACTGGATTTCATTATTATGGAAGAGTTCAATGCTCCCCAAGCAGCTACCCTCATTCCTAAATATGAACTTGCTCTTGTAAGAAGTTTAATGAATTGATAATTTGATAATATGATATTAATATCAACGAACTGATAGTTGTTAGCATCTGCGTAAACCATAAATTTGCATTGCAATGTAAGGTGGTTAAATTCACTAGATGATAATCTGAGCTGGCAATCAGTAAATGGGTGTGTGATATTCATGCAAAGAGTTCAACTTTGGAACTTAGAGTAAGAGATCTGAGATCCACAAGCTACTCACAAGATAAACAGCTACAAGTAACCAAGTGTACTGAACATTCAGTGACAGCAACTATTAACAGAAAGCTCTCGGTCTAATCTTAAAATTGTCAGTTGTCATAAGTGAATATATAACAGGTGGTAATTCAGAAGGTGAGAACATAAATCCTTTTCAATTGTGCTTGCACAAACTAACGCTTTCTGAATCACAAGTTTTACTACTAGACTGCAGCTTTTGGATTATTGCCAGGTCATGCACATGTTCTTTATATGTGTTGTTATCTGACACAAAGAACCGTAGCTGGCACTTAACAATTTTAATATTAATTATTTTGTACTGCAAGGGAAACTAAGCAACGAGTCACGGAATTAGCTTATTTTGGAGGTTTCTCAGATTCTGAATACTTGAAAAGAACATTGGCAAAAGAATTTCAACAACTGGAGTCCTGGTATGCACCTCGTTTACCTCAGTACATACTCATTTGCATGATATGATGTGGGTGCAATATTATTTGGTATATGGCTAGTAAGGGATTCACTTTTGAAGCAGCGGACTGATCCACTAACCTATTAGGCCACAGATTATGCCATTTACTTGACACTTTTATGGAAAAGAAGAAGAAATAGATAACACTGTGAATATAATTTCTGGTAATCAAGAAACAATAATGACATGAAACACTTGGAAATAATTCACACAAAGTACCGACAAATTATTAAACGTCCATTCTTGAAATAATGTTAAGAGTGCTGGCTAAGATGAGGTTTTGTTCTTGTTCTATACAACTATACAAGGGTATGGAGCATATACACTATACATTCTACAATGTTGCAAATTTAATATCAATCTTTTATAGGTTTTGGCCAGATTCAGTAATTCCCAGTGAAAAGAACTACTACGGTTTTATAGCATGACATGTTATGCAAAAATGCAAATTTTTATTTGTTGCGTACTGTGAAAATCTCTTATGTGTTGAATCTGGGAAACTTATGGAAATCATGAATAATGATATCCCATCGTATGCATAATGCAACCATCCCAAGTCTGCCTTTAGCTGAATTACACAAAGTAAAAGGTGATAATGTAATTATGAGTTTTTAATGTGCTACAAAATCAAGGAATCTTATATTCAACATACAACTTGTCTCCTGTTACATTGTGTAGACAAATATACCTCTTTGATAATATTAAGGTTGTTTCTAATTCCTTAATTGTAAGTTCTCAATGTCTGGATCTAATGAGACAAAATTATAGTTTCAAGGAGGCTCTAGAGATGCCGTTGGCCACAGTTTCCAGGAGGATACTTTGTAAAGACATGTTGCCGCTTTTCCCTGTTTCATCTTCGCAGAATTTCAATTCCTTTTGTTTTCCAGTGTCAGTGTCATACTATCAGGTATTTTTTGTTCCTCTTGCTAACTTTTTTTATATAAAATTTTTGGTTGGATAAGAAACAAAGGTTTTTATTAGGAAATTAAGGAGTAGGTATTACAAAGGGATGGGAAATCCTCAAAAAGGGGGATTCCTCTCTATAAATATAACTCAATCTCTAGCAACACACATAAATTGTAACCTAAAAATGCAGCTCTAAATTTATTGTTATCTACAATGTCATGAAGGGAATTTTGTTCTCAAATTACTGTGTGAACATAAAATGTGAACATAAAAATGCAGCTTTATATTTGTTATTATCTACAATGTCATGAAGGAAATTTTGTTCTCAAATTACTGTGTGAACATAAAATGTGAACGCTTAGACCAGGGCATTAATTCGTCATTACTGTCAATAAAGCCCAAATTATGTTTAACCATGTAGCTGAGAATGGTGAACTGATTTAGCATTGCTTTAACTTCGATTATCATATTTTGCAGGAAGCTCCCCATGGAACTACTCATCAGAGGCTTACTGATTATACCTCTTTTATGGTGCCTGATGAGACTTTTCCAAACATCACAAATTGCATTGGCATAGCAAGGGGGCTCATACATGATGAGGACAACTTGAAGATTGGCCATAATTCACTAGAGGTTGCTCTGTTACGCATCCCTGATGGTTACAGCTGTGTAGATCTGTCTCTATACAAAGTGAGTATGAAAAGCTTAATTGAATTTCTTTTGTTTTGGGGCCTCAAATTCTCACCTCTTCTCTAAAACAGGAAGAACAAATTGTGTTACTGTTAAATGATATAAATATGGGTTCTGAGAGCTCAGGAAATGCTTGTATGATGATGGTACAAACAGAGGACCTTGCATTTGTGTCCATATCAAGATCGTCTGTTCTACCCTCTTGGAATCTTCATGAACTTCAGGTATATTCGTATATGTGTGTAGGTAATACGTATATATTCCACAATGAATTGTGTATGCAAAGACCTTGGTACATGTTGCTGTGGCTTTGTATTTTTGCTTTGTCATTGCTGGTAAATCATCTCCCAGTGTATAATTTGAGCAACAAATAAGTACACAGATTACATAAACTGAAACAAAGTCAGCCACAGAAACTCTTTTCTCCCAAACAAATGGGAAAAAGAGAGAGAGAGAGAGAGAGAGAGAGAGAGATGAATCGGTTCCTTCCCTTGAATAAAATACCATCCTTTGATTCAAACAACTGCCTTTTGAGATGCATATCTCCTTGTTTCTGCGTAGAAAGAATAATTAGGCTAGCAGGATATCTTCTCCTTCTCCAATGTTACCGTAAGCATGTAACTGGTGTAACTTGTTTTCAGGATTTCATTACATGCCTGCAATTGGAGAATGAAAAGGTTCGAGAAATTCCTCACTCTGTGGTTGCTCCTTTGGCCGTTAGTGGTGAGTTTTTATTGCAGTTTCAGTAACTTAGGTGTTTCACTACTACAATTTACAAGTTGTAGACATTGAATATCCATGTAAATATTTTTAGAGATTTTATGATGAACCACTGGACTAGTACATCTGACATTTTGGTTGAAGACTAGTAGTTCTAAGTTGAGCTGATATTTTTGCCTAAATATATGTGCAGCATCCAGAGGTGTTGCTTGTGTTTTTGCTGCGCGAAAACGCGCCTTGGTGTATATTCTAGAGGAAGATGAAGATGAAGTGACAGAGTCGGAATAAATTACTGGTAAATCTCTCCAAACTCGGTAGCCCCCTGTTGTTCGAGCTAGTACATTTGCATGTTGAATGTTGTACTATATAGGAGGAAATTATTTATTAGCCATCTATTTAGAGTGTTCAAAACTTGTGTTAGGATTGAGCTTGATATAAATTTAATTTTATCCCACTTTAGTCGGTATTGAGTGGACGTAATTTTCCAACTGGACATCTATAAGCAATTGAAACTCACTTCATAAGGGGCACTAAAATTTTAAGATCATGTAAGATGCAAACTACTTAGACAATGATCAATTCCCTTGCATTTGGAACGTCCTATATGTTCAACTAGAGTAGTATGTTTATTTATTGTTATTAATATTTAAACTAAATAATAATTTCTTTCAGAACAATTTTGATTCTAAACTAAAGAATACGATGTGACCCAACAATTATTATTTGTAATTTTATTTCTTTTTTCATAAGAAAGGCAGTGAAAAGCACTTTCTAAGTTATATCTTGGCCACGTGAAAAAAAAAAAAAAAACATATTTTCCCAAAAAAAGGAAAGAAAGAAAAACTAATTTGGGAAAGTTCCATAATCTTATATGCTAATACTTCCGCCAAGTTCCGCTTCCAATCTGATGAAGTTAATAATTTATGTCCTAGCCACTTATCAAACAAAAAATGTACTTAATAATATATTTATGGGTGTTTTTTATATACACTATCAATTTTTCATTATACATCTCTATTAAATTTAATTTTAAAATACATAATTACTAATTTACTTAAATACCAATTATAAAACAAAATTCTAAAAAATCACACTCAATCTAAAAAAATTGAGCAAATTCTTCTCCAGTATCCGACGGGTCATTCAATTAAGTTTAGCCCAAATTTCTATATACGGCAACATGAGGGTGGTGTCGCCTCCCATCGCAGGCAACCGAATATGTCCAGCCACATTAAAAATATATATATATATATATATATATATATATATATATATATATCCCTCTAAAATTAACGGGCAACGAACCATCTCTACTTTTCTTTCTCTTTTTTTTAATTGATTTAAATTGATTTTTTAACAAAGGAATGAAATTGAAAATGGGTGTGGTGACTGGTGTATAAGGAAAAATAATGAAAAAAACTTAATAGTGATGGCATATACATTAAATATGGTGTATATTCAACGCCCTACGTTTATTTAAAAAATAAATATGAACATATTTTGAAAATTATACAATTCGCCAACATTACATAGAGCCCAAAAGAACATGATTCAATCCCTTAAAATTGCAGTGTGTATGATTTCGTGTATTCCCCAAACTCACCGTAACCACATCAATTTGTGTCTACCAACAACGAGCGAACATAAATTCATGATTCAAAATCCAAATATAGAATTGAGGTTTCGAATGATTTCTATGAATGCCACACGAGTGAATTCGCAACTTAGCATCAGATCCACCTTTCCGCTAATTTGATCTAAATTCATTGAGGGCAATTGACACAAGGAATAATCACTTCTGTAACAAAAATTGTCAACCATGCAATCATGCAACCAACATATAGTAGAGGGTAAATTGAAAGACAATTTTACCACAGTCGAAATTGCAACACGAGTCGAATTCTGGAGCATACTAGTACTTGTTATTCTTAACCTTTGCCTTCCTTTTATCTCTTTTACTTTGTGGTCTCGGGTGAGACCTTTTTTGCGGAGCCTTCTTCGGTAGCTTCTTCCGAATCGCAGGGGTTTTCGCCTTGGACCCTTCGGTAGATAGAGCTCTTCCTGCTTCCGACTTCTCAGCTGGAACCACTTCTTCCCGGGCTATTTCACTTGTCGTCACTATGACTTGCACATCATCATTGTCATACGTCATTGTCCCTATAGAAATTCAGAAAGAAATGGATAAGTTCAGAGGTCGGGATCAAGCATAAGACAAATATGGCACGTCAATTGCCTTCGTAGCTGATCCAACTCTTTAGGACTAGATATAACAAGCAGGCTGCATGTTCATCTTTAAGTTCCCCAATCACCGCTATAAATTGCTCCTGAGCCTAATTGACATCGGATATGAATCCCATCTTGCCTTACATTGTGTTCCATGCCTGAAGAAATGCTAAGAATTTGCAATACCAGTTTATTGGTATTTTTTAACAGCCAAACCAAATAAACTATAGCATTATTCTACAAAGGACTATGCTGCCACAGGGACCACTGATCTTCATAGTTATATGTATTGATTTATGTCGATTTAAGTGAGCAACTTGTATTATGGGGCAAAGAGTAATCAAACCCCAAAAAACCCAATACAATGGACTCAACCTAGATAGAGTTGGTGAGACTGGAACTCATCCTTTTCCCACAAGCTCACCCACTCCACCACTAAGCCACCCTCATGGGGGTAAACTCCTTCAGTTTATACTTGCCCGAGAATATATGTAAGTGAATGTAGATAGGATTAGGTACCTGAAACTGATGGAATGGGTTCGCTATCCTCATCTTGCTCGTGTTCCTCATCAGACTCTGCAGCATCCGGTGGAGCCCCGCCATATACAGATTCCCTTTCCAATTTTCTCTGTATAAATTTCACAAGCACAAACATTACCAAAAAGAAAAATGAAGAACGCTTCAGCACAATTATGATCATCATCGACCAATAATACAATTTCCATATGGGCCAGTAATGTAATCCTCTAAAAACTATGCCAGAAGATTCTTGAATAAAGGGTATGTTGATGCGCCAAATTACTACTATCATATTACATCTAGCTAAGAAATCTTGTCGAATAAATATTCATCAAAAGAATTCATCTTCTTGATCTTGCACAAGACGATATAGCCTGAGTTTGAGTTTCTCCATTTCCTTATAAAAAGGGTAAACATCAATGGCCGAAAAAATCCAACTCCAAGAAACTGATTTTCCTAACATTTACAAGTTGGACAATGTCTGTCATTTTATCACTGCAGAAATATATAATCATCAATGAAGTCGAAAACACGAGTACACACAATAATTTTCATAGAAACCTAACTCCCCAAATGTTCTTATTCTCTGTAGTACTAATTCACGGAAGAAAACAAAATAGAAAGCTGCAAAGCTTAGCAAACGACATTGAATCAATTAAAAAAAATACCCAAACATTAAAAATAAAATCTCCAACCTTTTTGCGCAGCTCAATACGCTTGCGGCGTGCAGCTTCTTCTTGCTGCTGCAAGGCCTCTTTTCTCCTCTTCTTCTTCCTCTTGTGGAAACCACTCACATAATCTCTGCACCGAAAGAATTATCAAAATTAAACCTTGAAATATCTCAAATTTTAATTAACAAATCTCAGTTGCTCATACAGAAAAGGGGGGGGGGGGGGGGGGGACGTACTTGAGATCTTTTTCGTCGAAAGATACTGAAAGGGATTTGTTCCTGAGAGCTCTCTTTTTAATGTGACGAGTTCTGAGTGGTGCTCCGCCTTCCTCCGCCGCCTCATCCATGGCGGTCTCCGATTTGGGCAGAAATAGTTAAACCCTCAATCTGATTTTTGTTTGTAAGGGTTTTGGCTTAAGCAGGGAACTAGGAAGAGTGAATAATAGAGTGGACGCTTTATACAGTTGTACCGCGTGCTGCCCTTGTTGTGCTTGGGGTTTTTTTTTTTCACAGTTCTTTTTCATTTAATCAATTGCAAATTTACTCCTCATACACTAAATTAAAACACAGACCTAAATATATATTTTGCTTTAAACTTTGAAAACTAATAGAATAATATACAAATCATATAATGCATGGGAAATTCTACCATTCCGGGGGTGCGGATACTACTCGAGGATCGCACGGATCACGCCACATTCGAGCCCAAATATAATTACTGTAGCCCAAACTAATTTATAAGTACATAAAATTTTCAGTAATCGGAAGATTTTAATTTTAATATAAAAATAGAAAAATAATATGAGGAAAATACTTTAATATCACTGCGTTAATTGAATTTTAAACTCACAAATTAATAAATAGAAAAGTTATAAATATCAAATTCATTATATATGATTTGATTGATAGGGGATTTTAAAAATTAATTTCCGATATTTCACATTACTGGGAACTCAAATTCATAAAATCACTAAATCCACCAAAAACTCATCTACATACATTTAAAAAAAAAAAAAAACCTCATTTACATACAAATAAAAGAAGAATATCAATACAACCCATTGTGACCTATCTACATTCTACAGTATAATTCCTTCTAACTTTAATTTCTATATCCTATGATATTGAAGCAAATATTTCAAGCATTATCATAGCCATTTTTTTAGAGAGTGGGTTAAAATGAAAAAGGAAAAATAAAAATAAAAAAAATTAACAAGACTAGGCCGCACTGTTGAGCTGTATATACTGATTCGACGACTTCTGTCTACGCAATCTAATTTCGTCGTTGACCTTCTTGATGAAAGCCTCAACTCGGCGGTTCAACTCGTCCTGGCTCGGCGACACCTCTTTCTGTATCCCCAAACTCGCACGACTCGGCGGCGAATCGTTGTAAATCGCCGGCCGCTCCTTGAAGCTGCTTGATTTCAGCACACCAGGCGAGGGCCGCGGTGCCCCGACGTATCGAGCTTCTTCCTCAGCAGCGGCGGCGCGTGACGCCCCCTCCGTTACCTTCTTCCATGCACTCTCCAGCGTTTCGTATTCTTCCTCCGTCGTCGGCGGCGGTCGCTCCCTAACTCCTGCTAAATTAATAACTAACAATTAATTTATTTGCTCCCAATTTTTTGAGCCTGACAAAATAAATTATCGGTTTGCATGTAAATTATCCATACTCCAAATGAATGAATTCAGTTATCAGAAGAAAAAAAATTATCCAAATTTACAAATATCTTATTATTTGATTTTATAGAGGGAAAAATCGGAAAAATAGCAACTATTGATAAGTACCTGTAAATTGTAATTTCAACATAGGGAGGACTTATTAATGGTCAACGTCTAATTAAAGAAAAAATTCATAATCTCATTTTAAAATTTTAATAAAAGAAAACGATTTTTGCAATAGATCGAGATAAACATTTTGGATGGCATCACATTTGGTCGGAAACGTCGCCGTCACTCTTTTAATTGTGGAGGATAACAATAATATATAATTAATCTGGACCGATTATATACTGTAGCAATAAGAAACTAAACATTTATTAGCTAGTGCATGAAACAATTTATGATGCCGAATTAACTTACTTTGAGGAATGTTTTCCCTTGGATCATTCTCCGGCAAGAGAAGCTCCGGCGACGGAGACTTGTGCGTCAACGATCGGTCCACGGACACAACGTCAGCTTCAACTCGCCGGTTCAACTTGT
Source organism: Perilla frutescens (assembly GCA_026008535.1). NCBI lineage: Eukaryota > Viridiplantae > Streptophyta > Magnoliopsida > Lamiales > Lamiaceae > Perilla > Perilla frutescens. The sequence goes on along the minus strand of BRKX01000007.1, from coordinate 15,831,232 downwards.
TCCGACCCGGCGATGCCTTTTTTCGTTTCCCGGAATTGACATGACTCGGTGGCGAATCGTTGTAAGTCGTCCGCTCCTTGAAGCTCTTCGACTTCCGCGTGTTATATCGGAATCGATGATCGGGCGACGGCCATGGTTCCCCATCGTGCCGGGATTCTTCTTGAGCGGCGCGTGACGGTCCTTCCCTTATCGTCTTCCACGTGCTCTCCTCCGTCTCATTCCTCAGTCCTGTGATAATATTAGACAAATGAGATTCTCTATTCAGTATAGACGACTCCGATCTTCTATTGCAAATAGTGTTACATCTAAGGTAACACCACGTTACTTTAATATTATAATTATTTTTCTAAATAGTAAATTGATTGTAAATTTTATTTGATAATTATAAGTATAACACATGACTCATAACAAACACCATAATTTTTTTTAGTTATTTTCTTGACCTTTACATACACTTTTTTAATAAGTACGTGTACATGTATGTGTGAAGAACAAATAGATTATAGATTTATAATTCAGCTTTAAAAGAATATAAAACGCACCAACAGTTGAACTGTAGATTGTAGAAACAACTAAACATTTTGAAGAGCGTCACGTCTGCATGCGTAACTACCGGAAGAATCTAAACGGCGCCGTTACGCTTTCAACTCAGGTTTGTAATAAATGATATGAATTGTAAAATCTAGACTAATAGGATTTTTTTTTCTTTAAAAAAAAGTACTGCTGTCTTTTATAAAAAAGAAAAGGAAAAAGAAACAATTTTTTGATGAAAATCAACTTACTTTCAGCAACGTTTCTGGTCGGGTTCACCGCCGGAAAATATTCCAACTGGAATTCCGGCGTGAATCTCTCCGGCGACGGAGTATCGTACGTCAAAGTCCTGTCGGCGAATGCGATCTCACCTTCATCTTCAGCCGCAACTTCCCTACCATTCACCATCACCGGTTTCAGCTCCACAACCCTATCATCGCTCTCGTAAATTGCCTCCGCCGCCACTTCTACCATCGCGCTAACCTCCGGCGGAGAAGAGTAAGCCGCATAGTACGCTGGCGGAGGAGTTTTATAAGAAATAAGATGCTGCGGTCGAACCGGCGGTGCCTGTTGATTCCGGCAGAAGTGCGATGCGGCTGCGATGGTGATGATGATGGCGTTGATAACTATGTGCAAATAAGGCGGCCTCAACCATGACAGAATCGAAGACCATAACGCTGGAACTTCAGTTACTGCCATAGCTAAGGATACACCTCCAGCTGAAATCAAAATCACTAAAATTATACTGTTCATCGATTTCATGTGAATTCAGAACTTTTTTTTTTCTTTACTGCTTTTTTTTGTGCGAGAATAGTGAAGATGGGTAGAGTTAAGTGGCCGTAGGGATATTAATAAGCGGCTTAATGGGCTTTTTTGAATCTTTATGGGCCTAAAACTATTGGGCCTGATGACATGCAGTTGGGCCCACATTTGAATCTAAGTAAATCAATTCCAAATTTTTTAGTTAGATATTGAGAGATTTCTAGATAAATGAAATTAGTGGTTTCATTGCTGGAATTGAATACTCTAGCACACGTCAAGCTTACGCTGACCTAATTAATATAGAAATAATTATTTTACTTCTAATATGATTGTAAAATGTTTTAATAGGATAGAATATGTAGTTAGAAAATCATATTTCAAAAAGAGGATGATTTTGATGAAATATTTACCACGAAGGAACACGATCAAATATTATTACAAAGAATAGAAGTTGCCACAAGTATCGTGGTATAATGATATTCATCAACCTTATAGTGTGAGAGATTAGGATTAGGATTAGGATTAGAATAAAAGAATGTGTAATTGACTGTTTCACGATTCATAAAATATTTGGGATATTGATCATATATCAAGTATCATTTATAAAATCACGCATGTATATTAAATAGTTATGCATTTCCATTTCACTTATACGTGCTGCATATATTTAAATACATCATAATAATATATTTTTGAATAATGATAATGTTAAAGTAGTAAATAAAAAAATATTGTACTTCCTTAACTATGTGGACAACGAAAAAAGATTTCCAATGAGTTCGTAAGGTTTCCTTAAAACATGACAAGTGACAACAATGGTCAAGATTGAAGAATAATAGAAAATTGATTTTGGATTATAATAAGGAGAGATAGATATGGTGTGGGCCTACGTGTCCGATGGTGGGTCCCACCCTCCACCGACCAATATACCGTGATTTTTGGGTTTTGCATTTCACATTTATAGCGGGGTTTCTTTTCTTATAGGAAAAAAGAAAATAAAAGATTGAAGTAATTAATTCTTTCGTCCACACAAACGGCAAAGGAAACTCGAGTGTACCTTCCAGGCCCACGAGGTGGGGCCTTATAAGATATGGCGATTCAACGAACTCGTTAATTAATTACGGTATTTGGTATCTAAAATGGTATTGTTAAAATGATTAACGTAAATTATTAGAGGAGTTTATTGAACATTTGAAATTTTATTACCCACTCAATGTGAATATTACTACATCAAGAGGACTGTAATTTAATAGTATTAATTAGTTATATTATTGTGTGCTTGAAACGATAAGTAATAATATATACACATTACCATACAGAGAAGTTGAATTCAATTGAACAAAATTACATTTACATATGTAATATACTCCCCCTTGTTCCATAATTATAGTCCATTATTTCTTTTTCGTTCGTCCCAAAATTATAGTTCAATTTCTTTAGATATGTGCATTAAATTTTCATTTTTCGTAAAATACTCTTATTTAATGTTTTTTAAAATTAAAGTCTCTTGTCTTTTGAATCAATAAATAAGAGTATAATAAGAATATTCTATTTAATTTTACCTTTCCAGGTACATTAAATATATTTTTCTTAATATGTGTAAAAAGGAAATGGGGAATACCTTTATGGGATGGAGGAAATATATGTTTCTTAGAGATTTGATGACAAGACCTTATTTTTTATTTTATTTTGGTGTGTTATATACCACTATCTAATGGATGTGTATTGAGTCAATATAGCTCATTTACAGTAACCTAAATAAACCACATTTAATTAGAAAATCAAGTATGATAGAATATTCACAACTAATTAAAGGTGTTGGTGAGATTTAGCTCAAAACATTCAAATTTAAGTTATATCACTCCATCACTAGGACATCGCAATGGTAAGCTAACTTTTTAAAGTTTGTTTCATCTGACCCTCGTACATTTAACATTTATTTTAATAAGTTCATATACTTCTAATTTGCATTTCAATAAGTTTTTTTTTTAGCAGTGATTTTAGTAATTTAGATAAAGTCATTAAAGATCACTATTTGAAATGAAATACAAAACATAATCAGACAATGAATATTAAAAAGTACATGATTCAAAGATGTGTGTTTGCCTTAATTAATCTCTATGATAATGCATTTAATTGTAGTTAATAATATTGATCAACTTAGTTACCATATTAATTGGTCTATGAATTCGTCTTAGTCTACAGCCAAATTAACACAAGACAGACACGTTAAATCGTTGACCTGGCAACAAAACAGTCAAAACATGTAGCTGTTTACATTGTGGGTGTAGCCATCATTATCATAAAATTGGTTGCAATTAGTTATATTACCTGTGGAAATTTTAGTACCACATGAGGGTTAAGTCAAGCAATCGCCACTGTACATGTAATTTATTACAATTTGTCTCTAGCTCGTATATTTCTTCAACTTTCCTACATTCTATTTTCCATTTAATTTTCTTTTCTCAATTTGTTCACACTTTGACAAATATTATTGGTCCACATATTTGATGGGATGAGGGTACGTATACAATTAATTTTGCCGACATTTATTTTTGAAAAAAAGTTGTTATTATCTCTTTATCTTCCTCTTTTTTTTTTTCTTTTTTTCTTTTTACTTCTGAGTTGCTTGATTAAGTGGGAACTTTATTTAAGTGGATTCTGTTAGATAAACTAATTAAAAGCGAAATTTCGTAATTCTAAATACAAACTACTCGTCAATCAAATTCCACTTTTGAAAATAAAAAAATAAAAATTTCAACCTCTCCAGATAATTATATTAAAATTAATTATATCGGGGGTTGCTTCAAAATAAAAATATCAATTATCTTCTGGATTTTAAATATATTTAAAGAAATAATTTGTTGCTTTCTTGAACTGGAGAATATCATACGGACCACTATTATAAGATATTGATCAATTTTAATTTGATTATGATGTGGGCAATATTTTAATTCAAGTCCGAAATTATGGCTTGAAAATTTGAACCTATAAACCAAAATGTCCAACTTCCATAAATAACCGGTATTAGTTTCTCACTCTTTAAATATAAGTTAATTAATTATGTTCATTTAATTAACAAACAAGTGTAAGGATCACTTTATTTTCTGTATTAATTTCAAATGTCGACCAAACAAAATAAAATAGCATTTCTAAAACTAACTAAATAAATTTACGATTTTATTATAATATCTATTTTTTAAAGTTGTTTATGTAAATTTCCCTAAGAATATGACAAAAAATAATACACACATGTAAATATACAAAAAATGCATAAACTGTTGGTGCATTATCACAAGTTCCTCTACAGTTATTTAAATGTGACATGACATGCACTAGATGATTAAATCAAAATTTATCAGATTAGCCGAACTCTACCTGTAATTTAATTAGTTTGAGCTAACAACTCATCACTACAAGCTCAATCTTACTAATTCACTAACATAAAGTATGAAGAAATTTAACCGATATATTATCCTATACATTTTACGATATTACAAATTAATTTAATAAGATAAACTCAAGAACCAAATTAAAATCAAGTGGATCGACCTCAAACATCATCATATCACATTGCATGCTATCTTAAGAATTAATTATGCTATTAATTTGCACTAAATATTGAAGGATTTGGATGGTAGGAATAATCCTAACCACATCAACTTATTACAATTAAACAAGAATATGGATATATGAGATTTTATGATGAAGGCAAATTAAATTAAATTAAATTAAAGCGTGGTACAGTTGTTGGAAGTTGTCTAGAAAAGGGTAGAAAAAATAGTTAATTAATGCAGTGGGGCCCATCGCATTTGGATAAGACAATAGTTAGTTATCACTGTTGCTAATTTGTAACTACCATAGACTTATTAGATTCGGATATTTGAGTTTCCGTGGACGGTGGTAATGGCAAGTGGCAAGTCAACAAACTAGATAAAAAGAGTGAATCCCGCGTTTTAGGACACCCAATCTTGCATATTCTAAAATTATAATTTTATTTAGAAAAATAGTTAATTAATGCAGTGGGGCCCATCGCATTTGGATAAGACAATAGTTAGTTATCACTGTTGCTAATTTGTAACTACCATAGACTTATTAGATTCGGATATTTGAGTGTCCGTGGACGGTGGCAATGGCAAGTGGCAAGTCAACAAACTAGATAAAAAGAGTGAATCCCGCGTTTTAGAGACACCCAATCTTGCATATTCTAAAATTATAATTTTATTTAGAAAAATAGTTAAATTTAGAACTTTAAATTTTATTTATTTATTAATTCAGAACTTTAAATTAATTTTAAATTTGAAAAATAAAAATTATTATTGCAGAATCTCAAAAATTATGTATTTTGATTTTTTTTTTAATTCTTGTAATAACCTTTTTATTAAATTCTATTGGATAACTGATAAAAGATTGTTTTATTTGAAATTAATATGAAAATAATTAACAATTAAAAGAATAAAATATATAATATTTGGAGACTTAGATTGATAATTTATCATCTTTCATCTTTTGGGTTCCAAATTTATAATATAGTCTATTTTTTGGGCTCTAAATCAATAAAATTAACTCATTTTATTTAATAAAAATTTGTGTGAATAATTTTTGTGGTTTGAAACGCGGGACGAAATTTTTCGATTGAGGCTTTTCAATATTCAAAAAGTATTTTCAAACGTCAAATTTAATATATTACTTTTACAGAATATACTATCATCGTACTTGAAATATTTAAATTATGGGTTGTATTGATATAATAAGGTTTGAAAGATATGATAACTCTTATTTCATAATTTGAAAATGAAAATTATCAGTTAAAATTGTTAACCTTAAACTAAAATCGGTCTTGTTCGCACGCTATCAGGGTTGATCAAACTAAAATCGGTCTTGTTTGCATGCTACCAGGGGTTGATCAAATGACATGCCTTGTGTGATTAGAAGTACTTGGCTACTATATCGAAATTTAAGTTATATTTCATTGTAGTTTTTTTAATATAAATAATAGTATGTAATAATAATATACTATAAAACATAAAAACATCTAGGCAGCTAGGTGTCACCAACCGTTCGACTAACACCTAGCGAGTTCTATAACCTTGTTTTTAATACAGAAAATTATAAGAATTATTTTACTAAAAATTATTGATTTAAAAAAAAAAACAACCAGTGGTATTTTTGAATTATCACTGGATTTTTTGAATTGAAAAATGTATCACTTCTAACAATGAAAAATATCACTTCTAAGTATATGTACGATATAAGGTTTATGTACAACCGTTGTTCACAAGAATTTCCCAAAATTGTGTATTTCGATTATTTTTAGTTACTAACTTTTTTTTAAACAGTTACTAACTCTTTTTATATTAACTTTCGACGAAATTTTCCTTAGAAATGATGTATTGATTTTGTTATTAAAAATAACTAAAGAATCAATATATATAATTTTTGTGTCTTACTCATTTTAAATTATTAATTTGATCCCTACATCTCACAACTTAATTACAGCCTGCGAGCTAGAGAATTTCGTAAGAAACTTGCTTTCTTTATATACTTTTTATTAAAAAAACAAATGTTATCCATAATAAGATATAAAAATAGATCCCTTTAGAGTTTCTCCAGCGGCATTCAAGCAGAAAAGATGCACGGTTTCATCCATCCTCTTCTAATTTCCAAGATTATTTAGGTGACGAACGCTACGTCCAACCGATACCGTCTTAAGGGAAAAAAAATGATGATGAATGAGGTATTTGTAAGCGGATGAAATCGTCTATTCTACATTTCATATTCTATAATTAAATTTATGATCATTTTCTTTCTTTTTTTGTCAATTTTAATTTATTGTTCTTTATTTTAATTTTATACTTATTAATTACGGTTGATTTTGTCCAATTATAATTTTTGTTTATTTTTTAGTATAAAAAATATATATAATTTCTTAAACATTTTAAACGCAGGAAAACAAATTGAAATATTTGTTAAAATTAAGACACCACCACTTCAGGCATCCTTATTTAGAAAATTATTTATTTAAAAAAAAAAACTGTTTTATAGTAACGTATACACAATTATCTTTTCGAGAACACTCAACCCGTGAACTTGTAATACGTAAAAGGAAAAAAATATCGAGCTCAATTCTTACCGCCATTGCCCTCCCCCAACTAAAAAAAAAATGGGGGTGAAAAAGAATAGACACACGGTTGAAGGCCGAACCCAATGAAATGTGCATATGGGCTTCAACAGTTGAACCCAATTATTTGAGCAATCCGCTTCCTCCGCTGCATGCATAGGTGAACTGGAAATATCCTTAACAAGCCTAAATGAGAAGGCAATGCATGAATACCCCACATAAAAGCCAAAAATTTTCATGCCTTAGTTGTAAATAGGGTTTATGTGAAATGGGACGGGTCAATCCGCGGGTCAGCCAGTCAAAAAAAAAAAAAAAAGGGACAAAATTAGTATTAACAGTATTACTAAAAAGCAATACTCAAAATTCGAAAAATATCATTTGTATTATTAAAAAGTAAGGCGTCTGCTACTTATCTTATACTAGTTTATTTAGTTCAAATTGTGATTTTTTCTGTTTCAATTACTGTTTAGAGTTTAGGAATCCATGGTTTCTTTTAGGGTTCATGATTTTTTTAGGGTTTTGTTTTGTGTTTTTTAGGATTTTTTTATTTTTGGAGTGGGGGTTGAGGGGTTTATTTTGTGTTTTTTTAAGGTTTATTAATTCCATTTTAGTATATAAATTCATATTCATTTCAAATAAAATAAATTAATTCACTTTGATTTTAGAATTTACTAATTTTATTTTAGGGTATAAAATTTTAGGGAACAAAATAAAAGGAAAAAAATAGAAAATTAGATAAAAAGGACAGAAAATAGTAAAAAAAAACTGACAGGCGCATAACGCGCACAAATAGTCTCAAATAAGGGTGGTACACGGAAGTGCTGCTCTGCATAAAATAAATGTAAATTACACCCTATTCTCTGTATCTTGATCTATTAATTTCATGAATAAATATGATTAAACCCACATATATCTAAAAAGGTTGTGAACTTATAATTGAGAATGATAGGATGCAAGATTTCGATGACAAAATCTGACTTTCGAAACAAAACTGTTAATTAATCAATAATTCGTGGCATATAGTATAATCAACCATAATTCATAATATTTTTATTAAAATTTTAGTATTTTAGAACATGTAATGCCAGACACAAATGTTTATGATACCTTTTTCCTGGTAAAAATTTATAAAATGAGTCAAAATCCTAATCAAAACTCATATTTGATAACACATTTGTAATTTTATTAGTGTTAGCTCGTATTTAGATCCGGATCGAACTTTACCCGGTAAAACAGCCTCACAACCTCACACAGCACTCCATCATAATGTAATTTACCCTCAACATATCAACAAATCATAAAATAGAAGTCCAAAATCCCAGTAAAAAAGTTCCCTGACTTACTGCAACACAAAAAAAAATGCAAAGAATCAATAATAATGAAAAAGTTCGAGAGCTAGAGAATTTATTTCTTCAAAGATATTTGATATTACCTCCTTTAGAAAAAGAAAAAGAAAGTTGAGATATAAATTATAATTATGCAGTACAAATGCCCATCAATCAGACAAAACTCCATGCCATTAGTGATCATAGTACCATACATATACCAAATTGTACATTGAGAGTAAAATTAACAATATTAAAATAAAAATATAACATTGTTCATAATATAATCATATGTGGGTAAAAGGCTAGTGGTAAGTAGTAGATGATAAGCAGTGTGATCAAAACTGCGGCTGAAGTTATGCATGAAAACTCTGAAAGAAAAACAATTTGCACCTCTAGTGACAAAAATTGCAAGACCACACAACCAGAATGCCTAATGGCAAGAGTGAGAGCATAAAAAATTACAGAGCATAGATACAAAAATCGAACTGCAAAATAAACATCGAAAGACATTTGCCACAACCAAGAAAGCATAGAACACTTATTTCATTTGGCCATCATAACCTCAGATGTTCATCCCAGTGTAATACGAATAAGAAGTCCAAACTATACATATATTCACGAATTATTGATATATGATACAGGTACAATCATTCGCGTTTTCCTTTCCCCTCACTAAACTGAAGTACTGACGGAAATCATTATCAATAGCAAACTAGTTAATTACCTCATATGTCTATTATATGCATCAAGTAGGGCATCAGGGACAACGAGAGGCAGTTTATCAACATAAGAAAACAACCTCTTCAAATTCTCACTCGTAATAGCTGCCATGTCTATTACATCCCTGTCATCCAGAAAGATCCATAGATCACCGGAGTTTACCCTCTTTAAGCTATCACGGCAAAATGGGCATGACTGTGATCTTGAATGCCTGCAGTTGAAACGTTTGCGAAATTAGCACATAAATAACTTAAAAAATGATTTGGCACTTGCATCAGAATCAGATGTTAGACAAAAATACTTCAAATCCCAAATGAATGAAAACCAAGATAGTTACTCTATCAAGCAGTACTGGCATACCACTAATCTTTCAACAAATTTTCACTCAAGAAAGGACTAGTGGACCTACACCCTTTAGTAAGCACTATGATAACATGCAGAAGGTCCTGTTTTCCTATCTCTTTCATTGTTTGTTAGATAGTACGACACGACTGGTTAAAAAGTGCACTGAGGGCCAATGAGGTCGAAAAAACACTCACAAGGTGTAACTTAGAAGAAAGTGATAATAATTGTTTAAAAATCAATTGGAACACGAAATTCTCACTAGATGCTGAAGAATCATTCAGATACAGCTCATTAATAATACCTCTAAGACAAAACATTGCAGCTATAAATCTACAAAGTCCACAATCCACATGTACCAAGAAATCCACAATGAAAATTTCTGGAAATTAAGAAGAATTTATACTTTATCAGGGATTCAAGAACATTTCAACATTTTAATATATATATATATATATATGTATATGAGAGAGAGAGAGTACCATTCCCTGTAGCATTTCAGGCACATCTCATGGTTACAGTTTGGCAAAAGTACTTTACTTTTTGTCTCCATACAAATCCCACATTCTTCTTCCCCTTCAATATATACTTCTGAGCAATGCTCATGCCTTTCCCCATCCCGTCGCCTGTATCTCTCCATGCATACAGCTTTCTGCTCTTTGTCTTCTGAATCGGTAATACCTCTCTGAAGTTGAAGTAAAGAGGGATAAATAACAGCTGGATACAAGATACCACCATCAACTACAAGTCTCCTCGGAGAAAACTGTAATCACTATCAAACCAGAAAGTTTACCATAGAATTCTCTAATGCTAGCTTTTTTCTCGTAAGTGGACATAGTGGTGGTGCCATCTACATAAACCTGCACCATCATGCAGTTTCATCACCAACAGGGCGAAATAATCAGGGATGATGTGCATCAAGCAGAAGAAGAACTGAGAATTTAATTCCATAGCCCTTTTTTTATCGTGAGAGAACAACAAGGTGAGTCACATAGTGCAAGACAAGAACTAACCTTATAAATTAGGATTCTCAACAGACCAAGTACGCCAGCAAGACGGCAGTCAGTCCATTGTACTAGGAAAAGAAAGAAATGTGCTGCAGGGCTGTATGACATTCTCATTTGCAGGCATGCACCATCATACTCACGTGGAAAATCTGATGCACTGAAATGGCAGGTCAAATGTCAAATTATAGGTAAATAAATATATCAAAATACCTGAACTCCTAACCACAGTGAATCAACATCAATGGCCCCAAGAATCCAAACTCCAGAGTAAGAATCTAGCTCAATAAGCTATCAAATTAATCACCAAATAATTTCATAAGAAGCACTTACACAACGGAACTATGAAAATAATTCAACATAACGGACAATTCAAAAACTACAAAACAAGCATCTTTGTTATATACTTGTGCATAGACATTCAAACGGAAAGCCTCCAAATGTTCCAAAGAGTAACTGGAAACTAACTATGGTTAAACCTAAAACTATTAAGAAAATGGCAAGCCAATTACATCGGCAAAAACATCCCTGAATCAGTAGGCGCAACAAGAGTTTTTATAACTAAACGCACAAAAAACAGACCCCTAGTAATACAAAGGCCAACGATTAAAACACAAAACTCAATACATAATCACCAAAACTGTAGCAAATTATTTTCTGGATCCAACTAAGCCCGAATCCATATACTTTGTTTCAAAAATATTGTCCAACCATATACTCTTTTATATTGAGTGTCACTGTTCAACACTCTATAGTCTATACTATAACTGCAAAATACAGTACTATCGGAAAACTTACCGGACTATTTTCGAGTTTTATCATAATGAATTACTCTCACACTTAGTTATTCCAACTCATTACACAAGGTGTAGGCGTAATTACTAGTCAAAAGTCACTCATTCCAAACAGAGTAAAGGCACAAACAACTGCAATCCAAATCCAAACATTAAAAAAAAAACGCAAATAGCAATAATTTTTCTAAACAATCAAAACTAAGTAAACGAATAATACAAGGGGGAAAGTAGACAGAAAAAAATAATGATACCCGAGCGGTCGTCGGAAACCAAAGCACAACCACCATAAATTCCGAAAAAAAAAAAATAATAAATTACTGACAGAGTATTAGCATGCTGGATATCAGCTTCGAGCAGTTTGATCGAATCCCTAAACGAGCGCCGCCGCATTGAAGCTCCGCCGCTTACATCCATCATCGCAATTTCTGCGTCTGAGTAATATGATCATATGTATCGATGATCGCCAGTGAAAAATCAGGAAAAAAAAAAAAAAGAAATTAAAGTTGAAATGCAGTTGAGAAACAGAAATTTGTGGATTTTTATTGTTTGTGTTGTAGCTCTAGAAAGTTTGATTGCGATACTCGGTGAGTGGGTATAATAAAATTGAGAGAATTTTGTATTGGAGTTCCCTTCTCATTTCTTCTGTGCAATTGCAGACAAAACTAAGAGATTGAAGAGGAGGACACGTGGGGGTTCGTTCATGTAGGCGTATAATTAAATATTCTTTTATTTTTTTAATATAACATGATAATATGATATGATGGTTGCTTCGAGTTTTGCCACGAATTTCTTATAATTTCAATCACGCCCGTCTATTTTGAATTAATTATACTTGAGTAACGAATTTCTTATAATTTCAATCATGCCCGTCTATTTTGAATTAATTATACTTGAGTAGTCGTTACGTCGTTTGATGTCGCTAGTATCTATATTAAAAATTTTAAAAATTATATACTGATTTTCATTATTTTGCATAATCTAAGGCAATAATAATTCGTTTGAATCTTAAATGTGACATGAGTTACTGAAATTAACTAAATTGATATATACATAAGATCTCCTTGATTGTGATAAGTCTTGTGAAATTTGAGATGTCAAAATTTTGCTTTCATGATTTGTCAAATTATGCAGACATTGTGCATTAATATTTGATTTTTAAAATTCAATAAAAATGTTAGTGACCCCAAATGTTATCACAGAAAACGTTATTTTGTAATTTTACATCTTTGTGATTACAATACCTTTAATTTTTTTGGTAACACTTATCCTCTGTGTTTAACACTATTTTTCATGTGCATATATATAAAATCATGTCGTTGATAATGACCACGTGAAAAATAATATTGTACATGTTGGACAAACTTTTTTGGGGGGGAAAATGAGGAAAGTTTGTCCCACGTGGCAGCGATTTTATGAATGAGATTGTCTCAAATCCTTATACATGGTTCAAATCTCCTATTATATATTATGTGTTAATTCTATGTTATAATAACAAGTTATGATTTTTAATAATAGTTATTTTAAAAATAAAAATTAGTTATGATATAATAAGTCATGGTCAATATTTATCACAAAAATTGAAATAAAAAATTAAATTCTAATTATGCAATATAATAACCAATTATTAATTAAAATTATATACTAAAAAAGATTTATACGTACTAATTAATTATTGTAAAATTAAACAAACTCATAACAAATTGAAATTGAAGAAAAAATGTATAAAAACTACTCACAATTTGATATTGAAACAAGTAATGCAACACATGAGGAATGATAGGAGACTCACGAGCCTTCTACTAAATCGAATGTTATTATTAGTTGGATCCTATAAAAATATTTGAGAGGCACACTTGTGTTAAACGGTCTAACGGATCTCTTGTGTTAGACGAATATTATTTGACCCAACAAAGTGGTCCGCTCTTCTTTTCCCTTTTTTTTTATTTTTCTTTTAGTGGTCTCCCTCCCCTTCCCCCTCTTTTCTTTTATTTTCAAATTTTTTCGATTTTTTTGTTTTTTTTTTTATTTTTCCCAACAAAATTCATACCCTAAAATAAAATTAGTGAAATCTAAAATTAAAGTGAATTGATATAATTTGTTTGAATGGATATAAATTTATACCCTAAAATGAAATTAATAAATCCTAAAAAATTACAAAATAAAACCCTAAAAACACAAAAAAAAAAACCCATTAAAAACACAATAAAAAACCCTAAAAAGCCCCCCAAAAAACCCTAAGAAACACAATAAAAACCTTACCCCCCCCCCCCCCCAAATTAAAAAAACCCTAAAAAACACCTCAAAAAAATCCTAAAAAACACAAAATAATTATTTAAAAAAAAGGAAGAAAGAAAGTGAAAAGAAAAGAAAAAAAAGAAGAAAGAAGAAAAAAAAATTGGGCAGTATCTGCCGAAAGGGAAAAAAAAAAAATTGCACAGGCAGCGCGTGTATCACACGCACCTGCGCGTGGAAGCAGATTTTGAACGGATTTGAGTATTATTTGACTCGTATAACGTAAATGACCCATCAGACGGTCTCATACAAGTTTTTATCAATATATTTTGTTTTCTATTAAACACACAACTTTTATGCCATCTCTCAAATACCATTACTTAAAAGTAGTGGGTTCGATCCATACACTCTTTTGACTTCTTATTTTCCTCACTCAAAATTCATATATATTTTAATTGTTTGGCATGATTTAAACCCTCTAAATCCTTGATTTAGGACATTTGTTGTGTAGAATTGTTAATTAACGCACATGCATGCGTTTAAATATTGCAAATCATTGATTCGCACAATTACATATCTATACTAGATCATGGACCCTTGCTTGCTTGATTTATTTAGTTAGTTAGCTATTGATTCATCTACTGTGAATGTTTTCATCAGATGATGGTCTTTATGAATTTATTCACACGGGATCTTGATTTGCTACACGAGCAAAATTGACTCCATTCTCATTCACACACGTGAGGCAAAAACTGGAGTTAATTTGATTTCCAACTAATTTTAGTAATTGATATTAGAAACTTTTACACAATCTCTTCGCTAAATGAGTTGTCAAACTTCAACAAAAAAATAAAATAAAATTCCTATCTCAAACTTTGTTACTTTAATAATTTATATCCTTTAAAAAAGTTTAATATCATAACCACAAATCTCATGGTCTAGTAATATTTATAACATTAATAAGAAAGAGTGATTCCATTATTAAATTTCCAATTTATCCTTAATTTTTTTTTAAAGTTAATGACATAAAATGACGGGATTACTGCAAAAACCCATCCGAGCATCCCATTTTTTCTACAATCATACATTTTATTATTATTATTATTATTATTATTATTATTATTATTATTATTATTATTATTATTATTATTATTTTGAAGTAAAGATAACTAAAATTAGAGTCGCTATGTGAAAGTAGCCACTTCACTTCCTTTAAAAAAAACTAGAATGACCCGCCGTGCGTTGCACGGATAAAATATATACTATTATTATTATTTTATTAAAATTATTAATTAATATGAAAGAAAAATATAATTAATGATATTTAAATTAAAATTTATATAAGAACTTTCAAAATACTACAGATCTTGAGGACCCTACTCTCCCACCCCAACTAAAAAAATAAAGAAAACAAAAACCCCAACCCCATTCTTCGTATTAAGGGAAAAAAAAAAAAGATATAACTATAACATAATAGAACAAAAATATAATACACACAATTGTTCATAATGCTTGATAAAAATTAAAATAGAAAATTATTTTAATTTGGATCTTCTTTTATTTTAGGGTGATTATTGAGAACACGTGATTGAATGCACAAAACAAACGTAAAACAATAAATGGTGAGTCTATTATTTTCTAATATAACTTATTTAGAATTATATTCTTATTTTCGTTATTGGTATAAAAAGTTATAAATTTTGTAATGATACTCGAAACTTGCAATACTTGCACATAGCCTTGAAAACAATAGAAAAAAAATAATAATAAACAAAGAAAATCATTCATATAATATTTAGATAATTACAATGTCGAGTGTTTCTTACACTAAAATAATTTAAAGAAAAACTCAAATATGTAAGATGAATATTCACAACATTTATTTATATCAATTACAAAAATCTTTTGTATTCAAATTCCAATTAATAAAACAATTAAGAACGTAATCAGAAGTCTAATAAAAGTGGAACTCGAGTCTCCTTCACCTTAGCCACAATTGATTCTTCTATAATTTTCACAATCTCAGCGCTCACTGCAATTATTCTCCATAAGTTAGTTTGATGGATGCTTGATGTTCTTGATTCCTAACTTCATGAATGCAAAGATAAATCTTGATTCCATATGCAACTACTTGATTGGAGCCACATTTTTCTCTCATCAATTCTTCAAAAATCTGCAAATGACAAGTTTGAATATATTTTAAAGCGAAATACAATTAGGACAAATTGCACTACAAACAAATTAATTTTCTAGATCAATTGGCGAGCTAGAGAATGTCCAATTTCATAGAGAATTTATAGATTTATTGATTTTGAACTATATTGTGGAATGATATCATTACCATAATTAATATAATCAGATTAACATAATTTGTGTCTTAATAATATTCATCAATTATTTAAATATTAGTAATTGAGTTATTAATATTATTCATTCCTTAATTAAAGTAATTAATTATTCAATTGATTAGAAATCATATCTACGTGATTGACAATATATTTACACTTTGATAATTACGGTAAATATTCGCATGATTTGCTTGACTAAAATAATTAATTTTTAGGGTATTGATTTGATTTTTTGTGTCCAATGGATTGATGTAAGGATTCATATAATAGAATCTAAATTCCTAAATTAATCCGTCCATATATGTGTATATATATACATGTATACATATATAAATTAATCAAAATTAATAATTATTAAATTAAACAAATATAATATATACTACTACTATTAGATTTCTTGATTTGGGATGGTGGTTTGGGCGGGAAAATCTACAATCACTATTTATGATAACTATCTTACTTTTAGATATAATATAGATAGATATATTCCATAGATGCGTTAATCTTAATAACAAACGTATATAATAGAATAATTTTCTAGCCAATTTAGAGATGAACTACGGATGGAAAATATAGGGTAATAGATGATGATTCTATTATTTTTAGTATAAGATAAATTTTTCATTGATACACGTAAATATATATAGAACATATATAGATTGATTTATTTATGCCCTATTGTATAATAAACGTAACTATGGATTAATTATATTTCCATTATTATCACACATTCCACATATATATATATATATATCCTATGTATTTTACCTTAATTCTAATGACTGAGATTATATATTGGTTAGAATTTATAATCAATGACATGATGTAAGGATTTAAATAATAGAATCTAAATTCCCAAATTAGTCCGTCCATATATGTATATATATATATACATGTATACATATAAAAATTAATCAAAATTAATAATTATTAAATTAAACAAATATATTATATACTATTACTATTAGATTTCTTGATTTGGGATGGTGGTTTGGGCGGGAAAATCTACAATCACTATTTATGATAACTATCTTACTTTTAGATATAATATAGATGGCCACAAACTTTGTAAAATCTTATTTTAGCCACTTTTGTGATGGATTTACAATCACACCCCTTAATGAAAAAAAAAAAGAAAATACAAAACAAAATAGAAAAAGAAAGAAAGACACACTGGTCTTTTTCTCCAAGTCTCAAATTCAAGAAAATTGCATTTGTTGTCCCACATAACATGTCCTGACTCAGAAATGATCCCAATATTCTCACTTTTAACTCTTAAGGGGAAAAAAAAACGTTGCAGAAGTAGTCTTACTGTCACATTTTCCGTTAAATCAATTTGCACTTTTAGTCCCATAAGAACTGCACTTTTGACCCTAAACAAATATTTCCTAATCAGTTGAAAAATTCTTTCATTGGTGGGAATATTGGTATCATGGAGAAAAAAAATTGATTTCTTTTGATGGAAAATTCGATGGTAGTGGAGGAATATTAAAAAAACTTAATGTGCAATAATCCAAATGTCTTTCCAATTACATCGAGATTTCAAAACCTCAATAATCTCAGTTGTTGATAGTGTATCAAGGCATGAAATGAAAATGTGGTACCAAAAGTTCATGAATGTAGTCTTATGGGACACTTTTGTAAGTTTTTTTTTTTCTTTTTTCTTTTGGGGTCATAAATGAAAATATCGGAACCATTTCCTAGTCAAGACATGTCATGTGGGACTATAAATGTAATTTTCTCTCTCCAATTCCATTCCGCCCACGCCGCCCCCAACTTCCAACCCCTCCCCTCGTGGATGGAATCCTCTATTCCAGACTTGTGTTCCAATCCCTATTACACGATTAAATCTATGAGGTTTTCTTCCATTTTTCATCAATTTTAATCTATTATGTTTTAGTTTAATTTTATGATTGTCTTTTTTTTTTTATGATTGTCTTTAGGGTTTACCCCCACCCAATTAGGGTTTATAATCATTTTTTAGTATATAATTTTCAAAGAAATGATTATTATGGTTGATTATTTTAAAAATATGATTTATAATTTTTAAAATTTCAATTTTTTGTTGATAGATGTGACTAGGTCAATTATGCTATAATTAATTTTTATTTTTATAATATCTATTATTAAACTTATTAAATCGATCGTGGAATACGGATTGGAATACCAAATCTGGAATAGAGGATCTCATCCCCTCCCCTCGGCCCCTTTTCTCTCTCTCCCTCTCTCTCAATTGAACTAACAAGTCAGCAATTGACCATTGCCACCCCCCTCTTGGCTCTTGCTACACTCTCCAACTCTCTCATTTCACTGGCTAACAACTCTCCCCACGTCGTCAACGTTGCTCCTACTCCTCCTTCCCTCAACCACCCTTCTCTTTCTCTCTCAATTGAACCAACAAGTCAGCAATTAACCATTGCCACCCCTACTTTGCTACACTCTCCAGCTCTCTCATCTCGCCAGCTAACAACTCTTCTCCTCGCGACGTCAGCATTGCTCCTACTCCTCCTTTTCTCAACCACCCGCAAAAGTCAAAGTCGAGCTCGAGCACTTTCACTCGAGCACCCCCAGTTCTTCTCTAACTCTCCTACTCTAATTTTCAACTTTACCAAAAAAAATGGAATATGTTGGTCAAGCACTCAAACATTAATAAAGTGAGTGACAATGAATCTTGGGATTCAAATGTGCTCGACTGGTTCTAGCATTTGAGTCCTCGAGCATTCTTCATCGTTGGTTGGACGCAAGCAAGGTTACATACATATTGAGAACTCTGCCATGACCAAACCTGCAAAATTGTGGAAAGAGTTGAGTACTCGTCACCTATCTCATGAATGCTCGAGCCTCTGTGTGTGCTCGCCACCTTCCCCATGAATGCTATAGGTGCTCGAACTAGTTAAGCACTCGAGCATTCAAGAACCTTCATTTTTTCAGGCAAGTTGACGAGAGGTTTGCTGTGAAAACAATGCTAGAGACGAGGTGGAGAACACGATGCCAACGCTAGTGGGCTGGGAATATTAATGTTAGTGCGTCAGCCGTCAGAATTTAATATCATTCAAAGATAACGTCGACATATACCGTGGTGTTCTGACTTCTTTCCTGTGACTTCTTTCCGGTGACTTAGTGCCGGAGAGGACAACAAGGTGTTGGAGAAGAGTTACCGAAGAAGACTTAGTTCTTTAGTGCTTTAAATATCTCATTTTCATGTGCACATGTTGAGGAGGTCGAGATAAACACCAACCTTAGTAGAAATGAATGATAAAGATGTCGCGTCTTAATTAAATAAATGCAGACACACTCATACATTTCTTCTCAAAATTGAGTTTTCATATGTTAAAATTGTTAAAATTTATTATTTAACATGTGATAGAATTTCTTTTCTATAATGTATTTTTTGGCCAAACCTGATATTAATTTTTTATGTAATTATAGTAAACAGGTGAAAAAAAATAGTTGCATGAGGTTAAATATTTTAATACCAATAAATACATTTTTTATAGAAGAATATTTACATGAATTAGTAATTAGCAACATAGAACAAATAAACATTCTGTTAAAATTTAAAGAAAATCCCTATAAAGTTTTTTAAAAAATGATTGTTACACCAAAAAAAAAAAATAGCAATTTTATATACCATTTAAAAAAAAAAGTTGATTATGATTGTTTGGTCAAAAAATACGGCACATGTATAAAATAATATAATAAAATTATATTGGGCCTAATGTTATGTATTTTTTTTCAGTTAATATCATATTTTTATTTTTGTACAATGAAAATTTAATAAAATGATATCAATTATCATGATTATTAATTTTTTATTTTGTAGTTTAATTAATGTTGTGAGATTTGGTATAAACTACAATATAATTATATACTTTCAAATGTTAAATGTAATCACGATGATCACTGAAGGTCTATAATTAACCATATAATATTTGTATTATCACATAAAAATATTTTTGAGAAGTGTGGGAGAAGATGATATTTTGATGTGAAGACTTGTGTGTGTGTGATGGTGGAAAATGGATGTGTATTCTATGGGCTAGGATTCTCACTCAATTTCATCCATGGGGGTTTTATATAGAGTAGGGGGAATAAATGAAACAAAAGAAAATCAAAAATGGGTGAAAAATGATAAAAGAATCAGGAAAAAACAGTGGACGGGGGTCGCGCTGACAGCTCGCGCCTTAAAACGGGGAAAAACAGATTCAGTATCAACGCATGGGCGCGACCGGGTCACTCGCGCCACAGGGGTCGCGCCCACGAGCGTGAGTGAGCAGGTCGCGCCTCCGCCTCTATTCTGACACCTTCTACGGTTTTGCTTCGTTCTCCCTCGTTTCTTGTCCGATTCAGGTGATTCAACTTGTAGCGTGCTCCCAATTCGATCCTCTATCTTCTCATGGCATTGAATCAATCAAAAATTCATTTATTCATCAACCATTTTCTGTAAAACTCAAACAAGAAACAAAATTTTCAAACCGGGAGATTAAAAAGCAAAAGGGGATAAAAACACATTTAACTCATCAAAATATATCATGTGAAGCTCAATAAATGATGCAAAAACCCCACTCATCAATCATGTGCGAATTATTTAAATTTTCTAATTAAACTGCATAAAAATAATATCTTATATTTTGTTTAGATTAATATTTTAATAAATTGAAAAGTTCAATTTTTTATTTTATTTTATGATTTGATATTTATTAGCAGGAATTTTTTATCGAAAAATATGCACTACTATGTTTTAATATATACTCCAGTCTTGATAGATTTTTGAAAAAAAAAAAAGTAATAATTTTTACAAGTTAAATAAGGGAATATTGTCGGAAAGTTAATACAAACGTTGTCGGATGATAAAATCGTGAATTTCATAAAGTTAATACGAAAGTGTTAAAAATAAGGTTAATAAAGTACAATTAGTGTTGTCTAATTGGACCCTAAATTAATTTAGAAAATGAAAAAACATTTGAGTTTGTATCATCATAAATAAATAAACAAAATTGATAACAAATGGAATCGTGATATTGGCAGCGTAAAGAGTTTTTCAGAAGCCGCGATAATCCTTGAGTTTAAATTCTATCATTCCAATTAGAATTGAGAATTAGGGTTCATCGATGCCTCGTCAAAGTAGAGAAGACGATCGCAGGAGATCGGCACCGTACGATTCGTCGAGAGATCGGCGTTCTCATCACCATAAGGTGTACAGCTTCGTTACACTTTTCACTTCTTTTATTATATATATATATATATATCCAGAATTTGGTGCATAAATTTGTAACTATGAATTTGACGGTAATCGCTAATCTCTCTGTAAATTATGCGCCAGAAGAGTGCGAAATTGGTTGCCGAAAATATTAAATTTAGTTTTACCGAAATCCCACGGAGATCAGCTCGACTGCTGTCTATTTTTTGCTCCAGAATTAGATGCGTGAATTTTCGAAAATGAAGATGCGTGCTCCGATAATGCATAATTTGCTCCAAAAGCGCCCAAAAATGATTAATTTCGATATCTATTCATAACTTTTAAAAATATTATTTCTGGCTGATATGAATGAGGGAGAATAATGAAGCTTAGTGGATTTTGCAAGATATGAGGAGGTTGGAACTTGAATATCACGTAGCTGCTTACAATTTCAGAGGAAAATTTCTTTAATATTAATCTGATACACATGGTACAGCTTCATTAGCTGGGTTAGAAAGTTTAAAATCAAAATAAGATTTCATATACATATTGACGTCTATTTTCCTGATGGTCAGTGATGTTTGGTCACGTCTGGTTATCTACATAAATACAAATACGCATATTGATGTCTATTTTGTAGTTCTCTTTGAGGGCATTTGGGATTGAGCAATACGTATGCTGTGTCCATAAATGATTCAAATTCTCTGTCCTACAGCACACAGATCATGGTTCGGATGACAAGGGATTCAAGAGATCAGACTGGAATCGGGAAGGGGAGAAAGATCGATACCATAAACAAGATGGGCAGAGAACTACAAGATATTATGGAGGAAGAAGCAAAAATGATGATTATGGAGATAGACGAAGCCAGGAATCTAGCAGGTCGTGTTCGTGATCGGATTATTTTTCATTTGTAACTTACTGTTATGCTGGTAGCAACATCTGCACATGACTAGGCACTCCACCAGACAATCTTGACTTTTTTTTTCCCTTTTTCTCTATCTGTTACATTGATTGTCAATTTGTCATGTTCTAATGCTGTGTGGTATCTGATGCGCAGGTACTATAAACATGGTGGTGATGGAGAAAAGAAACATAGACAGAGGTCACCCAGCCAATCAGATGATAAATCCTACAGGTAAGCTACAACTCAGTGAAATATGCCTTCTTATGGAGGGAGTTCAAAAGCTTTATGTAACCTAAAACTATGTTTTCTGACTTGTACATATATATTCTATTGGTTTTTGTTGTATATTCTTGGCATTCTAGATTCAGAATGTATTGTATGATGTTTATATTTAGCTTATCAGGCCTTAGTTTGTCCAACTTGTGTTTTCCACGTGGATAGATGAAACCGATATTGCTCTTTCAAATATGTGTCTTGATTCTCTTCACAGTTTTTGTAGCCTTGTTAATGCTCTTTATCTTTTTTTGGGTTCTACCGTTCCTCAGCTGTACTTTATCAGCTGGACAGTAGCTATACTTCATGTCGTCTGACTTACCTCTATTATTATTAACCTAGAAACAATCATTCTATCTTTTTCAATCTTTGATGGATGTTATGGTACTTCAAAGTCATGCTGAAAAATAAAGATTCTCTGGTATGTCTCTTGCTTTGTATAATTGATCATTAATTTTATTTTTTTAACAGCAAGCGAACAAGTGGATTTGATGTGGCTCCATCTGCTGCTACTGCTGCTGCTTTGCCAAGTCCTTCAGGTTAGCTTGTACCATGTCCTCTTATGCCTCACACAGAACAGTCATGGTTTGAATTGCTTCCTAGGTTTTTATTTTATTTGTGGAATTGCATGTGTTCTAGTTTTCCATTTCTTTCATTGATCCTTGAGTATTGTACTAAAACCATCATTATGTTGTTGGCTGTTGTGTGTGGTTTCTTGTTTATGATTTGTCACCATTACGTTAAGAAGGAAAAATTGCGCTATGCTTCTCATGGGTGTGAGGGATGTAGAATATATGCCACCAAGGAATCGATGCTCCAGTAGCAGGATCTTTTCATCTTCAACTGCAACTGTTGTTATTTGGTAGACTTGAACTGTATGGCAGATGCTGTGGTGAAAATTATTTCATATTATAGAATCTGAATGGTACACAGCCCTGGGTAAGAATAGGCTTTCTCTACATTTTTAGCAAACTGATCTCTTAAATCACTATGGTCATTTCGTAAATTTCAGGCTTAGCGATATAAAGCTGAACGTCATGTGTTTTTGCTGCAGATTTTTATGTTTGTATTGACATTATGGTTGATATCATATTTTCGATTATCTTCACGGACAGATTTTCATGTGCTGTACTGGGTTGTAGCCCAGGGCAAGTCCCCTACCCGTTTTTCGTCATAAATTTTACTCCATTAATCAATAGCTGCCCACTTCTTTAATTTAAATTTAATCCCACCCTTCTGATTTTCTGAAGTTTAGCACACTTTTTTTGACCCAAAACCTAAATCGACCTTTTAAAACCCAAGCCCAATACTTTTTTACATTTTTTCTCTCTCCAAAGCTCAAAAAATGTTTTTCCACTCAATAATCAGTCTAAAATCTCCATTCATCCTCTACCTAAAATCCTAGAACCATATCCCCCTTTTGTTGTTTCCTGTTCCCATTTATCACGGGATCTCTGCCAACTTCCATCTGCTCCAATTTAGCCACTTCTGTTGTTTCTCCATCCATGAATGTAGGATATTATCAAGTTGAGCGTGTGCTATTGGCTATGAAAATTTATCTTTTTGCTTTTCTTGTATTAGTTAAATTGCTCTTATTTAGTAGCAAAAAAGAAAAGTTGAGGATAAATATTTTACAATATGCAATAACTAATTTCCTGTTTTTATGGCCATAATTGAATGAACTTTTCAGCAACGGAACATGTGAAGTACCATAGTACTAAAATGGGAGATGAATTTCTTGCAAATTATTTGATTTTTAACATCAAATGAGAACAATATCTATAAATTCTGTTGCTTTGAAATCTCACCACTATCAACTTTGACGAACATTGAAAACTTTTTGCTTGTATAAATTTTATTGTATTGAAAGTTTTATGTTCTAGCCCACCCTACTATCAATTTTTTCTGGATCCGCCACCGATTATCTTTAACAATACAGAACAAGTTGCTGGAGTGTCCATGGCTTCTCAAGCAATATCTGGAGTGTTTCAAAACATGCTTACTTCTGAGACACCTCAGGTATGTCGATGGTGGTTAATGATTTTATGATTTATCATGATACCTGATGTTATTTATTTTTAATGTTTATCATCACCTGTTAAACATGATTGTTTGTTATTTGGTTAATCAGTTAGGTTCTGTGTCATTGTACCCAATTCAAGTTATGACTCAGCAGGTAACTTGGTGATGCTTGATATATTCCTTTTTCTCTCTTTTTTTGTACTCCACAAAATTCTTAATTTTTCTTATGGTATTTGAATTATTTTAGGCTACAAGGCATGCCCGTAGAGTGTATGTTGGTGGCCTTCCACCTTTGGCTAATGAGCAGGTACATGATTGTCATACCCTCTGCATATTTGGAAGATTACAGAATATTGATCTCTTGTTATTTTCCCCCTTCCATGCCCATTTAATGCTATGAAAATGTCTTAGTTGGAATATCTTTTTCTGATGTTTACTGCATCATTTGGGAAATTTTACATAATCTAGAAAAGTGCATACAAATATTTTACTGTTAGTCTTTCTGATTCGTTTCAATTTATGCAGACTATCTCCACATTTTTCAGCCATGTTATGAATGCCATTGGTGGAAACTCTGCCGGCCCTGGTCTGTGATCTTTTGAAGTTTAAGACAATGTCATGCATTTAAGCTTTTCATTCTATTACACTGAGCTTGACTGCTAATTTAAGGTGATGCTGTCGTGAATGTTTACATTAATCATGAAAAGAAGTTTGCTTTTGTGGAGATGAGAACTGTAGAAGAGGCAAGTAATGCGATGGCCCTTGATGGAATTATTTTCGAGGTATACTGAACTTCCTTGCTGATCCTTCTCTTATCCTGCACTCTTTTCCTTCCCTTCTCATTGCATATTTCATCAGTTCTACATTTAAAAATTCATCATGTAACAGTTTTAGTGAATCATAATCTGCTTCCCACCTTAAGAACAGCAGATAGAAATATTAAGTCACTTGTAATGCTGTGGTCCCAAGCATTTCCTCACAAGCAACTACCATAATAATTATGCTAGGCGTCAGTAGCATGGAGCATAGCTTGACTTGACTGACTGCATAGCTTGATTCTCGATTTTATTCTCAACTAGCAAGCACAATTCTCTGCCTAATCCTCCCCTCAGTCAATTAGACATGCTCTGGGGTTGGACAATAATTATGGTATCTTATAATTTTGTGCTCGCCAATAATTGTTGAAGTGTGTGTGTTTGAACTTAGAACTTGTGGAACTGTTTTGTGAGTGACCATGTAAAAAAACAATGTTTAGAAACGTTTCCCTCTATTTTCCCAGTGGATCAAGATTTACGCCCACCAATTGGTGTTTGATCAATTTGTCTTGCTATGTCTGATATGTCCTGGAACTTTAACTATTATACTTCTTAAGATAGTGTGCTTCAGTGAATATCCGTATTCCAACTATTCCTCTCTCTCATTCTTTCTCTGTGATTATTCTAGGGTGTTTCTGTGAGAGTTCGAAGACCTACAGATTATAATCCATCTCTTGCAGCACCGCTTGGTCCTAGTCAACCTGGTCCTTATCTTAATTTAGCTGCAGCGGGACTTACACCTGGGTAAGTGGCCTCCTGACTTATTCCCTTCCATTTTCTACATAGCAGTTTATCCCAATCTGGCCTGGCTGACTTTGTGTATTAATTTGTTATTTGTAAAAAATTTCAGCTCACTAACTTTGAGCTAAACTTGATACTGGCAGACTTTGTCTTTTCCTTTAAGATTTTGGAACCAAAAATTTCATATCCTACTTTCACGAATCACGATGATATATATTTTGCACTGCTTGCAATCTTTACTGAAAGATTCATTGTCGTGAAGGAAGCTCATCTAGTCTTTATCTGATTTTACTCTAATTGCCAGGGATGAAGGGGTTGTCGTCTCAATTGTCACGAGTTAGATTTTGTATAGAAATTTTTGTACTCGTTCAACACATATATATTTTTTTCAATAGTCTTGTTTCTCTCCATGTTAGTTTGCTACTCGTCACTAGTTCTTAATTATTATTCCGTATAGGATTTCTTGTAATTTGTGTTTTACTGATAGCATGAATGGTGAATCTGATGGAGCTGATCGCATATTTCTTGGCGGGGTGCCCTACTATTTTTCTGAAGCTCAGATAAAAGAGTTGTTGGAGAGTTTTGGGTATGGTATTCCATAATTTTTTTCTGGGGCTTCATTGAATGATCCAGCTGTTGGATTTATTGTTCAACTAGTTTTTCTATTAAACATCTCATCTTGCTGTCTTCTAATTGGCCAACTGCAGACCTTTGCGTGGATTTGATCTTGTCAAAGATCGAGATACAGGAAATTCTAAAGGATATGGTTTCTGCTTCTACAAGGTGTGCACACAGCTGTTGCTAGAAAACTTGTTGTGCTTGGGCATTAAGCTTTTGAAACTCTATTTTGCTGGAACTTGTTTTACAGAAATTGAATTGTGTTAACTTTGGATGTTCTTTCAAAACTTATTTCATGTTGGGTTTCTTGATTATGTTACCTGAACTTGTGTGCTTGACCATACTTCATACGTTTTGAATCTGCAAATCATAAGATGTTAATTTATTCTTGCTCATAATAATTGCTAGTATATAATGCTGAAGGATTATCTGACAGTTGACTTTGTTTGATACAGGATCCATCTATCACAGATGTTGCTTGTGCTGCTCTGAATGGCCTAAAAGTGGGTGATAAAACACTTACTGTTCGACGTGCCACCCTTAGGTGAATCTTCTTGACATACATGCTTTTATTATATAATGTATAATTTGTCTAGATTTGTACTTCAAACTGCTCATAGACTTTTCTTCAAACTTGTTGGCTACTGTGCTCTACCCCAGGCCATTACTCCTTTTTTTCCCCTTTTTATTATATTTTATTTTATGTGTGTGTGTATTTGCTTTCTGGATGTGATTGATCATACTAACACTAAACATTTATTCGTTTGTCCGGCGGAAGCTAAAAGAGTAGAATGTCCAATCATGTTTACATGTTGGAGGAGTGGGGAGAAAGAAGATCCTTTATATGATATACCTTGTCTTTTGTGATGATGTTTAAGACAAGACTCTGACTTGTTCTGTTGCCATCTTTTACAGTGGGCAGTTAAAATCAGAGCAGGAGTATGTACTAGCTCAGGCACAGCAACATATAGCAATGCAGGTTGATGCTATGTCTCTTAAAGTCTTGAACTACTAATTAAATTTGTACTTCTCAGTTCTCTCACTTTGAGCTTACTTTGGGTTTTGGCTAATTGGTGCTTTGGTTTCAAGAAAATGGTTTTGGGAGCTGAAGCTGGAGCTTTGGCTATTCCAGGTGGAGGAATTGAGCCCCCTATAGATGAGGAAATTCCAACCAAAATTTTGTGCTTGACTGAGGTACTTCTGACTTCCTCCTTCATCTCTTTATGTAATTTGTTCAAGAAGCTGTTAGGTCTTACTATTGTTAAAAAAAAAATCATATTCTTGTCTTCAAGGTTGTTACTACTGATGAATTGATGAATGATGGGGAGTATGAAGAAATTCTTGAAGATATGAGAGAAGAATGCCAGAAATATGGTATGTATAATACACCTCTCAGCTATATCATACCCTCTCTCTGTATATCTGTTAGTGTATTTGATTTATGAAGATCTGGAGATTCATGCCCTATTGAAAACTATTGTAAATGGAGAAATTGTTGTTTAATGTCAATATCAATTAGAGGAACTATATAGGACATTGGAAATATTTTGCTTGCACAAATAATTGACAAAGAAAATGGTAAATTTACTTGGAAGCTTCCACAAAATGATGGTTCTTTATTCTGCATCTATTGTTGAAGTTCCTCACTGTAGTGAACTTGTCAAATGTATTTTACTTCAGAATTTTACTACTAATAGAAAAAATGAGGAAATGGAACACTGATGCTTCAAAATCTGCTGTCTTGTTTTGTCCTAGTGTTATCCTCATTCTTCAATTGACGGTCTACCTTGTTATAATGTGGAAATACTATCTCTTTGTCAAATTTCAGGGGAGTTGATTGATGTTGTCATTCCTCGCCCAGTTCCAAATTCTGCCCACAGTGACGGCGTTGGAAAGGTACAACTTGTCTTTTTGTACAGTTTCTACCTTTTTGTTGAGTGAAAGGTTCTTACCTAACAAAAAATAGGTTAAGTATGCCGGAGACGGGATCCTTTTGACTCTCAACCTCTCTTTCAAAATAAAGAGTAGTAAACGGATCCTATATTGGCAGATTTGTAAGGAAACTTAATAGTTTGGAGAATCTCAATCCTTCATAGATTTGCATAGTGCTGTTCTTTACCCTTTCTTTGACCGATCCCGTTTTATTTCAACCCACAATACAGTACGGCCCAGATTCGTTTATGACCATTCTGTCATACAAACAGATGCCCTATATCAAAGGGTCCATGTTCTGTCCGATCACCAAGCGATGAACCCTCCCCCGTGTGGGAAAAAAAAACTTGAAAGATAATCGAAAATGATGAAGTTGGCATCTATCAAGTTGATTGCTGGGTTTATACGCGAGCTTACATGTTGTGGGGATTATTGACGAAAGTAATTGCAGGTATTCTTGGAGTACTCTGACACCGGTGGTTGTCGCAAGGCAAAGTCTGCGCTTAGTGGCAGGAAATTTGGAGGCAATAGCGTCACTGCTTTGTATTATCCAGAAGAAAAATACTATGGTGGGGATTACGCTGCCTAACCTTTTATTTTCTATCTTAATCACCAGATTTTATTGTGAAAATTGTTTATTTTTCGACTGTTTTACGCTTAATCTTAGTCTAGACTTAGTCCCGGACTTGTACTATAATAGAGTTTTATGTTTTGTTATTTATATGTATAAATATATATTGTTATGTTGGTTGGTGTATCCAGAGCCAGTGCAAAATGTGCATCTTTTGTTGCAAAATAATGAATTCTTTGTGATGAATTGTTGATGTTTGCCTTGTACCTTCAGGTTTGGAATTTGTTCCCTACCTTCTTTTTTACGTTTTTTTTTGTGGGTTTAATGGAAACTTTTGTTGATCTTTTTAAATTTTATTAATATACTGTTGAGGGAACATATTTAATATGAGCAAATAATATTTGACGTTTTCAGATTGATGATAAATCTATCGTCCCTTGCATCTATGACTCCCTTGGCTATTGAATATGAAGATCCGATTTATAAAAATTATTAATTGATTAAAGTATATTAGTTTCAAAGAATATATTATTTTACTAATTAAATTTACTTTTTAGAGGATCGAATTTATTTTCTAGCTCAATGGTTTGAATTCAGAAAAAAAAAAAATATATATATATATATATATATATATACTGTAATCGTATATCGATAAATTTTTAAGTTAAAAATTTGGGTGATTCTATTCACAATCCCCATTTTATTCTTCACAACCTCTAAAATTAATTAAAATATAAATATTTATTTTTTAGTCAATTTTGCCCTTATAGCCTCTATCTTAAAACCTAGCAAATTGAAATACAATCCTCAACTATATAACCCCACCTTCAATAATAAAAAAGAAAAACCTTAAAACAATTAAGGAGAATTCATATTTTGTGTACAACAAACTAAAACTTAGGGGGTGTATTGGATTGGGATTTCGTTGGATTTCATTGGACTTTTAAAAGTCTATGGATTTATAAAATCCATAGACTCCACATGGAGTCTCCCAACTCCACGCAGAGTCTGGCGGATTTCGTGTATGGATTTCAGACCGATTTCGAACGATTTCAGTGGATTTGAAATCCATATTTCCAGCGGTCGATGGAACACAACGAGCAACATACACGTGAAAAAATCGAACCGAACGACCACTGGGAGCCAGCGGCGGCTGGGAAGCCGAGCCGAGATAACCCAGCGGTCGCTCGACTTAACGGCCGTTGACAACATAAATCACAAATCACAATTAAGTCTATTCATGTAGCATAAATGATTGTGCATGTGCATGAATATGTATGAAAACTAAATGCATTTACTTTTGTACATTAATTTCTTCGTATTAAAGCATTCATATTACTATTTCCACTTTACCAGATAGACTTCATCAGATTTGACAGTTGAGCCACGCCTGCTAAGTTTTCGACCAGGACCTCCATCGGGATTGGGAACAGTAGGTGAGAAGAGACTCTCGAGTTCAAATATGTCTACCTCAGGAGCTCTGAAAAGGATGATATAAGAGAAAATAGTATCAATATCAGTTGCATAATCTGATGAGAGATTAAGGTGGAAAACATAAATGAAGAATTTGTAGTAATATACTTTGAGGAACCCAGCCGCGGCTGGCACCCAGCGGCCGCTGAGGTGTCATCATCAGCGACGCCAGCGGCCGCTGGCTTCGGGTGACCGCTGGGGTGCCAATTTCGTCTACCCAGCTACCGTTGGGACACAACGTTCCCCGGATTTTCCAAATCCATCGAAATCTCGTGTCTGAAGGTCGGATTTCATCCTTCGTAATTTTCACGTGAAATCCAGCCGAAATCCAACGAAGTCAATGACTTTTTAAAGTCCGTGGATTGTTGAATACCTCAGAATTTTAAAGGACTTTTAAAAGTCTAGATTGAATACACCAGGATTTCATTGGACTTTTAAAAGTCTGGATTGAATACACCAGAATTTCATTGGACTTTTAAAAGTCTGGATTGAATACACCCGGATTTTAAAAGTCCAATGAAATCCATCAAAATCCACAACCAGCACCCCCTTAACAAAGAAAAAAAGAGTTTAAAATTAAACAACACAATCACAAGAATATATGTACATGTACATATATATATATATGCACATAGATATATATGTATATATATTATTTTCCATCGAATATCTTGTATTCTTTCAAAGAAAAAAATCAAATTGTACGTAGAGCCCGTTTTATCATTATCAAGACATGAGTATGATAGAGCATAAAAAGAATGGAGAATGTGAAGTAAAAGACAATATTAAGGAGTATAAAGATTGCGAAGGAGAATAGTAAATGGCAATAGATAGGTAATAATCAAATTTTATACTATTTGAAAGCTACGAGAATCTAGTTTTCAATTAAAAAAAAGAGCTAAAAATTAATCTTTCTGCATAAAATGATGATTATTATATCAAAGTGTCTCGGGATATTATTTCTCCATGCATGGGAATTCAAAATATTTAGGTAAATTATAGTCAAATTTACAAACAGCAATGGTTATGATTCTATTTATACATCGATGGGTTGAAGAAACATAATTTCAATTCATAACTGCACTATATAATCATACCTCCGAACTATCGTATTCTTGAGGTAAAATATTTTTCAAGATGCACTGCATTGGATTCTGGAGTTGGTTTTCAGCCAAGTTAATTGTGATGGATTTTATTGGCATCCAAGGAATTGCAATTTAGTTGGTTATCACCTAGCTAGAGGACTTGAAGCTATTTTTGTCGGACAAACCCCTACTATTATGGTATTATTATTATTATTATTTTGCTTCATTTGTGCTATCTTCTTATTATGAAGATGGTTGGGGGCTGTAAATGGAGGAGTTTGTATTTTAGAGGGGTTTTATTTTATTTTATTATAGATTTTAAGTAGTAGGGGAAGTTATATATTGAGAGATATTTTAATTTGCTATAATTTTGAATTACTTGAGAATTGTAAAGACAAAAAAAATCTAAAAATTGAATATTTATATTTTAATTAATTTTGGGATTGTAAAGAGAAAAATGAGACTCTGTAAATATAGAATCCTTAGTCCGCGAATCCAATTGCAGAAACTTAAAAGTAGGATTTAAATATGGATTTATCCCTAGTTTTGTTTTTTCTTTCTTTTTTTGGTTGGCAATGATTTATCCCTAGTTAAAACCAAGTCAAATGACAGCAAAACACAATAATTTCCCAAACTCGATTTTACTTTTTATAGGGAAGAAAAAACAAAAGGGATCAGCAAACTCATAAGTTGACGACATCACAGGTTAAATAATCGAATTAGTTTTTTTTTTTGAGGAATTCTATGATCTCTTATTCTCTTAGTTATTATTTTATTTATAATCATCAACATAAATAATAAAATAATAAATAACAGTGACGTGGATATATGATCTCAAGACCGCAAAGGAAAATGAAGTGAATCCCACCGACAGAGCTGACTGGGATTAGTGTCACCTACACAGTCCAGAGAGAGAGAGAAGTTTGCTGACTGGGATTAGTGTCACATCACCTCCGCTTCTGGATAAGCTCGTCTACTTTTCTCGTGACCGTTTCTCCCGTACAAGAAACTCTCTCTCTCTCTCTCTCTCTCTCTCTTCTCATCTCTGGTAAACAATACTCTTTTATTTTTATTCAAAAGTTATCCGTTTCCTGTAGATATACACTGTTTTATTTAATTCAAATTAATCATTTATCCTTCAAAATGAGAAGATGGGTGTTATTTCACAGGGAGTAACATTGCCCTTATATATTTATTTATTTACATAAAATGTAAAATCATTTTGGATAAGATGGCCACCTACTTATGCATCTTCGATTACTACCTTTATATACCCCACCTCCCAACTCTAAGATCCATTATCAATTTCGTCTTCTTGCCTACTGATATATCAATATTTGTTTTTGGAGAGAAAAAAGCAAAGACAAAACAAGAAACAAGTGAGAGAAAATGTTGGCTGTATTCAAGAATGGAGTGGTGAATCCACCGCAGGAGTTGTATAGCCCAGCTTCAACTCAGGTTTCTGTGAGGCCCAAGACCCCAGAGGAGACTCTGAAGCACTTCTTAGCTTCAAATCCCAACAATGGCTTCTCCCTTGAATTCTCTGACAAGGGTTTCTTGGCCTATGCCTCACCTCAACGCCAACTCATGTCTCAACAAAGGTAAACCTCCAAACCCTTAGACATAGGGATGTTATTTGGTTTGATTTTATGACGTATTTAGACACAAACAATGCTCTGGCTCAGTTGTCTTAAAAGGTGACAGAATTTGGTGATCATTAGATAAACCTTTCCTTTCTTGATTTGTTGTAGGAGATCATTTATTTAAGTGCCATTTGAAACATGGAGATTTAATGTTTAGCAAGATTTAATCTTTGAAACAAAACAATACAAATCTTGGGGTTTGGTTTAGTTCATTTCTGGCATTGTGTATAAATACTTGCATTTGTGTATTTCACATAATCTTACAAGACACAAGTCCATTATCATCTACATGTTTTTGAACAAGATCATGATCCAATATTTCAACTTTGCAGGTTATTCTGTAGTGTGAATGATGTCTACTGCATTTTCCTTGGAAATCTGAACAATTTATGCACGCTCAACAAACAGTACGGGCTTTCAAAGATTAGCAATGAGGCCATGTTTGTTATCGAGGCCTATTGCACTCTACGAGACAGGGGCCCGATGCCGGCCCATCGGGTCCTCAAGGATCTCGAAGGTGATTTCGGGTTTGTGATCTATGACCAAAAGACTGGAGTTGTGTTTGCTGCCAATGTAAGTGGAATTCATCACCAAACATTCAATGTTGTCAATAGTTTGTAGTGGAAAGTAAATAAATTTGTGTGATGAATTGTTGTTTGTAGGGTGCTGATAAATCAGTGAATCTGTTCTGGGGCATAGCTACTGATGGCTCTGTTATGATCTCAGACAATGTGGACCTTGTAAAAGCAAGCTGTGCAAAATCATTTGCTCCATTCCCTGCAGGTACTGTCCTACACTTCATGTTGTGACATATTTGTAATTTTGTTGGTGTTTGATTGTGTTTGGATCCGAGCATGTTGACCTGCAACCTAATGGAGTTCGACCCGATTGAACTTGTGCAGGGTGTATGTACCACAGTGAAAGAGGGTTAATGAGCTTTGAGCATCCAATGAATAAGATGAAAGCCATGCCTAGAGTGGATAGTGAGGGAGCAATATGTGGAGCTCATTTTGCAGTTGATGCCTATTCTAAGGTTAACAGCAGCATGCCTAGAGTTGGGAGTGAAGCTAATTGGGCAACTTGGGGTTAAATCTCACACCCATTCTGACTGAATTACTAACCGAGCCCGAACGAGCTTTCTTGTTTTTACTTGGTTACGTTGTTCATAGTTTATTGCAATGTTGTTTTCCAGGCCACTGTTCTTTGTTTTCTTTCTTTCTTTTATAATGTAAATGTGATCCGAGTTGAGGGAGTTGGGACTTTGTAATGGAAGTAGTGTTTATTGCAATGATGCTTTGTCTTTTCACATCATTTTTCATTGAAAACTCTTTGCTGATGATGGTACTATACAACTTGGTCAAGTGATGCAAACATCTTATTTCAGACAGATTTAGGAAGTGGGTTGTAGAAGGGTATCAATTCGATCTCGAACTTAATTTACTTAATACATTTAAAATTCATAAATTTATTTAAACTTAATTAAGCCTAAATAAGTTTTTTACTTAATATTTAAAAAAATTCATAAATTTGTTTAAACTTAAGCCTAAAAAAGTTTTATAGAGGAAAAAAAGTTGTAAAAAAACACCCATAATAATACCTTATCGTGAGGGTGTCCTATAGTTTTAGTTTTTAGTTTAGCTCTCTCTCTCTCTCTCTCTCTCTCTCTCTCTCTCTCATTATGTCCAGAAAAAATGTTTTATCGGGACAAATTAGCCTATCACACGAATGGAGTGTCATATTCGTTTATGTACTTCAATTTTATCCTTTTGTTTTTTTGTAATTTTTATGGGTCCCACGATCAACCAATAGCTATAAAGCATTTCTCATCATATTCCGTTTCATTTTTTTTGCATGTGGAATTATTTTTCATGTAGCATTTGGCCATAAACTATAAAGCATAAATCACCCCTGATCTGTATTGTTTCATTTCTTTTTTCTGTGGAATTTTATTTTATCTTTATATTTTATGTACGATTCTAATGGCTGAGACTAGCCTTTGAAAATCTCATTGTAACTGAAAAGTTGCAAACTTTTCGGTTTTAATATTCGGTCAATATGCTGAGATTCACGTGATAAGGGGTGGTATTCATTTGAAATCCTATCCTCAAAATCAAAATTGTTAATCCTAAAAAGGGCAGGATGAAGAAGTGGGAATATCATTCAAAAAACTTAGGAATTAGACGAGTAAAATGTATTTCGAGGGGTCACACAAACAATGGGTGGACCCATGAGGTTCGCACCAACTCAAAAAAAAAAATCATATATCAAGTTCCTTTCAGAAAAAATAAAATAAAAATTGTTTCGAGCTGTGGCGCACGAGCCTCGTGAAATGAAAGCCCGCAACAAAATTGATATAGAAAGAGATTAATCAATATATTTGAGCATCTATAGCAGGTCTCAGGATCCAGCAGTTGTGCAACAAAATAAATTAAAATTACATTTACAACATCTTCAGAAGAGGATTTCATGCCCTATTTTCATGTTCACAATCGGGAGGCCAAGTATGATGCATTCCCAACAACAAATATTCTCTAAATGACAGAAATTAAAGAGGATGGACAGAGGTGGGGGTGGAGAATGTTACGCGCTATAGAGTCCAAGGCAGGCAGTGAACATCCTTGCTGCATTCTGCCTCATTCGATATGCAGTAAGCTCTCTAGCAAAAGTTCAGCTCTGCACGCTTGCATCGGATAATACACCAACCTCAAAATACAGATGGAGGGGGAGCCTCTTAGTCGCTCACTCCAAGTCAACATATATCTGCAGCTTGCCCCAAGAACACGAGTCCATTATTACATATAACTTATTATAAAACGAATGCATATTAATTATTAAACAGAAAGTAAAGTTGGCTCAAGCAAATCCCAAGAATGAGTAAGCCAAAATCATTCTAAACAGGCTAATATATATCTGCTAGAATTTTGACAATCATGAAATTCAAGTTCATATTTCTCATTGGTTTTGACTTTTGATAAGCCCTAACCAAATATATACAATTTTACCAAAATGAAGCATTATATTTTGGCAGGTCTTCAGGGAACTGACTAACCTCCAGTTCTAAAAGGGAGTCGTATGTCTTCTTCTCTACTGTGTCAAAAACTGTGATGCCGCTGATTTTCTGTATCCCAGGCTTGACAGCAATCAAGTTCTGCGTAAAAAAGATTTCAGAAACAACAAAAAGCTCAGAAACAATCTAGTGAGCTAAAGAAGTCTAAAGCAGAGCCTGCCATCATAATCACTCTCCATGCCAGATTAACCTTATACTTATTTTGAAGTTCTTTTAATTCAGCATTGCAACTTGTTCGAAGCTAGGAAATAGAAGTTACAATTATTGTTGATCTATCTACTTACAATATCTGTGTCTTATACTGTTAATAATGTTACTTCCCAAAATGAAAGACTCTCAATACAAGTCTATGAATTAAAATGTACAGTAGATTTAAAGCCAGAGTGCCAGACAATTAACTTACCAACTGAAACTTTAATGAGGTAAGTGGTTGTACCTCTCCGAGAGTCTGCAACAGCCAATAATTTTTAATCATGTCAAAACCAGGTATTTGTGAATATATATATAA
This sequence comes from Perilla frutescens, assembly GCA_026008535.1. Classification (NCBI taxonomy): domain Eukaryota; kingdom Viridiplantae; phylum Streptophyta; class Magnoliopsida; order Lamiales; family Lamiaceae; genus Perilla; species Perilla frutescens. The sequence goes on along the minus strand of BRKX01000007.1, from coordinate 15,794,216 downwards.
ACCCATGTTGCCATGTCATGTACAAAATTTCATTATAAAGAACATAGTCACATACATCTAGTGAAAGAGGTTACTAAGGTAATTTTAGATGGGTTACCATTGTCTGAAGACCATTGACCATAATAGCCTTCCCATCAAGTGAATCACCTTCTGATAGCCATACTTGAAAGGGCCCCAATACACGATCTGTCAAGTTTGTGAGATTCAAACCCACCTACGAAAAGATATGAAGTGTTAACTTCAAAGCTCATAACTTATGAATACACACAATGGCCAACACATATTCTCATATCTCGGTTCTGCCTTAATGGCTCATTCGTCACTAGCTACTAATCACAATATCTTAAAATATTGGATTATATGCTTGATGTCTTATGCAAGGTTTCATTACCATAAAACCAACTCATGGATTCCACTTATGATGGAGAAAGCCAAGAAGTGAAGACTCGATAACAAATGGAAAACAGAACAACTCCCAAGCAGTTTTAAATGTAATAGGTAATTAAGATTTTAGTAATAAAAGCAACTTAAGACATAATTAAGCAAGCACATAATACTTGCATGAAAAGATCATGATCATTTTACAGGTACCACCAAGAAAAGCTTGATAATACATCATAAAATAAATAGAAGCTGTATGATACAATTTCTCAATGCATTTACCAAGAATGATTTCTCTAAGATAATCATAGGCGGCATCTCCACAGAATGTAATTCAATGTCCTTTCGAGTAACAGGCTGCAAAGGGAAATGGCTGTAATGAGAACAAAGTTGAGATGACAGATGAATATTGGATTCGTTACACATCTAAGGGCACTTAATGATATGAATTTTAATAATACTAATTAATAGCTTTCAAACTGAACGGCAATTATAAAGAGGACCCAGCAATGTTAAATTTAGTTCTTGGTGATATTGACATTTGACACCAGTGATCAACACAGAGTTTTTCCCAAAATCAAAGCACTTTTCCTCATATGTCTGCTTGCAGTTTTCGGTTTCCAGTAAATGCAGACCAACATTTTAAAATAAATTTCTTGCTCTAGAACAAGAGGACAAATGATGAAATTCAACTTACATTACCAAGTATATGTTGTGTTTGCAAGCGACCTGGCTCACCCAAATTTGTGCGCCATGTTATCTGAAGTTTACCGAGAATCTTGCTGCTCTCAACTTTAAATTGTGGGTTGTCAGGTGATGAGAATTTTAATTGATAGAGATAATTATAGATACCACCACTGGATCTGATGAGAATGGGTTCCTTGAAAGTCTCCCTGTAAAAACAAAGTAGAAGCTAAAGGATATGGAGAGAAGAATAACACTACCAAGTAAAACAAGTAAAAGACATAAAATCTTCAAAAAGAAAAACATTTTGGCTTTTCACTAGCTTCTGGTGAAAAGATATTTTCCAGACCACCTTAATAATGAGCTAGGCTGTGAAGAATGATCAGCAGCTTTAAGGATTTTTGCATTCCAATATTGAGCTGGCTCAAACTCAACTTGGTCCATGTAAAGGTCAGATTTTGTATGGTTTTCTATGCAGGCCTCCAGAAATGTTGTCTCCTGAGAGAAGAGTGATTTGACCATCACAAAGAGTGAAAAACTTGTCTAATGAAGAAAGCACGTTCACAGAAGAGACAGGCCTCAAACTGCTTTCATCATAGCCTGATAAGGAAATGCACTGTTGCACCATCTCATTACCAACAATATAAGGATCACAAAGCTGGCACAATCAGAATATGTAAAATTGGACCTCCGCCAGTGTTACGAGGCTGTAAATGCTACGTGAATTGCATATTAGATGTAGTTGGGTAACTGAATTTTCATGGTAACCTATCTAATGACCCATCGTCACAGACGAATATGGACTACAGGCACTCATTTAACCATCCTAGTATCTGACAAAATAACTGCAGATACTGTGTCATCCTATAGATACAGTTTCTCTGCACTCGGAACAAATTACTTTGGAATCTCAGCAGTTTAGAAATCAAAAGCTTTATCACTCCTGACATACCTTTACGCTGCGAACCTGCATGAAAAGGAGGTTTAATATTACATTGATGAAATCTAAAAAATAAAGTGCGCTGACGTGAAAATAGGAACTGAGAGAAGTGTTTGTGGAACTGGACCATGATCAAACCAGTCATACTACTGATCATTCATGTGTTATCCAGATTTCCTTGGTCTAACCAAAGGCCCAGTTATATTATTACATACGTCTTATTGGACCAAAACAAGACCAAGTTCCAAGTTAGACTGGTTGGACCAGATGGTCTGGTCTGGTCCAATTCCACAAACACTGCTATTCATGCAAAAAATGTGTGTGTGTGTGTGTTGTATAGTTTATTGAGACAAGATAATTGCATGGCATGAGAAACTTTACAAAATAGTACCTTAGTCCGAACTGAGAGGGGGTTTGAAACCATGAATTTAAAAAATTGTGGGAGATACTTCCTCTCATTGTCTCCATCAGAGTAAAGTGCTGTACACACCAACCTGTTGGGGAAAGAAAATCACCATGCAAGACAGAACACTCACTATCACTATACATAAGAATTAATTAAAATTTACTTCTGAAGCACTTTTTCTGAATCAGCTTACGTGTGCGCACCAAGCTCTTTAACATCATGTTCCACAATGAAATCATAACGCCCACCAGCACGTATTGATTCAACAGGTGACTTTGATGTATCCAAAAGCAGTAGTCTCTGTCTTTCTGTTTGAATTTCAGCCTATAGACAACCAAACTGAAGTTGAAACTATGGATCTGAGTTGCAGCCCGCACATACAATGGTAAGGGGAAATTGGATTCCTTGTTTCAAGGGTATGAACACATTTTCTACAACTATCATGCTCATATTTTTAAAAGTTCTCTGAATAATTTATCATGGATTTTCATCTTTCATTTCATACATCCTCCATGACTTTTTGTCCGTCTTTGTGCTTTCTTCCAGCACAATCTACAGGTCATCTAATCTAATTCTCATATCTGTTTCAAATAAATGTAGGAAAGCTTGAACTAAACTAAATTACAAGGAACATAAATCAAGTTCAACCTAGCAAGAAGATCTGGAGTAAGACTTTGTTTTATTATAGTGAGTACAACATAAAGTGACTATTGACACCAATTATAGAGGAGAACGCACTCTCATTCTAGCAAAGCTCCATTAACTAATTAATAGAAACCAAAAATAAATTACAGACTCAATATAATGTGCTTGCAACTTGAAATAAATTACTCAAAGTGAAAAGAAAACTAATTCAAGAAGAAATCCTGCATGCATAATTGTCATGGCATGCCAAATTAAACCACGGTTGAATCATATAAAATCATCTCTCTCTCTCTCTCTCTCTCTCTCTCTCTCTCTCTCTCTAAATATGTGTGTGTATAGAGTGTGTGTGTTCGTGTCAGTGTATGACAACATATTTTAATTGTTCAATCTCCTCAAAACTCAAGCCAAGTTCCTCCGGACCACAGCCAAATTCAAGACAATCATGCATGATATGAACTCACTCAAAAACAATTTCCAGTAAAAAACAATTCAGATACTAATTCATAAATATAGCATGAAATGAACGTAAAATTCACCTTAATCACAATGTCCCGGGCTTCGAAATTGGAACTGTTGTTGATGCTTATATAACTGCAGAACGTCTCCCCCAAATATATCGCTCTAATCATGAAAAAAAAAATTAAAAAAAAAAATCAAAAGCCGCACAGAAACTTGAGGACACTAGCTATTCATTTCCCTGAATCAGCAGCAAATATCATACACATTATCGAAAAGGTGTACGTATGTACGTGTATATACCCAAATGATTGGGGGAGGACGAGAAGGCCGGGGAGGCCGAGCGAATCGGTGGCTTGCTGGAGGAGGTATCTGCCGCGGTAGCTGGGATCGGACGGATCTGCGGCGGCGGCGTTCGATTGGCTGCTGAGAAGTCGGGGGAGATGCGACGCCGCGATTGGATCGTCGAAGAGGTCTTCGCCGAAGAGGAGATCGCAGGGGTCGAATTTGAGAGGGGAAGTGTCCACGTGGAGCGTCGGCCGGCACAGTCGCATCACCCTGAACGCCAGCGAGTGCGCCGACGGCTGCCCGCCGCTGCCGCCACCAGCACTCATCGCTTTTCGTTTGTTTAGTTGCCGGAGCTGCGAATTTGATGGCAGTCGGAATTGGTGTTAAGACGCTGGAGCCAACGGCGGAACAAATTGTCAGAGAAGACTGTTGACTAGAAAGCGCGCTTATTGTACACCCCGCTTTTTGGTGCTTCAATTTTATGGAACCCAACAAATCGAAATACAAATACATAATCATCATCATTATTATTATTTAATTTTAAATTGATAATTTCAATTATTCATATCATAAATTAATAATCGTACATTTCTAAGTTTTGTGATTCATAGTTCGCTCTATATAAAAAAAAAATATACTTTTATTTTTTGTACATTTTTTTTTTCTTGGTTATCAACTCATGAGTCATGATCCTCGTACAAATGTTAACTATTCTAGAGGCCTAATGGTCCGTAATATGCTCTCTCTGTCCCGATTATATAGTCTATTTTACTATTTTGAGGTGTCTCAATTATATAGTTTCATTACTATAAGTATTATTAATTTTTATAATAATGTACAAATAAACCCTTGTTGAATCTTGGAAATTAAAAAAAATAACAACTTAAAAGTTGAAAGTCATAAATATTCAATGAGAGTGTTATTGGAAGCTTAGCTTTAATATTTTGTTTTCATAAATATTTTTAATCTACGTGCAAGAAGAAATGAGACTATATAATTGAGTCGGATGGAGTATTAATATTGTCTTATTGTTCTCTTCTCAGCCTATGCTCCATATTTAAAATTTTCAGTTGGTAAAAATTCATGTAAAATTTCAGCAGTCCACGTCAATAGTAGAGAGGCTCGAAAATTGATAGTATTATAAGAAAATTTTGAGTATTAATATTTAATGTTTGAAACTTTTGGATAAAAATATAAAATTCGCCTAAAATTGAGTACTAAGATATAATTAATCCTTATTAAAATGAGGTTTGCACACTATTGATAGAGCTTACAATAAATCAATAATGAGTTAAGAGGTTTGAAAATAAAACAATCAATTTAAGCGTTGAATAATTCAAAATTGACATTTTAGATTTAAAAAATAATATATCAGAATTCTTTTTTTCTTCTTCTTAATTTATACTGATTTTAGTGAGATTAGTATATGGACAATCTACTAAAATTTAATAAAAAAATAAAATAAATGAGTTTTTTAGTATTAGATTGATAGTTCCAACTTTCAATCAAGTCTTAGGGCGTGTATTGGATGTGGATTTCGTTGGATTTTAAAGGATTTTTAAAATCCGAGTGTATTCAATCCAGACTTTTAAAAGTCCTTTGAAATCCTGGTGTATTCAATCCAAACTTTTAAAAGTCATTTAAAATCCTGGTGTATTCAATCCAAACTTTTAAAAGTCATTTAAAATCCTGGTGTATTCAATCCAAACTTTTAAAAGTCCTTTAAAATCCTGAGGTATTCAAAAATCCATGGACTTTAAAAAGTCATTGATTTCATTGGATTTCAGCTGGATTTGACGTGAAAATTATAAAGGATGGAATCCGACCTCTGGACACGAGATTTCGATGGATTTGGAAAACCTGACGAGCGCTGTGTCCCAGCGGCCGGTGAGAAGTTGAAATCGGGCACCCCCGCCGTCACCCGACCCCAGCGACCGCTGGCCTTGCCGATGATGACACTCCAGCGGCCGCTGGGTGCCAGCGATCGCTGGGAGCAAGGCCGCATGATTCACAATTTTTTGAAAAATATACAAAAGAAATTGGAGCATATTATAGTCATATACAAGCTAGGAGACGAAAGTAACAAAATCGAAATTGAAGCATTAATTTGAAATTTGTACACATAAATTGATATTTGTTCTCACAATTAATTAAATATCATGATAACCAAAACTCACGAATTTCGAGAATTCACATATATGAATTTACAAACACAAGATTTTGTATCATGCGAATCCAGAAGCCATAACCGAAATTAAAATACAAATTGTGATGCATGTTTTTGGATGAATTGTGCCAGCGGTCGCTGGGTTCCTCGGCTGCCTTTCCGAGCAGCCGCTGGCTTCTAGCGGTCGCTCGATTCGATTTTTTCACGGTCTAGCGATCGTTTTGTTCCATCTAGCGTTGAAAAAAATGATTTGAAATCCATTCAAATCGTTCAAAATCAGTTCGAAATCCATACACAAAATCCGTCAAACTCTGCGTGGAGTTGGGAGACTCCATGTGGAGTCTATGGATTTATAAAATCCATAGACATTTAAAAGTCTAATGAAATCCAACGAAATCCAAATCCAATACACCCCCTTAAATTGATATTTTTAGAATTTTCATAATTCTAAATTGATAATGAAATATTATAGTTCACTTATAATGTTCCACACTTCCACCAATGCCTTTATTATTATAATAATATTTATTATAAAAATAAAAATTATTAAAATATACTTAATTCTAATTAATATTTATTGTTAGTGATTTAAAATTTTAAAAACTTATCCGATCGACTACTTTAACCTACCTACGTAATTAAGCAAGATATATAAAGACAAAAAGTCCATCGAGTAGAGTCATCTGATATATAAGTCAAAAGAAAAAAATATATTTCCACATTAGAAGACAAAGATAAATAGAGAATTGACGAAAAGTCTGTGATGGAAAAACGTGGTAGAGAAACATAGTAGTATTTAATTTGGAGCTGTGAAATCTTAAAATATCTACGTCACATACAAACAATTAATACTACTATATGAAATATTCTAGAGGCCTACTGCCTACAATCGGTCGTGTTAATAATACCATATAAATTGTTGTATACATGCAATAAAAATAGTTAATTACACCTCCATACATAATATTTATTTTTTTCCACTTTTGTGTTAAAGTTTTAAACATTACATAATAATATCTAACGTTCGTATAAATTTATCACTTATAACACTAGTGTAATTTTCAAGTCTCCTAAATATTGATATAGACGGCAATAAATCTCGCATGAATTTTCGATCGATTTAAATTGTGGAGCATGTGTGGAGAAGACGCCAATAATACAAGATTTCTGCCAATTCACGTTAATATTTAGGAAGTCGAAAAAACTTGATCTAGTGATATAAGTGTTAATTTGTGCAAACGTTGAATATTAATATGCAAGTTTGAATTTTTAAGACAAAAGTGAAAAAACACTAACACGTTGATTATTAAAGTGTAATTAATTATTTGTACTACTAATTTTGATCTATTTGCACTTTACCCACTTTTTATGCTATCTCCGTTTCCATTTAAATGTCATTTTAGATAAATGCACGCAAATTAATAAATTAATTGAATTACCTAATACACCATTGTGTGAATATATTAAATGAATCAAATATAGATGATTGAATGCATTAAATTAGGGTAAATATGAGAATAATGTAAATTTTTTATTTCGAATTTGTAGAATGACATTTTTTTTGAAATAATATTAAAATGTTAGAATGATATCTATATAGAAACGAAGAGTACTTCACATTTTACTCTTCACACCACACTATATAACCTTATTTATCATTCACTCTAAAATATATAAAAACAAACAAAATCAATTGTGTTCGAAAAATAACACTAATTCTGAAAATAACAATGATCGTTTATTTTATTGCTCGCTCTTCTTTATTTTCATACGTTATTGTTGTTTTCCGCCTAAAATATATTAGTGCGCGAAATGTTTTGACACTTTTAAGAAGTTATTTTTTTTGGAGGAAGGGGTTACACAGATGTTTTATGATAATATATTTTTTTTATTTGTGGTGTGAATAGTAATTTATGTACTGTATGAAAGTAATTTAAGGGTGTTTTAATAATATAAAAAGTACTTCATTTCTATTTTTTTTTAATTTATGGTGCAAAAAGTAAAATTAACAATGCAAATAAAAACACTTTATAAACTCCTATAATAATGGAAAATTCTTCTTTGAAGGCTATCTGACGAATTAAGAATAGATCCGAACTCAAAACATAAAAAAATTATACATATATATATAATATTGAATATAGATTTAGATTCGAATTTTTAAACAATATGATTTGATAAAAAAATGTGTTAATTTAATGGGCTGGAATTTGGAAATCTGCCAAATTTAAAACATTAATCAGCCGCGTTTAAAATAAAAATAAAAATAAGACTTGAGAAATAGAAAAACCGCGTGGGAAATAGAAAGAGTCGGGCAACGTTCCCGAACGGGAAAAAACAAAGCTAAGCATCGCTGTCGAATTTTCACTCACACAACACACACCAAGCTCTCGCGCCAGCCATGACTACTGACTCCTTATTCTTCGCATTCTACACCGTGACTACGCCTCCACGCGCTTTACGACGACGTTTCCAACTTCTCTTCAGCCGCCGCGCATTTGCGGTTCCTTTCGTCGTTGAGGTCGCTGACAGCGCCGATTGATTTGTGAGTGGTGACGTTGTTCCAGCTGAATTTGTTATGTTCTTTTTTATTTTCTTTTATAGTTGCTTTAGATTTTCATTTGTTGTGCATTCTGGAATTGTCTGAAATTTTGTTCGGATATTTTTTTTAGCCACTGGATTGCTTTGGTTTTGTTGGGAAAGGAGTGTAGCTGGTTGAGATTCTGGATCGCACTGGAAGAATTTGTATTTTAGCGGATGAATTTTTATCTATGTTACACAGAGAGAGAGAGAGAGAGAGTTTTTATCTCGATCGCCAATTTTTTATTTTCTTTTATCAGCCTTGGTTTTGTTGAAAATACTTATACCTGTTTGAGATTCTCTGTTGCTGGAATAAATTATGTTTTTGTTACAATCGGGCGCCTGAGAGTATAATTTGCGTGTGTGTGTGTTTGAGAGAGAGAACCCTGCGTTTGGACTATCACTGTTAAATTTTCATGTGTTTAATAAAGAGAAGTCTAAAACTGAAACGACCTATCTTACTCTCTAGAAAAATAACAGTTTATTTTTCTGGAAGAGTATGGTGTATTAGATCGTAATTCTTTTTTAAATGTATAAAACACTTGTGATTGCGTGATTTGCTTTTAGAATTATGGTGATGGTGCTATAATTTCTGTGGAGTGGTATTGTATGAATAGTGTGCACAAATATAAAAAGCTGATCCATGCAGAAATGTGGATAGGAAAAGCAGGTGATACCTAATGGAAGCATCTTGATAAGCTTTTCTCATAATTGAAGCAAAGTTTGTGTTGGATCGGAAGATCATTGTATCAGACCGGAAATATGAGCTGTGGCTGCTTTGGTGCATCAACTGTGCTCCAGAAGAAAAGCGGTAAACACAATCATAATTCCGAACAAGACCAAGAAGGTAACTGCTTTGTGGCAAGGTCCTTTCGAAAAGGATGCATTCACTTGGAAGTTCTTGATCAATTAAGTATTTGTTTTCATCAAATGTTTCATTACGTGGTCACTTGTTCCAAATGTGTGAGCTATTCTGTTAATGGCAAGCTATTGGTGCACGCTCTCAGTATGCCGTTAGAAACTTAGAAATCCATTCAGAACATATTAATCATGATCATTACTAAATATGGATGCTGATGCTTGAGATCATTGAATTATTAATTATTATCTTGTCAAAGTTGTCACAGTATCTTATATGAGTGTCTCTTATACAAACATGGGAATTTGAGGGCCGGGATATTGTAGTTAGATGGCCAAAAGTGCATCTCAACTAACTAGTTGTAAGTGCGTCTATTCACCTAATTTGGAAATAGAGAACTTCAGATATCTAATGGTTTTGTGAGGGTGAGTTAGGCCCAATATCATTTCTAGCAGTAATGATATAATTATGATGCCTTATTTCATTTCAGTTCTCTCCCTTATATCTTTTACTGTTCTATTGTTTTCTTGGTTTCATTATGACATACTTGTAATTTGTTCTCTAAACAGTAGTCATCATTACAAGGACGAAAACTTTCTCATATGATGAATTACGAGCAGCAACAAATAACTTCAATCTCAGTAATAAAATTGGGCGAGGAGGTTTTGGTACAGTTTACAAGGTATTACATAACTCTGTAAGCCTTTTCCATCCTCATCCGCAACTTATCTTGTTATGTTTTATTAGTAGTCTCTTAAGGTAATATTCCGAGTTTCATCTAGTCATTAGATTTTAACATTTACTCTTCCTCCTCTCCTGGTATGGACGTATGGTGAAATGGGAGGGAATGAAACTTGCGCAGGAGAAAGGTTTCCAGATAGCAAGTTATCTTCTCTTTCGTATTTTTTTTTAGCCAACTTCTAGGCTTCAAATTTGTTCGTTTAACAGCATCATCTATAACTAAAAATGAGGGATGTTCCCTTGAGAGCGGCTGTGGTTACCCTTAACATCCAAAAAAAAAGATGTGGGATGTTACATGATCAGATTGAGCTTAATCAGGAAATATTAATAGAAACATTTTAGGAAAGCATGCATCCAAAAAGTAACAAACCCTTCAACTAGCTCCACTAAGTTTTGAATATTTTATTATGTCGGCATCTCAATTAATTCAGCATGCAAAAAAAACAAGAATATCAATAATTTAATATCATCTAAATAATTAAGTTGTCTAGACGTTTTACATTGTTTATATTTTGGGGCCACTGCCCTGATTAGGGTAAGTAGATTTTTATTTTTTTTAATCTTATTGCTTGGTTTCTATTAACAAGACTGGTCTTGCATAGGGAATTCTCAAAAACAGAACGCAAGTTGCAGTTAAGATGCTTTCTGCTGAGTCAAAGCAGGGAGAGCGAGAGTTTTTAACTGAGATTGAGACTATTTCTAATGTCAAGCATCCAAATCTAGTTCAGTTACTTGGGTGCTGTGTTCATGGACGTGACCAGATTCTGGTGTATGAATATTTAGAAAATAACAGCATTGATCGTGCATTATTAGGTATTTTTGGTATATTCGTTTTGGAAATTGAAGCGATTGAAATTTTCTCTGTCTGTACAAAGTAAGCTTTCAAACATTGCAGGACCAAGGAGATCCATAGAGTTTGATTGGGGAAGAAGGTCTGCCATCTGCATGGGTACTGCGAGAGGGCTTGCCTTTCTTCACGAAGAACTTGTGCCTCACATTGTGCATAGAGACATCAAAGCTAGCAATATACTTTTGGATGCGGGCTTCCAACCAAAAATTGGGGACTTTGGATTGGCTAAACTTTTTCCAGACAATATTACCCACATTACCACAAAAATAGCAGGAACAACGTATGTCCCCCTTTCGAATTATTTTGTACTGTTCCCATATGCAAAATTGAAAGCACAAACTGGTGTAGGGATGTTACAATCAATTTCGGTAATAATAGACTAACTTTTCCCTTTGGTTTATGCCAAGCAGAGGTTACCTTGCACCTGAATACGCATTAGGCGGGCATTTGACAATGAAGGCTGATGTCTATAGCTACGGGGTTCTAACTCTTGAAGTTGTAAGCGGCCGATGTTGGGATAATGCTGATGATAGAGGCACTCAAAAGTTGCTAGTTGAATGGGTAGGCGATTCATTTCATAACCTTTTTTGTTACCTTATGTATGCTTTCTTGTCAAATATGTGGCCTTACCATACAATTCATGGAACTTCATCTCTCTCAAATTTTAGTTTATTCTTCTTCTGCTGGCTAACATCTTGTCCTCTTTTCTTTGTGAACTGTTATACTTCCTTTTTTCACTGATGTAATGCTCCACAGGCATGGGAACTATATGAAGAAGGCAAACTGCTGGATCTGGTTGACCCTGAACTCAAAGAATTTCCGAAGAAGGAGGTTTTGAGGTACATGAAAGTCGCCCTCTTCTGCACCCAAGCAACCGCAAGTAGAAGGCCATTGATGAGTCAGGTCATCGAAATGCTCTCGAGAAATGTTCGACTCAACGAAAAGGAACTCACACCCCCAGGTTTCTTCGAGGATTCTGATAGGATTGGTGGTAAATTGTCAAAGGATAAGTTATCCGGCGCTTCGACCAGCTATCAGATGAGCTCTTATCCCTCCACAATCACTCAGGTGACCCCAAGATGAGGTTGGATGCCTTGAATTCCATCCTCTTTAATACATGTTCTTTTACTGCTATTTTGAGCTATGCATTTACATTAGTTCAGTTACGTATATTGATCGGATTGATTGTTCAAATCATGGGGTTTATGGGAGGTTCAAACATTTTGTATTTACTTGGTAATTGCGGCATATTGTTGCGACTAGCAACATCGATTTGTATAATGACTGAATGATAATATAAGTTGATTCTTTTTTTTTTATGTAGTAGTCGAGTTAAATGACAGTGTATAATGACTGGATGATAATATAAGTTGTATGATGACTGAATGATAATATAAGTTGATTTGTAGAATACAGTGTCATTTAACGGATCAAAATTTATCAAATAGTCTGGCACTATGTCACAATCATTACGAAAGCACGAGTATGCTACATTTATCATGAAAAGAGCAGCGCAGAAATAAGATTACAACAGCAAGATGTTCATACAATTACACTACACAAGATGAATTTTCTCGACTATAGTTTTAAGCTTAACGCACTAACGCCTTGTCCAGCCATAGTTTCTTCGTTCAAAAAAGGCAAACATGAAGGATGAATAAATTGTGAAAGTAAAATAAAATACGAATTTCTGGAAATATGGCGAGAAAGAGCAAGCAGTCGAAACTCAGCAGCATCAACTAACTGGCTGGTCCTTGGTAGCAGTAGCAGCAGCAGCAGGTTCTTCTGATGCTTGAGGAGCAGCGCCGTTAGAAACGGGCTCTTCCGCGGCCTCTTTAGCTGAAGCTGGCTTCTCGTTCGTGCCTTTTACATCTTTCTTGTTTTTCCCGTCCTTAGTGTCTTTCCCATCCTTAGCCGGAGCAGGTGGGGGTGGTAGCATGTGAGGTGGGGGATTGTGTTTCAGCTTCACCAATATTCCACGCATCCTTGAAAGATCAGTTGGTTTGCCAGGCTTGGGGCCTTGAACGACTGTGATGGAGGGCTTCTTCTCTTGATCCTTCTTCTTTCCTCTCTTCTCGATGTTGGGCACTTCGTTGGGAATGAGCTCTGCTATGGTTTTCCAGTAGTGTTTATCGGCCTCTTTGTGGAATTTTTCTTGACTGGCTAAGGATAACTGTTGAAAATGGTGCATAAACAAGTCAAGGTAAACGATTGCTGTTATTTTTTGTGACTAGGTAGGTATCTTCAAGGATCAATATATGAAAATCCTTACCTTCTCTTTCTCTCTGTTGATGTTCTTGTTAGTCTCCACGTTGAGCTTTCCTTTCTCATAGAAAGCTTTTTTGAACTCTTCAGCTTCTTCTATAATTTGGTTACGCATCTCCTTTTCCCTCGCTTCCTTCTCTTCCAGACGAATGGCGTTTAGCCTGCAAGCAGAAACAACAATGAAGAGGAAACAATTTCCTCATCAGCAAATCCCATTTTTTCAATCGTTCAACTCGGGTAGATTGCCAATGCAAAAATTTCTAGAGGCGTGATACACTATGTTAGGGCGCTCAGTTTCATTTCTATTTTCATCTTCTGAGAATTTTGAAAATGCCCCTTTTGTTTTTTCGGGCATTCATGTTTGGCAAGTTTTCCATCATTAATATTGGACGGTTGGACCAAATCAAAAGGGCAACCTTATGAGTTACGACCAGCATTCAATTAATTTAAAATAGGTTAATTATTTTCTGTTTATGTCAAAATTACAGATCTTTTAGAAGTTAATACACTTGGTCACATAATGTAATTTATGTGATTACCAAATTAACATGAAAGGAAGAACATATTTCGTTAGGTAGACAATTAACCCATCCAAACCCTTCATGCTCTCTATCTTTAGTAAGTCAAACCACACAACTTTGTGAGTAAATAAGACCCATCAAATGGGACAATGGATATGGAAGCAATTAGAAACATGTTATGAAAGACCAACATTAATGGTCAAACTAAATAAATATACATCAACACATTAATGGTCAAATTAAATAAATATACTACATCAACAGCAACAACTTAAGCAACCGACTTAACATGATAGATACATGCAATTAAGTTTTCTCTCAGCGTCAAGCTAGTTTACTCCCAAACTTGTGTCAATTTGGCTACATGAGTAAAAAATTAACCTAACTCAGTGAAGTGTTATTTCGTATTTTAAGTTCAGGAAACATTGTTCCAATCAAAGTTATTTTCAAAGCAAGCCACGACCAATGCCACTAATTAACAATCAATCCCAGGGTATCCAAAAACTGCATATGATATGATCTAATCACCTCAAGCAACTGTCTACAAGTTTTTCATGAATGTTATCTAAAACATTATGTGGATATCCTCATTTTTTTCCTATTTACCTCTTCTTTTACCACAAACGTCTCTCCTTTGTATTAAGCTCATATCGACAATGGGCAATACTTCCCAAGTATGTAAAATCTTTGAAATCAAGTTCACTAGCAAATAACATAATAGCATATAGATCTTGTACTAATGTGATTTTGAGGTTTCTCTGAAAATTAGATTTGCTGGCCGTAGTCATCCAGATCAAGATGTTACACTCAAGTACATCTTCATTCTTCCTATTTGAACCCAACAAATAGATCTGGCGATGAGCAGGAGGTTCAAGAGAGCTCTAATAGACCTTAGATGACTGAATCTGTGTACTAAGTCAAACCAAGCTCATCAACAAATCAAGTAATTACATGTTTTACAGAGATCCTTTTCCTAATCCATTGGACAAAAATTAATACGCCGATAATTCTCTAATTGTTATCTAAGTCAAACCGTGCTCATCAACCAATCAAATTATAGGATATTTTACAGAGATCATTTTCCTAAGATCCATTGCAGACAAATTAATTACGCCGATAATACTCTTAATATCATTACTTCCTCTAGAAGACGATGATTGGAGCACCATTTTCGCTCACCGTTCCTAACGATCGAACTAGAATCCAGCAAGAGATCTCCACCAAATCAATCAAAATTATGATTAACGAACTTACATAAACATCACTGCAGCCCTAGCGAAGTTCTAAGAGGCAGATCCGACGGAGAAAAAACAAACTTCAAAAAAATAAATTAACTAGTTATAATTACTGAATATAAGTGCAGAAATCTGACCTCCGCCATTCGCGAAGAGCGAATCCTTCCTCTTGCATCTCATTAGGAGGCGGAAGAATCGGTCCGTCCGACGTGAATATTCCCTCAGAGTCTTCGCCGAGGTTGTACGGTGAATTTCCGTTGCCGTTGGAGATCGGAACCGAAGCGTCGTGTTCGAAAGGCTCAGCATTCGGCTCGAATCCAAATGGATCGGAGCTGTTGGACTGGTCTACCGGAACTTGCTCAGGCTCTGAGTACTCTGGCGTGAAACCGGAGCCGGAGTAAGGCGGAGTGTCGGCGGAGGAGAAGGCGGAATAGGAATCGCCGTAGCTGGTGTGACCGTCGTAGTCAAACGGAGGAGCTGTCGTATCGTCGAAGGATGCCATCTCTCTCTCTCCAAAAGAAGCCGAATTTTCTCTCTCCGAGTTCGATTTTCTTCGCTTTTTCTATGCTTCTAGCTCAACATAGAATGGCGTATATCTGTGATTTCTCTCTCTCTCTACAATATTATAGTCTGTTTTATATGCAATACACACATTTGTGAGTGCTTTGTGCGTGGATGAAATGACGTGTCTATGTTTTTATTCAAAGACTGAATTTTCTTTAATTTTGTTTCGGACGTTGCTGTCATTTTTACCTTTCCATTATGGTAACTAAGATAACATTTCTATTTTATTTTTGCATATATATATATATATATAATATTTATATTAATAAACTTCAAAAGAAATAGAGCAAAATATTACCAAAATGGTTCGAAAATATATTTTCTTCCTATTATTTTGCGGTTGATCTTTTCTATTGATTAATTTATAATGTAATAAAAATAATACTTTCTTTCATATCTTAAATTTTTATTGTATATATTGTCATTATTTTTGGTTTAGCCAATTCCTATATGACTTTCCCTATCTTGGTTTCACATAGGAATAGCTAAGTTTCAAACTAAAATTCCAAATTGAGTTAGATTGCAATAATAACGGGTATTAGCATAATTTTATCTCATTCTTATTTCTTCACTAATTAATTGTCACAATCTACTTAGTTTAAACTCAATGATGGAAAGTGGAAACTAACAAAAATATGGATCATTAGTAATATCACTGTCATACGCGAAATGCTTACTAGTGAATTAAAATTGATAAATTGGTAATATCATTATTATACATGAAATACATAATAATTAATGAAAATAATTAATTTGATAGATAAGTGTAATAGATAACCATTTTTAATATAAACGGTGGGAAAATGGAGTAGAAAATCTAAGTAACCCTTTGGCCTTTGACTAGTGTAATTGATCGAAGAAAATCTTTGTCTCTTACCAACAATTATTATCCTACTATGTAGCAAGAGAAAATAGGCGATTTAGGAAGAAAAGTTTGCCAATGTCTAGGAAATCGAGGGTGCATCCGTTTATTTAGCTCTCTGAACCAACTCAAAATGATTATTTATAGTCTTCCTTTTTAAATATTCGCAATCTTTACTGTAAATGCACATATAATATCTCGATTTAAAAATATTGGTGAAATTTAAACTTATTATTTTTCAATCAAGAGTTCGTTACTCCACTGCTATATCAATTTATTAGCAGTATTTATGTTGTCTTCTAATTCTTACCCGTACTATGTGTTTAATATGTTAACTCACTTACACTCTTCAAAGTGATCAGTGTATATATTTAACCTAACACATTAAACTACACTATAGTTGAATATTCAAATTTTAATAACCAAAAATATTGTTCTTTCAAAGTCGATGGAACGAAATAACCAAACTTAAGTGAGCTTGGATGTATTATGGTCAAGTTCAATTGTTATAATTTAAATAGTTCAGAAATGTCAAATGATCAAATTTATCGAGGGGCCAAGATGTGCTTTGCCCTTAATAAATCAAACAATGAGGTATATTATAGTTACTAGAAAATTGCTTAATTATCTAGAATTCTTAAATTATACATAACTCCTAGTTAACTTAGTTTTCCAATAAATAATTTGAGTTTTTTTTTTAATCAATATAGAAAAAAGTTTGCATAATTTTATTATCTAATTTATGGAGGGGAATTATGTAAAAGTGTCATATCATCATGAAATAGACAAATATAAAATAACAAAATGAAGCTGTAATAATCTACTCTTTGTGCATTACTGCCTCAACTCATCATACATCTGTTTATAATTCCGTAACAAAATTTCAGATCATCCTAATTCAATGGCTAAAAACTAAATGAATAAACTGGGAAGATAGTTACAAACTAAAGTTAGCAAACGCACTGTATAGTAGATTAGGTGCCCGCCCCATATCAACGCCATCTACCGTTCGACGAGCCCAGCCCGAGCATTTGCTCGACAAACATGTCTTTCGATTCCATCACCTGTAGATTTCTGGTTTCTAGCAGAAAATCTGCATGTGATCATCAAAAAAGTAGGCGACGAATCCTGAAGGTGCAAAAACAGGTGATTGGCTTCTGCGAGATTTAGCACTAGCAGGGAGCCAGAGACGAGGGCCACAGGCAGGGTCGACCTTCATAGTTCAATCTCAGCCGGCCACCCATCGTGTTGCAGATGATGGCATTCGTTGCAGAATGATGAATCCAGAGGGTTTCATGGAAAAGGGGGACCATTTTTTGGTGGGCGGGCAGATGGTGGCATTCGTTGCTGAACTCGTGAGGGTTCTGGTTTCAGCCTCTTACTCGACATCTCCTGCATGGATCTGCACCGCGGAATTAAACAGCAACCAAAGCCAGACAGTGTAAAGCTAAAAGCAGAAAGCAATTGAAGGAAGCTGGTACAGGATTTCAATGGTGAGAGATGCATGATCGATGACGTAAAGAAGAAAAGTTCTGATAATTCGAAAATTTCACCCAAAGAGGTAACGGAATAATCAGACACCCTCAAGCAGCAAGACAACCCACCTCGGAGAACCCTGGCGTTTGTAAGGAAACTGACCGAGCATGGATTTCACAGCACCGAGAGCTTTCTCAGCAGCCTAAATGAAATGATTTTCAGATTTAAAATCAAAGAATAAATTTTAAGGGGAAAAACTCGTGAAGTCCAGAACACAGGCATAGAGTGCCATCAGGAAAATAAATCTAAGTTGAAGAAAATAATATATACACAAGACATGAGTTCGAAGGAAAACAAGATACCATAGATTTAGCTTCGTCCGATGTTAACCCAAGTCCTTTGCCCATTACTTGCCCATTGATTTCAACCTAAAGTACCAAAAAGATATGTAGGAGAATAATTAGCTAAACTACAATAAGAGTTCAAAGATCCAATCTAGCAGCAGAAACATACACAAAAGAACAAAAGTAATTCAGATCAAGCCCCATCTTCCAAATATAACACAATGAACAGCTTTTCGTTCAATATTAAATAAAAGGCCCAAAATGTGAAAACTACAAGAAGCTTTTCTGAAATAGCAAACTTGAGCATATTTATAGTTGCAGACTAAAAGCACATTTAATCCAAATGAGATCACATGGAGACATACTTGATTTGGAAAATGTGAAGCAGGCCGGATATAGTTAGGTACTGAATAGCTGATTAAAAAATAGTAAAACTAAAAAGAGGAAGTTGATATATGATGACATTTTCTTATGCAGTCATTGGCCAGAAAGAAGAAAATTCTAACCTCGGCATACACTTCGTTCTTCTGGCCCCATAAAAACTGAGGTTGAGTTTGATATGCTACACTAAGACCCTCCATCATGCACTGAAGAATTGAGACAAAAGGTTAAATCATGTGATGGGCCAAAACCTCACGATCACCCTCATGAAAACCACACGATATGCATTTCATTTCTTATGCTTACTAATTCTTTAAGAGCAGATATTGAACTCGTTGACTTTTTGAAGGCCTCAATTCTTGGGTCCAGAATCCTTGGCGATGCCGATGCTCTTGAGGGTGTAGCCTCATACGAACCCACATCATCAGTTAGATTGTCTTTCAGTCTACCAAGACTACTCCCATCTCCAGGCATGTTGCTGGAATCAGGCTGAAGATGAGACAAGTATTTATCTGCAAAGAAGAGTTCACAAGGCTCTATTAAGCATCCCATGAGCCAAAATCCACAACAAACAGATGTTGCCCCCACTTTGCCCTTTAATTGCAAAATGGAGTTTCTGGAAATCCAATAAAAGTAACTCCAAAATATTTATTAAAAAAAAAATGCCCACTTATGCATGTAAGTCGCCACATTAAGACTTATCTTCAACTAATTTGTGCAAAGGAAGACTTTGCCCCAGTTTTAACAGAAATTGGCAAACAATAAAGATTATTTGGGAGCACCCACTGCAGGACTAGGAAAATTAGCTACTTAAAGTGCTGGGGTTCCCAAGTTCTATGTACCTTAAACCAAAAAACAGAAAAACTGAAATATTAAATGCTAAACAATTATACAAAATCTACCTTCTTTTAACTATTTTTCAAGTCCCGAAAATGTTATCAGAAACTAAAGCACTGAAGTTCTACATTTAATATATATTGCAACAGCTCATTTGCAATTGCTAAAATCTATGAGTTCTGCAAGTTAAAGCACCATGTCATTTAGCATCCAAATTTTAAACTAAAGGCTCAATTGTGTTCAATATATTCAAGCAATACACATTCTTTGGACTGAATAGATATGATCTAAAAATTAAGTCCAGTCTAAATTTGGAAATTGAAAACTTTCACAAAAGAAGAAAGCAAGTTACTCTCTACAGTGCAAGTTTGTGTATACCCACAGAGTAAATCTGCCGATCTGGATATCAAGCATGGAAAAGTCAAATGCCTATGAAGCTCGCATTTCATAATCATATGCATCACAAAAGCAACTAACATCTTTGATTTCTGAAATATTTTTTTCTTATCAGAGAAATTGTGTCAAAGTTATAGAGGGCATAACAGCCTAATCAGGATTTTAATCAGAGGCAGCAGTTCGTGTTTCTCAAATTTAAAAGACCAAATCTACTACTCACTAAATGTCCATAATAATAAATAATTGACAACCAGAATGACAACATGATAAAGCGTGTTCATCAGATCTAACACTAAGGCCAACATTCCACACCTTCCTCATTTTTCATCCTATTCGGAGGGCAAGTAATTGAGCATGAATCAATGAATTTGTTTTACTAAATAGTCACTGATATAGTTAAACTGATGTATACATCGATAAGAAATTAAAATGTCCCATTCGTCTCAACTATCAGGGAGCTGACTTCTCCATTTACCAGCCAAATAGAAAAGAGATCCTTCTGCAGCCTGCCGTTGTGCTTCCCTTCTCGTTCGACCAATTCCTTCACCAATTTTCTCTCCTGCAAGCAAAACCTGCAGAGGACCACAG